>OY720432.1:1338501-2677002 GCA_963082735.1 Pocota personata | reverse complement strand
GTGTGGTTCAGGAGACAAGATGTGAACGTGAGAGAATTGGGTGATGTAATGATTTGGCTTATTTGTTAAATAACGTATTTTTGTCGGGGTATAATGATAGAACGCCTCCTCGTAGTATACCCTGGCAAAAGGAAGTCAAACAAGTAAGATTACACTCCTGCCCATATTACCTGATTATGAAATTAATTAACTGCAAACAAACAGTATTGTGAGAATACAAGACCATACTTTTACAGTACAGCAGGTTTTGGAGAAAAGGCTGGCGAAACAACAGAATGTTTACACTTGCTTTATGGATATGAACAAAACTTTTGACACTATAAGCAGAAGAATAATATGGGAAAGCCTTAAGAACAAGGGGGTAGAAGAAGATCTTGTACGATATCAAGAGTATATATAAAGAAACTTACAATGTCGTAAGGACAGTTAATATATACAATATCTGAAAAATTCATCACATCAGAAGGAGTAAGATAAGCAAGTAAATGGTTTTTCAATAGGGATAAAACAATTTTATATTTTAATACAAACTCACCCTTAAACCTTTTTTTATCATCTCTTAATGTCAAAACGTCAGTCAAACGAGCAACGTTTCCAAATTAATAAAAACCAGTAGTCTGTTGTTCTGACCATGTCTATTTAGCTTGGTAAAACACTTCCATACCAGTTTTGTTTTGGTTTCATGCGATATCAGAGCTCTTATGGCGGCCTGGCTGTTCGACAGCATTGCAATATCTTGTCCTCGATACGTCCTATCGATGTTAAATTGGACGCATTTTTCAATTGCATGTACCTCTGCTTGAAAAATATTGGTGGAAGTTCCCACGGCTTCCGAGTACTTGGTTCTGGGCCCGTATAAATCTGGTTTTGGATCCGTGTACCAATTTATGGTGTTTTGTTTGATTTGATACTTCTCTGATTCATTGGTCCTTCTCTTTTACTACTTAACCTTGAATTGAATTCCCTCTCGAAGCAATATCGACTCCAGAAGTGGGATTGATTTGGAAAATGTTTCTCGCTCTTTATGTGCGATCCTTAATATGGTTTCTTTGGTGATTCTTTCTAGCACAAGGTGTATAGGAGTGAGCTCCAATATTACTTCTAGCACCGGTTCTAAAAAAAAGTAAGTAAATTCCTCTGTTTCTAGCTCCAACAAGTTTTAAAAAACCGTTTGTGAACCTCTGTTTCAGTTTCAAAATATTCTAGTTCCAATCAGTTTCTCGCCGAAACGGTAGCACATGCAAATCGTGAATGAAACACCATCTGTCATTCGTTTTGTTGACATCGTTAAAGTATTAACTGAACTTGCATCGTTGTTTTTATAAATCAATGAAATATGGAAAACCTCATATCTAACCAAAAGAAGAAAGGCGAAGAAGATGGCGAAGAGAAAAAGAAGCGACCTGTTATTAAAAGCGCCACTGACCTGCAGCGCCTGAAGCTGGAGAAACTTATGAAAAATCCCGTAAGCAATTATGTTTTCTTTGTTATCAACAGTTTTCTGTAAGGACATGCAATTCTAGGAGAAACCAATCATCATTCCCGAACCTCCCAAAGAAAAGGATTACATGCAAACCGTACCATCGTTCGTGCGTAATGTAATGGGTTCGAGTGCTGGCGCTGGATCTGGAGAATTTCATGTCTACCGACATCTACGGCGGAAGGAGTATGCACGCCAGAAATGCATTCAAGCCAAGAGCATGCGGGAACAACTAGACGACGAGTATCAGTCAAAGTTGGAGAAAAACCGGCTGGCAGCTGAAGCTAAGACGGCTAAGAAGCGTGCGAAGCGATTGAAGAAGAAACAACGTGCAAAGAGACCTAAAACCAAACAGAATGACGAGAAAGATGAGGAAAAGCAGGAGACAACTGAAGATGACGATGATGAGGAAGAGGATGGTGACGATGAGAATACGGTGGTAGAAGTTGCAGCGAAAGATTCAGTGACAGATGAAGCAGATGATATTTCTGCCACTGAAACTGAGGTGAAGGTCGAAAACCTTCAACCAGAGGACACAACTGAAGCACAAACAGACAATCAAGAGGTTGTTGTGGACGAGTATAAGAAGAAAGTGGGGACTGAGTGTTCTGAAAGTGAGGCGAATGCTGTCGATGACAAAGAAGTGGTGGACAATTCCCAAACAGAAGAAGAAAACAAATCGGACGCTAAGGAGTCTACATGTGAACACGTTGAAAGGCCGAAATTAGAGGAGCTTCCGATATAGTTAATAAAATATATGCTAAAAGTAGACAAATTGTCTTTTTTCATTAACCTAGAATTTAGTTTTCACTTTGTTATATAACCGACAGATTCAAATTGAGTAGACATTCCATAATATGTGAGGTTCTGTTAGGTCTTCAGAGCTGCTCCAACTGGGTCTACAATGACAGAATTCACTGAAACACATCGCAGTTGATGGTGATGAATCTTACTTCTTGTTATTTTGTTGTACGTTTATTAATAGGACTGTCTGTTTAACTTATAGCGAATCAGTGCGCTGTAGTTTCATAGAAGCTGGTCTGTAGTCTCCTTTTCTTCGTTAGGAATCTTGAAGGTGCCGACGCTTTTAGGCTTAATTACTTAAGATTTGAATTTCTTATGCCCTGGTTGGTTGTTTTTAGATGGTCTTGACTTAGGCCTCCATTGGGCCCGTTGTGTTCCCCTCGTCTGTCGAACGGTAGGAATATTATTGTGATGTGGGAATAATGTAGGTATTGACATCGTGGGGGTATCAAAATGAGACTATATCATATCGTGATTGGGAAATCGTATTGTTTGTCTAGCGAACTTCAATATATCACCGATTCCTTTCTTACTGAGGTGTGTTAGATCCGGTATCCTTGGGGATCCAAGTACATTCTCGCTGTTGCAGGGCAGTGACAGAGGAAGTGTTCTATATATTCTTCCTCCTCCTCACAGTTGGCTCAGTTTGTTGTACCACTTAATACGGGTCTGAACGAATGTTTGTTGAGATTGATTTGCCCTGTTAATAGTTTCACTATCAATCTCAACTGAAACCCACACCCCCCACATAAAACATATTCAAACTACTTATGTAATAAACTTAGAAAAGTGATTCGAGATATAAAAAACCGCGAGACCTCTGTTTATCTTGAAGGCTTAACAGCTGAAATATGCACAAATTCCTCTGGAAAGCCATGAAAAGTGTCAAAAAACCCCAAATGCAATCGCCACCAATTAGAAAAAACAATGGCGAATGGGCAAAAGGTGACAAAAAAAAGGCGGATCTTTTTGCCGAATACCTAGAAGAAACGTTTAAGCCATTTGAAGGACAAACATTGATAGATGATCTTAGAGGTATGGCAACGATACATAAAAAGTGTATCGTTAACCAAACTTTTCCAGACGATAAAAAATTTAAAAAATAGTAAAGCCCCTGGTTATGATTTAATAACAGGATAAATACTTAAGAAATTGCCAAAAAAGCATTAATTAAACTTTTATATCTAATAAACGCTTCAATTAGACTGTTATATGTCCCAGATCCGTCGAAAGTGGCAGAAGTGATGATTCCGAAACCGAGAAAACCTCCAAATGACAAAAAATTGTACAGACCGTAATCGCTCCTACCAATAATATCAAAGGTATTTGAAAACCTTATACCGGACCACCAATTCCGGTTCAGAATCAAGCATTCCACAATTGACAAGGCTTACAAAATAACCTATGAAATTGAAAAAGGCGTAGAGGGCAAACAGATTTGCTCTAGCGCTTTTCTTGGCGTCTCTCAATACTTCGACAAGATTTGGCACAATGGCTTGAGGTACAAGCTAAGATGGGTTCTTCTGGAATACTTATTTAAGATCTTAGAATCCCTCATAGAAAACAGATTATTTCGTATTAAAGTGAATATTCCGAGTTCAAGGAAATCGCCGCTGGAGTTCCGCAAGGAAGTGTCCTTGGTCCTGTTTTATTTTTGCTGTACAATCAAGATATACCCCAAACTGAAGGCACCATAGTAGCTACGTTCGCGGACGATACGGCTATTTTGGCAACGGAAAGTTCAATCGAGTCAACAACTGAAAAACTCCAACGAGCTTTGGATAAAGTCTGCGACTGGACAAAACTTTGACGCGTTGTTCTTAACGAGACCAAATCGACACATGTTAACTTAACATACAAGAAAATGAACAATCTGCCCGTATTCATTAACTCGGTACAAATACCATATGCAAATGAAGCTAAATATCGAAACTTAAGTGGAAACCGCACGTTAAAAAAGAAAACACGATGAGCTTGAAAATTGGTTTAGAGAAATGTATTGACTAATTGGAAGACATTCCAAACTAAGTATATTCAGTAACGGACATAGAAATCCGGACAGGGTAAAAAAAATCCTTAACTTCAATTATCTTGAGAACTAGCAGGTGGTTTTTTTTAGGATTTTGCATAAAAAGGCTTTGATGACGTGATTCCAGTTCACTTTGTAATAGGGTCGTCTTCACAGCTCTCTCGCCCTTGTTGAAATAAGCGAGTCCAATTTTTGACCATGGTATACGAAGGCTCAGAATCCTGAAGAGTCGATGACATGTCTTCGAAAATTACTTTTTCACGAGGTATTTTATCGCGGGACGGTGCTCAAAATTGCGAGAATTTCCGATTTCGGCTGACATGGTGATGTTTATCCTACCACAGAAACAAGGTGATATTTATACTACTAAAGAGTGCCGCAGTTAGTGGTATAACTAATGAGAAGTTGACTCGTTTTTGAATACATCAGACCACGAACTTATCAACCGCCCCTCGTGTGGCATACTTATTTGGAGATCTAGGTTAGGTTAGGTAAGTTTGTGCGTCTCAAAGAGAGCTAACACGGAGGCATATTTGTCCATTGTTATACCCCTTGGGTTGTGTTACCGCATCTAACACTGTTTCTAGTTAGCTGGTTTTTACTGAAACCAGCATGTGCTCCTTATGAATTGCATTAAGTCCATCAGCGAATCTTGCTCAAGCATACCTAGTTCTTCAAAGTCTGTTTCCCATATGGAGGAGGTGATTGTTGTGGAGATTTGGCAGTGGCAGAGTAGGTGTTTGATGGTTTCCATTTCTTCCTCGTCTTGACAGCTCCTGCAGTAGTCCGGGGAGTTCATGCCCAGCCTTTTGGCTATAGTGCCAATCGCGCAATGTCCAGTCAGTACACCTATCAAGATGCGGATTTCCTTTTTCCCCATAGCTAATAAGCATTTGGTTCTCCCCTCATTTAATTGTAGCCATAGGCTGCGGGATATAACACAATCACTTCATGATAACCAAGCAGTGTTGATTTGTTCCCTGGCCCTAAGATCTATTTCCTCTTTCATTACACCAATTTGTGTGTGAGTATGTTCTGTACCTAGTGCTGAGCCTTTTCTGGCTAGTTTATCTGCTATCTCATTCCCTTCTATATTGCTATGTCCGGGAACCCAGCAGAGATTGACCACGTTAATATTGCTAAGTTTGTTCAGGGTTTTACGACATTTACATACTGTTCTAGATCTTATTGTCTCGCTGTCCAGTCCTTGATTGCTGCCAACTGTCCACAAAAATTGTAATCCGTGATGGATTTATTTTCTTTGTTATGATTGTCAACACTGCGCTACACTCCGCGACAACTGGTCGAGACACCCCCTGATTTCGCCATTTCTCGATTACCTGTTAGGTAATCGTTACCAATTTTTAAGACGATTCCGATCACCACAAATCCTTTTTTTTCCCTTAATTTTCTTGGAATTTGCAATTTGTCCCTAATTGCCCGTGAAAAGTGACGCAGGATTGGATTTTTTTGAAATAAAAATAAAATTTGGAGTTTTATTAAAATGGTTTTATTTTTTTTAGTAATGAGTACTTCCTCC
The DNA here is from genome assembly GCA_963082735.1 of Pocota personata. NCBI lineage: Eukaryota > Metazoa > Arthropoda > Insecta > Diptera > Syrphidae > Pocota > Pocota personata. The sequence goes on along the minus strand of OY720432.1, from coordinate 2,671,149 downwards.
CTCATCACTTACAACCTCTAACATTCTTGATGGAAGAGATTTAAACCGTTTTTTAATTAATTTTCGTGAGATTTTGTCCTATTAAGTTTCAATGACGTCTTTAAGGTCTTCTACGTTATTGAATTGTCGTTCGCCTTGGTAGACAGCTCTGGAGAGATGTCCTCATAAATTCTCAATTATATTGAGGTCTGGAAACAATGCTAGCCAGTCAAGAACTGAAACGTTGTTACACTCGAAGTACTCTTTCATCTTCCGGGCTGTATGGATTGCTGTATTATCTTGCTGGAGGATGAAATTTTTGCCGATTTTTTCTTGGTTATGATGCACTATCTCTTCGTCTAGGATCTGATGGTAGTCATCACTTTTCATCCTGACGTTTACGAAGCGGATATTGGTCTTATTTTGGTATAATATTTCTGCGCAAATCATGACTCCACCTCTGCCTTGTTGTCGTCGTCTTAAAACAGGTCGTCCTTCCTCAAATCATGAAAATAATGACGAATTCCGTCAGACCCATCATGTCAAAAGCATTTCTCATCGGTGAAGATGACAGTTCTCCAACGCTTCTTCCATCTTAAATGATTTCTGGCAAAGGTCAAATGTTGCTGTAGAATTTGACGCTGCTGGTCTCAAGCCATATTTTCGTTCAGGTATCCCGTAGTTTTCTAAATCCTTTAAATAGTTTAAAATAATTGTACGACTGCGGCTCAAAGTTTTGCACTTATGTTGACAAAATATCCCTCTTGGCGCATTTTGTTTTATGTTTTGGATCTCCGTTTAGTTTAACATCTTTCCAGACCCCATTTTCAACCTGTTTACTTCTAAGACGTGTTTAAATATTTTCTTTTAAATAAAATCAATAAAACTGACAAAGAACTCACACCGCAAATGGATTTCTGGTGATTAGAATCTTCTTACAAGTTGGTAATGGATTGTACGAATCACCGTCAATAGGATTTATACATTTGTTAAGTACTTGACATGAAAATTTAAAAGCATATGCTTACAGATTCTCATGGATTTGAATAACTTATAATACCTACATATGAAGTGCATTATTATCAGATTTTCATGTGATGGACTTAAGTGATTGTCTATTTAGGATTTTTATTATTTATGGTGCGGCTGCAGGATATTTTGTTAGGAATGTATGACGTTAAGCTTTTATGGAACGAATAGTGCACAAGTTTTGCCAGACGTGGTGCTGAAGTGAAGTTGCCAGAGATGGTTTAAACTGCAATTATGAACGCATTTCTTTCTTAAATTTTATCTGAAGTAGTTTTAGCTTGTTCCTCGTCTTTTTGGCGTCAGTTTGATTTTAAGAACGTTCTTTGAGAGCGAAAGAATCGTGCCTTATTTAGAGTAAGTCCAAAGTTCTATTTGGACTTGATTTATTAAAAATGGTGCCGTGACTTTATGTCACTCTCTAATATATCTTCATTGATCAGATTACGGAGGCTCCGGGAAATTACGCCGTAGGGAAATACGCCCAAACTTCCTTTTATACCCCATTACTCCATAATTCGATTTCTTTTAATTTGAAATTATGTCAGGCAGCCTAATATATCTTAACAGTACTTGGGTGGAATGCTCCGCGGGTAAAAAGGGTTTCACACTATGGGACATCTCTTCGACTCATACACCGGCGGACGGCCTTCGCCCTCACATGCAGGTGCTCAGGGCGCCGTTACGCGGCGTGTAACAAAATTACTATTTGTACTTTTCATTTTTCCAAATCACAATCCTAAAAATAATAGATTCAGTCAGATATTCCAACTTTTTGAGCCGTTCCAGAAAATATGATTTCTCAAACTCTGCAAAATAGGCATTTGTTGCATCGATAATTTCTTCATTCGATGAAAATCTTTTTCCGCCGAGCCATTTCTTCGAATAGGATATTTATATCGCAATTCAGCTGTTGCTACTGCGAATGAATAAACCGGTGTATTATCGTGATGAAACAGCATTTTTTTCTTCTTCGAATGTGGTCGTTTTCCATCAATTCAACATTAAATTTATCTAATAAATTGGCATAGTACTGTCCGGTGATCGTTTGCCCCTTTTCCAAATAGTCAATGCAGATTACGCCGTGGGAATCCCAGAAAACCGTTGCCATGACTTTTCCAGCCGACAGAACCGTTTTTGCCTTTTTTGGAGCACGTTCGCCTGCAGAAGTCCACTCTTTTGATTGTTGCTTCATTTCTGGCGTGTAGTAGTGTATCCAGGATTCATCAATTGTTAAGAAACGCCCTAAAAACTCACTTGAATTGTGCTTGAAGAGTTCCAAATTCTGTTTTGAAATCTTCACCCGAATCCGTTTTTGGTCCACCGTTAGCAAGCCCAAATGCTCATGCGGGATTCGAATGACGGTATCATTTCAAATTGCTACAATCTCAGCTATCTCACGAACCTTGATCCGGTGATCGCCCAACACAATATCGTGGATTTTGTTGACCATTTCTTCCGTTGTGACGTCATGTGGACGTCCTGGACGCTCAGCGCCTTTTGTGGTCGTACGACCGCAACGAAATTCAGTGAACCACTTGTGTACCATTCCATGCGAGGGAGCAGAGTCTCCATAATATTTTTTAAGTCTGTCTTCAGTCTCTTTAATGGCTTTACCGCGCAAAAAGTAGTGCTTCGTTAAAAAGCGAAACTCACTTTTCTCCATTTTTGCCAAATCTTACAAACCAAAGTTCTTTCGATCACTGTAAAAAGCTAAGTGTTTGACAGAGCTATTTGATTTTTTTTTGTCTATGCCGAGAAAGAAACAAAGATATCAGCAAAAAATCCTCTATGCGATCCGAGTGCCATTTTGCATCGAAGTAACTGACTTACCGAACAGCCTGGTGGTAAGAATTTAGGGTAATAACGAACGCTAAATGTTTATCTAAGAGATTTTATTATAATTTGTCAGTCATTTCTGGGCACCAGTAAAATATATAAAAAATTAAAATTAAGGCACCGGACAGCGAGGGGAACGACATGAATTTTAAAAGTTTCCGGCATTTCTTAAATTTAACATTTTGTTTCTGGGATTTTGGAATCCGGGAAATCGTGTCGTTTCCCTCGCTGTCCAGTGTCTTGACTGCTGCCTGACTGTCCACAAAAATTGCAATCTTAGATGGATTTATTTTCTTTGTTATGATTGACAATCAATGGCAATGAAAGAAACTGCATACATTTAGGAGTTTGTATGAGTCTTTAATTTGTAGGGGTTCGCAGAATACTTCTGCTCCGGTCAGTGTAGAGCTGGATGTCCTGTTCATTCTTGTCTTTTGAGAATAAGGGTGGAGTAGTTCTTATTGAAATCCTGATATGGTATAACATAGTCTGACTTTTTGATGGGGTCAACAATTCCATAACTGTGAAGAAGTACAGACGAAGGCAAAGCATCCTGCTGTAGATCTAAAAACGTACGTTATCCAAGAGCCTAAAATAAAAACTCTCGATTCCATTTGATAATTATGCTGTTGTTTTTATTTAATACTCGGTTATTATTATTATAAGAGACAAACTTCTTCTTTATTTCGTTTTAGGTATGAAAATAATCAATATTATGTAGTGTACGAGTAATTTGGTTTTATAATTGTTAGAAAACGATAAATATTGAAAAAAAAACTTGGTTAAATTGTAATTATAGTTAGTGTACGATCTTGTTTATTTTTTGTAGCCCCTGCAGGCATTCAATAGTATTAATTCGAAGGAAATATGCATAGCTTTACTTGTTAATTTGTTAATCAAGACCCTTAACAGATTGTATTATACAATATTAGTAATCTTTTGCGGTGTATTTTATGTGCATCAAATGAAATGAGTAAATGTTTTTTTTTTTTTTTTAATATATATATATTTTTTTCTTTGTTTTATGTGTAACGAGTATTTAATATTCTTTTTTTCTATATAGCTTTTGTGTTTAATAAAATAGCTGTTGAGTAGTAGAATTTGTAATGTAAGCAATTACTACGCTTAAATATTTTGTTAAAAACGAAAACACAACACATAACTTGCGAATACATAAATCAGCCAACGTACTACATAATTATCTAAGGTATTTTGTTATTATTATATAGCAAAATTCAACTACAACTCACTGTTAATTAAAATGCACTGTCTCATCTATGGCGACAAGTTTTTATTTTTTGTTTTTTTAGAATCAGTCATACTTTGTTTAAAAAAATATATCTATACATAATGCAAGCAGAATACATATAAATATAATCTCTGAATTGAAGCGTTGCAAAAATATAAATTGCACGTGTTGATCCCTGTTGTGTATATGACGAGGAAGAACAACAGAAACAAAATGTAAATTAAACAAAAAAACAAAAAAAAAAAAAAAAACCAAAATAAAATGTGTGTTTGTATATATAAATTTGTTTTTTATTCTCGCTTTTTCTTTTAATTATTTATTATCCCTTTCATATTAGATCGAGATCAACGCTGTGTTGAACTGATTTTTTGCTTTTAAAAACTACAGTTAAGGACGTAATGCATCTTAACAAAGGTATTTATGAAATAAATATAATTGAAGAAGTATCCTTTCGTTTAAATGAAAAACTCTTTTTTTTTCTCTCTTTTTAAATACTATACGTAAAAAATAAGCATATTAAATTAATTCGTGTATATGTATGTATATATAAAAAAGAAAATCTGATAATTTTCAGTTTTAAATTTAAACAAAAGCTAAATTATAATTACACAAGTTACAAGCTATTATCTTTATTTATTTTATTTAAACGTGGTTCGTTACATTTTAAGCTTTACGTATTGAAAATTGCAAAATTACTGAAGAAAAATAAAGATTCTTCGAGCATGAGGAAAAGCTGTGACACTCTTTGCTGTGAATGTGCAGAGAAAAATGACAAACTGCATCGGAATGACTCTTATTCAAAAGGTACCATGAGAGTGAAAATCTTTCTGTTGAATTGTTTTATTTGAAGTTGTTCCTTTCAATTAATGAAGTAACTAATATTCTTATTTCCTAAGCCGAATAACGTTTTCCCGCTTCGAGACTGTATTTCGGTTCGAAAGTCAACCAATTCCTTAGAATTACCTCGATTTTCGTTGTCGGTTTACTTGTCAAGTCGTGCTGTCAATTTTTTGCAGCCTATAATTCCATTACAAATCTGTGGTGTCGAACAAGTTGCCTCTTTTGCAGACCATTTGAAACATTTCGTATCACTCCTAGTGAACAGGAGAAGAGATAATAAAGTTATGGCACGCAAAAAGCGCAGTACTTCTTTTGGATGCCAAATATCAACACAATCGGGGTGAATATCACAATTTCGTTGAGTTGCGAAATATTCGAATGACCTCCGAGGAAATTTCCCTTTTGTAGACAATTTCAAACATTTTGTATCACTCCCAGTGAATGGGTGATGAAGTAATCGTACACAAAAAGTGTAGTAATTCTTTTGGAGGACAAATATCAATGCAATCAGGGTGAATATCACAATTTAGTTGAGAAATATTCGAATGACTTCTTAGCAAATCAAATTCTCTTTTGCAGACCATTTCAAACACTTCGTATCACTCCCAGTTTCAAAAAAGAGGTGAGGTTTATACGAAAGAAGCTTGATTCGAGGTTAGTTGCTAAAGATTAATCAATTTTCAATGCAAATTATTATAAGCATCCGAATGTTTTAGTCTTATTTCCCTCAATTGAGTCGAATGCTGCATCACAACGCAGTACTAAAGGCAGTATTGTGTATGTCCATAGAGGTGGCAAACAGCTTCTCTTTTTAAAATTTGCTTCTTACGAAAATTACCACCAAACGTCACTCCGAACAGGGAATATAAAATTTTGTTGTCAATCATCTCTATTATCATAATCATGACATCCTAAAAATTAGGTGAGTTTAACAATTTTATATTTCCAATCAGCGGTCGAATTACCGCATCAGTGCACGAATGACTCCTCACGTAATTTGCATTGTGTTATTGTTAGATCTACTAACAACACAATAGAAATTACGTGACGAGAAATATGTTCACTGATGATTCGAGCCCAGCTTAAACGACAACGGGTATACACATCAAAGTGAAATGACAATCTCACTTCTACTATTGAATTATGGATGAATCAGATTTCGCGTCGATTCGACTTAGAGAATACGAAATGAGAACTTTAACCTAAAGTCTTTTTGATAAAAACTACTTAATTTTTGAATGAAAGTCTGATATTTTCATACCTCAACACTGTGCGTTATATCCATAAGATTACAGTCAAAAATATTTTTTTTTTTTGAACACGAGTCTCAGTCCAATTTTCAAAAGAATTACTTCTTTATTTTGAATGATAGCCTGACACGAGTGGCTGCAGAAAGCTAAACCCAGATCTGTATAGGCTGTTAGCGTCAAAGTATTTATTTATTTTTCAATAAAGTCATTTTGTTTCTGTGTTTATTCACACGGTTGCCGCAGTCAGAGGAGCGTCCTTTTATGCGGAATATTCTATGTAGAAAAACATTTCTAAATGGAATCATTTTGCATTTCTGTTAGTCACATTTTGGCAGAATAACTTATTTCATTACCAAGTCTCTATAAAGAAAAACTATTTCACTCTGCAAGTGCCACTTTTTTTATGACCAAGTCTCGCCTACATTTTTGGGAACTTGGCAGAAGCATTTCCATTCACAAGGCAGATAAGAATGTATATAAAATATTTTGGCATGAACACTTAACATGCTCAACATAACCCTTTATCAATATTCAAAGATTTTGGCACCTTCATAGTACAAGAGCAAACTTTACAGTAATTTTACAAAAAAAAAAAAAAGACAGCTGCCTTTAAAAGAACGTCTTAATAATTTCCAGTCTCACAACAAACATGTCAGCCGTCACATTTCCCTGCTCAATTTGCAATTATTTATTTTTAACAAACTCTAATAAGCTCTTCGAATAGGGTAAGATACGATAAAAAAGAATAAATATATTATTTATGCTTATCGTTTATTTTATCAACGATTTTTATATATATTACATAATTATTCAAGATTAGAGAGTAATTTTGCATTTGTCTCCGTTGTTTTATTTGTATTTTTTAATTGAATTGCATTTTAATTTCCGTTCTCTCCTCTCTCTCTCTTTCTTGCTACATATACTTGTTGTTTGTGTGTTTTTTACGCTTATATGTATATTAAAAGCTACACATATGATTATTAATATATTAAATTTCTTTTACTCCAAACCGTATTTGAAATTGAGTTGAACTCAGCGAGTTTCTCTCGCGTCTCGCTGTGAATTTCGGGACCACACAAATCCAAGAATAGACTGTGGTCCACATTTTGTAGTAAAATATATATCACCATTGTATAATGAACAAAATCCATCTCTGGCTCTGGGGGTTTGTATCATTTCTCTTATTTTTTTTTTGTTTTTATTAAATAATCACTTTTTAAATATAAAAAAAAAAAAATAACATTTAACAAATCGTATTCGATTTTTTTTTTAAATAAATAAAATCGTTTCAAAGCAGAGCCGGAGGCAACCAATTTAAATTTTAAATAAAATACTCATAATGTTCTTCTCTAATTATTATAATAATTAAGGGTACACACATATAAATACATGTTGCATGGTTCCTTATTGATTATATTTTGAGAGTTCAAATTGATTTGTTTTGTATAAAGCATACTTGAATTGAGAAAGTACATTTTATTTAATTCTTTTGCATCTCATTAAACTACTGTAGACGTTCCCGCGTAGCAATTTTAATATAACTCGGTATATTTTCTTTTGTTTTTTTTTTTTTTTTTTATAGAGAAACGTTTTGTTTTTAAAACAGAAAACAGGTGGCAAGGTTTTTTTTTTTTTTTTTGTATGTTTGTTTTTAATTATTAAATATCTTCTCTTATGGATTCATAATCTTAATGATTTATTTTTTGTTTTTTTTTTTTTCTTTTCTTTAATAATAGCATTTTAAGTTAAAATTAAATATTAAATAAAATAAATATATTTAACGACATTCCCATACTTTGACTGTTTGATCCACACTTCCAGAAATGACGTATGGATGTGTTCTGTGGAAATCTGTAAAAAAAAGAAGAGAAAGTAGTAAAAGAGTCTCTTAAATTGTGGTAACGATTTCCATTTGTCTATTATTGGATATATAAACTTGGAAATATAAAAAAAAAATCATAGACGTAAATACCTACTTAACTTTGACCGACATCATTCTGTAACTTTTTTTCTTTAACTCATAAAATTTGTCACTTTACCTACGCAATTATATATATTGCAATGTTTATAATATCACAAACACAACAGCAACTAACGACTTGAGGACTACAAATTTGTAGTTGTGATTCGCGATTTTGGGATGGCAAACGACTAGTAACGAGCCTCGCAGCATTGACCAATGAATGCTGGTTCGCTAAAAATTAAACAAGATGATGTCTCTGCAGACGAACACCTACAACACTACTAGTAAGTCCTGCTGCAACGACTCCTGGGAATTTTTTCGGAAATTGCAAAAATTGAAGAAGTCTAGTGGGGAGTCTCCTGCGTCATTATAAACAGGACAAGTATTGGTTGGTCTGTGGCCTAGTAAGCAGCAAACATTCACTGTTCCGAAACGGATACAGACGGATATCTTGTTGACAACCATTGGCTTTTTTTGGAACGTTAAGACCCTCCTTGACAACGGAGGGGGAGAATTCATGCGGTACAAACTGGACATCCTAGGAGTAAGGCGCAACTGGCAAAAGCTTCCTGGTCTACTCTGGGAAAGCAACGAACACTACCCGTGGCTATGGAGTGGGGCTCTTGCTTACCCCTAAAGCTAGAGACAGCCTTATGACCAGGAACGAATCCAGATCATTGGGGATGACTTGGAGGGACCTCAAGCACGTTGCAGAAGGTTCAGAGGATATAAAAGAAAAGATATATCGCGATTACAAATTATTTGTAACATTGAATTTGGATTCACAAAGTAAAAGTAACTGTTTCACAAATTTGTGATTATCAGTAAAAAAAAAAAAAAAAAAAAACAAAAAAAAACAGTGGTGAGACAAAACGCATGAAATTGTTGCGGTATCATGTCCAGTTGAATTGGCCATCGTTCAAGCATTGAATCAACGATTCCTGCAAACGAGATTAACACAACTGTATACTGTGGCTACCGATATGCCATGCATGTCTGCAATTCCGTGATACTGTCAACCATTACCAATCCAGTGCAAGACATTAAGTAATTGCTGCCTTGGGGATAATGCAAAATTTTTTTCAGTTGTGTGACAAATTTGTTCCCCAATAACCGAAACTATTTCTTCCGCCCTGACGAAATCGCTCATTAAGATCAAAACAATGGAAAACGTTGTAGTTTATACGCGGACAGTAAATCATGTTTATAACTTCTACTGTACCTTCGTCGCAAAGCCATTTTCGGATAACTTTTTGATCCAAAACAAAATTTGTAGAAAAAATTACAGACGTCTTGGTTCATGTGAACAACTTTCACAAATAAGACTAAATTTGAGAATTCACTTTCTTTGGTGAAACAAAAACATACGAAAAACATGAAATTTCACAAATTTGTGACTTGTAGACTACTTCTTCTTCTTTCCTTACGGTGAGGTTATGATCCGGAGTAGAAGGATCACAACCCTCCCACTTTACTGCATCCCTACTGGTCCGCCTGTGGGTTTTGCCGGTTTGACCTCAGGAAGTACCGGCAGTCTTCCCTGTTTCGGATCACTTCGTCACTGAGGCCAATCAAATGCTGGTGTTTTTGCATTCGTGCGATCCAGTTGTGTTTTGGTCTGCCTTTTTTGCGCGATTGTGTAGGAACGTTGATTGATATTGCCTTTATGACGGGGTTCGAAGGATCTCTCCTTTGAACATGACAGTACCAACTGTCGAACTTCTTATGCTTTGTTACACCTGCTGTCATTCGAAGCATCTTCATCTCAGCTGCAGTTAATTTGCCCTCATACTTTTTGTACATTGTCCAGCATTGTGAACCAAAAAGATTGCGGAGTTTTCCCTCCACTTCATCCACCTTACGCTTAGGCGATGATTGATGTCGATATCACAATTTGCTTCGCTATTGATCATAGATCCCACATATTTTAACTTTTCGCACTTGGGAAACACTTTTCCATTCAAGTAAATGTCTGGAATAGGCCGGTGTGGATCAGAGAACGAGCAGCACAGATACTCTGTCTTTTTGAACTAATACGGTACCCATTACCCTTCAAAACATCCAACCATACATTAAGTGCTCGTTGCAGGGACGTTTGATCTTCACTTATGATAGCTCTATCGTCAACAAAGAATAACTGATGCACTTTAGGGTCCGTCACTTTTCCTTCAAGCAGATGATCAAGGACTGCAATAAATAGCAAAGGACTGAGGACGCTTCACTGGTGTACATCGACTTTGAGTGATTTTCTATAAATTTTTTGAAAAAGTACTTGTAAAGGTATAACCGAGCTGTTGTTTCAACAAGACGGCGCTACATGCCATACAAGCGACGCAACGCTCGAAGTGGTGAAGGAGAAATTTGGCGACTGGATCATCTCACGGCGAGCGTTCATCAATTGGCCGCCGCGATCATGCGACTTGACACCCCTCGATTATTTTCTCTGGGGCTACGTCAAATCCTTAGTCCACGCTAACAAGCCAACCACTTTGGACAAACTCGAGGCCAACATTCTAGACGCTATTGCCGGAATAACGCCGCACATTCCGAGTCATCAAAAAATGGACCGACCGCTTGAAGCACTGCCAGTGAAGCCGTACATAATGGCATGAATTTAGCTTCAAAATAAAGCCAGAAACAATTTGATGTCTCCCACCGTTGTTGTTTTATTTAAATTTCTTTTCATATCGTTCTTATCTGATCACCCTATATAAATCAGCCCCCGGTCAAATTTGCAGAACATTTACTGATTTTTCATTCGAAAGTACAATATTTATTACCCGAGACATTCCCTGGTCATGTAATCTCACGTTTGGGCGACGACAATTGGCAGCCTAGATCGTGCGATTTAACGCTTTTGACTTCTTTCTCTGGGTTTTTTTTTTAAGTCAAAGTGTATGTCAACAAGCTAAATGCGCCAGCAAAGTCGACGAGGGAATTTATCAGATGTGTTTTTCCACAGTCTACTTTATGATTAAATCAAAATTTCGGTATTTTCGGAAAAAAAAAAAAAAAGCCCTTATATTGTTCTATTTTTTTCTATGTTCAATTTTCTTTGACTTTCAAATGTGTATTATTTTGTTTGTCTTATTGCAGAAGCAGTGTTTACGAATTCACACGAAGTTATTAGATATAGCAAGTCTGTAGCTACAAAACGGCGCTCCGTCTAAACCGAGATTTTTGTCAATATTGCCATTTATTATTAAAGTAGAAACAGCTATCTGTCTCCATTTATCTTTTCTGCCTACTGGTAACGAATATTAACTCGGTATTCTACAATTTACACATTTGTAAGTCATCTACCACTATCAAGTCCTTCCCAAATGAAATGTTCATTATATTTAAAGGAAAAAACAGAACAAAATAAACTTACCAACAGAAGTGCAAAAATGTTGATGAGCATACAGTGTTTTCATGCATCGCTTATTGCGCAAGTCCCACACACGAATGGTTTTATCGTCACTAGCAGATACCAAATACTTTCCACCCGGATGGAATGATAGTCCCCTAACCCAATTGTCATGTCCAGTTAGAGTAAATAAGCATAGGCCGACACTCACGTCCCAGATCTACAATAAAATTAATAAAATGTTTATCTATTCAGCCGTCTAGTTCACTTTGTGTAATCTTACGCGAATTGTTTTATCCCTCGAACCAGATGCGAGGAATGGGCCCTGATGATGGCCTTTTTTGTTATCAGCACCCGCAGCCTCATTTATTGCTGATGTGGAGTTTTCGGGTGCCCAAGCAATACACTCAACTGTGTGATCGTGATCTCTCAGTTCAACCTGTGACAAGAATATATTGTTAGAACTAAATCATATTTTTAATTAAAACTTAGTACTCTACTTACTTTACAGTCTTTTGAATTTGTCAGCCACACTCGAATTGAGTGATCATTTGAGCACGACGCAAAAATTCCACCGTCAATGTGCACTCTCACCATCCTGACCCATTCTCTGTGCCCTGTGTATGTCTTCACGCAATATCTGTTGAAAAATATAAAAGGAATCAATAAACAGAGCAAAGCAAAGACATACGACAGTTAATAACTTACCCCGTGGCAACTTCCCACATTTTGATCGTTTTATCACGTGAAGCTGATAAAACAAAATCACCAGCTGGGACAAACGCCACCGAAGATACATTATGATCGTGACCATGCATGGTTTTAACACATTCATAACTCTGCTGAAAGTCCCATAGTTTGATTGATAAATCTGCACTACAGGATGCTGTAAACGGAAATGATTATACAAAATGAAGACAAAGTTAAATGGGAATTGCGCGCCTACCCAATAGTTTGCCTTGAGCGTCAAAAGCAATGTCTTGTACTGAATCTGTGTGCCCCTTAAGACTTCGTTCATATTCGCCGGTCTCAAAGTCCCAAATTTTGATGGTAGCGTCTTCTGATGCCGATACCATTAAACCAAAAATCGGATGAAACACCACCTAAAATAAAATAAAGAAAAATTTTTAACATAACGGAGAAACATTCTTATTCGTTGTGATTCATTTGGATGGTATGACTAGTTTTTTTTATTTTATCGAATGCACGATGCGAGCGAACCGAATCGTAGAAATTCTAGTTTAGTTGTCGGTATTCCAAGGTTGCAAGTTGTTAAAAGATAAAACAGTACAGTCACTTGTGTCACAAGCAAACAGCAATTTCATGGTGAATTCATTGCTTTAATGCTGATGTCTGCCTCAACAGTGGTATTGCAATAAAGAAATAAAGATAAACAAAATCAAAGCATAAGCTCATTGCGAGTAAATGTTAGCAACCCATGACTGTATGTAGTTGTAGATAACAGTTTGCTGGCCTGTCATTAAACTAGAATAAGATAAATTATTTCTAATGGGAATATATATCGAATGGTTAAGCGTTGGCAATTGAATAAATTCGTGGGGAATTAGTGTCATTCGATAAACTTTCGCAGCTGTCCTACGATAGTGTGACAATACAAGGTATGTCCCAAAAGATTCCAGAATGAAAATTTGTTCTCTTGGGCTTCAAATGCAAATTTGATTAATTCACAGTTCTGGCTCTCGGGATTGGTTATCTTGAATGGAATTGGCTTATTATTTTGAGTAATACCTCTAAGGTTACAATCGAAGGTTTGTAGCGATTCCGAGGAAAGTTTATTTAGCTCAGTTTATATTCACCATCGGTTCATTTGTTACAAATTAGAAAATTAGAAGATCGCACGTGGACAAATCTTGTCACTGTAGTTAAAATTTCAGTTGCAATTCATTGATTTTGACCATTGCAACTGCCCACGTATTTGCACGTTATTGCCTTCAGGAATAGTCACATTTTTCTTAGCCAAATTAAATAGTTTTATCTTCTTTTCGTCGTAAAAACGTTTCAATATCAATGGAATCTATGAAGATTGAGCTGCGTACATACATTCCTCGCTTATATTTCCCACTTTCAATTGACTTTTTATTTCGGTTTCACGAAAACCGGTAGCAGTTTTACCAAAATAATATAAAGAGAAGGTGGTAGGCCGTCGAACATCTGAAGCGGAAGATATACGTATGTATGCGACAACAATGTACCCACACAACTTCGTCATTCTTCTGCGGCGCTATCAGTTGTAGCCAAAACACATAATTCATATAATGAGCAAGCAAAATAAAAGCTGAGCTGAAGCAATTTTTTCTCAGCAAAAATTAATTATTTGATCAGCAGAATATCATTTTTTGATGAGCAAAAGTTTATTTTTAAACAATACTGTAAGGAAAATAAAACGAAAAGAAAGTTATTTTCCAGCTGGTTAATTATTTTTGTTGCTAGCATATTTTGCTGTTCGTTTAATTACTTAGCCACTCGCTAATAATATTAGCGTTTTATTATTTTCAGGGCAAAAATATTTTTATTTTACGCTATTATTGCATCACATACTAATCTGGAACCACAAGTCTTATAAAATATGCATGTTCCCATTCTAGAAGGAAAGACTGTGTATACTGATTTTAACAGAATCTAGTGTTCAAGAAGTTATACAGCTTTGCTGATACAGAAACTACATACAACTGCACTCGAGTAAAATGGGAAATTTTGACTTTGACCTGCTCTGCGTCTGTGTTTTTTTTTATTGAACGGCGAAAACCTTTTCATTATTGAGTAATTAAGATTCTTAATAGTTCTTTGTGTCAAAGGTTTCCTTGTTCTGAAGTCGTCTAGGTTTTTAAATCATTTTTCGACCGTGAGGTAAAAAGTGCACAATGAGCATTAAAAATGTGGATCAATGAGGGAAATTTCTCGTCAATTAGGATTCCACGAGTCGACCATAAGATTTAAAAAAAAAAATACGAAGAAAGTGTTGTATTAGAGCGAAAAAGTGGGAGTGGTCGTAAAAGATGCACTACTCTTAGAATCGACCACCACATAAAGAGGACAATGTTAAGGAACAGGTTCGTTACTGTATCACAAGTAAGAGGAGATGTTGTGGTAACCACCAGAATAGATATCTCTGTGGCAACAGTTCAAAACCAGACGGCAAAACGAACACTTCATAGAAAATAGAAGGGTTGCCTCTATAGAGGAGAATTGAGCCAGTACTACACGGCTGTTGTGTTTCAGGACGATTCCGCTCTTTGCCATCGTGCTAAGACCGTAAGTAAACCATGAACTTTCCAGTTTTTTTTTTTTAAGGTTGAAAGCTACAAAGAAGAATTGGGTATAAATTCACTTCGCAGGCCCGGAAACACTCCGACATGAATCCTATTGAGCACAATTGGCGTCGAATGGGTGTCAAATTAAGGAACAAAAAGCCAACAAATTTGCAGGAACTAAGAAGCCAATCGAACAAATTTGGTATGAAAAAATAAACACCTGCACCAGCCATTACGATCGTTTCTGCTCTAGTGCCGACTTTAATCTGCACAGCTGTTGACAGTAGACTTCTGCGGTGATAGTTTGGTTATGAGGCAACAGCTCAAAATGGAAATGAAGCGGGTGAAGTCCATCTCTGGGAAGTTGTGCTGGTCTGTATTCTGGACTAAGCCATTGGTGGCGACGGTTAATGTTATTGTAAAGAACCCATTTTTCATCTCCGGTAACAATCCAGTTCAAAAAAGGCTCTTGATTGTGACGCGACAGAAGTGCAGTGCATAGATGGTTTCTCAACTTTATGACTTTTCCCATATTTGTTAGGTGTCGATGGATGGTCATATGGCTTACGATGAGTTCGCTTTCTATCTAGCTCTCTTGGCCTACCCGAACGAGGTTCATCCTTTAGGTCAAAATTGCCATTTCTAAACTTTGCAAACCAACGCCGACACTTCGACTCGCTAAGAACACCCTCTCCATACACATTTTGGATTTCTCTAGTGGCTTCACTTCCATTCTGGTTTTTCCGGAACAAAAACAATAAAATATGCCGGATATGTTCTTCCGATACATTCATTTCAAAATTCAGTTAAAAATGCTTACAATTATGATAACACAACGAAATTTGCAGCAATATATCCCAAATACTAATCTCAATTGTCATTCCAGCATTAAATAGGTTTTGTGCATTTTATGACAATTGAAAAATAACTCCCTGATGCATCTTAGAAGAAAATATGAAACATCTGCAAAATTTCTTTGATTTGTCACGCGAAAGTTCGTTTAAACGTTTGTCAAATTATCCACAATCAACGGAAAATGTGGAAAAATATACAGGTTCAGTTCGCTGATTTGTTCCACAAATTGTTTCAGACAAAACAAAATAGCGAATTCACGAACAAATTTGTTCTATTCCAGTCAGACAATTGTTCGATAATAAAATTATACTTCATTTGATGTAAATTTTGTTTCGCTCTCTGTTGGAAACCGACCTTTCTCTCTGGTTAGCAAACAACAACAGATAAACTGAAAACATTTTTTTTTACAAAGGACAAAAACTCACTCTCGTTATACTTGCGCGATGACCGGAAAGTGAAAATTTCTCTGGCGGCCTGGGTATCCATTCACCTGGACTTCGTTTGGCTTTTGTCGGTGCTCCTTCGATTACTTCTTTTTCAGCTTCTGATAGTTTAGCCTCTAATTCCATGACTTTCTTTTGTAAACGTATTACCGATGTCCATTTCTTTTCCAGTAGGCCACCAAATTTCTTTTCTGATTCTCCATTGAGGTCGGCCTCTTTGCGAAAAGCTTCTAATGCATCTGAATACCCATTACTGCCTAAATAATCGGCAATCGCTTGGTTACTATACAAAACAAATAAAACATTAATTAACGTCGATTATTTTTCTAACCATGGGATATTTAAACTTACAGCTCCTCGCGCTGCCGTTGAGACAACACCATTTTCATACTGTTTTGAAATATCCGAGCTTAAAGTGAATATGCCTTCTTTTAGTGGTGCTTTTTTCTCGCTTCAACTGTAAAGAATAGATATACACACACTATTTTAATTAAAAACGTATATTTCGACAAATTAAATCAAAAGCACTTAATCAATTAAAGGGACGCTACCTATTGGGGTAATGACCATCTTCAATGGTCACGCATATGCCAAACACTTGATAGTTTTAATGAATTTCTTAAACAAAAAAAAACAAAAACGCATAAATTAAGCTGGGAACAGTCATAATCAACAGACAAAGTAAAATCTAATGTCGACAGCGATCAATAGCATAGTGTTATGTAGGTAGGTGTCCTCCCCCAAAACAAAAGAAAAAAAATAAAAATAAAAATATTTCTATAGATGGAATGAAATCTCGCAATTTTTTTGCATTCGTTTTGTATACAACTGACGCTGAATTTAAATTTGAATCCGCGTAGCTATATAAAAAACTGAAATTTCGGACAGATTTCGTAATTCTACTGCAATACATCGACACCCACGAAATAATAACGTCTAAAAAAAAAAAAAAAAAATTCGTCAACATTCACATGACTAGTAAAAGACTGCGCGAATTGGAAGGAAATGAGAAAATGAAAAGCAAACGAAATACAGAAAAAAAAAAAAAAAAAAAAAAACAACAACAAACCTCGAAAATGAGTCATTCTCTGAGGAGGGGAGGTGGAGTAAGAGACTGACTACCAAGTTTTGGATGATGGCTAGCGTTGATAAGGGGTGCGGTGAACGACATAGTAAACAAGAAGCAGCAACTATCGCGAGGCTGATTGCGCCTGAGTAGTGTTGGAAAAGGTCATGCTTACAGACGGCGATTTCTCGGTGTGTGTGTGTGGCTCCTTTCATTGATTTTTCTTACTTCTTGAGGCTAGTGTTATCGTCATTTTCATTCTCATCAACGGAATTTAATCGAAAAATACGGGGGTGGACGCAGCATTCAAATCAATGTTAAGGTTAATACAATTTTTTCGTAAATTTTGCACAAGCCTTCCTTCTTTTTTGGCACGCCACACTATTGCATGTGCAACTAGACATGACAGCAGAGAAATAAAAATGAAATTTCATGCTAAGATACTTCTGTAATGGTTTGCTCCAGTGAAAGGGAATTGCCTGCTGGTTTAAGGAAAAAGAAAATTAACTTTCTCGCTTTCAACAGATCATAGAAATCACAATTTCGTGTAGAGTCTATTTTCAGAAATGCATCATTTTTCCAAAATATACGCGTAGTACAACAACGACGAGTGCTAAGTGACAAACTGGAATGTTTTCCTATTAAAATAAAGGTGAATGAGGTTGTGAGGTTGATGTCTCTCGTCAAGCAATAAAAATAAAAATTATTTTTCAATTTCAACCTGAAGCTGAGGTTTTTAATTGCTTTATTGTTAGCCGTTGTACGCCCATTTTGAAACTAAGCGTAGCGTAAAATTTTATATCTTTTTATGGACTGTGGTGTTAGGATACAAATTCCACTTGATTTTCTGTTATGAAACAGAGCTTTCATATTTTACAACATTTTATTTATTATTATTTGAGATTCGTAAAAATACAACGATGATGCCTTAGTATTTATGTAATTTTCTAGCCTTGGGAGATGGGAGTATAATTAGCACATAACTATAAAATTTATGGTAAGCTATGTATGTTGATAACTGTTTACGAATGAGAAAAAAAAAAAAAAAAAACACCACGAGTCAATAAGATCCAAAACATGTGCAAAAAAAAAAAAATTTAAGCGAATGTAGAAGCGATATAAATTGCGGAGAAAAATTAAAGATTAGCGACATTTTCATTCATCGTTTCCCATAGTGTGTTCCGTGAGGTGTGGGCAAATTTCGGAGATTTTTTTCGGAATGAGAACAATGACAAAGATATGCGAAACGAAAGAGAGTGTAAGTCTGTTGACACAGTTTACGAAATTTCAGATTTCTTAATTAGTGTAAGCTAAATTCGTATGGTATGCCAGCGTTTATAGTCAGTGGCGTAGTTTATGAGTGGTGGTGATCTCAATATTGCGATGTCAGTTCTTTCTTCTTTTTTTTTAAGTGCCGACTGATGGCTGGAAAAAGTCTCTGTACTTATGATAACATCACGTTGTTGAACTAGCAGACTTGATTGACTTCGTTTCCCTGTACAAGTGCAGATAGTAATATTTACACAGTTGCTGGTAAACCTCTCCTGATAAATTTTCTAAACAGCAAAGAAAGCAGTATGCAGTGAGAAAGAGCAGCACAGACTATACACGCAAAGAAACTAAACCCACCTAGGCTCACAATCTTTATCACACAGTGAAGCCGCACTTAATGCACTAGACGGCGGGATAATCAGATCGAAAACTGTCTTCGCATGCCGACAAACTACAAACAGAATATGCAATACCCATGAAGTCACTCTGTGATGGGTTTCGGGACATATTAATATAGAAGGGAACGCAGCAGCAGACGAACTAGCACAAAAAGGGGAAACATTAAATGAGGAAGCTGTCGACTATTGGTGTACTGAAAAGGAAAATTGAGAGAAAAGATCAACACCTCCTAGACAACCAGAATAGATTGTTTCATATCTCGCAGCTTATGGCCTTTTGTCAGTGAACAAAAAAGAAACCAGCATCATGGTGGGTGTACTAAATGGATAGGTGCAATGGCAGCCAGACTGGGCATTAACTCACTGCAGAAGCTGTAATGATACAGAACAAATCGAAAATATCAAACACTTGTTTTTTTTTTTTGTCTGCACTTAGACTCAAAACAGGTCCATTATACTACCAGGTAGAGAACGCCGTTTTAATGTGTTTTTTTCGTCTTTTGTAAAAAGACGAGTAGGTGCTTCAGTGATGAAGAGCTTAGGTCATCAGAACTTCTCATATCCGCCACCTGATCCGAGCAAAGGCAGGACAATCACATAGGAAGTGATCCGCAGTGTCATCTCTTCACAGCTAGCACATGGAGGTGCTTGGTAAAGCCGAAGTAGATCGTAAGAACGCCAGTAAGTTGTATCCAGTCTTTTCTGCTAAAAGATAGCAAGAATGTCGCGTATTTCTTACAGACGACGGGAACCATTCGTTTAGCTTGCCTGTATCCTGGAGAGTCATGCCACCTTCGATTGTGTTCATTGAAAACCCAACTCAACGTGCGTTCAGGTTCTGAGCCTTGTCTAGCAAGCTCGTCAGAGATTTCATTTCCGAGGTTCATCAAAGCGTCCAGAGCAGAGCCAGGCGTACTGGGGAAAGCTCCCAAGCAGCCGAGACAGACCGCTCTTTGGAGTTTAGCGAAAGCAGCAGTTACGTATTTACGTGAAAGCTTATACCACCAATCAATTGACGCATATGAGGGGAGGGGTCTTATCATTGCCGTGTAGATCCAAAGGACTTTCCTTGGCAAAAAGCCCCATGTTTTGCCGAAAGCACCTTTGCATTGTCAGAAGACTGACAGAGCTTTGGAAGTCTTCAGCTCGACATGTTTCGTTAATAGAAGTTTGCTATCTAAGATTACTCCTAAATATTTAGCTTCCTTGATGAATTGGATAGTGACGCCTTTTAGCACTGGCTGAGTCAGACCAGTCAATTTCCTCCTTCTCATGAAGAGAACCACCTCAGTTTTGAGAGGATTAACTGAAACCCCATTCCTAGCGCACCAATCGTCGATTGTGTCTAGGGCCATCTGCACCTTAGAGCAGACAGTCGCTAGGCACGAACCGGTAGACAGAACGGCGACATCATCTGCATATGCTTGAGCGTATACGTTAGAACTATTGAGCGTGTTCAACAGAAAGTCGTCCAGCATGCACAAAAAACAGTGGAGACAGAACACCGCCTTGCGGGTAGCCTCTGTTTACACCTGCCATATACCTAGACGTCCGTGCCTTGAAATAATATAAGTGTATTCATATGCCATTTGCACGCGCAAATTATACGAAAAAAAAAAAGCTCCGGGATTTGATCTAATTACAGATGAAACCCATAAAAAGTTTAAAAATATTAGCGCAGATAATAAATGCTGCATTCAGGTTAAGGTACATATGTGCCTAGCATATGCAAAGTTGCGAAGGTAATCATGATACTGAAACCTGGCAAACTCCCTAACGAAGTAGTATCATATCGCCCGATATCGATACTGCCTACCATCTATTTGTTTTTAGAAATAAGCACTCTATCATCTATCAATTGCATAGAATTACTGACAAAATCGAAAACAAATTTGAACAGAAAAAAGATCTGCTTCACAATATTTCGGTAAAATATTGCATAAAGGACTGATCCATAAATTGCCATAGAAATTCTAGAGTCTTGTATAACTGGGCGATTTTTCAGAATCAAACAAGAAAATGAGTACTCAAATTAAAGCTGGGGTACTACAAGGCGGTGTACTAGGTCCTGTGTTGTATCTTCTATTTACTAACGATCTGCCAGAAAGTGAAGAAATAATTATGGCAACTTTTGCTGTACTTGAAGTGGGATAAAACTATCAAAGAAGCAACAAAAAAATAAAAAAAAACGAAAGCTTCAAAGGCAATAAATAATACTCGTATATCAAAATGGACTAAAAAATGGCAAATTAAATGAAATGACCTGAAGTCAGTCCATATCAATTTTACTAAAAAAATTTACAACACGTCCCAAAATACATTAATAACAATGTAATAGAATACTCGAACACAGCAAAATATCTAGGTATGACCCTAGACGCCACACTGCGCTGTAAAACACACGTAAAGAAAAAAAAAAAAAAAAGAAGAATTGAACATACGTTACAGTAAAATGTATTGGCTAATTGCGAGATTCTCCTCACTGTTCAAGTACAGCGAACTGCTGCTATATAAGGAAGTTACAAAACTAGTTTGGACATACGGAGTCCAACTGTGGGCATGCACAAGCAAAATAAACAACTTGCAAAGCGTACAAACCTTTCAAAATAAAATTCTTCACAGCATAGTAAATGCACCATGACATATAAGAAACGTCGATCTACATAGAGATTTAGAAGTTGAAATGGTTGAAGATGAAGTCAAAAAAGCAACTAGAAGACATGAACTTAAGAATCTCAACCATGTGAATTGTGGAAACGACATATTTACATAATAATGACAATCTGACTAGGAGATTAAGAAGGGTGAAACCTTTTGATTTAGCTGACTAAAGTAAAAAAAAAAGAAGAAAAAAAAAGCCAATAATTGCTGATTAGTTGAACGACGTGCGATTCTTTGAAGACAGACGCAAGTCAGTCTTCGGAAAATTTTTCCTTCCCATTTACATTGATAGAAAGTGGCAGCCTGTCAGCTCGTCGGCCCGTTGGTTCCCCTCTATGTTGGTATGACCCGGCTTCCAGAGAAGCTTGATTTACGTCCGAAAACCCAGACGACAGCACTTTCCTACACTGTTCCACCAGTTAGGAAAATGATTTTTAAATCAGGGCCTAGAAAGCAGCCTGACTATCAATGAAAATGGCGATATTATCAATGGGTGTAGACTTGTGTCTTACTATCCGACACGTTTCGATTATTGCCAGAACTTCCGAATGGAAAACACTGATGAAGTCGGAAGGATACTGATATTTTCAGCGTTTCCGAAAAGATTCCCGTACCGAAAAGATGAAGGAATACTCTACGAACGAAATTGGACGGACGAAGACGACGGGATTCTGCTTGTTATTCTTTTTAGAAGGAGCTAAACTCTTACAGTGGACGCCGCGGTTCAGTGGTTAGGTGCGTGATTACTGAGCGGCAGATTCAAGCTTCAAATCTAGGAAAACACAAACAAACGTTTTCTCACGGCCCCACCTCTTTGCAAACGTCTGGCAAACATCCGAGAGCAAAATTGTGATGAGAAGCTTCTCTCAATCGAAAAAATTGCCCTTCGGAAACGGCATTAAACTGTAGGCCCCACCCTTTCGTGCGGTGCTCAGTTGATAACGCTAAAATATTTATTTATTTATTTCTAAACTCTTATAGCGTAGCTGGTACATAATTTAAACCGGTAGTAAGTACATATTTTGAACCACCAATTTGTTATCTTTTCCCCAATTATATGAGGGGTTTAAGCATTGAACGGGATTCAATATGTTTCTGCGTCTCACTTAATTCATTAGTTTTTTTCATAATAAATCCCTAATAACATACATTTAAGTGGTTCGAGTATGTTTCTCAGTTTTGCATGTTGTAGCCATGTAACTCAAGAACGGCTGAACAGATTTCGACGCCGCTCACTTTGTTGATTAGGAAATTTCTCAAGGAATATTTATGGAGCTAAACACAATGTTCCGTCGTATTTACGAATTTTTAATTAGTTTGGCGGAAGAGATATATGTACATACATATGTATGTAAATAACTCACGGTAAGTGGTTTTTTTTTTTTAAGAAACTTCTATATGTTCATTTGTACGGTGTGGACGAAGCACTCTGATGAAGACGGACATATGTTTGCATAGGGTTAGTTTGTGAGCGAAGTCTAAAGGTCAAACAAATTGGGGGTATAATTCGTCGTCACTATAAGAGTTTAAATCTCAAGTGGATCTCGCTTTCATCTCCCCAACAGACTCCTTACATTTTCTCTAAAGTTTTATTTCCAATATTCAGTCAGTATCCATCCATTTTCCTTGACCTGGAATTGAACTTAGCACTTTTTTCACGTGGTGGTTGTATATTTTAGAACGCCAGTGTATACATATATTTCGACCAACTTCAGCGTGTTTCGGTGATATTCATTGGATTTTCCGTGAATTACTGCTGAGACATAACATTAACCTCAGATTGAATATGCACACGCGACGCTTTACCGGACTACATAACATGACGTCAAGCATATAAAATGCGTGTTAGTGACTTAATAAGTCGACTTAATTTACGACTAAAGGAAACACAATTCTATTTAGATAGAACCAACTGGTCAATCACCTTAATTCTTTCTATTGTTTTCGGGGGGGTTATTATTTAAATCTCTTATACTTTCACTCTAAAACACAGTTCTTTGAACAATCTTTTAGGTCATTGATTACATTCGATAACACAAAATAACCATCTCAACGTGACACATATACATTGTATTAACATGGTGATACAAAAACACTGAACGACTAACGTATCCAAAGTCTAACCTGAGTCAGCACTATGAAAATATAAATTGTAATCACTTACACATGAACGGGCCTGTGCACAATTATAAATCAACTTGATCAAAACAAAGGCATCGATAAATAAACTCAAGAAATGGTGTGTTAGCCAACAAATTTGGAGAGGCCATATGCTGTGTTTTATACTGGCTCTTCCGGTTAAAAATTCATAGAATATCGATTTTGTATAACTTTACCCGTCACTGCGCGATTAAGCAATGAAAATGAAAAAAAATAAAAAATTGAATAAACTAATTGAACATGAACATTTTGTCATACACAACAACAACTACTACAGTTTTATCTGTGACGCAAAATGAATTTTTAATTATATGCCAGTGTATATTGTAGATGCTATAAAAACACATCAGCAGGCGCGTTGCTGAAACGATAAGGACCTCTAGCAGACATGGCGACTCAAGTTGAACTAAACTTATGAGTATTTGATTTTGTCGTTCGAAATAAAAGCTTATCAGCGCACAGATTGTATTTTTCCATAAGTATGCATAGTTTATTATACCTTTGCTTCTTTTTGACCCACAACTAATGGCCATTCATTCAATCATCATCGTCACCGTAAAAAATAGAAGGGAGAGGAAGATAAAAACTTTTTTGTTTAAACAGTATTAGTAAAAAAAAAAAAAAAAAAAATAAAAAAAACCAACCAATCGATAGTGTGCTCTTGTCTTAAGGTAGAACTAGGTGGTAACCGGTTTTTTTTTTTGTTTTTTTTTTACTTCTTCTCAAACTCGATAGATATACAAATTTAACAATATTACGTAGGGATTTATTTCTGATGATTACTCTGCTCTGGTCCGTTTGGATTTTGAATGTTTTTTTGGTTTTTTTTTTTTTCTTCAAACGACACACTTCTGGTGAATAAACTTATGCATTCCACTTTCGGAGACTTTCGGAGACTTTGAACTACAAGCTGACTCAATATGACTCACGGAATTAAAGCACTTAATAATATAATTTGTGCCGTGTATCTCAAAACTTCACATATGTGACTTCACTTTTTGTGTGGGAATTGGTTCGATTGGAAAAGAAAATATATAAAAATAAAACCATACCCAGAGAGAGAGATCAGCTAAAATTCTATCCTATAATACGTCCTCCAAAAATGTATACCAAAGCAGAAAATAGTTTTCCAAAAACGTAAAGCTTCACACAATGTCACCACTTGAAAACCGATAAGTTCCGAAGGAGGACGACGACGACGACGACATAAACCCACGTTGCATTTTCTAAACATGCGCACTGCTGCCGCCAACCGATTGCGAAAAAACACTAAAGCGAGAGAAGATGCCTTTTTTCCAGGTTTTCCTCACAAAATCGATTTATCCACCACCGAATAAAAACAAAGAGAACAACAACAACAACAACAGCAGAAAAAAAACACCAGCAACATTTCTATTTTTACATTATTTTCCCTTCTCAAATGTGTATCGCATTCTCACCGTGAATTAAAGAAACACAATGATAATATTATGTGGGTGGGCGACGGGGGTATCTATTAATAAAAGAAAAAAAAAAAAAAAAAAAACCTGTGTCCAATATATAGGTCTTTGAAGCAAACGAATTTTCTTGAATTAATGATCAACCGTATCAAAAGAGGAACTTGTGTGTGTGAAATGAGGAAGACAATGGACACAAAAATAAAACTAAAGAGCATCAAATACAAAAAAGCATAGCACAGGGTTTTAATAGAATAAATTTAATGTTTACAGACCTTGCACTTGAATCGGATTCTTAGTGTCGCTGTTTTGTAACGCTACAACGGTTTTTCGTTGTCGTCACTTTGGTTTTATATCTCGGGGGCTATACACATCGACGTCACTCGTAATTCTTTTTTTATGTGTCTCATTTAAATATAGCAACACCACTGACACGAAGACATGTTCCGTTTGTTCTGAGAGATGCGGTTGTTTTGAGGGTTTTTTTTGTTTTTTTTTTTTTGTTTGTCTTTATTCTTGTTTAAACAAATACACGGGAAGTATACCTATTTCTCACCACTGAACACACAGAACGCACTACTAAGCCTACCAACTTATACACTACCCACTGTTGGTAGTTTGTTGGAAAGAAAAGGTTCACCTTCCCAACACAACACAACATGAAACAGGGGAAACAGCAACGACACAAAGCACGCAGGCGTCTGCAGACGATTGTAGAAAGGGTTTCCACTAACTGGCCAAAAAGAAGAGAGTTGCCAGGTTTATAAACAGCTGGGCTATAGAAACAAATCATTACCCATTTCAAAAAAATTCAAGGAAATACTCAGTCGAAATCAGATACGAGTGTAGTTTATCGACAAATTCTTCAGATGAAAAAAAAAAGCCTGCATGCATCAAAAGACGAGAATGAAACATACATAGCTAGACAATCTAACAAACCTGCTGAATTCCACATTTACAGGGCATCTAAACAGCGCTACAAACTAACTGTATTTTCATTTAAAATACATTAAAATTGTCTAACTGTCTGAATCTAAACAGATACAAAGTTGTATACGAAAAAAATCACTCCCACTTGCGTTCCACGACATGCAAGTAGTGAAGGAATCAGGTATGATGGGCGTTCGATAATTCTGTGCCATCTCGACAGGTGGCGGTGCCAACAGCAAATTGACGTTTGTTTCATGTGGTAACATTCTTCAAACCATAATAATAATATTATTTTGGCGGTAACAACCAAATGCAGAGTCTGGCCTAAGCTTGCCGTTTCCGAAGGACAAATTTGTTCGATTGAGTGAAGCATCTCAAAACTGTTTAATTCTTAGATGTCTGTCTCTCGTTCGCGAGAGGTGGGATCGTGAGAAAACTTTGTTTTTTATTTTTTGTGTTTTTCTTGGATTCGAACCTTGAACCTCTCGCTCAGTGATCGCGCACTTAACCACTGAGGCACGGCGCCCACCATGACATACAAAATATTAGATAGATATGTCTTTTAGTTTGTGTTTGACAGCCATTGGAAGCAGCCATTTTTGCAAACATAGATAAAAACCTTATTATTTGAAGAAAACAACTGCGGAAACCAAAGCAAAGTTAGATAAACATTATGGGGACTCTGCACAGTCGCTTGAAATGATTTACAATGATGGTTCCGGAATTTTTCGATGCAGTAATACGAGCACAAAGGACGTCGAGCGTCCAATTGAGGTCACCTCACCAGAAATGATTAATAAAATTCATGGTATGGTGATGAACGATCAGAGAATGATCGGGTGCATAACATATTGAAAAATTATTTGGATATGCGAAAGCGATGGCTGCCGTGATTGCTCATTCTGGACGAAAAATGGACCGGGATGACCACTTCCAAGCAGGGTTTTTTATATGTTCAAGCACAATCCGAACGAGTTTTTTCATCGTTTTGTAACTGTTGATGAAACTTGGATCCAGGGCAATGGATTTATGCTGGGGAACGTGCACCAAAGAAGGCAAAGACACTTCCATCAGTCGGAAAGGTCATGGCTACCGTTCCGTACACATCGATTGCTTGGAAAAGGGAAAAACAATTATCGGCATGGACGAGTTATTGGATGGATTCTACGAGGAATTGATGAAAAAAACGTCCTCGTTTGGTAAAGAAAAAAAATACTGTTTCACCACGGCAATGCCCCGGCTCACACATTCGTCATCGCAACATGAAATTTAATTGAATTGCTTCCCCATCCACCATATTCGCCAGATTTAGCCCCTTGCGATTATTTTCTGTTTACAAATATAAAGAAATGGCTGATTCGCATTAAAGTGAAGGTTATCGCCTTGCAGAGTTAAACAAATCTTATTACTCGGACGGCTTAAAAATGTTTGAGCATCACTGGGCTAAGTGTATCGAGTTAGAAGGAGATTATATTTATGATGTAATGAATTCAAATTCAATATGCTCCACACCTCCACGTATTTAAGATATATGCTAACGGTGATTGTATTCCAGAGAATAATCCTGGGAATTTGCTTGAACTAACAAAAACGTCGGTTGACAGAAAACATTGGATTTTTGTGACAACTGGGAAGGCTGTGGACTATGCTTTAGGCAATGCTTTTTCAGCGAATAAGGGAGGAGTTCGATGGAATCATACCTTAACCGGTAGAGTGTGTCTGATATCTTGGAAGTATTGGCCGCGTTCCATACGTACAACATTTGATAACACTAACGTGTTAGTGGATGATCCGCTAAAACAGCTGATAGGTTCCTTTGCTCTCTAACACAGATAGACAAATAATAACGATAGGCGCCCAAAATCGTGATCAGCATCAAAAGTTATGTCGGTCTAGCCATGTCCGTCCGTCCGTAAATAAGCTTTCTAGAATCCGAAGCAATGTAAGTGTAAACATTTTTAAAATCCGCCCACAGACACGCCCACTTTAAAAAAAAGTGTCGCATTTCTTAATATTTTTGCTAGAAACTGAAGTAAGATATGGAGACGTTGATTTTCTCTACATTTCGTCCTTACATTATACATGAACACGCCCTTCTTTTGGGGGGGTTTCTTCATTGACACTGCTTTTTCAAAGCTATTTACGGACTTATTGTGAATATCTTATTAGAATCCGCGAACTTCAGTTACAAATTTTGGATGCCACGCCCAAGCTTTCTGCTAAGAAAAAGTTGTAAAAGTTTTTTTATTATTCTCTGCTTAGAAAGACATCATTGCATCTGTTTTAATAATTTCGCAACGCCAAGCTCGCTTTATTAGAGGTGAGTTAGAAGATGAGGGTTAGGATATCATATGATCCGTTGTAGAAGGATTGTAACTTTTCTGTTCGACCTAATTTAACCTGATATTAAATTGACTGATCTATCATCCCGGTGTATAACAATTAGAAGAGAGAGTTGAAAAGAATTAATTTACATCGCTATGAGTAGAAACCACACTTGAGGGTGCGCAAGCGTTTTGAAATCTCTTACGACCCACAAGGTGTCTGTAACGTTGTATTTCTTTAACGTAAAACGAAGTAAGCATTCACCTCCTAGATAATTCTGTGAACAATGCAGTTACTGGCTGGCGCATGTCGGGTTCGTACGTGGTATCATCTAGCTCAGTATGCTACCAATGACCCCTGCAGTCTAAAACAGTGGCTCTCAAACTTTAGGACCACTAAAAAAAAAAAATTGATTCATATAGGACTAGATTGCAGAGAGGTTAAATGTATCACACACAACAATTGAAAACCACTTAAAACGTCTTGAACTTGTAAAAAAGCTTGATATTTGGGTTTCACATGAATTAAAAGAGATTCACCTGAGATATGCATCTCAAACGCAATGAAATTGATCCAGAACCAGCAAAAACAACATCGAAAGCTGAACTGTATCAAAAGAAGGTTATGTGGGATTATAAAGGTGTTGTTTATTTTGAGCTGAACCATAATCAATTCAGATGTTTACTGTCAACAACTAATGAAACTGGAAGAAGCAATAAAAGAAACGGCCAGAATTGGCAAATCGTAAGGGGATCATGTGTCATCATAACAACGCTAGACCACACACATCTTTGGTAACTCGTGAAAAATTATTGAACCTTGGTTGGGAAAAGATGTCACATCATACAGCGCCCCCATCTTGCACCATCAGATTTTCATTTATTTCGAAGTTTGCAAAACTCTTTGAATAGTAAATCTTTCACCAATGATGATTATCTGGAATCGCATTTGGTCCAGTTTTGTGCTGATAAGGAGCACTGAATCATGAAGTTGCCAGAAAGATGGCAGAAGGTCATCGAATGAAATGGAAAATATACGAGGGTGGGTCAATAAGTCCCTGAAAAATTAAATAAAGAACACTCTTTTCGGTATAAAAACATTTTATTTTCAACATAGTCTCCTTTTAGCTAATACGATTTCTCGAGACCCTCAAAATAAGCGTTTGTTTCAGCGATGACCACTTCATTCGACCCAAATCTCTTAGTTTAGACACAAGAAATAGTCGCAGGGGACTAAATCTGGGGAATATGCTGGATGAGGGAGGAGTTCGTAGCTTAACTCATGCAATTTCACCATTGCGACTGCGGACTCTTGCGTAACAGTGGCGACTTTGTTGTGTTTAAAAAAATACGTCCCGATCACAACGCTCACCAAACTGTCACCTATGGTGGATGCAATCCCCTCTCAACGATCACATTTTGATTCTCAAAACCCTAAATTCTTCATTTTGGTTATTTACGTAGCCACTGAGCGAAAAATAGGGCTCCATCGCTGAAGAAAATTCTGTTCGAAAAATCTGTCCTTAAAACGCGATTAACAGATATTACAGAACTGTTACTTTTGAAGTAAAATGCAAGTTTTAATGCATTGAGCGACGGTTAAATGATCCTATTGTTAGACAAGAAATAACTACATGCCGTCTTTCCCTTGAAGATTGACGGTGACGTTCACGTATTGCCGGAAAGAACAGTCCCATACAATCCGTCGCACACCTTCGTTGACAGATTGAAATGTCAACCGATTTTCAACGGTTTCCACCAATGAAAATGCTTACTCTCAATTTGCTGACTGCCAACGGATCAACGGACTAAAAAAGTAGGAAAGTAAATCTGCTTTATCCGTCGAAGTTCATACATGCGTCGGTTATGGGCCACCTTCCATAAAAATACGTGTATTCTATCTGTGTCAGTTAAAAACGACGCAGCAACGGATCAATAGATTCTATGGGTCGGGGCCTTACCTGTTACCCTGGATGACAGATAGATTTGACAGATGCCATATGACAGGAATGTGAAATCCTAACCTCGAAATGAATAACACAGTACACCCTGTTACCTAATGATCCAATCAGATTTGGCACACTTTTTACTTCTTAAGAATTTGTGCGAGTGTCTCATCATTTTGTCCCCGAGTGTAGATGCACGTCACCGTACATACATATTGGGGATGGTGAGCAATGAAGACTAAACTATTTAGTACCCCTCACACCCTCGTAGCTCAATGGAGTTTGATTTGCAAGATTTTAAGAGCTCGTCGACAAATTGGACGGACACCAGAATACAAAGCTTCCAGATAGAACCAACAAACAACAAAACAGGATTACATATCCAATCAGGTATGAAAATGTATTGCCCTCTTTCGAATACGTGGTAACCCTAGCCACACACAATCAGAAGTACCTGCTTCATGAATTTTCCCATCATGCCTGTATTTCTTTCACAGGGGCCGCTGGCTGCGAGGAAAAATTCCTTCGTCCAAACAAAAAGAAAAACAACATTTCAACTCTTGTGTTGTTGTGGTAAGTGTTGGAAGAAACAGGTTCCTCTCACAATGCAGCAGCAGCAGTAACGCCAGAGGCCACCATCTCCACCGCGATATATCATTTTATACTGTGAGAACTGAGAACAGTGAATTATGTAAATTAAAGCGAAGTGATGATGTTGCCTGAGACTTTTTCTTTATCAAAAAAACACACAAAACAAAAAAAAAGAAAAAAAGAAAAGAGTCTCGAAACTCCAGTGTACGGGGGAAACTCTCTTCTTTTTCGCCACCAAACAACCACCCGACTCAGCCATATGGACGACACGCAAAAAATTAGAAAAAAAAAATCTAAATTGAAAAATCGATGCTAACCGATGTGTCATACGAAAAAAAACGTTGAATTTGCCACTAAAGCCTCACCACAGACGACGAGACAAACAGATATTTTCCCCAACTCACTGGCGCTCCACTGGGTTTCAGAATTTTAGAACAATCAGCTCCCAACAGATAAGCAAAACGAAAAATCCAATTCGAGGAGAACAAAAACAAATAAGAATTTCAGTCCTTGACAAAGGTTCTAAGCGACGAAATTGCGTAAATTATTTTTTTTTCCTTCAAGTAAAAACTGTTACGGATCCATTCGGCCATCTTGGAAGAATTTGCAAGTGCAATTTTTGCATTGGGGGACTTTTGCGTCGAGATTTATGCAGTAATTTGACGTATTTTAAGGGGAATTTAACGAATATTTTATAGTTTGCTACTTACATTGCAATTCGGTTAAATAATTTAGTAGCAATATTCACTAATTCACTCAAAAAAGCTCACGAAAATGATGTAGAATCGCGACACTTCGACAGGCCTCAAAGAGAAACAACGGAATACATAGAGGTGCTGCTGTCAGTTGTATGTGGATTTTTGTAAATTTTCGACTTTCTGCTGATTATAGTGACATCTAGATGTCGGTGACGGCAAGACGACGTGAGGAAAATCATTCCGGGTTCATTTGAAAAATGATTTATTTTAGTACCTAGATAGTTACAGTTGAGCATTGGAAGTTACAAATTTGTTTTCTAAAGTACTGGAGGGAGTTCTATTTAATGCCAATTGGTTTGTAGTTTCGATGAAGGGGAAATCTCTATTTCGCAGCTCCCCTTGACGGCAAAACAAAAGGGGGATCTAACGGCTGCCAGAATAAGCAACCAAACCAGCAATGCTGGCCAGAGCAATCTCCTGTCCTTGGGAATGGGAAATCACAACCTAAAGGCGGATGAATTACAGACAGTAGTCAACGGCATGAAGCCTATTTCAGTAAGGCTAACGGCAGCAACTAGTAGCGTCTGTTTTCCATAGTGGGCGGCCTAAATCAGTATGTTGTCGACCATCTGGTGTGCCTGTCGAATCTGAGCTTATGGGGCTGTTAATCATATTTTGGAAAACACCAACTGCGGAACGAGATATGTTTTTACATGAAATATGACAACAAATGGAACTGAGTCCTCAAGAGGTAACCATGACATGGAGAATCCTCATACTGTCTTGACTGTATTAGACAGCACGTCGGATTTGGGGGTTCGGCATCTTTCGTGTACTAGCGTCAACCGAGACGCCACGATAAGTGAATCGACGACAAATTTAGGAAATCTTTCTGGTACGGCGGATGGGTCCACCTTAGGGTAGGTTAGTGAATTCAACTCCTCCAATGGCATCGAGTTGGTCATACAGGGCTCTTAACTTGGCAGGTACGATCCCTGTCAATGCTCAACTCAGGTTGACATACACGCGGAGCCCCTGGATAGCTATCTCAGCACCCGTTGAATAGCGAACTAATGTATGCAGCGAACTACACCCCGATCAGACTGGCGGTTGTGCGACTGGGAATTGTTACGAGAGAACAAACAGCTTCGGGAACAAATGGATCCCCTCAAAGACGACGACTTGGTGCGAAAAAGGACAACGATTTGCGAGTATGCGCCTGGAATGTAAGAAGCCTTTACTCTCCAGGAGCAGCTGAAAGACTCGAAAATACTCTCGCGCAGTTTAAGGCGGATATTACTGCAATCCAGGAAGTACGCTGGATAGGATAAGGATTTTTTTTTTTTTTTAATGAAGGTGAAAATTTCGAAAGACAGTGGGGTTCGAAACCCAAAGTAGTGTGGGACTCTAACCGCACTAAAAACACCTCCATGATCATGACCAATCAACTAATGATCGACAAAAGATTTTGTTTTCAACGTTAAGTCGGTTTTGAGAAGGTATTATAATTTAAATACGGCTCTCATAATTGTCAAAAAAAAAGTTCATGAGGTTTGGTTCTTCTTAACCTACGAATATTATATCGTACATTTAAGACGTCGTCTATCTCAGGATTAATATGCATCTGCAAACGCTTGTTGTGACGCATTGCGTACTTTTTAATCACATCTGTTACGAGGTTAATCTGCAAATCACTATTTGTAATATACCATGGGGCATTCACTATTCCCCGAAGGGCCTGATTTTGAAATGTTTGTATTATTTGTACAGTCGTTTTTTTTGTACAACCCGATAATTGGGTACCATATGTTCAAAGGGGTTTTAGTATCTGATTATATGTATAATAGGATTTTATTCTCAAAGGACAGTTCTGAGTTATATCCTAACAACAAATAAAGTTTTTTATATCTAATATTTAGTTCTTCTATTTTCTTTTTAACATGTTCCTTCCATTTCAGTTTAGCATCCAGATTCATACCCAGATACTTAGCTGTGTTAGGAACTCTTGGTTATTAATAACCATGGGTGGACTTTGACTCATTAAGTTTAATTCGCAATCGCTGCGTTCAACCACATAACTGAACTTAATAGCTTTTCTGGCCACACATCCATCTGTTGATAGAAGAGCAGTGTCGTTTGCAAATGTGGCTATCATGGTATCACTCGCATGCGGTATAATAAGTATAGGGTGGGTCCTGGAACACTTCCCTGTGGAACACCTGCTTGTATTTCTTTAAGTATCTCATAATACTGTCTAGGTAGGTCCCTATGAAGTTAATTCTCTAAACCCTTATGCCAAACTTTATGAAAAGCCTGTGCAATATCTAAGAATATTGCAGAACAAATTTGGTTTCCTTCCAGAGCCTTTTCTATAATATTAGTTATATGATGTACTTGGTCTATCGTCGAGTGCCTATTTCTAAACCCGAATTGGTGGGTAGGATAAGGTTTCTTTGCTCTATAATTTGGTCTAGTCTTTTAAGGAGTTTCTCGAAAAGTTTCGATAATATCGGTAAAAGTGAGATTGGCCTATATGAGGTATGCTTACCTTGTTTAGGTATAACAATAATTTCTGCTATATTCCCGTGATGTGGGTCATACATTTATTTAAAGCAAGCATTAATTGTAAGCTTGAGTTTCAACAATGCAGTGGAGGGCAGTCCTTTCAAGATTTGAGCAGTTATAAGATCATAACCTGGTGACTTTCTATTATTTATTTTATAAATACATATTTTGATCTCTATTAAGGAATTTCGTTTTCATCTACTCTGTTATAGAAATCAAGATTTTCATTTGCTATGCTAGGTGGAAAAGGTTTGAAAACATTTGAAAGGTGTTGGCAAAAGAGTTTAACCTTTTCTTTTGGATCGCTGATCCATTTCCCATCAGGTGTTTTCAACGGGGGATCTTGCGCTTTAGGTCTCTTTAAACGTTTAGCAGCGTTCCAAAGGGAGTAGTCCGTGACTTTGTCAGCCGTGAGATTACAAAGGTATTTATCATAGATAGATCATCATTTTTGAATTCAGTGATACTTTTTTTAAGTCTGTTATTAAGTCTATTAAATATGATTTTATCGCCGGGATATCTTGTCGTTTGCCATTTTCTACGAGCTCTTCTCTTTTCAAGTATCAGTTGCTTGATTTCCGTGGGGTATTTCACCGAAGCCTGTTCTTTTTGTTGATAAGTCGGTGTACTATCTTCTTACATCGGCAATGAATTGTTTTGTTTCAATGTCAATATGTTTTGTTGTGACAAGTGGAGATCTAAGGTTAATGAAACCTTCGAGATGTTCTCTGAATTTACACCAGTTCGATCTCATCTTTGTTAGTCGTTGACTGTTTGGATTACATGTGTATGATCCGATGACAAATCATCACTGCTTTTAACTTTAACTTCTTTTATTAATGCCTTTCGTTATGAAGAAGTCAATAACATCTGGCATTTTGGTTGGGTCAGATGGCCAATTAGTTGGCGATCCAGTCGAAATAAATTCAGTTAAAATTTCACCCTGATTTGTAAAGCTTCCTGCCTTTTGTTGTTATTAGTCTTGGCCCCCAGTATGTATGTTTAGCATTGAAATAACCACCGATGATGAAGTTGTTACCTAGCATTTGAAAAAGGTCAATTAGATCTTCCCCTGTAGGCGAGTGCTTGGGTGGGCAGTATATCGCAGCTATTTTAAATCCCTGCTTTTAGTTTCTATGTTTATTGTCGCTACTTGCATTGTTTGTTTTGCTATTTTTGTCAATTCATAAGGCTCCAAGGTACTTTTCACAATTACAGAACTACAAACAAAGGTAACAAAGATACCCAGAAATTCTAATCTTTGTTGCCTGTTTGAAATGAGTTTCAGAAATCAGGCAAACATCAATATCTTCGTTAGATAAAAAACCTGAAATTCAGGGATATGTTGGAGTAAACCATTTGCATTCCACGTTGCGACTTTTAGATTATTTTCTTCCTGCTTCTTTGCCTAGCAGTTTCATTATTTTATCCCGATTATCCAATCTTTGGATAATAGTAACAAGCATTTTACTTACCGATATTTTTCACAATTTGGGAATACGATTTACTTTCTACAGTTGGTATGTTTGTTTTAGAAGCAATTGGTTCTTTGTCTAGTTTCATGTTCTCAACGTTTACTTGTTGTTTGCTTTTATTATTGAATGGGTTTTGTTGGTTGTTTTTAGCAGCTTTGCTTTTCCTTTCTTGATATTCCTTTGCCATTTGCTTTCTCATCCTTCTTTAGCTTACAAACTGTATTTATTTTCCTATTCGAACGCTTAACTAGTTACCCTCAGACGGAGAGAAACTACATTCCATTGTGGCCAGGATTATCCGAGAAGACACGTACGTCGATGATGTCACCACAGGAGCCGATTCGTTGGAGGAATAAAAGAGCAGCATACCATATCTTGATCTGATACTAGAAAGAACAAACAACACTTTTGGTTAAGGCTCGTATTCACTCAGCAGACGAATGGTCAAAATAGCGACGAACAGCAACAAATTCACATAAATCTAGGCAGCCCGACAAAATCATTTCTTGAAATTCTAAAAGTTTTTTTTACTTCAATATGGTTTTTCTAACAATTTTAAATTTACAAGCTTCGAAACGTATACCTATGATTAAATTTATTGGTAAACGTCTTCCAGGTACAGGCAAGAAAGCGACAGTTGCTCAAATCCCAGTTGCTGCCCCAGCTCCTGCTCCTGCTGTCCCAGCTCCTGCCCCTGCTGCCCCAGCTCCTGCCCCTGTTGTTGCAACGAATTATGTAACCAGATCAATCCGTTTTTGGAATCGTTCTCTATTTACATGTTAATCATTTTTTTAGGTACCAACAGACGGTGTCATTGAGGACTGGCAATTGCCGGTAAGGTTTAGAAGGAAACCTATGGGAGCTGTTGAGATGGCCTACATTAACTGTGGTGGTCCTCCTGCTCCCACTAAAAAAAAGAAGTAAAATAAATAAATGAACATTTCTTTGGAAATTACGTGAGGATTTGTTTTTATTTGGAGGAATGAATACTTATGTGTAAGTCCTATTTTCAGATGTAGTCATACGGATTATTCAGCGAGACCGATCAACTTAAGCACTGATTCCACCCCAGTAACAGTTAGGTTGCAGAAAGCTATGATTAAAAGGACGGCGGGAGTTCCAATGTCGCTGAAGAAATCACATGGCAAGTATTTGTAAGGCGAAGAGCAAACAGATCTCTTTTGTTGGTGAAAACTCAGAAGCTGGGACGACCAGAGAATGGTATGCAGCTGGATAGTAACTGAAACAAATACCATCTTACTGCCGCGTCTAATGTAAATTACTAACTATAATACCCTTACACTTGGGTATATACCCAGTCTATGGAGAAGAGCAAACGTGAGTCCCAGTCTATGGTGATCTACTACGATCTTGAATTCCATCCATAGTAAAGGCAAGGGAGGAAGTTGTGGATAATTGCATTACTAGGACTTACCGTACTTCCGGAACAGCCAAATGAAGGAAATAGTGAAAGGAGTCACTCGAGGTTTCATAGGAAAATATCTGGGAGTTCAGTCCCAGTCGGTGGGCAAAAATTCCTCGTCTTTGTTCCACCTAGTGGAAATGATTATTTACCCTTAGTTTCACTTAAACCAAGTTGTTGATGCCGATGGCTGCATGGCCACTCACAGTCCCTATCGATGCCCAGGCGAGGTCGGTAGTATTAATGCCTTATTCTGGTAAGTTGGCTCTGCCAGGATGGACTTTTGATTCCGGACTTACTCGTGGGACTGCAAAAAAATACAAAAATAATACCACTGCCTGCCAAAAACAGTTCGTCTTTCCTGATTCTCATAAATGAGGATTGCTTGGTGGCACTGGAGAAAGCTCCGGTTCGGCATAAGACATGTAAAACTAAAGGTAAAGCCCATATTCGACGTGTAAAATTCTTACACGACCAAAAATTGAGGCAAAAAATCCTACAATGTCCCAAAAGTAGCAACAATTTTTGGTCATTCGTCAAAAATATTAAAAATTCTGTCTCGTCTGCCATCCTTACACTCATTTTCAATGACATTTCAGCTGTCAGCTCCTTAGACAAAAACAATCTGCTTGCTGCTCACTTTGCAGCGAACTCCACGCTGTCAGATAATGCTTTGTCTCCACCTGTACTTAAGATATTTTCATTGGGAAAAGTCCACTTTCATACTCGTACAGTTGCAGGAGTAGTCAAAGGTCTTAACATACACAAATCCGCTGGTCCAGATGGTATTCCCCCCATAGTTTTGAAGAGGTGTTCTTCTACGCTGGCAAAACCTCTGCGTAAGCTTTTCTGTCTATCCTACTTTTCAGGTCTCTTTCCGAGTAGATGTAAAACAGCATTTGTCCAGCCCGTCCCTAAAAAAGGCGAATCTTCCTCCCTGTCCAATTACCGACCCATTGCACTTATGTCTCTTCTTTCCAAGGTCATGGAAACGCTGATAAATCGTCAGTTTATCGATTCACGATCACTCCTTAATGACCGGCAGTATGGTTTCGTAGCAACAGGTCCACTGGTGATTCCACGGCATATCTCACCGAGAAGTGGAACCAATTTCTCCATCACTTCGGCGAAACTAAGATGGTTGCGCTAGATATTTCAAGGGCATTCGACAGAGTTTGGCATAAGGCTCTTTTGTCGAAAATGTGTGCATATGGTGTTGATGAGTCTCTTCTTCAATGGGTTAGAAATGTGTGTGTATCAATAACCATCTTCGATGGAACGATCACATATTCGAGGTCGCCCCGTCTGATCCGGCCTCAATTTATAAGGCATTCATCCGCCCTAAGCTGGAATATAACGCCCACATCTGGTGCACCCAAGACCGTTCTGTACATTCTAGAAAGGGTACAGAATCGCGCGTTAAAACTTATAGGTGATAGAGACATTGTGAACTCCATACATTCACTTGAACATCAGAGAAAAGTCTCATGTCTCTCCCTGTTTTAAAGTTTTTTAATAAACAATTTCCCTTCAAAATTTCACCCGCAATACACGTTCACCCTAAAGCCGAACTTCGGTCGTACTGTCAAATATAAGAAATCGTTTATAAGCCGAACGACACGAATGTGGAATGATCTATCAGGCTCTGTATTTCCCCATCACTACAACCTTCAAACATTTCAAGCTGTTCCTCTTCCCCATTTTCCTAAACTCCCGTGTCCTGTAACAGTATTCATATTCCTTTTGGCGCGCGCAAATTATAAAAAGAAAGGTGATGATGAATTTTGCGCCATCTTGTCTCGTACGAAATATTATTTTGTAAATTGATTTTATAACATGGAAGTCATGTGTGGTTCTCCATACCGGTATTTTCATCAGAAATCTGTCAAAACAACCGAGTTTTGTACTTACTTTAAAATAATACCATAAATCATTGGATTGCTTTATAGTTTCAGTTGACTCGTAGTAAATTAAAGCTTACACAATTCACAACTGGCGATACTCAAAGAACCCGGGTCATGATCTACCACATCGTAATTCCAGACGCTGTATTAATTCTCTGTAAGCAATTGAAGATTTTACAATTTGTTTTATTGTTTTCAATTTCAATAAATTTGCTAATACTCGTACGGGGAGTTCACTTCAGAATGACTGTTTCAATTTTTCATTACCTCGACTGTGAGTCACTGACTTTTAACTCGAATACTGGAATACGAGTAAGCCCGATTAGTAAAGATACTAGATCGAATCTATTGCCTATTTAATCAGTCCTCTACTGTTTTCTCTAGTTGGCACATATCGTATCGTATATACGAATAAAAAAAGAATATAAAACAATTCTTATCAATGGTTCTTACTTTCAATGAAATATCGAAATATCAGTTAGTATTTGAGCGACTGTCACCGACTTAAGTAGTGCGAATCCAACAACGCCCGCGTAGTGTGATTTATCGTTTGAACGTACACGTTTCCGATTTCCGATTTGTATTATAGACGACTTAACGCCATTTTGATTTGGCATATCTTTATCATTTAATACCGTAACGGAATTTAATCACGTATAATTAATTCACATTCACAGTACAACTCAAGTAGTTTACACTACACTTAAAGCATAGATAAAGTTTAATTGTTGTGAATTAAAAAAAAAAAAAAAAACTTACACCATCCTCGTGTGTCCACTATGTGTTTGTACTCGTGTGTGTGTGTGTGTGTGTGGTGTGCGTGTGTTTAAAGAATTTGTTTGATAACAATTTTACAAAAAAAAAAAAAAAAATCGAATTTATCATTTATGTGTTTTCTGCTGAACAGTTAACAACATTATTTCCGATCTACGAGCACAGTAATGCCACAGATGTGTTTTATCGGCCCCGTTTGCTTCTTTTGTTTTTAATGTTTATCACCGGAGATAAGAGAATGCAGTGGCCTGTCGTTGTTTGTACTGAAACAGTCGTGTGTGAATAAAAGAACTCCTTAAAGCTCCCCACTACCACCTGTCCATTGCAGTGACATCCAAAATTTAAGGACTCGCATTTGAAAAATTCCAGTGTAAAGATTGCGCCATTATCCACGGTTAAAGTGTAATTTGGAAAATCTATCGATTAGGTGCTGATAAGACCCGAGATATGCGAAACTTAATCAACGCAACCTGCCGCATGTTTGGGTGTCAGAATAGATATGAAGAGCGTGAAATACACGGTTATTTTTGATTCACTTGTAATTAATCTTGTTCTGGTAATTGAGAAGATAACAGCTCGGTGTGATAGAAGTTCAAGTAGTTATTATTGCATATATAAATGAAAGTATATTATATTTAATAGCGACAAACGGTTGCTGAAATTTTTCTATTTTTCTATTTTTCTATTTTTTTTTTTCTGATCTTGAAATGCTTTTTCGAGTGCTTTGTTTGCAGAGGCAGTTGACGTTGACGTTGACGTTCTTCAGTTCCTTTGCGAGAATGACGATAAGAAATTTTATTTAAAAAACAAAAAAAAATTGGTACATTATTTCTATGTTACTCACTGTTGCAAGTGATTTATTGCAACTGAATTACGAGTATATTTTATGGAGTGGTTGTAAATAGTAGACCGCAAGTTTAAAATATGACCGCAGTAAAATGGAGACATACGGTTGTGAAGAGTTATTTAGTAGGGATCAGTTTAGATTTTCGATTTATTAACTAAGAAAGTAGAATCGGAAAGATCAGGAAAAAATAATAAGTTATTACGAACATTGTTAGAAAGACGTTCTGCCAGAGCAAAGTGTGATATATTGAAGACACAGTAGATGCGTCATTCGCCATTGATGAGAGGAATAAAAGGCTTCGCCACATCGGAAATACCAGGTCATATCAGCAGTGTCAAGAATACAACTGAGTCAAAACCAGCCTACCAACTGACGCACTGTGTCCAGTTATGCTGAATCAAGTGCAAGATTCTTTAATACGTTGAATGCCCGCCCATGCTACCAACGCAATTTCACACGAATTTGTGACACTTGTTCTCCACTTTTGCTGAATCAAGTGCAAGATTCTTTAACACGTAGAGTGCCACATGCTACCAACGTAGCTTTGCACGAATTTGGGACACCTGTTCTCCACTTATGCTGAATCAAGTGGAAGATTTTTTAACACGTTGAGTTAATTACTTAGGTGGCGCTATAGTTCGGGGTGAACCTGAACCTCAAGCAACAAGCCTCTCCAGTTAGCCCGGTCTCTAGCTAACTGCCTCCAGT
Organism: Pocota personata; assembly: GCA_963082735.1. Lineage (NCBI taxonomy): Eukaryota > Metazoa > Arthropoda > Insecta > Diptera > Syrphidae > Pocota > Pocota personata. The sequence continues at coordinate 2,629,906 of OY720432.1, read as the reverse complement.
TGTACACTTCAAGTCGGTTGAAGTCCCTTTCTACTTGTGCGCTCCACCTAAGGCGAGATCTTTCTCTACTGCGTTGTCACTCCGGCTTCGATTCGAAGACTTTGTGGGCTGGCATTGGTGTTCATTCTCTCTACATGTCCTAGCCATCTTAGGCGACTGATGCTCAGTTTTTTTTGACTAGATCAATGTCGCTGTACAGCTAGTATATTTCGTCGTTGAATTTTCTCCTCCAAATCCCGTCAACGCAAACGGGACCGAATATCTTACGAAGAATTTTTCTCTTGAAGCGACCGAAGATATCTTCATCCGAAGATATCGTCATAAAGCGCAGGACCGGGAGTCATTTTCTGAAACGTAACCCTGTCTTAAATCGGGGTATTCTTGTACATCAGATACGAATTTATATCTGCTCCGGATATGAAGTTTAAAGTAAATTCACTCAGCCGCTTAGGCTGTAATCAAGGGTGCAGATGAACAGACGAAAGGACCGATAAACGGACAAAATTGCGAGAACCACTTTTGTGAGTTTCTCTAATTTATATCAAGTTTTATAAAAATCTCGAAAACAATACATGCCCTTTATAGGAACAAGTAAACACAATTTTAAAACAGGATTGATATTTCTTTGAACTTTACGATACACAAATGCATTTTAAATTTAAGCACTTTCAAGTTCAATAGCATTGTCAAGTCTCAGAGTAAACAACTAATTCATAAAATTTTAACGAGCCTCTTCAAACACTTGAAGCGATCAAGAATAAATGCTCTTTTGTAAGTTGAGGTTTACACGATTTCAAATTATCGATGACGAAGCAATAAAAATGCCGTAGGTAAGGCTATGCGCATTCATACGATTTGTGTCGTAGTTTAAAAGCTCACAGGCTGTTGTGAGAGTGCGCTTATCTGCGGAACAAGTGCGATGCGATGAAATTATCATAAATATCGTTGACGGTAATATACGAGAGAAACGAGTATTTTTTCGGTCAATTTCAGTTTTAGTTTTTAATATAATCTCTTCCATTTTAATTTCGATGTCATCGGTTGTGGGTTGCTGCTGGCATTGTTTCGAATCCTTTGACCCCTTTTCGATTGCCAGGACACTGGGATATTGGCTGTTACTTTAGATTCAACTTAGTCGACTTTATTTCCATTTTCTATTAGATTACATATTTGTGGAATTTTCTAATTTATTCTATAACGTTAGAGATAGAGTCAACTTTTAGTCAAAGTCGTCTCTAAATTATTATATTTCCAGGTTATATTATGTATTACGAAGTTGTTTACTGTTTCATTCCTTTGTTGAATGAAATAATGTTATTGTTTTTGATTTTTCGAGTTTCTTTATGACTTTCGATATCTTTATGACTTTCTGTATCATATCGACGAAATTAGAATGGGATCCGTTTTTCACTGCATGCTGGTTGTTGGTCGTCCAGAACGATCACCATCAACCAACGGTGGCAAAGAATTGAGCAAAGTCTCCGTAAACAGCATTCAACTCGGCTTTAATTACGACATGATATTTGATTTTTTCCATTTTTACAAAAAATCTGACATAGACTGATACAAACGACTGTCAAACAACAACTGAGGGTCTAAAATGGCTGACATTTTCAGAGGAGAACACTTACAATTGTAGTACTAGAATAATTTTGACAACTAACGCCATCTTCATTAAACAGTCGCAGGTCGGACACAGTACATATTATTATTATAATATAACAAATTCTATAATAAATTTAAAAGCGAAACTACGAGTTTGGCACGACTCTCTTATGTATGCGCGGACCAAGGACTCAACTAAAGGGTGATTCAATTGGAGGTTACACATTGATTTTTTGATAAACTGATAATATTTTTTGTCAATATATTGTTGAGACATTGACAATGAACGTGAAAGATTATATCGTAGACTTCCGTCCTTTTGATGAAATTTTCAATATATTTTGGCATAAATCCTAGATTCGACATCTCTTCGTTTAGTTTAGGAGTTATTGGCGTATTCCTTCTGCTTCACATAAATCTAAAGAAAAATACCCAACGGCGTGATATCGCACGATTTTCGTGGCCGATAAACTTTGTGTGCAATATCTGCATTGTTTCTCGCGCTGTGTAACAGGTGACACCGTCTTGTTGAAAGCACATGTCTTCCACATCAATATCTTCCAATTGGTGTCAAAAATTATTTGTTAGCATGTCCGATAATGTTCACCATTGACTGTTACAGCAGCACCACGAGAAGTTTCGAACAAGTACGGCCCAAACACGCCGTCGATCCAAAATCTTGCCCCCAAATGCGACAATTTTGTTTGTTTACAGAGCGCCATTCAATTGAAAGTGAAGATGATTTTGTTTGAAAAATCGCCATCAAGTTGGTAGTTTTCAAATATTCAATCAACGAAATCACGACGCTGTTAATGGTCTGCTGCCTTCTATTCCTGAGCCAATTGAATCTTGTAGGCATGCAGATCTCTTGTTAATCTCTTGGATTTTGACGGATTGTCACAAACACTGTCACTCACTACGATATGTGTATATCGACATTATTTCGCAATGCGCGAATCGAGTTTGGTTAAATTTTCCCCATTTCGGAGATGGGTTTTAACAACTGAAATGCGTTGTTCTGTCGTATTCCGCTCCATAATCACGAATGTCAATGCTTAGTATTCACAGATGTCATATATCGGCTGTTTGTCTTTGACAGAACCACTGTAGTGTCAGATTTAAATTATAACCTCCAATTAAATCATACTTTATTTCATTATGAGGCGCTTACGATGCGACACAACTATCTTGTCGTATGCGCATTTTAAATTTCTAGTATTGCTTGACTATTGATATTGATATGTGGCCATATAATTATTCTAGTGGAATAACCCTAGGAATAGCTGTTGAAAATTATAATTTACGACCCACTTAAGTCTGAGCTATAAAATTAAATTTTTCAAGTTTTCAAGTTATCAGATGTACTGCGAGTACTCGTATGTACAAATTTGTATTCGATTTAAATTTTAAGATGCATACAAAGTTTGTGGTTACTGTGTAGAAAGTTTAACAAGAATTAGTTTTAAAAATATTGCCTTCATATTCTTCATCTAAAGCTTTTAATGAAATCTTCGGCTCTAAGACTAAAACGGCTCTGAAATTTGAGAAACTAAAACCGTTCTAAGGCCATAATGTAGAGATAGAATACAGATTTTCTTTTTTTTTTTGCTACGAGAACTGTTCATTGCTTATCGAAAAATCTCAGCCGATAATACTAATTTCAAATGTTTTAGGCAAAAATTGATTAGCGCCAGATAATCTACCCAAACGGAAATCGACAAGATTATTTGGGAGATTACATTATAATCTTATGTATAATAGCTTTATGTACATACATAGCAGTTTTCCAGACTACGTGATTATTTCAATCAAAGATTGCACATTTCTAATTCTGTAGGATCTGTATTGGTTTTACGCCACAACTTATCAGACTTTGATAGATTGAGTCAGCGGTAGATACCATAAAGCCCAACAATGTGTTAACGTCAGCAAGTCAATTTTCTTCAGCGAGATGACTAGACTTATATAAATCTTTTATGCAAAACAAGCGGGTAGCCGGGGTGCTTTGCTGCGCAGTTGTGGGGAAACTGCTGGACCGATTTTGACTAAATTTCACAGAAACACTCTCGAGCTCAATCGGTTCGGTGGTTTCGGAGTCCATAGCATGCATACAAACATAGGAACATTGAGTTTTATATACTATATATAGATTATCTAAGGATTCATAATTTGGGCATGCCAAAAGGATATGAATACCCTTATATTATTTCAGGGCACGGGACTTTGGGAAAAGGGAGAAGAGAAACAGATGAAATGCCTGTGCACGTTGGATTTAAATCTTTGAAGGTTGTAGTGATGAGGAAATACAGAGCCTGATAGATCATCCCACATTCGTATCGTTGGGCTTATAAACGAATCCCAACAGTACGACCGAACTTAAGCTTAAGGATAAACTGATGTGCCGGAAGAATACAACAAGCTATTTCGCTGGAACATTTTTTATAGAAAAAGCGATAAAATAGGGAAAGACACGAGACATTTTGACGGTGTTCAAGTGAATGTATGGAGTTCACAATCACCTATAAGTGTTAATGTGTGCTTCTGTACCCTGCCTAGAATGTGCAGAACGGTCTTGGGTGCACCAGACCTGATATGGGCGTTATATTTCAGCTTAGGGCGGATGAATGCCTTATAAATTGAGGCCAGATCAGACGGGATAAATTATTTCTTGCACCGTTTAAGGAGTCCTTGACATTTTGCAACATTTTCGGCGACCTCGATTATGTGAGCATTCCATCAAAAATGGAATTTGGATTACAAATTGAAGACAAGAAATCGTTTATAAAAATTAGAAAGAGAGTGGGAGACAAAACAGAACCTTGGGGAACACCAGCATTTATATGGTGAATTGCAGACAACTTGTATTGAACGTCCCGAAAAGTAATTTCTAATCCTTTAAAGAAGAGAACCACCGACGTCAAATGCATGCATTTTCGGCAAAAAAAAACCTGATGCCAAACTCTGTGAAATTTCTTTGAAATATTAAGGGTATTCACCTTAGTTTCGCCGAAGTGATGGAGAGATTGGTTCGACTTCTCGGTGATATATGCCATCAAATCATCAGTGGACCTGTTGCTACGAAAACCATACTGCCGGTCAGTAAGGAGTGATCGTGAATCGATAAGCTGACGATTTATTAGCGTTTCCATGACCGTGGAAAGAGGAGACGTACATAAGTGCAATGGGTCGGTAATTGGACAGGGAGGGAGATTCGCCTTTTTTAGGGACGAGCTGGATAAATGCTGTTTTCCATCTGCTCGGAAAGGGCCCTGAAAAGTAGGATAGACAGAAAAGCTTACGCAGAGGTTCTGCCAGCGTGGAAGAATACCTCTCCAAAACTATGGAGGAAATACCATCTGGACCAGCAGATTTGTATATATTAAGACCATTGAGTACTCTTATAACTATACGAGTGCGAAAGTGGGCTTGTCCCAATGAAAATATCTCAAGTACAGGCGGAGACAAAGCAATATCTGGTGGTGTAGAATTCTCTTCAAAGTGAGCAGCAAGTAGATTGGCTTTGTCTAAGGAACTAACAGCTGGAATGTCACTGTAAATAAGCGTTGGGATCGCAGACAAATTTTTAATATTTTTTTGACGAATGACAACAAATTTGTACTACCTTTGGGACATTGTAGGATTTTTTACCTCAATTTTTGGTCAAGTAAGAATTTTACACGTCGAATGCGGGCTTTGTAGTCTTTTGTGGCTTCTAAGATCGAAAACTTACTTCTTTCAACCTGATAGCCTCTTTAGAGTTCTGATCAAACCATGAGTTTGCCTTAGGTTTAATGGACTTTATTCTGTTTTTATTTTTGGAGTTTTTTCTTTAACTGAGTGGTCAGAGTACGAGGATTTAGCTGATACGATATTATGGTCAGACCGGCCTAGTGGCGCTAAAACATCAATGGTGCATTTACCAGGTTGCTAAGTAAGAAACAAGTCCAAAGTGTTGGCGGGAATGGCGCATCAAATTCGTTAAAAGTTGAGTTGCTGTCCGCACTAGGGAGAGACACCGGCACTGAATCTTTTTTTCTACTGCACTTCACTCTTATCTTTTGAAAATTCATAAGAAAACGTATGTACTAGTAGGTCAAAAACGCCTGTGCGATATCGTGTTTGAAATTTTGCAGTCGGTTCAGCCCCCTCAATTATTCTGCATCTGCACCATTCTCAGGGTGACCCACCTGTCCTTCAAACGGTGATTTATATTACCCTAGTGACTATGAACTATGACGTTAATATAGAAGCGGTGGAAGGTGCTACGCTTAAAGCGTTGCCAAGCCCTTTAACCACTTTGAAAATAGTTTGCGGCAAATGAATGAATAAATGAATTCGGTCCTACGACTGTTTGAGATTACGGGAAATGAGATCTCCGATGAACTTGCTGGACAAGGCTCAGAGTAGGACCTCGCCAGACCTGAACCTGCGTTCGGTCTTCCTGCGGCCTCGATCAGGGTTTGATGGGTTTACTGTCAACATTTTAAGATATTTCATCAGAAAAACTGTTTTTTTCTACAAGAAAATGGGCGTGTCTGCCACTGTTCATAGGCTTGACCATCACCATTAATAGCTTTGAGAAAGCAAAATATGTAAAGGAAGTCAACGTCTATATAGGTATATTTCCAACTTTTTGAAAAGTGGGCGTGGTTGTGGGCGGATTTAAAAAAATATTTACAATTGTACTGCTGTTGTGGTGTATATGATATATTATCGAGAGTTGTTAGTATTGTCTGTTACTGTTTCATCTTTTCATCTCATAAGTCGTTGTCCTCTTCTTTGCTGTGTGATACAGTTTGAGTTGAACTTGTGTGGTTTTATGAATCATTTCTTACCATTACCATCTCTCCTGTATTCTCCTCAGACTAAAATATCGATAATGTGACCACAAACAAAAATGTGGACACGCCTTAAACAATGGAATCCGCCCTTTATATCAGTGATTCTTGTAATATTATTAGCTAGTAAAATTAGAGGAGATACTAATGCCGAACAGGAATTAAACATAACCAGCGAGTCATCGCCAACCACGATACAATTCTTTATAGGAAATGACAACTTTTTCATTTCAAGTCTAACCTGCAAGAGTATCAAAGGAAATGTCTATAATGGAACTGCCGACAATATCTGGTAATTCATATTCGAATTGAAAAATTTAGAGTAACAAATAACTTATCTTCACTTTTCAGTGAAAATCTTGACCCATGTACAACATATCAAGCTACTCTTGGTATACAGCCGGTTGGTGGAGATGCTTCAGATGTCAATGATCACTCAATAGACGCTAATACAACGTATGCTCGTAAGGTTTCTGCGTGTTGAACGTTTATGACAAATACTGAAAAAAGAAAATTTATTCTAGTCCCTCAAGTCCAACTTGTCGAAGTAGTACCTTACCAATTTAGCATATTCATCAAATGGAACGCAACGAATCCATCTTGCATCTCTAAATTCGAACTCGTTGTGAAATCATCGGAGAGCTATATCAAGAATGTATTTCCAAATGACAAGGATTATTCCATTAACGTTGACACCTTGAATCCGTGTCAGACTTACGATATTCAACTGACAACAACAAACGTTGAATCTGAGGTTATCGGCGAGACCATTGAAACTCAGTCAGATACTCTTTATGCTGGTAAGCAATGATTTGAAGAAAAACGTTTTTGTAATATTTGGAGTTATTTCAGAGCCTGAGGATGTAACAGGCATACAATTTGAGACAGCTGAAGAGGATGCAGTAAAAGTTATTTGGGAACCACCCAAGTATAAGACTTGCATTGATTATTTCTACCTTAAATGGGCCACGGTTGCATGCATTGAAAAGATTGGTCTTACAACGAAAAAAAGTTTGCCTGAGGACGAGGGTACTAGTGCTGAAACTGGTGGAACTGATGATGGTAAGTTTTTGAAAATGGACAACGAAGACCAAGATCAGGTCTTGAATGTCTTGAAAAGCACACGAGATATAAGTCTTACGTCCGCAATTTTGTTTTTCCAATATTTACCTATCATTCGAATATATTTAATATTCCAAGGCAGTGTTCCTCTTGAACGTCTACATGTTTTTTTTTTTAAAAAAAATCTAGACGAATCGTTTGGTAATTTTTTTAAAACAATCGGTTCAGCTATTTAGTGGTTAATAACGAAACTCAGACAAGTCGTTCGATATCTTATTCACGAAAATCGGTTTCGCCGTTTAATCTTTAGTTCGCATAACGTAAACATAGCCACAGACGAGTAAAGATAGTTTGTTTAAATTTGGTATTCTTTCAGATGGAGAATGCAAGTGGAATGTAAAGAATATAACCGATACAAACACCAAGGAGTATCTAATAAGAAATTTGGATGGCTGTGAGGATTATGGGCTGATTTTCTCCATCAATGATGATTCTATACCTAAATCAGAGCTTACCGTATTTACTTCACCAGAGCAAAGTGTGTGAAATGAGTCCAATTAGTACAAAGGGCATCCTAAAATTTTGTAAATTATTTTCAGTTCCAGGTGAGATAGTCTATGGAAATCATGTAATTAACTCTACAGCTGCTATTGTTGCTTGGAATGCACCAAAACTGAACACGAAATGCGTCAACGCATACACAGTTGTAGTGACAGGTCCGATGCAAAGAGATACAGAACTTCAGGCAACGTATAGCGTGACAACGAATGCGACATCTGCCGAATTTGACGGTCTTGACCCATGCGGAGAGTACAACATTGCAGTGCGAGCGATATCACGTAACGGAACGGGTGGTATCGAAATATACTCCAGCATTAGTACAGATGAAGACAGTAAGGCTTAAAAATTACAACACTTTGAAGGCCAGACAGTTTTAAAACATTTCTTGTCTGGTCTTCATACTAAAAACTTTTCGTCCAAACATATATATCTCTGAGGCTATGAGCATCTATAGGGCACAACAGGTACCAAACTGCGCAGCATTCATTTGTATGGCGTGAATCAAGCGTAGACGCATCTTAAGACCAGAGGGATATTCTGTTTACTCCATTTCGTGTCCTATATAAGCTCATAGTTCTCGTTCTAAAGACCAGGGGCATATTATGGTCTTCAATATCTTAAGAACTAAAGTAACGGCAAGAAACCCCATTTGGTGAAGAAGTCTTATTGAGGGCCTATTGTCCCTGAAGACAGAGTTGAAGTGAACTAAATTTTGGGGCCCGACAAGGATTTTCAAGGAGTTTCGGAATTCTCAGATTCCGCAACATCATAAGTGTGATCCAATTTTGAAGAAGCGACGATGGGCTTAAAGTTTCGCAAGCTTGGGCAACGGCGCCTACTTTCGAGAGGTTGCACGGGGGAGTTTTCACGCAAATCGAATTAAGAAGAAGCTCGAATGCACGGTGTTTGAAGTTACTATAGCCATAGGGGGTTTTTTAATTTGGAAAATGAAAATCCCACCACCTAATCTAAAGCCTTTTGTGTCGCAATTGGTCAATAACATTGTCGCTCTTTTCCAAGACTCCTCCATATCATAACGGCTGTGGCAGGCAACCAGCACCACGCCCAGACCTTCCAGTGACAACCCTGTGCTGTCCAACAGCACCATATACATACTGTGCACCTCCTGTACACCTCCAATACGCTGTCTCTGTACTCCTCAAAAGATCTTAGAGGTTCCGACAGTCAGACAGGGTTTAGAGGAGTATCTCCAGGTCTTGGGAGCCCTTAATTGCCTTTGATATATGTAATACGCCCCTGTCTTAAGACAAAAAGTTTCCAATTAGCTTTTAATGAATTTCAGGCCCAACAAAGATTCGCAACGTCGTGGTAGAGGCTATGCCTAAAGAACTTGCTCTCGAATGGGATCCGCCGGAATTTGCTGAACTTTGCCTCGAAGGTTATCGCATTTCAGGCTGGTACGACAGTAGCAGTAGATCAGTGTTTGACAAAACGACAAACGAGACGAACATAGTTGTAGATGACCTTATATCGTGCCAGGTCTATACAGTGCAAATTATCCCATATACCAAATCCAAAGATGGCACATTAGAGCAGATTGAACAGACAACATCACCAATGGTGGCTGCAGCCCCGGATCCTTTTCAATGGACTGTCAGGCATAGCCATAGCCTTGAGTTAAGTGCTAGAGTGAAAGACGAGGACTATTACACGAATAAATGTCAAACACTATTCGCACGGTTTGTGTGTGAGACCAACAATCATGTGCCTTATAAGGTTCGTAGACTTATTAGATAGAACTTAGTTAGAACTCTTTGACCTCGTTACAGAAAGCTATCCAGTACGTTGAGGGCCGATTGGGAGACGTCAGTTTTAAGGCCAATATGTCACCTTTGTCTCCACACACGAGCTACGTGTGCGAAGTACAATTGTACAACACAGCTGGTTGGTCGGACGTTAGTGAAGGAATTTTCGAAACAGATAAGTATTGTATGTTATGAAATTTGTTTTCAGAGAAGATGATACTGAACACCTTTACCTTTAAGATCCTGAAGAACCGATGAATGTCAGTGTAAAATCCCACACCACCACTTCGATACGATTCCAGTGGGATGTGCCGAAATACTCCAATGGCAACATCAACGTGTACATACTTTATTTCCGTCGAGTACAGGCAGCTTACTACATTCCACCATATTGTAATAGCCAAACTAATGAGGCTTCCAACACTGAGACGTCCCGATTAGAAGCAGAATTTGCTAGCCTGCAGCCATATTCGTACTACAGTGTTCAGATAGCTGCACAAAATGAGTACGGTACCGGGGATTTCACGTTGCCTGTCATAGAAAGGACACTACCATCGAGTAAGGAAGCCAAACACGTAAATATATCCTGACTGACTTTTTTCTTCTGCAGTTTCGGATGCGGTGACCAATTTAAAAGTCATCTCAGTCAACGGGCCGGATGTTTCTTCGAAGACTTTCAAGGCGTACGTTGTATTCAGTTGGCAAATGCCTTGCAAGTCGAATGGAGAAATCGATATTTTTGAGTTGGAGTTCTCGGGCAATAGAGTGGGCTATGAGCCGGTTAGCTTTGTACGCAGAGTTCAACCTAGATATGATGGCAGCGGATTGATGACTTTCAATGAGACAGATTTAAAACCGGAGTACAGCTACGAAGTGTATGTATCGATTGTCAACAAAGATGTGCTCTCAAAAAGCGAGAGTAAGATTTTAACATTCCGGGCACCAGCAGGAAGTAAGTTAAAAACGGAAAGTATGATGTTTAAAAGAAATGAGATTGGTCGGCTTATTTTTGTATCTTAATGTGGTTCCGACAAAATTGTATTAAAACGCTTAGGACGACTTACTTTACTTTACTTTAGTGGACAACTGAACCATACATTTTTTTTGCCTGAGGCACAGCACTCTTCCATCTTTCAGGATCCCTAGCAAGTTGTCTCTGGCTATAGAGCGGAACTGGCAGGTTCAGTGATTCGTTCAACTTCGTCTTTTCAGTTAGGAGATTTGCTTCCAACTTCAAGGTGGGTGAACTCCTTAACTGAAATTTGCCCTAGCCAGTGGACAGATAATGTACTTAGTCTTATCCTCATTTACTTCGGCACCAACTCTCCTTGCCTGCTCTTCAAGTTTTGTAAAACTTTCTAAATTTGCTGACGGAGATCGATCGATAATGTCCATATTACTTGCGAATTGCAGTAGTTGGACGGACTTGTGAAAGATAGTGCCTTCCGTGTTAGCACCTGCCCCGCGCACTTTCTACTCCAGCACAACATTGAAAAAGTCGCATAACAACATTGTCGAGATTCAGTGTAGGTTTAGAATAATTCGGATGAACTGTTTTCAATTTCTGCGGGATCTCAAGATCGGTCAATATTTTGTAGAGATCATGCCGATAAATTCTGTTGAAGGCGGTTGGGTTTCGATTGGAAATTCGTTGGTCTTTTCACGATCTGTCGGATCTGTAGCTACACTCATAAGTGTGGTGGGCTTTAGACGCTCACACGTCACCCTGGACAGGATCTTGAATGCGAAATTTAGCAGTGACATGCCACGGTAATTTTTTAAGGACTTTTCTATAGATGAGACATATTGAACTGATATTCCCACACTTGATTGATAATTAAGTGCATACGCCCTACATAAAACATCACCAATACACTTAAAAGATTCTGATGGCAAACCATCTGAAACTGGAGCCTTATTGTCCTTCAGCTTTCTTATAGCTGTAATTCGTTGACTGGATGTGAGTTTTCTTCGTGGCCCATCACTCTTTCTACCTCATGACCATTAAGCAGCTGCTGGAATTGCTGCGGTGACAAGATTTCATACATTATTTCAAAGAGGCAAAATTTCCGGGCTTAAAGCTAAGTTCCTTGGTCTTCTTGTAAAATAGCCGAAAGTTGTTCCTAAGCGTGACTCTTCAACCTATAGAGTGCGCCAATTCTTTTCTTCTTAAGCAGGGAATCCATTTCCCTCTACGGAGCCGACGACAGTGGAACAAAAAAAAAACCGATCGATCTTTCTGTGAAACCCCAAGACCGACTTCTACGGCACTTTAAAGAAAGACAAAGAGTGTCAAACTTCAACAGTTTTTTTTTGGAACGCCTGTATTTTTTGACAGGATTACCTAAAAATGGTTGGGTTCAAGTGGAGACCAGGGTAGGTCCATTGTGATACCACAATATCAGGGAATTTCTTCCGTCTTTCATTAGAACCAATGGAAGCTTTTAATGAAACGATGGAGGTTCTTAACATTTGAGTTAGCCAGTTCAGAGAGGCTATCGTAGAAGTAAGCTCCCAAATGAATCCTTCTTCTGATAGAGAGAGCCGGACAAGTGCAGAGTAGTACATCATCTATAAAAGTCGTTAGAGCAGACGAAGCCTTTTGGAGTGTGTCTCGTAATGACACCAATTGTTGCGCTGATATGCTTCGTGCTAAGGGAGATCAATCTCTTTGAGCGTTTCTGATCCAGCTGAAGTCAAATCTGTTTACTGACATGAAACTTAATGCCAGACCCCCACCTGAAGTTGGTCTTTATAGCATTTAGCTTGAGCAATCCTTTTTCTCCTTTTCGGGTAGAATTTGCAAAATTGTGCCCTGCCTGGCAAAATCACCAGCCCTACAGTTCCCTGAAATATCCCACCCAGCACAGTTGAATATTGAATTGCTCTGCCATCTCGTTAAGAGACGAGTGGCCATCTAGAGTGACCTCTGAAGAGGGAAGAAATAGATTCCAGAGATTTTATAGCGGCTTGACTGTCAGTGAAGATGCCATTATCATCTGTAATATTAGCAGATATTACATTTCATTTCAGCCAATATAGAGCCTCTTTGATCGCCATTATCTCCGCCTGGAAAGCGCTACAGTGATCTAAAAGATGCTAACGTTTAGCCTGTCAGAGAAAACCCCGCCACCCACCGCATCGATTGTCATCGAACTATAAATCTGTATAACTTATTAGGGAGGTTTGGCATACCTAGACTCCTCTTCCACTGCATCCACTTTCGATTAGTGGGCTTCATTGTACAGCCACAAAAATGATTGATCTCATTCCTCTTTTTAACTACACCCGTCATCCTTGAAGGTACAACAAAGTTTATTTAACTCTACTCTATAGTTCCTGATAAAATTGAGGATACCAGCTCGGCGATAGTAGATGCTTTTGAGGCGAGCAATCCAACAACTTCAGCAGTGGTTCGCTTCCCTGTTGATCTTCTTAGTTCTGATTCAGGAACAATTTTATATGCAGCTCTTCTGCTATCACAAAAGGTTCGTAAAATCCTAATTGGCTCAAAGTCAACCCGATTTTTAGACTTCCCATTTCTTGTAGACATGTAATGCCGCACCCGAACTACTAGTTGGAGCTTTAGATAGCACTAATGAATGGCCAGATTCCGCATCCTGGATGGATTCCTACAGTGGTAACGAGTGCATACGTCAGTATCAAACCACTCCAATTCGATGGACACCAAGTCAACCAAGATCCGCCGGAGACGATGCTTCAGACAGATCTGGAAATTTTGTTGAATACACCATTGGCACTGATTCATGTAGTAACGCAACAAAGCGGTACTGCAATGGCCCCCTTAGGGCAGATACAGAATACCAGATGGTAATTCGACTCTTTACGAGGTCCAGCTACAGTGATGCAGCTGTCCTTGAGTTCAAGACTGGTACTATGGTTTGGTATAATTGAAAAAACTCCTAACTCTATTCGTGCATAATTTTTCCAGATTCCCTCATAAAGCTGACCTTAATTCTGATAACCATCATTAGTTGCCTCATGGTTGCTTTCGTAGCTGGATTCCTTTATCTTTACATAACCAAGAAAATCATTTGGCATCGGGAGTCCTGCCATGGCATTGAAGATTCATCTGGGGACATAACGTCGAAGAATTTCGCGATATTCTTTACTGAGCTCTCGAAGAGGGATAAACTGCAGAGAGAGTTCAAGGAACTGACTGTGATTGCTACAGACCTTAGCTTCTCAGCATCGGAGGCGAATGAGTACAAGAATCGTTACAGGGACATATTTCCATGTAGGTAAACTGAATTTATTCAGCTTTAAGAGCGAAAAGACAACTCTTTATCTTCATTTATCAGATGATAAAAATCGTGTGATACTAGACGTTGACGCCGACGGAAATGACTACATAAATGCCTCGTTTATTAACGTAAGTCCTGAATTTGTACATAATCGATTTGGATAGGCTACTTTGTGTCTTACAGGGTTATCGACGTAAAAAGGAGTACATCGCTACACAGGGGCCAAAGCAAGAGAGTGTTGTAGATTTTTGGCGCATGGTTCTACAACATAATGTACGAATCATTGTTATGGTGACACAATTCAAGGAAGAGGATGTGGTAAGTACGTTCAGTACTTAGCCTAATAATGTTAACCTTTAAGAGGTACTGTAGATCAAGTGCCATCACTATTATCCATGGGAATGGAAAGACATAAAAGTGGAGATCCAGAAGGAGGACTTCTTTGATTTGTACGACCGACGAGAAATGATAGTTACGCACGCCAAGCAGAATATACGACGCAAAATAGTTCACTTTTACTTCAAAAAGTGGCCAGACCATGGGGTACCTACGGATCCAATGAGTCTGATTACTTTTGTGCGTAAAGTGAAGGCGGAGAAATGCGCTAATGATTCACCCATAGTTGTTCATTGCAGGTTAGTAGAGGTTACATAATATTATCCATCGATTGCTTGTCATGTGTGTTGAGAAATTAATTGTGTTAGCTACTCGTAACTATCGAACTAATGAACAAGAAGTAGGTTATATCAGTGAATTATACATAAGAGCCCCAAGTTGGACGCCATTTTGGTGAGTCAGAAAAGAGTCGCGGCTCAAGGCTCAATTGTGTGGCATATTTTTCAGTCGGAGTAGAACCATGCCTCAATTTGACGGACGGTAATAGTTTTTGTTACCATTCTACCATACACCACTTATAGGAAAGGCAGAAAGAGTATTTAAAGGAGACTTCGGAGCTCACGGTTTTCTAGTTATCTTACGAGTAGCTGGCAAGGCACGAAACGAAACACTTAATCCCAGGTTCATTCATTTTGACTTAAAGTTGATCGTGTCTTTTTTTTGTATAGAAGGTGGAAATGTTTGAAAGATACTGTAGAAGTAATAGGTTCAATAGCATGCCTCATTTTCCCCTATTCCCTACGGTACCGCCGTTTAAGTATTTCTTCAAAGGGCTTAAACATTCCTTGCCTATCATTTTGTGTTGTCCTGGTTGTGTTGTCTATATGTGGTGCTTTTTTTCTTCTTTCCTCTGCCTTTAAATGTGGGTTATATTTTCAATCACCACATGCCATGCATATTCATCCTTCAGCATTTCCCTAACTTGCTTGTATTTGTGCATCTATGTCCCGTCAATGGGTTATGTATTGGTAGCAGTCATACTCTCCATGTCTATCATGTCCATCTGTCATTCTTCGAGGTATTCCAGAGCACTTGCTAGTACCAGTACTTCTTTGTTTTTTCAGGTGGTTTGGATAGTATAGCCGTTGCACGCACACTGCACGAAGTAGTGTGCACGCTCTCAGTGTACTTACTCGATATGCTTGTGAAATTTTACTGTTGTATGACTTAATCCTTGTAGCTTTCGCCCTTACTGCTGAGGCATACAGAATAATGAACGTTGCTACTCTTACTAGTGGCAGTCAACGGTTGTGCCTTAGTTCTCTGGTGTTTGGCATAATGCGCGCTAGAGCACCGCTCGCATTTGCTGCTTTATTACGAACATTCGACAGGTGTTCTTTGTTTTGCTTCTAGCGTGACTCCAAGGTATTTGATGTGCGGTTTTGAAGTATTGGTGTGACCAACGACTGTGAACGACACTGTCCCTATCGTCTTCCTGCTGATTATAAGGACCGCTTTCATCTTGTGTTCCACTAACGACAAACCAACCGAGGTAAACCATTGTCGAAAGATCCTTAGGGTTGCATTCCGAATCTGCTCGATCTCGTCTAACAGTTTGGCTGTAACCACGATTATCATCAGAAAAACTTCGACTCCTTGGGTATTGAGAGCCGCAGCACGCAATCATACACGATGTTCCACAGTAGAGGGACCAGTGGTATATCATCAGTCACGCTGTATTAATTCAGGACGCAGTCGGTGTTATAAAGGATTTTTCGGTGTCTAGAGTAGTCTGTCACAATTTTTATTAGGTAGGGTGGTACCCTCATATTTCTGAGCGCTTGTAAAGTGTAGTTCCAATTAGCACTATTGAACTCATTTTTAATATCGAGGGTTATAACAGCACAATACTTCTTGGAGCCTCTTTTCCTTAGAGAAAAGCACCAGTCGCTATCGCTTCCATTGGTCCGGAAAGACTCCCTCTTTCAAGCATAAGTTGTACACATCGACAAATAGGTCTGTACATGCCTTGAGTGCCATCTTTGGGATCTTGTCAGGCCCAGGTGATTTTTTTATCACCGATCTTGTGGCATATGTCATTGAGCTCCAATGCAGTGATCATGCTGGTGGTGGGCATATCCTCTATCACTTCATTCACATTTGTCATTTGTGATTGCTGTGAGAACAATCCTGTGACGAATCCTTTAAAAAACTCAGGACAGGTAGAGATCTGTGGTTGTCATCTTTTAAGCCTTTTCATAACCACCTCATATGCTCGCCCCCATGGATTTTGATCGGCTTCGCTATACTTTGCTTAAAAAGACGTTTACTTCTTTCGATGGATCTTCTAATTCAGCTCGAGTACTTTTTTAACGCTGTCGAAGTACATCTGAATCAGCAGTTGGTCTGGCACTGGTGTACAATCTTCTCGCTTTATGCCAATTCCTACGTAATTCCTGGATCTCTTCGTTCCACCTTTAAACTGGCGGACGATGGTTTGAGGTTCTTTTTCTGACCATGAATAGTGACTTCACACATGACCTGTGCAGCTTTATGGGTTGCAGTTACCACCAGGTTTATTTCTCTTGAAATGACGTAGGAGCATAGTTCTTCATCGAGAGATTCTATTTTCCGTCCTAGCTAGCTGTTGTAATGGTGGTGTTGCTTTGGAGCTCGTTGCCTCTAGGTGGATTTCCCATATGATTGTCTAGTAATCGCTATGCGTGTATATATCCAGGCAGTTACTGACATAGATGTGTTCATAAGCACAATGTCTAATTGTACAAAGGCTTTTCCCCGTTTCATCAGCAACATTACATAAGTAATAGTAAAATTATTAATTCAAGAGTAATGACAAGTAATGGGAGAAATACTATCTCAGTAATCTATACAAGCTTTATATCTTTATTTCCTTTATAACATAGCGCCGGTGTCGGTCGTACAGGAACCTTCATAGGTCTGGATATCATTATGCAACGGCTTAAAAGTGAAAGCAAAATCAACATTTTCGAAACTGTGAAGGAGCTGCGTTTCCAACGTATGAAGATGGTTCAATCTATGCAACAATATACGTTCCTTTACACGTGTGCCTTCCAATTGGTTATGCATAAGCGTGGCAAATATGACAATAATAAGAAAGTGAGCTTTAAGAATGACCAGGACACAGCCCTAGGAACTATGCGGAAAGTAGGTGTTGCGGATGCTGAAAGCGGTAGTAGCTTTAAAACAAACAATTTGGAGAGCTTAATGTGAGATTTGTTTCTTTTATTTTCATGTCGGGATAAAAAAAATCGATGTATAGGAGAGTGCAATATTTAAAGGGTAAATTGTGTATATAATGGTGAAACTGTGTATTTCCCAAGAAGGAGCTAAAGATGTTTGTTGATTGTTAACTTGTTAATGAATTTAATGTTATTTGGTGTATATAAAAATGTAAGTCAATTATTGGTCAAAGAAAGAATAAGAAAACAAGTTTGTGAGAAAAATGTTTTTTATTTGGCAGATGGTGCTAATGGGTGGGGTTTTGATGGTTTGCATAAATAATACAAGAGATCGGGATGATTTTGGGGTGACTGACTAAAACGTTTTACCCCAGGTTGAAAGAAGAGCTGCTTTCAAAACAAATCTCAAAGGACTGGAGTCATCTCGAATATACACCGCCGCTTAAAAAATGCAACCGGCTTTGTATTTAGGTAAAAATCATGGAAATATGTTTTAAAGTCCCTTCATACTACATAGGTACAACCATGTACTCAACTTTACAAACAATAAGACAAATGTCAAAAAAATGAGTAGTGTGAAGGTAGAAGAACGTACGATTTTTCACACCACATTTTGTAGAATTTTTGATTTTTTGTTACATTCGCCCTTCTCAACCAATCCAGAGCTAGCATCTTGCTATAGATGCCATCGACTCTGTCTGTAATTTTGTGAACCCCAGTGATGATGTCATAATTTTGAGTGGCTTTAATTTTCCTTATCTTCAATAGGCTCAGTCTGAAGGTGAATCTCACAAATCTCACCTCAGACAAAGAAATGTTATTCACTCACTTATTCCCTGAGCCAAGAACAGTCACTTTACTACGAAACCCATCTTAAAAAACGTCATGAAGTCGCTGACATAAATAATATTTAATTATCATCTATTAAGTGATAACATTAACTGCCCTGCACTATTGGAAATCATCCCCTTTAATGCAAACCCACGTAACCTTAGATCTTACCCGACTTCATCTATCCGTAACGCCTTCCACTCTTCCTAACCTTGCCACCACGCAAGTTGTTAGTTTGTAATCAGTTTTCTGAGTTTAGCTTTAAGCTTATAATGCTTCTATTAAGCTTAAATAAGTAAATGAATTTTGTTTAAGTATTTTCGGTGTATACTGGGCTTTATGAACACAGTTTACTTCCCAAAAAGATTTCAAAATTTTACAGTCCAGCTTTACACTATTAATATTAAATTATTTTCAATGCATGTAATCAAATTCAATCTGATTAAGTCAATTGTGTGAATTTACATATATTTACTAAATAATATTAAATGGTTTTTCAATAAGGACATAACAATTTTGTATTTAAATTAACCACCGAATAATTGAGATATCGGGCTGAAATTTATTCCAGGTGTAGTACACATTTTAAATTTAAGTATAGAATCCGATCTCGGTCATATAACTACCGCGAGCACGCTTGTCAAAAGGAATATGAATACCCTTATAATGTTACAGGGCATGGGCGTTTAGGAAAATGGGGAAGAGGAACAGAGGAGAAGCCTGTGCACGTTGACTTTAAATGTTTGAAGGTTGTAGTGATGGGGAAACACAGAGCCTAGTAGGTCATTCCACATTCGTGTCGTTCTTCTAAAACGAATCCCTATATTTGACAGTACGACTGAAGTTTGGCTTTAGGGTGAACTGATGTGCATTCGAAGCATGTCGCGTATTGTGGGTGGAATTTTGAAGGAGAGGAATGCAACTGGCTATTTCGCTCGAGCATTTTTTATGAAAATAGCGATAAAATAGGGAGAGACACGGGACATTTCGACGATGTTCAAGTGAATGTATGGAGTTCACAATGTCTCTATCACCTATAAGTTTTAACGCGCGATTCTGTACCCTGTCTAGTATGTACAGAATGGTCTTGGGTGCACCAGACCAGATATGGGCGTTATATTTAAGCTTTGGGCGGATGAATGCCTTATAAATTGAGGCCAGATCAGACGAGGTAAAATATTTCTTACACCGTTTAAGAAATCCTAGACATTTTGCAGCATTCTTGGGGACTTCGAATATGTGATCGTTCCTTCGAAGATGGTTATTAATACACATACCGAGAATGGCAAGTCTTTCGGTTTCAATGATACAAGTACCATCCATGGATAATGGTTGAGGGTTTTGGTTTCGCTTGGGAGACAGAAGACACCATTGTGTTTTGGAAGCATTAAATTCCACTCTGTTAGTTGAACCCCTTTTGATTATGCTGTCCAGATCCGAATTTAATGTGTTTAACATACCTTGCCGTTCCTCTTCTATGGCCGAAGAGCAAGGACTTGAGTTAGGGAATAAATATGAAAAACTGAGGGTACTGTCATCAGCGAAGGAATAGATTTTATTACAGGTTGCAGACAAAAAAATAAGAAGAGAGTCGGAGTCAAAACAGAGCCTTGGGGAACACCAGCATTTATTTGGTGAATTGTTGGCAAAACCAACGACTTAACGTAAACCCATAAAAAGAAATCCATCGGCGGTAAATCGCATGAGCGAGCTGGCCATTCGACCGGATCATTTCTTGAGATTACACGATTACCATCTTGTTGGAACCACATATCACTGATATCAAGTCCATCCAATTCTGACCAGAAATAGTCTTCCAACATGGCACGATAGCGTACTCCATTGACAAAAATACGGTCCAATCATACCTCCAGCATGAAATCCACACCACACGCTCACTTTCTTGAAGTTCATGAGCGTTTGTTGCTGTCTAATAACGCATAGTTTGCTTATCCACAAAGCCATTAAGCCAAAAATGAGCTTCATCGCTGAAAATAATTTTTCGATGAAATTCAGGATTTTCTTCAAACTGTTGCAGAGCCCAATCAGAGAAGTTTCGGCGATTCAAATGACCAAGAGGCTTCCGTTCATGAGTTAATTTGATCTTGTAAGGGTGTAGGCCAAGATCTTTATGCAAAATTCGCCACAATGTGGACTGAGAGATTCTAAATTCCTGTGAACGGCGTGGAATCGACTGATTCGGCTCATATTGAACTGAAGCACTTACGGCTGCGATATTTTCGGTACTTCCACCGGTGCGTTATCTCCTGGCACAGGAACATTCAATAGTGAATACGAGTATGTTGACTCGAATTTGTCCACTATAGCACGCACAGCCTGTCTGGTGGGACAATTATTACGACCGAGAATTGGAGTAAGCGCTCTTAAAGTTGCGAAAGTTTAAGGATGCGTTTGTAATAAAATATAAAATTGTTATGTCTCTATTGAAAAACCCTTTATTTATTTACCTGCAACCATTTCCATTTGCACTCGTCACTTCATTAATAACCGAAATAATCGAAACTTGGCAGCACTAAACTATGATTAGTTGACGGCCTGGTTTCTGACAGATGACTTCATTTGTTTTCAAAACTCTCATAAAGTGAACCTCGATTTTCTTTTCTAGTAAAACTCCAATTTTAACGCGAAAATGTCTGAAAGAAAAGTGTTAAATGTAAGCGAATTTATCCATTTTTCATAATATATAAAAATAACATAAAATGTCCCCCTCTAGAAATACTACCCGCCCGATTTCGATCCGTCGAAAATTCCTCGCATGAAATTGGCCAAAAATCGGCAATACACCGTCCGTCTTATGGCTCCATTCAATATGCGTTGCAAAACGTGCGGAGAATACATTTACAAAGGTAAGAAGTTCAATGCCCGCAAAGAAGATGTGGAAAATGAAACGTATCTGGGCATTCGCATCTATCGTTTCTACATCAAGTGTACGCGCTGCTTGCAGGAGATATCATTCAAAACAGACCCGAAGAACACAGATTACGAGATAGAAGCGGGGGCAACACGTAACTTCATGGCTCTGAAGTTAGCCGAAGAGCAAGCACGCAAAGAAGAGGAGGAATTGCGGGAGGAAGAGGCCAACAATCCGATGAAATTGCTCGAGAATCGCACACAACAATCGAGGAATGAAATCGAACTGCTGGAATCGCTCGAGGAGCTGAGGGATTTGAATCGACGGCAGCAGAGTGTTGATTATGAGACAATGTTGCAGCAGTACAACACTGTAGAGACGGAACGGGAACGCCTGGAACGTCAAGAGAGGGAAGACGAAGAGTTCATCAAGTAAGTCATTCTAAATCGTAGTCCTTGCTTATACTAAACCTGCTTCATCTAGGAGTGTGAACTTTAAGAACAAACATGTTACAGGCAAGAAAGTCATCGCCGAAGAGATCGTCGAAGACGTGAAAATGGAACGCAGTGAATCAGCAGAACCTGCCGAGAAGAAATCCAAAGTTGTGATGGGTCCGCCACAAGAAGCAACCTTCGCTAGTAACAGAAGTACAACAATCAAGGGTTTGGTCAAACGAAAGCAACCATTGGTGGTAGTTAAACCAAGAGAAAAGGATGTCGTCCTGCCCGTCAACCAACCTACACCAAAGCCCGCTGGGGGACTGTCCCTACTCTCAGCCTATTCAGATAGTTCAGAGGAATCTGAGTAATGTACAATATTTTAATAAAAAACAAATTTTTAAAAACAAGAAAACATTTTTATTCACTTTTTTTCGTAAATTTCCATCGCAAGTCAAAGGAACCAGTTCCGTTCTTCACGGGTATTCCAACCATCAGCCGGCTTGATGGCGAATTCAATTCATCCGTTCGTCCCGATATTGTTGCCGCTTTTAGGAATTGCAGACACGATTCAAAAGACATCTGTTGCAGTGGCGAGGAGGAGTGTTCCATGCCCTTGCGACTAAGTGGCTTAAAAGTACCATCAAAGGTCATGTAATCGGCGATTAGTAGCAAATGCCTTGGGTCCACCGTAATGCCATATACCTTGAATACATTCTGCACCTCCTTTACAATCACTTTGACGGCTGCCTCAATGCCATACGTGTTGGCAATGCCATGGATATCATTCGAGTAAATTCGATTCACATCAAGCACTGTGTTATGCTTGAACATCTCCACGATATTAATGCCGTCGGTCTTTAGCATAAGTTCATTGCCATTTTTATACGTGATTGCTCGTTTAATCTTGTGCACCTGATAGATCACCGATTTCTCTGCAAGTTCCCGAATGATGTTCGATATGTCCGGCTTGCGGTGCTTCATTTCCAACTGCAAAGGGTATTTTTTTTTAGATTTAAGTGTATTTGGTGCTTGTGTTAACTTACATTGAAGCTTACTTTGCACCACAAGTGGTTTTGCTTGTCGTACACGTAGTCACTGACCATTTCATTGCTAAGCACCTTCGCTACGTCGTCATCTTCATTTGGATCCTCTGTCTGTTCTTGTGTGGGGCTGATATTCTCGGGAATTTCTTCCTCTTCTACGGGAGAGAAAATAATTAAGAAAATTCTTTCAAAAGTTTGTAGACTAACCATTGGCATCCTCGATTTCCTCAGCTACTTCTGGATCGTCGTACTCTGTTTCGTCCTGTTTTCTACTCTTTAACCTGATACCTGTGGCATCGTCGTCATCAGCATTCTGTGAAATCAAATTTAGAGAGTAACACTAAACTAGGAACGAAGGGTGGTTTTGTATGTCTATGAAAAAATGTGCCTTCGAAACAAGTACCGTGCCTTGCATAAGAAATGATTAAACGCTGACGGCTTTAGTGCTTATGGGTCTGGTGCAGGCCTACTTTATGTCCAGAGTTGGGGTTAGTACAAGAGTAAGAAGTGACACCTTCAGTCAGTGTTACGCTCCGACTGAACCACATAATAGAGATATCATCACTTTGATGGGGGGAGCTCAATACGCTCCCAAGTTAGGTAGGTAGAGGTTTGTGGACTTCTGAAACACCAAACGCCTTGTCATAGGTGGCCTGTCATTACATCAGTGTGGTTTCGACTGATTTGCAGCGAAATTCCAACCAAATTGACGGTGTAGGTCTCTCAGATATTGAAAATGGAGATCACCACCTTATGGTAGCTTATATTCGCCTTCGTACTACAGCTGTCCGAACAAGAGAAAACACCCCACTTCGGGAAGAAAGGTGTGATATCGACTTGTAGTGCGCCAACAACTTAGGGATCGTCTTACTCAAGGAAAAGGCATAATCAGTAGTAGTCGGGTTGGCAACGGTTATCTGGAGACGGATTGAGATCGCAGTGCAGAGAGTAGACAAGCGGGCCTGAGAGAAGTCCTACCGCGATCTATGATAAAAACAACATTTCTTAACGCACTCGCTGAACACGCTGAAGAAACAGCAGTATATGCGAGAGCAGAACTGTGTACAAAGTCAACAAAGAGTCAATAGCATTGCCCGCAATGCCATGCCCATGAAATACTTTGCGCATGACAGTTGAAGAGGAATCTCAGAAGTTGGGAAAAGCTTGATCGGTGATAAGACATATCGCCAGGAACCTACACTAGATTCTATGTTTTGTACTCACCACATTTTCATCATCAGATGTATCACCATCAGCTTCGTTGTCCTTATACTTTTTTCCTTTATCGGCACTTGGGGCATCATCATCATTGTTGGCGTCAAACTTGTCGGCGTTGTCCTCTTCTTCCTTTTTCTTTTGATTGTTATCGTCTATAACGATACTAGAAACAGAACGAGAATAAAATATACCACGCCTCTCTCAAGGAAACCAACCCCAACTTACACTGAATTCTTGTTCTTGGCCGACCTGATGATAGCACGAAAGAGAAGCTTGAAGAACGTTCCCGTCATAAACTTGAGAACTTTTTTAGGTCGCACACAGAAGTCGTCTTGATAAGCTTCACGCGGCAGAAACTGAAAATGAATCTTGTATTGATGCGCCCGGTACGGCTGCAGCACTAGGGAGATTGTCACTTTCGCATCTGCAAAAAAAGGACTCGTTTTAGATTATTTCTCACATCTCTCTCTCACTCACATTGCAGGATATCAGCTAAAGTAACGCGGTTCAGTTTGATCCTTAACTTCTCGGCATTATTCACTTGATTCGGTTTCACAGGGATGTCCATTGAAGGAGTTTTAATGTTAGCCGATGCCAGCATCAGAATCTCTCTTAAGCGCGGAATACCCAAGGTTACGTTCATCTCACCACGACCAGCGAAATGAAAAGTATTCAGTGTCATCTGAGTTGAGGGTTCACCGATCGATTGAGCCGCCAGCAGTCCAACAGGTTCACCAGGTGCTGCTAGAGACTTTAAACTCTTTATGTACATAATGTCGGTAATGACATCCTTTCGCAAAGGGTTCGCCTCAGCGTAGGTCTGAATAAGATTCTCCACGTACTCCGACACCGATCCGTAGAAGCTGTCTGGTTTATATCGTGACATAGTTGTGTCTGGACAATGCCCGAATTTTTTCTTATACTTATTCTTTGCATCTTCGTCTGCTTTCTTCCAGAGTTTCACTATGGATTCGTCGATTTTTAGGCGCCCGGTCTTTTCATTGCGTTTCTTTGGGTTGTCCACTTCAATTTCCTCGCGAAGTTCGCTGGAAAATCGAGTAAAGCTGGATAGAGTCCGCTTGGGGAGTTTTCCATGTTTCTTTAGCCATGATTTCACTTTTTTCGTGTGCTTCTGTGCAGGGATTAGGCTCTCTTCATTTTTGATGCTATCCAGCTCACTTTGACGAAGGATTACAGACGAATTCTCATCGAGAAACTTTGCGCATTTGTCATTGAAAAACCTCGACTTGAGTATATCCATGCCATCCTCGCCGTACAAGAACTGTACAACACTGTTGTCACTGTCGCGGACGGTTAAATCATAGTTTACGTTGAGACCCTCCAAGTGTTTGATCAGGCAACGCTGGAGGTATCCTGAACGACTGGTTTTCACAGCTGTATCGATGAGACCCTAGAAAGAAACTCATTAGAGCAGCCCCATTTGATAGCAAATCCTTTTCACTTACCTCACGACCAGCCATACAATGGAAAAAGAAATCCTGCGGTTGTATTCCAGTCATGAAGCGACCATCGATGAATCCACCTGATTTCGGCGATGTCTCAAACGATGTGAAACTGGGAAGGGATTTGCCTGATATCATCAACGGTGGACGTTTGCCTTCCAATTCAATTTGTCCCAAGAGACAAGAAATCTGCATTGTGTTGACCATAGACCCCTTGGCACCAGAAAGTACCATCAGCTGCAAATTATTGTCCGGAAATTGTGTGATCAGACCTTCAGGCAGGCAAACCCTAACAAAGGAAACATTAGTATCTCCGCTCAAGACTCAAGACTACTTCCATACTTATTGATATCGTTTGTATATTGATCCAGCATTGATTTATACTTTCGATCCATGATGACGCGGAATTTCGGGTCCTTTGAGTAGGCTTCTTCCATTTTCAGCGCGAGAACGTCATGTGGGGGAACACCATCCAATTCCAGAGCTGATGCAACAGCCGCATTACCAATTTTCCGACAATCTTTGATGATCTTTCGACGTTTAGCATCCGCTGTGGATGATACTAAAATATCTCGAACGCCCAAAGTAAAGCCTTCACGTTGCAGAAAGTTGGTGAAGATTTTTGTGAACGATGTCAGTAGACGAGTTGATACTTCGCCTCCATAGAGCTAAAGATGGAAATTTTATAGAAAATCATTTTGTCCAGGTAGGAGTGAATAGAGTTTACCTCATACATGCAGTGAACCAAACCGTATTGTGTAGCTCCGTATTGCTGTTTGTCCAGTACTCCTACTAGAAGTTCTCCCTGACGGATGATAACTTCACTTTCAGTCATCT
Source organism: Pocota personata (assembly GCA_963082735.1). Lineage (NCBI taxonomy): Eukaryota > Metazoa > Arthropoda > Insecta > Diptera > Syrphidae > Pocota > Pocota personata. The sequence continues at coordinate 2,603,548 of OY720432.1, read as the reverse complement.
GCAAGTCCTTCAATGGAGTTCCACCAGTCGAATGCACCCGTTTTTCGGCTACATCCCAGCGCTGAAAGAATAGAGGTTGTCAAGAGATATATCGGTAGAAGATGATGGTGTACAGAGGAAGTTCTAGATTAAATCCTGAGGTCGTGTATTGGGTATAACTTTTCACTCGAAGGGTAACGATGCGAGAGGCGCCAGTTGCCAGTTACCAATATATAAATAGAACTCAAACTTTGGTGCAACTATCTAGACGCGTCTACACCTAGACATACTGTCCACACGTGCCGCAATTTTTCGGGTCCGCAACAATTTCGTGTACTCTTGTCGAGCTTGAGTGTCAGCAACATGCGTCGTGTTTAAACGGCTGTAGGCATTACCTAGACACGAATTTTTACTTAAAACTGAGAACTCTGTCGGCTTGACAATTTAACGTAAACTATTCTTGACAGTACCATGTCATGCAAGAGAGGGTTGTGCTACTCAACAACCAGATCTTGGACGAACTGTGCAGCTAAAACTACAGAATGAAGTTGGTAGGGCAGAGGGACAGGGGGCATGATTCTGGTGGCAACATCAAATGATGAAGCTAAGTTTTTATCATACCAAAGCCGCCAGTGCTAACCTTCTCTTAAGGCATCGTGCATTATAGTTTCGGGAATTCGCGATAGAAGTGTGCTTTAGCTGTTCACTGGGTATGCCTATTGCTAGATGCAAACTTAAATTAAAGCTGGAAGCTATTGAAAGGACAAATTCTAGGTGGACAAGTGGTACAACGTGTCTAGCGACAAAACAAATTTGGCTTAAGCTGGATCTGAAACGCTCTAACAATTTGATTTCTCTCAATAGACTGCACATCAGCGCTGTTATAGGTGTCATCACTGGACACTGCCTAATAGGCAAGCATGCAACAAGGCTTGGCGTTTTCTCAAATGATTTCTGCAGAACGTGCATGTACAAGGAGGAGGCTATTCTTCACCTTCTTTGCACCTGCCCAGCTCTCTCCCAAAGAAGAAAACTCCACTTAGGAGCCTTCGGTTTCAACGACCTAAACGATCTTTAAAAAAGTATGCGTTAGGAACCTCCTACGCTTCATCAGAAGCTCCAAGTGCTTCAATGAGTAGGGTAGAGACCGCTTTCCAAATCCACATTGTATCACAATGGACCTATTATTGGTCTAAGTATGTTGACTTTTAGCTTACAGCCACCTCAACTTAACCTAGGGATCTTCGTACTTCCTCTTCCGTCATTTCCTGATTCCACATTTACAGGTTCGCGTCTGATTGTTTCTTTGTTACGTGGTTGTGTACGATAAGAATTAACCGCGTTTAAATAGCGGAACAGGCAGGAACTTTCATTGGAATGATACTTACCCAATTGCTGGACAAGTCTTAACTTAGTTGCAGTAACTAATAAATTTATATCTAAAGGAGGTGTTTGTGGCGAGTAAGAATCTCACTCTACTATGAGTACGCGCCTTCGGTCCTCATAGTGTCTATGGAAGATTTTTACCTACCCTCGAGGGAAAAAAACTTAGACCTCCAAGAAGACTTAGACTTAAAAGAAGAAAGTACCTGCTTACCTTCGTTCCAATTTTCGCAGTTGACGTCAAATTTATAGCTGGATAGCCTTTCGGGATTAAGTTGAGCAGTATAGTCGACAGAATCTGAAAATGGCAACCGATTACTTGTTTTCTCCGTTTAGAAACCCCAAAAACTAACCTGTTTTCCGGACCACAAAGCAATTGGTTTTAAAATAGCCGGTGGTAGAAGCCTAATGTTTCCATTTACATGCGATAATCCTTGAAAAACCAGCTGCTGGTAGTCATCTTTATTGAAAAACCTTCCTCTAATCGATAGCTTTACGCCAGAAATGACGTGATCTTGTATCAAACCACCCAGCGGGGTGCCATCTTTCGGAACAAGGTAGTTGCTGGCAACATTTGCTAAATAAACAAAAATAACGATGCTGAGTATTTCTAATTGAATCCTAACACTCCCCTTACCCAAATTATAAGCCTCCGCTCGGGCAAGCTCATTCTGCGGCAAATGAGCATTCATTTCGTCACCATCGAAATCGGCGTTGTATGCTTTACAGTTGGAGTAGTGCAGGCGGAAAGTTTTCTCGCCCTGAAGTATCCTCGCTTTGTGGGCCATTATACTTGGTCTATGAAGAGACGGCTGTCGATTCAGCAACATCACATCTCCATTCAGAACGTGACGGTGTACAATTTTGACTCCTCTTCCAGCAATATTCAGCAATAGTTTGGCCATACTTTCACGTTTTGCCGGATTGCCAGTGGGGATTAGAGTGGTGTAACCTTTCTCGTCTTCTATATAGTTGGCGCTAAAAGGGAAGACAAATCATAAACCAGATCTTTGAAAAATACAAAGCTATACCCTCTCACCCTGGATAAATATCAGGCCCGTTCATAACCATCTTACGAAGTTCGGACACGTTCCACGGAGTCACTGGCACAGGATAGGAGAGTTTCCTTGCAAAAATGTCCGGCACACCGACTTCTTCGACATTAATGTTCGGATCAGGGGTGATAACAGTACGCGCCGCGTAGTTAACACGTTTACCCATCATGTGCTTGCGGATAAGACCTTCCTTTTTCTCTAGAACCTGCTTCAATCCTTGTGAGGTCGAAGCATCCCTACTTATACTTGTATCTAGAAGGAGATCAACTGCTGCCTGGAGAGCCTGCCAAGCAAAGTACATCTTCTCGTATGGAGTTGATCCTTTTGCCGATTCGAAAACAGCCTGAAATGATTCGTTCACTGTTTGTTGCCAAGAAAAATACACAACTACCTACCACTGCGTCCGTTTTCATGTTGAAGCCTTCGCTCTTAATATTCATCATGATCGCCCTGAGGGTGAAATTCGTTTCCACTATACTCTTGTACACAGTTGTTTGTGGATGTTCGACAATCTGATTGTGAAGGACATTAGTTGGTCGTGACTTTGGTGGTGTCACTGGTACGACATCCATGAATAGCAGGTCGACTGGATATTCAATGTCACTCGAAGACATTCGAAGAATGGGAAAGATAAGCTTCAAGAAGGTTGGATTCTTTTTGTAGATTTCCCGTAAAGTTTTTCGACATTCATCGGCAAGGATGACCTTGTTTTGACCACCTTTTATAATTGAGTCTCCATGTGAACTGAAAGGCGAAGGAAATTAGAAGATAACCCAGAAAACTCCGAAGGGATAATGACGGCAACTATCGATAGTATCGAGATATTCATTCATTCAGGGTTCTATACTTTCTGTTTTTACTCCTTTTAGAGTCAACAAATAGATCTTCTTTGCAAATACATCAGCGACCAGATCAACTTATTAAATGAAGACTTAGTGGGGAAAAGCAAACTTAGTCGACTTCAATGCGAAGTTACCAACTTTAACAGAAAGAACGACATAATTATAAATCCCAAAGTTGAGCTGCCTATTTAGAGCAAAGAAATACTTTACAGCGCAACAGCTCCTTCTGCTATACAAAGCACAAGTTAGACCAGGACTTAAGTATTGTTCTCATGTTTGGAGTTCGGCTCCAAGACATTTTCTTTATCTGCTCGACAGCATAGAGAGAGCAGTGCGTTTAATAGAAGATCTCGCAGTAACTTCGAATCTCCAACCATTAACTAGGTCTGTTACCACTGAAGACTGATAGCAGACCTAAGTTTGTAATATTGATACTATCATGGCGAAGGTCTCAATGGAATGATCCCTAGAAGCTAGGTAAGACACCAGGGCCCTTCACCTTACGCGTAGTAACGGCGCGAACATCCCTTTATCGGAACTCCTCCTGCTACAGCACAGTACAGTAATTTCCAAAAACCTTTAATCTCCAACAATTCAAGAGCAGAATCAACAGGCATCTACAAATACCTCGGGGCTCTGTCTCGACGTTATAGGTTCGCAATCTTCCAAAATGTCCGACTTTAGACGAAATTTATTGTTCCACCATTGCGTGTTTGAGTTCAATATCGAGAACGGTGCGTCGTATTAAAAAAATTGTTACGACCAATATTTTAGGTTTTGAAATTGTCTACAAAATGCCGAACTTGTCTACAATTGCAGGCATGGTTGCAGTGGACATCGTTTCTGAGTGTGAATATCTCCAAAACGGTGCGTCGTACGAGAAAAATTACGAGAATCGAAATTTTAGGTTTTGAAATTCTCTACAAGATTGATGACAATTTTTTCTAAAATTTAGAAAAATTGCAGGCATGAAGTTAGCACGAAACTAATAGTGGACATCGTTTTTAAGTGCGAATATCTCCAAAACGGTGCGTTGTATAAGAAAAATTATATAGATCGAAATTTAAGGTTTTGAAATTTTCTACAATAGAGATGCCAATTTTTTTTTTTTCAAGTTTTACCCAATTCTCCAAAAAGCCCGTCTTTACCCCCAAGTTAAGGGAAATTTGTTCTCGAGTGCAAATGTCGGTAAATTTTTTTTTTCGAATATGGAATCCCCACCCTATACCTTACAATCCGCCACTGATTTTTGTATTGCATATTCCACGCTTTGTGAATGAGTGAAGAAGGAACGACATAAGTTACTATCGATAGCTGAATTCATTCGATAGTGGCCAGCACTACAACAAACCTTTTCTCTAGATCGCTCTTGCTTATATGAATGATCAGCTTCCTATGCAAATAGCGCACCTTCTTCAAGGGTTGATTACAATGTATGCATTTCTTGGTTGTGGGGCTCTGCAGGGCAGCATGAACTAACGCCGTACGAATAGCGCATGAGGTTTTCGTAGTATTGCAGGCGTTGCTCTCCCCCTTTGCCAACAGCTCGCGTATCTCGGCGATTCGAGGATGCACCTGCTCACCACCTTCAGTTTTGACCATTTGTTCAGTATTTTGACGGACATAGTCCGATTTAAAGATCTCCATTTCCTGCGCTTCAATCACATAACCAGCATCGACGAGTTGCAACTGCAGAATCAATATCTCCAGGGATTGAACTGAGGAACAATGTCAATTAAATTTGGATTGTGAAGTACTTTCAAGACTCACCTTTCATTTGAATCCTAAAGCATTTCAAACAAAACACCTTTAGGATGTCATGAACCAGCTTGATAAGGAATGGATTGTACACCAGGGCATTCAGTTCGATATGACCCATGTGACCAGTACACAAGGCCAGCGATAAGCATGTTCCACATGGATCCATTGACCTGCCATAGGTTCCCATAGTATTGTCATACAGCCCACCAGGTAGAGGATGACCCAGCGGATCAAATGTAAGACCAGTAATCACTTTTACAACGCTGAGCTTTTTTATTTCTTCGCCACTGAACACTGTAAATTGCAGATCCGATGGGAACATATCAATTTCCTTCCGTGCTCTTGATCCCATTTTGTTGTTTAAATATTTAAGCACTTAGTTCAGGAAAGTTTTTTGCGTGATATTAATTATGAAACAAAAAAAAAACACTTCGAAACTAAATGCATTTAAGTAAAATGCGGTGCGAGAAAACAAATGGTCAATATTTGCTGTCAAATGATATGACATTTGAGTGCACGTGCTGAACAGCTGATTCGGTGGGCCGTCACTTGTACAGTAATGGTAGACATTTCTTGATTTTCTTCATAAATTGTTCTATAGAAACGATAATAATTTTATAGGAAAACCCGTTATACAAATATGGGAACAAAATCAAATATGATTTTAGATTAACCCAGTCATTAAGCTCTTTTCATAAGCACAAAAAAAGAAAGCAGATTTTATTCATTTTCGACATGCTGCTTTGTTTGGTTGGGTAAAAATGAGACGTATGTACTTCGACCAAACAATTTAAAAACTGTAGAAAGCACAAGATTAAGGGAAAAATCCCTCAGAGAGAGGCAAATTGAGGCAAAAGTACATGTACAAAATAAATGGCACTTCTATCTTGGGCGAGTCAATACTCATAAAAGCTCTGAAAGCTGTCAGCAACGTCAAAGGTAACAACAATTTGGGAAGGGCTACAGTCCCTCCAAAAAGTAAATAAAAATAAACGACCTGAACAACTAGGGATGCAAATAGTCTTTCCTGTTGTATTGAAAACTAAAAATAAATTGTACTGAATTGGATTGTATTGGATTGCAAAGAATTATATTATCAGCACCCTTAAGGAAATGTTGACTTTCAACAGTAACAATTCAGTTGTTCGCAGCTAAATTTTTGCTTCTTCAATAGATCTGTTCCCTTACCTGCGAATTTCTATGAAATTTAATGAAAATTGGTCAAATACCGTTCCCGTATGCGGTGATCCATGTGACCAATTTACGTCAAATTTCGTAAAAATTCGCAGTTCGGTCAAGTACGGGAACAGACCTAGTATGAGTAATACGGGTAAGTTTTCTCACAGTCCCACCTATCGTGAATTAGAAATTGTCATAAGAAGCTTCTCTCAATCGAAAAAATTGTCTGTAAGCTCCAAAATATTTATATTTATTAATAATATGGGCACTGGATCTGACTGAATTCAAGGAAGAGAAATAGTTGCTTGTGGCATACCGAAAAATTTAAAGGGAGATATTTTTGTATATTTAACGCTCGCATTATGTTAATTTTTCGTTGGTTACATTAAAAAAAAAAAAATCAATTGTATGATTGGCAATCGGAAAGGTTTTGTTATAGGCAGTGCCAATAACTTATAATTTTATAAATACACCCGTGCTAATAAAACGATTTTCAGTATCTAAAATCAGTATGAGGTATTTCAATTACACTCAATAACTCCTGCACGCCATTTTGTTCGGAGTTCTGCAATGCGTTTGAGCTGCCTCCGAATTAAAAACTTGATTGCTACTCAACTGTTCGGGTGTGTCCAATCCACTGTCACTTTCTCCTTCATATAGTAATGTCCGTTCTCTGATAAAGTTGTTCTTGGAGATACGATTGGACCAAAAAATCCTCAAGATGGTTTTTAGACATTTATTTACGAAGGTCGGCGGCTTGCGTGTGTTAGTGGTATTGACCTCTCAAGTACATACCACTATAATATAGCAGTACGAATTCTATATTGGAGCGGAAGCTAAGAACATTGCTTCTCCAGACTTTGCTTCCAGTTTCTGCTGCACACATCCGGTTCGGTATCACCGCAGTTAGCCAAGACCACATTTCCCAGATATAGAAAGTCTAGTTTCTCGTCTTCCCGTCCTTCAAAGTTGAGTTCAATGCGGGTTTTAAAAGTGCTCAGGGCTTTTGTTTTGGCTGTGTTTATTTGAAGCTCCACTATGTGAAAGTAGGCAAACATCGTCAGTGTAGTCGAGGTGTTTAAAATCCATCGATTCAATGGTTACCTTCTGTCAATGCTGCATGACGACCAAGATGATGACTTGAAGTTTTAAATAAAATTCTACCTATGCCATTTCAATAGAGGAAAAGATCAAAATAAGAGCTGTTCCAGATGATCTTCTAGATTAAAGAGAACATTTTAAATTATATTTTAAGGAGATTTTTGATTATTTTGAAACAATGGCAATATGATTTAACTCCCTGATCGCGATCAGAAAGTCTGTCTGTCACCTATGACTTAGCTCCAAACCAGATAAGCGCGTTGAACTGGCTTAAACCCGTGACAGACTAAAATGGTTATTCCCACTAAACTCATTGATCGCGATCGGGAAGTCACCTATAACTTAGCTCCGAACGATAAGAACGCGTTGTGGAACTGGATTTATCTAAGCCGGCTCACAGCTCGTTTTTTGACAAGCAGACGTTTTGGAAATGGGACCGGAGCTATTTTGGAAAAATCCGAGTACATTTGTTTTATTGTGTAGGTGAAAATCACTTTAACACTTTCGGTCCGGATGTGTATCGAGGCCAAGAAAACTTCGGTCTTAGGTTTCCCCTTAAAAAAAAAAATACTAAATTGATTTCGGGCGAGGTGGGGGCGTGGGACATATATGCATGTTCCATCCGTATTCTTTAGTGGGACAAATATATCCCATTCAGTACTTTCTGTCAAAAATATTGTAATAAGAAGTAAATACAAAATCAAATTTTATTGTTCAAATTAATAAATGAACACAAAGAAATGTACAGAATAAAGAAAAAAAAAAAAAAAACATAAAACACATTCAATGAAAAAAAACGTCATATTGTTATTATAACCTAGGAAGTAGTAAGAGTAAAAATGTGCAAAGAATGGAACACATAGATCCCAACAAAAAATACTGATGGGACATATATGTCCCGAACAACTAAAAATGCGTAAAAAAATGTAAATACTAAATAAAAAATGTACTTAGAACTTTCTAAATTATTTCACAATATTCCAAGTACTATAGATAACATTTTTTTATGTCCGCACACCTTTTTCACTACTTTTCTAAATAATTTACTAAGTAAAGTCGATTTTACGTCTGACCTCTCGCAAAATTTTCCACTAATTACTAAAACTGCGTCACCCAAATGGCGAATACACAATATTTTACCATTATTAAAAGTATAAACTACTGGATGGGACTTCAAAGTCCCATTTACAGTGTATTTTCTTTTACTTAGGAGTATTTATACTTTGCTTAGGACATATATGTATGTCCCACCCGTTTCGAAAGGGTTAAGCCAATATTGTAGTTTCTTTTACTATTCAAGAGGGTGGCCGTGGTGTAGTGGTAACATCATCGCTTGTCACGCTACAGGTTCAGGTTCGAATCCTGATGTCAATAATCATCTATTTATTTCGCATGAAATAAATAAAAAGTCGATCAACTGCGAAAGTTTAAGTCAACTCTACTGCGAAGGCATAACACTGGCAGTAGGGCGGTCATATGGCTAAAATGCAACTTGATCGTGATGATGACAACAGGAGGACGGAAAAAAATACTGTGAATCATGAGCAACGACAAAAGCAAAAACAAACAAGCTCCTCAGTTATCTGGACAGCCACCCTTGGAGTTCACTGAAACTTAATACCAGCCGAGTTTCCCCCTTCTTCCCCTTTCCTCAAACACGACCATGTTCTAAAATTAGTATAAGTGTATTCATAACCCCTTTCACACGTGCAAATTATAAAAAAACCCCAATTAAAACATTATCTGAGCAAAAAAAAGTTTTGCTAAACTCCAAACTATCTGTAAAATTAAAACCAGTTTCAGTAAATACTAATTTGTATAGGTTTGACTATAATACGCACATTTTTATGTGTTCAAAATTCCTTTAACACCCCCTACCATTTAAGTTTCGCTTGTCACAATGATTAAATGAACTGCAGGAGAAATGTTTGAGGGAATTTTAGTTGGGGCTTAAATTATGGGGTGCCTACTGGGCTTAAACAGTAAATAATAAATAATAATAAAACCTGAAACAAAACTGAATAATTAATCTCATCATCAAAGCGTTGTGGAAAAGCGCATATAATCCCCCTATTAAAGATCAAACAGCAACCTATCATATAATGTTTAGCAGTCCATCTTAGTACATTACAAATGAAATGTGTTCTTCAGCAGGAACAATTTAATTTAGCCAGAGCCAGCAGTGAAAATTTAATTGAAATCAACAGTTCAAGAATAAAATATAACTCAAAACTGGAATAACATGGCTGACGCATTGGACGCCCAATTGACCATCAAAATAATAACCTCTTAATAGGACAAAAGTGAGAAAAAGACAAATTGGAGCTTAGTGTTGTGTTATCACCGAAATTATTCTTTTAGCTGCTAATGATGCTGAACAAATTGAAATTTACTGTGGGGGGCAAGAATGTTCATCCATTCAAGGTTCTTAAAGAACACCAACATCCTTTTTTTTATTCATATTTTTGATTAGAATTTATTTACGAATTGAAGGGTTGGTTGCAGTTTGCTTTTGCATTGACTAATAAATACATAAATACTACTTTTCTAGGATTCTATGAATTCAAAAATGTCCTAGATTTTCTTTCATTGTTCACCTAGAAGTACCTATACCTATTTTAGCAAATTTAAAAAAATGAGTAATTAATATAACATGCCAAGTGCGTTGAATGTGGATATTTACAGATGAAATTTAATGCGTACGTTTGTTCAAAAGAATTCCAAATAAATAATAGACTTCATTTAATACGGAGTGAATCTACTCATATTGCTGTCAAAGTGGTAGCTTTGGTATGACTGTGTTCCAGGCTAATCCTGTTTAAGTCTGTCAGGATTAATAGGGGATAGGGATCCGCTGTTTCACTAAATACCTCAGCTGAGAAATGGGAGATTTTTCCGAATTTTCTGAAACTAAAATTGTTTGGATTCGTCTCCTCACTCTCTATCAAGAATCGAGAGTATAACAAATGAGAACCATTTGGTTTATTGGTGGAAAGGATTCTTGCAATTACACTTAATTCAGAAACAGTTTTACTTTGTATTTTATTTTGCAATTATTTTAGCACATAACAGAAGACGCTTATTACTTTTTGTACAAAAAATTAAAAATCCAGAGCGCGAGAGTATATATGTATGTATATTTGAGAGCTATTTTCCTCCTCAGAGGAGAGTTCGTATTCCACTTAACAAATAGTCTCCGCTGAGGAATCAGAAGAAAGTCTCTGAGTGATCCGTAAGTGATACACGCTTAGTGCTAAGCAGGATCAGGAATTAATCGCGAACAAGTTTTGTCTGTCAAGGGTTTAACACCATACAAACAGTATGGGCTAATTTTTTTCTATTTCAGCTGCGATCCAAATACCTTTCGCCGATATATGTAAGTTATCGTTGTTGTATTCATATACGAACAAAATAAATACCTAAAGTATCGCTAAACTACCCAGGAGTTTAGGAGTACTCAGTTGCAGGAGTACTCAAAGGTCTTAACATATACAAATCCGCTGGTCCAGATGGCATCTCCTCCATAGTTTTGAAGAGATGTTCTCCTACGCTGGCAAAACCTCTTCGTAAGCTTTTCTATCTATCCTACTTTTCAGGGCTCTTTCCGAGTAGATGGAAAACAGCATTTGTCCAGCCCGTTCCTAGAAAAGGCGAATCTTCCTCCCTGTCCAATTACCGACCCATTGCACTTACGTCCCTTCTTTCCAAGGTCATGGAAACGCTGATAAATCGACAGCTTATGAAATATCTAGATTCACGAAAACTCCCTAATGACCGGCAGTATGGTTTTCGTAGCAACAGGTCCACTGGTGATATGATGGCATATATCATCGAGAAGTGGAATCAATCTCTCCATCACTTCGGCGAAATTAAGATGATTGCGCTTGATATTTCAAAGGTATTTGACAGAGTTTGGCATCAGGCTCTTTTGTCGAAAATGCGTTCATATGGTGTCGATGAGTCTGCTTCAATGGATTAAAAATTACCTTTCAGGACTTTCAATACAAGTTGAAATTTACCAAATAAGTGCTGGTGTTCCCCAAGGCTCTGTTTTGTCTCCGACTCTCTTTCTTATTTTTATAAATGATCTCTTGTCTGCAACCTCTAATAAAATCCATTCCATCGCTGATGACAGTACCCTCAGTTTTTTATATTCGTTCCGAAAATGTCTTGTATTCCTTAAGCGGTGCAAGAAATACTTTACCCCGTCTGATATGGCCTCAATTTATAAGGCATTCATCCGCCCAAAGCTGGAATATAACGCCCATATCTGGTCTGGTGCACCCAAGACCGTTCTGCACATACTAGACAGGATACAGAATTGCGTGTTAAAACTTATAGGTGATAGAGACATTGTGAATTCCATACATTCACTTGAACATCGTCTATTTTATCGCTTTTTTTTTTTTATAAAAAATCCTCTAGCGAAATAGTCAGTTGCATTCCTCCTCTTCAAAATTTCACCCGCAATACGCGACGTGCTTCGAATGCACATCAGTTCACCATTAGGTCCAACTTTGGTCGTACTGTCAAATATAGGGATTCGTTTATAAGCCGAGCGACACGAATGTGGAATGATCTACCAGGCTCTGTATTTTCCCATCACTACAACCTTCTCCTCTGTCCCTGTTCCCCATTTTCCTAAATTCCCGTGCCCTAAAAAATGTAAGGATATTCACAGCGAAATTTTGATGTTTCTTCTTTTTCTGAATTTTATAGTAAACCTCCTGCCACTTCCATATTCGGGGTAAAATTTTCAAACAACTGCGATGCTTCCGACAATTAATTGTGGGGAAAATTTCGAATTGGATGTTACACAATTGGATGTTACACAGCTGATATTTGACATCTGTGAATACTACACATTGACATTTGTAGTTATGGAGTGGTATATGAGAGAACAACGTATTTTAATTGTTAAAACGATTTACGCATTCCGAAATACGAGTAATGGCGGTATACCTAACCGCCCATCTTGTGCCGCGGTTAAGAAATTAAGTGAAAGATTCGTTCGAACCGGGTTAGTATTGAATGTGTAAAGACCAGTGCTTCTTCGTAGTGGGTGGTTACGAAAAAATATCGCCGTAGTGAGTGACAGTGTTCATGACAATCCGTCAAATTCTATTCGCCATCGTTCCCGGCAATTTAACATTTCCTACTGCTCTGCACAGCGCATTTTAACAAAAGATTTGCATCTGCATGCCTATAAAATCCAATTAACTCTGGAATTAAAGCCAGCAGACCATGAATAGTGCGCGATTTCGTTGATTGGGTGTTAGAAAACCACCAAGTTGCTGCCTATTTTTCGAACAAAATCATTTTCAGCTATGAGGCTCACTTTCAACTGAATGGCTACGTAAATAAACAAAATTGTCACATTTCGGGCCATGAAAATCCACGAGCCATTCACAGACAAACAATAATAAATAAATATATCTGAGCTGTTAACTTAATATTGGCTTAGCTACTCGCAATCACTTGTGCTGTGCGCCGCACGAATGGTTGGAGGTACTTGATTTTACGAAAATTGGTGAAATGGGTCCCGCACGCTGGGTCCTGTGGATTTAAGAAATTTTCGTAAAATTTCATTCTCAACTCGGTCAAGTACGGCAACAGATCTATAGTAACATAAAAATCTCAGGAGTTTATCGAAAACGAATGTGTTTTATTTCAAATTTAAATTATAACTCCCAATTGAATCACCCTTTACTTACTTTACTTATGTCCTGTATCCCCTTGTGGGTCCTAGGGCCTCTATAATGCCTACGCGCCATCGTGTGCGACTTCTGGAAATGTGCCTCAGCTCTCCCCAACTCTTTCGACGGTCACTCTCCAGGTACCACATCCATATATCAGCACGGATTCAACGTTGGAACCGAACAGTCGTAGCTTGGTGTTTAAGCTAATTGCATTACTTCCATGCTCGCCGAACATATTTCAGTCCGTGTGAACAATTTGAAATACCATCATACATTTACTGCTGATTTGTAATATTTTGAAAAGGCTTCATCCCGTATTTATCGACATGAGGAAATGCAACCCAAACATTTAAGATCAATTCTAATTGGTAAGTTACTATGATCAACAAGGTTACGTACATATGTACATACGAGTATGTGAACGACCGAGGAAATTGTGATCTTTGTGTCACGGATACAAAATACCATTCTGCAAAAAACAAAATCAGTAAAAGTGGCAGTAGCTATTTGACATTGGATTTAAAATTCAAATTCGAAGATTGTCACAGGGTGGCACAAAAATACCTTTATGGTTTGAATTTGTTATAACTTTTTTATTTAAGAGTAAATCTTTTTAAGTACAGGGAAATAGTGGCCATTTTATGCTTCGCACATTCATTCTGTTTCCAATACATTTTCCATCATCTCAAGGCCCCAAGAAAACAGTTCGGAGGGGTTAAAACCGGTGAACGCGGGGCCCAATTGAAGTCGCTACTGCGCGAAATAATGCGCTCGTCGAAGGGGCCCCGTAATAGAACCATGGTGTGGCTTGCTGTATGCGCTGTGGCTCCATTTTGTTGTAATCGTAATAATGGATGGTTTTGCACAGCTGGCCTCAACAACAGCATTGATGGTAACTACGCCACTGGATTCATTTTCAAAGAAATCTGGGCCAATGATGCTTTCGGACGATATTCCGCACCAAACAATACGCTTAAGTGAGTGCAATTGTCGCTGATGAACTGCTCTTGGATTATCCGTAGCCCATATCCTGCAGTTTTGCTTGTTAACGAAGCCATTTAATTGAAAATGAGCTTCATCGCTCATTATCAAATTGTGGATGAAATCGTGATTTTCCTCTGCTTTTTGCTGCAACGAAATGGCATAATCAGTCAATTGCTTGTAGTTTATCGGCTTCAATTCGTGCACAAGGTGGACTTTATATGGGAACATGTGCAGTGTGGCCAAAACCCTCTGAAAGGACTTCCGTGATAGCCCGAGTTGAACCGAACATCTCGAGAACACGTTGAATATTTTCATCCGTGTGCGTCGTATGTGGTCTTCCGGTACCAGAGAGGTTCCTTACTGATCCTTCTTGTCGAAAACGTGTAACCCCAGACGATTTATTGTTGGCACTGTGCGTGCGATCAGCACATTCAGATATCGACACGCTGCGTCAAAACAATTGACTGTTGGTTTTTAAAATAACATTCCATTATTTTTGTTCGTTGCTCTGTTTTGTATCCCGGTGTTGCAATTAAAGAAAAAAAAAAAATTAATCCCTAAAGGTAATTTTGTGCCACCCTGTACTTTCAGTTAAGACTCCCATTAGGTAATAATTTAAGGCAATGTGATTTATTTCGTTATTCCTAGGCTTAATAAGCCGTCTCGTATCTAAGGAATAGAAGTTACAAAACCTTGTGCAGATCAAAGGACTAAGCATTGCCAACTTTTGCCCTTAAATGAAATAATTCAGTGTATCACCCTTTTTCCAGCTTAAACAACCCCCTAAGTTACTTTCAACACATACTCGTATTAAAGTTAATTGCATTAATGATGTCCTCTAGTAGATACCAATATTCACCCAATCTCCATTGCCAGCCGCTCCGATACGTGCTCTGGCACTAAAACTACAACCAGGCAGGCACACACACCCTTCTACACCTCTTAGCCATTAACTTAGTTAAAAGTAACCAAAGCATCGCATTTTGTTTTCTCATAACTTAATTTTACTCAACACACAACCAGTGTAGTGTACCAGTGGCACTCTTTGATCGTTTCCCTTAACCTCACTCCAAGAGAAAAGTAAATTCCTGAGTGAACCCTAGCTACCGCCATTCCCAGGATTCCTAATTTCATTTCACAGGTTGCAAAAACTTAACTATGCGAAAGGGAAACTTCACGCTATTTGTGGGCGGACGTCGTCTGTATGTTGCTGTTGCTGTACGTGTGTAAAGTCAGGCCAAAAAAGGCCAAGATATTCCTTGTCGTCGTGTACGCGGTTTCATTGAGAACAACCCACAATTCGACGAACTTTGTCGGAACTTCGAGGTTTTGTTTTGTAGCGCACAAATCTTCACAAACAAATATCTACTATAAATCTTGTCCACGTTGTTAGCTCTCTCTCTCTGTCTCTATATGTGTGCGTGAACAGTGATGAAGGGACAGTAACCCCAGAGGCGAGGGTGGATGTTCTAAAACTGTCGCCACATTTTCACCACTTTATTATTGTGCCACTCGTACTCGCTTACTACAGAAAGATTGTTTGCGAAGCGAGTAAGTGCCAAGTTATCCTTTGAAGTATATACAGATATTCATGGTCACGGAGGAACGGGCAGAGCAGGAGAGGTAGAATCTATTCTTGCTCCCCCACACAGAACAAGTAATTTAAAGTAATTTACCACAAAGTGATGAAGAGCCCAGAGTACGAGAAAATCCTTGAACTGCCATTTAGCATCGGGTTTGGTTGCATGAGTGTTCCATTCCAGTCTTCGGGTGTTCGGTTTTCAGTACCAGCAACACAGCAGAGTAGGTGCTCCCAAAGTTATTTACCTCAATCATTCCTGCTCATTTGACAGGTGAAACTATTCCGTCGGGGAATAGACGCCAGCAAGGAAGAATGACTTGAGCTGCTCTACTACACATCATTGCAATGGGAAAGTTGATGAAATTAAGTTTTGGACTGCCAAAAGTGCAAGTTCCGTAAAAGTCACAATACTCTCTGTTGTACGTCATCTTTCATGTGCGCCTAGCATTGTTCGGGGGGCGGGGTAATTATTTTGGGGAAAAATTTTTCACTTTAAAGTCTTGTCTCGTCTCACAATGGACACGCACAGAGGGCGATTATTCAGTTTTGTCTGAAATGCACTCAATTTGTGTTCAGAAAGGTAGGGGCTGAGGGAGCAATGAGCATCTGGAAAAATATGTATCTTGGGATAGCATGTCAAAGGAGATATCTTCTTTTTTTTTGTCGGTTAATGGGAAATTGTTTCTTTCGGTAGACTTGTTCGTTGGAGAAATTTAAAGAAAATGTTGGGAAAGTGGAACAATTAGTTATGCCCTCTGGAGCATAGGAACTGCGATTTGGTTTAGCAGTTGAAACAGAACAAGAATCAAGATTTCAAGATTCTACTTTAATAGGTGCCATGAGGTTTCACGATGCTGTTCGGGAAAGCTCCCTCAGGGGTATATTACTTGCTTAAGATGGCGCTACAGTCCCGGTGTGGATCCGAACCTCAACCAACAAGCGTTTCCAGCCAGCTCAATCTTTAGCTAGCTGCTTCCAGTTTCGCACGCTAAGTTGGTTGAGGTCCCCTTCCACTTGCGTGCGCCACCTGAAGCGGTCTTCCTCTACTGCACCGTCCCTAGGGAATGGATTCGAAGATTTTTCGGGTCGGAGCATTGGCATGACCCAGCCACCTCAGTCGTGTACAGTTTGTCGTTGTATCTCCTCCTCCACTCACAATTTATGCAGACGGGACCAAAAATCACCGAAGAATCTTCCTGTCAAAACAGCCAAGAGCAACCTCATCCACTTTTGATAAAGTCCTTTCCTCTGCGCCATAGAGTAGGACTGAGATGATTAGGGTTCTATAAATGGTCACTTTAGTTGTTCGAGAGAGGGCTTTGCTACTCAATTGCCTTCTTAGCCCAAAGAAACAGCGGTTGGCAAGAGTTATTCTTCGTTTGATCTCAGTGCTCATGTCGTTTTCTGAATTTATAGCGGAGCCTAGGTAGACAATGTTATATATGTCTAGGGTGATGTTCTTTCCGAGACGTCGATGTTGGTTGTCCTTTCTTGTTAACAGCATTTAATTGGTCTTGCCCTCATTGACCGTTAAACTCATCTTCGCTGCTTCCGCCTCAATACTCATGGAAGCGCCACTGACATCACGCTGCATTATCCCGAATATGTCACTATCGTCGACTTTTGAAAGATTGTGCCTCTGATGTTGGCGCGTGAGTTTTGCATTATTCTGTCAAGAACGATGTTAAAAAAATCGCATGACATTTACCTTTTTTGATATCAAAGGTCTTGGTGAGGTTTTTACCGAACTTGATGAAGCAGCGTGAATTCTCCATCGTTAACCTTCGTTCGGCAGGGATGACAAAACTAGACATTGCTCTATATAGCTCGTCTCTATAAATGCTGTCATTCGCGGCCTTACAATCGATGAAAAAGTGGTGGGTATCGATTTGAAGCTTCTGGGTTTTTCCAAGATCTGCCGTAGTGCGAATATTGGGTCGATGGTGGACTTTCCTGCCCAAACCCACACTGATATGGACCGATTAGGTTATTGATGAACGGCTTCAGGCGTTCACACAACACACAATAAGACTGATGCCTCTTTAGTTGGCGCAGTTGAGACGGTCTCCTTTTTTGAGGATCGGGCAAACAATACTGCAGTTCCATTCATCGGGCATACTTTCGTCCGACCATATTTTACAGATAAGTTGGTGCATGCTCCTTACCATATCATCGCCCATCACTTTGAACAGTTCGGCAGCTAGGCCGTCAGCTTCAGCAGCTTTGTTGGTCTTAAGTTTAGATATGGATATCTTCACTTCGTCTAGATCGGGTGGACGGAATTGTTGATCTACATCGTCCAGGTTTAATGGTTCATTCTGTCTGATAGCGGGACTCGATTTATCGTCGCCGTTATACAGCCTGCAGAAATGGTTCTTCGATGTTCCCTTGATCGTCCTTGTAGGCTTCGGTTCGGGCCTTGTAGCCTTGACAAGTTCTTTTTACCCTTTGGTAAAACCTCCGAACCTCATTCCTGTAGTAGCGTCTCTCTATTTCCTTGATCGCGCGCTTCTCATGCTCGCGTTCATCTCTCCTCTTCTGTTCGTAGAGCTAGCGAGCAGCTCTAGTTCTTCTATGCAGCGCCGCTTTGTATGCCTCTAGTTTAGCTGCATGTGCTTGCCGGCACTCGTCGTCAAACCAGGGGTTTCGTTGTGGTGGCCGAGTGAAACCCAGCACACCTGACGCAGTATCTATAATGGATTTTTGGCAATGTTGCCACTGGTCTTCAATACTCGGTGCTGGTGGCATAGGGCCTCTTAAGAGATTAAGGGAGACTCAATGGGAAAAGGATTTTGCGACCTCTTGCGATTGCAGCAGTTTGACGTTAAACTTCCTCACAGTATTTTCTTGTTTTGGCGGTGTTCTGGATCTCTGGTAATCAGTTCTATGTTATCAGCTTAGGCTTCATAGTTGATTCAGAGGTTGGTTAACTTTTCAAGTAATTCATCCACAACTAGACTCCACATTAGAGGAGATAGTACTGTATGGTTTCCGTCACCTGGAATAGAGCCATCGCAGTGGATCTGCCCGCTCTGTATGCATGTTGACGGTAATGAAGTGGGGGTGTGTTTAGTGCGTCTGCTCTTTTGTAGTTATCCACAACTTTTTCCATTGTTTTGAGAAGAAACAATGTTAGGCTGATTGGTTTGTATGACTTCGGCTGTATTGGGTCCTTTCCCCCCACTTTTGGTATGAGCACGACCCTAGCCCGTCTCCACTGCTTTGGAATATACCCCAGTGCGAGGCTATTCACGATTATTCTGACTAGGTATGGTAGTAGTCTTTCTTGCCCCTTCTGTAGTAGGGTTGGTGTGATACTGTCCACAACCTGGTGACTTGAACAAAAGTGAGCTCTGACTGAAGCCGTGGCCAGCTGTATAATTGATGTAGTGTGTGTTTTAATTGAAGAGTCGAACCGAAGTGACTAAAGGCCTGCATTAAGGCCAAAGGAAGACATTTTGAATTAAGATTGCATCTTTGTGTTCGGAATACACCTATGTACAAAACCTTAAAGCTTTATTGAATTATCTTTTGTGCCCTTAGTTTTACAACATTAGATGTGTCTGACAGTGATTTTGTCCATTCTAGGTACATCCAGTGCACCCTTTTCGGGCTTAGTCCCCTTTGAACTAGGGTTGACATTAGACTAATTGATTTCCGTCATCCACACAGCTGCACGTTAACTATCTTTCAACACAAACCAACTGAATAACCGGATAGTCTGAATAAAATGACTTGTACGAGCATACTGGCAATAACATTTTTCACTATTTTGCCATTTCACTAAAACCCAATTTAAATTGCAACTCCATGAGAAAAAAATCCACTTAACAGCTTACTTTAGTAGTTAACCCCAAGTAACTCTTATCAGACAAAAAAATTCACTGCACCTCGTCCATTCACTAACCACCAAAACCCAGACAACACAAAAGAGCCTTGCATGCTTCGCTACCTCATCGGAACCCCGGTGGCAAGTCTACCTTCATTTGGCTGGCAATTTACCCCTCCTCACTTTCAATCTCAATTCCACCGCAGGAGATATAGATATGGATACGTGTGGTACACCCCATCGTTCTCCACCACCCATACGATTTTGGCAGACTTTCCTGCAACGACAGCATCAGAAGCAGTCCTTTTGATTAACCCGTCGGAACCATTTCGGTGCTATCTGCATAACAAACATTGCAATCGTCAAAAACGCTCGAAAAACTTTAGAAACCATCCTGGCTTTCCTTTTTTTATTTGTATTCTCGTTCAGAAAAATTCCGATTGCATTCATTCGCGCGATACAAAAGATGGAACATAAATCGTTTGCCACGTAACCATGTTCAGGGGTAGAGACTGGAGGTCGGACATGAAACCCGACCGCGCGTTGTTCTATTGTTTACCAGGGTCGAGTCCGGTTTGGCTGTATACCGAGATGAGCGACGGCGATTGTCCACAGGTAGATGGGGAGTGGGGTGCAAAGTCCTGAAACTCGAAATGACTTTTTTATCGAGGATGTGTGGGGGGCACGTGGTGGTGGCGTACTACTACTGCTTTTCGAATTTATGATTTTCCTCGACTCTAACTTTTCGGTCGGTAGTTGTCGGTGGTGGTGGGGATGGCGTAAAAGCCTCACTTTATGTGAGAGTGCGGCTAAATTGGATTGCACAGATTGCGATGTATTTATCTCCAGTCATAACAACGGGCGGTGTCGGAATGCGTAAATGTATTGTTGGCGTTGTACCTTTGCAAAATGTGACATATGTAGCTAGTTAAGGGCACACAACAGGATCCTATATTCCTGTGCATTAGAAGGAATTAAGCCAAATCCCATTTTTGCCCACGGCATCTAAATCAAACAGTCAGTAGTCACAAATACCGTACAGCCCCTGCATACACACAATAGAAAGGAGGTACCTACAATGTTGACATCAATATTCAGGACTCGAATAACTCTTTTCTACAGTCCACCTCAGTTCTATAGTCGTTGGCTATTCAGATGTAAAAATTCCAAATGGAGCTGTAGCGGAAGTTTCGATTTTACACCATGCTTAAGCTGTGGGCGAGGGGCTGTTAAACATTGCGCATGGAGGTGGAACAGTTGAAAATCGCCTCCTTTACCACTTGCTTTCATCTGCATATGGCAGTTAAAGGATTGTTATGCAAAAATCAACAATTGTTGGTAGTGCGTACACATGTAAGGCAGACGTGACCGAAGGAAAGGATACAGTGTGCGCTAAGGCAACTTATCCACTTGCAATTTATTATGAAAAGCCTGAGTAGAAATCGTATGAAGCAGTTTCGAGAAAATTCCCTTAACATTGGCACGGTAGCCAGTAATATAAGATCGCCTGAATGGTATTCGAAACTTAAATATGTTTCTTCAGTGGGTGTTCATTATACGGAGGGTAGTGCGTAGTGGTAGTTAAAGCCAAACTGCACAGCCGACTCCTCTGTTCCTCTTCCCCCTTTTCGCAAACTTCTGTGCCCTGAAAAAATATAAGGGTAGTCATATCCTCTTTGGCGCGAAAATTATAGAAAAACCATACAATGCTTCATTCAGTTAATCTTCGATACCAAGTAGTGCGAACAATGGTCGAAAAAACCCCTAGTATTTAATGATATTTACTCAGATCAACCTACAACACTGCAAGGCTGTTATCAGTAGCAGACTTGCAGCTAATAGAACAAAATCTCACAGGACCATTGGGTGCGAAATAAGCGCATTTGTGGCCTTGTTGGTATACGTGATGATGAGCTGTCCGAAAGGCCTATGACTTGTCTTATTGTACCAAATTCTCTCTCAGCAACTAAGCTTGGGCTCATAGAATATTGTGATTCCAGAGAGATAGGTCTTGCCATATATTGCGATTCTAATGCTTAAAACTCTGTTTGGGGTAGCAACAAATGCAATGCACGGGAAGATCGTCTTCTGAACTTCATACTATCGTCTGATCTTGCCATCAACGGCGCAAAGACAGCAAGTGATTGACTTGACCCTGTACTTTTAGTCTATTACCAATTGGAGAGTTTCGCCAGAAATTTCCCTCTCAGACCAAAGATACATCGAATTCCAAATCGTATGCGAAGCTACACCTTTGCAGGAGAAGGGGAATCCGAGAAAAACCAACTGGATACGGTTTAAGGAAGAGTTAGGCAAATCTGTCAAAGATCTATCCAAACTTAGAACAAGACATAAGGTAGAGGAAGCCGTTCAAGACCTGAGTAGCATCCTTACCAGATGTTTTGAACTAACGTGTCCGTGGACAAAAAGATGCTTCAGACGACTCTGTGACGAAGCAGATCTAGACCCCTTGGGGATGCCATATAGGATGATGATGAAGAAGCTTAAAGGCTTAATATCCCGCCCAACAATGCTGAAGACAATCTAGTGGAAACCCCCTTCCAGCATGGAATACATCCGCCGGATGAACTGCACGAAGTATGCAGAAGATAGGGTACAACAAAGCTCCTGGACGATGCAAAGTACCTTGAGGAGAGGGTGGTTTCCCTGAACTATGAAAACATCAACATCTGGCTTTGCTATCCAAAGGAAACAAGCCACCCGGAGAACCTTCGTCGTATCGGCCAATGTGCCTGCTAGATACTAAGGGAAAGTTCATAGAACGTATCATATACGACAAAGGATAGAGGAGCTCTGTCAAATCAGATAGATACAGCAGCTGAAGCAATACTGGAGAAGATGGCGAGGGGGAATAAAAGAAATCCTGCGAAGTAGTAACGCTCGACGTTAAAAATGCCTTCAATTCGATCATGCATTAGAAGATTCCTGACCAGAATAGATACACCATACTAAGGTACACATGCACAGTGAAGATACACGAACTACTTCACCAACAGAAAGTTGATTTACAAGACCGATGATGGCGTTAAGTACTACAACTTTTCCGCGGGAGTTCTACAGGGGTCAGTCCTTAGACCTCTCTTGTGGAGCGTAATGTGTGACGAAGTTCTGCGAATGACGCTGCCACAAGGAGTTAATGTGATCGTTTTTGCTGACGAAATCGCTATAGGATCCTGCTATCCAGAGCAATCAGTGATGTAGTTCGGGCAGCTCTGTCTGGAGAAAACATGGGGCTGAGATGGACTATGACATCATATCTCAAACACTTTGACTATGCTGATGACGTTTGCCTGCTGTTACATAGGATAATGGACCTGTATCAGATGGCCCATAATTAGGTATAAGAGGAGAACAGAGTAGGGCTCAAAACAAAAACACAAAAACAAAGCTGAAACTGTTCCGATCAAACGTGGAAACAGTGCTACTTTATGGGTGTAGCTGACACAAGGAAAAGCTGCAAACCTTCATAAACAGATGTCTACGCAACATCCTAAGGATCTTCCGGCCGAATCGTATATCGAATGACTAACTACATGCGATAACGGGCCAGGAGCTAATAGACATCAAAATACGGAAGAGAAAGTGGCAGTGGATTGGTCAAAATTTGTAGCGCGAAGACAGTTCCATTGCGAAGTACGCGATGTAATGCAATCCATTTACCCAATCAGGCAGACGAGTGGGCCGCCCTAGGCAGAAATGGAGAAGGACAGTCGGGGAGGAATCCAGATCATTGGGGATGCCTTGGAAGGAGCTCAAGCACGTTGCAGAACTCCGAACACGATGGCGGGTTGTTGAGTATGTAAGACTATCATTCTTGTAGATGAGTACGTATACTCAAGATGAAGGACTGATTAGATGCAAGAACTTTACGAATAATTGCTTTGTAGCCTTTCTGGCTTTTTTGTTGCAATTGGTAAGCTTTGTTTAATTCCTAAGATATTTGCAATGTGTGGTGTGTGCAGCAGCCCAACCAGGTGGTTTGTCTTTTAAGACAATGCAATGCCTACTGGACGCAATCAACCAGAGTTTGGAGGTTGTAGACGGATTTTAAAAATCATCGAAATAATCACAGTGTGTATCTACTCGCCTGTCGGAAACTTTACATCGATGATATTCGTGTTTGCGTAGTATAACTGTCTCCCAGCCAACATCCTCTTGATAGGACAAGTCTGATACTTCAAATAAGACATCTGTAGTAGAC
Source organism: Pocota personata (assembly GCA_963082735.1). NCBI lineage: Eukaryota > Metazoa > Arthropoda > Insecta > Diptera > Syrphidae > Pocota > Pocota personata. Next base: position 2,579,932 of record OY720432.1, on the reverse strand, counting down.
AAAGCTCATCACCAGCATCATCGTCGCCGACTACATTTTCATCTCGTGTACCAAACCAGTATGTTGACATAAGCTCATGATTAAATGCTTCATCAGCACAAACGGCAGTAGCATCATCATCATCATCATCATCAACAACATGGTCGTTGTCATTTTCAACATCAACATCAACATCAACATCATTGTCCTGCCTCGGTTAGAGGTGATCAATGACATCATGCAATATCCCGCCTGTCAATGGATGCAATTCAAATTTCGGTTTCGTCATTTTTCGGAACACTTCCTTCGCCTACGCCCGCCGCCGCCCTTGTATGTATACTTCTATATTATTATGCATTATAGGAAAGGTGGCACGGATGATGGGTGGGTGTGTGTTGCTAAAGATAAATCCTTTTGCTGCTGGAATACCATCCTGCAGAAAACTCCGTGTTCCGGCATTTCATGCAATCTTTGACAGACAAAACCATTTTCTGCTCCTATGTTGGCAGCGAATAAACGATTTGCAGTGATTGTAATGGGGAGACATGGAACCGCAAAAATGTCGAACACTGTTGGCGTGCGGGCAGAAAGGAATCTGGTTGTATAGGACTCGGATTCCGCTTTTCCATGACAAAATTGAAATGATTTTTCTGGTAATATTTTTTTTTCCCCACCTCCCACCCCATCAATTGGTTGGGATTTGGGTACGATTCGCGACTTTTGTGTGCATCACACTTCAATGGTGGTTGACAGTAGTTCCCGACGTTCAAATTTTCCATCGAATGCAAGTGGGCGAGATATGAAAGTATTGTGACAGCAAACCAACCGAATCAGGATGTGTCTAAGGCAAACCGTTGGAATGGCGAAAAATCCCAATTAAGTTTCAGTTTCTGTTTCATTTTTTAATTGGTTGTCCATTCATTTACAGCAGAGTAGAGTTTTTGAGTATCTAACTTGCCCGTGCAAAGTTTCGAGTGCATCTCGTTCTTTTAACCGCAAGGACTTGAGAGCTTTTAAATGCGGTATTCAACAGAAGCGAACAATATGGCTCTTGCCTGAGAATGAGGAGTGCTGTGGTAATTTAGTTTTAAATTACTTTAATGTACAAAGTGCTTGTGTGTGCGAGTGTAGGTGGAGTGTAAGGAGTGCACCTGTATATCCTACATGCTGGTTAAGCAATAATGATGAGGATCTCCTTCAGTGTTATCTCTCAATCTAAAGTAAGTGATTTTTTTTTACATCATCACGATTTAGCACTGCTCTTGGAGCGGATTGCAGAGATTGATATACGAGTACATATCTGAAAGAGAGCTTTTCAAAATTTCACAGTTTAATGAACCATTTAATTAGTTGGAGTCGTCTGTGGTTGGGTTTGCGTTTTCGTTTTGTCAGGAAATCAATTAATTTTAACAGAGATGAACTTTTTAATGGAAGCCAAACACAATGAAAAGGGCAGCATTTAGGAGGAGTAAACCGATTGGTATGTACCACAATGAAACATGGTTTTGTGAAGGCCTTTGGTTAAGTTGATTGTATCATAAAATTCTACTGAAGAGCCATTTGAGTTTTCAAGATATTTTTATAGATTATAGATAACTTTAACAATGTACATTTTCATTAAAAGATTGGCAAGGGCTTCTGGTCAGGTTTGGCACTGTGATTCCAAAGAAACCTATTATGCTACCACTTTGATCTAGAGTATGCGTTCCACTGCAGATACTATCCAGCCAGTCTGAATTTGTCTCTGGGCGTAGTTAGAGCTCTAGTTCATGTCAGGATCTTTCAGGAACTTATCGTGAAGGAAATAAATTGGGAAATTTAACTTAATTAACTGTACTTTCTAAAGTCGATGTTTCTATAGAATCATTCAAACCGGTGCAGTTTTGCAGAATTCACTGTGAATTAGTAAACTTTCCGAAATTGTTCAAAATTATTTTCAAAACCGCTAAACCGATTGACATTAGTGTCAGCATGACAACATCAGACAGTTTTTTCTGTCATAAGTATTACGATTCACCCACAGTGAAATTGATTCTCTCTAGAGGCCAAAAAGAAAATGGCAGAATCAAAGATCACCAAACCTCAAAAGACAACTTACAGAATGCACAAAAAAGTTACAAAAACTTCTCAAGCACAATAATGAGTGGTCTTTCAATAACTATGTGAAAAATCTTTCACCATCTACCTATATAGCTTCGGACTACTCACTGTGGAAAGCTGCTAAAAACTTGAAACGGCCAACTATCACTGAAGAGCCAATTAGCTTGGCTAACGGTTATTGGGCTTGATGTGATGCTGAGAAAGGGAACCGCATTCGCAAAACATTTCAAAAAATGTGTTCACGCCAAATCAGTTCTTAGAGACTCATCAACTTAGTCAGATACCTAATGCTCTCCCTCCGGAACCTCTTCGTTTCAAGATAATAGACTTAAACACGACCATTAAAGTCGATCTAAATCCAAATAAAACACCAGGATACGACCGTATTACAGGTAGAATGGTTAAGGAGCTGTCCCAAATTGCAGTCCGGTATTTATTATATACATTTAATGGAATATTACGTTCTGGCTATTACCCAGAAACGTGGAAACTTTCTCAAATTATAATGGTACTCAAGCCTGGCAAGACCCAACATTAGTCTCTTCATACAGGCCGATTAGTCTGCTTCCAATTCTGTTAATAACTGTTAATAACTGAAATCCAAATATTGACAGAGAGTAACAATATTGTACCCGAACACCAATTTGGATTTAGGACGAAGTATGGAACAATTGAACAAGTGCATAGACTAGTCTCGCACATATGGAAAATGTTTGAAGAAAAACAATATTGCTCGGCTGTATTCCCAGATGTTGCTAAAACATTTGACAAAGTCTGGCCTTGTATACAAACTAAGAAAGCTTCTGTCTTAAAACTTACATCCGATTCTAACAAGCTATCTAGATAATCGTAAATTTATCGTTAGATATAAAAGTTTTATTTCCGAAAGAAATCCCATTAATGTTGGCGTTCCACAAGGAAGTGTCATTAGGCCATTTCTCTACCTGCTCTACACTTCGGACTTACCAACGTGCGTCAACGTTCTGACTTCAACATTTGCAGATGACACTGCATTCCTATGTACAAGCAAGGATTCGAAAACTGCATCAATGATCTTAAGAATGGAGAATAAATTAAGACATGGAGAATAAAGATAAACAAAACGAAAAGTTCCCACATAACATTTACATTGAATAGGGATACTTGCCCATCAGTAATGATTAATGATCAGCCAATTCCTCAGCGAACACATGTCAATTATCTAGGCTTCCACCTTGATAGAAAATTGACTTGGAAATGTCACATAGAAACTAAAAAAAACTCAAACAAAAATCAAAGCAACAAAAATGCATTGGCTTATAAGTAAAACGTCGCAACTAAGCTTGAATTGTAAAGTCTTACTCAATAAGTCAGTCCTAAAACCAATTTGGTCTTATGGTATCCAACACTGGGGTACCACTGCCTCTTCGAGCGTGGATAAAATTCAATTCCTACAATCAAAAATCTTCAGAAACATTACTGGACCGCCATGGTTTGTAAAAAACTGCAACATCCACAGAGACCTTGAAGTTTCCCCGGTCCATGAGGATATATCGTCACAGTGCATCCGCTACTCCACAAGGCTAAGAAGATATCCCAATGCTTTAGCAACCAACTTGCTCAATCGTCGCTATTTTAAGCTATTTAAGCGCTGAGACAGACATCTTCATTATTGTTGCCAGACAAAAGACTCCAACAGAAGAACTAGAGAAAGCAACAATCAACTTTGAAAAAGACAGTGATACCCGAAAGATACAGCAATACAAAGTAGAGCGGCTGCAGAAAATCAGAGCTGCTATTTACTCGTAAGTGAAGTTTCAGCAAAACCACGAAGCCAATAGTAAAGCATGACACGCCATGCATGCAGAGGAATACATTAGAAAAAGTGGAAGAAATGTATAAGATGCTTAAGATGCTCCTCAAACAAACAGATCTGCCAGCGGAAAGTCCAAGGGTTGTAGAACATTCAAACTCAGTTACAAATATCATCCACATCAATGAAATGAATCAAAGAAATTGATGCAAACTGCTTGAGTATTTCATGGCAAATACATCGGAGGAAGACATGAAATGAAGCCCTACATACAACAAAAAGACTATAATGATATAAAAGTTTATATAAACCAATGTCCTCTAAAAATAGAAGAATCTAATAAGGCAAAGGACACGAATCGGTCAAATACAAAATTACCGCCTTTGAAAATACCCATTCAAAGGGAACAACCTAGAATGGCAGTCATTCCATCATATTTTCTTCACCATCATTCACGACAAGCTCTCCTTAAGCACAACAGAAAAGAGGGAATACTTCAAAACCCATCTACGAGTAGAAGGAGAACTGATGCAATTAATTCAGCATCTGGCAATCTCGAGCGACAATTATGTCTGTGCTTGGGAGACATTAAAGGATGCATATCGATAAAATACTTAAACCTGGTGGTCATCAAGGAAATCAGTCGGCAGCTAATTCGATTAAGGCAATCTTAGACCCAACAAAAGAAGGATTGTCAGCTATTAAGAACGTGGGTTTCAACACCTCGTCATGGGTGTTCGATTCAATCATCGTCACCTTTTCAACAACGGCTAAAAAAGTAAACCAAGTTGTCGTCGCTCCAAACGCTATACGACTTCCTGGCAAGAATGCATAAGACACTGGATGTTCTAACTTCGTCCAAACAGAAGCATTTCAAGGTGGACATCAAACAAGTAACACGAAGCGTCATTATTTCTACAAATTTAAATTGTTCTTTTTGTCAAGGGGAACGAACACAACATTTATTCGTGTCGCAGGTTTATGAGCTGAACACCAAAGGAACGCATGACCAAGTAAGAGTAGGAAAACTCTGCGTAAACTGCTTGCGATATGTTAAGCAAACATCTTGCATGAGTAAAAATACATGAAAGCATTACAAGAAGCAACATTATTCCCTACTATTTGGATTGTGGGATAGCTGAAAGATTGCAGAAAATCTAAGAGTTGATCCATAAATTCAAACGAGACCAGCAATTATAAAATCAAATAGTAAGGTACGAGTACACAGCAACACTGGGTCACTGAAGAAGTAGCTCAAGAGCTACAATTAAGAAAGGAAAGGGTATTTGCAGAAGTATACCCGCATCGCACACAGCAGAGTGGAGTTTATAGTACTCCCACGATTTGAATCCAATTCAATATTCAAGTGCTATCAAAGTGCAAAGTAATAATCCGAACAAAATGGATCGTATGATACCCTATCCTCCATTTATAACTCACTGACATTTTTAAAACAGATGCAATTACGAGGGGAGGCTGATAAGTTCGCGGCCTGAGATACACAAAAACGAGTCATCTTCTCATTAGTTATACCACTAACTGCGGCACCCTTTACTAGTAGTAGTATAAATATCACTTCGTTTCAATAATAATCTCATTTTGTTATTATCTGTGGTAGGATAAACATCATCATGTCAGCCGAGATCGGAAATTCTCGCAATTTTGGGCACCGTGATAAAGTACCTTGTAAAAACAGGCAAATCGCCTAAAGAAATTTTCAAAGACATGTCGTCGACTCTTCAGGATTCTGGGCCTTCGTATACCGAGGTCAAAAAATGGGCTCGCTTATTTCAACATGGGCGAGAGAGCTGTGAAGACGACCCCCGTCCAGGACGTCCTGCGTCAGTGGTCACTGAAGGAAACGTCGGAAAAGTTGAAAAATTAGTTCTGGCCGACCGAAGAATAAAAATGTGGCAGATAGCTGACGAATTGCACATCAGCAAAGAACAGATTGGAGAAATTTTGCACGGGCATTTAAACATGAGAAAAATGTGTGCGCGCTGGGTACCGAAAATGCTTACGCCTTTCGACAAACAACGGCAACTCAGGTGCTGCAGAGGTATTTTGGAGTAAGCCGGGGACAATTTTGACGAAATTTCCAACCGAATCTTTACTATAGATAAGACTTAGGTTCGCCATTACGATTCGGAGGAGAGGCCGCTGAAGAAATTCAAGGTGGAAAAATCAGTTTCCAAGTTTATGGGGACTGTTTTTATTGCTGATTGATGCCAAAGAGTCAATAAATATTACGCAAATTTATTGACTCAGGCACGTGAACCGGTCGTACGGAAGCGACGTGAGAAACTCAGGGACGGAGTGTTGTTTTTGCAGGATAACTCGCCTGTTCAGACGGCTCGGGTTTCAAGACGGGCCTTAAAAGACACACGACAAACCACTCCCACTACAGCCCAGACTTAGACCCGAGCGACTTTAAAGCCATTTTGAAGGAACATTTTGTCGGTGGTATTAAGGCACTGTATGCCCGAAATTACATTGAGAAATACATTTTTAAAATCCGATCTCTTCTTTCACTTGCCTTAGCCCGCGAATTTATCAGCCGCCCCTTGTACATAGCAGTTACCAAGCCTTTCTACTCGAATGTATCAAATTAATATTTTCCACTAATTATGTTACATTCCTGCCTGGGATATATTCCTTGCGGAAACCTCTTGGGATGTGTCTTTTTGCAGTGGAGTTAATAATTTCAACAAAACTTCCGAAGTTTGCTGCTGTTGTCGGAATCCATCGGATATTATCGTTCAGGTATTTGGAGAAATCTTCCAGGAAGCTTTGGAAAAATTCCATCTAGGGCGGGGGATGGAGTGGATAATAGGGATTTTGATGCCCGTTTCGATTATGGCTGATACATACTCGTATGAATGGATATTGACGCAAAACTATATTATAGTCAACCTAATGCAGTGCAAAATCCCTCTCTCAAATTGTGACTAACTAAACTAATTTTGCCTCGTCTCCTTTTATTACAATCTCATTATTCACTCACAATATTTCGTCCGTAATTGGAAAATTTTAATTAATGCACACATTTCAATATTTTTTACCTCAAATATTTCAACAGCCAGCCAGCACACATAGCTGAGCGTTATAAATTGTATTCTGAATTTTAAATTGTACTGCAAGCAAAGCCCACTTCCGACTTCCTGCGGCCATTGATAAAGGGCTAACTAATACATTTCAACCGGAATCATCCATTTAGCAGTCACGCACAATACATTTGTGTTAAAATTAAAAAAAATCACCCACCGCCCTGCCTGAATTTTCTATCGAATCCAACTCTCAGCGATCGGGATAATTAATCGAAATAATTATGATTACGGAACATTTTGTTTTCATACCAACACATATGCGGATGTATTCCATATTTCAAATTTTCATGGCCACCGCGCACATACTTCCAGTTCCATCCGCTTGACTAAGTATACAGCGGCGCCGGCCGTCGCCCGCTGCCGAAATATTGTTTGGGGTAATTTTTGCTCTGAAATTGACAGCACTGTGTCGGTTCGTTGTCGATAGAGTGCAGGAAGTACTTGGGAAAGGGTTCATCTACTGTTTGCATGCTATCAACTTTCGCTAGCGCGGGTGGTGATGATGACAGTTAACCGTGAATGGATACGACCGGAACCACGCATCAGGGATTCGCGGCTCGCACACACACGGTCCGTAATGCTCATAGATACGACGAGTACTCGTACTCGTACTCGTACTTGTACACTTCCCCACTTGGGTTCGGGTTGTTTATTGATAGCTCTTTGACGGAGTAAATAAATTATCCACGCACTGTGCCACAGAATATTGGAATCCAGAATTTTATGGAAACTAATTTTCGTGTGATCACAGCAGCGCAAATCGCCGATTAAGGGGACTACGAGTATTTCGAGTTCAGTTGCTGGAAAACGTTGGTCGTTCGCGCCTGCGGGAGAATATAGTAATCAGAGGAATTCACAGAATTATAGATACTTTTTGGTAATCAATTAGTAAAGTGGTTTTTGGTCTATTGAATTGGAAATTTATTTAAATAATCGGATTACTAGGTGGTGATAGTGTGTGCAGATTTGATTGAAGGATTATTTGTTTAGGATTGCATCACAAGTGGAAACTAGCGATTACTTCTGTAATCTGTCTAAATCAATATATTTCTGAGTGAAATTGTTGCGAAAATGGATAAAAAAAATAATTTAAATTGACTTGAAAAGCTGTGACAGAGTTATGTATGTGCGGGTTATGAGCTCGGGTTTTCTCAAATTACTTCGTGAAAATACACTCCGCTACAAAAAAGTGCATACATTGCCTACCTATTTAAATCACGAATAAACAGCAAAACTAGTTACCTACCGAGGCAATAGGTTTGTGTTCTTTCGCAGCAGTATTGCTCGTCATAGAAGCCAACACAACCAACTACTTCTGATATCAAGGCCTTGCCGTATACAGGAAATCTATGAACAGCCACGAAGGAGACATAGTTGGCCACATGTTCAAAAGGGTAGTGAAAAATTAAACTCGGACAGATTTCCTAAAGATTTGTGTCAACACAAGGATTGCCCGAATAGGTTTGCGCAGACGTGTAATCACCTTGTGCCTACTCGTACGACAATTCTCACAGCAGAAACGACACGTCTTCGATCCGATTTGTAAAGTACTTGCAAGCAACTGCTATACGATTTCTGATTCTAACACCAAAACGATCCGTAAGGGATCAGAACCTAATAGTGCTCGTCCGAAAACGTTGTGGTATCGATTTCTCACAGTCAGGGACGAATTGCACATGAACCGGACGTGAGTAAAAAGCCACAAATGAGACATAGTTAGCCACATGTTAAAAAGGGAAGCGAAAAGATAAACGCGGACAAATTTTCTAAAGTTGTGTACTAAGACAAAGATTGCCCGAGTAGTGTTGCCCGGACGTGTACTTACGGCTATTTTCCCAGCGGAAACTACTGCGAACCGATTCGTAAAGTTCTCGCAATCAACTACTAAACAATTTCAAATTTTCACACCAAAGCGATCAGAACGTGGTGTACGCGATTTCTCACAGTAACAGACGAATTGCGCACGAGTCGGACGTGAGTAGCTTACAATTTCCCGTGTAATTGAACGCGGCAGCTATTGAAAGTGAACTTTTGCAAAATGGTTGAACTGTTGTACGGATTTAATTTTAAACGTACGGTCCAGTCACGCACTCTTCATGACCGGGAACTTTCGCGAGTAAAATAGTTTGTTTCAAAATTTTAGTTGCACATGCCTGGCGTTCATTATTTCACCCGTTCTACAATCCGGCGCATATATTCCAGATTAAGCCGCCACGGCAATAGCCGAGTAACTGACAACAACCGACCAGTCGTCGGTTGTCGAAACGCAATCGTGCGTAGTGGATGAACGCGATTTATACGCTGTGTCGTGGCGGACAACTGACGCATACGAAGTACAATGGAAGTGCGCACAGGAACGATCTAATGCTTGCGCCAGCGTCCAATGTTCTTTATATGCATCAGTTGACAGTCACCGTCACCGTGTTTGTGTGAGCTTCACTTTAAAATCAGGTGCACAATTTTCAGATGACGTTTTTCTAATCAAATGGTAGTCGTGTTGCCTCCGGTGGGAGAGGGGGCCTCTACAGATAATGCGCAACAGGAATTTTCTCTCCGTATTTCTGCGCGAAAAGACTGTACACATACAAGAAATGCTATGTGTCGTAGAAATTGGAATGTCATCTAAGTTGTGCATGCCTCTTCTATATAGTTCATCTGCGCTAAGTGCATATCTTCTTCACTAGGACGATTCCGTTGTACCTATTGACCGGAGAGCTATTGGTTCAAACCCCCATGCACTTTAAAACTCTAATGAACTTTGATACGCGCACAAGAGAACTATCGTTTTGGCCAAGGCGACGACTATTTTATTAACTTTGATATTTTAGAACCTTCCAGGATCTGGCGTTGGTCTATTGACGATATATATCGACAATGACTTTTCAGTGAAATTTTATACGAGATATTCAGAAGATAGGCAAAGGCGCTCCGAAGTTATCTCTATATCTTATTCGACAAGCAACTTTGTTTGGCTTAAAATTGGCTTTGGTGGTTTAAACTATTATTCGTTATGGAGATAGACTGCTGCGGATAGTTCCTAGACACCTGCATTGTATGGTGAAACCTATTTATCTATCTTCTTTATTACTCCTCGTATACCTCCTTTCTATCTTCTCGATCTCACAGTTATCATGCTTCTTTAACTTCCTTCTAAGCTCTTTTCGTTCACTCCCCCTTTTGATTCACTTCTTCTAGTTCGTTCTTGCACCACGAATCTAACTTTGCCATTGAACTTTTCGAGAGAACTAGACAGTCTTGGGAATACAGCCCTTAGTCCTGGTAGATCTACCCAGATATCTGTTGTTCATTATCTCTGCTGCATAGGAAATGCTCAAGTACTGGAGTTTGTTTCCGTTTAACAGACCATCCGGCAGTTTTAAGTATCCTCTGCCAAGATTAAGCGATTTCCTCGCTTAGAAAAGAACGGTCTGTCATAGTTTTGGCAGCTTTGAAATATGCAGCCTATTCTACTTCAATTTGTGGCGTTTGGGAAACGAGCAGTTGAATGCAGCCTTGGCAACTGTTTTAGTCGTGTCAAAAGTTGTTATCGTTTGCATATTTAAAGACACCTAATAGATAGAAATGCTAAAGCACTGCGCTCTTGATAATGTCAATAAAATTCGATTGGAATACAGTCACAAACTATTCTAACTGAAATGATACTTCCGAAGATATAGATACACTATTCATGCTTCTGGTTCCGCTCTATGATCTTTGCCGCTTCGATTTCTCATCCAAGATAACGCATGAGCTCCTCGACACATTCTACGAGCTCGAAGTATCGGAATGTGTCAAGTAATTCCAACCCAATCATAGGGATTTCGATTTATTTTTAACTGTTCTGGGCTACGTTTGTTTAGGATGATTTGGTGTTGGCACTGTTTTCCCACCAAGAGGTGTGATACTGTCCATTGTCCCTTTCGTCGTTGTATTTGAATGTCAATCCCTGCATAAAATTTGGTGTCACTTTCGACCAACACCAACTTAAAACTGATCTTATTATCTACTTCCTCATTCATTACTTTTTCTTAAAAGCTGCATACCTAGGATTAGCCTACACATTTAACAATCCGGTTGGCCAGCAAAAATATTTGAGATAGCGTTCCATAGACTGACTCTTACCCCTAAACCCCTTATCATAGATCGAAACAAATTTATCTCACCAAATACCTTTCAATCCGAGAATGCCTAACGGATGACGGAAATGTCCTCAACACTAAATCTTCTATGCACAACATTTTGTCTAGCACTGAGTGTTGTGGCATCCCAAAATACTCTCATAACTCTCGATCAAGGACCATTAGTTGGGGTAAGATGACAAATACTTCATAACAATGTCAATTACCAACTGAACCCTTCTTTTTAGTTAAAGGTATTTCCGGAATCATCACGCACTGCGGTCTACACCTTTTTGGGAATTCCCTATGCCGAAGCACCCGTGGGAGCACTGAGATTCCGGGTAAGTTAAGAGGATTACATCAAACGTAATCAACTTACAATTTGTCTCCTTGCCAACAGTATCCTAGGCCACATACTGGTTGGAATAAAACTCTTTTGGCAACCAGTGCCAAACCCATATGCCCACAGATGACCAACAGCGTTTACGACGAAACACCCGATGGAACACCTGCACGCGAACCAGAAATGGATGAGGATTGCTTGTACTTAAACATTTGGGTTCCAGAGGTGAGTCTTTGTCCAACTAACAACCTTAACTAATGAAAAATGATTCCGATTTCCACCTTAGGTTGGCTTACGTTTTGGTAGCCTACCAGTGCTGGCAATAATCACTGGAGAAGAAATGTCCTTTGATTGGTCGAGAAATCGTCCTTCTGGTTTGGACTTTTCCTCCGAAGGGGTCGTCGTAGTAACCATTCAATACAGAACCAACATATTTGGCTGGATAGGCTTGGACAACGAGGAGCTGCCTGGAAATTATGGTATTCATGACCAGGAATTGGCATTGCAATGGATCCAACACAACATCCAGCACTTTGGTGGCAATCCAAAGCAGGTGACTCTTCTCGGTCATGGCACCAGTGGTTTTGCATGCGCTCTAATCCACATGATTAGTCCGAAGAGCAACAATTTGTTCACCCAGCTGATTCTAATGTCAGGAGCTGTAGTTAATTTAAATGTCGCCAACAATGTACAGCCAACGCAGAGGGTCATCGAGAAACTGGGATGCCAGTTTGAAGCACTCAACCAAGTGGTGGTGAAGTGCCTCCGGTCGAAGAGTGCGAGTGACTTACAGAAGGCATTCGAGAGTGTTTATGCCCATGGGAATTATTCCTCAGTAATGGGGCCGGTTGTGGATAGTTTTCGACCCGTAGGTGACCAATATATTCCCATTGGACTGTTGCAGGCACTGGCTTTGGGCAACTACACGAAACGTCCAATCATCGTGGGGATTTGTTCGAACGAGGGTGCCTTCATCCATGACTACTGGATCGATTTGGCCAAGGAGGGTTACGGCCCCTTAAGGGCTTACATTAATCACACCACAGTGCCGTTGGTTTTGCGAGAGATACACTTTCCGTCTGCGGTCGATAAGAGTCAAGTGCTGGACACCCTCAACTGGAAGTACTTTGGGCAGATTGGCATCAGTGCCAGTTATCTGCTTAATGCAATGCAACGTATGATATCGGAGGCGAAGTATGAGTCCTTCTTCTATCATGTGACTGAAACTTTGTCGCAATGGATGGCATTGAACTTGACGGAGGGCGTGAATTTATATGCGTATGCATTTCAGATTGCCAACTCCATGGATATGCGTGGCAAGGTCAATTTGTTTGGTGGAGCGTCACATTCATCTGATTTGCCCTACTTGCTGGGACCAAGTTTGTTTCAACAGATTGCCAGGCGGAGGTTTACTCCATCTGAAGAGAAGATTTGCCGAAAGATGAGGACAGCGTTTGTGAATTTTGTGAAGGCAGGGAATCCCACACCTGGGAGGATATACGATGCGTGGCTGCCCTATACCTCGGAGAGGAAGTTTATTCAAATTATCGGCGAGGCGGATGCCGAGCCCTTCAAAAGCAATACCTACACAATTCCATTTGAGAATAATCTTGCTGAGATCGAAAGGCTTTTGGAAAAGAAATCAAATGCAGGACTATCAAGGCCGAACCGAAATGAATTTAATCCTTATCAGCTGAGTGATCGTCCTGCCAATTTAGAAAGTGGCAGGCAGACAAAAGCGTCGTACCTAAACCATCAAGACTACACCTACTTCTATCACTTGAAGAAAGTCTACTCCTTTTGGAATATCCTTCTGCCGAATATGGCCAACCATAACACGCCGAATGAAAGCAACAACATCACGATGAACGAAGCTATAAGCCAAAGGGTTCGCTTTTTAGAGGCATCTGCCGATGCAGTACGCTACAAGCATGCTTTCTTCTTGATGCTCAGCCTGGTTTGCGTTCTATTGGCCCTCTTAGGCGTCTGCATCTATCTACTGCGCCGTCAGCATTCTGGCTTTTCATCTGGGTCCTTATGACAAAAGTTTTTTCTTCGCACGACCATCTTTGACCGTCAGCGCTGGCGGAAAGATGGTCGGCCGAAGACTACAAACAAAACGCCAACGCCAAAGTTGCCAAGAAGAAATTCCAATTGGCGAAGGCAATTGCAACAACACCAACAGCAGCAGGAAATCCAAGAGCATCCAAGTGGAGATAGAGAGAGAGAACGAGAGAAAGCCTCTTCATCCAGGCAACAGGTGCAGAGGCAAAAGAAGAAACCAGGAGGAGACAAGGACATGGTGGATTCTGTGCCCGGCAAACACCACAAAGAGATGGATATTAGAAACTGGCAGTACCAATTAACGTGTGATAGCTTTTAGATTAAGGACAGTGATAGTTGTTAATAAATGTATTTTTTTGTATGTGGAAGTTCAAGGGTCTCTATTTGGTCATACGGGGGTGGTAGTTTGTAGATTTCTTAGTAGGTATACTCGTAACGCCAGGGTCTTAAGTAATTTCCCAGTTGTCAGAGATCAACGTCGGCGATGGAGGCAGCTACAGTGGAAAGGAACAGCTTTCGATTCACGAACGAGTGATCCCCACTAAGGGTGTTCCATAACATCAGGGTTCAAATGTTCCGTCATATGGGGATGATGTAAGCATGTCCAGCGATATTGCATGGTACGTTAAAGAGCAGCACTCCCAAGGTGCTATTGGATTATTGCCAATCGAATGACTCCAGATCTCTCAAATAGCCCAACGGTGGCAACAGGAGTGTTAGGTTTCAGTCGATAATATGCTCGAAATCCTTATGGAAACCTATGGAAGCCAATTAAAAAGATTGACCTGACCAAAGACTTCGATCTCGCGCTTACGAAGAAATTGAGAGTGGTATACCTTAAATCATGAAGGTTAACATTGGTCCCTGCGGTCAAATTGGATCCTTTATGTTTAACTTTACGTTATTGTGCTGCCTTCCTGTTCGGTTCTGCCTAGAGGTGGCACTTTGTTTTTCAAAGAAAGAAAAGTAAACAAGAAAAAACAGATTAAGTTTATAGGTTCATATCTAGTGCAAGCTGATTCTCAGTTTAGTCTCGGAACGAATTTTCGATTGGGCATAACGTTTGGACTTTTCTTACTTACTTAATAGACGTGCGACCCTTCCATCCTTCACGGTCCTGAGTACGCTGCTTCCAGTTGGCAAGACCAAGATTTCTTGCGTCCGTGATCACTTGGTCCTTGAACCGGAGGTTCGGTCTCCCTTGTCGTCTCGAACCAGTGGGCTGGGATTCGAAGACTCTCTTATATGGAGCGTTGTTGTCCATTCGCTCGTTGTGGCCGAGACAGTATAGTCGACGGATTTTTGCCTACCGGATTACATCCACATCTTTGTACAGCTCATGATTTTGGTCCTTCGGGTTAGGAATTTAGACCCTAGCTATTTAGACAGGCCGAAGAAGCAACGGTTGCCTAGGGTTATTCTGCGCCAAATCTCCACCAGGGTGTCTTTTACTACCTCAAAATTGTGGCTATCGATGGTGACATTTTGTCCAATGCGGTGTGCGACGGAGTTGTTTCTGGTCGACAGCGCATCTTCTTGCCGAAATCCAGTGCGTATTTGGAACAATTCGGAGGTTCTACTCCCAGTTTGAAGGTGCATCGCGTGCTTTCGAGCGTGGTGCATCGCGTGCTTTCGAGCGATGAAGAGATGGTGGGTATCGACTTGGAACTCGTTGGTCTTTTCTCGGATTTTCCGAAGTGTACAAATTTGGTCAGTTGTTTATTTACCGGGCCAGAAGCCACACTGATATCGGTCAATTTGTGTGGTGCAAAATGGCTCTAGACGTTCACACAGTACACTAGATAGGATCTTGTAAGTGACATTAAGCAAGGATATGCCTAGGTAGTCGTTACAAGACATATGATCGCCTTTTTTGTGGATGGGGCAGATAAAGCTGATACTCCAGTCATCGGGCATGTTTTTGTCCTCCCATACTTTGCAGATAATTTGGTACATGCTCCTTACCAAAACATCGCCACCTGCTTTGAAGAGCTCTGACGGCAAACCGTTCGAGCCCGCGGGTTTATTGTTCTTCAACCTTTCCAAAGCTGTGCTGATTTCTTCTAAACTGGGGGGACAGACTATTTCATCGACTGATCCACAATTCCTTACGGGTAGGTGACACGATTCCCCGCACAATTCCGAAGAGTCTGAATGCCTGGTTTGTAGCCAGCAGCAAGGTTCTTAGCTTTTTTAAAAAAGCTACTTGCCTGATTTCTGTTTCTGGACTCTTCGATATACTTGACCTGGGGACTGCGAAGGCTCTTTTCTTTTTAGGCAGTAGTTTTCTGTCCTCCCTTCTCCTGGCTCTGTACTCATCCAGCCTCATCGGTTCCTTTTTTGTTCTCCACGCACTCATCATCACACCTCGGATTTCTAGTCGGGGGTGGTTGGTAACCAAGATTAGTTTCGGCTATTTCCTTGATGGCAGCGCTGCATTCTGACCACATGTTGCATGGCGTTTGTGGTTGGCACCCGCATATTGTCTTTTACTCAAGTGCTCTCTATAGACTCCAGCTATTTCCGGTGTGCTTAGGCGTCCAATGTTAAATCTCCGTTTCGTTGGATACTGCAGCTTTCTGTCATTGGACAGTCGAGCTCTGAATCTGGCTGCTATTAAATAGTAGTCACAGCCGATATTCGCACATTCAGGATGCTAGACGTGCGAATCAATTAGCACGTGGTCGGTTTGGTTGGCGGTTCGACCATCCGGAGATAACAAGGTTGCTGTGTGGATTTTTTTGTGAAGAAATCTCTTACCACTTATCATCGTACTACTAGCTATCGCAAAGTCAGCGAGTCGAAAGCCGTTGTCTGTTGTCGAGTCGTGGAGGCTGTTCTTTCCGACTACTTCGCCGAAGATGCTTTCCTTACCGATTTTGGTATTGAAGTCCCCGAGTGCGATTTTTACACCGTACTGCGGACATGCTCCATAGGCTCCGTCCAAGACTTAAGTTGGGCAGTGACTTAAGTTGGGCAGTGACAAGGATCTTATCTGGCATCCCGCCAAGTTGAAAGCAATCACGACTTTGTCCTGTATGACCAACTCCATGCCATTGGAGGAGTTGAATCCACCAACCGATCCACAGTTGCTACCACTGTTATCAAAGAACTGTCAAATGACTGACTTTCTTAAAACCATGTTGAAATAGTATGAGACTTTCCAGCTTTTAGTCAGATAGAGTCAAAGATACCTGACCGCATATAAGTATCTACAACCGATTTATAAGTGTCCTGCTGACAATCTGGCCCAAAAACTTCGCATTTACCTACAATCTATTCCGCTGTCTCGAAGACGTCCTCCGGAATAATTTAATTGATTGTTTTATCACTTAAACCGTTCTACCATATCACTGAATAAGATTAATTTCAGCTTGCCAAATGAAGAGGAGTCCTGAATAACCAATTTCCTTCACTTTCCTTATGTGTGTCCAACACACACATACACACACAAAACTAATACTATAACCTTTCAGGGTCACCAAGCCGTGCTCCAGGCGAAACAGGACTCCCCAGAAATAATTATTTGCAAAGCATATTACAAAACGTGCGGGCGGAAGAAGGTGACACTCAGGTTGTACGGCAATGTACTACAGTGCGTGTATGTGTGTGTTCGAGTAGGTGGTTCGATATAAGTTCATTTCGCCGAACTAATTGCTTCTGCTAAACGTATCATCCGAATAATTAGTACCCCAATCGCATGCCATAATATATAACACACAGGGGAGATGAAATCAAAAGGACTAAATAGCTTACCCAGTGTGTGGATGTGGATGACGATGGATCCACTGCGAAGAGGTGACTCTGAAAGAACCAGCTAACCAGAAAAGAATGGGGAATCTAATTTTACCTGTGCCTGCCTGCATTCACTCCTTGAAGATGAATGAGGTAGAGGCAGATACTCGTAGTCTTTCCATAGATACTCGTACTCGTACTCGTACATCGCCGACGTCACTGTTTAGTGCTTAAATTCCTGCAATACGTGATGCCAGGGATTCGCCTTTAACATGGCATTCGAATGTGAAGCGAGTGTGTGTGCAGATGTGCACCGAACTAGAAGATTTTATAATAGATTCGATTTCTTGGCAAATTACACAGCGATACAATTTTAATTCAATCGCCTGCCTATCGATTCAGGATGTACAACAGGGTGGCCGTGCCATGTGGGTACATGTTTACATTCACAATTTGCAGTTGCGGGTGTAGTGTGAGTGGATACGAGTACCTTACATCGTCATTAGTATCTCAGTATCTAAATGTGAGCAAAAAGCAGCTTTTTATCTTTTGCTACTCGCTCTTTTTTTTTCGATTTCCTTTTGCACATTTCACAGGATGCATACAGGATTCGCTTTGAGCGATGGTTCTATGTGAAGAGATTAAGTAATTGAAAGGCAAAGCTTTTCTTTCTGGGTTCAACGATCAAACTGTATCGGAATTTTTCTACCTCTTCGTGTGTGTGTGTACATGTAAATGTGCAGAGCGAATTTTTGCATTATGTATAGGTACATATGTATATATACCGCAGGATAAGATGACTAGCAGGATGTTTAATTTATCGTGGATGGAATACCATCGGTTGGTTTAGTTTCCGCACTGTCAAGTAGCTTGTGTGGGTGTAAAAGGATCGCCTTCGAAAGGAATTACGTGTCAATAGCAATTAGAATGGGGAAAAAAGATTTAATTTGATTAATCCTTCGGGAAGGGGGGAGGAAAAGACAATGATTGAATGACGGCGTGTACGCAGTTGAATCAGTTTATTATAGATTGTGGTGCTGTGTGTCTTTAACATTGGGCATAAAGTGGCAGTTGATTATAATTTTGAAGAGTGGTTGCCTACCACATTGTAAGGATAGTTGGAAGTATGTATTGTACAAGAAAATTTGGAGATCCGTTCACGTACGTAAATATGTACATATTTTTACTTATAAACTGTCAAATATAAAAGATATAGAGGAACGGAGTTGCGCACGGATGCAAATATAGCTGAAATATTGTAACGACTACGCGTCCTTAGCCTAACCCTACCTATCTACCGACTCGTGGAGCTGACAAATTTTGGATGGTTCGGTAAATTTTAAGGAAGAAGGCGGTAAACGAGTTTTAACCATGTAAATCTTGGAAAAAAGAAAATACAACGACGTCTAGTGGAAGTTTTGTAAAGCTTGACTCAAAACGGTTTCATTTAAATTTTCTACCATTTGCTACTCTTGAGAGATTTCTCTCTCAAACTTTTATATTTGACAATATATAAGCTTTTTGCGTGAAAAATACGCGAATAGGACTTTCCCAGAAGAAAGTCAAACTTAAAAGTGCCTTCGGATTAGTAACCGAGTGGGAGAATTCTTCTTCACCCTTCCTTACTTCTGAACCTGACTCTATTTGATGCTTCTCTTGAGATGTTGTTCCATGTATACTACACACGTAGAAGTTCTTCCTCGACTGTCCTTCGCCATATTGGCAGCACTGGCTAATCTATACAAATAATGAGATCGTAAAATCGTGATGACTCATCTAAGACTTTCGAACTTACGATCACAGATAACCAGTTTTAATTTAAAGAGCAATATCGGAATCTCTATCTCCGCTATAATTATTTTTAATTCAACCCGCCTAATAGTTGTACCGTACTTAATAAGCGAAATCAAAACTGTCGTATAATTTGTTTTGTTTCGGCGTTCATTATTGGCAATACAACCATGCCTGTACCGAAACCCATAAGCTCGACAAAAAAGGCTCCTGCGAAGACGGCTGCTCCAGCGAAAAAGACCGCTCAATCAACTAAAGCAGCAGGTGACGCTCCAGTAACAAAGGCCGCTCCATCAACAAAATCCGCTCCGTCGAAAAATAAAGCTGAAGGCACGGATTGTCCTTTGTTTTCATATGGATTTGTTGAGCCTCAAAAAGGCAAAGCTCCAGCTAAAAAGTGTACTGCCAATACAACTGGACTGAAACCCACAAGTTCTACAAAGAAGGCTCCAGCAAAAAAGACCTCTTTACCAACCAAAGCTGCGCCAGCAATAAAAGCGGATCCATCAACAAAGAAAGCCGCTCCATCGAAAAAGAAAACAAAAACCATGGATTGTCCCTTGTGGTCATACGGATTTGTTGAGCCCAGACGAAACAATATAGACACAGGTAAAAAGTCATCTGCCGAATCAAAGAAGAAGATAACCAAGAATGACTGTACCAGCAGCAGGTTATATTTTGATTCGGATTCGTTTTCGGATTCCTGTTCGGACTACTCAGACATGCAGGATGGAATGTGTTATTTTGACTTGCCAAAGAATCCCGGAATGAAAAGGACAATTAAGAAGAATATCTGTATTGGTGGAACGTACTATTTAGAGCCAGAGCCTGATTGTTCAAAGAGTGTTGGCATAAACCGCTGCATGGATGCAATAAAGAAGAAGGGTGCAGTTAATAAAGCAACCAAGAAAATCAAGTGCACTCGTGGAAGGTGCTATTTGTACAACTAGTCAAGCACGATGACTTTATGACTAAAAATTAGTATTTATGTTAAATTGTTTGTGTGTATGTTTTTTATTTATTGATTCTGAGTAAAGTTGTGTATTTGAAAGTTTATTGCCTTTTAGTCTACGATTTCTTGTACGATCACTACCCACAGGTGAGCTATTCGGGAGCCAACAAATTCGACATCGAATTTTCTTTATAGAATATGTATCGTCTTTGCTAAGTATGTCTCTTAGAGCTATGAGTCTCAATTGCCAAGAGTGATATTCTACTTCATAACCTACACGACAGCGAGTTGCATTGACTAAAACCCTTGAGAAGTAATTGTGTGAAACCATCTGCTCTATTAATTTGAGATGACATGGCGGAGGAACCAATTTGCGTCCATCTTTTGTTCAATCAAATTTAAGATTATATTTGAAGCCCTTGCCTACTTTATCTAACTTTAAATGAAGCTACAATTTAAGGTGAACCTGGACCTCAATCATCATCTGCCTCCAGCTACGTAGATTATTATTACTATATTTATTATTTATGTGCCCTGATCCCTCGTGGGGAATAGGGCGTCAACAATGCCCTCGCGCCATTGTGTTCGGAGTTCTGCTGTTGAGCTCCCTCCAAGTCATCCCCAATGATCTGGATTCCTCCTCGACTGTCCTTCTCCATGTCTGCTTAGGGCGGCCTACTCGTCTGCCTAATTGGGTAAGTGGATCCCATTGCATGACGTACTTCGCGCTGTAAGGTGTGACCAATTCACTGCCACTTTCTCCTCCGTATTTTGATGTCTATTGGCTCCTGGCCGTTATCGCATGTAGTTGGTCATTCGATATACAATTTGGCCAGAAGATCCTTACGAAGTTGCGAAGACATCTATTTATGAAGGTTTGCAGTTTCCTTGTGACAATGTTGGTCACTTTCGAAGATCGGAACAGTCTGTTTGGTTTTTGTGCTGAAAACATTGCTTTTCTAAATTTTAGACATCATACCGAACGCAGTCTTTGCATTACGAGTTCTGCTGTTCACATCCAGCTCGGTACCACCATTTTCTGAGACCATACTTTCTAAATATAGAAAGCTGCTTGCTTTTTCGACTTGCTGTCCGGCAATGTTGAGTTGAGTGGCGCAGGTGTTTTGTTGAGATATTGAAGTGCTTAGCGCTTGTTCGCCTCTGCCTCCAAATTATGAGCCATCTGACGCAGGTTCATCATCCTGTGTGAGAGCAGGCAAATGTCATCAGCATAGTCAAGGTGTTTGAGATATGATGTCATAGTCCATCTCATCCCCATGTTTCTTCCAGAAGCAGCTGCCCGGATCACATCACTGATTACTACAAGGAATAACAGTGGCGAGAGCTACGTAGATAGGTACATTAAAATAGTTGAGACCCCTTCTACTTGAGCACTCTATCAAACGTGAGGTCTGTTAGATGCCAGTTTTGCACAGTCAATCCGGGATGTATTCCAAAACCCTCCGGGCCGTAGTATTTGGGCGTTAAATACTTGTAAATGTCTTTAGGAGAACCATATACCTGTATAGCTCGTAGAGTTAGTGGAAGAGGTCCATTAATCGTACTTAGAATTTGTCTGCCAAAGATTCCAGTTTTGATAAAGTAAACTCTTATGCGTCATAATACGAAGCTAGTAGTTCTTCTTGTTAGGACCTTGCAGCTCAGTTGCCTTTTTAGGCCCAAGAAGCACGGTGAAGTACTGCAGCTGATGATAGAAGATACTTGTATATCCCTTTGCTCACAAGAGAATTGGCAAAAGCCTGTGATGTATCAATGCAACAGAAAACTGCAAACACGCAACGGCCACCAATATACTGGTGGAACGATGGGATCGCCAGACGCCAGACCTCCTGGAGAAACATAAAAACTGCAATGAAAGACAGTAAAAAGAGAAGCTTCGTCGAAATGAGCAACGAAGCCGACCTAAATCCGTGAGGAAAATCCTACCAAGTGCTTATTATCAAGTAGAAGGTTGGCCGAAAACCCTCGCCTATGTCCACAGTGTTTCTCGAAAACGTGGTCGCTGCACTTTTCCACAACAACAGGGAATAGAGGAACAAACGGAGACGGTAAATACGACGGTGGCGTTACCAATACCAATACCCCTCGCACCCTAGAAGATGTTCTGCAAGTCTGTATAGAAATCAACGACCAAAAAGCGGATGGTGTTAATGGCATCTCCAACATTGACTTGAATCAGCAACCAATTGACGCCCACACATCTTCGAAGAAATATTCAGCACTTGCCTCAAGGAAGGAGTATTTCCCGACCAGTGGAAGAAGTTAAGACTGGGACCACAGCAGGATCCTTCATCATATAGGCCTCTATGCATGTTGGATACCGTGGGGAAAATACTGGAGCGTATCATAAGTGACCGATTGGAGAGTGCAATTGATGAGGCAGAAGGCCTCGCAGATTGGTTTCCGTAAGGCACGTACTACGATCGACGTCATTGACGAAGTCGAAAAAAGCTATCAAAGGAAGACGGGAGTAAACAGTACTGTGCAATTATCGCACTGGGTGTCAAGAACGCTTCAATACCGCAAACTAGATAAACATTCAAGAGAGTACCAGCATACTTGCAGAAGATAATAAAGGACTATTTTAAAAATAGGGTACTGCACTACGAGACGTCACAGGCTGTGTCCCCCAAGGATCCGTACTAGGTCCGGTACTGTGGAATCTAATGTATGATGGTCCTCAGACTTAGAAACCTGAGGTCTTCGAAAATAATTGACTTCGACGACGGCATAGCAATCGTTGTATTGACCAAACTCCATGAGAAGTTACAGCATGACTGCAATGAAGGTATCGAGATGGTCCAAAACTTACAACTTGCAGAAGAAAATAGAAAGTAGTGCTCATCAGCAGCAGGCAATCCATGGAGACTATAAGAGTAACCGTGGGCGATCACGTTGTAGTTTCCAAATCAAAGTTGAAGTGCCTTGGCATTACTATAGATGCAAGGCTAACTTTTAACAACATCTGCAGTATGCGAAAGCAGGAAAGGCAACGATGCTAAATTTAGGCAACCAAAACACAAAAAGAGATTGCTCTTAGCAAGAGTTGCGGCGTCGATAATGCTCTACTGCTCCCAAATACTGGCTAGTGCCGTGAAGTCGAAGTCTTACAGAAGAAGTACGTAGCGCCTTCCGAATAACCTCCTACGACGCGGCATGTATAGTGGTTGGTATGGCACCAGTTACTAAAGAAGTCCAGGACAACAGCATCAACAATGATGAGTCGAAGTGATATGGATGTACCACCAGCGATAAGTCTGGAATAGTGGCAGGAGAGATGGTATCACTTGGATAATGGCAGGTGGACGCAGAGATTGATCCCCAATATACCTGTATAATAGACGCTTGAATCAATAGGAAGCATGGATAGCTGAATTTCTACCTAACTCAGATGCTTACTAGCCATGCATGGGTCAGATCCTACCTCCACAGCTTTGAACACGCTATTACCCAATGTGCACAGAAGCAGTCGAGGATGCGGGACACATCATATTTCATTCTCCACGATATTATGAAGGAGGTGCCTCCTGGTGAACATACTGCGTGAGGAACTAAAGCTAAAGCCGTTGGTAGAGTTAACAGTAGAGGAAGTTGGTGGAAGCCACATTTGTCTATCTTGATGTTTCGGCCAACGTGTCAATGGTGGAAATATTTAGCCTCATTTATAACAGGATTCAAATTATTGGGCGGAAACTCTTATTCAATCAATGTAGGATACATACTTCCTTCGAAAGATTGCAGATGTGAACCAGATCTCGGCAGGGACATGAGTTGAACGACGAGCATGAAAGCTAAGCTCTTTCGAAATATAAGCATTCAAACTTGTAAAATGAGCTGTTATAGCCAAAAATGTAACCCGTATTCTGATTTACTTGTAATAAAGGGTCCAAGTGGAGGTTCTAGTAGTGACGAAAGCTGACAATCTAGCCTACGATGTCAACACTACTACCATTTTTATTGATAGACAGGCGGTTATAAAAGCAATATCTGCTGTTGAGACAAAACCGATGACTAAGTACTGTGTCGAAGTGTTGTAGAGGTGTTGCGGGAACTAAAATACTGTGCTAGATCGTGACCAACCTGACCAACCAAGCAGATATCTACTCTACCTTAGGAAAAATGTAGAGCAAACGATTCTGGTGGTAACTAGCAACAGAAGCAAATCTTGTCTAGGAAACTCTGACCGCAGTACAACGACACCAGAACCACCAAGCTGTTTCAAAGGGACAGGGGATCATTGAAAGAAACCACTCAATGAAACTAAACCTTTAAAGTTGATGACTTACAGTGACGAAGAGGATATGTCCAACCCTTTGTCACCTAAGTAACAAAACTTTATGAAGCTACTACTTCCATGGCATTGCAGAGCTATCGGATATCATTTTTAAAGCTATCGACCTGGCTAGGGTTCAATGGGTCTACACCTACATAAAGCCAGTGATAAAGGAGAAACACCATCTATCTTCTTCATAAATCCCCCAGCTTTTTTTTTAGCCATAATCTAGGTGTGGTAGATAACTTCCAAATAAAATTAAAATTGCATAACCGAAATGGGTGGACAAGCAAGTAAGAAAAAAACCGAACTCATCTGAAGAAACTTGTGAGAGAATTTTTCAACTATCCCCTAGTTGTCGAGCATTTTTTCGATTTTATCTTGATGATGATGATGATTACGTGGGATAAAAGAATAAAATTTCAAACCAAATGCCATCAAGAATGCTGCTCATACGACCCCGTCTCTAATGACATTCCTCCCTCATCGGAGCCTCATCTTTTGCATAACAACTTCTGCAACTTGTGAGTAGGAGCATTAAAGCTACTTTCCGCCTGTTGCATATCTGATGTGACGATGGACGACACAGGATATGCAAAGATATTCGCTAACAGAAAATAACTTCTCCTCCTGGTGCTGCGCTGCTTATCCGGCAGGACCATCGGTGGAGCCTTTTTTTTTGACGAATTTCACTATTTCATGAATTTCCTCATCCCAAAGTAAAGCTAAATTGTCACACGCAAAACTTTTCGCATTATCCTTTTAGCTATCTGGCGAATTATTGCAACCCGTCCCCCATAGAAGGAGAACCTATTTCCCTTAATGCATCGAATGCAGATCAATTTTCAGAAGGAAGTGCACAGCGGGAGGGTGGAGGTGAAATTGAAAAGTTTTTCGATGTCCGAAAAAAAATTTAGTATCCCTATACGGACACGGAGATGGATACTCTTTGCTTGGCTCACCCCTGGAGATGCAATGGAAGTCATACGAGATTCCATTAAGTTAATGAAGTGTAACAAAATTGTGTTATCTGAACAAGGAGTAATACGTTTCGCAAAAGGGAATGGGGTATGGATAGGTCAGGATGCACGATGCACCTATCTATTGGGGGCTTTGAAGTGCGTACTCTTTAAATTAGAGTAGTTTTTGCTCGGTTTAATTTGTTTTCTGGAAGGAAAATTTGAATGAAAGTTGGTTGAAGAGAACGATGAGTGCCTTCGGGTCGTGAAGTTGGGAAGGTTTGCATTGCAGTAGAAGGGAAGAGAATGGGCTAATTGACAAACAGGTGACCGTAGTAAAACGAAAAAGGGCGACTCAAAATTCAAATCCATTAGCTTGGCATTGTTGGTAAGATAATTCCTTAAGCAGTTTAATTGATGTTCCAGGATTTTTCAAAATTCTCAAGTATAGCCGCCACTTTTAATTTTCGCAAAAGATTACGATTTTCTTATTCAAAGGCAACCTTATACAATACATAAAAGTTTTTTAGTGGAATCTTTGCAAAATCGGAGTCTATATTAAAGGGTGTCCCAAAATTCACGCATGATTTGAAAGTTGCGCCATTTGTGCAATAAAGTGTTACCAACGAAAAAAAAAGACAGCGCGACAGCTGTTACACGAAAGAACAACGTGTTTTCATTGTTGAGCGCAATTTTTCAAAAATAATGAAGGTTTGGCAGCTACAGTTCGCAATTTTCGAACAAAATATGGTCGGTATAGTGATTTAACTTCATCAACTGTGGAGAGATTAATTCAAAAATTCAGGGAGACTGGATCAATCTTAGACACTCTGGCTGTCCTCCAACACAAAACATCGAAGCAGTTCGTGAGAGTGTTGTTGAGAGTCCAGGAACGTCAATTCGGCACCGTGGTCAAGAGTAGCTCTCTACAGTGTATTCTTACGAAAGATTTGCATCTTCGTGCATACAAAGTGCAAGTGACTCAAGAACAGCGTTAAATAGATTTTGGAACAATAACAAGTAGATGCTGATTTTCCAAACGAAATCATCTTCAGCGATTAGGCTCATTTTCATCTTGATGGCTTTGTTAATCGTCAAAATTGTCGAATTTGGGGTTCAGAAAATCCACTAGTGATTGTTGAGAAACAAATCCACAACGTGTCACTGTTTGGTACGGATTATGGGCTGGAGGCATCATCGGACCATGTGGCTGGTCAGGCAATAACAGTAAATGGTGCTCGCTATCGCGACATGATAATCCAATTTTTTGTGGATGACATGTGGACGGTACCACATACAGCCCGAGATACAATTCAATTACTGCATGAGTTATTTTCCGGTCGGGTAATTTCCCGTTTTGGTGATCAGAATTGGCCGTCTAGAACATGCAATTTAACGCCGTTGGACTTTTTTCTTAGGGGTTTTTTTGAAGTTTAAGGTTTATGCGAACAAGCCCACGACCACCTACGCCTTGAAGGATCACACAAAATGCAAAACGATCATGGAAAATTTCGACAAAAGAGTGCGTGTGTGCCAACAAAGCCGTCGAGGCCATTTACCCGATATGCTATTCATTACATAACCCTATACTATGTACTTTATGAATCAATAAAACATTTACAATTTTTAATTAAAAATCACTTCCTACGTGAGTTTTGGGACACCCATTACACATGTATATTGGGCCGGACACTGAACAATATCCCTTTTCACAATATCGGCAGGGCCTAAATATCACCTGGGTTATGTGCAGACAGTTGCAGTACGAGATTTCTATGGCTTTCTGAGGGACATCTAAGCCTAACTTAGCGGTCACTCTCATGACCGCAGGAGACAACATGCCTAGCATTTTTAACATTTATTGGACAGTGATCTGGGAAGGTCTCTCCATCTACTTTAGGAACGCGGAATGTTACCATCTCTGGCTTTCTATGAGATGTGACAGTGTTGGAAACTATTGAATGATTTCGTCTATCGATGGTTAGTAGCTGAATGATTGAATGATTTTGTTCAGCTTCATCCGCAGATCAATTTTCGGGATAATTGCATTTAAGAACGCTTTCCAGGCTTAGTCAGTTTTCAAGAGATCAGAATATTTTCAGATGCGGTAGAAAATGATACATCTGACCATTACATATGGAATCTACGAAGAACACATAAATGAAAGTGACACTCCCTTGATCTCCATCATAATACAGACAAGGATGAATGAATTAATTCGAGCTACTGATTGTATCTTCATATTAAAGGAAACAGATTCATCTCATCTCTCTAATAGGAAACATGGACGGTATGTAAACACCAAACTTTGAGATTGTATCGATCGCTGCAAACGTGCTCACGGTGGTGATATGAACGAGATCGAAATCCATACTTAAATGGAATAAATTTCAGCCCGATATCTCAATTATTCTGTGTTTTATTTAAATACAAAATTGTTATGTCTTTATTAATTTTCCGATTTAATTAAATTGTGATTTGCAGTATATTGCCACTCCTCCACCCGTGGTTCATGTTACTCTGTCACTACGAACAATTTTGTACAATTCATATGAATCATTATACCCAACAACTTCTCTCTTAAAACTAACATGATCGCATAATTTTGATAGTCCATCCCTGGCTTACGAGATTACGATCAAAGATTGTCAGCCTTGTCTTATCTATTTATCGCAGAGCCATGTCAAAGTCTTGTTTGAATAAACGGTTCTTAAGCCGCTACTACTTTTCGGACAGCTCAATTGTTATAGTCTTGAAAAAATTTGTTTTCTTGTTTATTTGTTATTATTTTCAAAGAATAATGCCTGTCCCTCAAGAAGCACAGCCTAGCACTTCCAGGGTAAAGACTAAAAAACCCAAAACCCAAATTATGGTGGACAATGCAATAAAATCTTTGAATGATCGTACGGGATCTTCTTTGGTGGCGATCAAAAAATTCATCGCCAGTGCATACAATATTGATGTGAACAAGAAATCCACGCCCATCAAGAAATATATCATAGAGAGTGTGGCCAGCGGAAAGCTCATTCAAACGAAGGGTAAAGGTGTAGTCGGCTCGTTTAAATTATCAGCTGAAGCAATGAAAAAGTCGAAGCCCAAACCCAAACCCAAACCGAAGGCCAAGGAAGCTAAATCCAAGAAAGACGCAGAGGGAAATGTCGAGGGGGATGATGCTCCTGAAGGAGACCCACCGAAGAAGAAAAGTGCTCCAGTGAAGACAGATGGTGTAACGAAGAAGGATGTTGTATTGAAGAAAGACAAAAAGGATGCTCCAGCGAAAAAGACTGCTGCAGCCAAAGGGACAGTTACAATGAAAAAGGTTGCTCCAGCAAAGTCGAAACCCTCGACAAAGAAGAAAACGGAAGAGGCTGATGCAGCTGATGAGAACCCACCAAAGAAAAAAACTCCAGCCAATACTAAAGCCAAGGAGGTGAATGGTGCTACTGATGAAAATTCAGGGAAATCAAAGATTGATGTTCCTGTTGACAAAATTGCAAAGAAGAAGACTCCAGCTAAGAAAAATCTAAAGGAGATGGATGACCTTGACGGTTCGGACGATTTGCCAGAATCACCGAAAGAGAACGCTCTACTAAAGGCTACAGTCAAGGAGATGATCAGTTCCGACCAAGAGGATGCCGCAGATGCTTCCGACGACGGTTCAGGTGGTTCAGACGATGGTTCGGAACCTGAAGAGGAGACGGGTAATTCTGATGAAAATGCTCCTTCTGTAGATGTAAGAACAAAAAAGGTTCCAGCAAAGAAGAAAGGGAAATTAGGTAAAAAATCTCTAGGAAAACGAAAGTCAGTCGCAACACTGGCTAAAACGGTCAGGCCAGGCAAAATTTCAAAGAGGTAGCAGATCGACAAGTAGTCATGGAATGTTAGAGATATCAATTTGTAAACGTGTTTTAATTTATTCATTTTAATTAAAGTTATTCGTATTTGAAAAATTGCTGTTTGTTTTTCTACGGATTGTAAATAAAATGATGGAGTTGCTGGGTTGAACACTTCAGCGAGTTGCTTCTAGCCAATATGTTCAGGTTCATGTATTCGTTTCGGGATTGGGCTGGTGACTATGATATGCCAAATTGTGAGAGACGTTCCACAATTTTGACCTTTCTCCGGTGTTTCCACACTTACATTATCTTCGTCTCCTGGATTGCTGCAAAGATTCTCCTTCTGAGTTGATAGGAGTTGGGGGTAATTACAGTCAAAGGGTGAGAGATGTGGCTATTGTGATAATAATAATAATCTTACACGTCGGGAATTTTACTGAGTGATCAGCTTGCTCTAAGTTCAGCACAGAGCCTTTTCTAGCCAGTTCGTCAGCTTTCTCATTCCCTGATATACCCTCACATCCAGAGATTTAGCATGCTGTGTGTCAAGAACTTTAAGCTCTTCGCGACAACACTTCAAAAGCTTAAAATTAAATTTTTTAATCTGTGAGTTGTTTTCAACTACCCTGTCAATATCTTGTTAAATCTAAGAGAGAAGTTACAATTTTATTTATTACTTGTTTGGATAAGTAGACTTGGTATGCTCCGTTTTGATGTCTTATCTCACTTGACCTGGTTGTGTGTGAGGCTTAGTGCGATCCGAGAGCACTAGACCCATCCTGTGGAATTTAGAAAATAAATCATTTCAGCAATCTTTTTTCTCGAAATCTCTTGAAGGTCGTCAGAAAGGGCTTACTTAATGCATATTGTCTGGCTTTGGCTAGTTCCGTAACAGGGTATAAATATACTGGGATTCTGATTGCGCTGCGTAGATCTAGAGCTACAGTAAATATGATTAATTTTTCAACCATCCGTGTATATGTGTTTGATTTGGTTTTCAATATTTCTAGCTCTAAAGCTTGTCCTGTGGAACTCGATTTCTTGCCATCTGCCCAGCAGATTCTGAGGGCGCTTTCACCTGAATAGCAATGCGATGCATTTGTCATCGATTTCTTCATTTACCTTCATTGGTAAAGGGTTTTTGACCAGCAAAATTACATTTTTTAATCAGCAATTTAATAGTTTTTGAAAGTCTCAGAAAATAACATTTTAATCTACAGTGAATAAAAAAAAAAAAACAAAATCAGTAGAAAAACGAAATGATTAGCAGGAAAGATGAGCTGAACAAATTTTTTCTCAGCGAAAATTAATTATTTAATCAGCAGAAAGGAGCAATAGGTCAAGGCAAAGAAAACGCGTCATAGCTTAGTAGTTTAGTGCGCGTGTCTAGACTTTTATAATAATCTCAAGTCAGCTCCACTTTGCAAAAGTGGACAAACAGAAAAATCTAGAAAAAAAAGGGGAAGAGAAAATAGGACTGATGGTGATTATAGCCCACTGGCCCACTAAGCTTCGCCCGAGTGCTTAATTCAATTTTAACAAGTGCATAGCTTTCAAATTTGTGAACTCGTTATAATTACTCAGCTTTTGCAGAGCGAAGCGTAATGTTTAGGAATCCATAAATATTTTGAGAGAAATTACCTAATAAACAAAGCAATAGTCATCAGGACTGGCCTTTAAAGCAGTTGCCCTCATTGTAGCTAGTCTGAAAATGATCAAAATGTAGTTAAGTGATAACAACTACACACTAGTAGACCGTAGATATAATTTGAGGAACAATAGAGAATTAATCTCTTTCTGCACCTTGGCCATCCGGTGAGTTATTCCCGATCCTTAGTAAAAATAACATCACAAATTGGTGAAAGAAAATTGATTGTCGTACTAATAGCCTGCCGCGAGGACATGCATTACATCCCTTGATAGAGAGTACACGGCCAAAGGAGATCTCTATGGCCTTAAATGAATAGGAAATTCAGGGAAATTGCGTATAAGAGTCCTCCCACCGTAATCAAAGGCATTAATTATAGCTGTGCCACCCCATTACTTGTTCCTTTACCTAAACACTCGTACGTATTGTAACATGCGAGCTACGGCTCGAGTAGATAAAACAATTATTCTGTGAAATTTATTTCTTTATTTTCTAGTCTATAGAACAATTCAAGTTCACACTATACTATTCTTCGCAAATTCTTTTCTTACAAGGTCTCTTTCCTCTCAAATCACTTTATCTCCTTTCTATTACTTAATTCACAAATC
Organism: Pocota personata; assembly: GCA_963082735.1. NCBI lineage: Eukaryota > Metazoa > Arthropoda > Insecta > Diptera > Syrphidae > Pocota > Pocota personata. Next base: position 2,548,606 of record OY720432.1, on the reverse strand, counting down.
CAAACTAATTACTTTTTCTTGTTCACTCTCAACTTTCAATTTATCACCAAATTACCACTTCGCCCATTATCACTTTTCCAATCTCTTCGCCACGGTTCTAAACCAACTGTCTTTTTTTTGATCGCCATCTGTCCTTATATAGCAGAAGTTTCTGATAGCCAGAAACTTCTAGCAAATTCTTCGACCACTGGAACAAGAGAAATAATTCTTGCAGTTATAATTCCCTAATATTATCCCTAATATTTTCCCTAATATTATTTGTCTCTTTCGTTGACATGAGCTGTGGAGACTTCGTCCCAGACACGAACCTCGAATGAAGGACAGTTTGAACCAAAATTCTGCCAGAATGGAAAGTCACTTCGGAATTTGCTGCATAGACATAGGCGCGTAGTTATTATTATGCTACACTGCCCCCCTCTTAGACGTGTTCGTCCCGAACAAGTGCATCCTCATTTCGGCCATTGTATCGACTCAGTCGGTCCACATGAACCACTTTCATTTTGGCCCTTGGTCCTCGCTGGATGCGGTAGACAACATCGTTGATGCGGGTTACTATTCTGTAGGGACCTTCCCAGTCCCGCTGTAACTTAGGTGATTTCCCCTTTTGGCGATGGGGATTATACAGCCACACCAGATCTCCTTCCTGGAATCCTGACGTTGTTGCCTTGGCATCATACCTGGTCTTCATGCGGTCGCTCGTCATCTTAATCTGGCTTCTGGTCCTTTGGTGTATGTCCCTAAGCCTTTCCCTAAGGTCCGCCACGTACTCTTCTTCATTTCTGGGCTCATTGGTAGGAGATCCAAATTTCACCTCACTGGGTAAACGAGCTATTCCACCAAATAAGATTTCGAACGGCGTATGTCGAGTAGTGCTATGCACGGCACTTCTATAGGCCATCAAAAACAAGGGAATCTGCCGGTCCCAATCCCGTTGGTAGTCACCTACGACCTTCGAGAGATGTTCGTCCAAAGTCCTATTGAAACGCTCCACCATACCGTCCGACTGTGGATGAAGCGGGGTTGTCCTTGTCTTTTTGATTCCGAGTAGTTGACACATCTCTTGGAAGATTCTTGACTCGAAGTTCCGCCCTTGGTCAGAATGCAATTCCAAGGGCACACCGAATCTGCTAACCCAATTGTAGACGATCTGCTCCGCCACGGTTCTGGCTTCCTGGTTAGGGATCGGAAACGCTTCCGGCCACTTACTGAAGTAGTCCATCACTACGAGTATATACCGATTACCATTGTCGGTTTCCGGAAAGGGCCCTGCGATGTCAATGGCGATTCGTTCGAAAGGTGCTCCCACGTTGTATTGGTGCATCTTACCTCGAGTTTTGATTCTCGGACCCTTGCTAGCTGCACACACGTCGCATTTTCTGCACCAGTCTTCGATATCTTCCTTCGCTTTTAACCAATAAAAACGTTCTCGTACCTTTTCTAGCGTCTTATTCACTCCCAAGTGGCCTCCGGTCGCCCCGCCATGCATTTCCTGTAACACCTCCTTGACCCTCGTCCGCGGTACGACAAGCTGCATTACAAACGATTTTCCGTCGGAGGATTCCCATTTTCTTCTCAGAACACCTTCTTGGACATGGAGGGAGTCCCACTGCGCAAAATATGCCTTTAAGGTCGGGCTTCTGTGAGAGATGTCCTGATGATCCGGTTTCTCCATGTTCTCCTTCCAGGCCAGAATCGGCTCGATATCCGGGTCTTCCTTCTGAGCGTTCCGGATCTCATCTACGCTCCAGCCGGCGATAGGTTCGGCTCTCATTCTTTGGATGGAAACCAGCTCCCGTTCTTCCTGACGCGCACAATGTTTACAATCCGTTCTGCATGGTCTCCGGGACAGTGCATCCGCATTAGAGTGGAGTTTTCCTTTACGATGCTGTATTTCGTAGTCGTAGATTTGCAGCCTTTCGATCCATCTTGCGACCTGACCCTCAGGACTCTTGAACTGTAATAGCCATTTTAAGGCTGCATGGTCTGTGCGAAGAACGAACTTCCTCCCGTAGAGGTATTTGTGAAAATGCTTCGTAGCCAAGATCAAAGCTAGAAGTTCCCGCCTTGTCACGCAGTAGTTCCTTTCTGGCTTAGAGAGCACCTTGCTGAAGTACGCAACCACCTTCTCTTGGCCGTCATGCACCTGGGAGAGTACGGCTCCTACCCCGACATTACTAGCATCTGCATCCACAACGAACGTTTCCCCGGGAGTGGGATAAGCCAGTATCGGGGCATCGCATAGCCGTTGTTTAAGTGCCTTGAAGCTCTTCTCGCACTCAATTGACCATTTGAATTGTTTTCCCTTTTCCGTCAACTGGTGCAGGTTCTTTGCGATCCCGGCAAAATCCTTCACGAACCGTCTGTAGTAGGTGGCTAGGCCCAGGAAGCTCCTTAGTTGGTGTTTGTCTTTGGGGACTGGCCAGTTTTTCACCGCTTCGACCTTCTCCGGATCGGTTCTCACTCCTTTCGCTGAAATTATGTGTCCCAGGTACTTGACTTCCGCTCTAAACAGGGCGCACTTCTTGGGGTTGAGCTTCAGGTGGGCACTTCGAAGCCTTTGAAACACATCCCTTAGATTGTCTCGGTGTTGCGCAAACGTTTTTCCTACGACGATGACATCATCCAAGTATACCAAACAGGTTTTCCATGTTAACCCTTGCAGGACACATTCCATCAATCGCTCGAAAGTCGCCGGAGCATTGCACAGCCCGAATGGCATTACCGTGAATTGCCATAGCCCATTTCCTGCGGTGAAGGCGGTTTTCTCCCGGTCTTCTGGATGGATCTGTACCTGCCAGTAGCCACTCTTCAAGTCGAGAGTGGAAAACCATCGGGCTCCTGATAGTGTGTCTAGCGTGTCGTCAATCCGTGGCAGAGGGTAGCTGTCTTTCTTGGTGACGTAATTGAGCTGCCGATAGTCCACGCAGAACCGCGTGCTGCCATCTTTCTTCTTAACCAGTACAACCGGTGATGCCCACGGACTTTTGGAACTTTCAATCAGACCTTCTTTCTCCATTGCCGACACCATCTCTGCAACTTCTGTCTGCTTTGCCAATGGAAGGCGCCTAGCAGGCTGACGAATTGGTCTAGTATCACCAGTGTCTATTCGATGTTGTACCAGGTGTGTTCGGCCGTATTCACCGTCCTGTGAGGCAAATACATCAGCGTACTCATTGATAAGATTCTCTGCCATAGTTCGCTGCTCCTGATTCAGCTCACTGGACTGGAGAATCGTCTCTCTCGTTTCCGCTGTCCAAGGTGATGGGAGAGGTTTTGGAGCATCACGTTCAGATATTGTTGCGACGGCGGTAATCGGCGTGCATTTTCCAGTCACCTCCCCTCGCCTTAGTTTGACAGTGTGTGGTCTTGCGTTCAAAACTCTTACTGGAACCATGGTGTTCTTTGGTTCGACTAACGTCTTTCCCACGATGTAGTCGTGAGAATTCTTCTCTGGGTCTGGTTCTACTATGTAGAATCGGTGGCTCCCAAGATCACCTTCCAGCTTCGTCCAAATGATTGTCTCTGAAGACGGCGGCAAAACTTCGTCTTTGCTGATGACTGTCCTGAGAGTTACGGCATTCTCATTTCCGTACACCATCGGAATCTCCACATTTCGATACCTCAGTACTTGCATCCCGATGTCCAAGATTACTTCATTTGCTTTCATGAAGTCTACCCCGATGATGCACTCGTCGCATATATCTGCCACCAGAAACGCATGGGAGAACGTCAGTCCTGCCAGAGTAATCGTAAGACGAACTTCTCCAAATACCTTCGCCATTTCCCCTGTTGCAGTCTTCAGGCAGTAGCTGTTGGTGTTGTGCAGCCAGGAGCTTCTGACGATATCTCTTCTTACAATGGAGGCGGTGGCACCTGTGTCGATGGTGGCTACGCACTTCTTCTTGTTGATTAGTGCCTCCACTGTCAGGCTCTTGTTACCCCGTTTGGTTTGCGAAACTTGAATGGTGTTCCTGGGGGCCTCGCTTCCAGTAACCAACTTCTGCCCCGCGAAGTTGGTCCTTACGCATCTCCCGACTGCTGGTTTTGGGAAGTCTGACTGACAGGATGCTTCCTCTCTGCTTCTCCTACTTCCGCAATGTGGACAATTTCCTCGTCTAGGTGCACTTCTGCACTGCCGTTGTAGGTGTCCGGTTTGGTTGCAATTCCAGCAACGGATTTGACTTCCGCGAGCTCTGTCTTCATCCATGACGGCTGTTCTCTGGCATGAGCATTCCACGACGGACATTTCCCTGACACGGTGTATTCCCTGGTATGCTTGGTCCGCAGCCTTCATTGACAAAGCGAATGCCAATGCCTCGGGGAGTGTTCGCTTTTCAGCCATCCTTACAGCCATTTGCAGTTGTCTGTCCTCTATGGCCTGAATAAAAGCTTCCACCGCCATTTCGTTGATAAGCTCCTCACCGGCTTTAGGGTATGAAAGATGGGCTAGTCGCAGTCTACATCTGTAGGCGTGGGTTCGAATCCCACTTCTGACACCAATGTAACATGCGAGCTACGGCTCGAGTAGATAAAACAATTATTCTGTGAAATTTATTTCTTTATTTTCTAGTCTATAGAACAATTCAAGTTCACACTATACTATTCTTCGCAAATTCTTTTCTTACAAGGTCTCTTTCCTCTCAAATCACTTTATCTCCTTTCTATTACTTAATTCACAAATCCAAACTAATTACTTTTTCTTGTTCACTCTCAACTTTCAATTTATCACCAAATTACCACTTCGCCCATTATCACTTTTCCAATCTCTTCGCCACGGTTCTAAACCAACTGTCTTTTTTTTTGATCGCCATCTGTCCTTATATAGCAGAAGTTTCTGATAGCCAGAAACTTCTAGCAAATTCTTCGACCACTGGAACAAGAGAAATAATTCTTGCAGTTATAATTCCCTAATATTATCCCTAATATTTTCCCTAATATTATTTGTCTCTTTCGTTGACATGAGCTGTGGAGACTTCGTCCCAGACACGAACCTCGAATGAAGGACAGTTTGAACCAAAATTCTGCCAGAATGGAAAGTCACTTCGGAATTTGCTGCATAGACATAGGCGCGTAGTTATTATTATGCTACAGTATGTATATATTCACATCGTTACAAGTTGTCCTAAGTGTTATGTCGACGGCGCAAATACAAACATTATCAGAACACACATAAGCCTTTGTGTAATAAAATGAAAATATATCATGAAATAGCACACCATAGCACTCCAGACTTCAAGTAAATATGCCACTCAGCAGTTTGAGTGTGTAGCCAACTTGCGGGTACCATTCTTTATGTAAACTCAAATATTTGCTTAACCCGGGTTGCATTTGGGGCAGTCTCAGTCATGCAATACCACTATATTGCAATATCAAATGGAATAGTTTTTTGGCAAACAAAGTATATTCCTCCTAATCAATTGTTCTTCCGTGTGCAAGGATAACAAAACAACGCCAATCAATAAAACCAACAATGTGGTCACGGATGCGTGTTAAGGAAGCAAAAATAAATGAAAGAACATGCACAAAGTGCATCAGTGGGAGGGCTGTGGTTGCTATCCATCCATCATCATTAGATCAATTATGTACAACGAAAACTTAGCCTTGCCAATGGAAACGATTATCCTTGCATTAAATCGTCTGCGTAAGTCTGTACCGGGAAAACCAGGTCAAACGCTGTAATTAGTCAAAATTTGATGAAAACAAAATACCTGCATTGTATGCTTTGTAGCAACACATATTCCAACAGAGAAGAACAATAAAACATTCGCTAATTGCACTTATTTATAACACCGAGCCGGGGATGTGGGATTCAAAGGACTTACCATTAATTTTTCGCACTCACTGTCATTCGCCATGAAAAAACGTTGGCGATGCGATCATGAAGCTGGTGTTGATGAGAAATCTGTTTAATTGTGACAGACAGTCACTATCCTTCACTGTTACCTGGAAGTACCAAGTACCTACCGTGCAGCGGGGCATAGTCGTCCCTTCACTTTTATTCACAATGACAATTCAAGGTAATCCTTGACGTTTAAAATCCCATTTTGCCACTCAACTGACAATTTTGTAAGCTGGGAAATAAAACTCACTTAGCACTGTGTTTGTTGTGTGTTTATTCTGTGCAGCTTTTCTGTTCCGTACTCGTAATGTGCGTCATGAGAGTCTATGTGAATGTCGGGATTAAGTATGCCCTGCATGCATGTAATAGCATGTGTATCTCTCATTAAATGAAATAATTAGGAGACGTGTCTACGCACTTGAACAGAAATCCACTAAATAGTGTTCTCATACCTACTCGTAGATTGTATTTGCAGGACCTTTTCATCCAGTCACCCACCCTCCTCCACCTTATGGGGGGAAGTGGCGAATATAAGTAGATTTCACGTATCAGGGTTGTGTAAACTGCGTTCCATGGGTTAGATTTATTGAATGTAACTGTTGGGCCCTCTGCTGGTTTCTTTTTGAATTATATGTCATTTGACAGCTGTTTCGCACTCAAAAAATTAACAGAGTGCTGTGTTGCCGAAACAGTGCGAATTTTGAAAAGAAATTTTGGTCGAAATAATGCATGCAAGTTTGTGAAGAAAGTTCGTGAGAGTGGCATTTTCTAACATTTGTTAAGCATTTTTTAAGTTGTGTTGTTATCTGAATTCTATACGAAGAAATACACAATAAGACAATATGCTTCTGCGAAGTCTTAAGGGCTTTTCTTAGGTTTGGAAGACCTCTTTCATAACCCCGGTACACAAAAAAGGTTAAAAGAATAAGTAACTAATTATCGTCCCATTGCTAAAATTTATAATATACCCAAAATCTTCGAAAGTCCTTTGAATAATCTCGATTCGTTTTCTTCGAAGTCTGCCTTGGAACGACCCTGTTATCTTGCCTCCCTATTGCGACCGCCTCAACCTCATTAACTTGAATAGGTACACTTGAAGAACGCAGCTTAGACTAAATCTGTACGTTGTAACATGCGTTCACCTAAGATTCGTTCTTTTGATTGCATCCAACTTTAATTTGAGTTTACATGTGGGTTCGGTACACACAAGGTACCATTATACGGTTGGATGGGTATGGTAGTTCCATATCTGCCGAGTTCATCAACCTTACAGTTCCCTGTGATATCCCCATGCCCTGGCACCCAGTAAAGGGGAATGTTAAACTGCTTTGCCATCTCTATGAGAGACGATCGGCAATTTAGGGATGTTATTGGGTTTAGAGAACACGATTCCGAGGACTTGATTGCTGACTGGCTATCCTAGAAGATGCGTATATCTGTCGTTGATATGACATTTTTCTTAATCGCCATTATTTCCACCTGGAACACGCTACATTGCTTTGGAAGACGGAAAGAGAGGCTAAGATTAAGCCTATCAGAGAAAACACCTCCACCTATCGCGTCGTTAGTTTTTGAACCCTCGTCCGTGTAAAGTGAATGGACTTATCTTCTTCAAATTCATCTTCTTCTCAGAAAGACCTGAAAGGAATGGTGACTTTAAAATTCTTAACTTGGGTATGGTGTAGTCGATGTTTCTAGGAAAATTCTGAAATTATTCAAAATGCAGGCTTTGCCAAATTCTTTATTTAAATAATTTGAGATTGATTTGAGATACTCGTAAACAGCTGTGTAAGATGAAACAGAATATACAGTGCTGCATACGGAGTCAACCTCAGTGCCCCGCTTATACAGAGACAAGCTGATATGTGGACTTTGCTTAGTTTGCTGAGGTTTATAGCTTTATCCAAGGCAGTCCACCAGACTACCACCCCGTACGTGAGGATCGGTCCTATAATCGAAATGTAGAGCCAGTGAATAATTCGGGGTTGTAGACCCCATTTAACCCCGATAGCATTTTTTTGCAAGAGAAAACAGCTAATGTATATAGCTTTCCAGCTTAATTTCGTATCCAAAAAGAAAGTTAAGCTTATACCATTAAGAGAAGGAGGTGTAATGAATGAATTTTATATTTCCTAGAGGACTAGATCAGTTTTGTGGGATTTCACATCCAAACCACACCTAGCTGTCCATTTAATTAGCTTATTTAAAGCATTTTTTAAGGGTTCAATGTGTTTATGTACTTCCCCGAGAGGGCTATAGTAACGTCGTCTGCATAAGCGATCACCTCTGCCTCTGCTGATGGATCTTTTGACCGATGCCCCCCCAGTTTTGTGATGATAATGTGACTAGTAGATTGATCAGCTCACTAAGTGTGTTATCCACCTTCAGGTCTGCCAGGGCATCTATGATCGCTGATGGTTTGACGTTTGTTAAAAGCACAACAGCTTTGTTGATTTACGACAGACCAAAAACTTACTTCCTTCAACCTTACGAGTATTGCCTCTTTACAGCACTGGTCAAACCATTACTAATACTCTTTATTCTGCTACGGATAAAGTCATTCATACCTCAGAGGATAGTGTCAGTGATCATATCAGCCGTTGGTTGGCTGAAGCTATTCGAAATTGCGAAACTACGAGTACCTCGAATTCCAATCTTTTTCAACATTTGTATTATTTTCTTGTGGCAAAGTTATGGAGGTTACTAAAGAATGGTGATTCATATTTAAGCTGCTGTTTATTGTATTCGAATATTCTACAAAAAAGTTGATTGACATTTCTAGTTTGCAAAAATCCAAATTAATTTTTATTTACTATTTCGTCTTGTTATTGGCTGGCCATTAGTTCTTCAATTATTTTATCTATCCCCTGTAGAATTAATATTGGACGATAGATGAGCACATTCGATTTCTATACTCGTACCGCCCAGTAAATTCGACAAACTTTGGCTACGTAAGTGTGTTTGGAAAACAAATTTGTTCAAATGACATATTAACCAACTGAGCTATGACAGGCGTTAGTACACACTCTAACTCTTATACAGGGTGTGGCAAAAGTAACTATATGATTTGTTTTTTAAATAAAAATGATATCAGTTGCTCTTTTTATGGCATTTGTGGTGTGTTTTTTTGCGGTATAAGACCAATTTTTTCGTGAATGTTTTACTTTAGTTGCTACAAGGTTTGACACTTATTCACATACGCATTTTTCTTAAGATAGCCAAACAAGAAAAAATCTGGAACATCAAATCAGGCGTGGTGGACAACTCAAATTGCTGTATTTCAAAATTATCCGTTTTGGAAATTGTTCCTTCAATAACTCCATTATTGCACGTGATGTATGGGCTGTTGCACCCTCTTGCTGAAATCATACACTGGCGTTTGGTGACAATTGTAGATATAAATAATTTTGGAGCATTGCCCTATAACGTTCTCCATTTCTTGTTACGAACATTTTTGACAAAAATAGTCTGTAAATCTTTTCGGCGGCAATGCCACACTAAACAGTAACACGAATTATGTGTAATAGTCTTTGATGAAGATTTTAGGGATTTTGAGATACGAACCTCAAAAGTGGAAATGCTCTTCGTCGGTCATCATTAAGTTTGCCAAAAAGTTTTCATCACGCTCAGTGAGATCTAAATCTGCTCTTCCGTATTCCAAGCGCAGTGCGAGGTCTCCAGGATATAGTTTTTGGGCTAGCTGGATGTTGAAGAGGTGTAAATCCTCTTTCACAATCCCCCGAAGAGTGCGGTCAGAAAGCTATAATTGGGAAGATCGACTTCACGTTGATATCTCCACGATTTCTGCGATGCTTTGTCTCACAACATGAACATTTTTCAGTCGAACTGCCCGTTCGTCTTGGATCTCTAACAGTCCCGAATTCAGCAAAATTATACACCAGCGACCCGTTGGTTCAGTTCTCCTGAATGCACGTTGAGTATTAATTATTGAACGATCATTTTCAAGGAATAGAAAAACAATTTTACGAGTAGTTATTTGCGCAATTGTGTAGCGTTCCATTTCTTATATCTCCCAAGTTTAATTTGTGAAAAGTAGAAATATTCGCAAACAAAGAAGTTAAACATTTTTTACATCATATACATAGTTTCTTTTGCCGCACCCTGTACTATCAATTAATATCAGTTTGAGTTACATTTCCAAAGAATATTGATTGCACTGAGCTTCTTTCTGTACCGTGATATGTTTTGACGTTACAAGTATGGATAATAGATCTTATTTTTTCCGTGAATTGAATGGCAAATTTATTAGCGATGCTTGGTGGATTTAAAACAGATCAAAATTTGCGCCGAATTTCACTCCAAATGTCATCTAAGCTGATTGCTGTTTTACCCAGAATATTATTTATCAATCTCCATGTAAATGGTATTGTTTTCTTTTAGAGGTATAGAAATTTAAAATGAAATAAAATATATGGCTTTATTGGAAAGATAATTTTATGCCATTAGTGTTTAAATATGATTTTGAGCACACTCGTATGGAAGTCAAATTTTCCATCACTCTTTCGAGCACCTGGGGCCGTATATCAGCAATAACACGGCGAATGTCGGCTACCAAGTCGTCCATTGTCTTTGGTTTATTGGCGCAGACTAACGACTCCACGTACGAGGGTGGGTCTATAAGTCCCTGAAAAATGAAATAAGGAACACTCTTTTCGGTATAAAAACATTTTATTTTTCAACATAGTCTCCTTTTCAACACTTCATCCAACGTTTCTCCAATTTGTTGATGCCCTCCAAATAATACGATTTCTCGAGCCCCTCAAACTAAGCATTTGTTTCAGCGTTTACCTCTTCATTCGACCCAAAGCTCTTACCTCCGAGCCATTTCTTCATGTTTGGAAACAAGAAATAGTCGCAGGGGGGTAAATCTGGGGAATATGCTGGATGAGGGAGGAGTTCGTAGCCTAACTCATGCAATTTTACCATTGCTACTGCGGACTTGTGCGGCCAAATGCGGCCGTTTTTGCTTCAAATCGGCTTGGAATCGATCCAGCAGCTCTGCGTAATATGCGCCGGTGATCGTTTTACCTTTTTCAAGGTAATCGATGTGAATAACACCGCGCGCATCCCAAAAAACTGTCGCCATGACCTTGTTTGCTGACAAACCCGCCTTGGCCTTCTTCGGCTTCGATTCACTAGGAGAAGTCCATTGTTTTGACTATTCCTTGGTTTCTGGTGTGTTGTGGTGAATCCAGGTTTCATTCACGGTTACGAAAAGGCGGAAAAACTCAGACGAATTTTTCTGGAACATCGCCAACCACACCTTTGAAGTTGTCAAACGAATGCGTTTGTTGTCGATTGTGAGCAAACGCGGCACCCATCATTGAGCCTGTGGCCTTTTCAAGCTCGCGCACTTTCACTCACCGACCGTCCATTATCAAACCATGGATTTTGTCGACCATTTCTGGTGTGGTGATCTCAATTGGGCGACCAGAACGTTCGGCGTCACTTGTGCTTGAACGACCGCACCGAAATTGAGTAAACCAGTGGTGAATGGTTCCAATCGATGGTGAAGAGTCCTCATAATATTTGTCAAGCTTTTGTTTGGTTTGCGTGATAGTTTTTTCTCGCAAAAAATAGTGTTTAATGAGCACTCGAAATTCACTTTTTTCCATTTTAACGAAAATGCTAGTAGGCGTTTATATAAAATGGCTGCCACAACAAAACTATTTCACAGATCTGTCTGAAAATTTGGGTGAGTTCTTTTGAAAGACGATTCTTGACAAACAAAATTAAATTTAAGGTGACGACACAATTTGTGTTAATTTTCAGGGACTTATTGACCCGTATCTCAACAGAAAATAATCCAAAGGTGTTAAATCACACGTTCTTATATAATATAAAGGGTGTTTTTTTTTTTAGATGTTTGGATCTTTCCGGTACTCGGCGAATTTGTTCCTATAATAAATCTGACTCAACATATTGAATTTATTTATTACCATAATTTCAAAAGGCTTTGCTGCTCATCTGCTGTTTTTCATTTATTATATAACTTATTTCTTTCCATTGTTATCCACAGATGACTCCTACACGTCTCTTAATTCTATTCTTCTATTTTTACAGCTGATTTTTTATAGCATTCGTTGAATATTTGAACAAGTTTGTTATAAAAATCTTTTATGTTTATTATACATAGAGTACTATAAATGATGGTCATGGCAGTTTTTCCATACAAGAGTTCTTCCATACAAGAGTACACGTTTGACTCTGAAACCTGAAAGGTCTCAATCGCCGTAGACTTTGTCAGTTCTCACTATTTAAGTGCTTCGAAAACAAAACAGAGTTTGAGGCCTTAGCTTAGTTAGTTTAGTATTCTGGGGCACCTTTAGTCTACATAAACTATATTTCAGGTTCCAATATAGTTAAATCTGGAGAGAAAGTATTCGAGCTGTAACTGGTGGCAAAAAGGATCTAAAACCACGCCTCTAACTATGAAATACCCCCCAAAACTTTTCCACACGAAGCCTTGCCTAGAAAAAAAAAAAAAAAAAAGATTTACAACTTCTGAAACATGTATGAACACAAATCCAGCAACAATGAATAGGAATACATGAATAATTAAGTGGCGGCCGTAAGAGGATATGATTTTTTGGCAGCTCTCTCGTTGCAAGGTTTTATTATTATCCCGCTGGTAAATTTAAATTAGACATAATGAATTTATCGGCTTTTCAATTATTAACATGAATGAGAGCCAGCACAGTGTATCCTGGTTTGCAAATTCTCATCGTTTGCAGCTACTGTAGAGCCGCACCGATGATACAACAACAAGTGAAATGGGAGGGGTTCTCGCCTTGGACCGCAGTTGTCAATTCGGCATTTGTCGTTTTTCTAGCTTCGATGGAAGGATGTGTGTTGCACAGTGATGGCCGACAGCTGGCCAAGTACAATTTCCGCATTTGAGTATTTGTTTGTTCGTAATTGGAATTCGGATTGCATGCATGCAGATATGGGGTCATAAAGAATTTATATTGTTAACTAGTAGAGTTGTGCCAGCTTTTGTTTGTTTAAAGCGCTTCTGGCTTGGGTATAGCTAGCAGTTGTTGTGCGCTTGTAGATTTTCGGAAATATTTAGTGGAGAAATCAGGAGCCATTGGAGACTGAATTGAATTTAACGATGTTGTGGGCGCTGGGACAATGTGCTTAGAATGCTTTATTTAGGGCATTGAATCATGAATCGTTTTGTTGTTATAATCGATTTCGGTTTAAGCTGAGTCATATTTATTTGAACTCATTGCCTGGGGGGTTTGGCAAGTTGAACTCTGCCAAAATGAAATTGTTATCTATTTGGAACTGAATGGGATCGCATTTAAACTGTCACTGTCAGATTAGTATATATTCGTAACATGGTTGATAATAAATTAGACCTGAAAGTACCTACATACATAGACATATGCTACATACTATATTTATAACATATAACCCTTAAATTATTTATTTACTACTTAGGTGGCGAATAAAATGCGCGATGCGAGTAGAAGAGAAGGAGCAAAGTACGTTAGTGTAAATCCTTAGACAGAAAAATCGTTGCACTTGTTTCAGCAGACAGATAGATCATCATCTACGGGCATAGTTTCAAGAGATGTGGCGTATATCAGTTAAAAAGCCTCCTATATCTAACTGAGGTGCCTTAGTTGACTCGGGGATCACTTTCAGATTCCAACTGAAAATATATAAGGTGGTGCAAAAGTCATAGCCCTATCGGAAGATGCTCTCAGTTTTGCAAATGGCATCTTATATCATCGCAACTTTGACATTTGTGAAATAAACAGAAGTAGAATACACTTAGATGACCCATGGACAGACGTAGCCGGCTCCGGAGCAGCCGTTCGGTCAAGAATGTCCCTGCTGTGGCTATAGATGTCCAAGAGGTCTCTCAAACATCAATCAGACGACAGGCCATGCAATTGTGCATCAATAGACGGTCTTTAAAGCTAACTTTGGTGAGAAACTTGAAGATGTACCCGTACAAAGTGCATCAGCTATCGCCTGCAGACTAAACCTTGACGAGGATGATTTTCCATCGTAAATCATCATTAGCGACGTGGAGCACTTCCATCTAGCGGATACGTGAAAAAGCATAATTATCACTTCTGGGGCACTGAAAACCCGCTTGATATGCTCCAAAAACCATTACAACCTCTCAGTCAGTCGGATGAACTGCACGAAGCATGGAGGAAGATAGGCGACAACAAAGCACCTGGATCCGACAGCATCCCAAATATGGGAGTCAAAGCAGCAGCCCAAAAGACACAGTACCTTTTTATAGCAACGATTCAAAGGTGCCTTGTGGAAGATATCATCCCTGAACCATAGATACTTTAACATCTGGTGTTGCTACCCAAAGGGAACCAGCCACGCGGAGAACTTTCGTTGTATCAACCAATATGCCTGTTAGATACTATGAGAAAGATCCCAGAACGTATCACATAAGGCAGACTGGTAGATACACCATAGTACTTGCTGAAGATAGTGATGAACTACTTAACCAGCAGAAAGTTTAGGTACCTGACCGACGATATCGTTAAATACTACAACGTTTCCGCCGAAGTTCCACAGGGGTCAGTCCTTGGACATCTCCTGTGGAACATAATGTATGACGAAGTTTTGCGACTAACGAGCCACAAGAAGTTAAGGTGATCGACTTTGCTGACGATATCGCCGTGGTTACTGTGGACAAACACATCCACGAGATAGAGTCTGCCATGGATGAAGCAGTTGCTAAGATCAAAAATTGGCTAGAGTCTGCTATAGACCACAAGACCGAGGTCACAGGCGAAAGACTGTGGAATACGCAAATTTCCCGGTTGAGAGCCAGACAATCGGGTTTAAAGAGGCACTAAAGTATTTAGGAGTAATGCTCGCCAACAGGCTGAACTTCAAAACGCACGTTGAGTATTCAAGCAAAAAAGGCTTTACAGATACAGGCAGCACTTTCCCGTATGCTGCCAAAAATCGGTGGGCCTGGACACGCCAGGAGGATTCTGCTATCCAAAATTGTAAGCTCCATCATTCTTTAAGCTGACTCACTCTGGGCGAGGGCACTTACAACAAATGAAACAAGAAGGAAGCTCTCGTCTGCATACAGGCTCTGTGCAATCAGAACTATAAGCGATTTCCGAACAATTCCGGATGAAGCAGCCTGTATTGTAGCCGGTATGATCCCCATTGAAAATCTAGCCAGCAAGATGCAAAGGGTTTACCTTAAGGGAACCACATAGTAGTTGTGGACTACAACTAAGTTAAGCGAAGGAATGGATTGGATTAGAAGTTGCAGACAAGAGATCATTTATAAAAATTAGATGGAGGCAAAACAGACCCTTGGCGAACACCAGCATTTATATGGTGTCTGAGACAGCTTATACTGAATGCAACGAAAGGTAATTTCTAATCCATTGAAGACTGATGCCTGATGCTAAACTGATGCCTGATCCATACTACCGCTCATTGAGGAGTTTTCGTAAATCAACTTATTTCAAAAGCTGTCGATTTATCAGTGTTTCCTTGAAAAGAAGGGAGATAAGTGCAATGGGTCGGTAATTGGATGGAGAAGAAGATTCGCCTTTTCTAGGGATGGGCTGTTTTTCATTTACTCTGAAAGAGCCCTGGAGAGTAGGATAGACAGAAAGCTTACGCTGAGGTTTTGCCGGTCCGGAAGAACACCTCTTCAAAACTATGGGGGAGATACGGGTTTGTATATGTTAAGACCTTTGAGTACTCTTGCAACTTTACGATTGCGAAAGTGGACTTGTCTCATGGAAAATTCTATGCCCTCAAATACAGGCAGAGACAAAGTACTATCTGACAGCGTGGAGTTCAAAGTGAGCAGCAAGATAGATTGGCTTTGTCTAAGGAGCTGATAGCTGGAACGTCACTGTAAATGAGCGTTGTGATGGCAAACGAGGCAACATTTTTTAATATTTTTGACGAACGTCGAATTTACTTTGCCTGGGCTAAATACGATTCACTTTAAAATTTAAAATTTTAAAGAGATATACTACCATACCACGTATTTCACAGTACTTTGACGGTGGTATCCGATGGATTCGCACATCAATCAAACATCACCGGAAAATCTTGACTATTCCCATGATGTTTGATGTTCACTTGTTTGATAATAAAGGGTCTGGCGATAAATTGGGCCAAAAACTATTTTTCATACTTTCTAACAAGCATTCTACCTCTGAAGATAGAACTTCTAATATTCTAGTATTGATTTGTATGAATGTAGCACATTTTTCGATGGCTTTTCGTCTGTACTGCGGCCATAACTTCACGGATGTTGGTTTTTAAGTGCTCCAACAAAAAGAAATCTAACGAGACCACATTATATGATCTTGGCGGCCAACGGCCTGGGAACTTTTCGTGCAATAGAGCCAAATATACTTATGTTGTGTGACACGTAGCCCCGCACCAAACTGTCACTAGTGGTGGATGCAATGACCTCTCAATGATCACATTTGAATTCTCAGAACCATAAATTCTGCAATTTCGTTTGTTGACGTAAATACCGAGCAAAAAATGGGCCTCGTGGCTGAAGAAGTATTTGTTCGAAAAATAGGCGTCAACTTGTTGATTTTCTAGCACCCAATCAGCGAATGTTCTGCGCATTCTATGGTCAGCAGGCTTTAGTTGGTGTGTAAGTTCGACCTTATGGGGATGAAGATACAAATCCAAGAGCAAAAATATCCCAAACGGAACTGTAGAGACTTACAGCAGCTATGTTTTTAATTGATCGTGCATTACGATGATGCACAGGCCTTACGGCATCACAAACACTACTGATTTGTTCGAATTTGGTGATTTTGTTTCGAATTGTTCACTCAGTTGAGCGATTATGATAGATATTGCAGAATTGTTATCTTTGTAGAAAGATACAACAATTATTCCAATGACAGATGGGTTTGACAGATGCTATATGGAATGGATGTGAAATCCCAATCTTTTATCTTTTCGTTTTCTTCATTGCATGTTTGCTGTACACTATACTCGATATACGGAGGGTGGATCGTCGACTCTTACAACGAGCATGCATATACATGACGTCACAAGGTTCTCTGACTAATCAGATCTTTTATCAAAGCACTAAAATTGGATGCACTTTTATACGTGACCAGTGCTCTTTCCATTGTAAATATTAAAAGGCCAAAGAGCTAGTTGCTCCATCTGTTCATACGTGTATGTCATTCTTGAATCATATATCATAAAAATATCTGCTGCTATGTGTACTACTGATGAAATACCACACATTACGTACAAAAAGTATCTTTCATGAGGATGCCGATGGGGTTTCGACATCGGTTCGTGGTATTCATGCCCGAATCGATTAGGAGGAGTCAGCGTAGTCATTCAGTATCTATTACCACCAAGCTGGCTAAGTTTTTTAAACATTTTGAGATGTTCTGCAACCTAATTCTGAACTTTTTTTTAATACGACTAATAGCAGCGATTCAGGACACAAAGGAGGAGGCTAAAGCACGCCAATTCTCAGTGTCTGTTTAAAAATACTGCCCTGTCCTACAAGAGCTTTTCAACTTTAATGAAATCAATTCGGTTTAATACTTCAAAAACACCAATTCATCATTGTATTGGCTTGCTAAATCGCTTAAATTTTCTCAACGTCATGTGTAATTTGCCATCCATTATTATTTTATGCATATTTGCGGTCGAACACCCCATTCCAAGCCTTTTTTGCGAGCAGTCAGCTTATTCGTGGAAACATGCACTGATGGATGCTATTAATTCAATTTGGCAAATGTTCCAAATTAAATAGTAACCAACTCTTAACCGCTTTCACACCAAAATATCGAATACATTGTGTCGTTTTTATACTCCCCCCGTGCTAACAAAAAAATAGCTGCCACAATTGATGAATAATAGCCTGCTCATTTGGTCTGCACGTGATTCCACACTTGTGTGTATGTGCATTTTTAATTAGGATAGCAGCAATGGAGGTTATTGTTAAAAAACAATACATGCCACACTATAGAGTAAACATTTTTGCATGAAGAATGGAGGGTGGTTTCGAAATTGTTTTCACAGTGAATGCCATGGGGCTGATATGAGCATACGAGCATGTAGAAGTCAAATGAAATCAACGTTTTAGAACGTGTTTTGATGCTCATAATTAATTTCAGAAATGACAACTATCTATGAAGTTGTCTTGTTTACATTCGCACCTACAAAGCTTTTAAATTGTCAGAAGCATGCGGTGCTACACAAATTAATTAGATTGGAACTCTTGCTTAGATACTTATGAGTTGACAGACAAAAGACTAGAGGCTAAGTGGTGCTCCAGAACCGTAAACAGGCAGGAGCAATTGTAAGTGCAGTGTTCAACTCCAAGTTAGGAGCTTAGCTTGACTTACGGATAAACCAATTGCTCACCAGCAGTTAATATGCTGGACCACTGTGAGGTGGCATTGAGTCGAATGGCTGCACCGGCTGCCATTTGCTTGCCAAAGAGGTCTAGTGGTATCAGATGGAACAGAATGTCTAGTGCATCCGTAGTTGTACTAAATTTTAAATACACCACTCATGCACAGACAAGCCTGATCTCTGTATTTTCGCTAGCCGGTTGCGCTTTATAGCTTTGGAGAGAGCTGGCCACCAAATGATCATGCCGTATCATGGGCTTGATAAAGGATAAATAGAGCCAGTAAGTTATGCGAGGTTATATTCCCCACTTCTTACCATACTCTTGCACGAGTATAAAGCTAAGATAGCCTTCTTAACGCGTTCCTGAATATTGGGCTTCCAGCTAAGTTTCCTATCCAAAATAAGACCTAGGTATTTTGCTTTGTCTTTAAAAAAAAAAGCTGGTCCCATTCAGTTTAGGAGGGAATTTTATATTTCCTGGTGAAGAGGACCAATTCAGTTTTTTGGGGATCCACATTTATCAGCTCATTTTGAGAGTTTAGCAAGGGTATTCTGCAGCAACTCCTTTAGAGTAGTCAGGACAGCTATAGAAACGTTGTCTACATAAGCTATCACCCTGCAGCCCTCCCTTTACAGGATAAGTAGTAGCTCATTCACTACAAGATTCCAGAAAAGGGGGAAAAGACAGTTACGTTGTTACACTGTGCTTCTATTTATAAGTGCCAGCGACTTTCTCTGGTCTTGCCCTGTGCTTCTTGGGAGGAAGTCATTTGGATTTCGTCTCCCATGCATGCTGTTAGTTCTCTCCCTACCACGTACTGAGTCGTGGTGCTACTGTTAGCAGCCACTGTGCTGCTTGCTCGTTTACACAATCTACCAGCATCAGTCTTATATTCCGTCAAACTGGAACACGCCACTTCTATTATAGCGTCTTCTAGCAGTGTCATGGAATACTGCTTTGGAAGGACTACCTTTCTTTTGACCGCTCCTGAGTAGCTGGTGCCAGATTCCGGCTTATGTCTCTTTGTCGTGTATGCGATGCTGGCTCCCGCTGTCTTGGCACTGTTCTGACCGGTGTTAGGATCCGCTGTTTTGTGGTATTCTGCGGCTGTTTTTTCCTCTTTTTCGCCGCTCTTGACTTTCCAGATTGGTTATTTTAGCCTCCGTTTTCCCCTCTTCGGCTTTCTTCCTAGCCTCATAAAGTTTGAGTCCTTGAGCTAGGAAGCACAGGTACCACTTTCCACCTGCTCCACTGAGGCTTCTTCTCAGTGGGTCATCCAGTGTTCCAGGTTGGCCGAGAACTGGTAGATCGAGATATTTTCTAGTGCCTCTTTGGAGTTTTTTCTTCAACTCCAGGCGTTCTTTTAATTGGGAGGTATGTTCTTTCCTAGTGGGGGATTCTGCTTTTTCCGCAGGGTAATTCTTTTTGCTTTCTTCGGCTTCTGACGGCCGCTTTCTTGCCTTGGAGGTGTTCTCCTGCGGCTGAAGTCTAGCCTATGATACCCTATGATACCCATAAGTGTGGTAGGTTTAAATGATACAACAGTTTGCGATGCCTGTGGTGAGTGCGACAATACTGCGGAATACTTACCCTGTGATTGTCCTGCTTTTGTTCGTACCAGGGGCAGATTTTCGGCTCTGATGTAGTAGGTGCTGATACCATAAGCTCCTCATCACCATTAAAATGGATAAAACAGCGTTTGCTTTTTGGTAGTACAATGGAACAGTTGCGTCTGACCCGACAAAAAAAAAAAAAAACTTACGTGGTCAAATGCACCACGTCGAGGTTTCTGCCAGACGAGGAACGTTCCAGTGTTACACGTTAAATATGGATTTGTATTCATTTGTCCCTTTTATGTTCGTGTAAGTGATGTTTGTCTTGGTTGTTTCTAACCCCTAACGTCAGTGCTAAATGATGACCTTTGGATGCATTGGGGGATGCTTTGGCAAATCTCTGCTCGTTAGAGCTGCAATCTACGACACATATCTAAAGTGCTTCGAGATGCTAGAGAATCCCATCATTCCTACAAAACTGCCGACATACTTTGAAAAGTAAAAATCTAATTAAAAGTGGGATTTCCCCCAACCACATGCTTACGCGTAATATTTTGGCCAAATCAATTTAAAAAAATAAAAATAAAAAAAACCCAAGAACCTTAAATCTAATTTTCGCATCTGCTTGAGAAATTCGAGCGCCAAAACCTCATCATTCTCAAGCACCCACACACAATCGATATTTATCAGGATTCGCTATGAAATTGCAATCAAAATTTCATCGACTGTCAGATGATGTCTTCATAACTGACAGCAGTTCATTTAATAAAAATTCCCTTCTGCGAAATTACACCAACAAAACCAAGACAAAAGTATAAAAATCTACAAATAGGGCGAACAAAAAAAGCGTGAGGAGTAAAAAATACTTCAACCAAGGATCAAAGCGGAGTCAGAGTTCATTTGGTTTCATCGCAGAGAGGAAATCACCTGCGGGTAAATCGCCTTAGGGGGGCGAGCATTATGAAATTTTACGCTACCTCTACCATCCACATCCCTCAGCATACACTCGATTACGAACTTTTGTTTAAATTGGTTGGAATTTAAATTTTCCATATACTCTAAGCTTTCGCCTCCCCACACTCGTCATGGTCCCGGTGCATAGAAGAGATACATATGTAGTTGGACCGGGTTTTTTTTTTTGTTTTATATCTCTCAGTTCGTGGCTGTAACTTGTTGGCACACAAAATGCATGTGTGTGCATGCTAATGCTAGGGGATGAAAATTACATAGCAAAATGAAGTCGAGGAAAAATCGCAATATTCATCCCCATGTTCCAGAAGATAAAGACAACAAAAAAGGAGGGTTGGGCTGGGCATACGACGAAAAAAAAGTCGTATCCACGTACACGAGTCCATAAAAGATTCCGATACAATGGTGCTGCCGTCCATTTGGCTCCAGAGTGTTTCGTTCACTTTTATGCTTTTTTGTCGGGGGTGTATGTGTGTATTTGGATTGTTCTCCTCACACCCTACAGCGACATGATAAATTTAAATAGCCAAAAATGTTCGCGAGTCCATTAGGGGGTGGTGACAGGAGACAGGATGTACCTAGTGGAAGGAGAGATTCATAAAGTGCAGATGCTGGAAAATGGCTAGTGGCCATTTACCCCTCTCTCTCATTGCTGGCAAAAGAACTGAAGTGTGGAACCTACAGAGTCCTAGATGGCGACTCATAAAAAGGAAGGATTTTACACGCTGTCATAGTTGAACACGAAGTTTACATATGGTAAGAGGGCATTAGACCGGAGCTGCTGCTGGAGAAGTTTTCGAAACGAGTGTAATATTTTAAATGCGCTTATCTGTAGGAGGAAAATCCTCATCCTCTATCGAGGTTATTGATAGTTTTCATGCTGCAGGGTGATGATGCGTGCAATGATGGTCATTAGCCTTGCTTTAGGAAAACGAGACAGACAAAAAAATTAAATTGAAAAGAACAGATACGATAAAATGTTGCCAAAGTTGGGTACTCGGAGGGTTAACTTTACTTGAATTAAATTTGTCTAGAGTTGTTAGCTCCTCTTCATTAAAAAAATCTTCATCTTAACTTGGTCTTCATCTAGGTTGTTGGACAATCTTTTCTGGTCATATTATTCTCCAACAGAAGGAAGGGAGGAAAACGTCATGCACGCAGAACCCAACATCCTTCCCTGCAAAAGCAGGAGAAACTTGAAAGGAAGCCATACCAATGGGTGACCTAAAGTGTGTTGCTTACTTAGCATGGATGTGTTAGAAATTGCTGCCTCAAAATCTAAAGTGTGTAAACGGTCACAATTAATTTTTTCACTTACTCTTCAACGCCAAGGTAGGAAGCGACAACACTATGCTTGAGCACATGATGGGAGGGCAAGGCCTCCTTGGAGACCGGAATGACAACGGTGTGTGATTTGTGGACTTCTGCAATACCAACCGGCTAGTCAGTGGAGGTAAATTGTTTAAGCAAAACACATTTAACATTTAACATTTAATAAGATCAGTTGCGATCCAACCATATCGATCACATTGCAATCAGCCGGCGCTTCAAAAATTAGATTGTTCATATATGCCATCATACTGCATCCGCCAACAGCAACCGCTCAAATTTGCTCAACATTACCAGGTTCAATACCGACAGGCTCAGGGATCCCCAAGTGCGCCAACAATTCCGGGACAATTTTGCCTTAAAAGCAGAAACAATCAGCAGCACAATGAAGGAGAGAATGGGTGACTATTGGAATGCTGTGAAAAATGTTTCTGCAACTCCTGGAGACAGATAGTTGAGCGTACAACAATCAAGGTGCGGATTGCAACGGCCGCAGCAGTAGATAAAACCGAGCTAGAAGCCCAATATTGCCGCGTAGTGTGAGACGTGACAAACGTCAGTATATCGTCTCACGGCAAGCAGGTGTCTATAACATCAAACAACACCCAGTGAAGAGTTTAAATGGCAACCTTCTGATAGGATGAGGATCAGGTCACTAGATGGAGAGAACTTCGTTATAGTTCTTAGACAATGGTCATATGATCTCGAACTCTAACGAGTCTTCCGAAGCAACAAATTCCCGAATTCGCACAGAACTTCCCAGTCCCTCAAGTGCCTCAATAAAAACAAAGCGGTGGGTATTGATGGCATCCCTGCCGAACTAGTTCATCTGCAGAACTGCTACACCCGCTCATATGGAGAGCATGGGGCAAGAGTGGAAAAGAGTGAGATCATTAAGCTTCAGAAAAAGAGAAATCTGGCAGGCTTTCGCACTCAGTTCTCCCACATCGACCACTTACAAACCTTATAGCCTCCGCTGCACCTACTGTTTATCGATTTCGAGAATGCTTCCGACAGCTTGAATCGAGATGCTGTCTGGTTGGCCTTGTGCGGGAGAGGCATCCCATCCCAGATAGTAAGTGTCGTGGCTTAAACAATGGTAAGGTGTCGTGTGGTTTTGATGTCCAAAGTGGAGTACCTCAGGGGTGCATACTGTCACCGCGTTGTGAAATCTTACCTTAAACACCTCAACTAAGCTGATGATATTTGCCTACTTTCACATCGTATAATGGGCATTCATATGGTGGCCCAAATTGAATACAGCCAAAACAAAAGCCCTGACCACTTCTAACACGCGCGCTTTACTCAATATTGATTGGTAACTACTTTGGGTGTAATAACGAATTTTCAATTTGTTTTAATTTTAATAAAAGTTTTCCCAATGGGGAAAATTTTTGTTTTCATCACTTCAAAAAATACTGCAATACATTTTGAGAACGTGAAAAGCATATAGGGCCGGTTTAGTCGAACTTAACAAAATCCATCCAGACAGCACAGCTTTACAAAGGGCCAGATACATCAGAAGCAAATCCAAATGAATTTAGCTCTAAGAAAACCTTACCCTCTGAAGACTTTGCACTATTTGATTATGAGCATCCTACACCCTTTTCAACTTCAAGACGATTGAGTACCGGAACCATTTTGTACACCCAAAGTGAAGAGCTTACCTCATCTGCGGCAGGGAAATCCAGGACAGACATTGAAATACCGAAGTTATCCAATGAAAATACCAAAAAATCATTCCGAAAGAGTTGATAAGATTCAAATCAAGTGTGCAAAAGGGGGTGAGTACTTTGTAGATGTCTGCATCCAGTTGGGTTTCAAAATTATAGGCAAGACGCGGAATAAAATTCCATAAGGAAGAGGAAATGAGGGGAAGAGACTCAGAGAAACCGATACAAGTACCGAAATCTTTAAGCCTCCAATCTCATTGTCAATTCCACACGGCTTAGTATTCCGCAAAATGCCCATAAAGTGATTCCCAGCTTTCAGTAGATTCCACTGCATACTTGAGTGGTTGATTTTGCCTTGCGGCGAGTTTGTTCAAAAGAAGTTTTAAAAAAAAACTTTATATGTAATTGGTGGCTATCCTAGAAGAGGCGTAGCGCAGTACTGCCAGATTTATAATTATGTATATATGTAGAAGCGATTTCAAAAGGGTATCCCACAGAACTATCAGCTCATGAGGCCTTTTGAAGTCTCTCAATACCACCGAAATGGTAATGAGAAAGTTTCAAAACTCCTAATGAACTGGTTTTTCGGAAACACGATTTTGAAGAGCCTTTTAGTAGTGCAAACATATGTATATCTAACGTAGTATATACCCTAAATGAAAATATATATGAATTGTTTGATGGATACTTATAGACTGAAAGACCCTTAATCCTCATCAGTTGATGAGGTAGGAAGCGTGTTCTCGGCTAACCGTGGTGGCGCCAAACTGGTTGTGTGCAGCAGAAACGGGAAGCCAATAGCTGCGTTCGGAATGTTATCCAAAGTCTGGAAAAGCAAAAGCTGAGACTGTTCAACGTAGGGTGCAGTACTTGGAAGGTGGATACCACTAACACACTCAAGCTGCAAACCTTCGTAAATAAGAATCAGCTTGCGGATTTTTTGGGCCAAACGTATCTACAACGAACAACTCCATCAGAGAACGGGCGAAGAGCCTATAGACATTACTATATAATGGAGAATTTTTTTAAATTTTGGTGGGGCAAAATGTCCCATTTATTTGGCTTAATACAAGCTAGAAAAAAAATACAATACAATACTTACAACACTAGAACTAAAAACTAAGACTTATAACTAGGAGCTAAAGCTAGGGCTTATGTAGAAGGAGGCTAAGTTTAATGGAGGAAGAGCTACGGTTGAAATCAAAAATGGAAATGTTTGAGTTTACTTTCCGTAGCATACGGGAAATTGGTTCGTTGGAGCCGTAGGACGTGCGGTGGGTTGGCAGATAGAAGAGACGGGGGTGTCTTAAATTACGAGGGTTAGTATTTAAGAAGATGGAGTTGTAAAGAGGCGGGCAATCGATAGAGCCTGAGAGGAGGCGATGAATGAAGAGAATGTCTGCAGCATCTCTCCGGTACTCAAGGCTATTCAGGTTAATGAGTTTGAGGCGGTCATGATAGGGAGGCAGAATTAGGGGATCGTTCCAAGAAAGACCGCGGAGGGCAAATCGAAGAAAACGTCGTTGTATGCTTTCGATTCTGGCTACATGAACTTGCTGATAGGGTGACCATGCTTGGCTGGCGTATTCGAGGAGGGGGCGGACGAAAGTGATGTAGAGAGATCTGGTTACGTAGGGATCAGAGAATTCCTTTGACCACCGTTTAATAAACCCAAGGGATGAATTGGCTTTACGAATTATCTCGTCAATATGCGAACGGAAATTAAGTTCCCGGTCGTACAATATGCCAAGGTCACGAAGAGACTGTACGATGGGTATAGGTTGATCATTAAGAAGGTAAAGACGGGGAGGGGACTTGTTGTACTTTCGTGATAGGGTGATGGATTGGCATTTCGTAACATTTAGCTCTAGGCAGTTTTTGAGACACCAAATAGAAAATGAATCTAGATCTTGTTGAAGCAAGCAGGGGTCTTGTGATGAAGATATGTGTTTATAAAATTTGGTGTCGTCGGCATAGAGAGAGATAGAGGAGTGTTTAATAACCCTTTCCAAATCGTTTATAGTTAAAATGAAGAGAAGAGGACCTAGATGACTGCCTTGTGGTACACCAGAGGTGGCCAGAAATGGGGCAGATAGGACGGACCTGAAGCGAACGCTATAGAAACGGTTTTCCAGATAAGAGGATATCCATTTCAGCAGTATTGGTTCAAAACCAAGGGCAGACAATTTGAAAAGGATTAATTTGTGGGATATCTTATCGAAAGCTTTACTAAAATCGGTTGCAACAACATCGACTTCTTTACCACTTTCTAAGGCCGACAGCGCAGAGGACGTGAATTCAACGAGGTTTGTGGTGGTTGATCTACCTTTTAGAAAGCCATGTTGGTTTTGAGAAATTAAAGACTTGCATTGAAAGCTTAAGGATTCGTACAAAATACTTCCAGGAGTTTGTGGCACTGGATTAGGTACACCCTATGAAGCGAAGACAACTTCATTGCAAAATATGCCATGCAGTGGATTCCGCTAAACCATGGACGCCCTAGGCAAACGTGGTGTAGAACAGTTGAGGAGGAATCAAGTTCTTTGGGAATGAATTAGAGGCAGCTTGAGCGCATTGTAAAACTCCGAACATGCTTTGTTAATGCCCTATTCCCCTCGAGGGGTGAAAGGTTTTAAGTTAAGTTATGAAATCTATTGAGAAAGGATGATAATATGTGGCAAAACCCGGCAAGTTTATAATACAATCCTAAACCGGAGAAATAGCCACCGTCTCTAGGTTGGCTGTTGGTGACAGGCTTAATCTGTTTTTCGGCTAAAACATACGACGAAAACAACAATACCTAATTTAATTTTAAATTATATTTGAATTGCATTTACAAATTCTATTAAACTACCAAAAACATAGAGAAAACTCGTTAAAATACTCACCGCAGAAGAATTTCGAATTTGAAAATTCAAATTCACGTAACGATTTTTAACGGTTGAAAATTCAAATTCACATAACGATTTTTAACGGCGAAAACACACGCGCAAAAACAATTTTCAGCTTAAGAAACTTTTGAACAAAATTTAACACTTTTTCACTCAACAAAACACGAAAAAACACATTTAGCAACAAACTGCATCTATTAATTTACCAGAAAATTATAAACTTTAAGCTGAAAAGAATGTATCACGATTAAAATATTTTTTTTTCCTTCCGAATCGATCACGAACACGAGCCGCCATTAAATTATACCACTACCGTACCGCAATGACTTTTGACGAATGTGTGGGAGTTGGGAGAGAGGTAGATAGAGAAAGGTGCACAAGTATGACAGTTTCGTCGAATTTGCAGCGAAATGGAATAATTTTCTTATCATGTAGCGAATAAGATTTATGAGGAGAATAATTTTCTGAGGAAAAAAAATTGTTCTCGTGAAGGTTTCTCTGGATTTTTTAGTGAAACGTACTCGAACCGCATCAGCGGTACCACTAAGAAACAATTTTCCATAGGAAAAGGTCGAACAGTGTAACAAAAGTCAAAGTTTTATTATAGTCATTCATTTACAGGGTATTTCAAAAAGATTAGGTTGGTTATCTTGCACTGAGACCTAATGGTCTATTGTGCCCCCTGCTAATACCTAGGAGATGTTTATTCCCTCATTAGTGTTCCCTTGGCAATATAATTCTTTCAGAATAGTGTTTGAGGGTCAAATACTCTTACTTTGCCTTGCCAAGAATAGTTTGCCCTAGACACCCTCTCTAACCAGGTTTCTCTTAGGAATCTGAGAATGAGAAGTGGGTCTATGATTGGCATATCCTCACCTGATAGTTGGTATTTGCCCATGTGTTTCAATCTTTTGTGGGCTAGTGCCCCACAAAATCTGCAAAGGCCATCGTTGTTATACCTAGTTTCCTTAGATGCTTCCCGAGTTTACAGTGCCCCGTTAGAAAGCAGGTTGTTCCTGTTGAGGCAGATGCGCGCTTCGAATCTTTCTCGGTTACAGTGTCCGAGAAATTTCTTAGTTTGCTTCAGACCTGGAATATTAAATCCCGGTTCTCGTCCCGTCTTCTTCCTCCATCTTCCTGAATTCTTCGCATATGGTATGATTTCCTATTCGGCAGAATGGTTCCGGTCCAATGAAAGAGTCTTCTTTTTCATTGCCCCCTATTCCAGCGTG
Organism: Pocota personata; assembly: GCA_963082735.1. Classification (NCBI taxonomy): domain Eukaryota; kingdom Metazoa; phylum Arthropoda; class Insecta; order Diptera; family Syrphidae; genus Pocota; species Pocota personata. The sequence continues at coordinate 2,520,723 of OY720432.1, read as the reverse complement.
GCAGGGTAATCCATAGAGCATTTTTGACATTTGGAGGTATCCATCGAATGTTCTAATCTAGGTCTGAGGTGAATTTCTGGTGAATTTGGGCTTAGTACACCAAAAAAAATTTTATGCCGGTCGCTAGGACTACTGGACATTGACTGTGATACTTCTTGTTGCCATTCAGCATAGCACAGATCGGGATTAAAATCTTTACGCCACCGCTTGAGTGAAAGTTCCGCTGCCCTTGGCGTCAAATATAAGTCTTAAACCATTAACATTCTAACTCCATTATTATCATTCGCATGATATTTCCAAACGGTTTGATGGCTGGGTGTTGGTACACAGGCAGTGTGGTGAAAGACATTATGAAATGCATAGTATACTAGGAATGCTCTGATCTTATGGCGTAGTGCATAGTATACTCGTACTATAGACTGGTCAGTTAGTTAGTAGATATTCGGTTTAGTCAAAATCAAACAAATGTTGGCAACGAAGTAGAAAATTGAGATGGACCGCTCGCACGCATGAAATATTGTCCTTCGACTCCAAAAATCCAAAATCTAGAAGCTGAGGCAAACAAAGTGGGACTTAAAATAAACACACCTAAAACAAAAACCCTGAGCACTTCTTACACCCGCGCTCAACTCAATATTGCCAGACAGGTAGTTGGGAAGGTATACAACTTTCTATATCTAGGAAATATGGTCTCCACTAACTGCGGTGGCACCGAACTGGATGTGTGCAGCAGAATCGGTAAGGCAAAAGCTGCGTTAGAAATGCTTTCATTATCAGCACAAGAAAAAAGCTGCAACTACTCCGCTCCAACCTAGAATCAGTACTGCTATATGGGTGCAGTACTTGGAAGATGGATACCACTAATACAGACAAGCAGACCTTCGTAAATAGATGTCTAAGAATCATCTTTAGGACTTGTTGGCCCAAGCGTATCTCCAACGAATAACTCTATCAGAGAACGGGCGAAAAACCTATAGCCATTATTGTACAAAGGAGAAAGTGACAGTGGATTAGGCACACCATACGGCGCAAAGGCAACTCCATTGTAAAATATGTCATGCAGTGGAATCCACTCACATTGACAGGCAGAACTGCGGGACACCCTAGGCAAACGTGAAGCAGAACAGTTGAGGAGGAATCAAGCTCTTTGAGAATGAGTTGAAGGAAGCTCAAACGCGTTACAAAACTCCGAACAAGACGGCGAGCAGACGTTGCTGACGCCTTATGCCCCCCGAGGGGTATACGTTCAAAATGCATCCCGCTAAAACGCACAGTTTTATTACATTCGTGTATAACACTCACAGAACACCTATATATAAGATGGTGACGTAATTATTTTTTTAGTGTTCCGTACCAAAATGGAACACCATGGGTTGCTGTGGATAATTGTGTTAATGTTTTTGACAAATAATCGGTCGGTGGTTTTGGCTGAACGTGAATTTGAGACTGTGCCAGTATCAGACGTGGGTGGCCCCGGAGCATCAGATGACAAAGAAGACCCTCACATATCAACCAGGCGACGGGTTATGCAATCGGACATCAATAGATGGTCTTTACAGCGAATTTTGTGGAAAGACTTGAAGATGTACCCGTACAAAGTGCAAACAGTGCATCAGCTATTGTTTGCAGACCTCCAATCGCGTATAAATTACTGTCAAGCCCTCCTAAACCTCAACCGGGATGAGGATCATTTTCCATTGAAAATCTTCATGAGCGATGAGGCTGATTTACACCTATGCGGATACGTGAGTAAGCAGAATTATCGCTTCCAGGGCACTGAAAATCCGCAAGTAATTCACGAAGAGCCATTACATCCTCTCAAAGTCACTGTTTGGTGCGGCGGTTACGGAGCAAAGGTGATTGGCCCGCAAGATTGCCCGATTTGACCGTTTCAGGCTTCTTTCTTTGGAATTTTTTGAAGTCACGGGTCTATTCGAACAAGTCACAGACCTTGGCGATCCTAAAAGAGAACATCCGAAAAGAAGTCTAGCATTGACATCCAGAAGTTTTGAGAGAAGTCATGAAAAATGCTATGGAAGGAGCCCGAATGTGCATCAGGAGGCCACTTGACTGATATTATCTTCGCGACATAACCCAATTCTTTTTATTTACAAACAAAATCTTAGGAAATAGAGTGAGGACCTTGTATCTAATGAAAGCTATTCATAGAGTCCAAATGTGCAAAAGGTTTACTGAGCAAAAAAAAAAAAAACAACAAGGCCAATGTTAGTCGTTATCTGAAGTACTAAGACCAGATTTTGCGCAAAAGTGTAAGTACTACATTACGGGTTATCCTTCTTTGTGTGGTTTCAATCATCATTCTTGGATAAATATGCTTCTCTATACCGAACGTAGCCATAGATCAAATAGGTAGCTAAATATAAGTTTGGTTCCACCGTCGTCGACCGAGACTATATTTTCAAGACCCTGACCTATTGGCTTTCAAACTCATAGATCGCACAGCGTGCATGTTGGGGATACCTATATTTAGCCGTAAAAAAAACCAACAAAATAATTATTTTCGAGGAATATCTATTAATACGACAGAGGCACTTGGTGGCGATGAATGTCATTACAAAATAACGTAAAGCTGCTTTGTTACCCCCATTAATTATTTTGTACAGTGTACTACCTCCAAGTTACCATAAATACATAAACTATTCCTCCAAAGTGGAACACTTCAGCGAGCGACTGAATACCCTAAAATCATTTTCATTTAAAGGACTCACAACACTACTCGTGTGGCTTTCTTTGACCCTGAAGTGCTCTTACCAGACCACTTAACTTTACATACAACCAAATAGGTCCCCCTTTGGTCAAGTTCGTTTAGGATGTGATTGACCCTTTTTGTGTAACTGGTTTGTATATCGAAGCGGTAATCAGCCGTGTGTGTATCTAAACAATAACAATTCGTCCCACACACAAGGACACGCAATCATCTCCTTATTTTATGTCAACTTTCGGGGATAACTTCATTACGATATATCCTGTTTTGGTTGATTTATTGTGATAAACTTACCTCTGCTATCATTCCAAATGGCTGTGCTGTGACATTATTTTTATTTTTCGTTTGGTCCCTCGACATTCCCCAACGTGTCATTGATCCACAAACTTAAGGACTGCGATAAAATCGACACATGTCCTTTTTTTTCCAACCCTGATAACAATATCATGGAACTCAACAAATTACGAAGAATCGCTCGACCAGCAAGCGAGCAAGCAAGCACCTGGCGGAATCCTTTTCCTTTTTCCCATCGCTCCCAGATCTCACATCCATTTTAAGTTCGCCCTTCAATTTCCCCAAAAAGAAGGACAAACAAAAAGCATTCGACGACGACCCCAGGAATCAGTTGCTACATCTCGTAGAACACAGAAATGGAATGCCGCACGGGAATGTATGACACTCGATGGTGGAGGATAGGAAAAAAAAAAAAAAAAAAAGATGCACGCCTTGCTGCACTTTAAGGATCTTTTCTAAGGTTTACTCTACTACTTGTACTTCCTACATCCCCAGGATGAATGTTCAACTAAGTAAACGTTTGGTTTATATCCGGGCCCGGTCCTAGAGAGCGATTCCTGTCGCAAAGTGTTCTACCAGCCAAATTGCAATGTCTTGCGAGAGGTGAAACTATCAACTTTATATGAGACGTTGAGGTGGGCAATGGAAAAGGACAAAACTTTTGAATTACTTACGGTTGTCCTCCGCGTGTGTGGGTGGGTGTCTAATGTCATACGAGTCAGCTGCAACTTATCCCAGGTACTTGCTGCTAACGTATATGAAGGGTGACGGCACACACTTTCGGGAAAAGTTTATCCTTTTGACTTGACTCGTAAATTTAATGGAGGATTCCGGGAATAACTGCACTTCATGAGAAAAGGTTCTCATTGTCTCCATACACCACGAACTGCCGGAGGTCTGCAATTCTACGCTAGTTAATGGCGATGCCTCTTCTGCAAAAGTCTTTACAGGTTTTGTGGGAGTTGAAAGTGAAGAAAGCTATTGAAAGATTTTATTAACCAAGTTAGGAATTGAGGATATCTGTTCATTAGCCATTAACGCATCAATGTACCAAGAATTTTGAAACTTTGTTGCTGAAGGATAGTTTTTTTTTAAGGAAAATGGATATTTTCAAGCAGAAAACAGCATTGGAATGCAAGGTTCTTTGCATCTTGGACTTTGCTTTACCCAATTGTGGCAGTAAGTTACGATAAATGACAGTTATAATAATGTCTGCAGAAAAACACGGATATAGAGGTCAGGTAGATAGAGATCCTAGCTTAAGTTGATGTCGAAAGACTGTAAGTCTTCTTCAGTTAGAGGAAATACCACCAACATCGGTTTGAAGCCTTTGTATTAAGTTAGGCTGTGAAAAACTCCTTTTTGTTATCAATCCAATATTACCCCAATAGCCTTACCTTGCCTAAAGAAGTCTTATAATTGCGAGAGCGATAATTCAGGAACTCGTATAACAAATATATACAGGGTGTTTTTTGGTACTGTGGCCGATTTGTAATTTTCGCCATTTCTCACGGAGATGGTTTTATTATGTGAAAGTTGGCAGTAGTGCTCAGCTGTCATGTCACAACAACCTGTTTTAGTGATTAGAACATTTTATCAAAATATTTCATAAATTATTGCAACACAGCGTAAATTACGTGATTTTTTTGATCGACGTGGAGCCATAGTACTATTCAAAAAATTATCCACAATTTCGAGAACCTTTACACAGTAAGTGATTTATCGAAGCAAGGACCACGTCTTAATCAGCGCGTACAATGTGAGTAAAAGTCCGGAAACATCGATTGCTCAACAAATTGGGATTTCTCCAACGTCTATGTGGAAAATTATGCATTGCGACCTGTATTCAGGTGCCTCAAGAACTTCAGGGAAATAACTACCAGGCGTTATCCCTGGACTGGAGTGTAAAAATTTACCAATTGAATAGAGAATTTTTGTCAAAAATTGGTTATGAGTGACGAGGCGCATTTTGACTTGAGTGGTGCTATAAACAAACATAATAGCTGGATATGGGGAGCGAAAAACCCACAAACAATTCAAGAGTGACAGTTTGGTGTGCGATTTAGGATGGTGGGATAAATCGCATGACGATGGCTTCAAAAAGACGTTGCCACATGCCATACAGGCATGGTCATGTCTAAATTTAAGGGATATCAATTGACCGCCGCGCCCACCAGATTTAACAGCCCCCGACTTCTTTCTCTGGAGTTACTTGAAAGACCGGGAGTATGCTACCAAATCCACAACATTGCAATAATCGAAAGACAATATACGCAACGCATTTGCAGATAGTCCGAATGATATGCTGCAGAATATGATGAAAAATGTGAAAATGCAAATTCAAGAGCGGCGTGGAACTGACAATTCTCACTTTCTTTGAATTTGATGACTGTGTTTCGAATTGTTTACAGTTGGGCGGTTATAACGACAATAACCTGTCCTTAAACAGCTATACACAGATATTACAGATCTGTTATTTTTGTAGTAAGGTGCAACAGTTTTAAACGATTCATATTGTAAAATGACTGAACTAACTACCTGTCAGTATGGATGACAGTAGATGGGTTTGACAGATGCCATATGGCAGGGATGTGAAATCCCAACCTCGAAATGAATTACCCTTTATAATCGCGATACGTTCAGCATATTCTTTGAAATCTGAAGTGGCAGTGCACTAAGCTGCCAATGGCCCAAACATTATTTTTGTAGAGTATACATTCAAATAGGCAGGAATGCTCTAATATTTCGAACTTTAAAATACGAATGTGGATGGTTCAGCTTGACTGCTGTCAAATTATAGTTGTGTCATTAATGTCAATTCTATGGGTTTCATTAAATTCTGTTAAAATAAGGAGTTTTCAGTTCACTATACCTGACTTTTCCAAATTAAAAAAAAAGAAGATTGAAAGCAAATATTACTTCAATTTAATTAAAGAAAGCAAAAAATAGCAGCACAAATAAAGCCATTTTCCAATTAATTAAACCAAACTGAACTATGTTACACAAAACCAATCCATAATCCCACATACTGCGTGTACGTGCCCTCGTACACTTTTATTATTAAATTAAAAACCAAACTTTGTGACATTTTGCTGCTGTTTACCAATGGGATTTAATTTCGGACCTCATTTTATGCATTATTAAAATTATGAAAAAAAAATGCTGTGTGGCCAACCAGTAATTAATGCCGACCAATGGACTTTTAAATAAGCCTGGAACACATGAGATTAAATCTAATAAGAAACTTGAAATTTATAAATACTGCCCACCCACACGGACATATTTAAAATCAGCCCAGTTGGCCTGCATCCAATTCGGAAATATTTGTATCTGGATTTTATTGCATCAGATCGGGAGTTGGTAGAGTGCACGTAGATGTGGCCGTATTGGGCAATTCGAACTTTAACTCCATTTGGATGGGTAAACTTTTACCCAGGAAGGCGATGTTTTATCTTCATCCAGGCACAGGACGATGACAAGGGAAATATACCCAACTATATCAAATGTACACAGCAGCATGTCCCTTGGTTCTTTAAATATTTAAGGATACTTGTATTCCTTCATCGTCGTTGTCGTCGTGTATTATTGGTACAATGGCTGAGGCTCCGTTACCTGCAGACGAGGAAGAGAGTCGACTTTGCATATTATTTTCGTAGGTGCATTTCAACAGGAGAACTAAATTAAAATCTTTTCTTTCAGAAGATACAGCAATTTGCATGTGAAGTACACCTGCACGTACGTATATTTATATTTAATGAAAACTTTATTTGCATTTTGCAATATTTAATGTAAAATGGTATCCGGAAACACCAGAGAATAGGAGACAATGTACAGCTGGAAAGGAAATATGTACATACTTAGATACCTACCAGTGGGAGAGCATGTAAGTGGCTATATCTGTTTTGCATATGAAATAAGCCAGTTGCAGGTATTGGTTCTGATTGAAGATGACAGTTGTATTAATTTATGATGGAATGTAATACAATTTTAATGCATGACTGAAATTAAATACATATTTGTATGAAGTGGAAGAATAGATTGACGAATAATAAAATAGAAATTATGATATCGTACAGGGTGGCCCAAAAATATTAAGTGGATTTCAAAAATTCATAACTTTAGAACGAATCAGTATTTGTCAACAATTTGCTTTCCCCTTTTAGATTAAATATTCCGACTTTGAATAGTGGGGTGCACTGGACGATCCCAGAACGGATTTTCGATGTGTGGGTCTTACATTCCGAATGGTTGGATGCTGTAGAAATAGGGTGGGCTCTGATCGATGTCATTCGCTATTGCGCTTCTTTGTTATCGCAATTGAAGCACGTGCACATACTTCCAGTTGCGATGACTGAGAGAGCGTAATATTCGATGCATAGCGGACTGAAAATGTTTATCCGAATATGGGACTACAGCTGACTGTCGTTTGGGCATAGCACCTGCGACAGTTTGTTTTGGAAAACTATTTTGTGGATCTACACTTCACAACTACGCTTAGTTACATCAGAGTTGTGTCTTTTTGTGTTTCTATGGTGTAGTGATGATGGAATTTAGGATTGATTTTACCAACATATATGGGCTTCGAACGAATTTCTTCGATATGTACGAATCTTTGAATTTGAAACTGCCTGGATATAATTTAGTGTCATTATTCTTTCCTCACCGTGACCTCGCCATTTACGTCCGTAGTGCTATTGCTTAGCAAGTTCCACCACAGTATTGCCACAAATGGCTAAAATTCACCGTCCGTAAGCAAATAATTCAATACTGCTTTATTTGCAGAAGCCTTAGTGCGGATAGCAACTCAACTTTTGACGAATTTGATGCGCTGTCCGATTCCATCACTCGAATTGTCTCCAGTACCCTCATACTGAAATCGTCATTGTGCGGGCGATTTCAATATACACAATTCGAATTGGCTTCAGCATTCTGGCCACACAACACCCGAAGGAAGGTATGTTGAACTTTTCGCTGAGGTAAACAATTTGACTTAGCTTGTTAATGAGCCTACACGTACGAGGATACCAGACATTGAAAGTCATTCCGCCAACACATTGGACTTGTTTCTTACTTCGCACCCTGATAAATACACTATTGATGTGTGACCTCCAGGTCGGTCTGACCATAATATCGTATCAGCTAAATTCTCGTACTCTGACCACTCAGTTAAAGAAAAAGCTCATAAAAGAAAAATATGGCAATACGAGAAAGTCAACTGGGGTGGCCTTAAAGCTCTTTAGGAGTTTTAATTAATCGCTATGCTTCCACGATAACGTCGTGAATGCCGCTGGTCACTGAAACCTCTTACGTATGAATGACTTTATTCCTAACAGACTAAAGACTATTAAACCTAAGGCAAACTCGTGGTGTGACCAGAGTTGCAAAGAGGCTATTATGGGTGACATAATCAAAATGGGTTCAATCAACAGAGTGGAATTTAATGTTTCAAAACACAGTGCTGTCTTCTGTCTCTCAAGCGAAACCGGAACCATCAAACATTATCCATGAATTGTACTTACATCGTTGAAACCGAAAGACTTGCCCTTCTCGGCATGTGTGTCAATAACCGTCTTAGATGGAACGATCACATATTCAGGGTCGTCGCGAAAAATGCTGCAAAATGCTGCAAAATGTCTAGAATTCCTTAAGCGGTGCAAGCAATATTTTACCCCTTCTGATCTGGCCTCAATTTATAAGGCTTTCATCCGCTCGAAGTAGGAATATAACGCCCATATCTGACCTGGTGCACCCAAGACCGTTTTGCACATAGTAGATAGGGTAGAGAATGGCGCCTTAAAACTTATAGGTGATAGAGACATTGTGAACTCCAGACATACACTTGAACATCGTCGAAATATCTCGTTTCTTTTCCTATTTTATCGCTTTTTTTTATAAAAAATGTTCCAGTGAAATAACCAGTTGCATTCCTCCTCTTCAAAATTTCACCCGCAATATGCGTCATACTTCGAATGCACATTTCACACTCTTAAGCTCAATTTCGGCCGTACTGTCAAATATAGGGATTCGTTTATAAGCCGAACGACACGAATGTGGAATAATCTACCAGGCTCTGAATTTCCCCATCACTACAACCTTCAAACATTTAAAGTCAACATGCACAGGCTCCTCCTCTGTTCCTTTTCCTAACGCCCGTGCCCTGAAATAGTTTAAGGGTATGCATATCCCCTACGGCGCGCAGATCATAAAAAAAAAAGTAAGTTCTGCAGATGGCGAAATTGTATCGGATGCGAACATGTTTATGGCGTCATAAGTTTCACTTCATCTAAAAGCGAAATAGTAGCTGAACATTAGAAAAATCCGAGACCCTCATCTGTTCATTTTTGTAGACCAATTCTGTTAAAATACGCAAATGAGTCTACGGATCTTTCTCAAACAACAATCAGCAGTATAAGCAACCAAATTGAACACCTACTCGTAAGTCCTACAGTTGATAATATTAAAGAGAAAAAAAGTATAATGATTCAGCATGAAATTTTCCTCACAATGATAGCCGGAAAACTGTTAAATGAAATAACAAATAAAAAATCAACATTACCATGTGCAGTATATAGGTACAAGAGGACACAAAAAATACAAGACTAGAATTGTAGGATAAGATGTATAGAGTTAATTTTAAGGCTAGCTTATGGGCTTCACCAAGAGGATGAATCTATTGATAGGAAGGAAGTGGACAATAACGAAGAAAAACACAAATACAAGAGGCCACAACTCTGGTTAATTGTTGATACACCAAACCAAGCACTTGGTAATACAAATGCCATAATTGTTTCCCGAAGATTTTCGACAATCCTGAAGTAACATTATCGTAAAATTTATGATTTTAAATGCATTATCATCCAAAGTATCTATAAATTCGAATTCGAGGACTTCGGATTTCCTACAACGGATTTGATATCAAGTCTTCACACAGTGTTGGTCCATGGCGGGCAAATCATAAGACATCATCAAACTTTGCCAAAAACTTTTGGAAGAAGCACAGGTATCAATTAATAACGACTAAAAGCGATAACCAAAACCAACCAAAATACATGCAACTTTTCAAGTATTCGACAAAATGGAGATTTGTTTAATACGCTTGTTGTATCATCAGACCCACTAGCTTCATATTTAAGGCACGTCAGGTCCGGAAGTGATAGATATTTTTATTTCGTATACAATTTTTTTTTTACAGAATTTTTGTTATCGCACATTTTACAGTGATTTGATAATTTGGGATTTTACCTTTCTACTGAAACATTATTTTTATTTCTATTAAGAACGTATAGCAAGACAATGAGACAAATTTGAAGGAAAATACGAAAAAAACCTTCAATATAAATGAAGAGAAAAAAAAAAAATAAGAAAAATAGATATATATATTATATATATAAATAAATAAGTATATATGAGTAAATAAATAAAAAGGTAAATAATTAAATAATAATAAATAGATAAATAAATAATTAATAAAAATGACTGGATAATGATTAAAAGACTGTGAAAAGTAAATAAATTAAAAACAATATACAAATATACTAATATATACAGATATGCATACACAAATGAGTAATAAGTAAATAATAATAATTATAAAGGTTTTAACATGAATACATAAATAAATGAGTATAAACGAGTAAGTGCACTTACAATTTGACGATCTTAAGTATTTAATTCGTTTACAAGTGGATTATCAGCAAAACTGTATCTTGTTTTAAACGTGTTATTAAGTTTCTATTAGCTATCAATTCAACATTTGCTCTTTCATGAATGTCAAGAGTAGAGTGGTGCCAAGGTAAATCTAGCATAATTTTTTGTTTATTTTGGGACACATGCAATTTTTTTATACGGCACGTTGCAGAGTCGCCCCATACCTGGCATCCATACAGAAGAATTGACTGGAAAATTACTTCATGCAATATAATTTTGTTTTCAGTGGAAAGTAGCGATTTTCTATTTATAAATGGGTAGAGCATCTTTATTACTATTCCTATTTTCTTTATAGTTTTAGTAGTATGATCTTTAAATGTAAGCTTGGTATCTAAATGAATACCTAGATATCTAACAGAGGGCTCCCAATTTATAACACTTCTATTGAGCTGAAGATGTCTGTTGGGAAGAAAGCAAGGCCGGAAGGAGCTGCAAAAAAAGATATTGCTCCGAACTTATCTTCCTCTTTTCATTATGGCAAGGTTATGATCCGCAGTAGAAGGATCACAACCCTCCCATTTTACCTCCGCCTGTGAGGAAAGAGTTACCGTGTAATAGCAGTCTAAGATGCATCAATTTTAATGCGTTCAGCGGTGGCTAAAGATTGGCAAGGCAAGAACTAACTGTCACTATGGTTGACAGATGGATTTGACAGATAAAAAATACTGCAAAAAATAACAATTAACATATTTTTTTTTTTTTTTATAATAATTTTATTTAAAAATCATTTATACAGTAATATTTATTATTTTATCATATGGCTCTGTTGTTCACATTTAATTCATTTATCGTATATATATAATATTTTCAATCATTGTAGGTACATAACTTTGAGAACGTCTCGTTTCACATAATTTTGTTTTGTTTAAATAAAACTTTATTCTATTTCTGATTTGTTAAGGTTCTCTCTCTTTTGTTTTTGTAATAAAAATCACGTACAAAAATTAACAATGTATAATAAAATACAAAGTTTTTTTTTTTTTTTTTTTTAATATGCTTTTGTTTAAGCATTGTTTGTTTACTTTACTAACAGAAAGTGTGAGTGGGTATCTGTGGGAGGCTTAGGTGTACGAGTAATGCATTTATTATTATATGAACAAGGATGCTCCTACGCTCTACGAGTAGTAGTTAATTGTTGACCAGAAAACCACAGCAAATCTTGATTTAATTGATATTTTAATTTATTTCCCGTTTTAAATGCATTCATGCGCTTAAACATTATGGAATTATTTATTTTCAGTATGCAGATGACATATTTCTCTTTTTTATAATTTTTTAATTTATTTTTTTATTTATTTTTTTTGTATAAATTTTGTTTGGGCGACAACTTAACATTTTGCTTCTGTTCTTTGTGTTGATTTGTTAAATATGGTGGCAACTATTAATTTATTTGTATCTTAACGATCTTTGTTTTGTGTGTTATTCACGCGATATAATTATTAATTAATTTTTGTTTTATTGATTTCAACAACAATTGTATGGCGAATGACACTTTAACAATGAACAGTAACTACTAACTAGTTATTATTATTTTTTGTGTTTTCCCCTGGGATCAAGTCCCTTTGTTTAATAAATGCAGTATGTGGGGTGGTTATTACGTTTTTTTGTGGTACAGATATCAGGAATAGAAAACACAGATTGTTTGTAGCATTGCATTCATATTTATTAAATAAAAAAAAAAAAAAAAAAAAAAAGAGGGTTCCTGGGGACCTGTTTTAATTACAATATTACTTTTCGGGTAATTAATGTATTAAATACTACGCTTATTTACACTTTGTACAAAAAGGTAATCGTTCGCAACACAATAAGAGAGAACGAAATTATGGTTTGTTAATAGCTGGGAATGTTTATCTTTTTTATTATTTTTTTTACAAATTAATGGCAGTAATGTGAAATTAATGTTAATGATTTATGACCGGTCGGAGGACGACGACCGAGGCGGAACACGTTTAATTTGTGAAGTTTATGGCTTTTAAAGACCGGGATCTTGGGGAAAAAATATTAATGATGTTGAAAATTTATGATATACTTAAGGTTTTTGATTTGTGTTATTTATGAGAAATGAATGAATTTGGTGTCATCTTGAAGCTGGACTATTATTTGACATATCTGTTCCAAGCGGATAATGATCAGACTCTACTAGGAGCCGTGAAGTTATGGATAGAAAGAATTCGACAAATTTATTTACAGAAATTTCTAGGAAGCGTATGCAGATATTACCAAGTAATTCAAAGGAGACTGGTTTTGTACTCCACAAAAACTAGCAGGTGTCAGGTAGTGGAACTAGCCCACTCTAGACGGAGTAACTTTTCATCTCCAACACTAATGTGGACGCCTTATTCATGATGCACGTAGGCATGGTCTACAAGCAGTTATAAGTACAAGGTGGCGCAAAAGTCCTAACTCGATTTTATAAGGCAGTAACTTTGTTTGTAAATAAAAAGAATTGGTTCTGTTTGTTGATTATTTAGACGTCTAAATTCATTTCCATTAAGTCGCGAAGATACGAATAACATTGGTGCCAGAGTTGATGCAAATTCGGGCTCGTTCCACAGCATTTTCCATGACTTTTCTCAATACTTCTGGCGATAGATTCTCTACTTCTTTTTGGGTGTTCTCCTGTTCAAAAGAAAAAAGTCTGAAACGGTCAAATTGGGCGATTTTGCCCAATTGATTAAGAAAGCGGGAGGATGGCTTGGCTGTAATTTACAGGCGATTGGCAATCTGCAGGTAATAGCTGATGCACTGTTTGCATTTTGTACGGGTACATCTTCAAGTCTTTCACCAAAATTTTCTGCAAAGACCTTCTACTTTTTTTTTATAATTTGCACGTGTGAAAGGAGTTATGAATACCCTTAACTAACCACCAAAGATCTGGACTGTCAGAACTTCACCGGCGATCAAAGTTGTTAAAGGCAGGATTAATCCGAAACCGCTGCGAAGCAAAAAATCTTGTCACGAGAAAGCAGAGACGGAGTGAAAGAGCGAAAGCTTAAAATGGTCAAGAAAAATTGTTACTACGAGTATTGTAGAATCGTTCAATAAGCAAAATGACAGAGACTATACCCGGTCATCCAAAGAAGCATCAGAACTTATTTCGCGAGTCGAATAGGGGCCATCATCCCGCATCTGTTATGGATTGTTGGAGAATCAGCAACGAAAGCGTTACCGACCTTCATTTTTGCGAGAAGGGACTAAAAATATCGGTAGAAGTCTACCAAATGGATGTTCTGGAAGGCGTTGTGGAGGATCTTAACCAACTATTGTTTTCAAACAACCAGTGGACTTTACAACAAGACTTGGCACGGAGGCTCACAGGTAAAAAACAACACAAAAATGGCTTCAAAACAATGTGCAGGATTTCATAGCAGCTAACGATTAGCCGTCAGGCAGTCCAGACCTCAATCCTTTGGATTATAAGCTGTGATCCCTTTTAGAGGCAATGTATTGTTCTACTAGAAGTGAGGTGACAATCGTAGGTGATTGGCACCTACTAACTGAACCTTCCTATTACCTAATAATATCACACTATCCCCATAGTTACGCCACTGCTTACTAAGCTCTTACTTTTCGACTATTTGCATGATACAGAGCTAAAGGGTGTCTCAAAATAAACTCCAGATTTAAATTTTACGCCATTTTGCGGGAACATTGAAGCAGTTTGTGCAGAGTTTTGTTGAGAGTGCAGGAACATCAATTCGGCACCGTGGTCAAAAATTCGACATTTCGAGAAGCTTTCTACAGCGTATTCTCACGACGGTGCCACATGCCACACATCCCGAGAAACAATTCAGTTACTGCATGAGTCATTTGCTGGTAGTGTAATTTTCCGTTTTGGTGTTCAGAATTGGCTGCCCAGATCATGCGATTTAACGCCGTTGGACTTTTTTGGGACACCCTTTATTTTTGTTTGAATAATCTTAAAGCATTTGTCTATCCCACGGCATTTCAATTCTTCGAAAGATCCGAACAGTTCATGGGAGAACTTCTAAACTTTTCTTAATTGAATTATCCATTGAAATATGAAAATCTAATAGGACTCCTCACGATTGCATTAAGATGTCAAGTTATGCGGACACTTTATCCAATTTCAAGTTTCATTTGCAAAACTATAAAACTACCACTACCATGCCCAGCACACACAAGCACCCTGGGGGTCGATTCATTCTACGCCATAATTATCCCGAAAATGATTTTCTATGGAAACCACATTAAAACTCTGCTGCGAAGCTAGAGCACGGCAAATCAGATCAAATAATATAATTCCTAGGTTCTGTGAAAATATTTCCGGTGGTGGAATAGATGATGATGATGATGTTGTTGATGATGATGATGGTGGTTGTTGGGGGTGTTCTGGGGTTGGAGTTGTCATGGCAATATTCTCCTGCCAATGCCAGGAGCGCCTACCGAAACAAAACCAAAATAATTAGCGAAATTAAATTGGCCATACTTCTGTGTGTTGTGAAAGTGCCTGTATGGCTGTTGGGTATTGCCCGCCTCATGTTAGTATCCTCTCCTCCCACCGGCCTGGTAAATTAGAAGCGGCTTGTTGACGCAAAAACACATTTTTTTTATCCGAAATTGCCGCCAGAAAACGCCTGTTTGTCAATCAATTTTTTTCCCCTGCTGTTTGTTTTCGGTGTTAAGTGTGTTTGCGGAGAGAACAGGTGTTGACAGGAACGCGTAGATGTTAATTTATATATTATATACTTTTTTTGTGGGTAATCCTACATTTTGCTTTAATAGTTATGCTTATGATATGTTTGAGTTGTTTACCTTCTATGTATGGATATTTTGTTTTGCCAAATGAACGAGTATCTAAAGTGATATTGCGAACTAGTCTACAGTTTGATAATTTTTTTAAAAGTTTTATTAAAGTTTTTTTTTATCAATTTACATTAAGAGCGATAGTGATGTGAATATTTACAGTTAGTAAGAGTATAGAGTGGGCGGAAAGTATTAGGTCACGAAATGGAGTGCAATGTATTCAAGTCAAGCCCAGACCCATAGAATCCGTCGATCCGTTGCTGCGTCATTTTTAACTGACAGATAGAATACACGCATTCTTACGGAAGGTGGCCCATAACCAACGGATATATGAGCTTCAACGGATAAAGTGAGTTTAGTTTCGACTTTTGAACAAAAAATACTTTCATCAATAACAAAGTGTCATTGGCTGTCATCTGCCAACGAAGGTGTACGACAGATTTTATGGGACTGTTGTTTCCGGCTATAAGTGAACGTCAACGTCAACCTTGAACGGAACGACGTCGACGGATTCTATGGGTCAGGCCTTACCTCCCCCATCCATCGAATCTTATATTTCGACATAAACCTAGACCGAGGGTAAGGTAGGTAGGTAGTGATGGCGGTTTGGTACTCCAAGCTCATGTAACCGGTAACCATTATTAAGTTTACAATTGAGATGTGAGATATACTAAACCCAGCCAATCGAGTTCAGGTAGAGGATGAGGGCTTCAATCCTTTTGTCAGATAGCTCTCTCAGGTCGCCGAAGAAAGGTTTAGCTAAAGTACTTTGTCTGGTTCTCGCTGGGGCTGGAAATCTACAAAGAAAGTGAAGAAGGCCGAGGGTAAACGTGGTTTAGTGCTAACTACATCGGTTGATTAGTTGCTCGTTCAGGTTCGAATAGTAATCATTAGTAAGGGTAAACAAATAGTGGAGAGGAAAGTAGCGATGCGAGAAATGTGTGAAGCGCTTTACTTACATGAAAAACCTCTTGAATCGCTGCTTTTTCCCTTCATTAAGTTTTTAGACTGAGCAAATGATGCTATCGTGCTCCTCCTACAGTAAATGAAAGAAATTTTTAAAAATTACAACCGAAAGCAACACATTTGTAAAAACTTTCTCCAATTAGTCCAGACATCATCCGTTGTATGTACAGAAACAAATAACATCTGAGTTACAAACCACTATACCAAACCTCCATTTTTTCTATCCAAAATCTTTTCGAATTGTGTAGGCAAACACTTATAATCAGTTTATCTGTACGACATTGAGACTAAAATTTGTTGTCTTAATTTGCAAGACCTCCTAACAGTACACACATTTTTTCTCACATGCCAACCCGGTCTGAAACGCTAAACTGTCACTGTTGGTGGTGCGAAATCCTAAACCACGTGACAGAAAAAGAGTGTTCTAGGTCAAGGTCAGACGGTTTAAGAGTTTTCATCTATAACATGTTGATGTTCAAAAAGAAATAAGAAATAAACTGTGAGTGGGAAAAGTAAAAATTCGTTCAGAGATTTAGTCATATAACTTGGTCAGAGTTCAGTTGCAAAAGTATTACCAAGCAGCAGCGTCATAAAATAATACAGGGTGGTATAAAATGACTTCCATAAATTTGTTATAACTTTTTATTTCGCAAACAAGACGTGGGGAATTTAAAATGGAATTATTCACAACAGAACAACGAAGAAAAATCATTGAATTTTAGTATATTTATTTTAGAATTTATTAATGTGCGGATCGCAACCACAGTGCCAGAAATAAATCGTCTGGTTGCCCGTTTTCGGCAAGAAGGGTCAGTAAGGAACCTCCCTGGTATGGGAAAACTGTGAACTGGATAGTGTGCACGATAGTCCAGAAACATCAACAAGGAGACTTTCGGGCTGGTCCATTCAGAGGATTTTGGCCGCAGTCCAGCTTGTACAAGATTTAAAACCAAATGCCAGCAACGGATTGATTAATCCATCGTTGTGGCAAAAAGAAGATCAAAATCACATTTTCATCTCGATGAAGCCCATTTCCAATTAAATGGCTTCTTTAAGAAGCAAAACTGCGGGATACGGAGATTCCAAGACAGTGTACTCGTACTAGGGACAATTAAATTGTTGTTGCGGTGTATCATCCGAAAGGATTATTGGCCCACATTTCTTTGAGAATGAAGCCGGTGTCGCAGTTACCATCAATTTTACTCATCATATCGGACGATGTTGGACAATTTTTCGAGGCCAGCTGTGCAAAACCATCCACAACTGTACTGTAAGGGCCTTCACGAAGTAGCAACTTCAATTAGCCGCTGCGTTCACCGGATTTAACTGCTCCCAACTGTTTTCTTTGGGTCTATTTCAAAAAATGAGTGTACGTCAATAAGTCAGCGACAATCCCCCAACTAAAAATCAATATTCGCAATGAAATCCGTGTCATAACACCTGGAATTTTGCGAAAGGCGATGGATAATATGTTGGAAAGAGCACGAATGTGCTAAACATAAAATGGCCACCAATTTCGAGATGTAATCCTTCACGTTTAAGTCAATAAAAAAAAATATATTATAGTTTACTCTGAAATAAAAAATTTATAACGAATTCAAACCATCCTGTACATACCTCAAAGAATTCAGGGAACAAATTCCGGAATTTGATAGGGGGATGCAGAGAACTGCACTTATAGAATTGCTCAGTAATCAACGATAGAGTTGCGTCAGTTTTGGATGACTTTTGTTACTGAAAATTGGTAGGATAGGATACGTAGTCGCATTTTGCATATGGTAAAGAATTAGAAGTTATCCCATGAATATTGCTGGTCCAATTCAAAAATGTAGTGTAGCGGCAACATAAAGACAACAAGGTCAAAAAAAAAGACAGTTTGGCAGTACTGCTCATATCAAATGTTATTTTTTGCGACACCAACGCAAGCAAACGTCAAAACAGAGCGACCTGCACAACAGTTGATTCGATGTTGCTTTAATATACGTCCATTCAGTGGCCACATTATACTAGTTCATTCAAATCGGTTCAGTAATATCGAGTGGTCCTCAAAGAATGTAGTTTTTCAATCCACACCATTATTATTTCTCTGTAGATCAGCCTACAATGCCTCTGCGATCTATGTTTTCATAAGCCCACAGTGGAATGAAGACAAACGGAGGATTTTTCTGGAAGTATCGGGAGAAACGTTGATTCAAAGGGAAATATCACGTCGAAAATTTCTTTCACAAAGTGCTCCAGTAAAAATTGTAGTTCACAGATTTTAATAGAAAAATCCAAATGAAGAACATGCAACAGTGTCTAGTTTGAAACGTGGTTGCTTGCTATGTTGTATGTAAAAACCATTCTGTGAAAAGTCAATCAGTGTCAAAAATAAAAACTATTGGGCACATCTACGCGATATTATTCGTGAGTACGGGTTAAGTAATTAAGTAAGTAAGTAAGTAATATACGTCCATTCAGTGGCCACATTATACTACAATAGTTGATTCAAATCGGTTCGGTAAAATCGAGTTGCAAGTGGTCCTCAAAGAAGATGGTTTTTTTAATCCACGCCGTTCCCTTTGCGATCTATGTTTCCATAAACCCACAGTGGAATGAACACAAACATTTCAAGTGGAGGATTTCTGTGGAAGAATTGGGAGAAACATTGATTCAAAGAGAAATAATTTTGTTTCTCAAAGTGCTCCAGCAAAAATGGTGAAATCTGTGAACTATTTCAACAGAAAAATCCAAATGAAGAGTCTAGTTTGAAATATGGGCGCTGCTACGTTGTATGTAAATACCATCCTGTAACAAAAATAACATGTCAAAATTACAAGTGTTAAATAGATATTATTGTTGAGTACGTGTTAAGTAAATAAGTAATACATATCCCTTCAGTGGCTACATTGTACTAGTTCATTGAACTCGGTTCAGTAATATCGAGTTATAAGTGGTTCTCAAAGCACCGTTCCCTTCCTCTGTAGATCTGGAAACTATTTTAAAAAAAACCCTTCTTATGGCCAGACCTTAAATCTTATAAAAGTTTCACTTTAGCATTTTAAAATATTTGTAAAATGTTAGCATTTGCTGTGACCCAATACTTTCCATCCATTCTGCAAAGAATAAAAGTTTAAAAAAACAACATTTTTATAATTTTCTTAAAAGTTTCTTCGTTTTTTTTCTCAGTTTTATTTTTAATGTATTTACAAACAATGGGAGAGTATTTGTGTGCTTGCATACGAATAGATATTATACCTCTTTTTTTTTTATTACAATATAGTTGTATCTCTTAGCAAATTACAGTGATTTGTTTTACCTAAGTCTTATGTTTTATTTTTTGAATATTTTCTTATTTTGAATTTTGACTTTTGATTTTGATTTCCAACGTTTTTTAGTTATTTTCCTTTAAATAAAAATTGTTTGTATAATATTGTAAAATGAGGTTTATTTGCCATTTTTTTTTTTTTTTTTGAAAGCATGCAATCGATTTATAAAAGGAAATTGGGAAAAGAAAATCAGGTGAATTCTTACTCCGGCAGTCGATATGTATGAGTTGCATTTATTGCTTAAATTTTTATCTAATGAACTAAACTTATAAAGATGTATCCTGTTACGAGATGGCGAGAAATTCGTTTGAATGGGATGTCAGACACATGAACACGTAAAAAATATGAAATGGTAAATGCCAATAAAAAAACATCCTTACAACCGTTCCTTTTATAAAGGTGTGAACGAACCATCAGAAGCGATTTTTATTGATACTTAAATTTATGGCAGACGTGTTTATTTTGAAATTACTAAACCGTAAGAACTATTAAACTGCTGACCATGAAAGTGTTAAAAATAAAAACCAGAACATAACACGCTATAAGTAAACGTTTATCTAGGAGGGATATCAAGGATGCAGAGCACGTGACATAACAAATACTGCACAGTCATTATAGGAAATGCTCAAGGTAGAGCACTAATAAAAGAATAAAGGTTACACTTCCATGAAATTTGTTTATTTATGTGAGGTTCAACCCATTGGCATGGCGTGAGGATACCCACAATTAGTTTGTCCTGACCTTTAGCTTCTCATAAAGCTGGTGATAGGGAATACAATCCAAATTAGCTTAATGGCATCTATAACGTTCATACTACGTACTAATGTGTATACAAAAAGTCGAAAAGTACGACTTTAGAGGTTTGTCGTCATGCAATCAGTACGACTAGGACCAATGATTTCTTAAATTAGGCTCGTGTGGTGTGTGGTATTCCTCGAAAAATTTACCAGAGCATTTATCCGTTCTTCTGAAAGAGACTCGGTCGGAAGAAATCGTCTACTACAGTAGAACACAGAGAGTAGGGTAAAACTCTTCTTTAAGTGAAGAATTAAAAGAGGTACGTCTGCGCAAGCTTGTCCCGTCTCTTCTTCTGGTCCAGTTCATATCAAAAAATTGGAAAAAATATCTAATAACTTGGATTTTACTAAATTTTAAAATAAAATTCGAGCGAGTGGGTGGCGCTAAAAAAAAAAGAACTATGGACATCTCTTCGACTCATACACCGGATGGCCTCCGGCTTCACATGCAGCTGCTCAGGGCAACATGGCAAATACACGGCTGAAACCCACCTCGACCGCAATGCGCGCGTGTGCTGAGATGTAGTAGGGATTCATGATATGCATTTTGGATAAACACATTGGAAACCCTACGCGTTTTTTGCGCTGAGCTCGAGGAGGGCTTACAAATGTAAAATCATAAATACACTACTACAAGTAAAACCCTCCTCGATGTCAACACAATCTGTGAGCTGAGTCGTAGTAGGAATTCATAATACGCTATTACGGCCTAGAAAGATCTATTGTGCTGACGTTGTGTTCAATGTACCTCAGTACGTCTCTCAACTCCATGTTCCAAATGTTCCCTGAGCTTATTATAGCCTGCGGCAAGTGGAGACGTCTAGAATAGGTTTTGCTCTTGATAAAGTTGACATCTTTCCAGATGATATCTAAGTGGACAATGTCCTGTCAGGACTTCAATCTTCTTTGTTAAGCTCTACTAGCTTTTTGACTTTTAAATTAACATTTTCGCCTGCTTCAGACCCTTCTATTTAGCCCAGTGCTGAGAAAAGTTGTTAACTTCCTATTGTTTTACTCTAGAGTGAGCATTGCTCGATAGCATAACCAAGTATCGTTCATTCCATTCGAAACCTGTCATTGCTGAGATGCAAGGTTTACCAGGAATTTGAGACAATCATAAACAAGCCTTAAATGCTACTTGTCTGCCTGAAAGGATAAAGATGCAGGCACCATTAGTCTTCCTCGATAAAGTGGACTTCGGCTTGAAAGACGTAACGCGACATACTTTGGCCTTAAGTTCACTTTCAAACCATCTGTGTACCAGACCTGGGAATTAGGTGGTACCATGAAGCCTCCATTTCTTCAAACATAGCAGGCACTTATGACCACTTTCAATTTGCTTTGAGAGACTTCTAAGCATGCCGCCTAGGATTTTGAGAAACGGTTCATCATAGCCTCTTTTTGTACCCTTAGGGGGACCGGAATGAGGTTAAGTATAGCTTCAGCAGCTTAATTTTGATTGTAACTCGACTTGTACGGCTTTTGGCCACCACGCTATTGCTACGTACATGGGTGATCTCATGGCTATTAGACGCCAAGTTTTACCATGGAGACGTTGGAATATAAACTTCACCTTAGTAGCCTTATTGCTAACTTTTTCTAAGTGTGCGTTCCAGGTAAGCGTTTAACTAGCATGACGATGATATGTTGCCTCTTTTGAGAAGTCGATGAAGGTGTTTTCCAAGATCTGCATTTGAATTTGCTCCTAATGCACCTTTAAGACAGATTTGGGTAGTAAAACGGGGAAAAGTATTCCTCCTTGGTTGGTGCCCCCTCTGGTATTATTTTACATGAACCTCCGCAGTCCAGGTTTATTCTTTAGGAGAAGATGCTGGATATTTTGAAAACCATCCAATTTCCTGGCTGCACCGAGATATCCGAGGATGCTTCCCCAGTAAAAAGGGAAAAGGTGGTCATTGAGGGAACTTTTGACAAGAAAGAACCGACGCTATTCATTGGAATGGTGGTGACTGGCCTTCGATAAGAACAAATCCCTTTCTCAAGAAGTTAACCTGTTAGTCACACGCTTTAAAAATGTCCTGCTCTGGCCAACAGAAGGTGGGCACTCATGTTTAAGAAGACTTTCGTTCACTTCCCTTGCAGATCCTTTTTTAACGACGATAATGAGATTTCGGGGAATATGATTGGAGAGGTGATTCTTTTCCCAAATTCCACAGGATGAATCTAAGGGATCTCTCATTTACTCTAACCTGTTTCAAGAATCCTGAAGCCTACTGCCACAAAAACCAACTTGGAACCATGGTTTCACCCGTGGACGATAGTTGCAGCATTCGACTGAGCTCGCGACCAAACGTTACCTATGAAAAAGGGGTCAAATTAAGGGGTTGATCACTGCGGCTTGCTCATATACCACAGCAACAACGGCTGCCAAGAGAGGTTGCAAGGAGTTTTAGTCACAATACCTAATAAAGATGATTTAACTGAGTATCGCAACTATAGAATGTACGAAAATTCTGCACAGAAAAAACTACGAGAAACTCCGCTCAACACCCAGAAAATAGTAGGCAGGATTTCGACCTAATAGATCCTTATGGATCATTGTGGTATTTTAAATAAAGAAGAGCGCAATACGAGGGATTCAAATGCGAAGTCCTCCACAACGGCAAGCTATTACTGTCGTTTCTTATATTTTCTTCCTAATAGTACTCGACGACATAAAAAGATCAGCGCTAGATTCAGAAGAAAAAGGTATTCGGTGGAATCTTGAGAAACATTACAAGGATATGCCTACCGTGGAGCAAACACAGTCTGATTTTGCGGGTTTAAAAATCAAACCGGCATCAAAAGCAAGAAGCTTAGAGCAAGTGTTATCAATAGCAACTTTAAAGTCGGGAATACCAGTATTTAGATCGTTAATAGCTTCACTTATGTGTATACCTTGGCAGTACCAATTTTACGGATGTCCAAAGGTAGTGGTGCCTTCTTGCAGTTTTAAGAAGATTTGGAGCTCATCTTATATCTGAAAAAAAAAGGCCAAACTGCGCATCTTCAACTCTAATGGTAAATCTGTCCTACTATGACTGCGAAACTTGGTTGGTAACTGACACTCTGACGAGAAAACTTCCAAGTGTTCGTTAATAGATGCTTGAGGTCGCCGAACACTATCTCATATGCAGACCTTCATGAAAGGCGTCAGCAGATACCGATCGCAAATGATAGTGGATCGGCCACACTACTATCAGAAGACCGCACACTGAACCTTGCCGGCAGGATTTAGGGTGGAATCCTCAGGGCAGTAAAGAACGAGGAAGGCCCAAAATTCAGAGGGAAGTGAACATTGAAAAAATAGGTGAAAAAATCCGGAATGACCTGAGGGAAATCAATGCAATAACAAGAAATCGCATTTAATGGAGAAGTCATTGATGCCCTATGCACTCCAAGGTGCAACTACATGAGGCGTTGGTTTCGGAGCTCGGCCATCGAGGTCTGGACAAAGAGAACACGCGGGGCTGCAACTGCAATTCCTACCCAGGCACGTCGGCTATCGAAAATGTCTCCACAGATTTGGACAGGATAGCTCGCCCAGAACTCTCGAATGAAGAGAATGAACCTGCCAAGCCCATAGCTTCTAATAAGACATATGACGAGGTCAGACGACGACTGGCTGGAGACCTGTTCCTCCATAACGAGCTGAGAAGAGTCGAAAAGCTAATAAGAGCCGACACGGCAAATGCAGATTATATAGCATAAGTTGCTAACCAGACCCGCGAAGTAATACTTAACGGCAGTCCCGCGAGGAGAGTGGTAGAAGTGTGCAGGGTGTGGATTAGTTCGAAGGCGCACTCCTGGCTTTAGAAGATTACTGCATCCAAAAAAAAGACCCTTAACCGTTCGTTCACTCGTTTCTTTAATTTGGATTCTAGGGTTGTAGAGTATGTCGTACTGGAGTACAACATACTCTACAACACTAATGAAGGGTTAACAACGAGATATGTCAAGACAACCAACCACTGTCTCAGCCAATTTCCTCCCATTAACTACATTATTCATCCAGAAAACTTACTATCTTCGCGTAAAATACTCACAACATCACAAGGCTTTAATTTTAATTTCTACTAATTCCATCTGATGTCTTATCTATTAAGCTACGAACCGCATCTATCCATCCATAAACAACTTGAACAATTCAAGTAAATCCACTGCTCTACTGCGTCGCTAATCATGAATATTTTCTCTCAATTATAGTGATAGTCGCACCCTCAATCCGCGCCACCATTTATCTACGTTATCGCGCCGGATGTACTTTTTTTTCTTTTTTTTTTAATTTTCTCAAACTCCATTAGAACAGTGAGAGGAGAAACTCTCAGCAAGGACATTAGAATTATGTTCATATATATTTCTTTTTTCTTGTTTTTCTCGTGTTCGTCTTTTCTTGAAATTCATCCGACATCCCTGAGGAGAGATGTTGAAGAGGACGATTCAAAACAACACGGGAAGAAATTTTGATCCCCACCCCCACCCTAACCTTAGCTAGGACGAAATTAATCGTCACCGCTGCGTTGCTGTTGCGACAGCCCTAACAAGTGCCTGATGAATTTGTCACCATCCTAGTAACATAGCTACGAGTACGTTTTTGATAAATGACTTTATTTTTTTTTTCTTTCTCCGTCATTCACTGGTTTCCTTTAACATTTCCTCCCGCAAACCCCCACAGCAAAAAGTTTCGGCTGGGGGTGTCTCTACATCTCTACAGGTGAATGGCATATCTTATCGTTTTTCACTAGACCCTGATTGAGGTTGAGTTAGCTGCTTTGGAAGCAAAATGGCAACTGAATTGAATAATTAATGACAAGGATATTATTATTATTATTATAGGAAAGTATGTGAAACGTTCCACACATGTACGATTACTATATACACATATAAATTAAAAACAAAAAAAAAAAAAAAAAAACAGAATATTCGTCCTAATTGAAATAACAACATTACTATATCATCAACTTGCTTCTTTCATACTTAATTATGATTATTTTTCTTTCTTTTTTTTTACAGCCAATTAGCAGCCTGTGTAACACTTGTAATTGTATAAAGCCGCTCCGTTAATTATTATTATTAATTCTTTTCATTATTATTAAATTTTTCATCATTTAACTAAGCATAAAATTTACAAAAATTTGTGTATAAAATATTCTTTTTACATAAATTTGTTTTTTTTTTTATTTTTATTTTGTTTGCATGGTTTTAAGTGTATATATATATTTATATATTATATTCATATATCTTAACGTTTAAATAAAATCTCTACAAAATATTGTGTGTATGCTTAATGACTTAAAATTAAAATATTAACTAAAAAAAATTAAATAAAATAAAATTGTAAAAATAACTAGGAAATTTTTATAGAACGAAATTTGTTTCGAAACTAGCTTTAAACTTATCTGTAGGAGGTGTATATGAATCGCTAGCTGCCCACGAGTTCGATTTGGCGATACTTTTTCCTTAGATTGGATACCGGATCCCGATAGAGTACTGGATCGAGACGGAGATTGGAACGTAATAGGGGCATGTAACTGAAAAGAGAAAATAAATGCAGTTAGTGATTGAATGAAGAGAAGAGGGGACATCAATTTTCAAAGAAATTAAATTAGTAAAACTATAAATAAACGAAAAATTTCATCCAAAAATACTCGTACAGGGCCCCAATTGCTAGGTAAAGACTTTGACTTAGGCTTCATAAAGGGTTATTCATTTCGAGATTGACATTTCGCATCCCTGTCAAGTCCATCTGTCATCTTCTTCTTCGTTTCCTTATGGCGAGGTTATGATCCGGAGTAGAAGGATCACAACCCCCCAATTTACTGCATCCCTAGTGGTCCACCTGTGGGGTTTGCCGGTTTGACCTCAGCCTTCCCGGTTTTGGATCACTTCGTCACTGATGACAATCAAATACTGGTGTTTTTGCATTTGTGTGGTACAGTTCTTTATTGGTTTGCCTTTTTTGCCCGATTGTGTAGGAACGTTGATTGATATTTCCATTTTAACGGGGTTCGAAGGATCTCTCCTTTGCACATGACAACACCAACACAAGAGCCGGTCGTGCTCTATCTTGCTTGTGATGGGTTCTTTCACATGAAGGCTTCCTCGAATCTTCGAACTTCTTATTCTATCAAGCTTTGTTACCCCTGCTGTCATGCTTTTTGTACATTGTCCAGCATTGTGAACCGTATGTGAGCGTCACACTGTTGGTTCACGATTCAAATCCTGATGTCAAGAATCACCTATTTATTTCGCATGAAATAAATAAAAAAGTCGATCAAAGCTAAGTCAACTCTATTGCGAAGGCATAACACTGGCAGTAGAGTGGTCATATGGCTGAAAATGCAACTTGATCCTGCTGATGACATCAGGAGGACGAAAAAAAATACTGTGAATCATGAGGGACGACAAAAGCAAAACAAACAAGCTCCCCAGTTATCTGGACGCTATCCTTGGAGTTTAAAGAAACTTAATACCATCTGAGTTTCAAACCACTACACTAAATCTTTCTTTCTCTCTCTTTCTCCTTCACAAACGCTCATGCCCTGTAATAGTATAATTAAAGTTTTACAGAAAAAAAAAATAAATCTAAAAATACTTGTTCGCGTGTACCAGTATTTATGACTTAACTAGGTAGCTACTAGCCTAATCTTTTTGAAATACCATGAAATTGAATAACTACTTTTTGCTACTGAAAATTGTTTCTTATTGGCAGCACTGATGCGATCTGAGTACAATTCACTAAAAACCCAGAGAAACCTTCACGAAAACAAACCATTCTCCTCAGAAAAGACTGTTATGATCCGTTGTTATAGGAAAAAAAGTTTAAAAGTCAAATTACCAATTTAATTCGCCACACGATAAGAAAATTATTCCATTTCGCTGAAAATTTGACGAAACTGTCATACTTGTGCACCTTTCTCTATCTACCTCTCTCCCAACTCCGACACATTCGTCAAAATTCATTGTGGTGCGGTAGTGGTATAATTCAATGGCGGTTCGTGTCGTGTTCAATTCGGAAGGAAAAAAAAATTATTTTAATCGTGTATTCCATTCTTTTCAGCTTAAAGTTTATAATTTTCTGGTAAATTAATAGATGTAGTTTATTGCTAAATGTGTTTTTTCGTGTTTTGTTGAGTGAAAAAGTGTTAAATTTTGGTCAAAAGTTTCTTAAGCTGAAAATTGTTTTTGCGCGTGTGTTTTCGCCGTTAAAAATCGTTTCGTGAATTTGAATTTTCAAATTCGAAGTTCTTCTGCGGTGAGTGTTTTAACAAATTTTCTATATGTATATGGCAATTTAATATAATTTGTAAATATAATTAAAAATTAAATTAGGTATTAGTGATGTCGTCATGTTTTTACCCACAGCCAATTTAGAGGCAGTGGCTGTTTATCGCTTCAGGATTGTATTTTAAACTTGACGGGTTTTGCCACATATCATCCTTTCTCAACAGATTTACTTATTTAACTTAAATCGTTTCAACCCTCGAGGGGAATAGGGCGTCAATAAGGCCTGCATGGCATGTTGTTCGGAGTTCTACAACGAATTGGAGCTGCCCCCAACTCATTCCCAAAGAGCTTGATTCCTCCTGAACTGTTCTGCGCCACATATGCCTAGAGCGACCAGTAGTTCTGCCTGCCTGGGTGAGCAATAGAGTTGACATCCCATCGTAGGGTGTGTCCAATCCACTGCCACTTTCTCCTTCGTATAATAATGTCTAAACGCTTTCCCGATTCTGCTGCACATATCCAGTTGGTGCCACCGCGGTTAGCCGAGACCATACCTCCTAAGTACGGAAAGATGTCTACTTTCTCGACTGTCCGGCAATGTTGAGATGAGCGCGGGTGCTAGAAGTGCTCAGGGCTTTTGTTTTGACTGTGTTTATCTTAAACCCCACTTTGTTTGCTCGACTTCTAGATTTTGGGTTATCATATGAACGTCTATTATCCGATATGAAAGTAGGTAAACACCGTTAGTGTAGTCGAGGTGTTTAAGGTAAGATGTCATAGTCCATCGAGTTCCATGGTTACAACAGTTTTCCTGGGATGCCTTCCTGCGCAAGGCCAACCAGACAACATCTCGACTCAAGCTGCCGAAAGCCTTCTCGAAGTCGATAAACTGTAGAAGTAGCGGAGATCTGTTCTTGTCGTACTGCTCTCTTATGATCCGTAAGGTGTTTATGTGGTCAATGTCAATTCAATTCAATTTCGACGTCGAGGGTTAAGTCTAAGTTCTTTAATCCGTTCTAATATGATTCTAGCTATTATCTTGACTACGACCAGGAGAGCACGCATACCTCTCCAGTTTCCACAATCCATTTGGTTTCCCTTGATTGCTGTGTTTTCGGGTTTACTGGGAGGTCCGGTGCGAATTCGGGAATTTGTTGCTGGGAAAGACTCATTAGAGTTCAAGATCATATCACCATCGTCAAAGTGGTTAAGGACTGTAACGAAGTTCTCTCCATCTAATTAGCTGATCCTCTTCCGAAATCAGAAGATTACCGTCTAAACTCTTACTGAGTTCCGACCACCAATGAGCTCATTGGTGATGTTATAGACAGTCCTACAGTGCTTGCTGCTTCTTCAGCGCTTGAGGCAAGTGAGTCGATATATTGACGTTTGTTACGTCTCACACTAAGATGAAGTTTCTTCTTTTTCACTCTGTATTGGGCTTCTAGCTCTGTTCTCTACACTGCTGAGGTCGCTGCAATCCGGACCTTGATTGCTATACGCTCATCGATCCATCTCCAGATGTCTGCCGTTGGCCATGCGCGGTAACTTTTCTACCTTTTACCGACTCAAGTGTCCCAGCTGCAAAAACATTTTTCACAGCACTGCAGTGGTCATATACCCTCTCCTGCATTATATTGCTGATTGTTTCTACTTCTAAGGCAAGATGGTAACTGAATTGTTGGCGTTTTTGGAGATCTTTGTCTTTTTTTTTTATAATCTGCGCGCGCCGAAGGGGATATGAATACCCTTAAACTGTTTCAGGGCACGATCGTTAGGAAAAGGGGGTATTGAACTTGGTAATGTTGACCACATTTGAGAAGTTACTGTTGCCGGATGCACTACGAAGGCGTATAAAAACTAATATGATCGTGTTCTTTAAAAAAAAAAAAAAAAATCAATTAAAAGTCGAAAAAAATACAGATTTTGACAATTTTGAAATACTTGGAGCGCCATGAAGTTGCTTATGCTAAACGTTGTCTAGACATCGCGTTTCAAGAAAATCGTACGAGTCATATCCGAGAACGGACCAATTTTCAAAAACCGGTCAGTAAGTAAAGTACCGTTATACGTATTTTTAGGCAAAAACTTGGTATGCCATCCTATAGCTTATGGCCCACCCAAATCAAAATATTAAATTTTATCAAAAATGTTAGAGCCGTTTTCGATAAAATTGATTTTTCAAAACCGGCCATTCGTAAAGTACCTTTAGTTTTGGGGTTAGAATGAATATTTCTCGAATTGTGACTACACAGACCCCAGATATGAAGTTTGAAAAAAATCCGTCCTGCCGTTTAGGCTGTAGTCGGCCTGCATATACAGACAAATAGGCTGAGGGACAGAAGAGAGACAATACTTGTCCTATAGGTTCAAGTAAAAATCGCACGTTGCTTCTCGTGAAGGGCCATAGTTACACGAAGCAGATTTACTAGCATGTTCAAGAAGAATGGGACAAATCGCACACTGGCACGGATCAATTTTCAAGGACACACGTCGGTTTAGTCAGAACGAGTAATCCTGCAGAAAAATTAAGACGTTTGCAGCCACTTTAACACTCGGCGCAAAGCCACATTTATTTTCTTATAATAATCCGGTTATTCTCAAAGCTATTAACAAATGCGTCATAGAATCTAATCTGGTTCTGAAAACATGTGTTCGCGTCCCTCAGGCCCCTATTCGATCACCATCGCTGCGTGTTACAATACTTCTCAATTTCATGTATGCGCGCTCTCCTATATAAGCCCATGGTAGCACAGCAATCGCTGTCAAACAATGGTGAAACTGAACATTGTTTGTCAGTCGATACGGTTACCAACTATACCTCACCACTGCAAAACTGAATGAAGCCCACTTCTCCAATTGTGATAATCCTTCATCGATCCAGCTTCTAATAATGTAATGTTTTCTTTTCTACAATCTGCACGAATTCCCCAAAGGAGCTATGAAACCAAACCCCCTATGGCTGAATTTGAATGCTGATATGTGTTCGTTTTTGACTATTCGTAATATACTCGTACAAAGGGTTGTTCTTGCTTTTATGCTTTCCAGTTGCTGGATCTAGGAGGGATGCATTCTGTTGCTGATGAAAGAAAATGTCCCCTCGAATGAGTTTGTGCTTAAACACACAGTTGCTGGCCGAATGCCATACTAAGAATGTTCTGATTTTGAACTTATTTGTATTTCTGTCTTAAAGCAAAATTGGCAAAGATATGACGTTCCACAACTTATTACATCAAACTCATCTCATTGGGCTTAAAGAATTGGCAGCAATTGAGCAGAAATAAATCAAGTTGGGTTTCAATCCCATAACTACTACCGAGTGCCTTAAATCCATACTAAATTCAAGACCCCACAGATGGCCTCAATGCAGTATAGCTATAGCTATATAATAGCTATCTGTTTCCCGTAACAATGCCTATACCTAGTTTCGTTGAAAGGAGCAATCCTTAATCCAAGACATACTCCCTTTGTCTTATGTTCATTAGTACCAATCAATATTTAACTTTGTTCAGCTCTTGTTTTTTATCTGCCATAAACCTTACTTATACAGTACACTCACGGTAGGATGAACATCGGTACATACATAGATATCGCCTATAGCATAAACACATAGTAGTCTTCAGAAGAAGACTTAGCGATGAACTGTACAGCAATATTACCGCCTAGGATGAATTTGATATACGTATAGAGCGTGCAAAAGTGGAGAAAGTTAACTAAAACCCGAGCTGATTGAAGGACCTGGATGATTGAACCCTAACACACACGTACCTCACTTACGATGTGCAGTTCACTCGATTATTAAACTTGGAAACAACACATTCAAGGACAAAATTAAGGCAGAAGGTCCAAATTATAAGCTTGTAAGCGTCCACAAGCCCGGATTTGTATTAGTTCACTCTATCGCGACTCTATGTATACTTGCATATGACTTAAGATCCCCAGAGAGTCGAAGGACAATGTTTCATGCCTACGAGCAGTCCTTCTCAATTTTCTACTTAGTTGCGAACATTTGTTTGATTTTGATTAAACCGAAGATCTACTGACTAACTGACCAGTCTATTGCCAATTTCGTCATTCGTAAATAATTATTTATTCGACCAGAGCATTCCTAGTACGAGTATACTATGCATTTCGCCATATGACCAGAGCATTCCTAGCATACTATGCATTTCATAATGCCTTTCACCACACTGCCTGTGTACCAACACCCCGCCATCAAACCGTTTGGAAATATCATGCGAATGATAATAATGGAGTTAGAATGTTAATGGTTTAAGACTTATATTTGACGCCAAGGGCAGCGGAACTTTCACTCAAGCGGTGGCGTAAGGATTTTAATCCCGACCTATGCTATGCTGAATGGCAACAACAAGTATCACAGCCAATGTCCAATAGTCCTAGCGACCGGCATATGTGGAGTTCCTCACCTAACATGGAACTTCAATAAAGCAACCTGGCAGAAATTCACCTCAGACCTAGATTAGAACATTCGATGGATACCTCCAAATGTCAAAAATGCCCTATTGATTACCCTGTCACGCTGGAATAGAGGGCAACGAAGAAGCAGACTCCTTCATTGGACCGGAACCATTCTGTGGAATAGGAAATCATACCATATGCGAAGAATTCAGGAAGATGGAGGAAGAAGACGGGACGAGAACCGGGATTTAATATTCCAGGTCTGAAGCAAACTAAGAAATTTCTCGGACACTGTAACCGAGAAAGATTCGAAGCGCGCATCTGCCTCAACAGGAACAACCTGCTTTCTAACGGGGCACTGTAAACTCGGGAAGCATCTAAGGAAACTAGGTATAACAACGATGGCCTTTGCAGATTTTGTGGGCACTGGCCCACAAAAGATTGAAACACATGGGCAAATACCAACTATCAGGTGAGGATATGCCAATCATAGACCCACTTCTCATTCTCAGATTCCTAAGAGAAACCTGGTTAGATAGGGTGTCTAGGGCAAACTATTCTTGGCAAGGCAAAGTAAGAGTATTTGACCCTCAAACACTATTCTGAAAGAATTATATTGCCAAGGGAACACTAATGAGGGAATAAACATCTCCTAGGTATTAGCAGGGGGCACAATAGACCATTAGGTCTCAGTGCAAGATAACCAACCTAATCTTTTTGAAATACCCTGTAAATGAATGACTATAATAAAACTTTGACTTTTGTTACACTGTTCGACCTTTTCCTACGGAAAATTGTTTCTTAGTGGTACCACTGATGCGGTTCGAGTACGTTTCACTAAAAAATCCAGAGAAACCTTTACGAGAACAATTTTTTTTCCTCAGAAAATTATTCTCCTCATAAATCTTATTCGCTACATGATAAGAAAATTATTCCATTTCGCTGCAAATTCGACGAAACTGTCATACTTGTGCACCTTTCTCTATCTACCTCTCTCCCAACTCCCACACATTCGTCAAAAGTCATTGCGGTACGGTAGTGGTATAATTTAATGGCGGCTCGTGTTCGTGATCGATTCGGAAGGAAAAAAAATTATTTTAATCGTGATACATTCTTTTCAGCTTAAAGTTTATAATTTTCTGGTAAATTAATAGATGCAGTTTGTTGCTAAATGTGTTTTTTCGTGTTTTGTTGAGTGAAAAAGTGTTAAATTTTGTTCAAAAGTTTCTTAAGCTGAAAATTGTTTTTGCGCGTGTGTTTTCGCCGTTAAAAATCGTTATGTGAATTTGAATTTTCAACCGTTAAAAATCGTTACGTGAATTTGAATTTCCAAATTCGAAATTCTTCTGCGGTGAGTATTTTAACGAGTTTTCTCTATGTTTTTGGTAGTTTAATAGAATTTGTAAATGCAATTCAAATATAATTTAAAATTAAATTAGGTATTGTTGTTTTCGTCGTATGTTTTAGCCGAAAAACAGATTAAGCCTGTCACCAACAGCCAACCTAGAGACGGTGGCTATTTGTCCGCTTTAGAATTGTATTATAAACTTGCCGGGTTTTGCCACATATTATCATCCTTTCTCAATAGATTTCATAACTTAACTTAAATCCTTTCACCCCTCGAGGGGAATAGGGCATTAACAAAGCATGTTCGGAGTTTTACAATGCGCTCAAGCTGCCTCTAATTCATTCCCAAAGAGCTTGATTCCTCCTCAACTGTTCTACACCACGTTTGCCTAGGGCGTCCATGGTTTAGCGGAATCCACTGCATGGCATATTTTGCAATGAAGTTGTCTTCGCTTCATAGGGTGTACCTAATCCAGTGCCACTTTCTCCATTGTATAGTAATGTCTATAGGCTCTTCGCCCGTTCTCTGATGGAGTTGTTCGTTGTAGATACGTTTGGCCCAAAAAATCCGCAAGCTGATTCTTATTTACGAAGGTTTGCAGCTTGAGTGTGTTAGTGGTATCCACCTTCCAAGTACTGCACCCTACGTTGAACAGTCTCAGCTTTTGCTTTTCCAGACTTTGGATAACATTCCGAACGCAGCTATTGGCTTCCCGTTTCTGCTGCACACAACCAGTTTGGCGCCACCACGGTTAGCCGAGAACACGCTTCCTAGATATAGAAAGTTGTCTATTTTCTCGACTAACTATCCGCAAGAAGAAATCAACTGATGAGGATTAAGGGTCTTTCAGTCTATAAGTATCCATCAAACAATTCATATATATTTTTCTTTAGGGTATATACTACGTTAGATATATGTTTGCACTATTAAAAGTATATACTACGTTTGCACTACTAAAAGGCTTTTCAAAATCGTGTTTCCGAAAAACCAGCTCATTAGAAGTTTTGAAACTTTATCATTACCATTTCGGTGGTATTGAGAGACTTCAAAAGGCCTCATGAGCTGATAGTTCTGCGGGATACCCTTTTGAAATCGCTTCTACATATGTATATACATAATTATAAATCTGGCCAATTACATATAAAGTTTTTTTTTAAAACTTTTTTTTTAACAAACTCGCCGCAAGGCAGAACCAACCACTCAAGTATGCAGTAGAATCTACTGAAAGCTGGGAATCACTTTATGGGCATTTTGCGGAATACTAAGCCGTGTGGAATTGACAATGAGATTGGAGGCTTAAAGATTTCGGTACTTGTATAGGTTTCTCTGAGTCTCCTACCCTCATTGCCTCTTCCTTGTGGAATTTTATTCCGCGTCTTGCCTATAATTTTGAAACCCAACTGGATGCAGACATCTACAAAGTACTCACCCCCTTTTGCACACTTGATTTGAATCTTATCAACTCTTTCGGAATGATTTTTTGGCATTTTCATTGGATAACTTCGGTATTTCAATGTCTGTCCTGGATTTCCCTGCCGCAGATGAGGTAAGCTCTTCACTTTGGGTGTACAAAATGGTTCCGGTACTCAATCGTCTTGAAGTTGAAAAGGGTGTAGGATGCTCATAATCAAATAATGCAAAGTCTTCAGAAGGTAAGGTTTTCTTAGAGCTAAATTCATTTGGATTTCGCTTCTGATGTATCTGGCCCTTTGTAAAGCTGTGCTGTCTGGATGGATTTTGTTAAGTTCGATTAAACGGGCCCTATATGCTTTTCACGTTCTCAAAATGTATTGCAGTATTTTCTGAAGTGATGAAAACAAAAATTTTCCCCATTGGGAAAACTTTTATTAAAATTAAAACAAATTGAAAATTCGTTATTACACCCAAAGTAGTTACCAATCAATATTGAGTAGAGCGCGCGTGTTAGAAGTGGTCAGGGCTTTTGTTTTGGCTGTATTCAATTTGGGCCAGCATATGAACGCCCATTATACGATGTGAAAGTAGGCAAACATCATCAGCTTAGTCGAGGTATTTAAGCTAAGATGTCTTAGTTCATTGAATTCCATGGCTACTTTCCGTCAATGCTGGACGGAGTACATCGCTGATGACCACCAAGAACGACAGCGGTGACAGTATGCACCCGTGAGGAACTCCACTTTGGACATCAAAACCACCCGACACCTTACCATTGTTTAAGCCGCGACACTTACTACGCTCATATGTAGCATTAATAATAGTTATGAGATTTCTGGGATGCCTCTGCTGCGCAAGGCCAAGCAGGCAGCATATCGATTAAAGCTGTCGAAAGTCTTTTCAAAGTCCATAAACAGTAGATGTAACGAAAACCTGTACTTGAAGCATTGATCTATTATGATACGTAAGGTGTTTATGTGGTCGATGCAAGAGGATCCAGCGCGAAAATCTGCCTGTTCGACGTCGAGAGTTGAATCTAAGTTCTAATATGATTCTAGCTATTATCTTGGCTACTGCCAGGTGAACGCATATACCTATCCCGTTTCCGCAGTCCTTTAGATTTCCCTTTTTCGGAAGCTTGATGATCATCCTTTTTTTCCACTCCTGCTCCACGCTTTCAATATGAGCGGGTGTAGCAGAACGGCAGGGATGCCATCAATGCCCACCCCTTTTTTTTTCTTGAGGGATTTGATTACTGTTGTTATTTTATTTTTACTGGGAAGTTCGGTGCGAATTCTGGACTTTGTTGCTTAGGAAGACCCATTAGAGTTCGAGATCATATCACCGTCGTCTATGTGGTTAATGACTGCAATGAAGTTCTCTTCATCTAGTGTGCTGATCCTCATCCGAAAACAGAAGGTTACACCAATGAGCTTCTTGGTAATATTATAGACAGTCCAACATTTTGCTTGTTGCTTCTTTAGCCCTAAAGGCAACTACGCTGCACTTCCTTCTTTTTCAGGCGATATTGGGCTTCTAGTTCGGTTCTCTCTACTGTTGAGGCCATTGCCATCCGAGCCTTGATTACTATACGTTCATCGATTCGTCTTCAGGTGTCTGCTGGTAGCCATAGGCTGACTTTTCTCCCTTTTTCCGACAAAATATGAAGTTTGAAGAAAATTGTCCATCCTGCCGTTTAGTGTGTATGTGCATTCGCCTCCACATACAGACAAACAGACAGACAGAAGAGAGACACACTTTTTTGAGATTCTCTATACCAAGATTGATCAAAATCTTGAGATCGAAAATTATCAGGAAACCAATACTTGTCCTATAGGTTCAAGTAAAAATCGCACGCTGCTTCTCGTGAAGGGCCATAGTTACACGAACAGATTTACTAGCACGCTGAACAAGAATGGAATAAATCCCACACTGACACGAATCAGTTTTCAACGACACACGTCGGTTTAGTCAGAACGAGTAATCCTGCAGAAAAATTAAGACGTTTGCAGCCACTTTAATACTCGGCGCAAAGCCACATTTATTTTGTTCGACTATGCTCAAAGCTATTAACTAATCCATCATAGAATCTAATCTCGTTCTGAAAACATGTGTTCAGTCAGAGCCCCTCAGGCTTCGCTTCGATTACCATCGCTATGTGTTTATACTTTTCAATTTTATGTGTGCGCGCGCTCTCGTATACGAGTAGGCCCATGGTAGCAGCAGTCGCAGTCAAACAATGGTGAAACTGAACATTGTTTGTTAGTCGGTTACCAACTACACCGCACCACTGCAATAGTGAATGAAGCCCACTTCTCTAATTGTAATAATCCTTCATCGACTCATCCAGCTTCTAACAATGTAATGTTTTCTTTTCGACAATTTACACGAATTCTTCAAAGGAAGGAGGAATGAGCTATGAAACCAGACCCACGATGGCTGAATTTGAATGGCGATGTGTGTTTGTACTTTACTGCTCGTAATATACAAACGGTTGTTCTTGCTTTTATGCTTTCCAGTTGCTGAGTCTAGGAGGGATGCATT
Organism: Pocota personata; assembly: GCA_963082735.1. NCBI lineage: Eukaryota > Metazoa > Arthropoda > Insecta > Diptera > Syrphidae > Pocota > Pocota personata. Next base: position 2,483,208 of record OY720432.1, on the reverse strand, counting down.
CTTTTGTTGATGAAAGAAAATGTCATTAAATTGATTCCTGGAATGTGTTTGTGGTTTAATACACAGTTGCTGTCCGAATGCCATTCTAAGGATGTTCTGGCTCAGAATTTAAGACTTTGCATTAAAAAAAAAGCTTTGAACTTATTCGTATTTGTCTTCAAGCAAAATTGGCAAGCTTATGACGTTCCACAACTTCTAACATCAATCATTAGACTTAAAAAATTGGCAGGAGAGCAGAAATAAATCAAGTTGTGTTTCAATCCCATAACTACTACCGAGTGCCTTAAATCCATACTAAATTCAAGACCTCACCGATGGCCTCGACGTAGTAATTAAAGCTCCCTGTGCTCAGAGCTTTGATGCTTAGCGCCCACTGTGCATATTAGTTCCCTGCGTTCTCCTTTGGAGGACCCACATCTCCCTGTGCTCAACGCCTCTGAGCTAATCGCTTCCTGTGCACATAGCTATCTGTTTCTCATAACAATGCTTATACATAGTTTCACCGAAAGGAGCAATCCTTAATCCAAGACATACTCCTTTTGTCTTATGTTCATTAGTACCAATCAATATTTAACTTTGTTCAGCTCTTGTTTTTTATCTGCCATAAACCTTACTTATACAGTAGACTCACGGTAGGATAACCGTCGGTACATAGATCCATGCACTAAATTGTACACGTCGTCATAGATGTCGCCTAAAGCATATACACATAGTAGCCTTCAGAGGAAGATTTGACGATGAACTGTACAGCAATATTACCGCCTAAAATGAATTTGATATACCCGTACGTATAGAGCGTGCAAAAGTGGAGAAAGCAAACTAAAACCCGAGCTGATTGAAGGACCTCGATGATTGAACATTAACACACGCGTACGTCACTCATGGTGTGCAGTTCACTCGATTATTAAATTTAGAAACAACACATTCGCGGACAAAAGTGAGGCAGAAGGTCCTAATTATACGTTCGTAAGCGTTTATTAGTTCACTCTATCGCGAGTCTACTGTATACTTGCATATGACTTAAGATCCCTAGAGAGTCGAAGAACATGTTTCATGCCTACGAGCGGTCCTGCTCAATTTCCTACTTAGTTGCCAACATTTGTTTGATTTTGGCTAAACCGAAGGTCTACTGACTAACTGACCAGTCTATTCCCAATTTCGTCGTTCGTAAATAATTATTTATTCGACCAGAGCATTCCTAGTATACTGTGCATTTCATCACTTCTCCTCCTTCCACCACACTCTCTGTGTACCAGCACCCCGCCATCAAACCCTTTGGAAATATCGAGCGAATTATAATAATGGAGTTAGACTGTCAGGCTGGGCTGATATTAATGGTTTAAGACTTATATTTGACGCCAAAGACAGATGAACCTTTCGTTCAAGGCGGTGTCGTAAGGATTTTAATCCCTATTTGTGCTATGCTGAACCCTAACAACAAATATCCCAGTCAACACGTTCAAGTAATCTTAGTGGCCGACATAAAAATTCCTATGGTGTACTAAGCCTCTCAACAGAGGTGGAACTCCATTAACACATCCTGGCAGGAATTCACCTCAGACCACAGGGGTCAGTACTCGCCTTTCCATTTTCAGTCTGTACATTCATGACATTCCCAATACTCTGTCTAAGAAGTTCGCATATGTAAACGGTATAGCAGTAGTTACCTAGTATTTGCACACAATTGAGGCATACGCGCACGAGAGATCTTGAGGCTCGGAGTGAATATTTTAAAAACTGGAGGCTTACAACTAGCGATTTCAAGACAGAGTCTGCATTTTCAACAAGGCCAGACTGAACCACAACAAACTACCGAAATACCTTGTCATAACCTTGGATCGAACCCTAGCCTTCAAACAGCACTGCCAAAATACTGCAGCTAAACTAAGGACAAGAAATAATCTTCTTCAAAAGATAGCATCGAGCTCCTGGGGAGCTTCTCCATGCACTCTACCGACTACAACACTTGACTTTATACATTAACGGAGCGCCTGTCCGGCTAAACAGTGACCAGAGTCAAAAGCTAAATACTGCAATGCGTCTAACCTCTAGCACTATCATGTCCACACCAACTCAGTGGCTACCTGTCTTAAGCAATACTACGCCATCACCAGCAAGGGTTTGCCAACCATCAATCAGGCTGAGGAATGGAAAAAGGATATGGAGGGACTCATCACCATCTAACCACATTATCTCCGACCCTACTCTTCATTAAGATCAAATGATCATTCTACAAGACACTGACAAGGATGAAGAATAGCATGAAGCTACTTGAACGTTAACAAAGTATCCATCTATACAACATGTCGTGCTTCCTGACAGTATCTCTCTTTAGATCTTGCTAGCTACCCGTAATGAGGTGTCAAAGAGCCTTTGTATAAGAAGGATTTCGAGGATACAGAATCGCACAAAGTTAAACGAGATTCAACATAGTATCAACGTGGATATGTATATTTCAGTCGATGTGTTGTGCTTTATGGCTAGACTTTATCGTTATGTTAATGTTTTTCACTCTGGCTGGCGGGTCGTAGAACTTCTATAATAATTAGGTCGAATAATTAGGTCCCTATAAGGATAGTCTCTGTTTCTCTTCAACTTTTAAGGTAGTTTTTCTTAGACCAGTCCCATCAAGTAGTGTGTAATCCAGTACTGTATTGTCATCGTGGCACAGTCAAGTCTACTATGAAACTGTCGCTGTTTCAAGGGAAATAAATATATTTGTCAACCTCCCATTGTCACATTCATGGGTTCCATCAAGCTGCGTTCAAGTCAAAGGACGAGTATTCGTACATTTCATAGCAAACGGTTCACAAGCGCGGAAAGCATAGTCGCAGATTCATAGATACGCCCGATTATAGACAACATCGCGAATGGAAAAATAGCTTCTACTGATGAATCCGTCCATTCTCATGATAGTTAAATGATAAGTTTGATCCTGGTGCCAGCTCAGATTATTCTGAAATTGAAGCGAGTTATCCAATCTAGTTTGCTTTACTAGAATATGGACTATCTTGCCTTGAGTGAGTTTGGGTGAGACAATTCTCTGTCTGGTAGGCCCTTGACAGCTCTTTCTTTTGTGAATCATTGCCCCGCAGTTCTCAGGAAATGGTCCGGAGTTACCTTCGCTTCTTTACGGAATTTGCAAGTAGTGTCGCCTTTTTCACACGACTCTCCCTTGAATTCACAAAGCCCTGTAGAGAAACACGTTAGTAGACTGTCTACCCCGCCAAGCAAATAAAGTGTAGCGATTTTGTAACCATCAAACTCAGACAAGTATTTCCTTATGTATAGGGTTTTTAGGTTTCAATAAATGCAGCAATCCAAGTAGAAAGACACACAAGCCTCATACACTACAAGGGAAGATAGAGCTCATATTTTCGATTGACCAGCTCTGCAAATACGGTTCCGTTGCGAAGCCGCTTCTGTTGTCAACTAATCTAAACTCGAATTCCATTTCTATCAATGCTGACCGCTCCGTCCAACATACCCAGCCAACTAGCAAGCTACCAGGTATGCAACTGGCAAATCAGATGTGATGTGTTTTACAATTTTAGCTAACCCCCAACTTCCATGCCTGAGTAATTCCGTGTGGTCAGGGCAACGCTTTCTGTTGTAGATTCGGAGTACATCCATATTCCACAAACAACCCCCTGTTGTGCCGCTTTAGGTTTGGATTAGTCTGGAGTAATTTGTGTTCATTTCAGATGTTGTCGGGACGTCCAGGATCATATCTGGGTTGAGAGGATTCTTGCGATGTAAATTTGAGACAGAAGTGACTACTTGGACTTCCGTGTAACATTACATTTCTTCTTCTAGGCGGACTGCCTCTATTATTATGGAATAGTCGAGCTCCAAATTCTTTCCACTCTGATTACTCGCACCTTCAATTAGATTCGGTCATTGAGACCTGTGTGTAGACACTTTGTTCTCCTTATCAGCTTATTACGAGCAGTTGAAAGGTCAGAAGTCGTGCCAAGCCAGCCTTTCATTCCATGTCAAAGGTTTTCTTGACATTTATCAAATTTGTCTTCTTACCTATTCTCGGGTCTAAGATAAGAGAGAGGAAAATAGAGTGGGTTAATAGATCTAACTTACCCAAAGACAGCCGCAAATGTATTCAAACAACTCTGTCGCTGTATAAAATGATCAGGATCATTCCACGGTGATCGTCCGCCTTCACGATCTTTATAGCCTTTACGTTGTGTAACTTTAATCGGCGGTTTTCTGGTCACATGAGACACCAGAAGATTCATTAGGATATCTTCGCAATTGGAAGATTGCTGTACAGTCTTTAGTAGTAGCAGCGACAACCAATTCGTGTATAGATAGTTGTAGTAGCGATGGTAGAAAGCTGCACCAGTCAGTACTATGGAATAGTAATTCGTCCATTTGGACGTATAGCCCCAGGCATTCTAGAAAGATACATTTCACAAAATAAGTTTAAAGCTTCTCTTTTTGAATTGAAATTCTCACCTTTGAGTCATCCCAGAAGTGCGCTCGAGCCGGATAGCCTACAATCCGATCAGGAAAGCCCCTCCACACCGTGTATGCAAAGTCAAGTTCGTCCGTATTCAATATAGCATCCTCATCCAGTGACAGGACAGCGTCTGTCTCCACCTCTGGGTATGGATAGAATCTTTGGGATATACTCGGTCGCTCGTCAACAGTAGGTGACGTCGACCCTAATGTTGCCCCACCTGCTGCCGCTGCAGCTGCTGCCGCAGCCCCACTTGCAGTGCTACTACTGCCCAGTGGTATCACATGGAACGGAATATGATATAAGCTGGGCCAGCGTTTTTTCGATGGGATAGGTCGATCAGCCGCCCACAATACAATTATCTGTAAAATTCAGTAAAATCAGCTACATAAGGTGCCAAACATCCCCACACTTACCCTATCTACAAATTGACTTTTAGTTATGCTCTTGACTAGTTTATAGAGGGCGGTATTTGGAGTCAACGCCGTCCCAATTTGCACATAAATTACCGCTGTGTAATTGTGTCGGGGCTCACTGCCCAGCGAGTCCAATAAAAATGGCATAAATCTGAAACGAAACCAAGCGTGTTAATATGTGTGAGAATAACAATCATCCTATGCTAGCTCACCTAGAGGAATCTGTGAATGTAGGAAGCGTGAGAAGAGCACCCGGTGATGTATTCCAAATGAGACTATTACGCACCGGATAGTCGGGCAGTCGTTCACGGATAATCTGCAAAGACAGAGAGAGAGAGAGAGAAAGCAAGTCAAATACAGTCGCACAGTTAATTTTATTATTTTAATGGACTCACTATATACTACCCCCTACCCCTTTGTATATAGTACTCTCCAGTGTGCCACAATCAACTTTAAGAGGGCAGAATTGGCAGAAAGTTGTAAAAGAAAACGGAACCGAATGAATTTCTATTATTCCCCTAAGAATGGCAGGCAGGCAGGCAAGAGTAAGTCTTTTGTCTTTTTGCCAGCGCTTTGATTTTAGCGCAGCAATAAAAATTAAATGGAATTCCAGGATTGAAGACGGAAAACAAGGAGCCCAAGCGAATAGAATGGAATCGATGAAAGTTTTAATGTCCACCTCCACTCATGTGGAATTTTCAATAAAATTCATGCCAAAACGACCAAGATGGAGGCGTTGGGGATGGCTGCTTGCAGAGAAAAGTGGAAATGGCTCTTCTTGAAGTTGAAGTATGCATTTCTAGGAATTTTTTGTTTTAAGGCAGAGAAAGATGTTCGAGTTGGATGTATTCGTTGTGATTTCCAATGGAAAAAGAACAGAGGTCATTGCTTTGGATTTTAAATGATGTAGTAGATCCATGTTGAGCCTGTACGTGGATTTAAAGATATCGTTTGGATGAAATCACACACAGTAGGAGAGAAGATTTTGAAACGAAGCTCACAATAATTTTTTTTGCTACTTATGATGACGGAATAGATGATGAGGAGCCTTGTATGAGTGATTGATTCATATAAGTTGGAAGGGATTTATAGCTGGATGGTGATGAATGGCAGACTGATACAACAGTCTGCGACGCCTGTGGAGAGAGTGACGACACTCCGGAACACTTCCTCTGTGATAGTCTTGCCTTTGTAGCAGATCGTATCAGGTAACAGATTTTCGGTACTGATATGGTGAGTACTGATACCGTAAGCATCACCGAAGCGTTTACTCAACTTTCTCCGGAAGACGAGGAAATTCCATTAAAATGGCTAAAACAGGGTTTACTTCTTGGCAGTACAATGGACCAGTTGGGCTTGAGTGCTCTAGTGTAGCATTTCCTGACCCGACAAAAAAAAAAAAAAAAAAAAAACCCCAATTTAAGATTCACCAAAATCGGTTCACTGCACAAACTAAAATTTCTTTGGCGGAAAAATTGTAGTCTCCACTACTCAATAGACCTCCCACTTTCCACATAACGCATAAAAACCAAAACAAATAGACGGACAGACGGGAATGTAGACAAAAATATCTCTCCTACACCTGTACATTTGTTTAGAGAACTCAATAGAAGACAAGGGGGGCTATGTTTAATTTTTCTCTGCAGTAAGACTGAAATGAATTAATGGAGGTGTTTGTAATCTGCACAGCAAATACTATTTTATATCAAATTTAATTTTATTAAATGCACAAACCAATTTTATGATGAATTGCTCATCAGAAACTTTCTTTTATGAAATTTCGGTTATTCGCATAACAATTGAACAATTTCGCACTATATTTACACTTTTGGACTCCAAGCCACCTATAAGAATGCACAGAGTGCGCACAAATGAAAATAACGACGCCATTGAGGCCAGTGTTGAGGAAGAGCCTAATTCATCGATTCGTCATGAACTTGACCTATATCCATCGACTTTGTGGAAGATTTTGAGCAAAAATCTTGGTTTACAAGATTCAATTGGTGCAAGAACTGAAGCCGAATGACCATCATTTGCGTCATGAGTTCAGTGATTGTGCGCTTGAACAGCAGGAAGGGTTTTTCAATAGGGACATAACAATTTTGTATTTTAATACAAACGCATGCTAACACTTTTTTTATGATCTGTCAAAGTCAGTCAAGGTTAACATTTTTATCATTGTGAAGTTCACGAACGAGCAACGTTTGTAAATTATTAAAAATTACTACCGAAATTCTGAGTCGGTGGTCGCATCTTTAAGAGCGCTTATTCCAATTTTCGGTTGTAATAATCGTCCCACCAGACACGCTGTGCGTGCTATAGTGGATAAATTCGAGTCAACATATTCACTATTGAATGTTCCTCTACTAGTGTGACAACGCACCTGTCGAAGTAGCGAAAATATCGCAGCCAGAACGTGGGCCTTCCTGTCGAATTTCGCACTGATGTTTTTGAATTCCAGCATAAAGTTCTTTTCCTCTCGTTGTCAATCTACTCCTAGATCCCCAGTTTAAGTTGTTATCATTAAAATCAGCACCTATTATGTACGAGTATCTGTTTCCTAGTTTTCCAAAAAAATCTGATTATTCTTCTTTTTTTTTTTAAAGTATGGGCCATGTTAAGAGAGTAAGATACATGCCTCAAGTGTACATTGTAGATTTAACGAACGAGGGCGCATTCGGAACTGTTCTCTTATTGTGTTTGGCAGATGAGTTACTTTTGGATCGACGATGTTTGCCAGCAGTATTCGTTGAGAACTTTTCTCAATACTGACTAACTAGGCTTGTTCTTCTAAGAAATAGTTTATCCAGCTTAAAACCTTTGAATGATTCTGCTTTATGGTCGTCCGAGCAGATGCAGTAAGGAAAGATTCTAAGTCGCTATCGACTTCTACTGGATGGTCTATCCGTTCAGTACAAAAGTTAGTATCAGCTATGAGCTTACAGATAGCGTCAGATCTAAAGTGAGAAGGATCGTTTACCGTATTCATAGACGTCAACATCTGGTGAAAAGCTTGGACAATTTTCTGCTAGTTTTTGAATGAGAATCCTTTAAGGAGATGAAGACAGCATTTTTCAACCGCAGACATTGTGGCTGTTTTGACCGAATCGTACCTCTAGCAAATAGTTTTATAAGAGAACGGGTCAAAAACATGAATCAATCAGATTATACAGCAGTAGAACCCAAAAATGCAGAAGTAAAAAGGGTCACCCTCAAATGACATCAGTTATCGGACTACGTAGACTAAAAATCGGATCCATTGTCTCTATAGTGGATTTCCCTAAGGACCTGTGAAGACGCCAGCAAGATAAGAATATGATATGCATAAGTCCCCTCGCTTATGAAAGGAACAACTCTCAATAGTCTTTCGCTAGTTCTCTGTTAGTCAGAGCAGGACATTTACGAGCAAATTGCTCCTAATCCTGAAGGAAATTAGTCAAAAACTAACATTTATAGTGCTGATTGAGATTATTATGCCGAGAATATCCCGGGAAAGATGCACTCCCTTCTCTGTAAGCTTAAGCGCTTTTCATTGCCATCTATCGCCGTAAATAGCATATTGTCACCGCGTTAACTTCTCTTTGCACAGTTGCTACAAGCGCTTCGTAAGAATATTTGCCCCAATCCTTCTGGATACAACTGTAAGCTACATAGACATAGGGGGGAGGATCAACATTAGTAGACTTTCTTAAATGGAGTGACAGAGTGACATTAAAGGTCGTCCATATCCTCTAGAACTAGAATAAATTACCCTAGACAGACAATAGAGCGACAAGGTACGAGTATTTTGGAGAGACAATGAATCTGTGAATCACGCAATGCTCTCTCCTTCAACTAACTTAAACAGCTCTAAGCTTCGTTCCACTACATACTTCACCTTTGTCATGCACTTAAGAAGGTCAACTCTCTTCATTATACTTATCTACACTCCAACCCTGTGAATTACATGATTAATGCACCCTCATAACCTTAAACATTTCAAGTGATCAAGGGTAACAATTTCCACACACACACACATATCTATACCCGTCTCCCGCACTAGAACTACTAAACCGCTTGCCGCTGTAAAATCTGACATTAACCCCGACAGTGTTGACGATTAATAAAGACCACACCGCAAAATGACAAATTGCTTCCATAATCAACCTGCATAATCTTCAACTGCCACCCCCGCAGAACAGCCCCTGCTCTGCTGCACTAAAATTCCCACTAAAACACTGACTGTGTCGGGTGAGGGGGAGGTGTGTGCACTTACTAGATAAATGAAGGCAAAAAGAGAAAATTAAAGTAAGCAAACGAGGGAGAGAAAAAGTTAAAGAAGACGAACAAAAAAATAGAAGAAAACGAAAATTGCACGGAAGTTCGCAATCAGACTAATTAGGGGTGTGGTGCAAAGCTGCTCTTGCAACATATTTTCTCAGTATGCTAGCGCGCTACTGGTTAAAATATACGAGTACTCCTCCGACAAACCTACTTAACCGCGCACCATCTTCATGCGGCTCGGTCGATATGGATCCTATGTATATGTACGTGGATCCTGCCTGGGTTACAAAATTACAATAACTCACTTGGTATAGAGAGGGTGGGCCCGGGCCGGAGAAGGTGTTGTCGTCGTTCAAAAATTTGCTTCTGCGGTTAGAGCCACCACTTCTTCGTACCTACACTGTAAATGGATGGGAATTTTCTAGGATCTCTCCATGTGCATACCATGTAATTCCTCGAGATAAGGATATCACACACCGAATTGTGTTTATCATTTGATTCTTCTTCCTGTCGCGCAGAGGGGGTAGGGGCCTGGTTGCTCTACGGCTACCCTGGATTTAGTGGCTGACATCGTTCATCGTCGCTCGAGTCGTTTATGTCTTAATCTTAATGGGTTTCACCGAGCACAGTAGCACACAACATAATTACACGCAAATTTTGTACTCCACCATGACTTTTCTGTGTTTTATCCTGTGTGTATGTCGTTTCTATGTGACGATGATGTTCATTAGCAAGTACAAGAGTAGCTGCAAATTCGAAATTAGCAAAACACAATCGAACATGGTATTCTTCTTCATTACAGCAGCAGCACTTGAACACCGAACCTCAGTTCCGCCCTCGTCGAGTCCTACTACTACTGTTCCCGGTGTGCTGGAGTGTCCTTGTTCCTTCACTTTTTGCCTGATTGCTTCTCTCTCTTTCTGTCTCTGTCTATCGTGGAAATGGGAAAAACGTAAAACTTTTCTTCGTTTTCCCTTCATTTGTGCATTTCTTGTTATCCTTCTGTGTTGCGCTAAAAAGGACTCGTTGGAAACGATCCCCCATACCCGAGTCTCATTTTAGTGTCGCATGCATGTCGTTGGCTGTTTATTAAGCGGCATACAGGGTTGGTTTGTTCGGCTGTTGAGGGTGGTTACCCTCTTTGGTTGGCATTCAATTTCTTATGTTTGTCGGCATCACAAGTCAAGGATTTCAATTCATTATTGTTTTTCCTCTCCTCTGTGTGAGTGGGTGGGGGTGAGTGAGTGTATTTTTCATTGTCTTCTGCATAAATAAGGAAATCATGAGGCGACGCGACATCAATTGTACCCGCCACCCATTCAAGTTTGTATTCTAGGCCGCACTACATGGGTGTGTATGTGTGTGTGTATGCGCGCAAGGATACGTTGTCCGGAGATTATAATTGTTCACGAGGAGATTAGACTTTCTAGTTGGAGAGATGGAGTACTTGTAGCGACTTTGTTTTCTAATGAATTTTAAATCGTAATTATTTGAGAAAACAATGGCATTTAGGATTTAGGTAATGTACTCGTATTTTGGTCGTTTAAATTTGCATAGATTTCTACAGCTGTCTGTGAGATGGGGAATTATGCATCCTTAAGATGCTGTGCGTAATTTGTACTGTTTATTTTTGTTATTACGATATTTTACCTTTTCTTTATTTCATTTCACATCGGAATTGAGCACAAATTTTCCCGTCTAGCGAGCTACCTTCTTCAAATGTGATGGCATTTAAACTTGTTTCCTTGAGTAGGGACCTCTTTTAATATTGCTTGTGGTCTACTTCATTCGTTAGTTTTTTGTTTGTCTTGCGTAACTACAGTCGCATTCTAAATTAAGGTTAGTAATCCTAAAGAACAGAATCTATTTTCAACCATGTATAGCAAACCTTCAATGGTGTCTTCTGCCCCCCTTCACTGGTCCCTTGTCATAGATAGTTTTAGTCAATTCTTGTGATGTGAACCCAAAAAGGACAATCATTGTCCCTTTTAGTAAAAGAAGAAAATTCACTTATTACTTCACTTCCTATTTCCGCAAAGGCGAGTACGTAGACAATAAGCTGGTAGGTATAATTCTATTAAAAGGGCAACTGGTTCTCTATGGATCCGCTGGCAATTCCGCGGAAAAAAAAAAACATCCAATGGATATTCTGGAGAATTTTTAAACAGAAAACTAATACAGTTTGTTCTTACATGACATGCTACCTTAATGGTTCGAAAGAAGCTTCTCGATTGTTTGCTGAGAAACAATTTTTTCAGAGCTCATCTTTTATTTTTATAATCATTGGGTATACGAGTATATAAAGCGTGTTTTTTTTAAGTGCTATAGGATTTGAAATTGAAATAAAATACACACAAGTTGAGCAAACGAGCCAAAGTTTTTTTTATTCGATAGCACTACGAGAGCGTCTCAGGAACTGCATCCTGGAGCCAATTTTCGACCATTTTTTCGAGCATTTGAGGCCGTATCTCACGAATGGTGTGCTCGATGTTGGCTTCCAAAGCCGAATAGACCAACGACTTCAAATACCTCCACATAAAATAGGCCAGCGACGTCAAATCACACGATCTTGGAGGCCAGGCCACAGGTCCATTTGTGGAGATAATGTTGTCATCGAACACTTCCTTCAATAACTTGATAGTTTCGCCGGCAGTATAGCATGTGGTACCATCGTGTTGAAACCAAATGTCTCTGCAGACCACATTGACGAACTTTTGGAAGCAAAAAATCGTTGACCATGACTCTGCACCGGGTGCCATTGACGGTGGCGTTTGGCGTAGCTAATGGACTTTCCTCGCTCCAAATCCGACATTTTTGCTTATTAACAAAGCCACTGAGACAGAAGTGAACTTCATCACTGAACAAGTGGATCGACTTCCAACTGTTCAAGCGCCCAATCACTGAACTCACGACGCAAACGATGATCGTTCGGCTTCAGTTCCTGCACCGATTGAATCTTGTAAACCAAGATCCTTGGGCAAAATTTCAAACAAAGTCGGTGGACACAGGTCAAGTTTTTGCGCACCATACTCGTACAGCGTCGATATTTTCATACTATACTCTACAAACATTTTTTACCGAACACTGATTTTTGAAATGAATTTCCACAATTTGTAAACGCTGCTTGGACCCAAGTCTTTGCATGATGATTTGCCAGACAATACTGAATAAAAAGATGGTGTGTTAGCTGTCAGATTAACTTTCAGCTGTCTGAGTGTATATTGGAAAAAAGCTCCTAAAAAGACACCATTTACATACATATAGCACATTCGAAACAAAAAGTCACCAGGGGGTGAATGTCATTCAAAGACTAAGATTCAGGAAAAAGTTGCTTATTAGACCAACTGATGTGATCCAGAAACGAGCAAAAACCCAAAAAATCTTGTTTGGAGAAATCAAAAGTGAAAACAATGTTGATCTGTTTTTACGATTCCAAGGACATTCTCCACAAAGAGTTCGTTTTACCGGGCCAACCTGTTAATGCACAATTCTATCTTACTGTTTTGAAGCGTTTGGTGCGTCATATTCGGCCAGAATTTCGCGCAGAAGGAAGTTGGCGTTTGTTGTACTATAATGCGCCATCTCATCGATCAACACTTGTGTCCGATTTTTTTGACGAAAAATCGCATTTTAACTGTCAACCACTCCCCGTATTCGCCTGATTTGGCAACGTGCGACATATTATCTCTTCGGAAAAATTCATTTGCCGATAAAAGGAAAACGTTTTGTGGACGTAGAAGCCATTCAAAAGGCTTCTACCGACGATCTAAAACACTTAACAAAAACTTTTTGTTGTTCTTGTTTGTAAAAAGTCCTGTTTGCTTTGGAACGCACCTTCTGATCAAAAAGTACCCGGAATTTTCCATTCAAACAAACCGCGCTTGAGATATTGCCAAAATCTTTTTTTTTTTTTAGGTTGGTACATCTGACATCTGGCGTTCAAATATCTGTTTGTTGGGAGTTTGTACGTTCTGCGAACTTCGCAATGTCAAATTTAGTTGGGCAAATAGTTTGCCTGAAATTTTGTTTCTAACAAAATATCATGTGCGGAAGCGTTGAAAATGTTAACGGTAGCCTACGGGGACTCGACAATGTCGAAAACACAAGCGTACGAGTGGTATAAAGAGTTTAAAGCGGTCCGTACTGTGGTTGATGACTTGCCTCGTTCCGGTCGTCCATCCACCAGTATGACTGACGAAAACATCGAAAAAGATAAGAAAATTGTCCTCGCAGATCATCATGTGAGCATCAGGGAGATAGCAGCCGATCTTGGTGTCTCGTTCGGATCGGTGCAGAGCGTAAAGTACGATGTTTTGGGCATGAGACGAGTTGAATAAATGCGATGCTGGCATTGATGTCGCTAAAGATATTTTTTCTTTGGGCCAAAATGTTATCGATGGCATCATTACCGGTGACGAGACATGGATCTATGAATATGACATCGAAACTAACCAACAATCATCGGAATGGAGCTTCTCAGACGAGCCAAAACCACGACAGAGTGGATCCAAAATCAAGGCTTTGTTGACCGATTTCCTTAATTGCCGTGGTGTGGTCCATTCCGAATTTCTTCCACCAGGTCAGACAGAAAATAAGGAGTGAGCGTATTAAAGCATTTGAGGGAAAATGTTCGTCGCAAGAGGCCAGAATTGTGGAGAAACAACTCGTGGTTTCTTCACCACGACAACGCACCGGCTCACACATCTTGAACGTTCATACCATTCCGCAAACTCCGTATTCACCTGACATGGCTCCTTGTGACTTTTTTCAATTCCCACATTCAAGTTACCACTTCGCGGAAAGCGTTTTGAGAAGATTAAGGCAATAAAGGAGAATTCGCAGAAGGAGCTGAATGAAAAGTCGTTTGAAGATTGGAGGAAGCGTTGGAATATGTGTATTGCTTGCAATACTATTGTATATAAAACGACGAACTACGTACTCGTATGTATGAGTATGCAAAACAATTCATAAACTTGCAAAAGCTAAAGTTTACGTCAAGGAACCAGCGACTGGACAAAGTTCGTACGAATAAAATTTGAACTTTGAAAGAAAATTAAAATCCTGCAGTTGTCAGATTTTGAACCCATTTAATTGAAATCTATTATAGCCATGGAAGTTTTTCGTTGGAAAATCAAAATGTCATCCGTTATATTTAGAAATGAAAACACACCAGCACCGCCCTAAAACTTTCCCTCTATGTATGTGGGAGCAATTTTGAATTTCAATAACAAAAATTCCAAAACTTTCCCTCCAATCATCATTATCCCCGTCATCGTTATGGGGCAGGGTAGGGCAGGGCATGGCAACACAAATGCCTCATTTAATTCTTTCACAATCCGCCTGATGAAAGTACATAGTACTGCTGCTGGACTTTTGTTAAACAAATGAAAATTATTCTGTCCGCTCGAGTGTCTAATGGCGGTCGTTGATATGTGTTAATAGGACTTCACTTCCTGCATTAATGAGCAACAACTGTTTCAGCTGCCCTTAGCTGGTCGGAAAGTTATTTTCCGTCGTCGTCGTCATCGTTGTATGGGTGCAGAGCAGAGGCGTGAAATGGACATGAAAAAGTATTTCGTACATGATTTGGCGCCAGGCCATCCCCACCATGCCCATCATCATCATCGCTCAAGTTGCAAAACCAAAATGAGTCATTTCCTTTTTTTTTCCTGCTCTCAGCTGTTGGTATATGGTGTGTTGCATTATAGTTCTGTAGGTCTTGGCTCCTTTTTTCCTGGCTTTTCTGAACAGTTTTCTGTTTTAGTTGGAGAAAAGTTTTAAAAAAATAAAAATGTTTAGGGAGAAAGGATGCACATGTGGCACCCGGAGCTGTCTGATATTATCCCAGGGGTCGGTTTGCAAGAAAGAAGTATAACCCAATCGGTTGATGCACCCGGAAGCCTACATATGCCCGCCGTTTGTGAGTATCTGTATGTGCGGAGGAGGCAGCTGCTGTTATGTAGTATTTCTTGTAGAGGGATGCATGTTACGTGCTACTCAAACTTTTTGCAGAAAACCACCAAAGCAATGACACATCCCCACACAACCCGTCCTTAGTCTCTGCTCCTTCGTCGTGTCACAGGACATATTATAAAACATTTTTCCTTGGGTTGTTTTCGAAACTTCTTCTAAGGCAAACATCGCGCTAAGCGTATGCATGCATATAACCAGGAACAACAGCAGTAGCAGTAGCTGCTCCTTAGAAGGAGAATGTGTTGGAAAATAGAAATGCCGCAGGACCAACATCGACCGACATTACCCACATGCACTGAGCAATACACTGCAGGCGAAAAGTTTTCGTTCACCAGAAATTGTATTTGTTTTTTGCACAGCAAATGCTCTTTGAAGTGTTTACGAGGAAATTTACGTTGTTTACAAAGCAGTGAAGTGAGATCTGGAGTGCGTTCATTAAAAATATCTACACATAAACATTTTCAACGGGCAATGGATAATATCTGCCCGAAGTGTGCTTTCTATTCAAATAAGATTGAAATTATGCAGGCATTTTTGAAACCATGTATTTCAGAAAAATATGATACAGCTGGTTGTGTTGCACCAGTGTTTCGGGGTAAATTAAAGCCAGCGGGAGCCATTCGGTGCTTACGTCAAATTCGGCTGAGACTAAAGAGAATGTGCATCTGCGTCTGACGCTGCCGGTGAGTTGCAAGCTGTCAGAATATAAAATGTGTGGAAAGCCGGTAGTCGCAACACAATGTGCGTCTGAGTCTGAGTCGTGCATCGTGAAGTGGAATTCTGTTCAACTTCAAGCAGCGCTGCAAATTTTGACGTTTATAGATTTGTACACAGAAGCTCTTGTTGTTCGCTGGAATGGACGTCACAAAATTTGGAACGAGCAAATAAGATTCTTTGGAAATGTAAAATTGTACTACTGCTTTCTCATCAAATCCTCTTTCTTTTCTTTCCTTACAAAGGGGAGGAACCCACCATCCGCGTCTCCTATTTTTTATTAATTTTAGTGTTAAGTAATACATGTGGAGAGCACATATAATGAATGCAATTTCTTCTTGTTCATCTATATCCACAAATAACAAACTCGTTACACAATATAAATATGTCGAACAACTAAAAACACAAGATACAAATTTGACAGTCGCTTTCATTGTGTTTGCTTTAGCCACAAGCCGCGCGCAAATTTTTGACAGCGCAGCAAGACACAGACCCAAATGCACATTCTTTTCAGCCCTGCGGCGGTGCGTAGGTTTGGTCTTCTAGATTTGAGTCTCGAAGGGTGTCCAGAATGGATAAATGGCGATGTCATTGTGAACTGGCAGCAGGTTGTTGTTAGCCATTTCGAAATGTTCTCGGAATACTGCATGAGACCGATAGATATTTGGTGGTACTATGTGACTTAGCACTGAAAGCACAGAGGTCCCGTTATGATCCACATGGTGTTGCTCAGTTGCACAATTACTTTTGACGTATGTGAGCTATTCATCCACACGGGGGAACAGTATTCAGCCGCCGAATACACAAGTCCGATTGCGCCAGAGCGGAGTGATGAACTGCGAGTTTTTGGATGTTCTTTTTTGCCCTTAGTTTCCAGCTGATTTTGTGGGATGGGCTCGGTAGCATAATGCTCTATCTTGCGTCAATGTGAATCAGAAGAGTGCCATTGAAATGAAATCTTAGTTTGTAAGATGCCAATTTAGTGTTCAAAACATTTGAATGTCTTGGACAGGTTAGTGATGTAAAGACTGCAACTCGTGTTCGTCCGGCAAGGTCAGCTGAAAATATTGCCGCCGTGTGACTGAAAACCGCAACTTTTTTGCACCGCATTTTGCGTAAAGATCTTGGGCCTACATGCTTATAAGTCCAGTTGACACAAGAATTGAAGCCAGCAGACCACGTACAACGCCGTACTTTCGATGATTGGGTGCTGGAAATAAATGAACAAGATCATGATTTTTTACACAAAATTATCATGAGTGATGGGGCTCATTTCCATTTGTCTGGGTACGTAAACAAACAAAACTGTCGCATCTGGGGCGACTGTCGCATCTGGTGGGAGTTTTGGGCTGGCGGTGTCATTGGGCCATATTTTTTTTCGAAAATGATGTTGGTGCGACCGTTTCAGTGAATGGATTGCGTTAGCGAACGATGTTGACTGACTTTTTTTTTGCTTGAAATTGATGCTATGGACGTGTACGACGTTTATTTTCAGCAAAACGGCGCACAAATTTCCTGGACGTATAATTTCTCGAAATGGAGAATTCAATTGGCTGCCAAGATCGGGCGATTTAACACCATTAGACTATTTCCTTTGGGGCTGTGTTAAAGATACTGTCTACGTTAATGCTTCACCAAAGATTCATGCACTAAAAGCAAATATCAGAGCTGTTATTCGCGAAATACAGGTAACAATAAAAATCCGATTTCTAACTCAAATATATATAAACTCAACAGACTATGTGCAAAGCCGAATACGGAGCACGGCTTTCAGACACACTCCTCAGTTGACAGTATAGTTCTGTTGCTGTGATTCTTTACCTCAATTTGATAATATGTCCGGTCACACTGACACAGTCCAATTAACAGCTGTCCGAATGAAAACAAAGTGACATGAACTTAGTGCCTTAGCTATGTGTGATGACTCAGGGCTCTGTCATGCGCCTTAACTACGCAAACTGCTTCAGCAGTCATTTACGTTTTTAATGATCTTTAAATGTATTTACCACGCCTTAGTCGTCGTGGCTTAGTTTTCCTACAGAAAGTTCATATCAATTTGTGGATGAGCTCTTGTGACAACCATCTTAAGTAATAAGAATAAAGGATGAGACCAGAACTAGATTTCAAATGAAATCCACATAGTTCCACGGAAATGACAATAAATTTGTATTCATATATTTCATGGCTAATTAGTAGAGTGATGCGTGAGGGTTGCGAAATATAAGGGTGTGTTCGAAGTGGGAGCTACTAGGAAATCAAATGTCAAGCACTCAATTCAAACATTAGTATTTCAGTTTTTAATTCTAGGAAACTATCTCAGACTATCGTGACAGAAATGTATTGTTCTTCAAATTAATTCAGCTGTTTTTCGTCTGCTTTGCTTAACAGTCAATTTACCACTTCTGACACCTTATTATATTTTGGGTACTCTCTAAATTTTTGATGTACGAATGTCATATTCAATTCAAATCCTAGACAATTTCTGTCAACTTTATGATTCCTTTAAAGTGAATAGTCACATGCTTCAATGTTGATTTTCCAGGAACCAAATATTTGTTGTATTCTCTGAGAATTGCTTTTTGAAACGAACAACTGAAAGGGTGAAGTTCCTACGCGTGATATTTAATTTCCCAATATTACATTGGTATACCCACTTCTAACACGACATTACATTTCGTATTCTTCTTGTTAGCAATAATTATGAAATACAAAACACTCTTTGATGTACATTAACTCCAACCGATGATTTGTACATATCAAAGCAGCCTACGCAATTTCCTGAAGCTTCTGGAATAACAATAATGCCCACGGTTTCGAATTTGGCTCTCTTTCTCCCCGTTGAATTAGCTTTAAATGGGTGGAATTCCCTAAGAAAGCAAACAAACTGTTTTTCCACGAAGGAATATCTTAAAACTTCTCCAAGTGTTATAGGAGAATAAAAATATTGACATTTAACCTTCGCTAGTTTTAAAGTTTGTATTTAAGATCACCAAATTTATGTAACGCGAGTTACTCTCACAAATTTAGATTTTCTTTCAAATTGCTGTTAATAGTTGAGAATGTTTCTTGTATCTATCGTGACAACATTTTGAATTTTGAATTGTTTAATTTGAAAGCTTGTAAAAAAAACATCGTATCCCAAAGTTGTAACAGGTGTTACCACTGAGTTAAATTTTTTTCTAAAGAAATAATCCATAACTATCGTAGTTTGTTGTATTCTTTGCACCAGCTAACGTAATCCGTTCCTCAAAAAACCAAGCAAGGGTAATATCGTGTAAATGTTGCGATAACCAGAACGAATAATAGTGTTAATTAGAGCTCTGAATGTAACGCGAGTCACCATGGTATGCCGTCCAACTTTCATCCCCTTTAGTCATACTGGTGGAACCCTTTTGACCTGCAGTGTACTGCTAACACCCCGCAGCAGCATAACATCAGAATCCATCACCACCGCGCGACACAAGCATGTCCCCCACAGACATAACAATTTAAATTTGTTATTATAAAGGATGACAATAAACGATTTCGACCCTGCGAAGCAACAAATCAGATGTTACATCATAGCATGAGTTATGACAACATGAGTATCTCGTCGAGGATGAAATGCTGTCACTGCTTCTTGTGTCATCCACTTGAAAGTCGACGAAAAGAAGGACAATCAAAAAAAAGGATTTTTTGTTCATGCTGCTGGGGCTGCATGTATTTGCGCCAACTTTAATAATTGTGGCAATTGCATCTGTGTGCGCGCATCATCAGATCCCATAAATCGCGGACTAGTCACGTCTCTGCAGAGGCGAACATTTAATTATTATATTTTCAAGAGAGAACAACCTCTACCCTTAGCTATGAAGGATGTGACAAAAAGTTTTCTCTCCCCCATTGAGGAGCGCCCATCGAATTTTTATTCGAGGAACCCTCTTCCACTTCCAGCATTGATTCGCGGCGGAAGCATCTTGATGATTGTTGTTGTTGGATGGGAATCGGGTAGCAAAGCAAATTAATTTGCGTTTGTTTTAAAATTGGAATTGAAAATTCGTTGAGAGAGCTGCAGCACAGCAGAGAATCACTTGAGTAGAGTTCTTCTTCTGGGAGTCATTGCTGCTGCTTCTGCTGCAGATGCAGCCTTTGAGCTATGCATGTACTCCGCAATGAGAAAAAAAAAAATAATAAAACGACGACAGCTCCATGCCTTTGGTGTAGAATTTAAAACGGAAAATTAACTTATCGACAGATTTCCTAATAACTTGCGATCATCGTCCTGGTTTCTCTAGAAATGTTGTCGCCGCCTTCATCGTCCTCGTCGTCGATGTTGGTTTTGTTAAAGGCAAAGTTTCGTAAGCTTTTTGCGAAAATTAAATATTAACTTGGCAACTAAGGGCGTGCAAGCGTAAAAGAAGTGGCTGTGACATTTGGGGGCAATGTTCTCGGCTTTGGTGTGAATACTCTCGTACAGGAAGTTGTTTTCGGGGGAGATCATCGTCAAAGGGAATTAAATTTCGTATATCTGAGTCGCTGCCAAGGACATTTTAAAAGGAAATGAAGGGAATTTTCGATTTTAATGAGAAGACACTCTAAAGAGAAACGAAATGTGCTTAAGACTATGACTATACGCTTTGAATATGTCCTCGTCGAGTAGAGTTTGAGGAAACTTTTTGTAAAATTATTACATGCTTCTGTGGAATGGTAATTGGGAGTGGAACAAGTTTCTGATATACTCGTATGTCAGTGAAGGTCGTTTGGTATTTACTTACTTAAATGATGGCACAGGTCCTGGGGGTGGATTTCAACCAATTTTTGGTGATTAATAAGAGGAAATGGGGATCAAAAGGTGAACGAGAAAGTTTGGCAAAATTTAAAGTGCAAATAGACGGAGCATTTTATCACGAATGAATGGGGTTTATTTTGTCTGGTACTATAGGATGGGGGAGGAATTGTATAACGTTATTACTAGGGTCTACTAACACTTTTTTTTTTAAAACCGATCATGCATGAATATCCTTCAAGTACCTACGGTTTAGTATTAAATCATAATAATGGCAGTAGATAACAAATAAGTAATGGTGGTAGAATTTTTGCCTGAATCATGTGAATATGTTTACTTTTCATCTTATAGAGTCAAATCGTCTCGATTTCGCAAGCTTCAAAACCAGGACAGTGAAAGTCAGAAAATTTTGAAAGTTTACAAATCTGACCCCGAAAAGTCCGCAATGTTTTTTGTTTCTAGCAAAAATATTGAAATAGACAACTTTTTGAAAAGTGTCCGTGTATGTGGGTGGATTTAAAATTAGGTCTGGGCTGTAGGGTGGGTGGTTTTAAGGCCTATCTCGAAACCCGTGCCGTGTGAACAAGTACGTTATCCTGCAAAAACAACACTCAGTGCCTGAGTTTCCGACGTCTCTTCCATACGACCGCGACTCACGTGCCGGAGTCAATAAATTTGAGTAATATTGACCACTCATCGCAGTCCCCTTTGGCAGGTCATCAATCAACAAAACACCTTCGCTGTCCCAAAAAACAGTCGCCATAAGCTTCGAAGCCCTTGAATTTCAATCCACTGCATAGACTCTTGTTTGGACTCCAGATCGTATTGGCGAACCCAAGTTTCATCTACAGTTACGATTCGGTTACAAATTTCGCCGAGATTGTCCCCGACTAACTCTAAAAAATCTTTGCAGTCGTCGTTGCTTGTCCAACGGCGTGAGCATTTTCGGTAACCAGGCGCACAATTTTTATTCTTCGTCTAAAGAGTGCCGCAGTTGACTCGCTGTAGTGTCTCAGGCCGCGAACTTATCACATAACATAACATAACAGGAAGCATAATTCACACCAATATTCATTATTTTCTATTTTTGAAAATTCATAAAAAATTATGAGTTAAAAATGCAGATAAATCTGGATATGTGGTAACGGTGGGGATTGACAGTTCCACTTGAATACCTAATACATACACGCATCACATTTCTTGATATCAAAGACACAAACCGCTGGTGATGCTTTGAATGAGACGGATGCCCCTGATGAGAGTGGAATTATGGTGGCACTTGAAAAAAGAAAGGAACTATCTACAACAAGGATGTAGCTCGTTCAATTGCGAACATAAATCGATTTTTATTTATCAAATAAATAAGGTGATCATTTGTCATTGCTGCGATAGTGGCGTCATCTGAATACAACAATTCTTTCCCCCTTAACCAAGACACCACCAATGGATTGAAGAGAAACTAAAAACGTTTATGCTTCTCAAAATGTTATTCCCCTCATTTTCCGGCTTCGGTAGGTAGCACTGTAATACAATACGGATCTCCATAGATTCAATACGATTCTAGCTGTTGGACGACGAATTAATTTTAATATGCCCCAGGTTGTGGTTATTAGCATGCCGAATGGAATTGTAGTTTGAAGGACAAGGAGCTTTGTTTTTCTGCTGTTGATATGCAGCATGATGGGATTGTATTTCATTCCGCATCGGCTAGTTTTATGAAATCTATGTTGTTACTAAGCATCAGTTGTTCCATGAAAGTCGACTACTCTTTGGTCTAGTTCCCATTCTTTTTTAACTGGCTCATCCCTCATTTTGTTTGCAAATATACCCCTACGTGTTCTGGGATCCAACAGAGTGCGTGTTTTAAGTTAAGTTAAGGACTTTCTGGATTCGTCAGATATTACTAAACTAAACTTTGGAAATTGTGAACATATTCTCTTAGCAAGGTAAAGCGGACCACTTACCCTTAAGTTGTAGCCATAGCAAACTTCAGGGGAGTGCTGGGAGTGACTTAACGTTCGTTGAGTTTTGGCAGAGGGGACGCCATTATTGGAGTGAAACCAAAAAAGACAAGTGCACGCACAGCGAGTCACAAAAGTGTTAACTAATACTTGATGTAATTTAATACTTAAAAGTAAAAAAAACGGAAAACGCAAGATTTTTAAAAGAGACATAAGTGCCTGCAAAAAACGACCCATAATTCTCTAATAAACTGCTTGAAATTCAATATTTTCGACTTCACGTGCCTAATAACTTACGTTGTGTGGCGCCTACAAAAGAAACATTTTTTTTCAAACTTGAAGCTTTAATTATGAATATTTAAACATTGTTTCTAGAAACTCAATTTTCAAAGCATACATGATTGATGACAGACAACCATTCGAATCAATTGATTTTAAATTCCACCCCCCGCCAGAAAGCCCGCAATTGAGTCCTCTGTAATTGAGTTTAATTCGCAATATGAACGTGCGTGTTCTATCGCAATAAAAATCCGAGAGAATTGACTGCCTCTTCTTGGTTACTGGTTTCAGTGTTCTTTAATTTTAAAATTTCTATTTATAACTTGCCGTTTGATTTATCGATGGGGAGTATAAATAATTAAGTCGAAGCTTTCTACGAACTTTTCGCGTTTGAAAATTGCAATAAATCGTAATTTAAAAAAAAGAAGAACTTTTGAGATTTAAATTTAACTTAGTTTTGGACTGAGGTATCCAATTGCCTATTCCACCCTCAAACATAACTATTTCCTGTGAACTTATTTTTGACATTTATGTATCTTTTAAGCGCTTTGTCCACTAGCAAGTAAATTCTGCAAGTTATTGTACTACCCAATCGACATGTAAACAGTTGCAAAATGCAAGCAAAGTTTGCGCTTGCTATCTTTGGAGATTTACATTCTCCAGAATTCGTAATAAAAGCTAAAGATTGCAATAGGTTGCAGATCATAAATTTGGAGTTCAACACAGTTAGGAACTGTGGAATATATTTTTTTTGTTAGAAATTGTCAATGCAAAAGTTGAATTATATAGACAAAGCTATATCACACTTTGATCTAAGTGCAGTGAAGGTTTAAACCCCATCGGGGAACAGCAACCAACAGCCACCCAAGACTAAAAGGGAAACAAATAAAGTCTAAGTGCTCCCGGGTAGGAAGATTCGTGCATATCTAGCCCGTCAAATCAAATCTAGCCCTTTCTTTATTTACAAATTTTTAATTAAAATCTGAACTTTTTAAAGTTGTAAATTAAATGAAGTGTTATGACGACGGAAACTATTCTTGACTACGCTGGCAGATGAATTCGGAACCCTTTTCTCAAGAGAGGCACTTGTGGATAATAAACTATCCAAAAGTGTATTGTACTCGTAGTAATATCTAGACACCAAAGTGCGAGATTGAGTAGTTCTATCAGTTTTGGAGAAACAGATTCTACAGAGGTTGAAGGTTTGGTGCATCGCCTAAACATCCAAAAAGCACTTGGGGCATACAGCATTAGAGTCATAAATAAAATACCGGTATCTTTGTACAAACTAAATAATCTAAGCTTTGACACATGTACTATTCCAAAAAAAGAGGCAGTTGTGCGTCCAATTCATAAGGGAACGAACACAACGAACTATCGGTCAATTGCAATCTTACCAGCCATCGAAAAAATCATGGAGCAAATCGTATCGGATCGTATACTTTGTAAAAAAAAAGCTTACCTTGATCCGCAAACGGCTTTAAAAGAGAAAGAGCACTAATACACTTCTTGGCGACTTTGCGAATGTAATCAATACAGCCAGCGTCACCATGTCCTCGAACTGTTTCTGGATTTCAGTAAGGCATTTGATACCCTCGACCACAAAAACTAATCAGCGTTTTACATAAAGTAAGAATTAGAGGGAAGCTATCGCACTGGTTAACAAATTATCTTAGAGATAGAACCTTTCAAGTGAAGATCAAGAATTTCTGTAGTGATGAACAAAAAGTCCAATATTGAGTACCACAAGGCTCAAAGCTTGGTTCTCTACTTTTTATTCTGCATCATTCGCATATATTGATGACAGGACAATTATTGTGTGTCGTCAGTCGTTGAAAGACGGCACAAATAATATGAAGAAAGAGTTCGACCAAGCAACAAAATGGTGCCAAGATAATGGGCTAGTAATAAACGCATCGAAAACAAGACTGATGCGCATTCGGAGCCCGATGTATCCAGGGTCACAAATTGTTTTGAAGACCTTTAAATGTGCCAGGTCGTCTGACTGTGACCAAATTGAAGTCGTAGATACTTACAAGTATCTAGGCAGCATAATTGCCTGTCATATTCTTTGTAGGTCACACATAAATCATCTACGAAATAAGCTGAGAGGGTCCTTGTTTGCGTTCGCTTGTCTGCAGTACAAAGCCAAGATGTGTGCACAAAAGAAAGTGTACCACGCACTTATGGAGTCGAGGCTATCATATGGCGTACTAACGTGGGGAGGTGCAGCGCAAACTCACATCGAAAAACTGCAAAATATCCAAAATAGTGCGGTCAAATTGCTATTAAAAAGAAACGTCTGTAACGTAAAGGTGCTGAAAGTAAGGCCGATTTGCAACATGATTGTGACACTGGAGTACTACGACGATGCAAGTTTCCGGACACGAATTCGTCATCAGTTTGGTACAAGAAGACAAGCCGAAAGAGTGTATCAACTCCCATCCTTTATCAACGAGTATGGCAGGAGAACTCTGATGTACACCGTGTCGAATGTATTGCATTTTTCAATCAAGTCATTAGAAAAAGTAGATTGGTAGATGTATTTACTAAAAAAAATAGGATAACGGTTTTTGTCGTTGCTTAAAAACGAAAATCTTTGCTAAAAAGCGGAACAAATTGATACGAGGTGTCACCCCTTGTCAGAAAAAATGCATTCCATTTGATATGGATATACTAGCCCAGCTGCATTGGGACACGGCTTATGACGTGAGTTGCTACACGCGTCTATACAGATTTAAAAATGTCATCGCGAACGCAGCTTCGGCAGCTTGCGTTAGAGAATGTGGGGCTCATTTGTATAAATAAAACCGTAGCTTTGACTATAATTGACAAATTTATGTGGATTTGAATGCTTGTTTTCTGCGGCAACTTATTCCCTCACTTAGGGTATTCACCAACGAAAATTACAAGGCATAAATCACCTTTGTGCGTTATGCCGAAAGTAACAAATTAACGTAAATAATTTGTTTTCTTGATCTAGGAGACACACATGATGTGGATTGGGTGAATACCTCCGAAATCTGTAATAAAACTGTGTATGGGTTTTCTTCAGCTGGTATTTCATTACAGTCTGTTTGACAAGAACGTGTCTGTCAATTTTTTTTGACCTTAGTGTGACAAGAATTTGAAAATGAATGCCGGTTACATATCGCGATTCGAAGCAGTGTTTCTGTGTACACATTCGGAAGGACTATTCAAGGCATTTGTGAATATGTGGGTTAAACGCCATTTAGAGGTAAATAAAAAACGTCAATGACCTGCTAGAACGCAGAGAACTAAAGAAAAACGAGGACTAAGTGATCTACGAAAGGAATGGTTCGAGCTCATGCTACTGGTTGGTGTCTGTACTTGTAATCTACCTATCGCACAGAGATCGCGTTGTCCTTTTATACTGCTGTCTTCGCAATGGATATTACAATATCCTGGAATGGCATAGATTATACCGCCGCTACTTAAGCGGGATAGCTAGTAAGCATAAAAAACTCGCAATGTGACTCATGGCCAATGTTCATTGACAAGATACACTGATTTCTCATCGCTTGTTCGTTATAATGGCTGACAATTCAACGAAATTAATTTTCTTTCTTATGACAATTCCCCTCAAAACAAACAATCCTACCCCCTCTACCAACTTTTCCTTTTAATTCCAATTAACGTAGAGTCAGCAAAGCAAAGTGTAACCTTTTCATGTCATTCTGTCACTCTCTTTACAGAACATTTCTTTGAATCACAACGAATGCATGTCTATTCCCAGAATGCGATCAATTTATATGACTGACAAATTCTGGTTAACGAAAGTGGTCTGCACTTTAAAACACCCCACTCAATCCCCCACCTCCCCAAACCACACAATTCAACTCTATTTACTCTTCATTTTCGCATAACACCCACACCCAGAACAACTGCATTGTGAAGCTATTTTCGATTATGTCGCTCGAGTTTGTTATACAATAACAACCACCATTGACCATGCGACGACCCGAAGGACAATTAAATGTCCAAGTCCCTTGAAAACGAGCTAACGCGCGGTCACTTGCCCAACAATTGCGAGCAAAAGAGGTTGAGCAAAAGACCACCATAACAATGATTTATACGCTCGCCCAACACTCAATATTGCCATTCAGAGGCTAAACTGAAGAACAATTATAGCTCTGTGTACATCGAAAAGTCGTGCATCACTTAACTCATGCACTATGCCATCACGACCACCGTGTGTCCCGCCTTTCTCCACATTATTGCATGCTAATTTGGCATTTACGTCGAGGCGCACGACCAAAATTATTCATAGCGTGTATTTTGCTATGTAAACAGTGAGCAGGACACGGTATACCCACCCACTCAAGCCCGCAAATCATTTGACATAACGCGAGTTAATATCGGTGAAATGCAAACCATACACCCCTCTCCTGGCGCGATGGCTGCCTCAAAGGTTTGTGGGTCACATGCTCGTTCCCTATCTAATAAAAGTTGCACAGTGAAATTGGGTCCTGGCCCAGGACGAAATTTATTGACTCCACACATATGGCTTCGTGCTATTGCCAACGAAAACGGCAAACCAAACAAAATGTCGAAAAATGCTGCCATTTTTATGAGCGCAGCACTTTTCGCGAAGTATTATCCTTAGCAAGGGCCTCCCTCGATTAATACTAATCCAATTGCCAATGCGGTTTCTAATTCACAAAATGGATCCCCGCCGTTGATGGCGGTTATGGTTGATGATTGAATGTGGTGCAGTGGCAAAATAATTCTCTTCCCACCCTAAGCTACCTGGTGCGATTACGTGTGCACGTCGGTGCAGTGAGCTCTCAAGGTGAAACCACCTACACGCCGACCTTCTTCATCGTCGCCACTGCTGCACACTTGAGCACGCAGGATGCGGATTAAAATTCATATTATTCCAATTATTTTTTTCTGCACCTGCAACCACCTGACCGACCCCACGTCGGATTCTCTGATAAAGGTCATTGCTTTGGGGCTATTTTCGATTTTGATTTATTCGAGCGGGTCACGCCAAATAGTGGCGGGTTTTTGTCTCGCAAAAAAATGCCTGCCACTCTCACCCTCCCATCACCTTGGAGAGTTTTTACCGCACGGCGCGCGAGAGGAAAAGGACAAATGCCTAAAGGCACTAATGCCACTTCCTTGAGTTTACTGGTTCGTTGGTTGGTTGTTGGAGTAGGATAAATGTCGTCGGAGGATTATGTCGTCTTGGCGGGAGCAGCAGTGCTGTTGGGGTGTTTGTTTATCCTCAGTCAATTTTCGGCTTGGACGAGCAATTTGGGGTTTTTTTTCCGTCGGGTTTTGTTTGCTGGTTAACCTTTTTTTCCAGTCTTTGGGTAGCAACGCAGTTAAATGGAAGAGTTGTTTAGGGCACCACCACCACCACCACCGCCACCGCCACCAACCAACCAGCCAAGCAACACGAAAAGGAAGGCAACGATGAGTTCATTGGGTCAAAATTTATTGGTTTACCAGAATGTTTATCCTTTTCATATTTTTTGACGGGGCAGATAAATATCTATGGAGGGTGCTATTCTTTTTTATTGGATTGTTATGTGCCGACGTAATTTACAGGAAATTAAATTATTGGAATTGTTATTAGAGGACCCGGGAAGTGGGGTTAGGTTTTTGTGTTGGAATCATTTGCAGATTAAGAGCAGATTGTGAAAAATTCTTTAAAATTTTTTGTTAAACATGTCCGGACAGATTGTGATCCCATTGTAGGGCTATTTATGGATGAGTAGGTACTTTTTTTTTTTTTGTCCGAAAAAGCTGTTCAAGTTGTAAAACTTTCGCAGGAAACTACAGCGCTGCTACTTTGCAAGATTGCTCAATAGATCTAAAAAAAAAAGGTCTTCGGAAATGGAATAAAATTGCACGTCTTACCACTCCTACCATCGGTATATTGAACCGATTTTGATGAATTTTTCTTTGTTATTTAGAAGACAATTTTGTTCCATATTTATTTTGTGTATGGGATTGACAGTAACAAAGATATACAGGTGCATATATTATACAAACTTTACGACAAATTAAGGTCAAGCGACAGTGCACGATACCATACGTCGCTTTAAGGAATCATCGACTCTTACCGACCGGAAGAGAAGCGGAAGGCCCAAATTAACATCAAAATAGAAGGACCAGACTATAAAATTAATAAGCAAGAGAGATCAACGGCTTACAGCTTCAAAAATGTGTGCAGGGTTTAACCGTTTGCACTCAAAGTAGATGTCAGTATCAACGACAAAAAGGCGTTTAGTTGCCGCACGGTCCAGTAGCAGTACTAACAGGAGGAGTAATAGATTGGAGAAAAGAGCACCAGGATTGGACATCAACCGACTGGCCGAAAGTCTTATGGACAGACGAGTCCAAATTTTAAGTTTTTGACAAAAAAAAGGATAGTTTACGTTCGGCGGTCTGCAGAAGAAAAGATGCTGCCTAGCAGTGTGGTCCCAACAATCAAGCATCCTCAGACCAAGGCGGTGGTTCAATAATGGTCTGGGGATGTTTCTCTTCCGCCGGTGTTGGAGACGTCAATGGTAACAATGGAATCATGAATAGGGAGAAATACAGACAAATATTAGAAGAACACATCTTATCATCGCGTTTGCGATAACGTGCGGAGACATTCGCCAAGCTTTACCGAGGATACGTGGACCAAGAAGAATAAGAAGGAATACTGAAAAATATGAAATGGCCTGCCCAATCACCCGACCTCAACGCAATACAGCTGCTTTCGGACGAACTTGACAGAGAGGTTCGAAGACAGTGTCCAACATCGAAAGACAAACTTTGGGAGATCCTTCAAGCAGCTTGGAGATCCATAACATTGGAAACTATTAAGAAGCTGATCAATAGAATGCCTAGATTGACGGACAAA
The DNA here is from genome assembly GCA_963082735.1 of Pocota personata. Classification (NCBI taxonomy): domain Eukaryota; kingdom Metazoa; phylum Arthropoda; class Insecta; order Diptera; family Syrphidae; genus Pocota; species Pocota personata. The sequence continues at coordinate 2,453,480 of OY720432.1, read as the reverse complement.
GTGGTGCAAGTACGAGCTCGATTTTTCCACGAAAAAGAGGTCTACGAGTATATGCAGAAGACTGGTTCCGGACAGCTCCAAAACTTTCAAAATATAGAGGAAATGCAGTCAGTTCCTAAATGCAGCCTGTAGTTCCTGAAGTACCTCAACAATTTCTCTATAAATTTTAGGCTTCCCAGGATCCGTTACGCGTTAATGACTACATTATGGGGAATTCCCGCGATTTTTAACTCCGGGTTTTTTGTGTGCCGTAAAATTGGTATCATTTCGAAAATAGTAGTGAAAGAGTGCACATCAGATTTTTGCGGATATTTTCTTCATTAATAGTTTTTTGTAGTTAAATAATAAAAGTGGGTGGTGTAGTGGTAACATCGTCGCTTGTCACGCTGTTGATTCACGGTTCGAATCCTGATGTCAAGAATCATCTATTTATTTCCCATGAAATAAATAAAAAAGTCGATCAATTGCGAAAGCTAAGTCAACTCTGAAGGCATAACACTGGCAGTAGGGTGGTCATATGGCTAAAATGCAACTTGATCGTGATGATGACATCAGGAGGACGGAAAAAAATACTGTGAATCATAAGCAACGACAATAATAGCGAAAACAAACAAAAATACTCCCCAGTTATCTGGACAGCCACCCTTGGAGTTTACAGAAACTTAATACCACCTGAGTTTCAAACTACACCACTCTTCCCCTTTCCAGAAAAACGCCCGTGTTCTAAAAATTAGTATAAGGGTATTCATATCCCCTTTAACACGTGCAAATTATAAAAAAAAAAAAAAAAAGTAAAGTGAAGCTGAAAGATCCCAAATTGTCCTTTTGACCTCTCAAGGTCCCAGCAAACAATTTCACAAACTCTTAAGCATTGGCGTCCAACCGTTCAATATGCTTCAAGGCTATACTGGGAGACTGGAGCGTACATTTCTAAGCCGCGTCCAGGCAGAAAAAGAAAGTCTTCGACTCGTGAAAGTCTTCTTCTCTTTAAAAAATCGTCAAAAGACCTCTTCTGAACTAGCCGCTTCGCTTCAGGAACGCCAAAATGTTACGTTCCCTGCGAGAGCGGTTAGAAGAAGGCTAACAGAAGCCGGTCTTGGAGGTTGCAAGGCCAGAAAAAAAACCCTGGCTTTCTGAGGAGAACAAGAAACGACGCCTTGAACGAGTCAAATAGCATAAAAATTGGACCCATGAAGATGCAATGTCGTGTGGTCAAACGAGACAAAAAGCAAATTTACGAAAACATAGGACATTTTTTTTAAATAAAAGTGAGCTGAACACTAAAGCAGAATGTCCCTTTACAGATTTTCGGGACTCCTGGCGCAGTCTGCTTTCGCAGGAGGAAGGGAGAAGAGTACGATCCCGATTGTGTGGTACCCACATTCAAGTTGCATGGCGGCAGAAGGCATAGGGAGCTATTCACGTGCGAGAGAAACTTGAATAGCGAAAGCTATATTGATGTTTTTGTGACCTCCTTAAAGGCAACTTATCGTAAAATACTTGAGAATACGTCTCACCGAAGAATAATTTTCAGCAAAATAATACTCCTTGGCATAAATCCCGATGGAATGGTTTTTGAAATCAAAACATTCAAGTCTTGGAGGGGCCATCTCATCGCCAGACCTGAACCCGATTGAACACCCTGTGGTCACTTCTAAAAAAGAGGATAAAGAGCAATAATCCGGGGATATCTTGATAGAAGAAGTAGCCAATACACTAAGCTTGGTGCACGAGGAAAAATATTTTCACGACAAAGTCAATTGGTTCTGTTCATGACATGAGTCTTCTTATGCTCTTAGGTTCAAGTCGCCAACAATGACGTCAAAAAACTGTCACATCTTTAGCTTCTCTCTCGATACTTCTTTGGCATAGTCTTTCATAGTGATCGAATGAACACAGCAATATGGCCCTCATCCTTATGTAAAATACTACGGTTATCTGGCGCTTCTCGACGACTACACATTAAGTAAAGTGAAAGCAAAATACCAATATTTCTTGAAAAACCTCCTAGACCGAGGGAGCGTAGGTATCTCTCAAAGACTTTCAGACTTTTCCTTGTGTGAAGGTGACTCACACAGAGACTCATCTTCGGTCGGAAGCTTTAAAATGGAAAAGGAATGGTTGCTCCTTTTTTTTTTATAGAATTTGCGCACGCCAAACGGGATATGAATACCTCTGTATTGTATCAGGGCACAGGTGCTCGGGAAAAGGGGGAAGAGGAACAGAGGAGATGTCTGTCAGAGCCAACATGCCTTGATGGTTGTAGTGATGAGGAAATACAGAGCCTGGTAGATCATTCCACATTCGTGTCGTTTGACCTATAAACGAATTCCGACTGCACGACCGAAGTTCGACTGAAGGGTGACCTGATGTGCACTCGAAGCATGACACGTATTGCGGGTGGAATTTTGAAGGGGAGGAATGCAACTGGCTATTTCGTTGGAGCATATTTGTATAAAAAAAATCGATAAAGACACGAGACATTTCTCCAATGTGCAAGTGAATCTATGGAGTTCACAATGCTTCTGTCACCTATAAGTTTTAACCCGCGATTTTGTACCCTGTCCAGAATGCGCAGAACGGTCTTGGGTGCACCAGAGGAGATGTGGGCGTTTGCCGAGATTGGCAAGTCTTTCGGTTTCAACGATGCAAGTAGGTTGAGGGTTCCGGTTTCGCTTGAGAGACGGAAGACAGAACTGTGTTTTGAAGCATTAAATTGAACCCATTTTGATTATGTTACCCAGGTCGGAATTTAATGTGTGTAACATATGTTGCTGTTCCTGTTCTCCGGCCGAAGAGAGCAAGGACGTGAGTTAGAGGACGAATATGGAAAACTGAGGGTACTGTCATCAGCTAAGGAATGGATTGGATTACAAGTTGCAAAGAAGAGATATTTTATAAAAATAAGAAAAGAGTGGGAGACAAAACAGAACCTTGGGGAACACCAGCATTTATATGGTGAATTGCAGACTTGAAGACAACTTTAATTGAATGCCCCGAAAGGTAATTTTTACTCCATTGAAGAAAAGACTCATCGACACCATATGCATCTATTTTCAACAAAAGAGCCTGATTCCAAACTCTGTCAAATGTCTGTAAAATATCAATTGCAACCATCTTAGTATCGCCGAAGTGATGAGGAGAGATTGGTTCTACTTCTCGGTGAGATATGCCATCAAATCACCAGTGGACCTCTTGCTACGTTTTCATGAATCAATATATTTTAAAATGTTTAATGTTTGAAGTCCTACTTTACGCCACACTATCGCCCAAAGTTTAAACAATGAAGCCAGTTCTTTGAAGGAGGATACAAAATTGGGCAAACACCCACAAACTGGTCCAATTGCAATAACTATGAGACATTAATTTGAAGTATCCGCGTCTATGAGACCTTGATTTGAAAGAGATTTTTAAAAGATATACCTAAAATTTAGGTCGAGGCCATCCACTATCAAAACCACCACCCCCACCTTCCGCTTGAATAACTCCAATGAGCCAAAGAAACAGAATCAAAGAAGCAATTTCAAATCGCATTCGTTTATATAAACTAAGTTCGAAGGAGGCCAGGCAAAGTTGGTAATCTTCCTTCCTAGTTTCGGAGGGGGAATTCGTGTTATTCAAGAAAAAATACGTAGCGCTGGCGGGCGGACATGCCTTTAAGCAACGAAAATTCGTTAACATTTTAAGGATTTGCGACGAATTTCTTTGAACTCGCCTCTCTCTATAGTCTGTCTATCTCGATGTTACGAGTTTCCTCATGTATAGGTACCTCATCTTTGCATTATTGCTTTTTGGCAAATTTCCATTTCGTGTCCTCAAACCTCTCTATACACAAGTTTATCAGTCGCGCAGTCCAAGTGTACTATACACAGAAAGAGGATGACTATTTTTTGTTGATGCTAGTCCAAAGGAGGACGATAGACCGCCGGTGTACCGACCAACTTCGGTGCATGCGGCTAGAATATTTAGTAGGTACACAAGGGTTCACAACTTTTTAATGGTCAAAGTTGGTTCTGTGTGTACGGGGATGAAAGAAGATAGAGAAGTGAAATATGAGGCGCGAATTTAAATGCACTGCATAGTAATGCAGGAAATGCACACCGACACACGATGGGGATGTGAATCGACCCACTCAATTTGCATAAATCACCTCCCAATATAATTACGTCCGATATCAATCGGGGGATAGGATGGCTGGTGGAAGCTTCCTTTCATTGACCACAGGCTGATATTATTATTTTTTTTTTTTTCAGTTAGCAGACCACTCGTGATATCTAAGTGATACAACTCCTAACATCGTGACTTGCAAAAGGCCAACCAGTAATAAATCATAATCCTCCGTGGGGCGCATTAGCCTCGATCGAACCTGGTGCGTAGCATCGACTTCCAGTACAGATTATGGTGGAAGTCGATTATCCTTTGGTTGATTGACATCGACCACATTGATCTAAACGACATAATAATGGAACCGAATTGAAGGGGTTGATTAGGGTGGCAGGAAAAAGCAACTGTGCCTGGTGGCGGGTGGTAAAGGAATGCCTTTCCGAATGGTATTACATTATCGCGAGCGCCTGTCATGATTGTTCGTTAATTTAACATTAAATGCCAAATGACACGGAAAGCCAGGCACCATCATACCACCATCGTCCTACTGCCATACGACTGTGGATAATGAAGGAATTGTTATTATTACAAGGTTGTTTTTTTTTCCTGATGGCTGTCTCGCTTTTATTCTTTCTGCTCGTTCTTTTTACAACCGAACTGAAATTGTTTTCAAACGGCGATGATGTGATGACATGAAAGCGAATGGTATTGCTCCGGACTGCAGCAACAGTGGGGGGGTTGAGAACGGATTTGATATCCATTAAGCGATTGGCATCAGCAAACATTCTTATCTGGACGTTTTAATGTGGTCCAACGAGTTATGGGATGGGATTTAGCCATGGATTCGCGTCGAAGAAGAATCGAAAGGGTGTTACAGGCGAATTGACGTTGAAGTGCATCCAGATAGTAGCTGGGGAAGGCTTTTTTTCTTGTACTTAAGGGGATTGGGATTTTTAAGAAGTAGTTTCCTTAAAAATTTAAGGATGAAAGGAAGGATCTGAGAATCTAGGTCCGTCTAAAGCTGCATTGGACATGGCGGGTGTTAAGTTAATTTGTTTGGTAAAAATTAAGAAGCATTTGATGGCAGTTTCGAGTTGAGATAAAATTCCTAATGATTTTCATATAGCAATTGAACACGTCAAAGAACCAATACTGACAATTCTTTGATAGTGTGGATCACCGTATTCTTTTGCCTAAACTTGTGATTTGTTATAATTTGTCCAGTTTTATATCATCACTCGTCAAACATAAATAGTTCTAGATGTGAACAGTGGTGTGCCCTAGGGTTCGGTGCTTGGCCCACTTCTACTTATTAATAATGTAACCACCAAATTATCCAATTACTTAGGTGGCGCGACAGTTCGAAGTGAACTTGAGCCTCAACCAACAAACCTCTTCAGTTAGCCAGGTCTTTGGTCTACTGCCCCCAGTTGCGTACTCCAAGTTGGTTAAGGTCCCTTCTTCTTGTGCGCACCACCTAAGGCGAGGTTAGATGATCCAATTGTTCTGTCCATATTTACGGTAAAATTTTTTCTATAACCTTGTCTTGGAATAGACGAACATATAACGCTGGGGTGGCGTTCCAAGATATCTGTTGCTTCTCCTCGTAAGTAATAGAAAATGAAAAACTAATGTGAATTCCAAAGTTCGCCCCACGATATCTTACTCCGTCTTCATCCGATTTCAATAATTTTCAGACAAACGTATCTACATATCTGAAACAAAACTCAAAATCCGTTTGGTGGTTCTTGAGTTAAAGGTATGGGAATAATTATTTAAAAATGTTTTTAACTCTTCCTCATATATTACTCCCACTATAATTGATTTCAATCAATTTTAAGTGAAACTACTAGCGCATCAGTCTACGTCTACTTGTCAAATATCATCGAAATCTGTTTAGGAGTTTTTGAATAAGTCGGCTAGTGAATATCATCACATACTCGTACATGAATACGAAATAAATTTCATCAAAAAGTGGTTAGTGGTTAGCCGAGTGAGGACAAACATATGGGCAGACATCGAACAAAAAATGTTTGCTTGATATGACCCTTTCAAGTATGATCAAGAGTATGACCAGAAAAATAAAGATACTCTTAGAATAACGATACGGAAGACTAACCGCGCGAGGTCTGACTCGCACTTGACGATTTTTTTTCCAGAGATCGTGCAGTCTATTTTTTAAGTCTCAGAAGCGGATTGAAAATACAACACGCATTGTAAACATTTCACTTTCCGATAGGATGTCCACCTGAGTTTAAAAAAAAAACATTTCTTAAAGAAAAAGCGAGCACATCTTCGGAAAGTTCGAAAACTTCTGTGAAGCAGAATCGATTTAACATCGATTTCTTCCTTCCCTGATCACGTGTTGTCCTAAGGCTTGCAACACCTTGACTCACGTAATTTTTCTCACCAGTTCAAAAACCTAATATTAATTTTATTCCTTCATTGGTATGATTTTGAGTTTCAGCAATCAGAAAAATTGTTTCGTATTTTCTTAGCAAATACAATCACCGATCTACCTTTTGTAACACAAATTCGCTCACTAGATGATGCTGAATTTAGCGCCATCTAGTGGATAACTTAAGCGCAACTACACAATTGTACTACTCGCTGCTGAGAGCATCTGTAAGTGGCGACACTCGCAGATGTATGTACCTAGTTGGGATAAAAATACTGCTACTACATTTGTTCCACCCCCTGCGCGGTCAAGAGTCTGGTGTACCCAGAGACATAACATTTGTAACAGTTAACCTCGCAATTGTTAGTTGATAAAAATATTTTAAATTTACTTACGCTTTCGCTATGGAATGGCATTTCTGTCGCAAAAAAAAACACTGGCCTTTGCAAAAATCGGGTCCAAAAATCAAAGCGAATACACTGCTGTTCTACACAAAAAAATTCTGTTTACCGAAGAGAAAATCTTCTCGGAGTAGAAAAAATTCAACAATGATAGGCTCTATGCACGGTCACCTAGGAAAGCGTTCGCGTTGGTCCCAAGGCCCCGAAAAGAACACCCCCCAGCGTCAATCATGATTATGACAGAATCACTGACCTGCATTTTAGCGAAAAAGCAGACCGCTTTAGGACCTCTTGTGAAATCAGGGACATTCCAGCAAGATTCTGCGCCAACCCATAAGGCTAAACCTACACCTGGCTCCAGAGAAATGTGCGTGCTGTAATTCATAGACCGAAGCGACGAAAGGCCGGCATTAAGGCCAAAGGAAGCCATTTTGAATAAAATTGAATCCTGAAAGTTTTATTGAATTATCTTTTGCGGTCTTTATTTTATAGCATTAAATGTGTGTAACATTATTTCTCCCGTACATGTGAATGAAATAAGACTATTGTCCATCTGTCAAGTGCAGAACTTCTTTAGCCATTAAGACATCTGTGTTCTGAATCGGGCTCCCTCGCTTACTCATGAATAAACAGAGTAGATTTCGAATTTAAATGGATCCTTCACAAGTGTACGGTTACTTTAAGAAAATCAATATAAAATCAACAACAACGATCTGTGATTTCCGCGGTGTGACGATTGTCTCACACTAACGATAAAAAAATGCATAGCATCTACCTCCCCTTAATCGGATGTTCATCTCCCGCCCAGAGCCTACGCAGAGACACAGACGGAAATCAATTTAAATTCCCAGCCCCGAAACACAACCGAGGGTTGGGTAAGTGCATTCTTTTTTTTTATCCACACAGCTTCCGCACCCGAACCGTCTGTTCCGTTTCCATGGCCGCACAGCACACAAAGCTGGCGTATACATTTGAATTTCCTATCTGGATAGATGGATTCAAGGAGCTACCTCCCTCCTCGCAGGACTATGACGACAATGATGGAAAAAATCGTAAATAAACATCAGAAACCACCGTAGATACACACAACTACACACTCCCACACACACACACACATTCAATAGATAAACTTGAATAATTTTTTCCTTCCCATTTAACGTGTGGCGCGTTACATAAGGATAGCAACATGCAGCGCGTTTGTCGGTACTGCGGTTGGGTTGCTTGTCAGTTGGTTGAATACGAAGAAGAAGAATCCACTGCAAGGACCTTAAACTTTCTATTATTGTTGTTACGATGACGCTAAACGGGGAGGGGGTGGAGGATAGCATTTATCAACAGAACATTACACACTCACCTCAAAAGTTGTGAAAACAATTTTCTCGATCGATCCAAAGTACCTTTCCCATAGTATTTGAGTTTGCTGTCTGAGGGCCAGAATGCGGTTGACAGGTATCGACCGCACCACTTCAGGAACCTGTCAAACGATACAAGATAATATATGTGTATAGTGCAAAAAAAAAAACGTTAAAAAATTGAGATTTTTCTTTTGGAATTCGAATGAAGTGGAAAATCGGGGTGAGGATGGAAATGTGAAAAAAAAAAAAAAAAAATTTAATATTTTACTACAAAGAAAGTTTTCATAAAAATGTCTCTCCAGGGATTTGAGGTTGTTCGGATCCATCCATGCATTTGACTTGTTGAATACACCTATTCTGTACCTATACAGGTACATTATTGGTTAGAAGAAGATACAGTGGAATGAGATTGTTATTGTTTCATCTCGAGGAGAAACATGAGTGATGGCAAATATCTATTCACTCTCTCACTCCGTACAATGGCAATACATTAATTATTTTGGAGTGAACGCCACTTAGAAGCACGAGAGGGCATTTTGGTAATAAATTTCGGTTCCTTTGGGAGGACAGGGAATTACCAATTGCAGAATTAAATAAGATTTGCCCAAAGTCCCCAAACAGGGGAGTATATACCTGGCTAGCTTCAGTTGAAGGTAAATTCCACACAAATACTGGGTCATGGACACTGGTCCCAATGAAAATTTCATCAACGGAGTAATAAATAACATGACATAAAAAATAACGTCAGTCTCATCGACATCTACTCGTACGTCAATAATGTGGTCGGGTGCAGGTGATTTCACCTCATCCAACGTCAAATGGCAGAGTGGATTATGACATGCACAGTAAACCGCTGCGCTGTTGCGAAGCAAGGATAATCAGAATCGAGATTTTGACAGGATGTCGACAAGAAAATGCAGGTACCCTTGGGAGCAACAAAAATCCGGACAGTGAATCGTCAGTAATCGCAATAATGCAATGTCACCGAGTAGAGATGATTTCAGAGGTTTGCTTGCTCATGGGTCTAGAGAATCGCGAAAGAGGGAGGGTCAACAAATAACGCTTTTCAATCATTATTGTCACTAGGCGGATGCATTCAGTTGTTTACACAAAGTTAATTGGTGGCTTCTCTTTCCCGCAATCCATTTGGGATGGATTTACAATTTAAACACTGAATTTGTGTTTTAGGTCGCAGTAGTAGGTCTACACTTATCTTCCTCAACAGATGGATGTTCTACACATACATATGTACAGGGTGGCCCGAATATATCGAGTGGATTTTAAAAATTCACAACATTAGAACGAAGCATTATTTTTCAACAATTTTTTGAATTCGATTTTGAATAATGGTGCACTGGACGATCCCACAACGGATTTTCACTGTTGAATCTTACATTCGTCACAAATCCTCAATAGTAAGGATACGTCGGAGTACAACAGAAAAAGAAGATGGATGGGGATATACATTCAAAAGTCGGCGAGGGCTTGGCCCCGAAAGGGGATAAGTTGCCAGTGCCTCATACTCTCAAGCAGAATAACTTCGGGTTACAGCACCTCTTCGTTGCAGCGGATAAAATTGAGGAGGTTGAAACAACATCTACACTGACCGCTCACAAAGAGGATGAGCCAGTGACCTGTAGAAAACGGAAAATCTCCGGAGCCCAACAGCGGAAAAGGTCTAAAGGGCTAAACTGGATATGGGTGGAAACTGGAGAGGTACATACTCGTATATGCATTCCGCAAGATAATAGCTAGAATCATATTAGAACGTATTAAAGAATATTTAGAATCAACTCTCGACGACGAACATAGTTCTGCATCGACCACATAAACGCCTTACGGGTCATAATGGAGCAATGCGTCAAGTACACGTCTCCGCTACATCTACTGATTATCGACTTCGAGAAGGCTTTCTGGATGGCCTTGCGCAGGAAGGGCATCACAGAAAAACTCATACCTATCAGCGCAAGAACCAAGCTGCGACTGTTCTGTTTCAACGTAGAATCAGTACTGCTACATGGGTGCAGTACTTGGAAGGTAGCTACCACTAGCACAGACAAGCAGACCTTCGTAAATAGATGTCTTAGCATCGTCTTGAGGATTTTTTCGCCCGATCGCATCTCCTACGAACGACTTTTTCAGAAAACGGGCCGAGAACCTATTGACATCACTACACGAAGGAGAAAGTGGCAGTGGATTGGACACACTCTACGGCGCGAAGTCAACTCCTTTGCTAAATACGAGTATGCCATCCGCTCACTAAGGCAGGTCAGCGCAGATCAGTTGATGAGGAATCAAGCTCTTTGGGAATGAGTTGGAGGCAGTTGAAATGCAGAACTCCGAACAAGATGACGCGGGCGTTGTTGACGCCCTATACCGCCCTCGAGGGTGAAAGGATTTAAGTGAAATAAGCAAGTATATAGTTGTGTTTCTGTCTGACGAACAATACCAGCGAAAATTAATTTCGCAAAAACTTCATCTGACTGAATATGAACTGTAGAGTTTTCACGCCAGCGGATCTCTAATTAGTACCTAACCGCACGTAGATGTCAGATTTAATTCGGAAGAAGCAAAATAATTACTTACTTCCACGACTCAACCCCTCCCTCTTAGTAGCATAATTCACTCTATTTACCTCCGAATTAAATTAACGAAAATGTGTAATTTTAAAATGCAAAACCTCCCCAAGTGAGTTCACAAAAAAAGTATCTACTTACTTATTCAACAAAAGTGGAATTCAAAGGCTTCAGACTCTGCTGGGGAGGGCGATGAGAATAATATGAAGCATTCTGAAGTTGCAGTCAGAACGAAAGGAAAACATTGTAAAAGTCTGTGCGCGCCAGAAAAGATTGTAATTAAAATTAGAAATGCACAAGGCAACGCCAAGTAAATTGAAACGAATACACCCGCCATTCCATTGTTCGTTCGAATCCCCATTCCCAAGTGGAATGTAATGTTGGAGTAGCCTTAAGAAATTTCAATTTAAATTTCAATTCATTCGTCCTGTTGTGGTAGGCGTTTTTTTTCTCTCTCTCTCTCTCTCTCTCTGTTAGTCAAAAGGATAACGAAGTCGAAGACCAAATTAATTTGTCATAGGCATGTTTTAGGGGTCTGGGAATATCCTTTTCGTACTCACCTGCAGTAGAAGCCGTTCGTCTGCCCAAATCGCCGCCTGCTTCCAATCGATTTTCGACTCAAATGGCAGCACCCATGCATTCGACAATAGCACCGGAATGCAGCCCGCTTGCAGTGCTTCCAAAAACCTTTAAAAGATACAAACGAGGGGTTAGCATTTAATTTCTCAAACTCACAAGGATAATACAAGAACGGAAAGCGCGCAAATGGAATTAAAAATAAATTCCACCAGCGTTCATTGCATACCTAAACGAACCCAATCGCCTGCCACGTGGAACTAAGCAGAATGTTGAATTCTGGAGCAGCGTCTCATAGTCGTACCTGGAAAGAGTGAAAGAAAAAAAAAATCGGAATTGAAAACTTTCTTCTACGGTTATTATTTTTATTGCGTTATTAACAGAATGGCGCGCGGGTTGGTCAGGATTTTCATTATTTACGGAGGACTTAACAACAAAAAAAAAATAAAAAATCGGCGAAATGAATCATCGTCGGGAGTGTGGGGGGGGGGGGGGGGAGGGCAGAAAAAAAAATCCAAAAAACAAAAGGTAAAGAGCACTCTACTCGTATATACGAAATGAGATCGAATACAAAATGGAAACTTTTTTATCCTTTTTATTCCTGAATGCTTGTTCCGACCTTTGTTGGTGAGCGCTCCGCTTTCAGTGGTTTTTTTTCTCATCTCCTCGTCGTTTTCTTGTGTATTTCGCTTTTTATTTCTCCCTGTGCGAAAATTCAAAATGAGCAAACTACACAAGCACCCGGTGGTCCGTTTCCAGCTTTCTACTGCGAAAGGACCTCCCTAACTCCTTGTACCACCAGAATGTATATGACGATGAAACTTTAAGAGTTTAGTTGTGTGGAAAATTGCATTCAGTACTCCTGAATGATTTTTTTTTTTTTTTTTTTTTGGGAGAGAAAGGATACCAATTGTGGGTGGGTGGGGGTTGGATGTTGGAAAAAAAAAATTCTATGGAGCGGACACCACCGGAAACGAGAAACCAGCCCGGATGCTTAAAAATTGCACATTCAACACCAGGTTGCCACTGCTAGCTGGTGTTAGTTGGCCGTTCGGGTATGTTCAGTTTGGACGACAAGGACATGAAGGACTAAAGTGAGAGCAAACGCGTTCTCCAGTGATTTTAGTGTGCTGAGCTGCAGTTTTTTTTCGGGTTAAATTCCATTTTCAAGGAGGATGCTGCTGCCAGAGAGTAAGCCAGCGAGTACCAATGGCAGAACAATGTTATGCAAGCAAGAAGTGCTGATGGTGGCGGTGGTGTTGGTGAAACAACACAAAATTATCCTGGTTTAAGATTTTGACAGCTCTTTAACAATAAATAGGAGTTAGCGATATTAGAGAAATTATTTTCACATGCATGCAGAGTGGCGGCGGCGTCAGCGAGTAGATTTCCCTCTCGTCGAGCGACTGTTGCTCGTTTTTAAGTGGGTGATGGGGTGGGTGGGTGGTGGCAATAAATCCTCTCGAAAAGGTTTGCTTCGCGGAGCGTGAAAGAAGCTGACGCTGCGCGTTATTTTAGGTGGCAAATGGAGGAGTGTGCTGCTAGAAAACAGTGTTGTTCTTCTCGTTTTTTTGTATTGTTTGATTTATAGTGCAACAGGAGCACGTGCCTAGCACAAGAAATTGCTTTAAAACCAAATCAGAATAACTCACTTACATGCGGTGGCGATGATGCAGAGTGGGCGGGGCAGGGTTTTGTCACGAATTTAAGTGAACTATTGAGATGTTGGGATTTACTTATTTTTCAAAACGTCGTAGATACTTTGTGTGGTGGCGAAATCTTTTACTTGCATCGATAATTTGTCGTAGGTACCTACTTTAGTGGTTTTTATTTTTACTTACTGTCGTCACAAGCATCTGTTCGGAACAAAAGTGACACTTTTTCTTTACGTGACAAAAGAAATCCGTGTAACAATGTCTGAATTACATTCACGATTGCAGATGTAGATTAATTTTAGCGGTGTAAGCGCACTGCGACCTTGCAGATCTATTGTGCTCCCCCGACTTGTCGATGAGATACTCGACTTAGAGCACTTCCTCCATTCAACGTTGATGAACCGGAGTATCTGGAGTCGATCCAACGATGGTAGATTGTGGATTAGTGCGCCACATTCCTTAAGAAGGTGCCCTGGGGTTTTCTTAACATCTATACAAAATCTACAATCTCCGCATTGCTCTATACCCGATTTGCTGAGGTGTTCCTTAAGTCTACAGTGATTCGTTAGGATGCCTGTAAGAATGCGCAACCGGTTTTTCTTAATCTTTATACATACCTTGCTTCTTTTCAGGTAATATTTCCCGAGAAGCTGTCTTGGCTTAGGGAATTCTTCCAAAAGTTTAATTTTTTACAGTATTCCCCCTTCATTAGCTCTTCCCGTATCGTATGCAGCCCGCAGAATGGTTCCGGACCGGTAGTTCATGAGCTGCTTCATTTCCTTCTACTATCACGTGGCCTGGTACCCAGTAGAGGGTGATTCTGTTATTCTCACTCTCACTGGTGTACTCCCACACCCCACAGTGTTGACCTGATTTCAAGAGAGCTTAACATCTTGATGGCAGCGTGGCTATCTGACAGCATCACGATGTCTTGTCTGCGATACTTAATATCGAGGCTAAATTGGGCGCATATTTCGATTGCGTAGACCTCTGCTTGAAGATACTGGGTTATGTTCCTATGGGTTGTGAGTACTGGGCCAGTATACTCCTGCTCCTGTGGATGTTTTGGATGCGTCCGGTATTTGATTGAGTTGGTATATCACGACTTCACTGCCCCATTCTCGTTTGCTGCTCAGCTTCCAGTTGAATTTCCTCTCGAAGCAGTATCTCTTGACCATAACATCCCTGGCCTAGTCCAAAAGTGAGATTGATTTGGAAAGTGTTTCTCGCTGTCTGTGCGCGATGTATTTTTCTTTCTCGACGCCCTCCTTGAATATTCTTTGTATAATTTGTTTGGCAATCCTTTCCAGCATTAAGTGTAGAGGGGTCCTAATGTCACTTGAAGTGCTGCTGTGGGTCAGGTTCTCATAGCCGTTATGCAAACACAAGCTAGCCTTTGCACTTTTCCAAGGGTTTTTTTTTTTTGCTGTGCTCAGCCAGACATGTAAAGCGAATACAACAACTCATTGACAACTAATGCTGATATTGGCACGTAGCACTTAAATCGGTAAAAATCAAATTTTAATACAAGTCGAACAGGGATGTTTCCTTACTATTATTTGTTGCTACTTTTATTACTAAATTTGACAGCACGAGCGTAAACCACAAACCAGCTGGCGATTCTGTTGGCATTGTGCAGTCGTAGATACTTTTCTCAATAAACACCAAGGCTGCTCTATGGCGGGGAATAGTTTAGTATAACATTGTACAGACAATCTTAACACAAGCAACTTTTCCAGACGTGGTAAGTGTCTGACTTATACTACCAATGGCAAACATTTTGGAGGCTGCCACAGCTAGTTGTAAGAGGTGGGTCATCTGTAGGTTTCTTTTTTAAATTGCTTTTCAAAATTGTTTGCTTTTGAGAATGCATTCGCTTCTCTAGGAATACGTGTAGGTTTTCAAAGCCCCAAATATGGCAGATTTACTTGGTTACATAGCTGCCGAGATGAAAATGCACCTCTTCCGAAAATCGAAGTCAATTTCGAGGCTATAAAGCCAAAACAGAGAAGCGATAACGAAGCGAGTGGTAATTTTGCTTCAATTCCTGAGACAGTTGGACCTTGTAAGGGAATAATTCTCCTCAAGCTAGTGCGGCTAATGTTCAGTTGCTGAGATCTGTGAGGAGTTGAGGTTCTCGGGTTTAGGCGCATACATTCAGCAACAGCAATAATATTCTCGGCTGAGCGTACAGGATGAAAATCTTGTGCACAGCAGGCACGGTTGGTGCATTATTTGGACCGAAATTTCTTTTCAAATTCGCACTGTTTCGGCAACACAGCACTTACTTTGGACATAAGTTTTCAATATTTCCCAACGTTGTTCAAGCGTACTCGTAAATCGATTCGTTTCGTACCGCGGAGATACAATACTGTGTTCCTGTAAATTTTTTCAGCGCGAAAGAACTGTCAGTGTCAAAATAACATGTAATTTAAAAGGAAACCGGCCCAACCGTTATAGAATCATTCATTTATCGCTTTCTCCTATCTTCTGTAACCTTTTTTAGTTGCACTTATAAGGGCAAGTATTAGTTTCGTAAAAAAAACATTCGGCTTCGAGATTTTGATCAATTCTGGTTGTCTGTATGTATGGTCGACTGCAGCCTAAATGCCCGGACGGATTTTCCCCGAACTTCATTTCTCAAGCCTGTTTTTTCATTTTAATCCCAAAATTAACGGCACTATAGGTGTATGGACGATTTTGTAAAATATAGATTTTCTCGAAAACGGCTCTAACGATGTTGATCAAGTTTAATATTTGAGTTACAGTGGACATATGCCAACAGATGGCATACCAGGATTTTTGCCAAAAATTGCGTTTAACAGTACTTTATCTACTTATTAGCTGATTTTTTTTAAAAAAAATTGCTTTTCTCGGTTATGAATCAATCGAGTTTGTTCGGAATCAAGATTTAAAAAAATATTTAACATATTTAACAAGATTATGGCATACTATCATAGGTTTTGAACATTTTTTTAAATATTTTTTTATTTTGGGTGGTTTTTTAAAAAAAATGTACCAATTTTGTTAAAAATTTAAATTTGAGTAATATACATACAGTCAATCAAAAAAGTCTCCGTACACCTCCTACTTACAAAGAAAACACGAAATAACTTTTTTAATTATTTCAATTCATCGATGAAATTTGGCGAAACTGCACTTCATATATTTTCAAGTGGTAATACATACCACTGATTGCATGCGCCGTTGCATCGAATTCACCAAGTTTGATGTTGTGGCAGAATCTATTCGGTTCCATTCTTCTTTTAGTTTTTCTATGAGCTCTTTCTTGCTCGTTATTTCGTATTTCCGAATTCTTCTCTCTAATTCTTCCCAAAGATGCTCAATGGGGTTTAAATCTAGCGATTACGGAGGACATTAACTATTTGGGCACTCTATACAATAACTACTCCCTAACAATGTGGGATGTGTGTTTAGGATCGTTATCCTGTTGAAACACAAATGATCCATGTAGTCCCAATTTGTCTGCACTTTTATGGAGATTTTTTTTTTCAAAAAGTCAAGGTACATAAATCTATTCATAGTCGACTCCACAATCACAAAATTCCCCACACCAGCGGCGGACATACAACCCCACACCATCACATTACCTCCGCCATGCTTTACAGTAGGTGCAAGATTCTCTTTTTGCAGTGCTTTATTGGGTTGGCGCCATACTTTGCCCCTTCCATTTGTTTGGAAAACTTGATATTTGCTCTCATCTGTAAATATTACAGAATTCCAGAACCTTTGAGGCTTGTCCAAATGCTCCCTTGCAAATGTCAGCCTTTTAACGCGATTTTTTTGCTAAATGAATGGTTTTTTCCTAGCTATGCGACCGTTGTAATTATTTTTTCGAAGCACATTTCTTACGGTTTCATCACACACTTCAATGGAAAACTCATTTCTCATGTCATTCGCGATTTTAGGTGCACTTAATTTGTTTTTTTTTTTTTTATTTTACGCACTATGGCTAGCTCCATGTGGTCGTTGAAAATCTTCGGTCGTCCACTTCGACTCTTAGATGTTACCGATCCTGTACTTTTAAAATTTTTGTATTACATATTGGACCTTTGAATGGCTTTTTTCCAACGATTTGTCCAATTTGCCGTAGTGACACATGCAACACTATCAAAGCAAAGTTAATCCTACGTTAGCTAAGGAACGACTGATGGCAAAAAAACCCAGGTAGTTGCTTACAAGACGCGATAAAATGTTTACAATTGTTACTGTACGAAGACTGTTATTTGAACTTACGGTGGTTTTGGAATCGGTGGTCATCCCAGTATTAGTCTGTTTATATTTGTATTGAAACAACTGTTTCGAGAATATATGAGGAATATTTGTGCAAAATTACATCAAGATATTTTAATAATAAAAAAAGTTATTTGTGTTTCTTGGAAGGTAGGAGGTGTGTACGGAGACTTTTTTGATTGACTGTATGTAGGTTCAAGCACGTGCGACCCTCTTCACTCTCACGCTGTGTATCTACGTACACTATACATCTACTCGTACGTACACCTGTGAGAATATACATACGTTAACGGAAACGTAACGACTCGACTAATCATATCAAAAAATCAGCCATACAAATCATACTTTAAATGACGTTGGAAAATTAATCAAAGAAGAAGACATCCAGGAATAGATCAGTTGGTAGAGCATTGGTGGCTAAAACCATATCTAACGCAAAATAATTCTCTGGCTTAGTAAAGGGTGATTCAATAATTGGAGCTTATAATTTAAATCTGCCACTACTGTGGTTCTGTGAAAGATAAACAGCTGATATTTGACATCTGTGAATACTAAGCATTGAAAATAAAGCGATCAAGATCAACCGAGAGGCAACCAATTTATAGATAGTACCACAATTCACAGGGAATCACAATGGAGCAAAAGGCCCCGTACAAGCACCCACTAAGGTGCACTTCCCTCATACCATACTATACCATACCAAGCATTGACATTTGTAATTATGGAGCGATTCATGCTAATGTCGGTGTGCATAACCGTCCATTTCGTGCTATGATTTAGAAATTAATTGATTCGATTGAATCGAATCAGTGTCGGACGTTCAAAGACCAGTGCGTCCCTGTAGTGGCTGGTCACGAAAATATTGTGACAATCCGTCAAAATCCATTCGCCATGCACACGTTTCAACGAAAGATCTGCATCTGCATCATGCCTATGAGATCCAAATGACTCAGGAATTAAAGCCAGCATTGGATTTGGTTCACTTTCAACTGAAAGGCTACGGTAACAAACAAAATTATCGCCTTTGGATTCGTGAAAATCCACGAGTCATTCCACAAATTTTCAATGTTTGGTGCAGATTTTTGACCGGCGGCTTAAATTTTGCCGTACTTCTTCGACAATTTTTGTCATGCTGATGCAACAGTCAATGACAAATTATTTTTGGCGGAAAATTAATGTGGAAACATGTGGTTTCAACAAGACGGTGTCACATGCCACACAGCGCGAGAAACAATGCAGTTATTGCACACCAAATTTCCCGGTCGCGTCATCTCTCGTTTTTGCGACCAAAATTGGCAATTGTTGGATTTTATTTCTTCACGGAACTACCGCGGGATTTATGCCAAAAACTAATGGAAAATTTCATCGCAAGGCTAGCCGTGGCCCCCATTTGGGGACATTGTCAATATCTTAGCAACCTATTGACAGCAATACATTGTAACATCGTCCTTTATAAATGTTTTCTTATTGTTGTCACACTAACCGAATTCTGCAGAAGTGTTTTAGATTTAATTTTCTTCCATGTGCCAAACGATGTAAGTGGATTTTAGAAATACTTTATGATTTAGTAGAGGGGCAGAAAAAACCTTGGCCCACAGCGGCAGTTCAACTTAATGCGGCTATGAGTCCAAATTACTAACCCCTTGAGCCACGACGTCCACTCTTAGCCTAGTTTCTACCAGAATGTTTCACTTTGAAAGAAGTAATTTAAAACAAATTATTATGCCTAATTGGCGCCGACAACCTTCGGGTAAATAAGTTCACTTAAGTCTCCCTCCCTGTGCAACAAATTTTGAAAATACCACAAACTGACTGCGCGTTAACAACATAATTAAGGAATCAATTTTATTACCAAATACATCAGTCAATACAGATTATCTCGGACATATATCGCCCAATCATGATTATTATTAAATTTATTTCTATCACTAATGTCCGCACAACAGTGCAACCGCAGAGCCCTCACACATCTTCCAATCAAATTCCATCTCAATGACTTCAAACACACACACACGCAGGACGAAATTGCTTTTCTAATAATGAAAATCATCCCATTTCACTCAACTTCCGGTCGTTTTGGGTGAAACAAAAGTTTGGCCCATAAAAATACAAAAACTGCTGATGGATTGAATTGAGTTTTATGAGCACTCTGTGCGATCGGGTTTTGCGTGGCGCTGCGCTACGCGCCGCCCCTCTGGTCGTTCATTGAATGTAAACAAACCGTAAAAGTTTACTGCTGCAATGGCTTTTCAAAGACCCGTAAATCACAACTTTTATCTTTATATGTATCTCAGCACATTTCCGTCGCCGGGTTGACAGTAAAATGCACCTTAATTAGGCAGTTTAGTTCAGGCCCACACCGCTCAAGGATGCAACGAACTTTCGTTCATGTACTCGTAATTAATGCGTGTACACCGTATATCCTCCTCGGTTATGCACCTTTGCACCTACCCACACACACACACAATTGATAACCGAACGTTGGAAAAGGTCACGTCTGCCCACTTGTCTGGAGCGCGAAACTGAGTCTCCTTTTCTGCTGGAATTGCAATAGAATTGCAATTCGCTTTACGAGGAGGTGAATGTGTCTCTCTGCTACGTTCTCCGGCAATGAAAGAGGGTCTGGTAAGTACCAACTAATTGCATGCATGAATATGAAGCAACAATCTGGTTGGTTGCACTGCCGCAGTTCGAGCTGAATCCATTCTGTCTCTGACGGCAGCAGGGGGTCAGTGTACCTTGTTTTGGGCTCTACCTTCGTCGTTTCTGCTGATGCGAATAATTAAATGATTCTGCTTGTTGGGATGTTTTCCTACCCGGGTCCTTTGCAAAACAATTTGAACGAATGTGTATGAGGTTCATTGTTGCAGGACAACAATGAATGTGTCGTCGTTCACAGACCTTTGTGGAGATCACACGTGTTTCGGCTTCTCTTGTAATTGTCGCGCGATTTCAAGTAAAAAAATAGACAGTGGTTCATCGAGTGTCGCGGTAGCGCAGTGGTAGTGTTAGCGACTAGTGACCTAAGTCGTTCGGGTTCTATTCCCACCGGAATAAACTTTTTTTTTTTTTTTTGACATAAAAAACAATATCAAGTGAGGTACCTAATGAAAAAAAGCGAACGGTCCCTGCTTCCCATAGCGGGAGTAGTGGACGTAAAAACATCGGCCGATGAGGCCGACAGTGAAAGCCACTTGGCAGCTGTAGAAAGTGGCACTACAGTAAAGAGGAGGAGGAAGCAGAGGCTGACTCCCTACGAAGGCAAGCGCCCCTCCCTATCAGCTTCGACTGAAAAACTGCCGGGAGAAGTGAGGTTGGGGGCGCCGTCAACAACAACAGCAGCAGCAGTAGCAGACAAATGTACATTCGGCTCGGACGGTGGAAAAAATTGCTACAAAGGTGGTAGCAATAGCTTCGCCATGTTAGCGGCCTCCGAGTCCGAGGATGAGGACGAAGAGATGGAGGCTATAAACGAAAGCATACGGCAGCTCCAGCAGAGGGTACTAAGCATAAAGGCTAAACAGACAGCCAGAAGAGTAGAAGATAGCCAGTCGCAGAAAAAACAACAACAACAAAAACAGCTTCCTGATAAGCAGCAGCAACAACAACTGCCTGCAACGCGACAGCAACAAAACCAGCTGCCAGCAAAGCAGCAACAACAACATCAACAGCTGCCAACAAAGCAGCCACAACAAAAACAGTTGCCAGCTAAGCAGCAGCGGCAACAACAACAACAACAACAAAAACAGCAAAAACTGAATCAGCAGCAACAACAACATCAACAGAAAGACCAGCAACAACAACAACATCAGCAGCAGAAGAGTGCAAAGGAGAAGGTGCCACCAATCAACACCTTCAAGATGGAATTAAAAGACACCATTGAGCTATGTAAGTCGGCCATAGGCAATCATTTTTTTATTAAACGTATTAATGAAGATAGGCATACTATCCACTGTAATACAGTGGACCAGTACAAAAAAATAAAAGGTTTATTAAAGGAAACGACGACGGAGTTCTTCTCCTTCACCCCGAAGGGGGAAAAGTTGCAAACTATGCTACTGAGGGGGGTAGATCCGTCTATCGAACCGGGAGAGCTCCTTAGGATGCTGAAAGAGAAGGAGTGCGACGGTCTTGAGTTCGTGGGAGTCAAGCCGTTCACCACAGCAAAGGCCAAAAGGGAGAAGCGGAAATTACCGTTCTTCCTTGTTCAGATAACTCCCAACAGCAAATTGGATGGTCTAAGGAGTATTAATGTCCTAGACTACCAGGTTGTTAAATGGGAAAAAGTAAAGAGGAGCGATAACATTTTACAATGTGTTCGCTGCCAAAGGTTCGGGCACGCCGCGTCGAACTGCGAAATGCAGCCTCGATGCGTAAAGTGTGGAAAGAACCACAAAGCAGAGGAATGTTCCCTGGGTAAGGATGGGGCGGCAGATAAAGGCCAACTCTCTTGTGCACTATGTGGGAACTCGGGACACACCGCAAACTATCGGGGTTGTCCTAAGTTCCAGTACATGAAAAAAGTAAACCTGGCTCGTCAGCAGAGAATCGAAGTCAAGCGTCCACCTGTTTCTAGTCAAACACCAGCCGTTACTCCCCAATGGACCTACGCCCAAATGGCGTCAGGCCGGAGAAACACGGTACAACAACAACCGAAGGTTGCCGCACAGGCCCCAGTGCCTAAAGCACCTGAGGCTCAGCCTGATTTGCTGACTATTTTGCTCTCTATTCAAGGGCAAATGAACCAGCTTCAGCGACAGTTACAAGAGCAGGCGAAACGGGTGGACCAGATCTACGCATTTCTGCCGGGCCTAGCGCACCTCCAGTCGTAATGGATACGATGGCGGAGAAACCCTTAAAGATCCTTGCGGTGAATGTGAATTCACTGATAAGGATCGAGCGAAGAACCGTACTTTTTAAGTTGTTAGAAGATCAAAGCCCTGATGTGCTTTTGGTTAGCGAAACTAAGCTATCCCAGAAACACAAACTGAGCCATAATAAATACAATATTATAAGAAGAGACCGACCCGACTCTACTCAAGGAGGAGGTGTTGCGATCTTCATTCACAAAGACTTGCGACATAAGGCCGTGTACAGCGGTGAAGTGCGGAGATTCCAGGAGCTGGAAGCATGTATCGTGTGCATTGCTCTCCGTAGTGGAAAGAGGATGTACATGGTCGCGGTCTACGCATCTGGTTCTACTCAAACTACGTCATTTATTACAGAGCTCGAGACACTTTTTCGATGTCTAAGGCTGGAGTCGGAGGAGAATTATTTCCTCATTGCCGGAGATTTAAACGCCAAACACAGCGATTGGGGAAATAACATACCAAATTCTAGGGGGAACCTACTATTCAATTGGTGGGGTCAACACAATGTCGAGTATAGACTCGATTTGATAGCTACAGATAGCCCGTCGTATCCTAGAAGCGGCTCCTATTTGGATCTTATGCTGTTCGATGTACGGTTACAACTGACCAACACGAACCAACAAACGAGAAACTGCCTACACACTTTTGTGTATGACAGTGACCATTGCGGACTCAGTGCCGAAATTACAATTCCCAACGAAATTGCGGAATTGGACGAGTATGTTCAAACGTACCCCTACAACTACAGTAGGATGCGTTGGACACGCTTCTCCAGAGCTATGACAAGAGCACTCTCCTTGAATTCGCTCCACCCACCGTCCAATAGGAACCTGTCAAACGAGGAGATCGACAGGTACCTAAGACAAATGGACGAGACAATCAAACGAACGATGGACAGTACGATACCTCGTTATCAACATACTGACAACGCAGACATATTCCGCAATGCAACAATCGACGCACTACACCAACAAAAAAGTAGACTTCTGTCAAGACTTAAAACCTTGTACAGACAGTTTACGGACAGACAAAACTCGGAGGTTAGGACACTGAAGTCGTTGATTAAAAATCTCCAACAGTTAATTAGAGAAAATTACAGACTCTCTGTAAATCTGCATTGGAACAACAAAATTCGGGCTGTAAAATCCAACAACCCGAGTATGTTCCCGCAAATAAATAAAATTTTTCGGAGGAATAATCAAAACGACCTTCCGTGTCTTAAGATCCCTCGAACGACGAACAACGAACAAATACTAATAACAGCAGGCATAGATCCCGGGAACGCTGTCGATGATGACAATTTTTTCATGATCGAAGATCCCCAGGAGAAAGTAGAGGCTATAGGAGCGACTTTCCAGGAAGTGTACAAGGTGAATGATAGCATTTGCCCGAACCACGACCTGGAAAGTCGAGTCCTTGTGCACAACGTCTACCTTCGAAATGATATAGAGCACTGGCGATCAGAGAACATAGGTTTTACCGAGTTCAATGACGATAACATGGCAAATAATGTCGTTGCCAATGAAATGGTTCACTCCCCGTACGTATCGAAGGTAGAACTCCAAACGATCTTCGCATCATTGAGAAAGAAGAAATCAGTGGGAATTGACGGAGTGTCGAACATTGTGCTTCGACATCTCCCTCTAGAAGCGGTGGACATTTACACCACTCTGTTTAACAATGCGCTGAATAGTGCACATTATCCAGCGCATTGGAAAACAGCAGTGGTACAGCCTATTCCCAAAAGAGGTAAAGATACATCCAATCCGGCGAATCTCCGGTCGATAAGTCTCCTTCCGAACATCAGCAAGGTATTCGAAAAAGTGGTCAATAGAGCCCTGACTAAGTGGGTTGAGGACATGCATATAGTTCCGGATAACCAATTCGGTTTCAAGGCGGGTCATGAGACTGTACATGCCGCGTCTAAACTGGTATCTGATATCCAATGGAACAAAAGTAAGAAACAATGCACGGGTGCCTGCCTGGTTGACTTGGAGAAGGCGTTCGATACCGTATGGCTAGAAGGACTCTTCTACAAGTTGAACAGGCTGGGTATAAGTAAACCACTGCTGTACATGCTCTGTAATATGCTCACCAGTAGACAGTTTATTGTGAAAAATGGCAATGTGACTTCTGCTGGGACGTTCGAAATCAAAAACGGTCTACAACAAGGTGCGGTTAATTCGCCGATCCTCTTTAATATTTACACGAGTGATCTCGTAGGATCTCTTCCCCATGCTATTGCGTATGCAGACGACTTGATCGCGTATAGGTCAGGGCCAAAGATCGAGGTCATTGCAATACTCTTGCAGCGTGATTTCGATAAGATCAGGATATACTGCGACGACTGGAAGCTGAAGATCAACTTCCAGAAGACAGAGACTATTCTGTTTAGAACGTCGTTATCTGGGGCCTCCAGGGATACCAGAAAGAATTGGCGAAAGTTCTTAATCGTGGGACAGCACGGGCAGCCACTAACGAGTCGAAGTGTGGTTAGATACCTTGGGATTTGGCTAGATCAATATCTATATTTTAACAAAAATATAGATGCTGCTCTGGTCAGAGCCAGAGGTGTTTTTGCCCTTACAAAGAGACTGTTTTATAGCAGCCAACTCGACGCAAGGGTGAAGGTAATCTGCTACATGGCCCTTATTAGGCCCATGCTCGTATATGGATGTCCCGTGTGGTTCAACGTGGGAGCAAGCTGGATGGAAAGGATTCGGGTGTTTGAGAGGGCTTGCCTTAGGGCTTGTCTTCAGTTGTACAGAACACCAGAGTCCCAGTACATAAAATTCTATTCTAATGAGGTCCTGTATAATAGGGCGAACATAAACAGAGTGGATAATTTCCTGGTCAATATGATTCGAAGGCACACTGTAAGAGCAATGTCCTCGATGAATAACCTGATCTCCGGGGCATACTACCCCAATGATTTGTATCACGAGAGTGTGCGTCTTAACGGCTTCATCCCCCCAGAGGCGTTCCTATATTTAGATAGGGAAGGTCTGATACAGGATAGGGTAGCGGTGCCGCTAATCTACCATGTTGCCCGAAATGCTGCGGACAGGCGACTTAACTACGACCGACACGTCGCACACAGCACCACGGAGCGTCTCCGGTTTAGTAGAGCGGTATCAAGCCGTGATTTGGCAGATGTAGTGAGACAGCACCAGAAATTCTGGTGGCTCGGAGACGTAGAGGGAACTCCCTCGTCGTTTCCTTTTGATTCGGGGTAGCCTCCGAAGGGGCAAAGTCGGTATAGGTTTTATAGCCTGGCCGGCTTACATAGTTTTTAAGGTCAGTTTAAGTAGCTTTAAAATAAAAAAAAAAAAAAAAAAAAAAAAAAATAATACAAAATAAAAAAATACAAAAAAATACAAAAAAAAAAATAAAAAATTATACATGTGTATGAATGTATGTATACTATATGTATATGGGAAGGTATACAATATATCTATGTATATGTACATATATATGTATATCGAAAAAAAAAATTTGCGTGTTTAATCACGTACCTTAGAATAAGTAGTTTTTAGATAGTTTATAAGTTTTATATATAGATAAAAAATTCAGTTCATATACTAAGTTTTTGCTTACAAATTTTTTCTTAGTTTCTCAGTATTTGTAAGTATAGATTTAATAAATATTTTAAGTTATGTTACGTCGAAAGACATAGTTTAAGCATTAGGTTTAGCTTAGAGTGCCCGCATAGGGCCATTAAGTTAGTATATAACATAGTTAAGTTAGTTAAGCTAGTTTTAAGCGTTTTTTGTGTCTAGCTGTTAAGAGTTCATAAATTCCGAAAATAAAAATGCACTAAAAACGAAAACGAAACAATGAATGTGTCATTGCCATACCGACTGCTACTACAGCACTTTTGATCTTTCCCAAAAGGGAACTACTTAGCTCGAGAAAAGACAAAAATCGTACAAACCTGCCAGTCAGTTATGTGGATGTCAGTCGCCATCGCCGTCGTCGTCGTCGTCATTGGTTTCCAGGAAGGAGTTAGTATCATATTGCTAACTCTTCTCCTGTTTCGCCGCGCTTTCGACGTCAATCCGATGTATTTACACGAAATTCGATATGATGTGTTTTGTTGACGTTCATGAGCATGTCTCCTAATGGTGGATGAGATTGATTTGACAGATTGTCGACAGCGCTGTGGATAATTTTGAGGTTTGCAGCATACCAACCACACCGCCCGCCACCGCCACCGCCACCGCATGTGCTGCGATGCGATATCTGAGATATGTGCTAGGAATTCCAATAATAAATCTTTTTGTGTATTCAGAGGAGATACATATACAATCCTCTACTGGCGTGGATTTCTTTATTTTTTCTCACTTGCGAAGGGAGCGACGAATGAATGCAAGGACTTTTTTTCAGTCAAAAAAGTAACACTGCTCTCACCAGAGTGAGTAGTAATAAATGATTACAATTCTTAAAGGGCAATCAGAAAATCATGTTTCCGATATTGAGCTGATTGCGTGTTGTCAATGATGGAAGCACACGTGTAAAAAAAGATTGTATTGTTCGAGCTCATGGGTGGGGTGTTTTTATGGTGTGTTTACTGTATTTATTGCTAGGAGATACCTACTCGTACCATAGAAGCAAATCGTGTTCGGGTTCAGTTGCTTGAAGAGGATCTATCTCTTGTTTGAAGAGGGTATTAGTATTTAAAATGTTCTCTGAACTGAGGTACGAATTTTTCAAGAAATTTTCCCACTTTTCTTGAAGTCTTCAAATAGGGAATTTTACAATTTATTACCTTTAAATGTGACGTTAATCTCAAAAAACCCACTTCAACAAATTTTAATTCGACATTTGAAAACAGCACTCTTGTGAAATTCATTACAAAGCGATGAGGTCAAATTTTGAATGGTTTGGTCATTAAATCGGCTTCAAGGCTTTTGCAAATTTACATTTCAATTATAAAGGACTAGGCGCAGCTTGTGACACACACGAATTTCTGTCATAACCACTGAAACGGGTAGGCCATCTGTTGGTTTCTTTTTGAACAACGTTGGGAAATATTCAAAATTTATGTCCAAACGTAGTGCTGTATTGCCAAAATAGTGCGAATTTTGAGAAGAAATTTCGGTCGATATAATACACTCAGCGTGTGACTATTTGATGTGGTTTGTGGAATGGCGGCATCATTGGCCCATTTTTCTTCGAAGATAAATATGGCAACAACGTTACGGTCAACGGAGAACGCTACAGAGGTATGATAACCGATTTGTTTGGCCAGAAACTGAGGAAATGCACTTGTGCGATCTTTGGTTCCAGCAAGACGGCACTACGTGCCATACAAGCCTTGGCTTCCTCGGAGATGCGATTTGACGCTATTGGCCTGTCTTTTTTGTGAGGTGATACAATGCAGAAACGATCCAGGCACTTAAGCGTGAATGGAGCTTAACATACGACGCTGGTTAACGTAACTAAGTGAACAATAAAATATCGAGGAGTAAGGATCAGTTCTACAGAGATAAGTTCCAGCAAAGTAAATTGCGATCCTAATAAAGCATGGGAGGTAATCAACGAGGTGCTGGAACGAAAAAAACCGTCATTGGATGCAACTACTGTCAAGAACTTTTCATCGGACATACCTATAGATATAGTTGTGTTAGCTGAGAATTTTGGACCCATTTTTTTGCATCCCTCAATTATGCATGCAACACAGTAGTAGCAAATCATCAAAGGCCAACAGTGAGGAACTCTATCTACTTGAGAGAAACTAACTCTATGGAGGTATCGAAGTTATTAAGCCGGCTAAATGTCCAAAAAGCACCAGGGGTAGATGGTATCAGAGCAATTGATCTCAAAACAAATGTCGAAATCTTTGATTCTATCATCACCAAACTCATCAGCGTAAGTCTTGAAACTTTGACAATACCCAAACAGCTGAAAGAGGCACTTGTTAGGCCAATCTACAAGAGAGGAGCAATATTGCCATCACAGAGAAGGTATTAGAGCAAATAGTATCTGATCGTATATGGAATTTTGTTAAGAAGCACAATCCGATTTGCAAAAACCAATACGGGTTCCAGAAGGGAAAATGCACAAACTCCTTGGTGATTTTTCGAACCTTGTCAACAGCAGCCTTGCTAAAAAACACCATGTCCTTGTCTTATTTTTAGACTTCAGCAAAGCATTTGACACCGTTGATCACAACAAGTTAATGAATGTCCTAAATGGATTGGGATTACGAGGAAAGCTGATCAAGTGGTTAAGGGACTATCTGATAGAGAGAACCTTTCCTGTTAAAATTAACAACTGCTGCAGCTCCGAATATTGAGTCCAGTATGGAGTTCCGCAAGGGTACAAACTCGGCCCTCTACTCTTCACACTATACAGAAATGGAATGCTGAAATGCCTGAAAAAGAGTTTTCCATTCGCATACACAAATGACACCGCAATAGTTGTATGTCACAAGGACATAAACGAGGAAACGAGGATGATGCGACGAACAGCTCTGATATTATCTTTGAGAGCTTGAGCCGATTGTGCCAATTAAAGTCTCCGAAACGCGAAATTATGCGTCCAGGAAATTTCTCGTTTTTCCATGGTTTGTGTGGCTTGTAGCAAAAAAAAAAAGAAAAATGGGTTAGCATAGTTATAGCGCAATTCTGTGGCTTCATTTTCGAAGAAGTAAGGTCCGATATATATATAAAAAAAAAGCCCACCAAATTGTCACTCGTTGTGGATGGAGAGATTGTTCGACAATCACTCTCGGGTTTTTGGTGCCTCAGATGCGACAGTTCTGCTTATTAACGAAGCCTTGCAGATGGAAATGGGCCTCGTCGCTCATGATGATTCTCTTGAAAAAAATCAGCACCACCTGCTTGCATTTCTAACACCCAATCAGCGAACGCCCGGCGTTGTCCATGGTCCGCCGGCTTCAATTCTTAAGTCAACTGTACTTTGTAAACATGCATTCCAAGATCTTTATGCAAAATCCGGTGTAGAGTGGTTTGGGATATGCCTAACTGCTGCGAACGTCTTTTAGTGGACAAACCTGGGTTTTCAGCGACACTTTCAGTCACAGCAGCAATGTTTTCGATTGGCCTGGCTATACTACCATGAGATGGAGTCTTCACATCACAAACCTGGCCGGTTGGCGGTTCACAAAATGGTGCTTTATAGCGACCGAAAAAAATATGAACTCTATAAAATGACTCTGCGAAATTTTCACAATCTCTATGCGTTGCTCCGTGTATATCGTGCCATTTTCTTGTACCGCATAGTTTTTACTCGACAGCTGTCAATGAATGATAGCTTTATATTTAAAAGGTCAAAAATACCGCGAAAATTAAAAAGGAAACCTCTTAATGGAAGACCCCATGTCATCAGCAGTGTTCTCCATAAATCCTGAAACAAAAGCTTAGTGGCGATGTGAGATTTGAACCTCCTATTATTATTTATCGCAAGAATGTCGCAATAATTCAATCTTCATTCCATTACACATTGTTTACACAATAGGGTTTCAAGAAAATTTTAAAAACACATTTATTTGTTCAACTTTGCGAATTACTTTCGCCCACAAGCAATGCACATCTGTCCAAGTTTCACGACGATAGATTTTATGTAAAATATATTTTGAGGCTGTTTGTATAGCCTCCATCGGCTTATTCAAAACAATCTGTTGAAACCACAAAATCCTTAATTCCAAATTCTAAATTCCGGCACGTCAAAATCCTTTTTCTCTTTCAAAATCTTTTTGTATAAACATTTTTAGTATAATTTGAATTTCTAAAGATGAATTCAAGGGAACTGTATGAGTGAGCGGAGTATGAATAGTCAAAGGATTATGAAATAGGGAAACCCTCATCTTTCATTGCAACGGTATTCTTTTTTGAAAATTTCCGAAATGGGTTACGCTTTTCGCATTCCTTTGGGTTTGATTTGAATAGCAGCATTAAGTGGATGTAAAACTAAGGTTCAAAAATAAAAGTGTAAAGCATAATGTCCATTGCATTTAACGTTGAAAAATTAAAATTAAGGATGCTGTTAACATTAAAAATAATTTCATTACTCAGTCGTTAAATATTATGTGCTTGTTTTTAAGAAGTAATGCACTCTTAGGGTTCTCCCTTGGTAATTCGAATAATGATAGGAGATACTACATATTCTTTGATGACGATCAAATGTCCCTGCAACGAGCACTTGATGTATGGGGTAGATGTTTTGGAGGGAAATAGGTACCTAATTAGTTCAAAAAAGACAGAGAATCTGTGCTGACGGTTCTCTCATCCACACCGGCCTATTCCGGAAAATTATTTGAATGGAAAAGTGCTTCCCAAGTGCGAAAAGTCCAAAAAAGTTCGAAGGAACTTGTGATGATGGCATCAATCATCGCGTAAGCGTAGGCTGGATGAAGTGGTGGGAAAACTGCGCAATTTTCTGTGACCGAAAAATGTCCCTTAAGCGGGCTCTACACCGCATTTGTACGTCCGGCGCTAACATACGGTTCACAATGCTGGACAAATTAACGGCAGCTGAGATGAAGACGCTTCGCATGACAGCAGGAGTAACAAAGCTTGATAGAATAAGAATTTCGAAAATTTGAGGAAGCCTTCATGTAAAAGAACTCATCACAAGCAAGATAGAGCATGACAGGCTCAGTTGGTATTGTCATGTTCAAAGGAGAGATCCTTCGAACCCTGTCGAAAAGGCAATATCAATCAACATTCCTACGCAATCGCTCAAAAAAGTTAGACCAAAAAACAACTGGATCACACAAATGCAAAAACACCAGTATTTGATTGGCCTCAGTGACGAAGTGATCCGAAACCGGGAAGTCTGCCGGTACTTCCTGATATCAAACCCCACAGGCGGACCAGTAAAGTGGGAGGGTTGTGATCCTTCTACTCTGGATCATAACCTCGCCGTATGGAAAAGAAGAACATGCCTTTGAGATGGACATTTCGGCAAGATAATGATCCAAAACATACAACTTGATCCAAAACTTAAATCTAATCGAAAACTTATGGCAGGAAGTCAAGACATCCGTAAGCAAGCATCACGTTAAAAACGCAAAAGAATTGTGGGACGTTGTGCAAAAAGAATGGTCATCCATATCCTATTGTCAACAGTTAGTTGATTCAATGCTCAGACGCTGTGAAGCCGTCATAAAAAAGGTTATGTAATGAAAGTCGTCCAGTTAAATTTTGCTCTGAATATTATTCTTTACGATGTTCACTTTACTGTCAAACAAATTGACTGGCTCTAATTCTTTGACAAGGGGTTTCATCCTAATTTGTTCTTTTATTATTTTCGGATCGTTTTTTTTTTTTTTCTGAATTTAAACTACATTATGTTTAAGTTTTACTTAAATAGTTTCTTCTTCTCATTCATTCTTTAAAAGAATGGTTTTTGTATAATGTTATGAATAACATAGTATGGCTCTATTTCAATGACCACCACTGTACATGTTGCGCTTTTTTTTATTGTCAGGAGTAAAAACAAGCAAATTATAATTTGTTTCATTTGCATGACTAATGCTACTAAATAAAAGGTCGAATTGTATCATCCACGTACGGATAAGGCTTCCGTAAATGGATATATTTGCTATTCTGTTATTTGTGATTGTGACTAGCCACGAATAAACTAAAGACGGCATTGTGTATGTCTGTCGTGATCGAAGCACGAGGAATTTTTTGTTTTCAAATTTCACTCCATTCGTCGCCAGCAATATTAAGCGCTTTTTTACCTCCTAAAGTTAATGTGAACATAATTCAATACAAAGTAGGTTTATATGTTCAAGCAGCATGTTACATAACTTTTGTGTGAAAATTGCGTGCGTAATTGTTCTTCAGATTAACCGATAGAAACTACATAACGTGGATGCGCAAAATCATCAAACAAATGATACTTATGGATCCTAGGGCCTCTACTACGCCATCGTGATTGAAGTCATTTTTGAGTACGAATATCTCAAAAACAGTGTCTTGCGAAAAAAAATTGTGCCATCTGCTGGTTTCTTTTTAAATTACATGTTATTTTGACACTGACAGCTCTTTCGCGCTCAAAAAATCGCCGAAACAGTGCGAATTTAAAAAAAAAAAATCTGGCGAAATATTGCACCAACCCTGCTTGTACAGCAAGTTTATGAAGAAAGTTCATGAGATTGGCATGCTAATTAATTACACAAGTTATATCATATTCGTCCCGTGGGCTCAGCCAAGAATATAGTTGCTGTTGCCGAAAGTGTGGGCCTAAACCCAAGATGAAGATGACAACAACGTTACGGTCTAGGGAGAGCGCTATAGAGGAAAGGAACTTGGACGAACTCTGCTTCCAGCAAGGCGGCGCTGCGTGCCATACAAGTCGTCCATCAATCGATCTTTTGCGTACTAAATTCAATAATCGTGTAATTAGACGTTTTGGTGATGTTGCCTGTCTTCCGCGGAGCTGCGATTTGACTTTTTTTGTGAGTTGCCGTTAAAGATCGATGTTACGCTGACAATCCAGTTTAGGTTTTTGAAACTAACTAGGTGGTTGCAGAATTTTTCAATATTTTCGAAAATCATTGGAAAGCATAAAAAATAACCGACTTTTGTCTGAAGTTAATTGGAATGGTTTTCGTGTGCGAATTTTTCGAAAACTATGTGTCCTACGAACAAAACCTACGTACTAATCCACATCCAGCACTCTTCTACCGCTCTCCCCGCGGGACTATAGTTAGGTACTACTTCACGGAGCTGGTTAGCTATTCATGCTATGCTTCTTATGTCAGGTGCTTCTGATGCTTCTGTTGCTTCTGTTGCTCTTCTTAGCTTTTCTATTCTCGACAGCTCATTTTGAAGAGTTGTTACGAAATTACATTTTGCCATTGAATTCTCTTCCGACCGTAACATATGGTCGAGGAGTAACGACGGACTGGGCAGAGTAGTTCTTCATGCTGGGAAGCGTGTGTAATAAAAGACTGCGTGCTCCGCATCTTCATCTTCACCTGGGAATTCGAGGCAGGATGGTCAACTGTTGCGTCCAAATCGATGAAGGTATTTACAGTAACCGCCGTGACCAGAGAGGAACTGTGTAAGATGGTAGTTGTATTCCCCATGTTTTCGACTTATCCAGTCTTGGATTGTCGGTATTAGTTTATATATCCATCTGCCTTTTGTTGTATTGGCCCAACGAGTTTGCCACATATGTAGCTGCTGACGCTGCCTTTTCTTCCATTTTGATCATCTTGATGACATTTCGCATCGTGTTGGTTCATATTATATATATTTTGAACATCCTGTCAGTGAGGATGTCGATGGGGACCATTCCAGCTATAACAAAGGCGACCTCGAAGTGAGACGGTTCGGATAGTCTCCTTTTGGTCTCCTTTGTTCTTAGTGTCTGTACCCAGACTGGGACGGCATATAAAAGAACCACAACTGGGCAGCAGTATCCTTCTAGCATGTCCAGGTCAACCGATGTTAGGCAGTATACGCAAGAGAGCTCCATGAATTTGCAATGCTTTTTATAATAATAATCATCGTGCGTTTTGAACTGCAGCTTGTTGTGTCCAGCATTACTCCAAGGTATTTAACTGCTTCCAACCATAAGGGCAGCTTCTGTTTTATGGTCAGCTAGTTCTATTTCGGCGGAAACTAGCCAATCTCTTATTCGGGCAATTGCTTGTAGCTGATTCGGATCTGTTTAGCTACTGTCACGACGGCAATGTCGTCAGGTAATCCAATTATCGTTACTCCGTCGGGCAGCGTTAATCGTAAGACTCCGTCGTGCATGATTTTTCACAGTAGCGGCCTTAAGACCGATCCCTGTGGAACTCCCCCAATGACGTTGTAGTATTTTACCCCTTCATCGGTATTATACCTCAGCTTTCTGTATTGAAATAGTTCGTCACTATACGCAGCAAGTAATATGGCGTATCCATCCTGGCGAGTGATTTTCTAATGAACGACCAGTTCGCAGAGTTAAATGCGTTTTTAACGTCCAGCGTTACAACTGCACAGTACTCCTTTGTGCCAGTTAGCCATTTTTCTCCTTCGATGGTACCTTCTGTGATATCGACTACCGCGCTTCTCTTAAGCCAAATTGGTGGTCTGAGAGAGATCCTTTCTCTTCTGCTACTGCGAGTAATCTATTATAAGATATCTTCTCAAGGATTTTTCCCATGTATCCAATAAGCATATTGAGCGATAGGGCGATGGTTCTCCTGGAGGCTTCTATCGTTTTGGTAGGTAGCAGGACCAAATGCTGTATTTTCAATTTTTCTGGAAAGGTTCCTTCTTCGAGACACTTCTGCATTATTGCTATGAAGAGGTCTGGTCTCTTTTTTTACGGCCGCTATTAGTGCCTTATTTGCTCTCCTTGATAGCTCTACTTAAGTTGCGTCTCGTCAGTCTAACGGTGTCCAGGCGTTGTTGAAAATCTGCTTTCCTTCTTTATCGTTGGACTTTGCGCCGGGCTTGTAAGCATTTTGCCCGAAGTGTTCTTATTTCCTCGTTCCACCAGTAACATGGTAATGCCTTCCTGCTATTTGTCCTTCTAGGTATTGATGCATCGCATGCTGTGGTGATGATGCCTGTAAGGCGATGCACGAGTGTCTCCGCTGATCCACTTAGAGTTAAATCACCGTTCAGCATCTCTTAGAATGTGTCCTTATCAACACATCTGTCATTCCATTTTGGGCCCGTAAGTTTTGGGACCTTGGCTGTATGAATATTCCTCACTGACCCTCCACTCTATTGCTCTCAGGATGGAGTTGCTCGCAAGGATAATGTCAATGAATCAACCTACTCTAGTCTTCCGATAAATATTTGATCGGCCCTTATTAGCGATGCTTATTGCTAATGGAACGAATGTTTCCAGTAAAGCTGGGTATTGCATATCAGCTATTGAAATGGATCTCATTTATTTTTGCTCGCTCGCAGTGGTGTTACCCATATCGGTGTCAAAATGTAGAAAACGAACGTTCCTCAGCAGTATGAAGACGCAGGGAGGATTTTGCACATCCTTTTATGCGATTAAAAATATTTCATATGCTATGCGTTTCTACTATGTACGAGTACCTTCGAGTTATAGTCAAGTCAACTCGAATTGATCTCCTTTTTTCTGCATTCCCACATATCCATTCCACAAATCCATTTCGCAACGATAAACAAAATTCTTTTGCAGCGTCCTTTGGCAACGTTCCAGAACGAAGATAGTTGCAAATGCTCAGTGAACCAATTTACAACATTCCCCGACGAAGCCCAAGTTTATCGAGAGAAGACTATTCCCACGCAAATATGCAAGTGGTGCCTTAAATCAACGGCTCATGCCACTGTGTTACATCCCATATACGAGTACGCAAAGCAGCATTTCCGCGCGCAATCATAAATAATTTGGTCATTTTGAAATATGAAAAATAAAATAAAACTTTCCCCGGCGTGAAATTAAAATCGTTCGTTCCCCACCTGCACACTCTCTGGCGAGCAATTTTCATTTTCATTCGCATAAATCACGTCAAGTGTAAAAAGGACTCTTTCATTCTGACACCGGCTCGGGCTAACACCCACCCCCCACTATTTGTATGTTTGGAGCAAGGGGTGGCTAGAGCAAAGAGAAGAAAAAAAAACCGTCACTATTAATTCGGAAAAAATTTATTAGCCACTTCTTCTTATTCTTATGTCCTGAGACAGGGCCCTAAGGCGAAGAGCTTTAACCACTATTTTTCACCATTTACGTTCCTTAATCTTTTTATGCTTAGCAGTATCATTCCGATCCCTTGTTGGAGAGGAGATGGAAGTGAGGCCAACAAAGAACAAAAAAAATCCCCCAACTCATTCCCCAGAGAGACACAAAGTGTCCTGAAAATGTGAGATAAATTAATGAAGAAAGCTAGCACTCCTCCATTCAAGGCGAGGAGGCAAAAAAAAAACAGAAAAGAGGACAACCAACTAGAAAAGGATATGGAATGGTACTCGTATACTTTGGACCGAAGTTCAGAGACGAATTACGAGCTGGGTTGCCTAATGGCTTCATTCCAATGCCCTACTGCTGACTGCCGCCTAGTATACTCACCAGAGGAATGCATCCTCTCACTGTGTTTAGTGGTTTAACATGGCACTTAAGTGAAAAGCAAAAACGAATCCTGAACAGATGCTACAGTGCACCAACAATAGCGGCAGCAAAACCAATTGAAATTGAAACCCAAGAGGGGTTGTAGTACTCGTATATGCTTTGGGGGTGTCAAGGAAAAGCATTCGTCGACAAGAAAGTCGCACACACATCAGACGACTACGACGACAATG
Organism: Pocota personata; assembly: GCA_963082735.1. Classification (NCBI taxonomy): domain Eukaryota; kingdom Metazoa; phylum Arthropoda; class Insecta; order Diptera; family Syrphidae; genus Pocota; species Pocota personata. Next base: position 2,417,038 of record OY720432.1, on the reverse strand, counting down.
ACGACGGAAGTAACGACATCTCTCATTGTTTGTCCGGGGTCCTCCGCATTCATTAAGGGAACGGGAGGCGGCGGCGGATGTAACCTCGTTACCTGGATGTCTCGACAATAAGAGGTTAATATATTTTTCCAAAAGATGTGTGACGTTGGTGGTACTGATAGTACACTCCCCATTGTTATCCTGAGGAATAGATTTTGTAAGACAAAAGGATTTCACCATGTGAGAACGAGAAGTTTAAAAATTTACACACAAGTCTTCCTTCAGTGGGGAACCGTCGTCGTAGTTGTCGTCGGATTATTACACGACCAAGTAAATGTTCCAGAGCCAGATAAGTTTGTCCTCCGTTTGTGTCTGTTGTGTCCTTGTTCAATGGGAATTCTTTGCAAATAGTTTTTTGTGTGTGTATTTAGTCTCGGATGGAAGAAGTTGCTTCAATTGTTCGTCGGTTATCCTTTAAGATGAACAAGTGAGAGTCTTTAATCCGACATTAGTGCCTGGGAAAACATAATTTTTTAAGTGATCATTGTTTGATGTAAGTTTGGTTAGATGGAAAAGTTAAAGAGCTTTTTGGTGTTTTCCCACAGCCAATGGAGAGCGGGTATGGGAAATTGTAATTTCAAGTTAAATTGCAAAGAAGGGTGCGGTGCGCAGATAGAAAATAGGAGAGAAGTTTTTCGTTTTAGAGAGTACTTATGGGGATCATTTCATGATGTGGCATGGTGCGTGTTTGTTTAAACATACTGACGACAAGGTTAGATTAGATTATAGGGTAAGACATTCAAGTAGATCTCAGTTTCGCTTAACCGTTCTCGTCTTCTATTCTCAAGTTTAAAACTTGTTTGACTTCGCATACTTATACATATTTCGGGCTATAATTTCTAAGATTTTGAACTTGCTGCTTTTAAGTGTTTTTCACGTCGTATGTGTGATAGTACTCCTAGGTCCAGCTCAGAATTGCTTAAATTGATCGATAGCTGCTTGGTCACAAAAGCTGCTACTAATCGATCAAAATATTGGTAAATAAATGAAAACACAGACTAAACTTCTTTGCCAATCGCAGTAAAGTTAGCTACGCCAGGATCTCAAGAACGATTTTTGAAACTATACCAAGCATATTCTGCGCCCAATTTTTGTGATTCTAAACAGGTACACCAAGTTAGAAGCTAAATTTTGTCAAAATTCATTGGGTAGTTAGTTCTTGACAATTGGATTTAGTTCTTGACAATTGATTTAATCAGTATCTGTTCAGTGGTCCTGAAGTTAAGGCAGAACTATGTACTTCTTCGGCAACAACCCATAAATTCTGTATCCGTCATTGTTATATCCGACGACCGGATGAATCTTATGAACGCTCTCAGTGAATTAATATTCGGATATCCGTTATTCGACGCCGCATTGAACTTACTTTCCGCCGGAAGGCAGACAGCCGTATACTCGACGTCTAATTCGAGACTGGTATCCGACGCCGTATATCCGATTTCTTTTTATAATTTGCGTGCTCCAAAGTGGATATGAATAGCCTTAAATTATTTCAGGGCACGGGTGTTTCTGAGAAAGAAAGAAAGATTGGTGTAGTGGGTTTCAAAATCAGGTGGTATTAAGTTTCAGTGAACTCCAAGGGTGGCGTCCAGCTATGGGAATTTTTTTGTATTTGTTATTATTGTCATTGCTTATGATTCACAGTATTTTTTTCAGTCCTCCTTATGCCATCATCATGGTCAAGTTGCATTTCCAGGCATACCTAGGTCTTACTATAGCCGTATACATTTGGGTTTAGGTCCCCGGGTTTTCCCAAAAATTCAACTGCACGAATAGAAGGCTATCGTAGCTTTTTGATTCTTTCATTAATATTCAACCTTCAATTAAGTTTCTTATCGAGCACGAGTCCAAGTGTGTATTTGGGACTGTTAGTGATTCTGAGATGTGTGCCTCCGACAGAAGGCGTTCAAAATTGTGGTATTTTCCTTTTGTTAGTAAATAGTACCAACTCGGTTTTTTTGGGGTTAACCGACAGGCCACAATTGTCGGCCCATGTATTTAAGGTCCTTAATTGCTCGCTAAGTGTTGGAAGGAATTTGCCTGTAGCCAGCAGCACTAAGTCGTCTGCATAAGCAGTTGTTTTGGCACCGCTGTTTCCGAGTTGTAGCAGACCAAAAAACAACTGGATCACACAATTGCAAAAACACTAGCATTTGATTGGCCTCAGTGACGAAGTGCTCCGAAAGCGGGAAGCTTGCCGGTACTTCCTGAGCTCAAACCGGCAAACCCCACAGGCGGACCAGTAGAAATGCAGTAAAGTGGGATGGTTGTGATCCTTCTACTACATAACCTCGCCGTAAGGAGAAGAACGTTTTAATTGCTGCACTGTACTAAGAAAAATCCTATATCACTACTGCCTCTATTATTCTGACCACTGAAAACTGGCACTTCAACTTGAAAATTAATTTCTTTATATAGCTAAAAGAGATTATAACGGTAGTTTTTTATGTATGCGCATGTAAATAATATAGAGACTCGCTCCGATAGGTGGCGACATCGTAAACTAAGGTGAAATTTGGAAAATATTGGCCTTTCCTAGCAGCAGATACGGTAGATGGCTCGATTTCAATGACTACCACTGTACACATCCGTATATTAATTGCCATCTTCTATGTGTGACAGGAAAATGCACGTCGACACGCAATAGTCACTCACTCCTGTTTTGAGCCACTTTTTACAATTAGTCCTGCCGGTGTACAATGTATAACACGTATATCCGATTTTCTTTTGATGCATCAGAACATATTTTTTAATGTTTTTCCATTCAGTTTTTCTTTAATTGTTGCCAATCAAATTTAATTGGGTGACATGATAGAAATTCCAACCTCAAATCAAATTTCATTTTTTTTATTAAAATATTGAAATTAACAGTCATCAGCACGAGATACACGCTTTAAATTTAAATTTCGATTGCCTTAAGGTTTATGTAATTATATTCGTAAATCGCATTAGTCATAACATTGCAAATAAAAACTAATGAAATTATGAATAACAATACCATTAGCATTGAAAAATTGCAAATCCTCTTAAATGTGCATGTTAGCTGGCTGTAATGACTTGTAAATGTGGGAAATACTTGGCGCTTCCTGCCTCAAGCTACGTATAATTAAAGTTTACTTAAAACGTTTTATTTTTAAATTATAACCAAATGTGACTTTCATTTGCCATTTCCTTTAAATACCAATTAAAAGAGTTTTCATTGACAAAAAAGAAAAAAAAACTTCTAAATTGTGTAATATGACTTTGACACGCAATTTTTTGGAAAGAGAGAGAAACCCACAAAAAGTAAATGCCTGACCATTTGAGTTCGGGGAAAAGTTGTGGTTACTTGTTTACTTTTAGTTATTGATTATCATATTGTGTGGGGTCTAAATGAACTTGGAAGTTGTTTGGGCAATTATTATTAATTTATTATTACAGATGTGTGTATGTATAAATTGTTTTTCTCCATTAGCCAGGAATCATATTCTACTTTCAGTCGTTCATGCATAAAGTAAACAATTTCATGTCCTTGATGGCTAACTTCTACTTGCTTTAAGCAATTTTAAAAATTGTTTTCTTAATAATTTCCTGAATTGATTTACGTCAATTGGTAAAAAATTTATGCTAAATATTTGCTGGTGTATTTGACTGTCCTTCTAGGGAACTTACATACAGGGGTGGGCCTGGGCCTCAACCAACAAGAGTCTCCAGCCAGCTCCATCTTTGGTTGAGGTCCACTTTCACTTGAGTCGCGGTCTTCCTCTATTGAGCCGTCCCTCGGGAATAGATTCGAAGATTTTCTGGGTCGGGGCATTGGGGTCCATGTGCCACCTCAGTCGTTGGACCTTCACGCTCCTGGCTAAGTCGATGTCGCTGAACAGCCCGTACAGTTCGTCGTTGTGTCTCCTCCTCCACTCACCATCTATGCAGACGGGATCAAAAATCACATGAAGTATTTTCCTCTCAAAACAGCCAAGAGCAACCTCATCCACTTTCGATGAAGTCCATGCCTCTGCGCCATAGAGTAGGACTGGGATGATTAGGGTTTTATAAAGGGTCGCTTTAGCTGTTCAAGAGAGGGCTTTGCTACTCAATTGCCTTCTTAGTCCAAAGAAGCAGCGGTTGTCAAAATTTGTCGTGTCGTTGTCTGAATTTCTAGCGGAGCCTAGGTAGACAAAGTTATATCCTCTCTACGGTGACAGATATACGACAAATATGCGAACTTTCTTGTTGACATCATATCTTCGACACTTCCGTCTTAAGACTTATGAAAGCGCCGCTGACATCACGATGCGTTCTTCCGATTATGTCAATATCGTCGGCGTATGCGAATAATTGGACGGACTTTTGAGAGATTGTGCCTCTGGTGTTGGCACGTGAGTTTTGCACTATTCTTTGAAGAACGATGTTAAAGAAATCGCATGGAAGCATGTCGCCTTGTCTGAATACTTTCTTGACATCCAAAGTCTCGGTGATGTCTTTACCGACCTTAATGGAGCAGCTTGTATTCGTCATCGTCATCCTGCACAAACGGACGAGTTTGACAGGGATGCCTAAACTATACATTGCTCTATATAGCTCGCCTTTATAAACGCTGTCATACGCGGCCTTAAAATCGATGAAAAGGTGGTGGGTATCAATTTGAAACTCTTGGGTTTTTTCCAAGACCTGCCGTAGTGTGAATATTTGGTCGATGGTGGACTTTCCTGGCCTGAACGAACAGCTTCAGGTGTTCACATAACACGGCAGATAAGATCTTATAGGCGATGTTAAGGAGACTGATGCCTGTGTAGTTGGCGAAGTTCAGAGGATGATCTAGGGAACATGAAATTGCTGAAATCAATTTTACAAACGCTAATCCAAAATGTTTTGTTCTTTAATTTGTATAACATTTGCATTTGAAACAGAACTTATAGCAGGACTAGGTATATCAGGGAACTTGCAAAGGTCGAATGGAATACAGCGAATGTACGCAACGTAGGTGAACATTAAATGAATCTGTTGCAGATGTAACAGATGGTTTATTTTACGGATAAGCCGTAACAGTTTATTGTTAGCAGCACTACTTACAGTAGTACGTCAGCTAGTTTTTATCATTTCGAAGCGTAGCTACATATTACAGGAGCTCTAGCACGTGAAGTCCACAACACACTGTAACCTCCCCAAATTAAAACTGTTACGTGACTTACGTGGTTTAGATAAGCTCTTTGCCTCCGGAACTAATCAGATGTAAGAGCCACCCCCCGAACCTTCGAGCAAAAACTTAACAAACAACGATTTTCTGACTGATGCCTAAAGGTACAACTCAACAACACATTCCTTGATCATGGGATCAAAATTAAATCCAGTGAAAACCATTCAACAGCAATAAACCGCGGCCAGAGCATTCACATGAAAGGACACCTAATCACGAGATAATTAAATCGACCGCCGGAGTATCGATGCTGAGCCATAATCCCACCTCCACAATCAAAATTTACGGCCGCTTTGCCATAATGCCGTCCGCAAACAAACTAACGGCGAGCATATTCAGCATAAATCGACATCCTTGTGTGTAGGTACAGTGGTATTGGGATTACCGTTCAGTCATTCATTTCGTCATAAGCCTAACTACCGATGGAAACGGGCATGTGAGCCCATCGCACGAATTTCAATTTACTCTCCCCCCCCCCCCCCATTTACTCACGTACACGTTTTCCATGACCATGCAATTTCAGTTCAGCATCTTTATCATCACACGACGACGACGATTGAATTGAACACATTGGAAGTTAAAAAGGCGAAAATAATAAAAAAAAAAAAAAAAAAAATCCGCCACTCTCAAAGGACATGCCACCAGCAAATACTCAACGAAGTAGGACGATATAATGAAATCGTGCCTACTAACGGGCAGCTCCCACTCTTCATCGCCAAACACATACACAAAGCCTCAAGGGTGAGCTTCCTGCCACGTCTTATTAAATGTTCGTGCCACTCAGAGCGTTCAACATTCCCCAGCTAGAGTACGCCTTTCACTGTGTTGCCATAGTTAACCCCAGTGGAGAGCACAAAAAATAGTCGTCACGTAGCTAAGTAAGAAAACATCCTCAGCAGCATCCTTCCCTTGTCTCTGGGCGCAACTCTTCCTCATTGAGGCCATAATTCCGAAAGCTGCCTCTGCTTGTCAATCATTCTTTGCATACGTAAATAAGAAATTCTCTTCTTTTTTCTTCTGCTGCCTGTGCCTGCAGGATTTCCAATCTTTAACACACAAAAAAGGAAGAAAAGCGCCGCACATATGCCACCAAGTTTACAAAAGTTTTTAAGAAACACCCTCACAACCCTTCACACAGAGGCAAACACTAACTCACGCTCTAGGTGGCATTTTATGTGCTCGAGCTCGAGCATTTTTGCCAGGCCGCCTAACAGCACACAAGAAACAACTTATGGCAAAATGTACACAATGTGCGCCTTCGAGGATTCGAGGATTCGAGGATTCGAGGAGTTTCATTTGTTTTGCCACTTCCTTCGATATATAAAAATAATTTTCCATCGTTGTGTCGTCCTTGTGAAACTTTCATCATATGCACACCCCATTACGCCAGGACGACTCTCCAGGACCCTCCTCCGTGAAGAGGCCGCGCGCGAAAGCAGTGCACTTCCCTTTCCACGTCATTCTATCAAAGGAATTACACAGAATCGAGTTGCAACAGCAATGTACACACATGCGGTAAGCATTTCAGGAGGCATTTGTTGCTCGCAAGGACTTTTCTTTTATGCTCGTTGATATTGTTTCGAGGCAAAGCGAGAAAAACTTTCGGAAATTTCTATCAAAAATGAAAAAGTTTTTCCTTTTTGGCGTACCTACAAAGTTTAAGTGTTTTTTCTTGGAGGACCAGCAGCGCGCAAATGGACGACACATAGTAGGTACCAAGTGGCATCCACTTGGTGCAATAACACACACACACACACAGGAAACCACGCTTATTCGTTTCACCTTGACAATTTGGAACAAAAGTCCTGTGTGCCTGCCGCTAGTCATTTGAATGAGATTAATGAACAATTAAAAGGGGCACCAATCTAAATGGCTGCAGTTAAACGATGGCTACATAAATCACACACTTGTTTCTCGTCAGGCAAAGGAGTAGAGAGCATCGGTATGGTGGAGGCCCCACTCCCCCCACCTTCACCAATTCAATGCTCGGTTATGCAAACACAAATTAAAGCGACAGGCAATGGTCGATAGTCGACCAGGAAGAGGGAGGAAAGGAGTTCGCCTCACAAGTTCAGGAGTCAGCAAAAGCATTCAAAGGGTTTAATTAAATTTGTGTGCCATTGACTCTCTTTTGCTGGGTTTTTGTATGTGTGAGACTGAGACTGGTGTGTTTTGTGAGTGGGCTTCGTTGGCCATTTTGTGTAAAAATCAATTTTGTGTTCCTTCCTTTCGAAACAGAGGAGGACCGAGGGACGAGGAAGGCAAGTGTTAGAGAACATGACTCCTGGGTTTCATTGTCAAGAAAGGAGTGAGAGCACCACCACAGAACCAACAAAAAGGAGAGAGAAAGGTCGTCGAGGCACGGTCAGATAATATCGAACGGGTGGGGGGTGTTGTAAATTTATTGGAAAGTGAATACCTGACAAATGAGGACGAGATGGGTTCGGTTGATATACCATTGTGTTAGGCACACAGAGGCTTATTAGAGCGTGAGTTTTATGTAATTTTGCAAATTTGTTCGAGAGGCAATAAAGGGGAATCATTTCGAGTCCTTTCAGTATTCCAATGGAAACACACCCACTCGATGTGATGGCGGTGGCGGAAGACATTCGAGGGAAACACTTTGAATACTATTAAACTTTTCAAGTTTCTACTTCCTTTTTGTGGAGCGGCAAACAGTTTCGATTTTGAAAATTAATTAATGGTGAGATAGGAAGTTGAAGAATTTAACTAGGCGCGTAGGCATTTGAAGGACGACCTTTCAGATAATTCCTGTCAACTTAAGCCGATGGATTGGCTAAGTGAAGACTTGAGTTTTTAAAAATTTTATGCTCTATTTGGTAGTAGTTAAGAGTACTTCTGAGGCTTCTGTCCTCAGCTAGGGTATGGACGCGAAAAGAAGGCGCAAAGAAAATTCCGTTGCAAAATATGCCAATGCCACAGGACTTTAGGAATGACTTAAAGTCTAAACATGGTGGCAAGCAGACCTTTACATCCAACCAGCTTATGATTTTACATAAGAGATTAGGCCTACAAATAAAAGAATAATTGATAAGTAGGCATCACTGGTAGCACACAATCAATGTTGGTAGCTCATATCTACATATCCGCTAAAAAAAATGCTTCCTAGAGCTATGCAATGAAGCAGACCAAAACCCCTGGGGTGTGGCTTACCAGGTTGTTATGAAGAAACTTAAGGGATGGTAGCAATCGATTTCCACCTGCGCTCAATATTGTTACAGGATTGTTCCCATATCACGAACAAACCACCCTTGGGGATGAAGAAACTGTAGAAACACTGATTAGTCACCGAACCAAAGTTGATCTAAATTTGTAACAAAATAGCTGCACTAGCGCGTATCATGCTCAACATAGGTGGACCAAGGCATAGTTGAAGACTGCTTTTTGGCGAAAGTAGTTGCATTCATAATCCTCTACACTGCACCAATCTGGAATGCGATGCATGAGGGAGTGACAAGAGCACATTCCACCTCTGAGAAATGCAGTTGGACCCACCGACTTATAAAGCAAATACAACCATGATTAGAGAGGCGTCACGATAAAGTGGAATATCACCTAAGCCAGATCCTCACAGGGCATGGGTGTTTCCACTCGTATTTATTCAAGTACAGGCATGATGATAGCCTATAATGCCCACACTGCGTGAACTGCGCAGACAACGCCGAACACGTGTTCTTCCAGCGTCCACGATTCATAGGCGAAAGGGAAGTACTGACGAGAAAACTCGGCCAGCCACCAGACAGAAAACGCAAGGACCATAAACTCCGTGTTCTAGAAAGGAAAATGAAAGACTTCAACCAGACTAACAGATACAGGAATGACTCACACCTAATGAAGTGAGCGTGGAGTTGTTAAATTTTGAAACAGATGCAGTGATATCTTTCTACGCAGAGAATATTACCGCGACTTTAAAGAAATTTTATTACAAATCTGTTGTTACAACTTTTTTTTGAACAGAAAATGGGTGTGTTTCCCAAAATTTCCAACCGAATTTCACGGATTCTTATGGGATGTTCATAAAAGGGTATGCAATATGATAATGTATAGGCGTGGTCATGCATAAAGTATGAACGAAATCTATAGAAAGTCAGGGTTTACATATTTTACCCAGAGAATATTTTTCAATTTTTAGCAAAAATATTGAAAAAAAAACGACGGTTTTTGAAAAGTGGACGTGTCTATGGGCGGATTTTAAAAATTGCATGCATGACAGACGGACATGAAGAGTTCGGTCGAGAGTTGTTGCGCTAGCTTATCAAATCCAATAAAAAATACATTCGAAGATGTTGGTGTGAACAGTGTCCCACATTATACCAATTGCCAGGGTTTACTTACGATCAATCAGCAGTGAAGTTATCAGCCAAAGCCAAGCTCTGGCTGCCCCAGGTCATTCCGGACCACTCCAGTCATACGTGACATCGATTCGGTTGTTAAATTTGTTGGTGTAGCTGGTTCCGGTGCCGGTATCGGAACAGTATTCGGTTCCCTTATCTTCGGTTAACTAGGAATACATCCCTTAAGCAACGGTTGTTCTCATACGCTATCTTGAGATTCGCCCTATCTCAAGCTATGGGTATGTTCTCTTTGATGATGGCCTTCTTGCTGAACTTCGCTTTCTAAACTGTGTTCATCTAGAGGCATTCTTTACTACTACCACTAACCTTACATTGTTTTTAAAAAGCATCCAAAACGTCAAACACCCGAAGAAGAAGAAGAAGAGAAATTGCCAACTCATCTCCAGGAAAAATTAATCAAAAGGATATTAAGAATGATTTGGGATAAACTATACAGTTTTTAATCGAAGAAGTATAGATTAACAAGTATATGAAAAATAGCCATTGTTGCTATTTACAGGAGAATTAGCTATGAAAAATAGCCGCTACTGTTATTGCTGTATAGCTGCTTTAATCATTTTAATTGGAAATTGCAACAAACATAATTGTGTGTACTGAAATGCTTAAATGATTTATACTGAACTTTTCTAAAACAGCAGGAGTGTAATGTAAATAGAAGAACAACTATTATTCTTTCTTTCTCAAAGCTGATTTGTCGATTTTTTAGACTCCTTAGCCATTCTTTCCCCCACTTCATCCGATTTATATCATTTTTCATCTTAACTTACGAGCCGAGTTTCATCAAAATCTGTTCAGACATTCTTGAGTTAGGAGACACTCCTTTTCTCCGAATTTACGAGGAAGCAAAATTAGGGTACACTCGCACTTGACAAATTTTTTTTATTTTAATTATTTTAACTCAAGTTGGACACTGATGGCAAAAAGAAAGAAATCTTTACTTCCATGTGTTTTGGCTAAAAGGTTTGAAACTCTGCTATTATTTGCTTTTGCTTACTCTATGCGTGGTGCTAAATTGGGCCAAATTCTACGAATTTTTGCAGTCTTTATTTATTTTGCAACAAAAACGTGTTTCATGGTTATGGCTACGACTTAAACCAGCAGCTTTCCACTTAACAGCCAAACACATTACCACTACCCTTGTGTACGGTTGCCTCCATGGGCGCTATGGTACACATCACTTGGGCCGATTAGTCTCTCCAGTAGCGTGAAAACGAATGGGCTCGTGGGACTTGGGATAAAGATTTTTACTTGAACTTTGACTGAATAGGATTTTTTTATGTTCCATCTTTCTACTACAGTACGTGCCAAGAATAAAGCTGTAAAAACTATTCCCAGCAAATGAAGTAATTAGTTTACCTACGGCATCTATGACAATCGTAATCCTCTTACGAACAAAAAATCATTTAAAACAAATCCCATCGTGTACTCGTAATACACCGTTTCACCACGATATTACTGAATAATCCGCATAGCTTTAATTTTCAAATACCTCTGTGTTTACCTTGCGATTAATCCAACAGCACCCATCAGAAAGTAATCATAAACAATCTGCTAACATTTCACCTGAATTGTCATGTAAACACGAACAATTCCACAACATCTCACCCTTTGAGAACAAAACACCAAGAAACACCCAGTACACCTCTGATAAATTCATCACCTTAATTGGATACAATTTTTCAAACTGGATGGCGGCGGGTATCGCGCGACGACCCATGCGACTTTTAAGCCTACCCTAACTGCCTACAACCCTACAGCTATACCACTTATCCGTCGAGACTACACAAGCTTTACCTCCTCGTCGTCCTTTTCAAGAGAGTGTAACTCAAAACCAGTGTACGCTATGACTTACTAAATTGCTCTTTAAATTCAAATTTACGAAACACAGTTTCAGATTTCAATGCATACTGCATAAGTTTTGCCAGGGGGTGGGTGGGATGAGGGGGTAGGATGTCGAGCTACTACCCCAATCGCGAGTGAAAACGAGGAGAACCTTTTTTTATTTTTATTATTAATAGACATCTCTCACATGAGGAGGACTTGCCTTGGTTAGCTCGTTTACTCCACCGACGCGCCCTCCAAATCCGGAAAATCTACCTTATGTGGGGGGGTTGAGTATGTGTAAAATTCACCCAGGCAATTTGAGTTTTGTATCTGCAAAGCCTGCTATGCGAATTTTTCTCTCCATATCGCCGCCGTTTCTACTTTTTTTTACTTCTTCACTGGTTCGCCTTGCAATGACTTTAAACGTCGACGTGGATGATGATAATGACGACGAACGACGAATACTACGACGGAAGTTAAATCCCAGAGGACTGCCACAATGATATCTTTTATTAAAAGTAACCAAGCATATGAGGTAAAGAGAAGAGGCGTGGTAGCGAGGGACGAACCCTAGGTGATGGCTGAACCTTAAGCGCGCACAAAAAGGGCTTTTGAGATTGTCTGAGCACTTTATAGATATGTCGAGCATAGCACACAGGTAGAAAATCATAACCAAAGAACGATAGAGTGGGGCGGGGGGAGAAAGCTTTTTCACTGTAGTGAATAGAATGGCAGCGATAAAAGAATATTATTGTAAATCGGCAGGACAAAAGGATATTTATTCGAATACCCTTGAAGGTGATGGTTTTGAACAGAGAGTACTTGATGCATTCCTTCGGTAGAGATGAAACAAAAGATGTGTATGAAAAGCGTGCTTATCAACACAGTAGCGCTCTGGGTATGCTTATTAAGTACGCGTATGCTAGAGTAAAACAAAATTATGGATAAGAGCGCACACAGGGCTTCTGACGAGAATATTATACAATTTGCATTTTATGCATTCCTTTATTACTAACATATTTTTTCGAAGTAAGTATCATTCTGGCCACGGAGGAGCGCTTGCCAATGATGCCATTTGGAGTGCCTTTGCGTTGCATGGAAAGTTTTTGGTGTAAGAGGATGTTTCTCCATTAAAGGTAGGTAATAGCTAAGGGGTCTTAAAAGCAAATGCAACTTTTTATAAAGATGTTGAGTTAAGGGATGCTCAGGGCGAAGGGTGGGTGAGTGAAGTGAGTCCCTCTTTAGGCGAAAAGAATAAATTGTAAAGAAATGTTGCAAGAAGGGAAATGAAAGGATTTTAAAGGAGGATTTGTGATATTTAATTGGACATATAAGTAAGTCACAAAATGAAATAGTTGAAATATAATCTTGAGAGGGCAATGTCTCTCAAGTCTATTCAGTGAATTTTGAAGATAGTTTGAGTTATACGATTACTATTCGTTTTGTTAGCTAATGGATGGGATTTATAATGTAATCTACGTCCAGAAGTCAAGTTAGTAGCTACAGTGGTTGCAAGCGAAACTCACTCACCTTAGCAATAAAAATAATACGCTGAATAAGTCTGAAAGAAAACAAATGAAGTATTTTTTCATTCACATATAAAGGGTGCTATTTTTAGAGGTTCATTTTTTGCCAATTTGACAGCTGACAGCTGATTTGTGCTCAGTCTGGTTTGTCAGTTCACCACGAATAGACTTACGTCAGAACAGCGCTTGCAAATTGTGCAAATTTATTTTGAAAATCCTGGTTCGGTTCGCGAAACTTACCGTACGCTACGTTTATTTCACCGTCGATATAATCGTCCATACGAGCAAGTAATTCGAATAACCGTGGATGATCTTCGCACCATGCGTACTCTAATTGATAATACGCATCCGCAGAGACGTCGTATAGTGCGCACCGAAGAAGCTGTTGCTGCTGTGGAGCTTAGTATTGAGTCGATTCGCCATTGTGCAAAGCAATTGGTGCTGTGTCCATCCACTTTATTGAAGATTTTGTGCGAAGAATTTGACTTACGGGCTTACAAGATCGCAAGAATTGAAGCCGCTTGACAATCGTGTGACGCACACGTTCGTTGGATGGGTCGAAAAAAAGTTCCTCTTGATCCTCATTTTCACCACCAAATTTTTTTCAGCGAGTGGCTACGTCAACAAACAAAATTGCCGCATTTGGAGTAAAGAAAATCCACAAGCCATTGTTGAGACGGCGTTACATCCACAAAAAGATACTGTTTGGTGTGCTTTATGGGCTGGTGAAATCATTGGTCCATATGGGAGTCGGACAGAATCCCGACAAACATACTCCTGAAAGCCCAAAATCCCGAAAATTCAAAATCTCGAAGGGCCGCAAGATCCCGAAAATGAAACTGAAAAGTTTAGTGCGGGAAAAATTTTAAAAAAATTGTGTTGTGTTGAGCACCTGCATATGAGGCCGAAGGCAGTCCGGTGTATGAGTCGAAGAGATGTCTCAAAGTGTGAAATCTTTTTAGTCCGAAGCGGACCAGTCAAATATCGTTAAGATACAGCCTGTCAGACAACAAGCATTTACCCTTTTGAAATGCGGTCAATCGTACCCAACCCAATTTTTCAGGATTTAGTTTTCGGGATTTTAGATTTTTGGGATATTGGATTTTCGGGATTTTGACCCCAACCCGGTCCATATTTCTTGAAAAGTGATGCCGGCCAGAACGTTACAGTCAATGGAGAGCGCTATAGATCCATGATTACTGACTTTAATGGTTTCAACAAGACGGCGCAACATGCCACACAGCGCGCTCCACAATCAATTTATTGAAGAAAACATTCAATAAGCGCATAATGGACCTGTGAGTTGGCCTTCAAGATCGTGTGATTTAAAACCTTTGTATTACTTTCTCAGGGGATAAGTGAAGTCGGTAGTCTACTTCGATAAGCCAGAGACGATGGACGACTTGGAAGCAAACGTTCGCCGCTTTATTGCCGATATACGATATAATTCTGCCTGACAGTGGAGTTTTGATCGTCACCGCCGTTTATCAGTCTGCAGAAGTGATCTTTCCAAATCCTCAGTACCAACTGTGACTCTACTACTGGATTTCCTGTTGAATAATGCGAGTGTACAGCGTCTTAACCACCTCGCGTTTGGCGGTGTTGGTCTGGCGATATCAAAAGCCATACTTGTCCGTCCTGCATTACCCGTCCGGATAAACAAAATGGGTGCACAATTTGTTAAAATTTTCCAAATATTAGGGACGCAACCTCCCAAAATGTCTGATTTTTTAACGAAATTAATAGTAATGGTCTTTGAGTACAAATGTCTTTAAAACGGTAGATCCCGCGAGATGAATGCTAAAATTTTTTAATTTTTTGAAAGAAGGATAAACGCTTAATATTGAAGAAGAAGTGTTAAATTGTTTCCAATGATTATGCTTAGTTGTTGTTTAGGAAAAAAAAAACCGCCACAAGGCGCTCCGCTTCAATAAAGCAATTTAAGAGTTTAATTTCCAGTTAAAACAACATAGCCTTAAGGGATTCAGAAAAATCAGAAATGAACGACATGAAATAAATTCTCAACATAAACACTGCAAAGTTTAAAATGCTCCTACAATCGAGGTGAAACACGAATTTCCATCATCACGTGCAACACTTTTCAGTTTTTAAGTCAATTTTACCAAAACTTTTTCAAATGCTCCGTGATAACTCAGCTTCGATACTTCTTGTTGTTTGCCCCCTCCATACACACACACCGAAATTAATCGATAAAAATAATACCTCAGCAATGAAAATTGGTCCAACAAAAATTTAAAGTCAAAAAATGATTTATTTTATCGTTTAAAAGGCTATCAAGCATCAGAGTTTCAACATTTTGTGGGTGGAGATATCCTGCGGCATTTTCTTTAAGAATTCTAAGTGTGTGTGTGTGTGTGTGTGTGTGTGTGTGGGAGAAATGTTTTTGAACAATGAATGAACAACGATTTTGAGATTGCTCCTCAAGTTTTATTCTCAATTATTTTCAAAAGAAATATGTTAGACTTTAAGGAATTTTATTTGATGAGAATTAGAATTCAATTTATTGGAAATTATTAGTGCAGTGGTGTACTCGTATACTGTTGGTAAACGATTTTTTTTTGTGTTTGAGTATCTGACTGTACCTTGTCTTGGCTTTTGCAAAAAATGTAGGAACAATATCTATAACTTTAGAAATTTCTACATGTCTGTCTGCTTTGAGTAGCCGCAAAAACCACTGAACGGATTTTAATGAGATTTGCACAGCTTTCAAATGCTCATTAGGAAGCATGATCTTCAGGCAAGATAAAACTTAACCTTCAGTCTTAATGAGGTTGATCGTCTACTGATCAAGAAATTTCAAAAAAAAGGTGAGATAACTCGCCGATTAGTTCGGACACTAACCGAGGATAACATTGAAACAATTATAACCCGAGTTTCAAACCACTACACAAAAATCGTTTTCTCTTTCATCACCAGTCATAACCTGGAGAGTTAATATGCAGAAAGAAGAGGTAAGAGAAGAGAGACGGAAATTGGTATATCTGAAGGTTTGCCCCTAGAGATAATAATAATATTTGCACAGCTTTCAGATTAATAACAGCCCAATACAAGGCCTGGCCTAACTTCTCGCAGCCACTCATGCTGTGCACCGCTGGGACCTACAATTTTATGCCGTTTTCAAAGGCAATTTTTTCGATTGAGAGAAGTTTCTCATGGCAATTTTTACTCTTGTACGTTTGTCAGACGTTCGCGAGAGGTTAGACTGTGAGAAAACTTTGCTTTTTCTTGGATTCGAATCTTTTACCTCCCACTAAGCTAAGTGATCGCGCACTTAACCACTGAGTCATGACGCCCACAGCAAAGACTTGAGAAGAATTATTGGATCTGTTTGAAAGTAGGGCCAGAGCATCTCTTGTTTCTGTGTTTACAGTAGATTTTCAGGAGAGAAACAACAACCGTCTACTACGTTTTGTGCAGAGCACCAGAATGTAGTGAAAGAAATATTCGTAGCTCCTGGTTAGATGATACTCGTATGTTGATCAAACATCGATCGTTCGACAAATCGGTCGGACGAAATCTGTGGCTATTTGATTGTACATCGTTCATCGTGACTTCGCACATTGTGATCGAGAAGACGACAATTATTTGCAATAAAGTAGAGCGATAGCCACTCATGATAATCCAGCTTGAATAGGAGTGAAAAACAGAATAAAAGTTATTCATACAGACCATGCTGCTCTTATAAAGCAACAACACTACAGTGTTAGTGGGTATCCAACAGCTGACGATATACTCGTATATGCGAATACTTTAAATAGGAGTGATTGAAGAAAGTATCAGCTCGTTCCAGTACGAAAACCAGAAAAACTAATTCTGTGCCTTGTTAAAGAAAATTTAACAGTGGTATCGAGAGTTGACTAAGCAGGTTGTGTGTGGGATACTAAATTTATAACAAAGTTGAATATGAATAACAACTTCCGGGAGATTCCTTTTAAACGGGCGCATTTTCGGCCCTTGGGCCGTAAAGTTTTTGTTACTAGAAGGAGGATCTTGACCGGTCTGACTCAGGTAGTACGTCCCTATCCGTATCTCCAATGAAGCCAAATATTTAGCAGTAATCCTTGATAAAAAGCTCATTTGGTACAAAACATGTCGAGTCGAAGACAGCCAAGGCGCTCTCAGTTTTCTGGCAGAGTTCTCTGGATGTATACGGCTATGATAAGACCTTTCCAAGCATGTGCGTCGGTTGTTTGGTGGAAGGGGCTTTCGCATAAATAGCAGTCACATATTTGCACTACACTCCAAAGAACACATTGTCCTGGCTGCGTGGGAGTTTTTCCGAGTACGCCTGGCTCTGCTCTAGATGCACTGTTCAATCTACCTCCTCTTGATACTTAAATCATAGGCAACACTATCAAAGCAATCTACCGTCTTAGGCGAGGTTGCTTTTGGTACAACCCACAATGGAGTTTTGATGACCTTGCACGACCCTTATCCTACGACCCGTCTGACGCAAGAACTTCGGTTGTTGCGCAAATTTAAAGTCGACTTCCCTTGTGTTCAGGACTGGTTTCGGCCAAATCTGAACCAGGAAGGAATTGTAACCGAATCTTCACGGATGGCTCTAAAACCAGTCGAGGATCTGGTGCTGGTGTCTTCTTGGAGGACGACAATATCAGGCTGCATTTTCCGTGAGGCAAATATGCGTCTGTTTTCCAAACGTAGACCTATGCAATCCTAATTGTCACGAAATATGTTGTAAGGAATGGGTGGAAGGGTCGGAATATTTGAGTCTGCTGTAGTGACAGTCAGGATGCGCTTAAGGCGTTGCTCAACCCTTTAACCACTTCCAAGGTAGTTTTAGAATGCAAGAACTCTCTGAATTCGGTCGCAAGGCTAAACTCTGTGATTCTTGTCTGGGTCTGAGGTCACACTGGAATCATGGGGACTGAGATCTCTGATGAGATTGCAAGATAAGGCTTAAAGAAGATTTTCTCATGACCCAAACCTTCTTGATTGACTTAGTCTTATGAACATAATTGTGTGTGGCACGGCTCTCCAGGATGCGGGCACACTAAACGAATGCTCACGGACGTTTGTAAAAAAATCTGCGGCAGTTACCTAATTTGTGTAACGCAAGTTACCCTGAACAAATTTGATTTTCTCTTAAATTACTGAATCCTATTTGAATTTTATTAGTTGACAATGATCCTTATTTCTTATGTAACAATCTTTGTGAATCTCAAATTGAGAGAACAGACATTTTTAAAAGAAGTTTTTGGAGGAAACATCGTGGTTCAAAGTTGTAACGCGTGTTACCATTAGGTTAAAAGGCTATTCTA
This sequence comes from Pocota personata, assembly GCA_963082735.1. Classification (NCBI taxonomy): domain Eukaryota; kingdom Metazoa; phylum Arthropoda; class Insecta; order Diptera; family Syrphidae; genus Pocota; species Pocota personata. The sequence continues at coordinate 2,398,794 of OY720432.1, read as the reverse complement.
AATAAATAATTCATAGTGACTGAAGGAATGCCATTCCTTGCTCTATATCACGTAAATATTTCTATAATCAAAGCGAATACTCGTAATAGTGCCAATTACTCCTCTGAATGTAACGCAAGTTATCATGGAACGTCATTATGATCCTCTTTTTAAATCAACTGACGCTCAGGTGATGATAGGAATCAATGGGTTCAAGATACCGACTTAATTGTATACAAAGGACCCGTAAATTCGGCATAGAGTCAGAGCTCAAATCAAAAGGCACATAGGACAACTTTGTTTATTTTCTATGAACATTGTTAGTCTCTTTTTTGAATCCAAGTTTGTGAATCTTCCTTTGTCGGACAACTATAGTATATTTTCTCATTATAAAAGACAAACTTTTCCTACTTAAGGACTTATTCAGCTTTGCTTTTCCATGTTTGTCCTGAAGCAACGCAATTAAAATGGTAAGCATTGTCATTCAGTTAAGAAGTCGTGTAATCCTTATCTATTGAATTAGGTTTCTTTTCTTTTTTATTCTATCTACTGTCTTGTTTAAGAAAAAAAAAAAAAAAAAAAAACTTTAATCTTGACAAATGCATTAGATACACTTACCTATCGTACTCGCGATTGTCTTCGTCGCATCTGGCATCCTGCAGCTCCCGCCAGCTTTTGCCATGACGGCACGTTGTCACCAGAACTAGGTCTCGTCCGTTATGCAAATGAAAGAGTGAGTTCCGTGTCTCTGAACCGATCCCGTGGACATATCTATAGAGAGTGAAAAAAATAAAAATAAAAACAAGAATTACAATGAAATTAGCGATAGTTTTTAGTGTATCTTCTTCGAGAAAAGGGACTCTACAACTTTCATTAATTCAGGAGAAAAAAAAAAACGGAGTGCAAATAAGAAGAAACTTTTCCGTCCAACAAAGAGAGGAGAACAAATAGAAGTTTGTATAAAATGCCCTCAACTACTACTTGAAGGCTGGAGCTACTTAGTGCGGTAGTTTTTGCAGCCAATAATGGAACGCTATCAGATATCTTCCACCACTATGAAAGGAGGCAACCAACAACCAGGCAATAACAGTCCTGTATCAGTTTGAATGGGCCACTAAGCGAAATAAAACTTTTCCGAAAGCCACCACAACCATCGATGTGGATGCCACCTCTCTCAAAGATACGAGTAGTAGCCCTACAAACACAAAGTTCCTTCCCATGTGTATCCTTTTTTTGCTTCCCGCCAGCAGCAGCCCATTGTGTATTTTATTTGTTTCTCTACCCCATGCCTGCTTGATCGCCTTCGCAATTGCCATAATAACTAAAACTTAATCAGACAATGGGCCCGATAGGAGTTCCCTGCTCACCCATCTCATGGATAGTTTCGGAGCGGTAGGAAACATTCAATTGCCCGGTCTGTGCAGATTGATTTGTGCAGATTGCAGTGGGTTGGAATGATGATAGTGTGTGTTCTTGTGGTGCGCTGCCTCTGCCTTCTCCTTTTCCTTGCCCTTTGACATGGAGCTCTCGACAAGGAGATTTTTATCAACAGTTAAACAGTAAAAAAATTCGAATTAACAATAAAAGCGGAAAAAAGAGGCCAACGTAACTGTTCAATGGGGAGCAATTGAGATGTGTTTTCTGTTTTTTTTTTTTTTTTTTAAGGACGAAAAAAAAAGAAAAATAATGTAAAGGCAGGGAAAAGAAATTGGAAAGGCGAGCCTCGCAATAACCATAGACAACAAAATTACCTAAATATCTTCAAGAGGATGAATAGAAATGGACTCTAAGGATGCGAGGGGTAGGTTCCCGGTTGTAGAACAAACGACAAGAAGAAAAAAAAAGCGGCATCTCTTGACCGATATTGGATTCCTTTTTTCATCCCCCACCCCCCAGAAGAGTTTTTAAAGTTTCATTTTATCTGCTGCTCCTTTTTTTTTTTTTTTTGTTGAAAGAGCTTCTTCTTGTTGTCGACGACATCCTCATCGTTGTTTGTCGTTGCCATCTTAAGACTGAAGTGGAAAGCTGCTGGTGCTCTTAACTACATTTAGGCAAATTGATTTCAATTTAATCAGAAATTCTGGGAATTTAATGCGATTAGCTGTGAAATTTATGTTTGCAAAATTCCTTCATGGCCCCGCGTGCCATCCGATTTTTATTGTTTTGTTCTAAACACTTTTGCCAATGTGCTAGCTGCTCCTGCTTCCCTTGGGGACAATTTTGATAGAAGATCCAAGGAATGGGGGATTTATTAGTGTTATTGTTATTATTTAAATAAAAGGTTCGTCTTTTTTTCTTTTTTTCATTGAATACAGCAGGCAGGGCGGCAGGGAAGGAGGACTTCATTCTCTTAGGGAAAATTTTAATGTAATTTGACGATGTAGATTACTGATAACAAAATTGATGATTTTAAGTTATTGATTGTCTCTTAGTACTCCTCCAGTGTGGGCTGGGGGGAGGGGAGGGGAGAGAATACTTTTTATGCCTAAAATCGAAAATGCATAAACTCCTCGAAGACATAAAGATTTTTATGAATACTTATAGTACTCGATAAACGAGAGGTTTTACTCTCATAATTCTCTTCTTTTTCTTCTTTTTTTGTTGAATAAATTTTCCCGAAAGAGAAGATTATGCGAAGCTATCAAAGTGTTATGACCAAAAAAAGAAAAAAAAGTCGAAAGATTACCCCCCATGAATAGCTTCAAAGCAATCGGGGTGTGCTCAAAATCTGTAGACAAGTAATATTCATCATGATTGTACGACAGCCATAGTCATCGATGTGCGCGATATTATTAGAATGGCTCTGATTATTAATTAATTATAGAAGCATTATTGGATGGTAGTAGCTTCCTTTTAAAGTAATCAGAGGCATGGGTAGGGGTCATGATGTCGTATCGTTTGATAATTTTTTGGCTGTGGCTTGATATGCTTATTGGGTCTGTTTGGATTCAGTTGATATTTTTTTGTTTTTTGGTGAGGAATCGATATAATGGCTTACTTACTGAACGTAACGACTTCACAGCATTTCTTCCACGAAAGAGTGGATTGTTTTGTGTCTGAGGCAGCTGTCGTCTCTTTCAGAGGCAATGAGGCGTACAATTCCCGTTCTTCTTTCTCATGGTTTGCGAGGAATTCTTACTTGTGGTAGGTACAAGGGGCATCTTACGAGGGTTGGTCAATAAGTCCCTGAAAATTAACACAAATTGTGTCGTCACCTTAAATTTAATTTTTTTTGTCAAGAATCAGCTTTCAAAAGAATGCACCCAAATTTTCTGACAGATCTGTCAAATAGTTTTGTTGTGGCAGCCATTTTATATAGACGCCTACTAGCATTTTCGTTAAAATGGAAAAAAGTGAATTTCGAGTGCTCATTAAACACTATTTTTTGCGAGAAAAAACTATCACGCAAACCAAACAAAAGCTTGACAAATATTATGGGGACTCTTCACCATCGATTGGAACCATTCATCACTGGTGGCACAAGTGACGCCAAACGTTCTGGTCGCCCAATTGAGGTCACCACACCAGAAATGGTCGACAAAATCCATGGTTTGATAATGGACGATCGGCGAGTGAAAGTGCGCGAGCTTGAAGAGGCCACAGGCTTATCACATGACTCAGTGATTTCGATTTTACATAAATATTTGGACATGAAAAAGTTTTCCGCAAGATGGGTGCCGCGTTTGCTCACAATCGACAACAAACGCATTCGTTTGACAACTTCAAAGGTGTGTTTGGCGATGTTCCAGAAAAATTCGGCTGAGTTTTTGCGCCGTTTCGTAACCGTGGATAAAACCTGGAATCACTACAACAGAAACTAGAAACCAAGGAACAGTCAAAACAATGGACTTCTCCTGGTGAATCGAAGCCGAAGAAGGCCAAGGCGGGTTTGTCAGCAAACAAGGTCATGCCGACAGTTTTTTGGGATGCGCGCAGTGTTATTCACATCGATTACCTTGAAAAGGGTAAAACGATCACCGGCGCATATTACGTAGAGCTGCTGGATCGATTCCAAGCCCATTTGAAGTAAAAACGACCGCATTTGGCGAAGAAAAAAGTTCTTTTTCACCAGGACAACGCACCGGCGCACAAGTCCTACGAACTCCTCCCTCATCCAGCATATTCCCCAGATTTACCCCCTGCGACTATTTCTTGTTTCCAAACACGAAGAAATGGCTCGGAGGTAAGAGATTTCGGTCGAATGAAGAGGTCATCACTGAAACAAACTCTTATTTTGAGGGGCTTGAGAAATCGTATTATTTGGAGGGCATCAACAAATTGGAGAAACGTTGGATGAAGTGTATAGAGCTAAAAGGAGACTATGTTGAAAAATAAAATGTTTTTATACCGAAAAGAGTGTTCCTTATTTCATTTTTCAGGGACTTATTGACCCACCCTCGTAATGATTGCACTAACTGCGGCACTCTTCTTTTGTTTCTTATGGCATCATATGGTCTAAAGAGTTTTATTAATGTTCCAACCCGTGTGACAGAGTCTTCTGCGAGTTGCATTGATCACATTTTCACTAGAGTGCAATAAAAATAATAGGTATTTTGCTTTTGGACGGTTCCGTAAATGCAACGAAATACAAAGAAATCATTGCTGATGAGGTTGTTCCTACAATAGAGGAGTTATGCTGCTACATCGCAAAGCCCATATTTCAGGATGATTCCGCTCCCTGTCATCGCGCTCATTCCGTAAGTAAAAACAAATTTTGACTCAATATTGTTTTCTTTCAAGAGATATTGGAATTGAATTCCTTGACCAGGAAATAGTCCTGACCTTAATATAATAGAGAACTCGTGGTCAATTATGGGCCAGAAAGTACGCAACAAGGCACCTAAAACAATTGAAGAACTCAAAACAGTCATAGAGAAGCCACGAAGGTCATATGTCCAAGCGGTCATAAAGGCTAAAGGCGGTGCTACAAGGTGTGTAGTACCATAAAAAAATCCTATTTTATATCCTTTTCTGCTAGCGTCTACCTGCTCTTGCACTTTTGTCGCATTTGTAGAAAATTTGGTCACAAATAGGTAGTTAGTGTTAGGAAGGACAATGCCTCATACACAAATACAATACGTTTTAGAAAAGATGCATAGCTGAAGCATTTTCTTTTGCACGTAGTGTAGTCTTCATCTTCTGGCAGCTAAGCTATACACTATCTGCCTGTTGAGGCTTAAATGAATAATTGTTGATCCTTAAACTATACTCGTAGATTCGTCACATCGACATACTCATTAGCTTGTTGTCCCGGAGTTTCGAGGTCGTAAGAATACTGGTACGACGTCAAGATAGCCCCTACTGCTATTCGCTCTGGTACCAGAGGCAAGTTAAATTAATCTTTTTGAGTCTTCGATCTAACGATATTCAATTGAGTTTGGAAGCTGCGGTAAAGTGGTTACTCTTCGGTCACATTTTCACTAGATGTGGCACTACAAGGCACATTTCAGATTTGTTGTTGGCTAAGGGTCTACCTACTACATACTCAAATTAACAATATCTGTCCTTTCATCAGAGAGAGTAGGTAGATACTATTTACTCATGCAAAGGATCCACATTGAGCCAATTTGTGAATACCCACCTCGAAGCGTTTTCACCATGCATTCTTACAACAATAACATAATTAAAACGCAAATATTAATCCATAATTGAAATGCCCCATTTAACGTGCAAAAGCATGCATAATATGTTCATTTTAATTGAATTTTAATTTCGTGAGTGCTTCCCACTGAATATTTTAATCAATTTCCGTCTCAAGTTCCAATTCATTTGGCGCCAAAGTAAGAGAGAATAATTGACGGGGCTCTTCTGTTGCCGACACAAAAGTGCCAACAAAAAAAAAAAAAAGAAATACTTTATGCACGCATTTTAAACTCGCACATACACACACAATAAAAATGTATGGAAATGAATTTCATTTCAGCAATTTTATCTGTCAATGTGACATAGCCTCCACCTGTTCCTTCGCTCCTGGTGCGTGTGTACACGATACCCGCCCAATGGACAATAAATCGAACAACAAAATGATGATAATAACAGCGATATGCTGCTGTTACACTATGTACAAATGCTCTCATGTTTATAACTTAATTTATATTTTATTATGAGCCCCTAAGGGAACAGGAAGAGAATCGACATCCCATTGCCCGAAAACTCTCTCACTCGTTGGGTCCTTCTTTTCTTTTTTTTTTTTTGTTGGTAAAATCCTCTTTGGGAAAATGGGAAGCAGGCAAATAATAAAAAGGAAACACACAATCGTATAAAAAGAAAAAAATCCAATTGTAGGCAAAAGACGACGACGACGACGACGATGACGATGGCAAGCAGGCGATCCTTTTTCTCTCGAACGTCCTTTGTCACATATGTGCGCCGCACACACACATTAAGTACCACCTTCACTTCGAATGGGGAAATTGTCATGTCACCATCACCATTTCGCCCAAGGACCCTCTTTCCTCGTTGCAAAATTAATTTCAATTCGGAATGACAGTTTCTGAAGGATTATTATTTTATTCTACTTTATCCTGGGAATTTATTCCCACCCACTGGCACCTCCTGCTGCTGGTATGGCGCACACACATAAATGTCGAGTATTTCGTTTTTCGGTCGCTTTAATTTGCGACATATGCTGCAAAGAGATCCAGCGATACACAGGTTTTTAACACAATTAGCCTATTAGGTATTTTTCCGGAAAAATTTTGCAGGGATGGATGGTGCTCCTGCTCCAGCACAGTGCTCGTTTATTGAATTTGTGAGGATGGGAGAGGCGACGCGCGTACTTAATTAAATTTTCGCTTTTTTCGATTGGACGCACTCGCAAGCACCGGAATGTGCGCGCCCTAGCACTGGTTGATGGGTAAAAAATTATGCTTTGCAATAAAATTTACGTATGTGCAGTACGCGCACAAATTCAAAGGAATCCAACGAATCCTTTCGAATAAATACAATTTGGCTTAAGGGCAGGTGCTCTCGCTGTTCGGTTCTTTTGAAACATCATCCCGTATATGAATTTTTATTCAATTCTGCAGTTTTACTGTATTAATCGAATTTTAATTGATAACGCTGGCGGGTGTGGAATTACCGGACGTTGAGATTTTAATTAATTTTTTTTTCCCATAAATCAACGAGGAAACATAACTTTGTCTAACGCTTCAATCGCATTCGCGACGGGACGAAACATCGTCGTAGTAACGTACGTGTTTCCCACATCTCGATATTCACAAGGTCACATGGCGGTTCTCTGATCGAAAAACGAGAAACTAGATTGATCTACGGAAAATACGCATCCAGTATTTTGGATGTCAGCACTTTTCGAAGAGCCAATATCGATTCGGACCACTACCTTGTTGCAGCCAAGGTACGTGTGCGGATATCCGGAACGGTCCAGCGCCAAGGAAGTACTGTAAGAAAGTTCAACGTCGAACGGCTGCAATCGCAAGAGACTTGCAGAACCTTTGGCGACCGCGCTTTCCTCAACCTCGCGTTCCACCAGCATCAAGGGCAGAAGACCAGTGGCAGCGTTGCCAGGAAGCCTTTAGAAGTGCCGCCTCTGATGTGATAGGTTACACCAAGCGACAACAAAGAAGAAACCCATGGTTTGATGAAGAATGCACAACTACAGAGGCATAAGTTTTCTCAATGTCTCATACAAGATTTTGTCTCCCGTATTATGTGAGCGCCTAAAACCAATCGTCAACAACCTGATAGGTCCTCATCAGTGCGGTTTTATTCCAGGAAAGTCGACCAAATATTCACATTTAGACAGACCCTGGAAAAAATCCAAATCGATACTCACCATCTTTTCATCGATTTCAAAGCCGCCTATGACAGCATCTATAGAGACGAGCTGTACAGAACCACGTCTAGTTTTGGCATTCCTGCCAAACTCGTCCGACTGTGCAGGATGACGAGGGAGAACTCCAGCTGGTCCTGTACCGTTTGATGTCAAAAAAAGGATTTAGACAAGGCGACGCGCTGTCATGTGACTTCTTTAACGTTATACTTGAGCGAATTGTACGAAACTCACAAGCCAAGACACGAGGTACAATCTTTCAAAAGCCCGTACAATTACTTGCTTACGCCGACGATATTGACATAAGCTGTTACCGGGGCGTTCGTGAGTATAGAAACAGAAGCGGCCAAAGTGGGTTTAGCTGTTAACGAGGGCATAGCCTTTGGAGAACCACAAATCCAGGAGCCACAAATCCAGGAGCCACTAATCAAGAAAAATCACGATGAATGGGCCAGGGATGATCAAGAGAAAGCGGAAGTCTTTGCCGCCCATCTGGAAGAAACTTTTAAACCTTTCGATGGCCAAGCGGTTATTGAAAATATCAAGCGTCGAACATAGCACTTGGCAATCACATAATAACAAGTGCAACTGAAACATAAGAAAGTTCCTCAATGCGACTTAATCGCAGAAGAGGTTCTTAAAGCGTTGCCTAGAATAGCTATAATTAAGGTTCTCTACATATTAAACTCATAGTGTATTTAGAGGATTTTTCCTTTGTTTTTTGCGAAACACCCTGTATAGAGAAAAACCATATCTCAAATGAAGTCAGAAACTGACCATCCTACACTATTTGTATGTGGGGTAATATGGCGTCGTAGTAAGTCGTAGTTCTCTGCCAATTTCCTTTTTTTGTGAGGTAAGTGGGTGTCGTGGCTCAGTAGTTGAGTGAGTTATAACTGAGCGGGAGGTTCAAGGTTCGAATCCAAGAAAAATAAACAAATTTCTCACGTCTGACAAACACCAAGAGTAAGATTGTCATGTGGAGCTTTTCTCAGTCGAAAAAAAATGCACTTCGGAAACGATATAAAACTGTAGATCCCAGCCATTCGTGGGGTGCACAATACCAGTGACTCCGAGAAGCTAAGTCAGGCCCTGTATTCGGCTGTTATTGCTATTTAAGGTTGGGCAGTTTGGGTCATTCTCTATTCCTGGTCGAAATTCTGCGTTTCGTTAGGAGTAGTGTTTTTTTTTAGAGGTTTGTTTTTCGAATTGGCAATACTTTTCCAGCGACAGCCAATTTGACAGCTGACAGCTGATTTGCGTTCAGTTTGGTTTGCCATTTCACCATGAATAGACTTACGTCAGAATAATGCTTGCAAATTGTGCAAATTTATTTCGGAAATCGTGGTTCAGTTCGCGAAACTTACCGTGCTCTACGTCCATCTTACGGTCGACATAATCGTCCATCCGAGCAAGTAATTCGAATAACCATGGATTGTTTTCGCACCACTCATACTCTAGTTGATAATACACATCCGTAGAGACGTTGAAGATGACCGAAGAATCTGTTGCTGCTGTGGAGCGTAGTATAGAGTCGATTCGTCATCGTGCACAGCAATTGGAGCGGTATGCATCCACTTTATGGAAGATTTTGTGGAAAGATATTGGTTTACGAGCTTACAAGATCCAGCTCGTGCAAGAATTGAAGCCGCTTGACCATCGTGTGCGTCGTACATCGGTGAATGGGCCGAAAACGAAATTGCTCTTGATCCTCATTTTCACCACAAAATTTTGTTCAACTATGAACTATGTTCAAGCAAAATTGACGCATTTGGAGTAAAGAAAATCCACAAGCCATTATTGAGACGCCGTTACACACACAAAAAGTCTCTGTTTTTTTGTGCTTTATGGGTTGGTGGAATCACTGGTCCATATTTATTCAAAAGTGATGCCGGCCAGAACGTTACAGTCAATGGAGAGCGCTATAGAAGAGCTGTTGTTTCAACATGCCACATAGCGTGTGCCACAACCAATTTATTGAGGAATCATTCGATGAGCGTATGATTTCGCGTAATTGACCTGTGAATTGGCCTCCAATCTCGTGTGATTTAACACCTTTGGATTATTTTCTCAGGGGATATGTGAAGTCGCTAGTCTACTTCGATAAACCAGAGACGATGGACGACTTCAAAGCAAACATTCGCCGCGTTATTGCCGATATACGGTCCCAGCTGCTCGAAAAAGTGGTCAGAAATTGAACTTCCAGATTGCGTTTTATTAGAGACAGCCGCGGCCCCTATATGCCCGAAATAATATTTAAATACTAATGGCGTAAAATTATCTTTCCTCTATCATAGCCATTACCACGATTTTTATGGTTTTTATTTCATTTTAAAGTCGACAGTCTCGGATGAGCTGTAAGCGTCCGAGATACATCGCACCTCACCAATGATGCACAGACATTGTTACAGCCTAAACGAAGAAGTTGTCCCTTGATGTTGGAACTGAACTTTCACCCCTTTTCTTAACGTCTTGAACCTGAGAGTTGAGATGAAATTTGTTTAACACAATTGTGGGTTGCAGTGAGAAAGAATGAACTGAATAATCAGGTTAATGGATGCCCATCAGTATCTCCCGGACACCAGTGTACCCTTAATGCAAAGATAAACTTCTCACAAAACAGCAGTGCTCGTACCCGTATTGTGTCTGTATCGTTCCGCACTCAGGGATATTAAATGTGCTCTACATTTCGAATAAAGTCCGCTTTGTACTCAGTCATTGCACTCAAACGCATCGGCCGTTCACCCTTTAAAAGAGACATCTATCCAGCGGGTTATCACTGGTCTACCCACACTTTGACTATAGAGGAACCATCAATGAATTTTGCTAAATGCAGCGACTGCCAAAAATTTTCTCCATCTCCCTCTCTCTCTGTGGGGAAATAATTCTGGGAAAAAGGAACTAGGCCATATAACTAAAGCACTCATTATGATTATGACGATGATGATACCTAGCGAGCACAGCAACGAATGTGCAATCGGACTAACAGATATTTCGATGCATGTGTGTGCCTCATAAACCAGAGACGAAGCCATCGCCATAGCCATCGCCAAAGCCACAAACACTACCACCCTCAGCAGCATAACCATTTTCTAATTGAAATGGGATTTTAAATGCAGGACACCAAAGCTGCCAGTCAGCATGTCACTCAGTAAATTCACATCATGAATGCATCCACCATGACACACTACCAACTCTCTGGAGTCGACAGAGAGGAACATACTCCAATACGTCGCCAACGAGACAAGAACACGAAGCCTATGCGCTGCAGTAAAACAGTAAAGATCTCTGCACCTATCCCATTGTAACGGATTTTCCTGCAGGATTTCGAATTATTGTCCGACTTGGATTTCATCCTTGCCGATGGCAACCTGCATGGATTCAATCAGTCTCTCCCTTCATCCCTACCTCCCTCTCTCAATGAATGATTCGACATCCTCGATCGAAAAGGATTTCTATTTCCATTCTGCTTTGCTCATAAGTCATCCAGCTATGCAGCATTTTGGACTTGATTCGGCTGCAATCGTGTCTGACTGTTGATTGCTGTGACAGTATTTGAAGTTGATTATTATGCATTACTACCCCTACACGCGCGCATGCACGATTTATCGACGTTTGCGTATCTACGAGTATGTGTTTGGATTTAATTACTTCATATTGGGTACTAAGCTGGAAACAGCCACAACACACACTAGCCTCCCAACTATTCACTGCCTGAGCGGCGCCTGGTAGAACACTTGTTGCTGTTGCTGCTGCTGGCTTCTCGTCTTACAAAAGAGCCTGCCTTGTCCGTGGCACGGGCGCACACCCTCTCTAGGGGGCCCCCAGTGCCCACATTTCCTTATGCGCTTCTCTTTCGCTTTGTTGAAATCTGATACTCTCTGTGGCTTGTGTCAATATGTCTTCCTGTGCCCTGCTTTGAATTATTATTATTCCGTTATGTTCGAACGAACAATGGTCCGTTCCAATTATAATTTATGATGGGGTGGGGGTGAAAATGTCGGCAGGCGCCTTAACGGATGAACAGAACTTACCAGGTGTATACCAGAGGTAGGTACCTATATATACACAGGAAGCAGCAGAAGTTCAAAATCCGCGGGTAAATTTATTTTGTGAAGTTTCACTACACCCTGGGGAGGTGTGGATGGAGAAATTAAAACATGCCGTGGTGTTCTACAAGAAGAGAACTTTTTTCCCCGTAATTAATTTGTTTGTGCGCCGACGAGGTAGTCTGTGATTAAATTTTCTCTTTCTCTAAGAAAATTTGTATTTTTCCAATGAGCAGCGGATTAAGTGGTGTTCATCATTGGTTTTTGGGGCGGCGAGGGGGGGCTACTGGCCATTCATCAATCAGAATTACCCGATTGAATATTAAATTAGCCCCTCAAATGAATCACAGGATTGAAATGATTGATGTCAAATAGGGAAATTGGATATAATAAACATTTTGCTACAAATTGAAGTCGGAAATGTTTTTTCGCGCGCCACGGTACTTAGAGTAGATTAATGGTTTTTAGGAGGAATTGAACTTCGACTGGTGACGTTTAATGGTGAGCTTAGGGGCTCTGAGGACTTTAGTCTACTAATGACGTGGGAGTGGATTTGAATCCGTCTGGCAGTCGATCATATAATATCTTTCTATTTACACCTAAGGCGACATTTCCTCTTAGTTGAATGATGATACTATTCAAATGTAAACTTAACCAGGATTTAGTTTTAAGACAGGGAATTAGCTGCCTGAAGGAAGATGTCACCGTGGGATCTAATATGCGAATTCTCTCCAAAAAGGCACTCCACTTTAAACACCACTACTGACTAACATCATTAGAATTAGTTTTGCGTGGGGTTACATAGCAAAAAGCTGGAAAGAAGTTACGATAAAATGTATCCCCAAATCGGGCCGTGCACCAACAGAGTTACGCAAATCCCAATGACGCATAACCCCTACTTCTTTCTTCCTGAAAACTATAGAGAATATACAGGAATAGAGCATTCGTCACGAATCGAGTACGCCCAATACACACAAGTAGACAATACTACATGTAACTGGATAAAATGCTACGAGGGGTGGCTAATAAGTTCGTGGCTGAGTGCAATACAAAAATAGGCGTAGAGACCTGAAACGGAGAAGCAAGAGCAACAGTTTTAAGGAACTCTTCAAGCAAGCAGACGTACATAGACAGTTATGGTAAAACTCAAAGGCACTAGGACACCCTCGATCTCCTGCCCTTTCCTTATGAAAAAAATAGTGTCGGGACTATTTCTACCGCAAATAGCAACTGAGCATATAGAACCACCTCAGGAAATACAGGGATCGCACCTGTCACGCAAATGGTATTACTGGATGTATTCAGACGATTCGGCGATAGTAAGTCACCTGGATTGGATGGCATACTTTACAACTGCATAACAAGTGTCTAACAGAAGGGGTTTTTCCAAACCAATGGAAAAACCAACGTCTAGTGCTGTTGCCGAGAGGGAACCAACCACTAGATGAGCCCTCGTCATACCGTCCCATATGCCTGTTAGACTGGAGGTGGCAATTGATGAAGTCGGGGGACTCTCAAACCAACAGTATGGATTTAGAAAAGCTCGTTCTACAGTAGATGCTATACGGAAGGCAACTACAACCTTGGAAGAAGATTTTCAGGGCAAAAGATGGAGAGGAGGTTCAAAAAAATATAGTACCATAATAACATTGGACGTCAAAAATGCGTTCAACTCTGCAAACTACACTCCCTTAGGTCAATGATGGTGCCATGGTTCCTAATTAAAATGATACTAAGCTATTTGGAGAAACTGTCCCTGCTCTTCGATACAGATGATGGAGCACGGAAGAACCACATATCTGGCGGAGTTCCACAAGGGTCGGTACTAGGACCTATCCTGTGAAACAATATATATGATACGGTTCTAAGGCTTGGGATCCCAAATTAGGCAAAAATCATAAGCTTTACCGATGATATTGCAATAGTTGTGACGGCGAAAAATCTGGAAGAAATAGAGAACATTTGAAATGAATGTATGCGAAAAGTGAGGCGGTGGATGGCAGCAGTTGTAGCAGCTCGGGTGAGTGCAGCCTTATACAGAATAATGATGAATATTGAACTAGCCAGACAACAAAGGAGACTAGTTCGGTCAATGGTGATGCAGTCCATCATAATCTATGCAGCATCAATATGGGCCAAAGCAGTCACAATTAAGTCTTACGTCAGAAGAATTAACTCCGTCAACCGAATGTGTGCACTGAGGGTGTGCTGTGCATTTCGGACGGTGTCAGATATTGCTGTATGTGTCATCGCGGGAATGCCATCAGCAGATATCCTGGCTAGCGAACTACAAAGGACATACGATGCCAAAATTCAGAACCCCAAGTTTCAGTCAAAGATATCAAGCTGGAAGAAAGACAGCGGAGTTTGGGAGCATGGCAGGAGAGAACGTATCTGAACCGGTTTTGACGGTTCAGGCACATATTTTTCAGTGCCCACGTTTTGATATACTCGTAGAGCGCAGAGAACTAGAGGAAAGAATTGGAGAAACACCAACTCCAGAGAATATTGTAAACCTCATGATGGCATCAAGCACAATATTCGATGCGGCGAAACTGGTTACAGCAATAATCATGAAAGAACTTCAGCGGTTGGGAAGAGTCAGGAAAAACAGTGAAAATGAAGCCCAGACGACATCTGTCATGAAGCAAAGAACGGCAAACGTTGAACCCATTTTTGAAGCAGTATACTGGGAAAGACATTGCTGACCAGCCCCGCGAAGTAATACCTAACGGTAGTCCCGCGGAGAGAGTGGTTGAAGTGTGAAGAGTGTGGTTTAGTACGAGTATTCCGGTTTGCGAATCGTGCCCTGGCTACTGGTATCTTTAGAAAATTACACATCCCATGGCAACCAAGTTTGCGGCCTGAGATACTCAATTGTCTTCTCATTAGTGGTAGCATAACTACGGCACCTCGTTTCATCTCATTTTGATAGTATCTGTGTTAGGATAAGCATCACCATGTCAGCCGAAATCGGAGCACCGTGACGTGATAAAGTACGAGTATCTCGCGAAAAAAACAAAATTGCCTAAAGAAATTTTCGAAGACATGTCATAGACTCTTCAGGATTCTGGGCCGTCGTATACCATGGTCAAAAAATGGGCTCGCTTATTTCAAAAAGGGCGAGATAGCTGTGAAGACGACCCCCGCTAATTGTTCTGGCCGACAGAAGAATAAAAATGTGGCAGATAGCGGACGTATTGCACATCAGCAATTAAAGGAGATTTCTTGGAGTTAGTCGGGGACAATCTCGACGAAATTTGCAACCGAATCATAACTATAGATGAGACTTGGGTTTGCCAATACGATACAGAGTCCTAATAAGAATCTATGCAGTGGATTGAAAGAGAAATTCAAGGTAGAAAAGTCGACTTCAGAGCTTATGGCGACTGTTTTTTGGTACAGTGAAGGTGTTTTGCTGATTGGTAGCCTGCCAAAGGGGACTACGGTGTATGGTCAATATTATGCAAATGTATTGACTGAGGCAGGTGAAGCAGTCGAACAGAAGCAACGTGGGAAACTCAGACATAGAGTGTTGTTTTGGCAGGGTTTCGAGACACTACTTAAAAGACACAGGTTTTTCAACGATAGACCACCCACCCCACAGCTCCATGAAAAAGGAATTACGAGGCCGGGGATTCGCAGATGAGAACGAGATCAAAGTGGCCGTATAAAGTCATTTTTATGGCAAAGAGTATTTTTTCGGTGGTATTAAGGCACTGTATGCTCGATGTGAGAAATACATTTCACTCGAGGGAGATTATATTGAGAAATAAGATTTTTTAATCGGATATCTTCTTTCACTTAATGCCTTAGGACGCGAACTTATAAGCCGCCTTTCGTATCTATTGAATTTCAAAGCCTTTAGTGCGTATAAATATGTAAACTACAACGATTTTGAACTTCTGATGGAGTACTCGTACTCCCAAAACAGTTTTTAAACCGACTGTAAAATTCTACCGACTTTCATAAATTTGCCAATATTTACTTTGTGGGCACGTAAATTACGTTCTTACACTGAAAATACTTTTAAAAATTCACAGTCCTATTTCTGAGAGAATATAAATTAACCATCTTAGCGCATTGCTCCCATAGATCCAGCACCATTTCTGGAGATAACTTCTAGCAAATCTCAAAACTTTCCAAATGGGCTTTCATAGTTTTCTCCTTGTTTACTTCCAACTCTCATAATGAAAACCACCACCCTTCTCCGACCGCTTCCAACTTTACAAGTAGCTATAGTCTCGATAATTACAATTTCTACTCCTATTTACTCCTAGCCACCACTTCATCCATAACCTAATTTTCACAATGATTTGCTACGCCTTTCTGCTACAAACTATGTCAACATCTTTGGAATTCTATGCAGAACGTAGGAAAGCAAAAAGCGCACCTCCTATTCTTTACATTGCAATAAGTTCTGTTTCAATGAGAATAAAAAAAAACTATAAAACTGCCGCTAAGTGGTTATAATTTCCAGGGAATAATACTCCAGACTATTCATTCATATCCCTTGAATAGAGTATCCATCAATTTGGCTCTTAAATTTCACAAAAAAAAAAAAAAACTCAAAAAAGATGTTTTCGAAAGCGAAGCGAGGAACGATGCGCTGGGTAAAAGAATTTTTTGAATTCATTATTTTATAGTTAAAACAATAGCGGGATGTGAATTAAAAAAAAAAAATAGTTGAGCTTAAAATATTCAACTAGCTCACAGAGGGTTTTTCACAATTCGTATATACCTATCGCGTACAAACTTCAAATACTTCATGCAATTGTTTCATCCTCTGAGAGGATGTACACGTGCATGTCTGTGAATTGAATGCGCTCGGTTTTTATTGAAGTACAACGAGTACACATAACTTTTCCCAGCGTCAAAATATTGTGCTGAATTCGGTTTTTTGTTATAACTTACTGGTGCTCAAGGGATTTTATTTATTTTTATTTTTATTAAGTGTGCTTGCGCGTATTAAAATATTTTATCTTGTAAACTATGGTACTACACTACGGGATAAAATGATAGGACACCCACGCGAATTCTTAAGAAAAAAAAAAAAAAAAAAAGGGTGCATAACATTTGGCAAATCTGATTGGTAAAAGGAGGTTTTGGTCTTCCTGAGTTTACACAGAATTATACAGTCAGACTTGAAGCTGGTGTACTATGCATTCATTAAAATTGCACATGGAGTACATACACAGCACTATCATATCAACCTCTGGGGTCCCTCAAGGCAGCCATCTTGGACCATATATCTTCATTCTCTCAATAATTGCTTTCGAATGTATCATCCGGACCTCTTATCTTCTAGTCTATGCTGATGATATGAAAATCTTTAGGCGTATATCATCTCCCGCTGCAAGATGATCTAAATAGTTTCTCCAACTGGAGTAATCAAATTTTTTTTAGCTTAATGTCAATAATGTCATTCCAATGAGTGTCATAATGGGTATATAGTGTTCCGAGTGTGGTGGGAGGTTTACCCTGCTGTTAAATTCTAACATTTTTTAAAAAAGTTTATCACATGCCGACGCAATGTCTAAAAGTACGCAAGGCCAAGGACCGGTTGATCTGTCAGTTCTCCGCGGACCATTGTACAATACATGCAATGAAACTAAACATAAAGAAAGTTTCACCAGCTTGGGTTAACCTGTCAAACTGGGTGGACTGAGAATGTGTAGCGGACATGCCCTCGCTTCTTAACTTATTTTAAATGATGGCTGCTGAGTTAATGGGAAATTCAGCTTCATAAAAACTTCACCTCGAAATTAAGCACTAGGAAAGAATGAAAAAATAATCACAATGGTATACGGATGGATAGAAGACAGTTGTAGGGATTGGGACAGGGGTTTTCGGGCCAACACCAAACACTCCGGACCCATAAACAAATTCTAAAGAAAGTGTTTCGCAACAAAAACTATTGCAAGCAAGATATTGCTCTTATATCGACATAAAATGGTAATATACCACCAAGTTTACGATTTTTACCCCAATAAAATAAATTAAGGATTTTTCCAGAAATTATATTATAACAGTGCGGTCTAAATACACCCTGTAACCTAATGATTCAATCAGATTTAGCAAAACTTATTCACACTTTTTTTTTTTAAGATTCTGTGGAGTGTCTTATCATTTTGTCGCGAGTGTAAGTGACCAGTGTGCCTTTTAAAGCGTGTCCCCAAATTCACGCAAGAAGTAACTTTTATAGAAAACACAGGGTTTTAATTAAAAGTTGCAAATGTTTTATTGATTCATAAATTATACAGTCTAGACCTCAACGGCTTTGCTGGCAGATACGCACCCTTTTGTCGAAATTTTCTACGACCATTTTGCATAAATGTGGCTGAATTTCATTGATACAGCGCTCAATTTGCTCCTTCAAGGCGTGGATGGTCACGGTCTTGTTGGTATAAACCTTCGACATCAAAAAACCCAAAAGAAAACTACCAACGGCGTTAAATCGCATGATCTGGGCCGCCAATTCTGATCACCAAAATGGGAAATCACACGACCAGGAAATGACTCATGCAGTAATTGAATTGTTTCTCGGGCTGTATGGCATGTTGCACCGTCTTGTTGAAACCACATGTCGTCCACATTCATATCTTGAAATTTAGGCATAAAAAACTGGATTATCGTGTCGGGATAGCGAACACCATTAACTGTTATTGCCTGGCCAGCCGCATGATCCGATGATGTCTCCAGCCCAAAATCCGCACCAAACAGTGACACGTCGAGGATGTATTTGTTTCCCAACAATCACTCATGGATTTTCTGAACCCCAAATTCCACAATTTTGACTGAAGATGATTTTGTTTCAAAAATCAGCATCCACTTGTTGTTGTTCCATAATCCATTCAACGAACTCTCTTTGCTGTGTGTGGTCAGTAGGCCTCAGTTCTTAAGTCAATTTCACTTTGTATGCATGAAGATGCAAATCTTTCGTGAGAGCTTCTCGAAATGTCCAATTCTTGACCACGGTGCCGAATTGATGTCTCTCAATGATGATGGACTCTCAACAACACTCTCACGAACTGCTTCGATGTTTTGTGTTGAACGACTTGTTGCAGGACGGCCAGGGTGTCTAAGATCACTAATTGATTCAGTCTCCCTGAATTTTTGAATTAATCTCTCCACAGTTGATGAAGTTAAATCACTATTCCAACCATATGTTGTCCAAAAATGTCGAACTGTAGCTGCCAAACCTTCATTATTTTTAAAATATTGCTCAACAATAAAAACGCATTGTTCTTACATGCAGCACTCCATTTTTAATAACCCTGAACTGTCAGCTGTCACGCTGCCTTTTTTTTTTGTTCGTTGGCAACACTGTACTGCACAAATGGCGCAAAATTCAAATCTTGCGTGAATTTTGGGGCACCCTTTATATGCGGTGAGTCCCAATCTTGTTTGATAATGCGATTCTTCATTTCTCGTGACAAGATTGTATGTTTTGCAACGGCTTTCGATTAATCCTGGCTTTGACAGCTTCGTTCGCCTGTGAAGTTCTGACAGTTCTTTGACAGTCAGTTAAACAATTTCACAGTTCGAACACACAGAATATCGGGTGATTCCAAGCGTTCGCATATTTCGCTTGTGAATGCCAATTACCAACCACCAATATGTAGAAACAAATTTTGTGTAAATCTTTTTGCCTGTTAACTTGGTATGAATGTCACTCATCGAACTCCTGTCAATATAGTATACGATGAGTGCGTTCAAACGTGTACCAGTATTTATGACCAACCAAAATTTTCATTTCCTTTTCCACTCATCTTATATTTTTTATTTAACTTCAACTTTTTCAATGCATTTAATCACTCATCAACGCCTCGGAGTATCTACAAGAAATGCATTTGGAATGCTAAATATTTCCTTTAGAAGTTTGCAAAGGAAGACCCCGAAATAACGAGTAAAGAAATTAAATTAATTGAAAGAAAGCATCTTAGTTGACCTCGTCGCGCGCAAAAATGTTTCCTTTTTAAAAGCGGAAATCAAAAAGGAGCAAAGAAAAATGTTAAATAAATAAATTCAAATAAAAAATACCAACACTACCATGAGGAGGAATCTTTTCTTCCCTCTCGTCCTTTTGTTCCTTTTTTTCTTCTTCTCAGAGTCTTCGGGGCTGCTTGCAATGGTTGTTAGTGAAGTGTGCTTAATGAACTTCCGCCCTAAGGAAATTTTATTACAAATTTCTTAAAAGAGAGAAGGAACATGATTTCATAATTTGAACAAATGGCAGCCAAACACAACGCGAAACCAAAAAAAACTCGAGTAATTATTAGCGTCGTTGTGATGACATTTATATGACCACATCTCCTCAACAGGGAGAGGGTAAGGATAACAGTAGAGCATGCTAGGAAATTACAATACTTTGTTCATACGGCTAAGGGAAACTTACTACTACTTGTATCCGTAGATGGTGCAGGCTCTACCCTGCCAGCCAGCTAGTGATGATTTCCTTAAACGATTGCACTTTACGACAGTCATTCTGGCTTTAAATTGCTTCAATTGTTGTTCGCATGGTGTAGCAAGCACCTTCACAATGATATGGAGATATCAGTGAATGGGAATGACCTTGCGTTGATATTACATACGTACGAGTACGTACGGTGGTGTGTTCTTTAATTTTGCGGGAGATTTTAATTAGGAGATTACATTGAGTGGGTTATCATCATGAGTAGCTAGAGAATGATGTTTGCTTTGTAGGACCATTGTGATTGTGTGTGCTTTTGAATTTGCCAGAAGCACATGGATTGTTCAGGGAGGAGGGGGTTTTTCGTGAAAGCAACGTGGGACGTCTTCTTTTAAGGAAGTAGAAGGAGATGTATGTAGTTGTGGGAGAAGTTGCCATACTCGGATGAATGAATTTTCTCGAGGACACGCAACACAGTTTCATTGGGGGGTAAATCCACTGAGAGACATACTCGAGATAAGGTTTTTCGTAAAAGTTTCCAACAAGGGTTAAATGTTGACTGAATGGTCAAAGAGAAACAGATGGGTATCGGCGGGGTTAGGGTTGACTGGGTAAACTTTAAATAGAAATCCTTCCTGAGATAAATATTACATTGCTCTCCGAGGTGCCAAATTTGTTTGATCATGCACTCTTCAGTCGGAATAAATAAGGAGGGTAGGTAGAGTCCTTTATTGGATAAGACAGGGTCAATATACGCTCATGGTCCAATTTTAGAGTACTGTAGCTTTTATATGATATTGATCTGTCTAGGTTAGGTTGAAGTGGATGCCAGCTAAAAAGACGCCAACACACATGGGGAATGGTCCATTCCATTGTGATATCACATGGATCATGCCTGCCTACTTAATCGAATCATTTAGAGCTTCTTTTGAAGCGCAGGAGGCTTCTGAGGCATTGATATAGAAAGCACCTAAGTGATGTTGGACATATACAAAGGAAGTGTAGAATAGTTTCCTCCTTTTTCTCGTCCATGTAGCTTCTACAGAAATCATTTGAGTAAACGCAAAACCTTGTAGGGTTCTTGCCTATTAGACAGTGGCCAGTAATGACACCTATTGTGGCGCTGATGTGCAGTCTTAGTACGTTTCAGGTCCAGCTTAGGCCAAATCTCTTTTGTCGCTAAACACGTTGCAACACGCGTCTACCTAAAATTCGTTCTTTCGATTGGATCCAACTTTGAGTTTATATGTACAGCGATCGGTACACCCAAGGTACCATTATCCGGTAGGATTGGGTATGGTAATTCCATATCTGGGGAGTTCATAAGCCTTACAGTTCCCAGCGATATATCTATGCCCTGCCACTCAGCAATGATGAATATTAAACTGTTTTGCTATCTCTATTCTGTTATTGAGTTTAGGGAACACGATTCCAAGGAATTGATTGCTGCCTGGCTATGAGAAAAGATGCAATATCTGTCGTTGATATGATGTTTTTCTTTAGCCAGGATAAGACTTCCTTAATCGCCATTATTTCCGCCTGGAACACACTACACTGATTCGGAAGACGGATTGATCTCCCTAAGTCGAAATTGAATTTTGTTCCTGGTCCGCTCCTATTTCGATTAAGGAATTTTCGAATATAATTACTTCCTTAGTTGAGCACAATTTAAAAAGACTCATTGAACCTGCCTTAAGTTTGGAAGTTGGCATTCGGCTCAGATTGATATTGCATGCGTACTCCAAATCCCCGCTTTCACAAAATCCCAGGGCACTTACTAAATATAAAGTGTTGTGCTATGTCTGTGATCTTTATGATAGAGTAGAAAAAAATCAATCGATAATCGAAAATTTTCGACATGGTTAACCATATCCCCTGACACCTTACCATTGTGTAAGACGTGACACTTACTACCCTCGTATGTAGCCTTGATATAGCTATTTCTGGGATGCCTCACCTGCGCAAGGCCAAGCTGTCGAAAGCCTTCTCGAAGTCGATGAACAGTACTCGTATGCATTGCTTACTTGTACTCGGTGCATTGCTCTATTATGATCCGTGAGGTGTTTATGTGGTCGATGCAGGAGGATCCAGTTCGAAAGCATGCTTGCTCGACGTCTATCGTTCAATCTAATCGTTCTTTATCCATTCTAATAGTCGTATGATTCTAGCTATCGCCGGGAGAACACATATACCTCTCCAGTTTCCACAAGCCAACAGATTTTCCTTTATCGGAAGCTTGATGATCTTCCATCTTTTCCAGTACTGCGGAAATTGCTCATTTTCCTATGTTTGGTAGGGGCCTAGAAATTGTTTTGATGCACTGAAGGAAACCGCATCAAAATCGGTTAAGTGGTTCTTGTGTTATAAACGGTCACACAAACAGACAGACAGAGAAAGATTCTCGATTTTAAAATATATAGAGAAGGCAAGACCAGTTTTTTTGAAAGATGCATATGACGGCTTAACCGATTTTGATGAAATTTTGATATTTTACGTAGTTACGTAGTTAAATTCCAAAACCTGAGAGTTGCACCAATTTTTTTTAATTTTTCTAAGTGGATACGCAACTTTCTTTATATTTTTTCGGAACGAATAAGTGCAGTGGTAGCGAAGGAATTGTAGCATGACTTACCTCACAAGATTACAAAGTAAACAATCACAACAATCGCCCTAAGTAAATCATAAACCAACAACATGAATAAAAGTAAATTCAAACAATTTTTTATAAATGCTTGATAATTACAAGAATCTTCTGTTTGCAACATGCCTACACATTGATTTGGCCTTTGAGATTGTTTCTAATGGATGGTTAACCATTTTCCGCTACATTTCTCTGCAAGCAAATATTCCATTTCAATTTGCAAGATGGTATAGCACACAACTCATCGGTAGACATTTCGAAACTTATCTTTAAGAATGTCAGGTACGAGTGTATCTAAATTAAAATATTCGATGCAGACTTTGATTTCCCATAGCTATTACGGTGTGGTACGTACATATTTAACTCAGTGCTGAAAGTTCGAAGGTGCTTTTAATGGGCACTTAACCCAGTATTCAGCAAAGTTATTACCGTCGTAAAGCAGTCACTTAAAATGCTGATTACCTAGGTACCTATCGGGTTTGAAAATGTTTTTGAGTTTCATTTGAGCATTAACCACAGGTGTTTAAAAAAAATCAATCGAGAAATGAATTTATTTGTGGATTTCGTTTTTAAAATTTATTATTTCGGATACTAGCTGAACAGCTTGTGCATGCAAGTTGCAGTACTCTCTTTTGTTTGCCTTATATCCCTTATGATATGCAGTAATGATGAGGGTAACACACGTTCATTTTATTTCATTGCCTAAAGAAACAGCGAATGACTTTATTTAAGTACTGAAGACGTTGGCGGATTTAATAGCAGAGCATATGTATGTACACAAAACTCGTACCTTTGACTAGCTCAAAGGTGTATCTGGCCATTGTGACATATCTGAAGAGGAGTCTATTTGGGAAGCCGGATATTAACAGCACAAACATTGTCTTCGTCAGAAATTAAATGCCAAAAGGTAGTTAACTTCCAATCCCATGCCCCTAAAATCGGCGAGCCAGCATATCGTTTCCTCTCTTGCATTCGTGTCTGTGAATTATGGCAAATGACAAGGTTTTTCAGCTTGTAGGTGGAAAGAGAGGAAGCTCCCAAGTTGACTGTCTTTTGGTTTAGAACTAGTCCCACCCTAACCACTTCCGCGTCGATACTAGCGAAAACACCATTATAACTGTTCGCTTCTTCCTGCAGATGCCAATGTGGTCCTCATAACAAATTATGTTGTTGTACAGACTTTTGAAAAATGGTTCCCTATGACCTGGGAGTTTTCTACTACCTTAACAGTGCGCATTTCTTTAACGCGTTACTGACAAAGCATACCTCCGACGGTACACGGACGTGTGCAAGCCATCAAAGATAGCAAAGTAAGATCCTTCAGACGACTCTGTGACAAAGCAGATTTAAGCCCTTCGGGGATGGCATGTAGGATGTGCAGTACGAGTAGGTCCCCATAAATATCCTGCCCAAAAATGCTGAAGACAATAGTGGAGCATTCATTCCGCCACAGACCTCTTACTCTGTACACCATCACGAGGGAGACCAGCATAGAGGAAGATAGGCGATTTCAAAGCGCCTGGACCCGACGGTATCCTAAATATGGTGGTCAAAGCGGCGGCCAAAAAGCGGCCGGCCCTTTTTATAGCAACGATGCAAAGGTGCCTTGAGGTGGGGGTTTCCTTAAACCATGGAAACACCTGGTTTTGCCACCCAAAGGAAGCAAGCCACCCGGAGAACCTTCGTCGTATCGGCCAATATGCCTGCTAGAAACTATGGGAAAGATCCTAGAACGAATCATATACGGCAGACTGTTCGCGATGACAGAGAATAGAGGAGCTTCGTCAGATGATCAGTACGGTTTCATAAAATCTTGTTCGATGTCGAGGGGCACAAAGAAATACTGTGCAGTAGTAACGCTCGACGTTAAAAATGCCTTCAACTTGTCATGCATTAGGAGATCCCCAAGCAGAATAGATACACCATACTGCCTGCTGAAGATAGTCATGTACTACTTCATCAACAGAAAGTTGAGGTACCAGACCGACGATGGCGTTAAATACTACAACGCTCTCGCGGGACTTCCACAGAGATCAGTCCTTGGACCCCTCCTGTGGAACATAATGTATGACGGAGTCCTGCGACTAACGCTGCCACAAGGAGTTAAAGTTTTGCTGACGATATCGCCGTGGCCAAACACATCCACAAGATAGAGTCTGCCGGCCTAGAGTTAGCTGACCCCAAGACCGAGGCTGTCCTAATAGCAGCCGAAAGGCTGTGGAATACTCAAATTTTCGGGTTGGGAACCAGACAATCAGGCTAGATATTCGCACTGTCATACGCGTCTAGAAATCGGTAAGGAGGTGGTGGGTGTCGATTAAGTGTTCTTGGAGCTTGGGATCTGACATGATGTGAAAATCTGGTCAATTGTTGATTTTTCATACCTAAAACTGCTCTGGCAAGGAACAGTCAGCTCGCTGAAAATTGTTTCAGACGCTCAGCTAGTGCAGATAAAGTGAATAAATAGTGTATACCGAGTATATTTTGGTGCACCTTTCTTACAAACCGTTTTCCGCTGCCTGAGACAGTTCAGCTGTTAGAGCGCCTGATGTAGCAGCTTTGTTTGGTTTAGGCTAGCATATAAGTTTTTTAATTTCATCAACCAGATTGAGAAAATAAAACTACAAACGCAATTTGGTTTTCAACGCCATTCGACAGTTGGCCGAACTACCTGCGCTTCTACTATGAGTGAAATCTTGGCTTGCTGGCTTTAGCCTTTTGTAGAAATCTTCGACTTAATTTCTGTTAAAACATTTCTCCAATTTGCCCTTGCTGGCCTTGCCAGGATTCCGAAAATAGCGCGTTCGTCCGTGTGCCTCTCTATCTATCACCACCTTCTAGCTCCTAAACTATAAAAGCTGTGTGCAAGATTTTTACAAAAGTCATGAAAAACTATGACTAGTCATTATCTTGTGTATACTTATAGGTTTGTTTGGAAGAATGCCTGGGAAAAATGGGTGCCTCTCCGCCTCATATTTCAAAGTACGCGACCCAACAAATTGAAAAAAGAATCATAGAGTATTTTAAAATTTTCGTATTTTTAACGACAAATAAGTCCGATTTTAGTATTCCAATTCCATATTTCTCATATTTCTTATGTAAGTAACGATTTTTTTTTCATTTCATATCCCTTTACCACAAGTCTCCTCTAACCAAAAAAAAAAAAAAATCACAAAAATCGGTTCAATAATTCAAAAGTTATTTAAGAAAACGATCGTCAGAATGCTAGGCTAGCATTTTTAAGTATCTTTGGTTTAACGTAACCCTCTATGTGCTTGGCTTCTTTTTTGCTGCGCATTCCATTTTTTCAGCGCTTGCGGGTGACGATTTCAGACAAGGAGTTTCGAAGCACATCTGTCTTGGTACTTCTAATGGCTTGCTGGCAGTATTAACACTACTCATCTGTATATGCTGCTTCTGTCGTTGGACTCTTCTTTTCTTTATAAACTTCTTTCAGTAAACACTGTGGCAGCACCCCGAGATGCCCGCAGATCAGTCTGCCACCTTCCGAAACGTTATCACGCTGGGTCCCTCTCTGCCACCTGTGTACCAGGTGCCCCTGGATCTTACACTTGAATTTCGCCTTTTAACTCTGACATTACTGCCTAGGAATGCCCTGCCAGGACCGGGATCACGGATGGCATTGCTCATTAACCATCTTTAAGGTTACTTCCTCTGACAGTGTCTTGCGACTAAAGCTTTTCACTGCTGAGTTTTCTGGTGGTTCTGGGTTTTATATTTTTACTAGCACCTTCACTGTAATCAGGCAATGATCCGAGATGATATTGGCACCAGGTAATGTTAAAAAAATAACTTTGGTTGCAGATCAGTTGTGTGAGTAAACTTTACCGCGTTTCGTCCCACAGTAAAATCGATTAGACTGAGTCCGTTTCCTAACCTTGTTGCACTTAATAGGACGTTTGACAGGCAGCATCGATTTCACCCACAACTTTCGTAGTGGGCAAGTAAAACCCACCCGCGGGAAGAGAACTCTAAACCCAACGCTTATCGTGTTAGTTCTCTATACAATAGCTAAAATAAAGTTACAATTACTCGCAAATCTAACTGTAACGCAGCAAAAAAAGAAAAAGCACTCATTTCCACACAAACAAATTTTGTACATAAGCGTCCTCGCTATCCATTACCCTTGACAAGTTGAATTGCAGAATTATTCTCATCTGTTTTTGCAGATAATATAAACACACATGGGTATGACAATAATGACCGTGTTGTCAAATAAATTACCCGCCCTCCGTAATTTAACCTCTCTAATTTAATAGAACTTAGCAAACAAATTTGACATGTCATGTACGAAATAAAACACACATCGCTGGTCCCAAATTACTCCCCTGAGGTACACCTAATTTCAGAGTAATTTCCATTAAATATCAATTTTCCTGGTTTACTTCTGCTTCAATGGCACCAACGATGCTGCTACCACCCACCCTTGCGCGTGCTTTAATGTGCGTCATTCGCCACAGATACTTGAAATTTTTTTCATATTTGCACAAACTTCTGTCACTATCAGATACAAATTAGAAGAATAACGTATCTCTCAACAAATCTCTGTCGAAACCACAAAATTCCAACACGAACACTGACTTTGGGGGAGAAATGGTGACTGGCAAATCCATGAGAAGAAAGCTAATATGCGCTATGTTTACATTAAGTATTCCACTTGAGCCACTCGTTTGTCATAGATACAACCCTGTGCCACCACTTAGCCGGAGCTAATGAGCAATAATTCCTCATTTAAATTTCTAAATAATAACAACAATAATGCTGATAACGCAATAAAACTTCATTTAGTCTTCTTCTTGGTGCTGGCGCCTACGGGTATGCTGCTGCTGATCCTGGAATGGATGGAGGAAGTTGTTGCCATTTTGGCAACGTTAATGGGTTTCATTTGATGAACTTTCCCGGGGGCAACCACGCAACAAGATGTTGGAGGATGGAATGCGTAGCGGCAGCAGAGGAGCAAAAAAAAGGGTCAACATTTAATTACCAAAATTCCACGTCTCACTGATGTAAATTAGTTTCCGCTGACTAGGCGAAATTTTTTCTTCTCTGCCCACACAGTTAGCAGCAGAAGTGACAGCTCATTATCCTTGTCCATCGTAAACTTTTGCACTTTCTCAACATTCGGTTCGACGTACGAGTATATGGAGAATACAAGATGGAAAAAATGCTCGCGCCCTATTTGAATTTAAATGAAAAAAAAAAAAAAAAAAAAAGGAAACAAAAGAAACTGAATAACTGAACACCACACTGACGTACAAAAGTTTCATGTCACGCTGTCAATTTGTAACTTTTTCTCTGTTTGTTGTTCATTTCGACTTGGGAGATCCTTTCGCAATATGCATTTACGTCCTTGGGCATATCATCATCCTTCAGTCAAGACCACACCTGCTACCCGGAAATTGTAAACTTTCAGACACCAGTATACTTGTCCCCAGTGGAGATCCACAAACCAATTTTGAAATTCATAAAACTCTGAAGAGTAGGTAGGGTTCTTCACCACATTACCACCACCACCTGTGCTACCCGGGGTTAGTTATGCTGAGAATTCGCTTTTCTCATCCCTTTTGTTATCGAAATGAAAAAAAATAGATGTCACCGCATGCGTCATTTTGGATTTATTGATTTTGGGCGAACAAAATTTCAACTCTCGCATAATGAATAACCGAAGGGGGGAATAGACTTAGTCACTCTAGACTAGGATATACGACCCAACCACGACGTTCGATTCAGTTCTCTCGCATTTGGTATGCAAAACAGCTCTTCAATTTGTATGCTTTTTTGCATTTTGAATTTTTACCTTCTTTCAATTTTTATTATCATTTTTTATGTTTTTCGCGTGCTCTTTATTTTATTTTTCTTCTTCCGTACTTGTTCGTTGTCGTCGTCGTCATCTTTTTCTCTTTTGTATGCAAAAACGATGCCACTAATGATTCGCCAGTGAATTTCGTGATTTTAAATGCACTCTGGAGGGAGTTTTCTGCTGCTGCTGAATTGCTGTTTTGAGTTACCCAAAGGAAGTTGGAAAACGAAATGAATTTATTGCTTTGTAAATTGTGTGCGCTCCTTTGTTGCTTTTTTTTAGGTTTCGAATAACGTGAGCTAATTATTGTGACAATTATTCACAAGAATCGAAGATGGATATTGAGTCGTTTTGAAGGAGGTGAATATTAGCTCTTTTTACGACCAACGGCATCGACATGGATCGCTGTGACTTTCGAGAGCGAAAAACTTCTCAAGAGATTGAATTCCTGGCCATCGAAAGCTGAAAAATATCTGTATTTCCGTAAGCCTTGCAAGAAATATGTATATCCTCTGATCTGGCTGCGATTTATAAGTAGATTTCGGTGCCCTACTTTTGCGCCACAATAATGGCGCCCAACGTGCGGCCCAAATTGTTGTGAGCAAGGCTAGCGTCATGTTGTAAGTGAGAATGATGACGGTATTTTATCGTCCTTTTTGGCTTTCTCCATCGAAGTCGCCTGCTCTACACTTGGTCACTGTAATTTGGTCCCGACGTTGGGCGCCATAGTTGCGATCAAAGGTAGAATATCGAGCTCATCTATGGGGGGATTGTGTGACTCTTACAACTTAAGACAAATGTAGCAACAAATTGATTTGCAAGCAGAAGTTCTGAGACTCCTTGGGTGAGTCAAGTACTTATTAATAAGGACGCACATCTAGATATCATTTAATGCTGCCATGCAGCGTACTGATACCGCACACTTAAGTAGCATTCCGGTATCAGCGGTCAATATTTTGAGCCCCGATACCGATATTTAAGGCACTTTTATCCTGGTATTGGATACTGAATAATAGTTTGACTCTAACAGGATATATTATTGCCAAGGAAATACTGTAGCTCCAACTTCAGCGTCGGTTAGGGTTGATTGGAGAAATTCCTAAAATCGCTTTCAGTATCCTTCCTGACCCTAGCATGTGGTACACTGAATGTATTTAGCAGGACGATCTCCAAAAAGACGTGGAATAAATTCTCGGAATCAGGTGTCTCTCCTAGTGAATTTGAACTCTGTAAAGAGAAGATGATGGATTGGTGATATATGATATTTGAAGAACTATGTGAGTCCTTTTAAATCGAGACCAATAGAGGTTTGGACATGAAAAATGTTTTTCCGGGAACCTATCGCAATTAACTCGTAGTCAACATGCCGGAATAGTAGTACTAGCTTTCGTTCCTTCGAAGTGGCTCTTCTTGAAGGCATGGGTAATCATTACACAAGAAAGACACCGACCTGGGTCCAGCAGACTGCAGGAGCTGCTTTACTTTACAGGTCGACCTGCAGACCCACTTCATTTGTTTTTATTTCTTACATTCTACCACAATTGAATAAATTTTTATTCTAGAAATATCACTCGTCTTTGGTGTTCATCACTTTTCGGGTTGAATAATTCAAAATCAAAAAACTACTCCATCGCTACATCTAGCCAGAAACATTCTGAGTATCGATACCCGTATCATTGGAATGGACTCAGTAGATTTATTTTCTGTTGGTCGAAATTATTGAAGCTTCGGGTCTGTTTCTTTGTGGGATGTACACGGTAAAATCTTTAAATCGTTTTTGTTAGTCAACTAACTCAAGAACGTCTGAACGGATTTGGGTGAAATTTACTTGCAGGCTTACACTTGAGTTCGTAATGATACTTGAAAATGATCACAAGCGAATGAGGTAGGGGTAATATGGGGTGGGGGTTAAAACATATTCGAATCATCGACACTCGACGGCCGCCAAACTTAGATGGAAGGAACACATAAAGAAGATGTATAACCAAGTCTTAAAACCAACTTGGCTTCGTGGTCGTTCGGTTTATCCACTAGTATTGTTATAATCTTGATAACAACGCAGGAAAACTTTTGGCAAAAAATGGGGCCTGCAACCACACATCGTACACTGGTTTTACACAGCGATTGAGACGGCAAACACAAAGTCATACCTAAAAAATCTGAACCTAGGCTAATAGGTGCACTAAAATCCACACCGCAATCTGGTCTGGAAACACTACTGTACCTACAACCTCTAGAGTTTTACACAAAGAACGTTGCAGTCAAAGCGTCTCTCAGACTGAGAGAAAACAAAATTTGGATGCCTCGTATAATTGGACAAGCGCTAATATTGGACATCTTTAATCAAGCAGGACATATGCCCTACACAGATTACCAGATCCTACGACCCCATGTCTTATAGATAGACGCAATGACACCAGAACTTCAATTGTTGCGCAAATTTAAAGTCGACTTTCCCTGCGTTCAAGACTGACTCCGGACAGAAACTGAACCAGGAAGGAATTGTAACCGAATCTCGAAAACCAGTCAGGGGTCTGGACAACAATATCAGATTGCATTTTCCTTTAGGCAAATATGCGTCTATTATCCAAACGGAGACTTACGCAATCCCAATAGTCATGAACTATGTTATAAGGAATAGGTAGAAGGGTCGGAGTATTTGCGTCTGTAGTGACAGTCAGGATGCGCTTAAGGCCTTGCTCAATCACTTCCAGCAAGAACTCTCTGAATTCGGTCGCAAGGCTGAAATCTGTGACTCTTGTCTGGGTCCCAGGCTACACTGGAATCATGGGGAATGATTTCAGGCTCAGGAGAGGTTTTCTCAGGGCCCGAACCTGCGCTGGGTCTTCCTGCATCCACGCTCAGGGCTTCCATGGACGACCGGGTTTCTTATGAATATAACTGTGTTTGGCACCATTTACCAGGATGCGGACAGACTAAACGAATGCTCCCTGTAAGAAATCAGCGACACTATTGCTGTCCCTCAGCAGAAAAGACTGCAGACAACTTATCGGCGTTCTCACGGGACACTTTCATTTTGCTAAACAAATCAATGTGGTACAATAGTTTGTGACGTCTGTGGACTTCGGCGCTGATGTGGTGAGTGCTAATACCAAAAGCTTCTCATCACTGAAGTCCCTGAGGGACTACGTAGAAGAGCAGACCACATCTTCTATGGCGTGCGCAAGTGGAAGGTTACCTCAACCAACTCGGTGTACGGAACCAGAGGCAGCTGGCTAAGGATCGTGCTGGCTGGTGATGTTTGTTGGTTGAGGCCCTGGTTCACCCCGAACTGTAGCGCCATCATAAGTAAATACTACATCTTCCACGCATTTAAAATAATTTGCTTGCATTCCTTAGTTACTTCAGTCTTAAATTTAAGTTGATTATCATCTGTGGCAAACAACTTTCGTAGTTAGCGGGTGAATTTATTAACCTAAACGAGCAGTATCTACTCAAAATCATTCTAAATAAAGACACTTACACTAAACTTTTTCCCTATAACAACATTTAATAACCTTAAAAGGTCTCTAAACCTAAAAAAAAAAAAACACGTTAAAACAGCTAACGAATGATTACTGTCAGTCGAATGTTCGAAACATTACCCCGAGGCCTAAAATATAAAAACAGAAGAAGGCACTTTTTTTTTTTTTTTTCTTGGAAAGAATTACTTTATGACGGTCGGTACATTTCTTATTATTTCCAAGCACATACACCATAAAACTCTTCTGCCGCACTAAAACCTTGGAATACTAAATGGTCAGAGTCCCTGCCTCTATCTCATCAAATAGTCTAATAGTATTAAAAGCTGTTTTTATTTCGATTTACCCATCAGAAAAAAAAGATAATAATTCACGTCAATAACTTAACCAACGCCATCAAATCTCAACCGGGCTACAGTGCGTACAATCAGTAACCGAACCTGAACAAATTTGTCACGAAAAAATAAAAAAAAAATACCCTTGAAAGTGCTCCAGTTTCTCTCCATCGATTATGTAGAAGAGGATTAGATTCATATCGCACCTGCTGGCAATCAACCTCAATCAGCAATTCCCCGCAACTTCAACATTTAATTCCTAAAATAATAACACAAAAGTTAAAAATCCCCACATAAGCCCAATTCAGTGCCAATTTATAGACCTCGATCCAATTCTATAAAATAATTGAACAGGTGCGAGAGCTTAAGCTGGCCGCAGGTACAAAAAAAAAATCCCAAATCAAACAAAAGCCAGTTCTGGCTTTTGTGGATATTCGACTGGATTTTAACTGGTATCTATAGGTATCCGTAGATACATTTTTTTATTCGTGTTACAACGCCTGGGCTGACCGCATTGAATGCCTCATGGGGACACACTTAATACGAGGTGATGTGGGGCAGCCAGCCCTACCCACTTGGTGGACTGTTGGTAGGAGGCAAGGAAGATGAGCTCACTCGATATGTATGTAGGTACTCGTAGGTTGACAGTTTTATAATCCCGAAAATATAAGTGGGGTCGGTTTAAGTATGCATTAGGGGTTGGCATTTACTTATTCTTGTTTTTACGTCAACCTTTTGTGTTTGAGAACACGCGTCGTAGCATTGCAGGTGAGAGAGGGATGAGGACCCCTTGTACCTGTTGTTGTGGTTCATGCAGTTTTTGGATAAACTTCTCGCAGTGTTTTGCATCTCTATAGAGATTCATGGCGAATACTTTTTTCTCCCCATTTTATTTACAGAGTGATGGTGGTGGAATTAAAAATAGCCCGCGGCGGCGGCAACGTTTGCGGAGGGTTCTTTCGAATAAGTTAAACAATGGCATCCGGTCGTATTATTGTGTTTATTACTTAGCATCGCAAACAGAATTTCATTTACAGTAGGGGTGAAATGGGCCGTAGGCCTGTGATTTTTACCTCCTCCCGGTTCTGTTTGTTGTTCGTCGTAACAAGATTTTGGATTGGTATTCGTTAAGTGTTGTAGAATTTAACAAGATATACGAGGGATTTTTGTATACAATGGTATCACGATTTAAGCGCCAATGGTTTATTTGTGTTTTTTTTATTCACTCAAGTGCATGGATAAAGCGGGTGGATGATAATAGCTTTCTGCGGAAGAGGCGTTTAAAAGTTGTGAAATATTTTTGTGCATTTGGAGCGTGAACAAAGTCAGTGAGTGGAAGGATTGTAACTGAGAATCTAATGTATTCTGGAGTCTTTTTCAATTTGCTTCATATGTGTGATTTGCAAAAAAAAAATGCAATACCACTTCAATACGTTTTGAAAAATGATTATATTCATAATCTGGTCTTTAAGGTGGTTATTTATGAGAATTCGCTCCATCCTCTGACATTCAAGAAACTGATTAACTCTGTGATATTTTTCTAGAACTCTGGGTTTACCCTTTACTGAAAACCGGACACCCGTAAAGGAAGTGGTAGAGAATTTCCTTCTCATTTACATTTAAAGGGTGTTTTTTTCCAATATGGCAAAACTCAGACAGCTAATAGTTAATCTGACAGCTGACGCCATCTTTTTATTCAGTATTGTTTGACAAATCATCATACAAAGACTTACGTCCTAGCAGCGTTTACAAATTGTGGAAATTTATTTTAAAAATCAGTGTTCAGTAAAAAATGTTTGACTACGTCAATTTTACGGTCAACATAATCGACCAACTGAGTCGGCTGTTCGCATAACAATTGAACAATTTCGCACTATATTTACTCCTTTGGACTCCAAACCACCGACAAGAATGCACAAAGTGCCGTTGAGGCCAATGTTGAGAAAGATCCTAATTCATCGATTTGTCATCGTACGCAAGAACTTGGCCTGTGTCCATCGGCTCTGTAGAAGATTTTGGCAAGGATCTTGGTTTACACGATTACAAGATTCAATCGGTGCAAGAACTGAAACCGAATGATCATCATTTGCGTCGTGACTTCAGTGATTGGGCGCTTGAACAGTTGGAAATCGATCCATTTGTTCAGTGATGAAGTTCACTTCTGTCTCAGTGGCTTTTGTCGGATTTGGACAGAGAAAAATGTAAAGGCTGGCGGCATAATCGGGCTCTACCTACTTCTTCAAAAATGAAGAAAACCTAAATGTCTGTAGGGCATTTTGGTTTCAACAGAATGGTGCCATATTCCATACTGCTGGCGAAACCATCGAGTTATTGAAGTATATAGTAGCATTGGAATTGACACGCAGCATTGGAAATGCGCACACATACTAGCGTGCGAGGACCCTGTTTTCGAAACTAAGGCATGTACCATTCCTTCTTTGAAAATACTACTATTTTTGTCTACATTTTAAAATTCCACAAATGTCAGCACTGTTCTGTTCAAATTTGAATAACTTTTCTAGCGATTTTGATTTTAACATTTTGCTGAATGTAGGTAAGTACAATAATTACGTACATAACAATTTATTCGAATTTGTATTTCTTAAAACTTGAAAACTATTGAATTTATTTTTATAGAACTTTCGTCATTTTTTCTGATTATTCACAACACAAAAAAGTCCTGCCTTTATAAATAGACTATCTTTTTTCTTCTTTATTTTTAGAACCTCAATCAATCGATTTTTTGGATTTCTGTGTTTAAATTCGTCGTTTATCTCAATGTCCCCCTCCCGTAATGCCAATTGTATAATTTCTTATAATGTGCCGTGTACGAAGTGTAAGAAGTGAACGATACCAATAAAGCAGAGCCAAATTAAATTCAATGCAATATGCAAATATCAGGCATGTCCCACTAAAAGAGCTGTATGGCCATTTGTTCTTCCTTCAATGTGCAGTGTTTAGTTGTAAGAGGTGTACAAAGTGTGTAAATGGCAAAAATAAAGCAGAGCAGAATAAAAATGCAATATTCAGTTATAATTATAATGTTTTATGTGTAAATATTCGATTTGCAGCCAATTGTTTCTCTTATTATATGAAGTCAATCACGTGTAGGAGGTGTCAGAAGTGTACGTAATTTACGAGTGGCTTCAATAAAGCAGTGCTAAATCAATTCCTTGCAATATTCAGTTATTCTGTGTAAGTATTCAACCCTTTCTCCCAAAAGAGCTGTAATGCCAATTTTTTTTTTTTTTTGTATCTGCAGTGTGTGAAATATCATATAAAAGGTGTAAGGAGTGGTATAAGCAGAGTAAAATTAATTCCTTTCTAATTTCAATGTTCTGCATGCAAATATTAGTCCTGTCCCACTAAAAGAGCTGTATGGCCATTTGTTCTTCCTTCAATGTTCAGTGTTTAATTGTAAGAGGTGTACAAAGTGTGTAAATGGCAAAAATAAAGCAGAGCCGAATAAAAATGCAATATTCCGTTATAATTATGTTTTATGTGTAATATTCGATTCACAGCCAATTGTTTCTCTTATTATATGAAGTCAATCACGTGTAAGAGGTGTTAGAAGTGTACGCAATTTATAAGTGGCATCAATGAAGTAGGGCCAAATCAATTTCTTGCAATATTCAGTTATTCTGTGTAAATATTCAACCCTTTCCCCCAAAAGAGCTGTAATGCCATTTTTGTGTTTGTATCTGCAGTGTGAAATATCATATAAAAATTATAAGAAGTGGTATAAGCAGAGTAAAATTAATTCCTTTCTTTCCTTGTTATGTGTGCAAATATTAAGTCTTTTCCCGAAAGGCCTGTAATGTAAGCTGCTTTTCTTTCATATATCTGCAGTGTACGAAGTGTATAGGTTCTCGAAGTGTTCGAAGTATATAAATGGCACCAATAAAGCAGAGCAATATTAAATAATAATGTGCATTCTAGTGTAAGAAGTGACAGTGCAATTGTGATAAAAGTGAAATATCCAAAGCCAAGCGGTATTTTTATAAAAAAAGTGAATCTTTAGTGAATGTCAGTGGAATGTGTTTTACAATAGGTGGTAGGAGTGGTAATGCAAAAGCGGAGTTTCCAGTGTAAGAGGTAAATATTCATTTTATTTCTATACATATCTTACATAATGTCGGCCCAGTTTCAATACTTATGCCGTATCCCAGAATTTGTATATATATATTTTTTTTATAAACAACTACAGTAGGTAGGTAAAAGACATACGAGTATATGTACATATATACACAGTCCTGAAAAGATTCATAACATGAAGCCAATATAACTATTTTGAATTTAGAGAGGACGATTCCAAGGACCTGATTGCTACTTCGCTGTCTGAAAAGATACGGATATCAACGGTTGATATCGCGTTTATCCCTAACATAAGAAAAATATTTTATACATAAGCTTCCTATTGGTTTCTCTTTCATAGAGCTTGGCTTACCCACATCAAAAGCATTGCTAGATGATGACTTACCTGAAAACAAAAAGAATGAATAAATTAGTAATTATAATAATAATAATAGTCTTCAAATTAACAAAATTAGTTTTATACAATTCAAAAGTAATTCAGATTTACATATGTATTAACAGAGTATATCAAGAACTCAAACGAAGAATAACTTTATACTAACTAACTCTTATACTATTACAGGACACGGGCGTTGTGAAGTAGAGAGAGAGAGAGAAAGAAAGATTTAGTGTAGTCGTTTGAAACTCAGATAGTATTAAGTTTCTGTAAACTCCAAGGGTAGCAGCGTACAGATAAAAGGGGGGGCTTGTTTGTTTTGCTTTCGTCGTTGCTCATGATTCACAGTATTTTTTCTGTCCAGCTGATGTCATCATCACGATCAAGTTGCATTTTCAGCCATATGACCACTCTACTGCCAGTGTTATGCTTTCGCAGTAGAGTTGACTTAGCTTTCGCAATTGATCGACTTTTTTATTTATTTCATGCGAAATCACATCAGGATTTGAACCGTGAACCAACAGCGTGACAAGCGATGATGTTACCACTACACCACAGTCACCCTCGATGGCCTTAACCCCTACTTTGGGGAAGGGTTTAGAAAAAAAAAAAGGGGAAGTAAGAAGTGGAGACCAGGCATACAACTACGGGTCAAGAAATAATGCAAAACTGGGTTAATAAACTAAAGAGGTTTTAAAGTAAGTCAGATGTGCCAAGTATGCTCTTGCATCTCCCGTCGCTCGGTCGACAAATATTAAAAGCATCGTACTCCGGATTGGCGAACCCAAGAACCCCTTTCCAGCACACGAGTCGTCGTTACTTATTGAACGGCGTGAGCATTTTCGGTACCCAGCACGCACAAATCATTTTCATATTTAAATGCTCGTGCAAAATTTCTCCAATCCGTCCTTTCCTGATGAGCAACTCGTCCCCTATCTGCCACATTTTTATTCTTCGGTTGGCCAGAACTAATTCTTCAAATTTTCCGACGTTTTTTTCAGTAACCACTGACACAGGACGCCCTGGACGGTGGTCGTCTTCACGCAGTGCTCAAAATTGCGAAAATTTCCGATATCGGCTGACATGATATTTATACTGCCAGTGCTGCCGCAGTTAGTGAGAAGATGACGTTTGGAGTATCTCAGGCCGCGGACTTATCGGCCGCCCCTCGAATAATAAAACAGGTGCCCCAGTGGAAGAATTTTCATTAGCCTAATAGGTTCTAAAGAACCGGCTAGAGGAGTGGCTTTGCAGACTTTGTTTATGGCGCACTTTTGCAGTACGATCAACTGCTGTAGTTTACACTCCCACAATCCCTACCCACACCCAATAAATTGTTTTTAAAATATCGCTTGGAGCAAAACCGTTTGAGTCGATATAAACATCGAATGCTGTTTTTTTTATTGCTTTAAAATTGAAAAGTATTCGAACCAACTCATATTTAAAGTAATTTACAATTTCGACTTTAAAACACGTGTCACAACAAGAGGCATTAGCATCAAAAATGTTTTTTTCGTTTCGAGCAGAACCCATCGACAATAGGTACCTACGGCAGTCCTGTAAACTTAGACTACAAAACTTTTGTTTTGCTGCTAACTACTAACTTATGTTCAGCGAGAACCTCTAAGTAGATAGATGGCTGATTTCAGCTACTAAGTTCAAAGGGTTGACTGACCCATTTGCAATTCCCAGATCATCAGCAAAAGCTACAACTTTTCCATTAAAAGGCAGTGCAAATATGGAATTTATGTAAATCAAAAATAGGATGCGCCCAAGGACACAAATTTGAGGAACTCCAAGATTAAGAGTCTTGGGGAGAGTTAGAGTCATCCTTACTTTAACCTGTTGTATCTTTGAGATAAGAAGCAAACCAATCATATTGTGATCAATCATGCCAAAGACTTTAGTTATATCCACAAAAAATCGAGGACAAGATCTTTTGTCATCCAATCCAAAAGGTGTTCGATAATTCCGTACAATAATAAAGAAAACATGGTTTTTCGGTACAAATCTCCTTTTAACTCGATACACTTAGCCCATCGATGCTCCAACTTTTTTAAGCAAGAACTCTGCACGCCTCTGTTGCGGCGATAACCTCTTCATTTGATGCGAATCTCTTGCCTCCAAGCCATGTATCTTCATGTTTGGA
Organism: Pocota personata; assembly: GCA_963082735.1. NCBI lineage: Eukaryota > Metazoa > Arthropoda > Insecta > Diptera > Syrphidae > Pocota > Pocota personata. Next base: position 2,359,662 of record OY720432.1, on the reverse strand, counting down.
TACAGAAAATAGTCGGAGGGTACTAAATCTGGAGAATGTGGTGAATGGGGAAACAATTCGTTCAATTTCACTGTTGCGATGGCGTAGGTGTGAGCCGAAGCATTGTCGTTGTAAAACAGCACCAAACGAGGATATTTTGACATCAATTTCTCGTTGAATCTGTCCAATAAATCTGCATAGTACGCGCCAGTACTTGGTTTAATCTTTCCAAATAGTCGATGTGTATTATTCCCTGCGAATCCCCCCAAAAAAAAAAAAAAACGGTGGCCATGACCAAGTTTCATCAACAGTTACGAAGCGACGTAGAAATTCGTTAGGATTGGGCTGGAACATGTCCGAACACTGCTTCGAAGTGGTCATCCGGATCCGTTTTTAGTCCAAAGTGAGCAATGGCGGAACCTATCGCGTCTCGTATTCAAATAATTTTTCAAAATGTTGTGCACCCTATCATTTCAGATGCCTACAGCCTACAGCAATTTCAGAACCATTTGTAAATCATTTCAAGCGACGACGGTGCAGAGTCCCCATAATGTTTATCCAACTTTGCTTTGGTTTCCGCAATTGTTTTCTTCTACAAATTTATCACTAAACGAAATTCTCTTTTGTTTGCTTCCAATGGCTGTCAAACACAAACTAAATAGAATATATGTCTAATATTTTGTATGTCATGGTTTGAAGAATGTTACCACATGAAACAAACGTCAATTTGCGGCTGGCACCGTCACCTGTCAAGATTGCACGAAATTATGGAGAACCCCTCGTAAAGCTAGAATAAGGAATTAATAATTTTCAAGATCTCAAGCCCAATTGGGTAATATTCCTTCACAAATGGATATCCACGGTAGTAGTACAACAGTTGCAATTCACAGGAAAGTGGTTTCGCTCAATTGAAATAAAGTGATCATTGAACTCATTCGCTAGTTTAAGTTCTCACAATTATTTTTGACTGAGCCTGTACGCAAAATTGACATCGTGTACGCGATCACGAGAGCTGCAGCCAACTTCGGGTCGGGGTCGGCCATTATTAATTTTGGAAAAAGAAGATTAAAAAAAAAAACTGAACTATAATAGTCGAAAGCAATCGGAAGCTAATGTCATAATTCCACGTTAAGTTTCCTTCAGTACTGTCAATTGCTCAAGTAGCCCATAATAGGCGTATGTGTTCGGAAGCAAAGGTTCTCGTTCGATCACCTAAATGAAGCACCATCGGGCGCTGTTAGTACTTAGACCGCTTGTCAAGTTTTAATACGTACACTTACGTAAGTGAGCAAAAGTGAACGAAACTTAACGAATCGAAGCAAAAAGCTATTATGGTCACACAATACAAATCCTGTGTATTCGCTCTGTTTCGGAAGTGGTCGTACGAAAGCATTCTACTATTATAGTTCAGCCTTAAGACAGCGAACACTCGTAAGAGGAGAATTAAGATCAAGTTTGTAAAATAATGCAATAAAATAGCAGAAAAACCTAAAATTAACATATTACAAGTGTAAAAATAAATTTGACTTATGGAATAAAATTAAAAGTCAGGGATACATTAAGGAGAAACATCTACCGTTACTTTACACAGAGGTCACATACTGTAAGACCTAAAACTATATTATCGATATATATAACATTATATATTACACACGCTTGTCAACAATGAAATGAATTAACAATTGCCAAATTGTTAGCGCGCTATCATTCGTAGTTTAGCAGACACAGCGACGTGAAATTGGTAACAGTTCATGTCAGCCACCCTCTAGATGTTCCAACTATGCTATTTATTTTGTCGCCACTGTACATTCATAACGGGGCGCTATTAATGCTATTTGGATGTACTCGTACAGCGATATTGCTTGAACCAGCCTTTATTATGTGAAACTATAATACGCGCAGAAGTTTGTAACTAAAAAAAAAAAGTCCTTTTACATACTCGCATCGCCCACCATTAACTACTTTTTTTTTTGATGAAGTAAAGATCTCTCGCAGATATGCATTTAATCAAGCAATTCCGCTCGAAACAACAGCTCACACATAATTTACAGAGATATAATATATCATCCCATAATAACCATAACCAGCCAGCACACCCAAACCCACAATATTTCAACGAACAGAGACGACATTCACGTCGTCGACGAGTAGGTAAGTTGCGGCATCATTTATTAAATGTATTTCTTCGTTTTGACCAGTTATAAGGGCCGAGACTCTGGTGGACAAGGTTATAACTTACGCCCGAGTAAATACCTCAGCGCGGCCGTAGCGCAGCTTTTCCACTCGGGAGCAGCTATAAAACTTTCATTTCTCCCGAGATATCTTTCCGCATTGATACATGGCTATCATGCACCTAATGCTCACTTTTTTTTTTCTCTACTCTACTTCTCGCCTCGAAACCATGCACACATGTATAGTTATTGCCTTATTTTTTTGTTTGTCTTCTTCTTCTTCACTTCCTTTAGTGACCATTAATCTCTTCCACTTTTCAGAGTTTATTGTTATTGGGAACGAGAATCTCCTAGTGGTGGCCCAGATAGCGAGCGTGCCACACCCACAAGCATACATGTATCATATTATCACATTCTTTCAATAGTGTACTACCCAACTCCCACAAGGAAGTCCATTACCCATTTTAGCCCAAAACATATATACGAGTATGGTCCGACCGAAGGAGATACATATGTGAGATGATGAAGGTACGTGCATGCAATGCCCTGGTTTGGTTAAGCTGGTCAGAGGTGTAGGTGGGGGTGTTAGGAAGTCCTGTCCATAGATGTTGAATTAATATGAAATTAATGACTTTGGATGATTTTTTCGAAAGCCATGATACGGATAGACAACGACGACGATGATGGCAGATTGAAACATGATTTGCGCTCTAGAATAACAAAAAAAAAACTCTGGGGATGGAATGAATCTGCGCGGCTAATCTCGTTTTATTTTCCACTTCAATCAGCAACATTTAGTGGGTAATTCAGTTTGACATTTGGCGTGATATACGAGTATGTACCTACATGTAACATCTCCTCATATCAGTCCGTCATCCTGAATGGGTTTAATTAAGTTTGAGGTAAATCCTACTGAGATTCACAGAGATACACAGAGATGCCTTGTTTTGCGTCTGCTCGCAGCACACACCCTCTCGAGGGTCCATTTAAATTCATTGCACCCACCCTTTTATGTAGGTCGATGAAAATAATTTTTATTACGCAAGAATAAAGTTCGCACCTAAACGTGCGTAGCATGCCGAATGGCAAAGGAGGGGTCGGGATTTTGCGTGACAAATTGCCGGTGTAATGTATGGGGATATTGAGAGAAGTTGGGTTTGCAGTTGTTTGACTTGCGACTCGTGAGTGAATGGGCTGGTTGAGTGACTGGCTTAGAGGGTATTTATTTGCGAAGGTAAAAAGCACTTTCAACAGGCATTTGAATTCGCATAAACCGAGATAAAGTAAAAATGAGAATAAACACGAGAACAAAACGGCATCCTTGGGATGTTTAGTTTAGTATCCCAAAGCGCTGGATGGGGGGACAGTACATCTACAGGGTGTTGTGTGTTTTGAATTTTTATTTCATTGGTTTTTGACTAAGTAAATTTGTAGCTTTTAAATGGAAAAAAGTGATGTAAAGCCATTACTCGCACAGTATCTAGTACCCACGGACGATTAAACAAATTATAAAATTAATTAACTGCGAGTGTTTATTTTTGCACGCATACATCGTAAAGTGCTTGTGTACTTTAAATGGAAAAACATAAAACAAAAAAAAATAAACAGAAAGGTCAGGTGTTTACGGACCCTGGAAATTACGACGGAGCAAATTATTGCAGCAGATTTTCTAACAATATTATATAATAAATAGTAATTATGTGTACTTTATTTTTCAAAAAAAGATTGTACGATTCTACTGATTTGACCTGCTCTCAGGTGAAAGTACGTGCCAAGTGACGGATGTAATTGTGATCGCAAAACCTTCGAAACCACCTCATGAAAGCTTCATCTTATAGCCAATAAACTGTTTGTAAAGAACTGATCTATAAAGAAAGACTGATCTAAAAACTGAAAAAGGCCCTTCCCAAACAACATATACTCGTAAACATTCTGCAATCCTACATTGAAGACAGATACTTTCATATAAAAGAATAGAATGTGCATTCGGAACTTAAATCAAGTGTGCCCCAAGGAAGCGTGCTTGGACCAGTACTCTACCTCTCATGCACCTACGATATCGCATCACTGGAAAATAACACAATTGGTACATTTGCAGATGACATAAAGCAATAACCATTCATCGGAATTCAATTCAGGAAATCCAAAACTGGAAACGAAAGTAGGGCATCAAATTAAACCAGTCTAAATCTGTACATGTAGATTTTACAAACAAAAAGAACGAGCACATACCAATATACTCGTACGTAAATAACCAAGTAATTCTATACGCGAACACAGTTAAATATCTTGGTATGACATTGGACGCAAAACTTCGACATTCGATATGAAAAGATCTACTGGCTAATAGGAAGACATTCCTACATGGAAATCATCCAAAGATTCCAAAACAAAGTAGTGAGAAATATTGTCAACGCACCTTAGTATGTTTGGAATGATGACCTCCACAGAGACTTGGGAATGGAACCGGTAAAAGCTGAAGTCACAAAAGATTCGCCAAAAAACATGAAGGGCGGCTGCGACATCATTCGAACCCTGAACCACACACATCTAGTGAGGAGATTAAGAAGACGAAGATCATTCAAATTAGCACAGCACGAAACGACAACAAGAAGCGCAGGAACTCGGAGTGAATTTATCCCCCAACGTTTTGGGTGGATTGAATCCCACTTATGTTTCATAGCATAGCTTCATTTTTGTTACTTCATGAGAGACGCCAGTGTGTTGAACTTTCTTTTTTTTTTTTATACTCGTATATAGATATATCTTAAATCAATAAGTGAAAGAAAATAGCTTATTAGTCCCAGTGACTAGATCACAAAAACATCGGAAGGATCTCAGCTCACGGGCGTAGAACTTGGTCTGCGCCCCAGCCGAGCATAATCTCTGGGTATCGATACCTGCAATGTGTGGTCTCTGGCATGTGCGGACCTGTGCTGAGATAGAACAGCTGGAAAAAAACTCCTCTTCAGCGTGGCTCTAAACACAGATACGTTCGATTTTGTCCGGGTTAATAAGTAGACTATTAAGTTCACAAAATGATTGCAAGCAACACCATGTCGTCCGCAAAGAGTGGCGTTGTTACCATCAGGCCTTCCACCGTTATGCCAGCTGCCAATGCCGATGGTACATCATCTAAGAATGATGCAAAAGAAGGGGGCTGAGGAGACAACCTTGCTCCACACCAAACCCAACCTCGAACCACGCAGATAGATAGATGAACTTCATAGAAATCCCAATATTAGACAGTTTGTACAAGAGGGTGTCAATAAATCATGCGAAAAGTATGTTTTCCCGTAGGGCTATAGATGTCAGAGTGAGAAGAACTGGTATCACTCTGTCGTCGAAGGCCGTTCGGAAGTTTAAAGTCTATAAAGCACGCGTAATGTTTGTTTTTCTTATCTACGAAGCGTGGTGTTATGGATGACAAAGTGAAGATCTGGCATCACTCTGACGTCGAAGGCCGCTTGGAAGTTTAAAAAGCACGCGTAAAGTTTGTTTCCCTATGAAGGGTAGTGCAATAGATGGAAGAGTTACGCCAGATCTTCAAACAAACAAACTTTAAAAGTGCTTTATACGATACGATATACGATATTGTCGACAGTTACTTGCAAAGCGAATTCGAAATTTAGGGGATTCCCATTTGGGTTTAGCAGTTTCTTAAAATGAGACACAAAGGCCGTTGGTTCAATCCAACATCCCACCTTAAATGTTGCGCCATTCAGTTTTTTTGCAGCTGACCAGAAAGTCTTGCTATCCGACGTTCCAGATATTTCTCTTGCGATTTCGCTCATATACTCTGTTCTTCTTCGTGCACAAATCGATTTATTTGTTATATTTAGTTCCAAATATAATTTCCTACTTGTTTCCGTATTGAATTTTCTGAAGAGCTTCAATGCTGAAAGTTATTTTTTCCTTGCTTTATGGCATTCCTCATTAAACCAGCTATTTTTGTTGAACGCCATTTGTTTGCTTTCGTTCGACACTTTAATTATATTAATGAGGGTGGCCGTGGTGTAGTGGTAACATCAACGCTTGTCACGCTCTTGGTTCACGGTTCAAATCCTGATCTCAACAATCATCTATTTATTTCGTTTGAAATAAATAAAAAAAAAGTCGATCAATTGCGAAAGCTTAGTCAACTCTACTGCGAAGGCATAACACTGGCAGTAGAGTGGTCATATGGCTTAAATGCAACTTGATCGTGATGATGACATCAGGTGGAGGGAAAAAAATACTGTGAATCATGAGCAACGACAAAAAGCAAAACAAACAAGCTCCCCAGTTATCTGGATGCCACCCTTGGAGTTTACTAAAACTTAATACCACCTAAGTTTCAAACCCACTACACCAATCTTCCTTTCTCTCTCTCTCAATTTCTGCAAACGGCCGTGCCCTGAAATAATTTAATGGTATTCATATCCCATTTGGCGCGCGCAAATTATAAAAAAAAAAAAAAAAATACCTTTAAGAACGTTTGGATATAAGAAGAAGTGGCTCCATGTTGGAGATAGAGTTGTTGTAATTTCATCGAGTCTACTTTTATATTCACCTACATATTAATTTTGGTGGGAGCGAACGCCCCCCATTTATTAGGCTTAATACGAGATAAAAACTAATTTAAAAACTAACGATGGAGGGATCTAGTTTAGGCGGGGAGTGCTGCGGTTCAAATCGCAAACTGAAAGGTTTGAGTTAACCTTCCGCAGCATATGAGCTCCTGCATTCGATGTTAAGTAGAAAATTAGCTAGAATATCGAAGTTACTTTTCCAATTAGAACAGTTTACATACGCTGGCATAACACGGATATGTTCTTTCCTTTCTTCCACTTTAACAATGGTTAGATTTTCTATTTTTCTAAAATAGACCCAAATATCATTTGGTCACTTTTTCCATAAAGTTTCCTATTTTTACTAAAGAGAGAGCGGGAAATATTTGTATGTTTATCCAAACATGACATTAAGTAGCATTTTTCCAAAGCTCCAATCCGATTGACATCAAATATATTGGATATTACGTCCAAACAAGTTTTACAAAAGAAGCCAGACAAATTTTAGACAGACATTTTTGGAAATAACAACCGAATGAATTGGAAAAAGGGTCAAAATGTGGGATTGAAATTAAACCAGAAAAAAGTAGGATACATACCCAATTTGAATTCCACAATTTGAAAAATAGGCCCAAAAGTATAACAGTAGCGTACAAAGTTTTAACTATTATTTTCTCAAATTTGTTATCCATGATAGAGTAAATTTGTTCGAATGTAATGAAAAAAAAAAATGTGTAACGCTGAGGGTGTAACAAAAAAGGTGAAACGCTTATTTTCTCGAAAACGACTCCAAAGATTTTTACAAAATTTGGTATTTTATTTAGTTTGGGTCCATATTATAATATACCGTTCAAAGTTTTATCGAAAAAAATCAGTTAACGGTACTTTTGAAAATCGATCAAGTATCATTTCGTTACAATTTTTGTGTGGCTATTATTCCAAACCAATTTGTCTAGCTTTTTTTCCTTCATATTGCAGTAGATGGAAAATACTTTTCCGAACAAACATTTATGCCTTTTTTCCTTTGGAATAAACACCAGAATTTTTTTTGGAAAATTACAGTAATTTGGCTTTTTTCCACAACATTTTTCGGCGTAATTTCCTATGACCTAATTTTCGGGAACCGCATATTTCATCTGAATAACCCAAGTGATGGCCTTTAAGTGTCCATCGGATTTCCGTGGGTGTTTCGTCCAGCGCATTTCGGAGTTTGTTGTCTAGTACCCGTACAAGACGATCTGTATATTGTAACATTTTGAGGGAGATTTCCCTGCATTCAATACCATGGATGGGCAGGTTTGGAAATCTAAATTAAGACAGCTTTAAACCAGTCCTCTGGCACAGAGCCTGTGCTATCGTCTAAAATCTAGAATTCGCATTGTACCGCGAGATTACACCCGCAATTAAGACACTCAAAACGATAAGCTTAATGGTTTCGTCGCGGAACTCTATAAAGCAATGTCAACTACGTCGGCAGATGAGCCTATGACCAAGGAAATAATTGTCAAGCTCCCAAAGAACGTCAAACACCTGCGAGCTTCCAACAAATATCAAAATAATATCTCGAACTCATTACGGATCATCAGAACATGGGTCGAGTAAGAATATTCATTCCAAGTTTTTTTTTCGACTTTGAGGAGGCTACCAGAGGGTTTGTACCTTCGACGCATTGTTTAGGTTGACGGAGGTACCGAATTGCACGTGGGTGGATACTGTCTATGATATGACGAAGAAATGCAATCACCTTAAATAGCAAGCTGCGACTGTTCTGATCAGCAATCAAGTCATTGTGGTTATAAGGCAAGTACTGGCTTTAGAATGTGTCAAATGTACAACTCAAAAATTTAGTGACACTAGCTTGTGTGTAGATACACTTAGGTAACTGGGTCTTGAACCATTTGATGCTCTTGGCAGAGGAATGGTGAGGGAAATAATTGAGACATGGGTCACGAATGTATACCAGACGCAATGGTCAAACGTGAAGAAATACAGACAAGCCAAGATGCCTATTAGAATGTCGGTAGGATCTACCTTGATGCGAGGCTATTATTAGTTGGAAACTAAAAAGATTGCCCCGATATACTTCTAGCAATTCCCAGCGTTTATACTACAAATCGAGGTGATTATCTAAGGTGCGCTGGAGATAAATCCAAACAGGGTACCAACAAGTTATATCCCTTGATAAATACATTCACAAGGCGGAAGCTGGATAAATCCAAATAATAACTCTGGCTAAATGGGTACCAACAAGTCTTATCCTCGGATAAATACATTCACAAGCCTCTAGAAGCAAAACCGGCAGTCGATTGGTCAGAATCTGCGAAAGGGCGATAAACGTATAGCTCACGAAGCCATGCAATGGATCCTAAGTACCCATGGTTGGAGCTGAAAAACGTGTTTGATACCCCTCATGAGTACAAAGGAGTATGTAATTAAATATGTAACCTTGCCATAGCTCAAATCACTTTTTGACAAGTTGTGCTGTATCACTTACTTTACTTGTTCTACAAAATACACTCCTTACGTAAAAATCAAGTTCGACAACTGTCAATGAACTCCAACTTCATCCTAAGTAAAAAAAAAAGATCAAAAGCGAGTAATAAAATATTCCCTGCCCTCTACAGACATGAATGGAATAGAAAAGGAACTCCTACCCCAGATAATGCATATGACATTACTGGGTTACTAAGGCCTTTTTTTATGTCGAGTGTTCCATACGAATGGAATCCTGTTTTCCGTAATGACGTGCCTGCCTATTCCACTGGGTGGTATGCCACCCAAATCAATTCCCTGCAACATATAAAATTTACTACACGTACTCGATTATTGACATGTGTGTGCCAGGAAAAAAAAAACTATATTCCATGCCACAGCAAATCTATTCACGGATTATAAGTGGTGATTTCGCCACAATTCCTTGCAAAAAAAAAATGTCTATAGTCCTTTTTTGGGGAAAACTTCCTTCCTAGCCGGTCTCCATTAAAAAATTGTTACAATACAAAGCGCGCACCCACACATCTTTTCCGTTCAAATCTCTAGCTAACAATTGCATCCACGAAAATACCGCCCGCCCACCACCCAAATCGAAATTTCAATCTACCACTGACCCACTGAGAGAGCTCGGATAGTAATGTCAGCGGTTTTGCGAACAAAGCCAACAAATAAATGCCAAACATTTTACTCCATAAAATGAGAACAAAAGACCTCAGAGTGCTTCATGTGAATGGAAATGAAACGAAGAAAAAAAAAATGTCCTTACTATTCAGAAAATGTCACACATCGTTGAAAATAGGTTTCGAGTGCTAATGCAGCTAAAAAACCCGTGTTGTTGAATGTATTTCGAAATCCAAAAACAATAATCGACAATGGGCGTCGCGTGGGTGGTGATTCTCCCGCCTACAATGGACGTCCCCTTCTTTTTTGATGGGCCATGTGTGTTTCATTCTCTAACAACAATGAATGCCGAACCAAGCAACCCATATACGTCGTTCGTCCTTGCATATCTCGCCGGGCTGAATGGATGGATGGTTGGCTGGCTGTTGGATGGATGGACTCTTTATGCTGCCACAGGAAACGAAAATATACATGTCCACAGTGCAGCAAAAAAAAAAAAAATTTCTACACAATTGTTCTAAGTCACATATGCACTGGCACTATTCGCATCCTGGCACACGCAACAACTCACTCACTCTCTGTCCGTCCGATGATTTTGCAGGTCACTACACATCACATGGTCGCCGTGTTATTAAAATTACACAGGAGGTTCCACCATCACTGTCACTTTTTCTGTGTTTTTATGGAAGGACACCCAGTGGAGCTGGTGATATTTTAAAATTTATGACGAAGAAAAAAAAATATCCTTCTGCCACCAGTAACAGGAAGAAAACTAGGCCGAGTTCTTGTTACATGACAGGAACAATGAACGCCAAAAGACAAATCAGCTGCTGCTGCCTTCCTTGCAGCATGATTGATGAGGTTCTACTACGACGGTTCTGTGGCTTACCCGGCTCTCTGTGTGGTGGTGGCGGTTCCCGGAGGACCGTTTTCGGGTTTCAGCCGATTTTGTTACTCGTATCACCACCGTCGTTGGCAGTGTTAAACGTAGCAGATTGGTTCCTTGTCATCGTTTTAATTCACCATTTATTACATCCTTTGAATTTAATTCGTTGTCATCGTGATTTGAGGATAATTAATCCTCTGGCGGATATACCCGCCAGTAAGAAGCTACACAAAAAAAAGGGTTCATTGCACGTGGTGGAACGCGATGTGTGTCAAGCATCGCGTATACATTATCATGTGTGCAAAAGCAGCAGGAAGTGTACTCCGTATACTCAAGTCAACAAAGTAACTCGGGGCGAAAAAGTCACGCATTCAAACAAGGAAGTCAGATATACAGGGTGGATTGGAATTAATCAACGTTTACTCTTTCACATAATTATTCTTTTCTCTCGCGCTGGGTAGATTCTTTTTTCCTTCCACTTGAACAGAAAGACTAAGCGTGTGAATACATATTCTGCAACAAAGAGTTTTCTAATGACTCTTAATTAAGTAAGAGTCCTGACGGGTTGCGGGGATATTTCGCAGATTTTCAATTTTGTGCGAGTGTCTTTTTGCAAATTGAAAGAGACCATTAGAAGGACTTTGTAAGTGGAATGACGAGTGTCATTAAAATATAAAATGTTTCGTACTTTGTAGAATTTAATTTGTTAAGTTTTCAAGCAAAAAGAAGGATTATGTGCCAAGTAATTTAATTAGCCAGAAAAACTTCTTTTCAAGCGCTACTTATGCCATTGATCATGGCAGGAACCGTGAACGTAAACCGTAAACGCATCAAGAAATGGTTTTGATATTGGATACGACTGACTTTTCTCGACAGATGTCGCTTTAGTAGATTTTTCTTAGTTAACTAAACATTGGACGGATTTGTTGCAGAATATATTACTTTTGTAATATATTTGCATGCGTAATTCGGAATTGGTGCAACGGTTTAAAACTCAGGTGTTGTTTGACCACGCAAACATATAGCATCGAGTCAGGAAACCTTGCATAGCTTTGTAAAACGCATGTAGTAAAAAGTTTGGTAAGAGATGGGGACTTCGTCCAAAAATGGTCTTGTACATACCGCTCCTATCCTTACTTATCGGTCACTGGTTTGGTGGCCCACCTTGAGTAAGAACTACAATATTACAAAATTAAGCAGGCTTCAAACACAATGGGTGTCCTGTCCGACTGAAGCTCTGAAGGTGACTTCTACTTCGTGACCATCGTGCAGCTTAGTAAGACTCAGAGAGTCGGGGCTTTGGCCCCACGGTTATGCTAAAATTCTGTATTTGCTACCAGAGAAACGGAAGCAAAGGCTTGGGATTGATGCGGGAATCTTCTCAGAACCACTGCAAATTTCGGAATCTTACCGTCTCCCGGACTCGTCCAATGTATTCCAGGCGAAATTGCTGGCGATACGCCAGTCTTATAGGACTCTAAGAAACCATTCTACAGCGAATGGTCGCCATCATAGATTCGGCTACCATCCTCCAAACTGGTAGAATAATGTAGGGAGGAACTTGATCTACTGGGCCGTCGGTTTAAGGTCAGTTTCCTCTGGGTTCCAGACCATAGTATCATAGAGGAGAATGAGCGGGCTGACGAATTGGTAAGGCGGGTATTAGCTCTTGATAGATCTCTTGCGGAGAAATAGCACAATCTGTCAAGAGAAAAATCTTCTTGAACATTCTATCAAAGGCCGATTAAACATAGATGTGGCAGAATGCCTAACTGCATAATATCCAGGAATATATGGCCCAAGTGTAATTGGATGAAGACACAAGAGCTTCTAAACAGGACTCGCTCGGACATTGCCAGGGATACATGTGGCCTTTTAATGTCATGCTGCAGTTGTGGGAGTGTGAACGAGTAGGAGACTCTCTTCCACTTCCTCTGCGGATGCCTGGCGCTAAGTAGAGCTAAGCTTCGCACACTGTGTAAACCTTTCTTCGTTGACCTGAATGAGGTATCAGAGATGGATATCATCAGGTTCTTGAACTCCACGGGATGAAAATTGCAGACGGAATGTTCCTTCTCCTCTTCAGTTCGCGCTAATCACAGTTTTCTTTAGGGTCATCTTGCGAGGTTGTTGCGTGGCTTTGTAATGATGAATGGATGGATGGAACATTTTGCATGTTGCTGAGTCTGCCGAGTTTTTGTCAAAATCCCGCTGTCTTTACTTTGCTGTAGTCCATGGGACCTACTAAAAGCTTTCCGTTACATCTTCATGTTCGACGCCCTTCGCCAGCTATATGTTGGTCTTGCTAGGTCATTATGTCGAAAAATATTCGTCGACACGTCAGAATCCATTTAAGTCTGTTCAGCATAGATCGTTCTGACGCTGCGATATATTGCATACAGATTTTTAATTCTGAGCGCGGCGTTCCTAAGCTATCATGGTGAAAAAAAGAGGCAATAACCACCGCCGTCAGTTTGCTGGTGGAGCAGGGAAATAGGTCAGCTGCGTACCAAAAGTTATTCAGCGAGGAGGTTGTATGCACACTCTAGAACAACGTTAACCGACACTGACTTACACCATCGTTAAGTAAGAAAAGATTCTTTCTGGAGTTATGCAATGAAGCAGATAAAAACTCCCCCTCATCATATCGCCCGTTATGCATACTAGACGCGGCTGAGAAAGTGCTAGGATGAGTCATCTGCAGACAGATTGGAACCAATGAAAGAAACTACAGGTGGGTTATCGGAACACCAATATGTCTTCCGGAAGGGCGCTCAAAAATAAATACAATTAGCGTAGTGGATAAAACTGCACAAAAGGCGATAAAAGGAAAGAGATGAAAAGGGACATCAAGAGCGCATTCAACACTTCAAATTGGAGCTATATTCCAGCTTACCTCACCAAAATGGTGACTAGTTACTTCAGGCGCAGAGTCTTAATCTACGATACAGACAGTGAGTCCAAAGAGTACAAGATCACCGAGGTTAGTGGGTAAATAGCCCAGTTTCGTCTTTTGAAGTTTATCACCTCCCAGCGAAGAAAAAAAAAAAAAAAACGCGGCGTTCCTTGCGAATTATTATTTACATCATGCTGACCACATTGTGTGACGTCTTGAGGTACCGACTATTCCAGTAAAACGGAATAGTGTGTGACTGGTCCTATCTGAACTCTTCTGACTATGTACATCCATGTCACTTGTATAACTTGTCCTTGTCCTTAGTGGATTGTTTGGATAAGTTTTTGTACTTTAAAATCCATTTGACACAGGATTTCTTCAGAAGTATCACAGGCTGATGCAGACTTCAGGCAGACAGATTTGTTCGATTTTCTTTAGATTAATCAGACTTTGGAAAGCATTTTTGGAATCATCCATTCTCTCGAATTTTATCTTCAAATCCTCACGTTCACTTTTAACTCATAATCTTTTGCGTTACAACCATAAACCAAAATTGCCTAATTCTACAATTTATCCATGAACGGTGGTTACAAGGTTTCACAGAGAACTCCAGGTACATACTCGTAGCTAACACCGCAATACCAAGTTCCATAATAACATAGCGCCTTGATCCTTATCCAGATGTCTCCAGTCACGCATTACGAGTTGCACATCTCTCATCTGCTGCACTCCACACAGACAAATACGAGTAAGCTTAGTGAAAGTAGAAAAACCACGCAAGGATTGAAAACCGCACATGCACGAATTTTCTTTTTTTTGCTTTGTAAAACCATGTGGACTGGGAAAGGAAATGTTGTCATGAGACTACTGCAGTGCTACTACCACAACCACTGCATAGGACAGCAAGTTAATCAAGCAATTGTATTACATTTCCAGGTACTTTTGTGACTGCATACCGAATAGGATTAAAGTAAAAATTTAGGTCGAGTCGTGTGGCAAACACCATCTGTTATACGCTCCACGTATAATGACTGTCATGTCAGTTTAACCTTTACACACTGAAATTAAAATGCCAAACCAAAACAAATTTGAAATTCTTTCCCTCTCATCAGTCATCCCGCACCTGTTTACATGCTCGTTAACCATTCATTAATCTGACTTTTAAATGGAAAAAAAAATCAATACGAACCTCTTACGTCACACACCTCGATTTCAGTGGAAGCGACCGACAAAAAAAAAAACGAACATCGGCTTAACACGTCTGAAAGACTGATAAGAGGTTAATAGCCAGATAACAAGTCCTCGAAATGAGTGGCATGTGCTCAAGGTTCACATCTTAATTACTCGTGCGCCCAATGATAACTCACTTCGTAAGTGTTATCGTTCGAAAATTTTAAAGATCCGCCGATAGTAGCCTCCCTCCTCGAGCAACAGAAGAAGAGTCGGATTAATCGTTTTCGATTATTCTTCATAACATGACCCCTGGCATCGGTCCCAATTTGCAGATACCTACGTTTGCTCCTTTCCGGGCCACCAGATGGTATAGAAGGAAGGCATTAGGGAAATAATGATCTGCTAGCAAAATTCCCCATCCATATAAATCGAGTTGTCTGCCGCCCCCATCCTCCACCCGGCATTCCGTTGTTTCGTAGAAAATAACTTTTAATTAAAAATTGCCAAAGAGAATATCGGGGAATCGAAAGTCTGTCGGCCAGAAGAAGAGGAGAATGAACAAACGATTGAGAAATAGGGATCAACAAGGCATCTCTCACACCCCTCCCCCCACTATAGTCGGTGTGGTGGACGACGGAAATAAAGGAAGCAGATGGAAGTTCCGATTGGCCGTGTGGCCGGATGAATGGTTGGTTGCTTTGCTCTGAGGCCATTGGGAATAAATGTCAACACAAAAATTGTTTCAATGATTTCTTGTGTTTTCTCTTTTGCTTGCTTGTGTCCTATTCCCATTATAAATATACGTACGGATTGTTATGTGTATCCCCATTGTGTGTATTTGCTTTGATTGATTTGTTTGCATTCATTGTGCGGGGCCACTTGATGCTATGTAGCTGAGACCCAGCTGCACCAGCTGTCTTGGCACTCAATTGCTTGGGAATAGGGAATGTGGAGAGGCTTGATTGACGTCATGGCACTGCTAACATATGAATGCGCTCATAAAACTCAAATTTATCATAATCGAGTCAAGACTGGTCCTTCTTTTCCAAGTCGTTAATTTTGTGTGCTGGTGGCGAAGTATCTGGGGGTCAGTCATCTAACCCGTTTGGCGATAAGCGATAAGTTTGCCAGTTGCGCCTAATGGTGTTTGAATGAATTCTTAGAGATAAAGTTGACGCTGTGCTTGAATTGATGTCTGTTATGACCTTTGAGCGGTAACGGCGATGATGAGAATGCCGCCAGAGTTATTCTGTGCTGAATGTCCAATAAAGCTGATAATCGCAGATAGACAGCGGTTATCAAAACTAAACCAAACCAAATGAATCTTAATCTTGATCTATAAATAGGCCGTTGGAATGTTTCAGCAGTTGTATAGATAAAAATCATTTTTATGGCAGTGACAAGAGAAATAGAAAGTGAATTTCATTAGCTGCAAATTGCAAACGTTCGTGATTAGGCATTTCGACATTCATCACCGTATCATGAGGTTTTTTTTCTTTATGGATTTACTTTATGGACTCAAACTGAAGGTCGAGATTAACACTTCGTTTACCAAGAGGTATTCCATCAACTGTACTGAACGGATTCGTTAGTTTGGTTTGCTGGGTGTCAGGCCGCAGAGACATACCGGGTAACTGCAAGGCTGACGAGCTCGCTAGAAAATGCACAGCCCTCAGAATTATGCCGCAAAGGCAAAATTTAGGTATGCCTCTCGCTACGTATAAACATTTACTCGTGCTGGATGCAATAAAAAATGCCAATCACAGATGGGAGCCTCTTACTACTTGCAGAGTCTTTGGACAAATCTAGCCCAAGCTAGATAAAAAATGCTCTGATAGATTGGTTTTGCTAAAACGATCGCAGATCAGCACCGTCATCGGTGTCCTCGTGGGGCATTGTCCTATCAGTCTACAGGATAAAAGACTGGGCCTCTTTTCAAATGATTATTGCAGAAGCTGCAGGGACGGGGAGAATGAGGAGGAGGAAACGAACCTCCGTTTCCTTTGTACATGTCCAGCCCTGTTCAAAGTGCTCCATATAGGGGCTTCATTGTTCAACGACCTCGGCGACCTGGCGAATATTGGCATCAGAAGCATTCTCCGCTATATAGGAAGCTCCGGCTGGTTCAACTAGCCCTTAGGTAGTTAGATTAGCAATAGATCTCGTGATATCACAATGGACCTCCTTTGGTCTAAGTGTATCTGTACTTAGGTACAGACAGCCACACTAATCTAACCCAACCTAAAGCTCTGATAGATGTTGGGGCGACGATGGAAAGTCGATTAGGATCATTTATCTGAGATCTTAACAGTTTCCTTAGAGCTGAACAAGAAAAGTAGTACAGTTCAGAGGTTACCTTGAGTCTGTAACGGAGCTGGAGACAATGCTCCAGTTGCTTCCTATTGATATCTATGGGAGGCAAATGACAGCCAAAGCAGCATTGCGGCTACGGGAATCCTCACAGTTGGCTAACGCTAGTAAACATCACAAGATGACTGACGGATCACTGTAGTATTTTTCAGGTGGAAATTACGGTTTTCAATTAACGCGATAGAAGTCACGCAGCTACAAAAGCCTTAGAATAACCGACAGTACGATTCATGTTGAACGAGATCGCTGGCTGATGCGACGTTTCACTATGCTGGGTTCCTGGACAAAGTGACGTTCCGGGTAACCAATATCAACACTTGTCTTTCGTCGAAGCAGATCTGGCCTAACTTGGATCCGAAGAGAACAAAACAACTTTTGTCCATAAATAGAAAATGCCTAAGCACTATAATAAGAACCCTCACGGGGCACTGCTTGATAGGTACGCGTGCTATTAGGCTGGAAGTTTCCTTCAACGATTTCTGTAAAAACTTATTTTTAGTCTAAGTGTATACGTCAAACGGTTCAAAAGTTATAAGGGTGTGACAAACAGACGAACGGACGGACAGACAAACTTATAAATACCGGAACCCTGAAAAGAAAAACACTCATAGGTCTCTCTTTTTTACTGCTGAAATAAAACATGAAAACCGTCTTAGAAAGGTTCAGTTAAAGGAGTATAATGTCCGACCTGACATTGCTCCCTATATACTTATTCAGGAGTCTGGAATCATCCTAACGAAGTAAATTTCCAGCATTCCGATTCTTAAAACGCTCCTCCACAGCCTGGTGGTTAATGATTCATACATAAGTACCACAATTTTTGTAAAAAAAATCCTTAACACGGTTTAAGAAACTCCGCAAGAACTCCACCGGTCCAGAGACTGTTTTATTTAACTTGATACCTCTCATCTGTGCGTTTATATTCTTTCTGCTAAGCAGGTGACAATCTGCCACTTTTGCTATAGGAATAAGGATGAATCTCCAACGTTCCGTTGTTAAAAGGTATGCTGAAGCAGAGATACGTCTCTAGCGCTATTAGATTCTCGAAAGTTTTCAAAACGAAGGAAGTATGGCTTACAGTTCTGGAATACTTCGCACTACACTAACCAAAAACTACATTCAGGATGTGGGTTCTGTGTAATGTCTCATTAAATTTTCTCGAGCGGGTCTTAATACCCAAGAACCTGTCTGTTTGATCTTTTGGGAACATTTTGCTTGCCTACCTCGAAATTGTACGAGTACCCTGAGCAGGAACATTGACATGACTTCACTACGATGTGCCAAAGTAACCTTAAGATGTACTTATAAACATCTTAGTAGATCCCTCTTGTACCCCACGTCAATGGCAACGACATGAAAGAGAATCCATTCTATGAAATAATGGCCACTTAGCAACCAACCTTTGGACAGATGTACGACTATTTTTAAGTACCTAATAAAAATAATAGAATACGCAATAAGTTCTCCGAACACCCCTCGTATTTGACATTTTATGTAAGTCAAACAAAATTTAAATTAAGCTACAAGGCACCAAAACACAAGTAGGTTCAACATACTCTTCACGTTTACGAACATTTTGGCGTAACATAAACCACCTATAAGGAATTCCCATCACGCGCATGAAATACCAACATTCTTAGGGGGATTAGATTTAGCAGGAACGATGTGCATTTCCCATGACAATCTCCCTTCGGTTGTGAAGGCATATTAACTATATTGTCGTGTTTAATCAGCATAAAGTTCACGATTTTAATTCCAAAAAAATTAACCAACAGAAAAAGGCGTTTCTACGAATTAATATTCTTCGACTTTAGTTTAATTTGATGGAATGTTTTTTCCTACAGAAGAAAGCTTAATACATCAACATTCCTGAAGTGAAACATTGGAGAAGTTGAAAAGCCCTGAGGATTATACCTTTTGCGGTAGGCGATGAACTCTGACATTTTGCCTTCCAAATAAATAAAATAAATAGCCTCATAACCACTCCTCTGCGGAACACAAATCAAATGCCAGATTGTTTTCACATGCATCAAAGAATATTTGTAGGTAACAAAAAAAAAAATTACAGAATTGTATTGATTTATTGTTCAAAATTGAGATAAACGAATAATTTTGAACCTAAAAGATGTCAAATTTAAAATTATATCTTCTGGCAGGCATATGTTCACGTGATTTGGGAAGTGTTTCAGCATCAATATTGTGCACTGCCAAAGGGGAGTGAGAAGACTTATCCTTGCTTAGACTATAGGTAGTAGTTTCTAAAGGGTGTTTTTTTGAGAGTTATAGGATTTGAAATTGAAATAAAACACACACAAGTTGAGCAAATGAGCCAAAGATAATTTTATGGTATTAATGATGAAAAATGATTTCGGACATATGGCCACGTTCCTAAGACGGGAGCGTCTCAAGAACTGCATCCTGGAGCTCCAATTTTTGACCACTTTCTCGAGCATTTGAGGCTTCCAAGGCTGGAATCGTTGTTGGCATAAACTAACGTCTTCAAATATCCCCACAGAAAATAGTCCAACGGCGTCAAATCACAAGATCCATGTTGTCATCGAACGCTTCCTTTAATAGCTCGATAGTTTCGCCGGCAGTATGGCATGTGGTTCCATTCCGTTGAAATCAAATGTCTTGCAGACCATGTTCACGCACTTTGGAAATAAAAATCGATGACCATGGCTCTGTACCGGACGCCATTGACGGTGACATTTCGATTTTTTTTTTCATTTTTGAAGAAGATGATGCCGACAGCCCATAAACCTCATCGGTAGCTGATGGATTACCTTTGGATTTTCCTCGCTCCAAATCCGACAATTTTGCTTATTACCAAAGCCACTGAGACAGAAGTGAACCTTCCCTGGTTACACGGTTGCCTCCGGAGATAGTCAATCTATTCTGTAAACCATGCCGGGAATGGATGAATCAGACAAAATAGTCGAGCGAAAGATACCAGGGCAATCAAATCCTCTGCTCCATATAAGGCACCAGGAATGGATAACATTCGACCAATGATGGTTCAGGCGGATCTTCACAAGCTGCCTTAAACTAGGGTATGCCAGTCACACCTGTCATCGTTTCTGCTCAAAATTTTCAAACAATTGATAGACATATTCGTGAGATGAAGGGTAGATTGGTTGATACAGCTCTTCATGGAGTAGTATCAACGATAGGAAGAGGGAGCTTTCAACACCTTGAGTGCCGAGCAGTCTGAACAGAGACTCTGCACCTGGATTGGACAGATGCTTGAGTCGCGTATAATTAATTCAACCCTGGGGAATTTCAATAGCAGAAGAAAGGTGAGTAGAGGGGTAGCGTTCTATCACCGCTTATAAGGCTCCTAGTGGTCGATGAGATTTTGGATACACTAAAGAAAATAGTTTCAACGTACGCTGACGATATTGTCATCCTGAAGTCAGGTAAATTTCTTCCAGTTCTCAGTGAGAACCTCAGCTACGCTACGGGAATCAATCCTTTAAAGACAAAGATTTGTCTTTTTTACTAGAAAAAGATCGACACTTGTAGCAGTTGAACTAAATTTTTCAAGGTCAGCAAGATACGTGGATGTTATTTAAGACTCCAAACTATACTGGGAAGAAAATATTGAGGATCGCATAAAGGAAGCATGTTTAGCCTTTTTATACATGCAAAAAGACTTTCAGCAATACTTGGAGCCTCAAACCAGCCGAGACTTATTCTAACGTACGGCTCGACAGTCTGGTGGAAGGCATTTGAGAAGAAATACCATCTTTCAAAGCTCACCAAGATCTAGAGAACGACCTGCATCGGGATTACAGGATCTATTAGATCGACACTCACAGCGGCAATGGACACCATGCTAAATCTCATTCAGTAATAAAATCCTGGCTAAAGATGCATTAAATCTAAAAGAAGCTGGACTTTGGTCATCAGCATCATACCGTCATGTTTCCATTCTATCCCGATGGGAAATATATAGAAACTTGCCAGCAAGTCACAACCAAAAAGGAACTAGCCTTCAACACAGACGGTCCAAAAATGGGCGTCAGTACAGGGGCTGACGTGTTCTGTGAAACGCTAGGAATGAACCACTCCTTTAGAATTAACAACTACGCCAGTGTTTCCAAGCCGAGTGTACAGTCATTACTCAGGATGCAAACATTATCTTAGAAGACTATTTCGTCGGAAAGATAATTACGGTACCCAGTGACAGTCAGGGTTAAGGTCTTGGACTCCCGATTTTTCCTTTTTTTGTAAGGAAATTTCCAAATCCCGGAGCACATTGTAAACCTCTTTTTGGTTGGAGAAACTTAGATTTTATTCGTTTCTCTTATATGCTCGGGTGGCTCTTGGTTGCTCTTCCCCGTTCGGACTCGAACCTGTGTAGCTCAAGTCACAAGCAAACGCACTACCCACTTCGCGGTGGCCACCATATAAAACTAGTAAACACCTGCAAAAGACACCTAAATGAGGTATCGAGAGCCAATACGGTGACTCTATGCTGGGTGCCAGGTAATGAAAGAGCAGACGAACTTGCAAGGTCAGCATTGCATATTACGCAGGGTCTCCCTTTCGACTACGAAGCCACTTGTATAACCAACAGGCGCTGCGTCCACATAGATACCTTATGTCCCGTCTATGACAAAAAAAAATCACTTTCTTTAGTTAAGCTAAATCGTAATAACACACGAGTCGTTTGTGCCATTGGTGTTCACGCGGAGCTCCACGGGGTTATATCATACATAACGATTATTGCAGAAGCTGCAGGGACGTCAAAGAAATTGAATCGGTTCGTCATCTGCTATTTGAATGTCTTGCTCTTATCAACAAAAGAATGAGTACTCTTGTCAGTCACTTTTTCATTGAATTGGAGGACTTCCTGAAATTCATATCCTCGTCCGGGTGGTTCTAAATCGGCGGTTTTCTTTCTTTTTAGGTTCCCAGGGCAATGGACCATATGACTGTTGGCCTAAGTCAGCAGTGACAAAGCAAGTCACATGGCACCCATCTACCTATCTTAACATCTTGCAGCAAACAATTACGCAACTACAATGAACTCAAAAACATCATAAACATCTCTAGTAATTCCAGTTTTATCACACAAGCAATTCACCCATCTCTCAAAGGCTCTCATCACTCCTTAGTTCATCTTTTCACATAATCTGAATAAATCATAAAATTCAAATGGCAAGAGGCATTCTCAAAATTTCAGTTCTACCCAACTCTGTCAGTATGCCAGAGAATCATCAAAGTTAGCATCTATTTTTAATACAATTTTTCCTCAATACATCAGGGGGAGAGACGGGGAGGAATTTTTGATCAATCGTTAGAACCTGTTTTTTATGTTCCTTTCAAATATGCATACAGCACGTAATTAATATATTCCGGAGAATTCGTCTTTCACTTCGGCTGGTATAAAGTTTTCACGTAAAATATTACCCCCTACGACCTACAGAGTCGTGTGTGCGGGACATTTCCATTAACGGCAGAGGAAATTATTAACTGGAACCAGGAAGGGCGTTAATTGCTCCAGTGACTTTTGTCATCTAACCACACATGAGATTTAATGAAAATCCAACTAACCAATAGACAATGGGAACCAGTGTAGACAGCATGCAGAGGGGGGGGGGTAGAGAAAAGGACTATAATCGTTCCTGAATGCACGCAATTCATAACCACCAACAACAATTCAACGTCAACCACCTATCAACCCTCCGCCCCATCCCCACCTAATGAGACAGAGTCAGCAATTCTCGATGTAACCCTTCATTTTGCAGCACAAATTGTGAAGATGGGTGGGGGTAGTTGCAGCAATACCCTCCCACACTCTCTGTCAAGTTGGATGCACAACTTACCCACTGGCTGCGTCTCTGCACCACCCTACATCCTGTACGACGTCCATGCTAATTGCATACAATTTAAGCAATTCCTCTGACATTTCTCCGAATGCAATACTACAGATACACACACATACAGCCCACTTAGTTTCACAGCCCCCTAAAGGCGACGACTACACACAAAAGATACAAGATACGAGTACACAAAGAAAAATCAAGAAAAGTATCTCTAGACGTACTAGCAATAAAAATGCATAAAAGAGAAAAATTTATTAGCAAATTTATTGCAGAAAGCCACTTGAACGACTGACAACGATAAGACAAACAGACATTATTGGGTCTTGGAGCATGCATCGGCTTCGGCGTTAAATGGCCACAGAGCGGGGTCGGTCGGTCGGTCGGTCGGGGTTTAATATGCTTCGCACAAGACGTAACGAGGTCACGCTGTGTGAAAGGAAAATCAAGAGCCTCGCTCGTTTAATATACTCTACCGGACGATGATGGACGAACGAACGAACAAACGGACGAACGGACGGACCATCTGTCTGTCAGGGAA
Organism: Pocota personata; assembly: GCA_963082735.1. Taxonomy (NCBI): domain Eukaryota; kingdom Metazoa; phylum Arthropoda; class Insecta; order Diptera; family Syrphidae; genus Pocota; species Pocota personata. The sequence continues at coordinate 2,336,151 of OY720432.1, read as the reverse complement.
GAAAGTAGTCAAGTAGCTGCACAGCACTAGGAAGCAGATGTGTTTATTCAATAGCGTGTGCATGCATTTTGTGCAAAGCCAAACAATTAACACTCTCTGTGAACGATGTGCTGGGTGGATCAGCCATCGGTTCTTTTCCTTGAATCAATGTTTTAGTAGTTTGTGCAGGAGATGCATCTGTGTACACTTTTTTTTTTAGAAAGTGAATCGAATGCGTATAACACAGTTCTTTAGAACTCAAAACATAAACAGAATGAAAGATATATTATCTGAGAAATGGTTTTGAATTTTCAGACTATATGCATACATGATTCTGGGAAATCCTATGCGTACGATGGCCGTATTTCTTTTGATGACTTCAGGGTCAGAGATTAAGAAGAGTGCAATGTAGCACGTCTTAATGTAAACAAAAAAACTGAGTTTTTAAGCCGTCCCTAAGACCGTTTAAAAGTTTGCTCCATGGCGGGAAATTTAATACTCACACTACTCAGCAAAAATATGAGTACCGGAAACTTGTTCGGCTTGTGGCAATGATCTGACTAAAACATCATTTGGTCATCTTTCAATTTTTGTTTATTTAAACTGGCACACTCGACTCTGCCCGTGCCAAAATGTTGGAGACATTTGTTTTCTTATGGTTTAGTAATAAACACACATCAATTAATTAATAAAATCCCCGTCCGCAAATTGTTAATTTCCTAATTTACTGTTTATTTCATATCGCTTCCTCAAGTGTCCCCAATATCGTGATTCACACTGTTTAGTGCGTTTCATTTCAGCGTATTCGAATAGCGTTCAGTGTTGTAGCGAAATATTTATTCATTCGTTCATTAATATTTCCATCCATGTAATCTCGGTTTCAGTTAATTTCATTCGATTGTCCGCTGAATGCGCTCAGCGGCTCCGCTATATTCCAAAATGTCAGAATATACCTCGAAGTTAATACTTAACAAATAGCAAGCAACTAGGAAAAAATCATTCGCATACCTACGTTTAGTCAGGAAAACAGGCAGACAGACTATGTAACATGAGGCCAACAAAACTTATATAGGGTGTCCCAAAATTCACGCAAGTTTGGAATTTTGCGCCATTTGTGCGGTAAAGTGTTGCCAACGAAAAAAAAAAAAAAAAGAGCGTGACAGCTGACAGTTGAGGCTTATTAAAAATGGAGTGCTACACGAAAGAACAACGCGTTTTCATTGGCGACATAACTTTTGATGCTGATTACAAATACAAATACTTTTGGCTGTCTATCGTTATTACTTCTCAAAGTCACAAACTATGTATCATACTTAATAATCCCTGGATAGGGTATACAAATTAATATATAAACAATTTCGCTTAAATTTCAAATCAACTAGCACATATGTACATATACTGGTATCATCTCATTGCGTAGGTACAAACTAGTACCAGGATTTGTATTATCTTGAACAAAGCTACCAGGGCAATGTTTTAACGTCTCAACGTGCGTAGCAAACTTATGGCCAACTAACTCACCAGACTCTAATCCCTTGGATTACTTTGTGTGGGGCGTAGTTGAACATAAATCCAACAAACATCCCCACAATACATTCAAGCTCTAAAGGACCATTTAATTCTGGTGTTATCAATACTGAAGGTGGTTTTATTGATTAAATATGGGCTACAGAAGAACATATATATTTGTATTTATGTGAGAAATTATATTCTAATAGAGGTTTTTTTTTGCATAAGTTATGGTTTTTTTTTTTCAAATTTGTTCTCAAATAGCCTCCACACCCTGGATATACCTAGTCATGTCATAAATACTAGTACACGTCTGAACGCACTCATAGTGAAACTAGTATTGAACACATCCATTCTATATTGACAGGTAGTCATGTCATAAATACTGGTACACGTCTGAACGCACTCATCGTGAAACTAGTATTGAACACATCCATTCTATATTGACAGGTATTCTATGAGTAACATTTATACTACTCGTATGCCAACGAGCAAGAGGATTTAAACAAATGTCGTTTGTAAATATGGGTGGGCGTTGTAATTGTTGTAATTACCCTTCACAAGTGTAATAAGGCGAGGCAATATTTTCCGGATCTTGCGACCGGAATTTTGTGTATCGAACTGTTAAATTGTTTGAGGACACTGGTGGAGTAGCTGACCGTCAAAGAGCCAGACGCCCTCGCACTGTCAGAACTCCACAGTCAAAGCAGAAAATCTTGACACGAAAAATGAAGATATCGCAGAAATAAATATGCCTAACTTCACAGCAGACGATTGGCCGCCAGGCAGTACCGGCCTCAATCATTTGTATTATAAGCTGTGATCTACTTTAGAGGCGGTGGCTTGTTCTGCTCGACACTCAAATATTGAGTGCTTGGAAAGCTCACTTATCGATGTAGTGAACAATTTCCCAATGGACGAGGTGCGTGCTGTCATCGATTGTGGGTAAAACAGAAGGATTGTTGGCGGTAAAGAGGTATGTCCCGTATGATCAAAGGGCTACATTCGCGGATACGGATACGGGTAGCGATTATTTTCAAAATATCCGCGGATAAGTTAAGAAGCAAAAAGAAAAATAAACGTGCTCGGTTTAGTTATGTGCGCAAGCGGCCTGCACTACTGTTCTGCAGTTAATGGACGGAAACCACTTTCAAGTTTCATTATGTTCCATTAAAATTGATTCAGTCCCAGAAAGATATAAGTTCCAAAATCGACGGTATCGTTTCTTTATCTTATGCAGGGTGTTTGGGGAATACTGAGACAAATTTAAACCACACACAGTTAGTCATTGTAAAAAAAAAAATAAAAAAAAAGTCAACTATTTTTCTGCTGAAACTTAAATATAAAAAACCCAGATACGGATATCCAACACATCTCTGGTGGCAAATAGGAGCTTTGGTTGTATGTTACAGTATAGTGTAGTTTGCTTATATTAACACGAAATATACGTTTCTGAGATAATAATACAATTTTAATATTCAATATCTTCAACTGTAATTGCAGCAATTTTTCAAAACGGATCTAGGTCTGTTTCACGCATACAGTGGTGGTTTTTTTTTATAATTTGCGCGCGCCAAAGAGGATATGAATACGTTTGTGAAGGAGAGAGAGAGAAAGAAAGAAAGTAATAAGAGTGAATTGTGATCCCATCTTTATAACTCATTCTACCTACCTATCAAATTAGGTGTACGAATTTTCATTACCTTCACTGTAACACACTTCCAATAGCACCGGTAAATTTTCATGAGCATTTATCAAAGCACCGTTATTTTCATTTACGGAACTCAATTTTCCAAACAAAAAGGAAAAAAAAAATTCTGTGTAGATCTCCAGTATTTTGGGCATACTTTCGTTCTTTAATTCTTTGGTTGAATTTATTGCAGGAGTTGTATCCAAGTGTATTAGGTGGATTTTGTTTGAATAGTTATGAGACAAGGAAAGCATAGTTCCGAGGAAAACGACGGCTGATCATCCAACTTAGAGATTAAGGCAATACTTAGAAATTTATCGCAGATGCTCTTCAACGTTCATCAAGATTATTAAAGAATACCTTTTGATTCTTTTAGACTGGTAAACTCTTTTTTCACCATTTTAGTGTACTCTTTTTCTGATTTTACGCGTTTATGATCGATTTTTGGTGTTTTTATTGTTAATGGGCCTTTCTACTTGAATGTATAAAATTCATATTTTCCACCGTTTCCGTCCGTCTTTCTAATCGTGCCACGTCTAAGAATTTTAGGAGATTCATTGCCACTCCTCACAAATTTCTGATAAAGTTGATCACTTTCCGTATTCCAGCCTGGGATATATTCCCTGCGGAAACCTGTTGGGATGTGCCTTTTTGCAGTGGAGTACCAACAAATCTTCCGTAGTTTGCTGTTGTTGGCGGAATCTATTGGATATTAGCGTCCAGATCTTTGGAGCTATCTTCTCAGGAAGGTTTTGAAAGATTGAAAGGGGATGACTGGTCCGTGGTAGCTGTGTGGGAAGTCTGTTAGAACATTTCTGGTTTTTGGTATGGGTTGAAAAACACAGTCCGGGGTTGTCATCTTACGGAATATATCTCTGTCTTTTGCATTAAAAATTATGAATATGGCATTAGCTCCGTATTTCCACAAACTATGTTGGCTATTCAAGTCTGCAACATATATAGCATGTACATAACTGGGAAACCCCATAGGCGGACCAGTAGGGATGAAGTAAAGTGGGAGGATTGTGATTCTTCTACTCCGGATCATAACTTCGCCATTATAAGAAGACATAACTGAGAACGCTACGCTTCCTTGGATACGTATATAAAGCTGAATATATCACCTATGTGAATATTGACAGCTGAACAAAATATTTTTGCATAGAATTCGCCTGGTGTATTCTTATCGTCCGTCTTCTGCTTGAAAATAGCCGTCATCAGAACCAACAAAATAATAGCTCCATATGCCAGGTGAAAGCCACAGAACTCACACCAGAAAATCGCCTCAACTACAGAACTCGACACAAAAGCAAAGACTTTCGAAAAAGCTTTTAACACAGCTTATATAGTCTCGTGTCCAATCAGATATAATAAGAAACCATTCCCTCCTTGGTGGAATGAGGGACTCTCTAATCTTATGAAGTTGACGAGACAAACCTTCAATATCTCCCACAGGTGTAAATACTGGCAGCCTTATAAAAACTGCCTTGAGTTATACAAACAATCTGTCAGAGTGGCTAAGAATCAGCCATGGACAGAATACTGCCAATCTATTGATATCCTCAAGGACTCTGCAAGACTTTTATCGAAAGAAAACTCCAATCCATCCCTCCAGAGGAAGGCAGATCGGGAATTAACTGAGGTAACTGCAGAATCTTTAGAACTTCTAATAAATACCGGGTGCAAAGATATCAGAACCGAGCTAATCAGTTTAACTTCCTTTGTTTTGAAGACTCTCGAACGCGTCTTAGATAACCATCTGCGAGGTATAATAGAAGAAACATCCCTCTCCAAATCCCAGCACGCATACCTCAAAGGAAGATCTACAGAAACAGCTCTTCACGAAGCAGTACGAACAATACTGACAGACATAGAAGGAGCCTATAATAATGTACACACTGAAGCAGTTCTAAGGTCCCTTCCGGAGCTGGGAATAGAAAGCTATCTAAGTCATTGGATTGTTTCTATGGTTAGTACTAGAATTATTTAGGCAACACTAGGTAACAGCAATATAACCAAATTTGCCAGCAGGGGAACACCTCAAGGAGGTGTTATTTCATCCTGGGAACGCCTCGAAGACAGTTAAGTATGGTGGCGGTAACATCAAAATTTGGGGTTTTAGAAAACCTTTAAAATCGACCTTCCAGGAAGATGACGACCTCAAACACACTGCCAAGGTGGTGACTAGGTGGTGACTAGATGGTTTAAGCAACATAATGTATCGGTTTTACCATGGCCCAGACCAAAACCCTATCCAAAATATATGGAAAGATTTGAAGAATATGGATAAGAAAACAAACATAATAACCAGGCGTTGTGGATGCTGATGCTTAATAAAGTACAGTTTTTTTTATCGAAATAATCGAGTGACAAGGTTTCTTATTCTTTTGACCACCACTGTATACGCCATCGGATATCCGGTTCGAAGTGAAATAAAGCTCAATGAGAATGTTCACACATAATCCGGCATCGGATATACGCGCCTTAAAAATAACGTCGGATAGTTAAATATACGAGTACGTCGATAGCGATTAGTCCTTTGTTTAACTGAACTATAAATAACACGACAAAAATACCATTGGTTTGGGTAGAGTTACAATATCTAATTCCATCAACCTTCCGGCCAGTTTTAAGCAAAACTTAAGCTCAGAATCAAATGACAGATTGTATGTAATAAAAGTCGGAGAGTCATACCTACTTTAATGAAATTAAACGTAAAAGACCTTGTACAAGAATGAACCCAAATCAAATAAGTTTATTCCCAGAATTACTGGATTTCTCCCCTAACCAGTGGCAGATCTTAGGAGGTACTTATTAAAAATAACATAAAATGTATGCCTGTTAAAGCATTGGCTATACGATTGTGTATGGCGTTCGGTCGTATTCTCTTCTTGAGAACGGCTCGAATTCTCTGACATATGCTGTGTCGGCATTGAGTCATCACTTCATTGTTTGCGTTACATCATTCAAGACAAAGCACATTATTCATAGCAATGCGAGATCCTTCACAGTCACACACATGGCCAACTTAAAAGGATCTCATGTCAGAATAAAACGAATAAAATTCAACAAACAGATTGAAACCATAAAAAAGCGTAAACGAAATATAAAAACGAAGCAAAAACTATCAAATTTAAATAAACATCTGATAGAGCCCCATTAACAATTAAATTTTCGCCGAAAGTAAACTCCACTAAATTTGAGTTAAACACTACCTCGGAACGTTTAACGACATTTATATCCCGCAAATGTACACCAGGATTAGCTGTAAGAATTCCCCGCCTGCCATCAGAAACGCCCTCAATAAATTCCAAAAGAAATCACCTCCCTAATATGAAGGTCCTCGCATGCTACCTAAATGAGGTGCGCACCATTTAAGACGGTTATCTCCTTCGCGTAGGCAAATCGTAAACATAAAACGGTTTATTTTCCTAACTTTTACGACGAATAAAACTGAAAATCTCGAAAAAGAAGTAAACTCAACGAGGACGCCACCGAATCAAGCCACAGGACTACGACGTAAAGGCCGTGTCTTCATCTATCATCGTAGCTCGAGAACCGTGTCTATTACAATGGCGAACAAGAAATCTCAAATTGCCGCAATAAAAAACCCGATAAATCCTTGTTAATCCTTTATTTTATGCATGAACCAAACACACACACATGGCCAAGATAATGCCTATATCACATGTACGCAAAAGACGTCCGCGCGTCGAGTTGACCATAACAATTTCGATCCCGATGTGTGGGGGGAGAGGGTCTCTCTGCCAATTGATTTAATGCGAGGACGAACTGACATTGTAATCAAGAGCAGCGCTAAAGAGGAGGTGTGATAAGCATGGTGTCTCGCATGCGGAATTAGAGGCAGCAACGGCCATAACAAACTAGAGCTATGTGTGACCCCTAGGTTTATCGATTCCATCGCAGGCAGAGATTTTTTCGGGTACTGGCTGGGGTATAAGCAAATGCGGGAATCAAATGCCAAAAATGCGTGACTTTTAGGCATCGAACGTAATGTTTCAACCAGTTTCAAAGGCGGCTCCGTTCGGGAAGTAAAACCGATGGAAACGTTATTGAGTTTTATTGCGCAACACTGGCGCTGGACAGGGTTTTCTCGTAGCTGTTGCAGGAAATGGCGGAAATCGTACAATCACACTGAAAATATTTATTTTGTATGCTATTTGCATTTGAGGTTAAAACTCACCGTCATCGTACATAGCCATGAAATGGACTAACAAATCAATTATTGTGGTGACGTTTCCTTTTATTTTACGGACCGGGCCCAGGCGTGATGGCTAACACCATTGAAGTGGCAGCAAACAGAAAAGAAAAAAAAAAACTGTCTTTTGACCGAATTCAATACGCGTGTGTATACGCGGTGGTGTTTCTCGCTGCTGCTCGTGTAATAAAAAATATCCTCGGATGTGTAACTAAGGGTGGACCAAAAAAACACACGACAATGTCGTATAATTGAGAGAGGCTTTTGCAAATACTCGTAAAGTTGGAATCCGAACGTTTAAAGCGAATGAGACGTTTATTAATGCACGGCAGGCAGCACGGGGTTGATTCAAAAGGGGTGGGTTGCTGTTTCCAGTCTTTAGGTGGCTTGTAGGCGTTTTTTTTTAAAAACGTGTAGATTGAAGAATTTTAAGTGGTTAGACAGTAGATGAGGGCAGACATGTCACTTATCAATAAGGGGGACTCTGTAAACTGTGGAAACTGCAGTGGTACCAGAGTGTCTTGAGTGTTTCGGCACAGGACCTATTTGGTACTCGTTAGTGTGATTTTAGATTACTAGGCAGACAGTCCAGGCTGGCGAGGTGAACCTTGAAGGGGTCGTCAAAAAGAGCTTCAGTCGACTCTGTGATGAAGCTGATCTAAACCCTTGGGGGATGGCAGTAGGTCCCAACAAATATCCTGCCCAACAATGCTGAAGACAATGGTGGAGCATCTATTCCCCCATAGACCTCCTACTCTGTGCACCATCACGAGGGAGACCAGCACGAAACACATCTCGGCAATCACGCCGGATGAACTGCATGAAGCCTGGAGGAAGGCGGCATTCCAAATATGGCGATCCAAGCGGCCGTCCAAAAGAGACCGGACCTTTTTATAGCAGCGAAGCAAAGGTGCCTTGAGGACGGGATTTTCCATGGGTAGCATCTTAATTTGCTATCCAAAGGAAATAAGCCATGCGGACTTCGTTGTATCGGCCAATATGCCTACTAGATACTATGGGAACGATTCTAGAATGTATCATATACGGCAGACTGATTGTGGTGGCAAAGGATAGAGGAGATCTATCAGATGACCAGTATGGTTTCACAAAATCGCGTTCTACCGTCGATGCCATAAAGGCGATAGTTGTTACAGCAGCTGAAGCTATACTGGGAAGAAGATGACGAGCGGGCAAAAAAAAACTGCGCAGTAGTAACGCTCGACGTTACAAATGCCTTCAACTGGTCATGCATTAGGAGATCCTTGATCAGAATAGATACACCATACTATCTGCTCAAGATAGTCATGAACTACTTCACCAACAGAAAGATTAGGTACCAGACCGACGATAGCGTTAAGTACTACTAGATTTAGCATGAGTTCCACAGGGGTCAGTCCTTGGACCCCTCCTGTGGAACATAATGTATAACGGAGTCCTGCGACTAACGCTGCTAGAGCGATGGTGGAGCGAATTTTGAATTCTAGCCAGTAAGTGCGAGGATATTTTTGGTGGACAAGACCGGATATGTCTGTTATATTCAAGTTTAGAGCGTACGCCTTATAAATTGTGGCCAGATCAGGAGTGAAATATGTTTTGCATCGTTTAAGAAATTCTGAACTTTTCGCAGCTCTCTTGGCGACATCGAATATGTGGTCATTCGAACGAATATTGTCATACCGATGAAGGAAAATCTTTCGGTTTCGACTATGAAAGTGCTATTCATCGATAATTGCTGAAGATTTAAATTGTGCATTGACAGCATTGTATTTTGAAAGTATTGAATTCCATTCTATTGGACATACCCCATTTTATTATGCTGTCTAGGTCGGAATTTAATGAGCTTAACATACATTGCCGTTTCAGTTTCAACTCCAAAGAGGAGGCACGTGCGTCAGGAAACGAATATGAAAAGCTGAGGGTACTGTCATCAGCGAAGGAATGGATTGGATTAGAAGTAGCAGACAAGAGATCATTTATAAAAATGAGAAAGAGAGTCGGAGACAAGACAGAACCTTGGGGAACACCAGCATTTATTTAGTGAGTTACAGACCTGATGTCGACCAAATCAGCGGTCCAAAAGGTAGTTTTAAATCTATTGAAGAAGAGTATGCCAAACTCTATCAAATGCTTCTGAAATATCGAGTACAACAAACTTCCTTTCACCACCGTGCACCTTTTGCTGTGATGCAGCAGACTCCTATGCTCTCTGTGGTAATCTCCCACGATGTCAGAACAGATTCGCCAACATCCCTGTGCCTCTGGCAACAATTATTTGTCGCACAATGCCAGAGGTCTCCCTATCTTAGCAACCAACTGTGAACTTCTGCGGTAATCTACCGTGAAGTGAAAATATCCACCGCCTACACCCATGTCCTTCCATGGTAATCTCTCCGCGAAGTAAAATACTTAACTCGGTACACATCATAGGACGCATCTTTAGCAGGGGTATGTTGTAATTTGATAAATTGTAAATCTATCTATGTAACGTTTATTGTAAAGTATTAGAAATACTAATAAAGTTTACTACTACTACTACTGAGGTGCTAACGGATCGCCTTGTAGTTCACTTTAAAATTGGCAAGATTACATCTTTACTGAACCTTGACTAGCTTTCGTGACAAGTAAGCCTCAGAAATGGAACTATTCGTTCAATCAGAACATCAAGTGGTGTTTTGTGAAATAACAGTAGTTATTTCTCGTCCATAGACCTCTTGTATCTGCATTCTCTTTCAGTATCTCAATCATTCTAAATGTGAATTTAAAACGAAACCGCTGCTTTAAGAGATTCAAAGTCAACCTCAAATATATTAGGAATACCTACATACATATGTATGTCAGCGATTCGACCGTAAAGTTCATTGAATCGATGGCATTTAATTTGAATACCAAAAATCATCAACCACAATCAATCACGAAATTGATAAAATAAAAAAAAAAAACCTGGACATTGGACTACTGATAAATGAAAGCAAATGATAGTTACGTCAAATTAAAATAACCAAATACATAATTAGAAAATTGTCCCATTTATTTCGCTTATTACCTATAGATAAACCGAAATCATTTTGATGGAATGTATCGGCGGAAATAAAAAAAACATATAAAAACGACAGTCCACTGACATTCAGTGATGACTTTTTCCCCAGTTAAGTGAAGCGTTGAGTACATTTTATTACTGAAACATGGAGTTACTGTTTGTTCTTAAATGTAGGTAGGAATACCAGCAGACCTACCCGGCTTCGGCTGTGCCAAAAAGTCATTACGACACTCTCCCGTTTCCCGTCGTCTTTCTGTTTACAGATTGTAGCCTGTTTTAGAAATTTACAAAAGAGAGAGAAACAAAAAAACAGTTCATTTAAGTGAACATAAACATGCACTCACTCATCCACTGGTGCGCTATTGATTGCAATGACACTTGATTGCTGGTGATCTGTTTATTTGCAAAAAAAAACTTACATTTGGGCTTGATGCTCGGGTTCTAGGAACCACATGCACAATCGGAAAATTAAAAAGAAATGTGTTTTAAAGCACATAAAAGGGTTTAGAGGATAAACAAATAAATGAATTTACTCTATTTGCTTCTTCTCTTCAAAACAAATCGATTGATATACAATATGCTGGGGTATCGTTAACTTACTCACTTTCTATAGCGGACAACCATAAAATAGACGCTCTAAAACATAAAGTAAAACATACATAAAGCTTCTCGCACGAATAGTTAGGACCTACCGTTGTATGCCTTGTCCGAAGGGCAATTTTTTCGATATAGAGAAGCTTGTCATGACAAATTTTACTCTCGGATGTTTGGCAGACGTTCGCGAGAGGTGGGACCACAAGAAAACCTTCTTTTTTTTTTTTTTTTTTCTTGGATTCGAACATTGAACCTCCCTGATTGCGCACTTAACTACTCGAGATAAAAAAGTGTTCTGCAAATGGCAACGCCTAACAAATTCACTTGAAGTGAAATCTTTCATAAAACGATGTCAATGACGTGGGGAAAAAGGAGGAATTAATTCCAGTTTTAGGATATAAACACCAAAAATCCCTCAAGAATTAAAGTACGAAACGTGTGATAGAAATGGTGGCTCTGTGAGTGCGTAGTGAAATGAAAAAACAGTACATAGAGTGAAATTTTAACATTTCGAACTCCAGTTACAAGAATACATCACGGATTCATCCAGTATTCTAATTAGGAAATCATCCAACTTCGCTGAGATTATTAGATTAGGTGGTATGTACCTTTCGATATAACACATTCTCTGAATCTTATTTTCCTTTTCACGCATTTGAGGATCTTCGTATGTCCATAGATGCTACCGTGTATAGCACTTTGCAAATGAAGTGTCGTACATTCCGCCATTTTCTTGTATCTATATATGTACGAGTATAGTACCCCTATGTTGTATCGCATCCAAGTGATTTTTTTTTTACGGTTTTTGTGATATTTTACGCTGCCATACAACCGTATTGAGCACTGTAAGAAGTGTTTGTTGGTTTCTTAAAAAAAAAACTATGAGCTTTTCTGCCCAGGATAAGCCTCCTTGTAAGTGTCAGAAGAGTATACTTACTATCTGATTCGTCCAGTCTTTAGATACAGCTCCTTTCTGTCATGCTCTCGCTACATTTCATTCTTTAGGACAATATTTCTTGCTTCCACTTCTGACACTTTTAGATTTCTGAAGAGTTTCTGCTCTAAATACCGCAGCCGTTAATCGTAGTCGATCAAAAATCTCATTACTTTTTGTTTTGAGGATCGGTTAGTCGTTGTCGTTGTGTTCCGAAACTGGCAGGGCTTTAAATACTGCCTTCACTAAAAAGCGGTTTCCTCATTGTATTATGGAACATTTTTTCAGCCAAGAAGTTTATGGCTGCTGCTTTAAACACTGCGGCCTTTCACCGCTCGACCACGACCTCCGTATTTTTTTGTATTACTTAGAGCGATTTTCCTAAAATTCACAACAGTTTAATGTTTTTTTGATTATGTATTCAAGGTTTCGAAAATAATTTGTGACTATTAGCCAGCAAATAGACAAGTCTTAGACACTGCAGATGTATATTGTCAAAAGGTCGTGACTGCGTTACTTTATATTCCTTAAGACAAACTTCCTGACAGATGTTACCGTTTGGTGATTGAGATCTTGCTTGGTAAATACCCCTTTAGTCTAACCTTTTCTGATCCATGTTCGACCGATCGACAAGAATTAGTGCAAAGTGTTAGAAGTGTTGACTCAATTTAAGTTTAAGTAAGCCTCGTCTCGGCGGGGCGGCTTAGGCGACTGTTACGATGAAACCCAGAGCTATGCCATCACAGAACTTGTTTTACAGAAGAGCTGTCTAAGGTCGAAGTGTATGTCGTAACCAATTACCCTTCAACAAAACGACGTTCCCACTAAGGCATTCTTTGGTGCCCGGACAGGAGCGGAGGACAACGGTACTTGGTACACAACTTATATGGGCTACTTCGACGTAATCGGATCATACTCGTATGCCAATAAGGACCGGATTACCTGGTCCCTTCCGTCCAAGGGGTTCAGCAAAGGACCTGGCCCTCCACACCATGGAAAAAAACATAAATATGCGGATTTGTTAACATTTTTCTGATATTCTCTTCAACGTGACAATTTTTAGACAGTCCGGCATTCAGGTAATGTACTAATGTCTCTGAGTGAATTCCTCATGATATTTGCAGTAGCATCCATAAATATTTCTCTTGCTATTAATGCTCCATCATTTGCTTAACCAACTGTGTGGGTGCCTGTCTCGTTAAGTCTGTTTAGAAGGGAACCCACAGTAACGTTCTGCTAACTCTGAGACTAAATCTTAAATTTCTCCTCTGAATATCAAGGAATTCGAGGTCCTTGATGCATATTGATGCATATAAATGCCCATGTCGACTATGTAACAGTTTATGAGCCATACCATGCAAGGGGGACGTGGACATGGAAATGGATATGGAAATATTGACATTCAGAGTGACAGAGGTCCAACCTATCGTTCTTGTTTTTGAGATCAGCTGTAACTCTGCATCTACAAACATACAGAGCGACTTTTTGTGTGATAATAATGTCCCTGTAGTAAAAGACGTAATTACTAGTCTAACTCTGCTGAAATGATACGCTAATAAAGAATAACTATACAATGTTGATAAAGATCGATTGTAACGTAAGTTACATAATTTATATATGTAACGCAAGTTACTCTGAGAAACTTTGATTTTCTTTTAAATTACTGAATCGTATTTTACTTGGCAATGTTTCTTGTTTCTAACTTAACAATATTTGTAAATTTCAACAGAAATTACCAAAGTAAACATCGTGTCTCAAGGTTGTAACACGTGTTACCATTAAGTTAAATGCTTTTCTAAGCAAATAATCTGTAACTATGGTAATTTTTCGTATTCTTAGCACTAGTAAGCATAATCCATTCCTCAAGAAACAATGAATGATAGTAATATCGTGTAAATATTACGCTAACGAAAACGAACAATAGTGTCAATTAGAGCTCTGAATGTAACGCGAGTTACCGTGGAATGTCGCTTATGTAAACAGTGCTGACAACATTTCTCACGCCAAAAATATTTACACAAGATGTCACCTACATAATGTATATACAAATCGGTTTAGATTGTAGTAAAGATATGTACATATGTTGGGGTCCTGACGTACGCTTCAAGTTGTTCCCGCTCCCAATCTGCTAATGTACTTGTTTAGATTATGTTCGTTATAAGAGTGACCCATGTAATTACTAAGTTTTATACATTTCCATAAGCACGCTCCCATTTCACCCCGCTGCTAATGGGCATAATTAGCTTATATCCAAAACAAAAAGGGTCAACAGCCAATATTCTTCCCCAAGACAAAAAAAAATCGGAAAAACTCTCTCCCAACTCGAAACGAAAAACAAATACAAATCCCCCATAGCAATTAAATTCCATCGATAACCCAAGCAAGAAACTTTTTTTTTTCCCCGACACGTACTATTTAGCCTTGGTGTTCCACACACAATTACTGTGTCTTGCACCAATTTACACTCCATCGGATTCTGACGCGCTGTGTGTACACCATACATACAATGAACGCCATGACGCATCGAATGGTAAAATTAATTCTAAAAAAAAGTATAAAAAATAAAAATAAAAAAAAAACAACCCAATGAAGATGAAAAATGTGAAATTGTACACCGACAACGACGAGGAAAATCGTTATCATCGCTTCAAGTATCACAGAGTTCTGCGAGTGTTCTGCGTTACGTTTTGTCTTCTGTTATCGTATCGCACGGTTGCCATGAGCTATCATTTTGCGTTGTTTAAGAACTGCAAACATGAAATTGATAACCGAAAAATACAATCGCAGACAATATTGGAGGAGTATCTCCCAGATAACTTCACACTACGACACAACAGAATTCCATCTCAGAAACGACAGAAGATTATTTTCATACGAGTACAGAACCAATTGGGGGCGGGAGATTTCTGTGTGACAAACATATGTCAAAACACTTTTGTGTCAACAATGCCCCGATGGAATGGCAAAGTGTACATTATACTATGCGCTGGAGGAGCACGTGAATAGCTAATGAGAGAGACAGAGTTGTGGCATGGCAGTGATATCGATTTGAATTACTTCGATGTGGCTGCTGCTGCTGTTGCCTATTGTGTCACACACTACAGGAACTCGGATGCCTCGGAGGCTCAAAAGATGACTATGATGGATGGAATCGATGACAAAAAAAAAGTTATTCTTCCTGAATGCTTTGGTGAAAGGAGTAATAGTTATACACTCATGTATACATGCACACACTGGGGGCTAAAATTGTTCGATCATTTAAGTTTTGGATGACTTTCAAAGTGGTAAAGTTACTAAGAAGGTTAATAAAGCAATATAATACACATCTGAGGATTGAGGCATCCATTATCTATGATTCGGAGACTGTGTTCAGATTTTTAACGATTTAAGACATTTGAAGAGGGATTTTTTGGGTATTTCTTGAGATTATGGGGATTTTTTCTTTTTAAAAAGAAGTGGGTGTGGGTGCGCTCCTAGAGAATAAAACATTAGACGCGCAACAATAACCACGGCCACTCACTAGTACGCCCAAACATTTCTTCGCTGCTTCCCTCACACTTGAATAATTCTGAAGCAACTTTTCATTTGTAGTTTTCCGTACCAGAACGGTATAAAACGAAACACCAATATATTCATTGTGGTGTCTGTCTGTCCGTCAGTATGTCACACGCTTGTAACCTTTGAACAGTTAGACTAGACGCAGTGAGCTGATATAGTATCTGATGAATCGAAAATAGCCAGGCAAATTGTAAAAAATATATTTTTCTTTTGTGGGGATTCTCGGCACATAACGTACCCAAAAAAAACCTAATCATGCGAAATACCAAATGAAAGCTAGAGTTCTAAGGAATTCGTATCTGGTGAACCGCAAATAGCCAGACAAATTGTAAAAAATATTTTGTTTCGTGGGGATTTTGGGGCATAACGTAACCTGAGAAAAACAGACGCTTTACCTAATCATACTATATACCAAATGAAAGCTAGAGTTCTAAGGAATTCGAATATATGAGAAATATTTTTTGTTGATAAAGTTTGTTGAACAAAAAAAAACCTCGAAAATCAAGGCAAAGATGATATCCTCCTCCAAAGTGTATGCGGCAGATGGCCTGCCAGCGTTTAAGCCGAAGATAGTGACACAAGCACGGTTGGTCGTCCCAACTTGTCGGGGTAGTTGTACCCTTTCACTCAAACACTTCCTTGGTCGTTAATTGCTGTTTAAAAAATCGATCCCTCGCGTATTTATATTTACGAACAATGCTGTCATCGACTTAAAAAAAAAAATATGGCACCTTGTTAGCAGAATTATGCCACATTAAAATTATGTCACTTATTCTGACAATGCGACAATATAACACTTATTGAGTCAGCATAATTTGATTGATTGTGATTTATGCCACGATGACAAAACTGTTGCGAAGGCTCCGATGAAGGCTCTTCCGTGGAATGAAGACTTTGCGTGCGATCTTAACACGGATGGTTCAGATGGTTGATAGATTAGTTCTGCATCGTAACTTCTTTAAGCCTCGGCACGGGAATTCCGATCTCCAAAACCTTGTGACTGGATGCAGGTCACATTGAAAACCATAGACCATATTTTGTCCTTGGGATTGGGCATGTAACATATGCTGTGACCGTATCGGTGACGTAAAAGCCCGCAAATACTTGCTCATCCGTTCATTTACGCGAAATCAAACTATTGACGGACAAATACCTACTTGGTGTTCAGTCGAAATTTAACCCGACTGAGAACATCAAGCTTTGTCGGCGCGTCGCACACAGTGTGTTACTTGCTCCCCACAGCAAGTGTCTCCTCGTCAATTTGTGTGTAGAGGCGGCTCTCTTAGCAGACCTTTTTCTGCAGAACAAAACCGACAAAATTGCTTTTCAACTTATGTCCATCACAAAAAAAAAAACAACCTTCTGGAGATACGTGTCTCGTGGCTTATCTACTCATCGTTTTGTTGCCCGATAAATTCCATTCTCCCTGCTGTAGCTTCTGACACACCTCTTTCATGTGGTAGGGATCGTTCGTTTAACGATCTAATTGCTCATGCTCATGCGACGACCATATTCAATCGTTAAAGAATGTCGACCGTCTAGTACATTATTTTTAGCAACAGGAGGCTTACCGGTGGTCTAGTTGATTATTTATGTTGTTGTATTACTATCTGGAGAGCTAACCGAGCAGGCTTGCTACTGGTCGACATGAGGTACCATTTTTCATACTTAGTCAACAAAAGCAATATATGAATCGAAATAGACTTATATGGATCGGACATATCGAGCTCAAATAGCTGATAAATTACCAACCAAGTACTCTTCAAACGATCACCGCGTGCGATGTCAAGCTCGGTCCGATCAGTAATCCCACAAAAAATACCAGTTATAAGTTGTCAGTTCATTTACAGATAATATTGCAGTCATCTACAATCTCGAAGCCCAGAAAACCTAGAAATCTCCATATGAAGTAGCCCATACTTCAAAACGGTGCATGAATATTTGTCGACCGAAAGATGAGTGTTGAAAGTTTTCAAAATGTTCCATTTCCTACTGAATGCATAATTACCCATAACTTCAGAACAGTTTGACTGATATGAATGAAATACATTTTATTATTTAATTAGGATAGGTGTCAATTAACGTACCTTCATTGTTCTGAAATTCAATCCAACTGCTAAATCACAAGCATACGCCTTTGAAACACACTATGTAAATTTAAGCGATCACGATATTCAAGGGTCCAAGGGTCACTTCACTTACCCTCAGCTACTTGTTCTGTCAATGATATTCGATAGCTCGTGTTGAAAAGTAAGTACGTACCCATTCGTATACCGATAATCAGTTGTAACATGAATTGTGTAAAATGATGCACAATATATCAACGTTCCACAGCTATGCTTCACGTGTTTTATGTTTTGCAGTAATGGCATTTTGACATCTAAATGTCTTGAATTTAATGTGTTGCTTTTTCTGTCACCTCACGTAATTATGTTTCGCATTTTAAAAGGTACAACGTTTTATCTTTTCATGAAACATGTCAATTGGTTGTGTGAATTCTCAAAGTTCCTATACGTAACACATGTCAAATTACAAAGCACGGACGCAAAACTCTTTTTTTTTATGAACGCCCAACCATATGTAGAAGTAAATGACTTCATCTTCCGTAATTTATTAAATAAAAATTAAATTTCTAGGTGGAAGGACGAGTTTTAAAGAGCAAATTTTAGAGTGTCATTACATGAATTTTCAAACTTAATACGTAAAGCATGTCAAATCAAAGCATAAAGTTCGAGTATCTATTCACTGGATAAGTAATTAAGTTCTTCTTCATTCTGTAAGAATTTAAAAGTCGCACCTAACTCAGTTCGAATTAACGTTACGTGAATTCTCAAAGTTTTACGTAACCAAATGTCAAATCAAAGTTTGAACGTAATTCTTTCAATCTTAGTAAATGAACAAATCTGAGTGAAGATTTTTAACAGTAGGGCCAGATTTACATCAAGCGAATGTAACATGAATTTTTAAAATTCGTACGCAGTCAAATGTCAAATGAAGTTTGAATGTTATAGTCTGAAGCCAATTAGCTCTTCTTCTTTTTTTCCTGTAAAGGTTTTTACGTTAGGTTAGGTAGATGTGTTGTCGAGGGGAACACCCCCATTTGGGGGGAAAGTATTCCTTGCTCGCGGAGCAATCCCTACAGTACTCTCCTATTGCCTTAGGATTTCAAACCACATTGAAGTCTTGTTGAACCTACTGAAGTCTTTCATAGGTTTGCCACATAGTTCATCGATATCCTGGAAGAAGTGTCTTCCACATAGAAAGTAGGTTGTGCCCCCATCGACTTTCTCGTCTCTGCAGCCCCTAAAGAGATCATCCTCACTTAGCCTTAGTTTTTCATTTGTCACAGAGTATTATGCCCTGTAATCACTCCTACAAGAGTGGATATGGTCATTCTGTCTTTCTGCAACATTGCATTAGATCTGGCCTTGTTGTACGTTGCCCATGGTGCTCTCGTTATATTACAGCTGGTCAGGGAGCGCCATCTGTTGTTTGCTTCCTCGAGAGCTTAAATCCCCGCTTTTTGTTTACGTTTACACGTCGGGACTTTTACTGAGTGATCAGCTTGCTCTCGACCCAGCGCAGAACCTCTTCTAGCCAGATTTTCAGTCCCTGGTATACCCTCAAGTCCACGGATCCAGCATAGTTTTACTACATGCTGTATGCCAAGAAATTTAAGCTCTTCGCGACAACACTTCACAAGCTGCGATGAAAAAGATCATATCATCGCGTGGTACTACCTTCATCGCATTCGTCCCTGCTCGGGAATGAACAAGAGAATTGTCTTTCAAAGTCTAGGTAGGGTACTGTGTAGTCAGTAGTTACTACATCACCTCTGTATTTATTTAGAATCTGGGTATGTCCCGTCGTGCTTGGCTTCCAGTCATTTGTTTGACTGATTCTCAGAGCACTTCTGACCGCAGATTCCTGTACAAAAAGGTCTAATGGAAGCAGGTTGAGAATAACCTCTAGTACTACTGTTGGTCTGGTCCTCATGGTACTGGTAGCTGCCAGTCTTTGGAAGGTTTTTTAAGATTTCCACTAAATTCACATCGAGCTAATGTGGATTCTGAGACCTGTCAAATGTAATCTAAAAAACACTTTCTTCGCCTTTCTGTAAATCCAATCTATTTGCATATAAAAGGACGAACCTTTAAAGTGACAGAAAGGAAATGACTGGACATTACTGATGGAAAATTTAGATCAAAAGGAAAACCAAAACATCCTTGATGAAGCATCAACATTTACATTTCCGAAAGAAGATTATTACTAGCAGGTGACTGAAAACTTTTAGTTGATAGTATGCCTATTGTACAATGTAGTATAAAAAGGATTGGAATACGACGATTGATATCTATCGTTTCCAACCCATTTTGAGCAGCACACACAGTTTCATCTCGTCTTCAACATCACAAAAGCCAAAATAGATATCTCTCATCAATCCAGCCAAACCGGTAGTGTTTGTTGCCTGCCGATGCTGTCAGCTCCAGTTAAAATGAGTGCTGGTGCCGAGGGCCGACCAACTCGCCTCCACCAGCGATACTATGTGTGTGTGGTTGATGGAGCACGGAACAGAAGGCAGATGGATTTGTGTCATACGAACAATGAAAACACACCGCGCGTCAAGAAGATGAATATCGAGACAATTTTTCAATTTAGAAAGCACGTTTACGAAATTGACTTAAATTGGAGGCAGCTGACTTCAGCATGCTTGGTTGTGTCCTTCTCTCTCCGACTAACCAAACCACTCTCCCTTTATACTGATGCTGGATACTCTCCAAATTCATTTCAATTTCGCATTCACAATTTCAGCGCAGGGGAAGATACAAACCCCACATTTTTTTTCGATCTCTCCCCCTCGTCTCTGTTGGCACTCTATTTTATTCATTTCACTTCTTTGCGCCACCCCCCCACCGTTCAGCTTACAACTATAATACTTTCGGGATGCTGTGCTGCAAGAGAATAGTATTATACGTAGCACCAATGCTCGAAGGGATGTTTTATATATCTGCGCGTATTGCTTCCGAAAAAGCCAATTTAGGCACTTCATTAGAATTTCAAATTATTATTATTGTACTTTTTTTTTTTTTTCTTCGGGAATTGAAATGATGAAAACTTTTTCAATTGTTGAAGGTCATTGCCGGGTAAGTGGGCCGATCTGTGAATGTGCAACATAAAAATCAATTTTCAGCGAAATTCCCTAGAAAAAAAATTGTGCGACTTTGCTAAAAGTTTGTGTTGCTTGGCCTGGAATGTTATTCTGGCGAAAATAAATGTCGCAAAGGGAATTGCTGCGTAAATAAAATTCGGAAGAGAGAAATCGTAAAAATTAAAAAGAAGCTGTCGTCGTCGTCGTCGTTGTTGTTGTCGTGCGTGTTTCAAGCCAAGCACACGCTTGAACAAATAGTTATTACGCGTAATATACATAAAAAAATGTTTCTATTTTGTTTATTCACTCAGGCTTGAAATGATGTAAAGCCAGCCGCCTAGGGGAGGCATGAGATAATCCCTTTTGCGCTGTAAACGGAGTAAGAATTTTCATAGAAAAAAAAATGTATTTCTATTTATTTTGATCAATGGTTTGGCATATTTCGGTTGGATATCGTCTGGTAGGTTAGCAGGTATATAGAACATCAACAGTTGAATACCTATGTCAGCACAGTTTAAATTGGTTTTGATAGCCACATGCGGATAAAGGGACGCACACTGTTGAAGCAACTCTGTTCAAATTCAATTAATTTTATGTTTTTATTGTCAGTACCTACCTGCTCATAAAAGTGAATTTATGGTCGTTGGTTGGTATTTTTTTTTTTTTCCTATCTCTATCCATAGGCATAGACATTTAATCTAGTAAAAACTAGAGTGACCTAGAAAAAATGTAATCCCTACTGTGTATTCTAGTCCCACCGTGATTCACCCTTCTAATAATTCGTATCGCTTCTGGTAGTTTCACATTTTTTTTATTTACTTTATTTGCGAACATGGTTTTACTGGAATTCGATAAAATAAGAAAAGAAATATGAATCAGTGGCATTATCTGAAGGTTGACCGGAAACTAACAAAAAAAAAAAGTCTACATCCGAAATTTAATGAAACAAAAATAAAACAAATTCTATTTATGTATAGTACTCAATCTTTTATAACAACCTGTGATGGTACACTACGGGGTATTTCAGTGTTGAAGTGTAACCAACTTCAGACAGATGTAACTTTGGAACGTCAAAACGAAATGTCAATCGCTGTTCACCGTTTGTCATTCAATAGTCAGTCAAACGCAAATAACCTTTTGAAATAAACACGGAACGTGATTCAGTGATCGCACTTTATTTGGGAAAGAAATCGACTTTGGCAATAGTTCATGAGTTGCGTCATCTAAACGTGAATCGTATCTTCGTCTACCGGACCATAAAATGATAGCAGGACACCAGCACATTGAATAAAAAATACGGTGGTGGCCGTCGACTGACTGCAATACCAACTACAAACGTGAAGAAGGTGAGAAGCAAATTGGGGTGAA
Organism: Pocota personata; assembly: GCA_963082735.1. Classification (NCBI taxonomy): domain Eukaryota; kingdom Metazoa; phylum Arthropoda; class Insecta; order Diptera; family Syrphidae; genus Pocota; species Pocota personata. Next base: position 2,314,114 of record OY720432.1, on the reverse strand, counting down.
ATCCACGTCGCAGCGGCATAGTGTCTGTCGCAAGCATGTATCACATTTTACGGAATAAGTTGATAGTCAAGCCTTTGAAAATACAAAAAGGTTCACGACCTTAGAGTTGCGTAGAAGGCAATGCAGCTGCAAAGATCGAAGGCTCATTCGCGACGACTTGACAAATTGCGTGTTCACTGATGAGGATGTGTTCACTATGCAGCAACTCGTAAACAAACAAAACGATAGTCTGATTGACCGAACGTTCTGCTATGAATTTGGATCAATTGGGGTATTTCGTCCTTGTTGGTTTGGATCGGAGTAACCGAGAGTGGACGCACTCCGCTTGTTTTGTGCCGGCGGGAGTGAAAACTAACGCCGGAGTTTATCAAGAAGTTGTGTTGTGTAAAACCATGGGGCAGCCAAACATTTAAAAAAATGAATCTGCACCCAATCACAAAGCCAACACAACTCAGGCTTGACTTCGATTGCATTTTTCTATGTTACACTTCAATTGAAATACCCTGTATATTCTACTTACTTATGTATCTTTTTCGCCATATGGTCATAGAATGAGAACAGTTGAGCACCCAGTGTGGAAGAATTAAAACGACGAGACTTCAGACCAATAAGTTTTTACAGTTTTTTAAGTAGGCTTAGTGCCTCAGTGCCGTAGAACTCCTGTTCTACGGGTTACTTTATAATCCCAGTGATTAATCATCAAAAAAGTAGGAAGCTCTGTGCTCTTTGGGTACGTCACATTCTTACGCCCAAACAAATGGACTGCAGAGTGAAATGGGTGTGGAACATGATCAACAAAATTTATACTGGAAAATCCAAGGACACCATTTCAATTGTAACGGGTGACGAAACACGGCTCTATTATTACGCCATTTCAACAAAGTCTTCTTTGAAAATGAAGATGTATCAGCTCAATCCCGAAAATCGCGTCCATTTGACAAACGAATAACGGCCTTATTTTTCTTAGAAAAATCATCAAAACAGTTGATACTAACATTTCATCGACCGGTATGTCAGGTTTTCTGTTTCGGCCACAAGATTTTATTTTTTTTTTTATTTTTTGGATACCGTAATGGGCGGGCAAATATACGGAGCGCGCTCTGTACCAGCTACTAGAGAGAACACTAAAGGTAAAGAAAACTTATATCTGTGAAGCCCACTGAGAATTAGATAAAAATAATTCCTCTGGTTGTTGAAAAAGTGGGGTATGCTCCAGACTTGGACAAATTGTAATCGATTACCGATAACATGATTACAAAATGTGATCTATTACATTTCATAAATTGCGATTACTTTTTTGTAATCTGTAATTACCTAACCGGAATTACAATTACAAAGTAATCGGTAATCATAGAAGGTAACTTGTATTTGTAATCACAATCAATTACAACACAATTACATTTCAGTTTCAAGAGTAAGTATGTATGTGTTGGGTGAGGTGATCTTTTAGAGAACGTGTGGATGGAAGTGGAGTGTTTAGTGGAAACCTTTAGTGTGATCACGAAACTTTGTTGTATATTCATTGAAACTATTTGCAATTATTTTCACCTTTTTTGTAACAAAGACAGAAGCTGATATCTTAACGATTTGATACACGGGATGGTTCTTTCATAATCACTAGCTTTTTTCTCTTCTGATTACAGTTCTAGTTTTGCTAGTCTTTACAATGACGTTTCCTTTTACTACGTACTTAGTTTTTTACAAAACATTTAGATGGCTTTATTTTAAATGAAAACAAAGCTTACCCCTTCCTTCCTATAAACAATTTTCTTGTTTCTATTACATTCCCGTTTTATGCTTAAATTTACATTAAAGGCACCATTTCACTTTTGAAAGGATTTCCGCATTTTATTCTCATTGTTTGCGGATAAATTCCTTATGATTCGAATTTCTACAGGAAGCCTATTAATTAAATTGTAAGAGACAATAGAGTTGAATTTTCAGTAGCTACGAGTAGTGGTGCGAAGTATGGGGATACCAACAACGTATCTTGTAATCCTTCGTAAGTTATGCATATCAGAGATTGTGCTTAGCATATAACCATCTCTCATAACTTTATAATAGCACAAGTGACTCACTGGCAACATTTTCATATCCCTAAATAGATCCATAGATTTAGCAAAACGATTAGTTTTGCAAACATTTCCTACAGCACATTTCTGAAGTATAGTTTACTTATAAAGTTTATTCCGGTAGGCACCACCCCAGCAGGTAAATATACCATAATAGACCATTTTTATAGTGCTTATCAGACAATACTTCCTGAGGCGATAATATTAACAAATAAATGATAGCAGATATTGATTCAAACTCAAAATGTGATTTAACCAATTGAGATTTAGATTAACAGTAACACCAAGGTATTTGTAGTCATCCAAGGCTTCAATTTTAAATAGGTTTCAGACCTCTGTTCTATACACTCACTGATAGACAAGTTGTACCTAAAACAATCGGCTGCATGAAATATAATGTCTATGTCCGGGGTTTTTGTTTTTGTTTTATTGCTAACGATTAGTCTGTGTTTGGCAAGCCAGAATCCCAACCAGTCAATGTCATGCCTTACCTCTGCTATCTGAACTGTAACCAAATGCACTAACTCTTCCCAGTTCGAATAAAGAATTGATGTAAACAAGAAACAGAATTGGACCCAGCACAGATCCTTGAGGCACACCTAGATTGGTTGCTTTAGAGTTACTTTACTTTTTGTATACTATCTTTTAGATAATACTCAAACCAGTTGTAGATACATCCACGAAAATCCACTTTTTTTTAATTCGATGCACAGTTTACGGGTAAGATCTTGGCCAGATCTGACCACTGCACACTGTGCATGGAACGCATTTCATGCATCAATGATTTTCTTTTCCAAAAAATTATTTCTTAGGTGCGAAGAGTCGCTGCTTTTAAGGTTCCACCATATAACTACAGTACTTTTAATAAGTCTTCAGAACCAGTTTAGGTGAAATGACCGCTAGTAGCGCCCTTTCCTAATGTTCCCCTAAACACGTGAACATTTTTTTTCAAAATAAACAACATCAGTAGATCAGCAAACTAAAATAGATATTTTGTATGTACTTTGCCGTAGCTAATCTTTTCTTAGGTAGAATTAGAGAAACTATGCTAATTCAATCTAAATGGCATTAAGTACTGGCGGTTTTTATATATTTTTAATTAGAATTATTCTGTCTACATGGAATTTAAGAATAGAGCGATGCGCTACTTTGTTTGTATTACTGGTAATTTATTGTATATTCTAGCACTGCGTATCTTTGTATCTTCCTCTAAGCTTATAAAAAGCGAGTTAATAATTTTGTTCATAAGCGGAATCCAAGCGGTGAAGGAGTGTGAGAGTCGTATTGCCAATCAAATGACGAGTGAGGAAACAAAACGCCTAAAGGTGTGTTATAAATAAATATACTTTGGTCCAACTTTTACCACTTTTAAGACAGAAGAAGAATTATCCTAAATCTCTTTTGTTATTGTTTCCCATTTTTCTTCACAATAGAAAGAGACCAAGGAAAACTGATATTCGCAACAATCGTAATGGTACGGGTTCACCATCTTATGGTAGCTCTTTTACGCCTTCACACTATATCCGTTCGGAGCAACTATACTAACGTGCTTCGGATTCCGAGATATAATACTGATAGGCTTCGGGATCCCACAGTGTGTCAACATAGATAACAATCCCGGAGGAGATCTGCAAGGACATATCAGAGCAGTTCCCAACATTAGCGAACATAACGACTAAAGCTATCAAATCTATGGGATGACAAGAGGAGGAACGCAAACCGTTCTCATTGATCTTACCGCTAGTGAAGCGAATAAGATGACCATCGTAGGACATATGCGCGTGGGATGGGCGCGCTGCAGGATCCTGGAGCACGCTACAGATGCCTTGAATGTGGAGACTGTAAAAATGAAAACAACCGCACAGGCACATACCTACGCTGTGGAGGCAAAGGACATATTGCGAAGAAATGCACTGCAAAACCAAAGTATACCATATGTGACTCAAGGTGTAAATGAACACCCTACAGTAAGTCTTAGATGCGCAGCCTATAAAAGTGCATGCGCAAATTCTGAAAAGACCATGAAGTGCATCCAAATTAATCTTAATCACTGCGATGCCGCCCAGGATCTACTTGCCCAAACGGCGAGAGAAGAAAACACAGATGTAGTCCTTATATGCGAACAATACTAAACACCTAACTCCAGCGGAAGATGGGTGAAGGATAAAAACAAGAAGGCAGCGATATGGACGTGGGGTACCCATCCCTTCGAACGCAAAGACCCCCAACGTCGGCAGAACTTCGTGTACGCAAGAGTTAAGGGAATTCACTTCTTTAGTTGCTATGTTCCGCGTCGATGACTGAATAGTATCAGATGCTGAACTGCCGAGGCACGAGGGAATTCACCAACCATCAATACATGGGCAGTAGAGTAGAATAGTGTGAAACGAAAGAGGCGAAGCACTACTACAGGCCTTTGCTAGCCTCGAGCTAGTGTTACTAAACCATGGAAGCAGTAACACGTTCCATCGTCGATCTGACTTTCGCCAGCAGGTCAATAGCGAGAAAGGCATGTCTCAGACCTGTACATGGCCATCATTTCGAAACAGGAGCGACCCCAGCACTGCAATCGCCCTTCGAAAGTGCAAAAGATGGGATGGAAAACAAGCAACTTAGATTCCGAAATGCTTGAGTATATGCTAGACAGCATGGACATATCAAGGAGTGCGGCCTGTGATACGATGCTTTCATGCCACGTAAGTGAAAATGAAACGCCAGAACTATGTGCATTGGTGGAACGACGACACTTTAATCTACGCCCAGACTGCAATAGATGCTAATGAGACTGGACTATAAAAACAGTCAAAGCCAGATGTGTCTGCCAGTTTGTTAGTAAAATTCTCTGCTTGACGTAGACCTTGTGTTGTATTATGACTAACGCATGTAAAGCCCATTCGAAATATCGATTTTCCTTAATGCAGATTCACTTTGTGCAAAATGAATCACTTTTGGCCTCAGATCACTTTTTTTTTTTTTTTGAAAATACGATAAATTCCATTAGAAAAGTTGGCAGGAGTTTCTGGGTCAACAAAAAAAAAAACACGCTTACGTATTTCCAGTTAAATCGAGGACTATGCACGAAAAGCCTTGAAATCGTGTCGTAAAAATCTATTTTTTTTTCTACATCCTTAGTCATACTTCGTAATTCACTACATTGTGTGAACTACATTTCGCAGAAAAATATTTTATCTTTCTTTACTGACAGAATCATTGATAATGAATATGCAAACACAATGTTACCTACACATTCCAGTTCACGTCTTAATTAAACGACAATCCATGAAAACAACGCCAAGGAAAATCCATAAATAGTCACGATGAGGGGAAGTGTGTACATACTCGTACATATGTACCTACTAGTGGAGTCTGTTCAGACAGTGTTATTCTCTTACAAAGTTTGCTTTGTATTCTCCGTCTTCTGATTAATGTCTGCAGTGCATGAGGTTAGTCATTATATTTACTTGTGCCTCACAGCTTCTGTTGAGACTTAAAGCAAATAAAGTCAAATGAGAAGTGGTTCGTACTTAAGACGACAAAGCAAAGCGTAGTCGAATACTTTACAGAACTAACTTGAAACTTCCGCCTTACTTTCTTAGTTAATATTGCGAGTGGTATTCGTCAATGACTCCATTTTAACCAAGGGCTACCCACATTGTGCGTCTCTTAAGCATAATGTGACACTTTTTACATCAATAATTCAAGCACCATGTCCGCAAGCACACCCTAAAGCACTCCTAGAATGCAAATAACATGCGTCATTTGGTTAAGTGCTTGCCTCTTCATTTAACGGAGAACAATTCAAACTAATTAAAACTTCAAATACTCGTACAAGTCCATCTTGAGAAGTTTTCATACTGTGTTACTAACTTCATTTCTAGAAAAAGAAATATCCTTAGCCCTAGGAGAACACTTACGCCAAAGGAATAGGTCATCGAGGAATGACGTCAACTGCCAAAGGACTGACACGCGACATGATGTAGCCATTGGGAACGCCCACACCTATCATCGAGGCACGAAGCAACACTTCAATAACTACGAATCCATATCTATAATTAATAAAAGTTCCTGCACTTCAACCATCAGAGACTTTTCCATGAAGCTCAACAAACTTTGATTGGATTTCCAAATTGGTGATTGCAATCATAAATAAAATATTTTGAACAAGCTGCTTGCTGTCTGACATTTGGACGCTTTTCTCCCATTAAACAATTAAAGACCGTCGTCGTCTTCGCCAAGGCAACAAATCGACATGTGGCAGCAATAACTCATCAATACAAGAGAATGGAATTTGGTAAATGAATTGGCAAATGCATTTGGCTAATTAGTTGCGAAATTTCAAACGTGACAAGCAGCAAATCACGTAAAGATGATAACGCAAATAAATGAACTGCTTACAATATCAACGCAGCTATGGAAATTTCTATGTTCAAGGGTACACAGATCCTAATCAGAGCAACTAGTTGCATTCACCAAGGGGAAAAAAATTCACGAACTCCGGCAGGAGTCAGATTCTCCTAGTCACAGAATGGATGGATAGTAATTGCACATTGTACACACATACGTTGATGTATGTAGAATGAGCAAGGAGGACGAAGAAACAGCAGAGTTGACAGCATATTCGTTGCCACTATAACCGTCTGTGTTAAATGATAATAATTCAAATAATTCAAAATTGATTTCAATATTGCACACCTAGTCATGTCATAAATACTGGTACACGTCTGAACGCACTCATCGTGAAACTAGTATTGAGCACATCCATTCTACATTGTCAGGTGAGTGACATTTATGTTAAGTTCACGCGCACAAAGATTTACACAAAAGTCATTTGTAAATATGGGAAGAGGCGACAAGTTCTTGAACTTACGACCATTTGGTATCACCCGGAATTTTGTCCATCGAACTGTTAAACTGGTAGAATAACCGACCGTCAAAGATCCGAACGCTATTAAAAGCCAGGATTAATCCGAAACCGCTGTGAAAGCAGAAAATCTTGTCACGAGAAATGAAGATATCGCAGAAATCCATGTCTCACATTATCAAACAAGATTTGGGACTCAACGCATATAAAAGACACACTGGCCACTTACTCACAGCCCAACTAAAGCAAACACTGAATGAATGATCGGGAGCTCTATGCCGCCGGTACGCGCAAAGTGGGTGCAGGGAAATTTGGTTGACATTGGATAAAATGTTTACTAATGATGAATCGTTCAGTAAGCAAAATGACAGTCTATGCCCAGTCATCCAAGTAATCATGAGAACTTATTCCGCGAGCATTTGTGATAGTTTCGTGGTTTTAAGCTCCGACCTTCGGAGGAAAAAGAAATGCAAAAATCGACCAAACGGATTTTCTGGAAGGCGTTGTGAAGGGACGATGGTTGGTTTAATAGTGTTACCAGATAAGAACGATAGGAAAATAAATTTAAATAAAACAACAACGGTGTGAGACATCAAATTGATTCTAGCTTTATTTTGAAGCTACATTCATGCTGCCTCAGCTTCGCTGGCAGTGCTTCAAGCGATCGGACTAATTTTTAATGACTCGATCCAATATGTACGGCGTTATTCCGGCAATAGCGTCTCGAATGTTGGCCTCGAGCTCGTCCAAAGTGGTTGGCTTGTTAGCGTAGACTAAAGGCTTGACGATGACCCAGAGAAAATGATCGAGGGGTATTAAGTCGCATGATCGCGGCGGCCTCTCCAAATTTCTCCTTCACCACTTCGAGCGTTGCGTCGCTTGTATGGCATGTAGCACCGTCTTGTTGGAACCACAGCTCGGATATATCGATGTTGTCCAGCTCTGGTCACAGAAAGTCGGTTAACATCGCTCTATACCGTGGACCATTGACGATAACGGTGTCTCCTTCCTCATTTTGAACGAAATAAGGTCCGATGATGCCGGCGTGCCATAAACCGCACCAAACAGTCAATCTTTGTGGATGCATTGATGGGGCCTCGTCCGACAAGCTGATTTTTTGGCCAAAATCCTGATCTCCGGCGAACATTTGCAGCGCACAATTAGTGAACTCACGACGTTGTCTATGGTCGTCCGGCTTCAATTATTGCGTTAGCACAATCTTATACGGATGTAGGCCCAAATCCAACCGCAAAATAAGCCTGCTTGACTCTCTGGCGATGCCCAATTCAGCTGATCGGCGCCGAATAGAGATTTCTTCGATACTGGCCCCTACGGCGGCTATGTTTTCTTCACTTTGCACCGATCTCTGTCTGGTTGGTGGCTTAAGAATTGTATTTGTAATAATCAATGTGCAATAAGTTACATGTACCATACCCTATATAATATACAAATAGATGCAGAGAATTTTGGGAAAAGAACAAAGGCTAGCCATGGGAATTAATCACTGAATACGATAGTGAGACAATTATTAACGGTTATTCATTACGGTCTTGGGATTTATGCCATATGGCATCTGTCACATCCATCTGTCATCCACAGTGACAGGTAGTTAGTTCTTGCCTTGCGTTGCCAATATGGATTGTTTAACCACCGCTCAACGTATTAAAATTGGTACATCTTACTACCAACATTATTATGTGTATCGCGATTTAAGGACAGATTATGGTTTCGAACAAAATCTTCTTCAGCGACGCAAACAAACAAAATTGTAAAATTTGGTATTCTGAGAAGCCAATTGTGATCTTTGAGAGGCCATTGCATTCAACACGAGTGACAGTTTGGTGGCCACTGTGGACCGGTGGCGTGATCGGATCGTATTTTATTGAAAACGATGAAGGCGCCACTGTTACGGTGAATTCGATGTGGTTTGGTCTGAGATTGAAGACATTGATGTGAGCTACATGTGGTTCCAACAGGACCACCAACATCGTGTGATCTGACCTGGATTTCTTTTTGTGGGGCCATGCTAAAGATCGTGTCTATGCAGACAATCCCCCCAAAACATTGGAACACTTAAAAACAAACATCCATATATACAGCCAGATGTGGGCCGAAAAGTCATCGTTGTATTCCATACGTAGTCCAAAATTTAAAACAGAAAACAAATTTCAATGAAATCTTTAATACTTTTTATTTTATTCAAAATTAAAATCCTAAAGCACAAATTGAATAACCCTGTAGCATGGAGGAGAGGTATTCAGGTTAAACTGACGGCTTTTTATCAAAGCAAGTTATGGACTGACGAAATTTTCCGTGCTGTAGAAGAAATTTTAAATTTGAATTGGTGTCCGACAAAACTGCATACCGTAGCCACTAATTTTTGCGGTAGATGATCAGATCAGTAGGTGCTTCAGAATTGCTGGTGAGTAGTTTAACTGTGAAAGCAAAGGCTGTGATCAGTATACCGTTTAAGAACTGGAGAAACAGTGCAATCAGATTAAACTCCTGTAACAGTGTGGCTCTGTTATGAAATTCGTGGTGCAATATGAGGATTGCGTGTTAAAAGAAAATCAAAGGCGTGCGTCTTTACCAAAAACTAAAATTGAATTCTTTATTACGTAGTAATATGACATAGTAAAATACACAGAAACCAATGGTGCCTAATGGCAAGAAAAAAAGGAGGAAAATAATCGACAGGTAGATGTCGTTGCGCTCACACGACCCCTTCTTGTAAAATTGACTCCTGGCAATTTACCTCTCATAGTCTTGGAGCCATCTTGGTGGTTTTCGGGAGCGAACCGGTGCTGTATCCTTCCGGTCGACGATTTCCTCAATGTCTTTTTCTTTGTCACTATCTTCCATTTGATATACTGATGACCCATCACTCGTAGAATATTGTTCAGTTGACAACTCTTCCTCATCGCCGGTATTTGTCTCAATGATGTTTTGTAATAAACAAGCGGTGGTCCAATTGTCCGTAATTATTGTGAACGATTTTAATCCGTATAAATAAATATGAAATTTATTAGTAACCGCCCAGTGTACTGCTAGGCTTTCTATTTGGTTAATATGTAAATTTTTTTTCACTATCGGCAAGCGCACGGCTAGCATATGCGATTACTACTTGCTGATTGTTTTGTTTTTGTAGAAGGATTGCTCCCAAGCCGGTTAATGATGCGTCAATTTGAACTTCCGTTGGACAATTATTCCTAAAATGTCCCAGTATTGGTGGAGATTTTAATTTTTGTTTTAAAATTTCGACTGCTGCTGCTGCTTCTTCTGTCCAGATGAATGGGGATGAATTATATGCGTTGCGTATTGGTAATGATAACTTTGAAAAGTCTTTGATGAACTTTCTGTGATGAGATGCAAATGCATGGAATGATTTAGCGTCTGTTTTTGTTTTGAAAATTTTGTTGTATCTGTCGATGGAGTTTGTACGGGAAGGATCTGGACGTATGCCGTGTGCTGAAATACCATAGCCCAAGAAGAATATTTCCATTTGGAAAAGCTGACTCTTTTGTAGAGAAATACGTAGTCCGCTTTTGATTATTCGTTTAAGTGCGTTTTCGAAATTTCTAATAGCCATGTCAATGTTCGGAGCTGATTGACCTACGTCGTCCATGTATGTAATAGTGTTTTCGGTGTTATCGAATGTTTGCTTCATTATACGTTCCATGGTCTTTGGCGCATTGGTCAGTCCAAATGGCATTCTCATAAATTCGTATATACCGTCTTGAGTTATAAATGCTGTTTTGTGAATGTCCTCTGGTTTGACAGCAACCGTCATAAATGCTGTTTTAATGTCCATTGTGTTGAAAATTTGTGCATCCTGTTGAACCAGTTTCTCTATGATGTCGTCGATGTGTGGAGGTGGAAAATTATCTTTATATAATTTTTTGTTAAGCTGTGTATAATCTATTGTCAATCTGCGTGGGGTACTTGGATGATGAGGCTGGTTAACTATTACAACTGGAGAGGCATATTCAGATTGCGAATCTCTTGCAATGTTTAGTTTTTTCCAATTTTCTACTGTTTCGTTTATAAACTGGCGGTCGCTCCATGAATAGCGGTAGGGCTTTCTGCGAACTGGTATATCATCTACTGTACGTAAGGAATGTTGATCTATGGTGCAGTATCCTAAAATCTCGTTGTCTGTCGAGAAGGCTTGTAAATTGTTGCTGACTATTTCTCGAAATTTTTGAATTTGTGTTGGAGATATAGATTTCGGAAATGTTGAGATTTGATGTTCGACTTCTTTTAGAATACATGGTGGTATAGTCTGGCTTTGTTTTAATATGCAGGAATTTATATTTGTGTGTGTGGTGTAGCCTGAGTTCGTATTTTGTTTTAATTGGACATCTCCGTTCGTTTCGACAGTTATGGTAATGTTATTGGCCTTTCTCCAATCGCTGCCGAGTATCAGTGGTATTGGTGCATTGTTTACCACCGCTACAGGACCAAATGTGCAACATATGTCGCCTACTGCAACGAATAGGTCAATTTGTCCTACAGGTCTACACTCATTGTCAATGGAAGTTATTGCTGAGCCTTCGTATTTTTGAACTGTATAATCAGGTGGTATAGAACGACGATCGATTACTGACTGTTCAGCACCGCTATCGATAAGAGTGGAAATAGGTTTTCCATCGAATGCATAGGCATCTACGATGGGTAAGCCTCGATCACCACCTTTTGACTTCAATGCGCAGTTTGCTTGTTTTGGAGATGGTTTATTTGGGCAGTTGCTCAGTGAATGACCAGTTCTATTGCATGTGTAACAGGGTATTGGACATTGCGAAACGGGGTGTTGACCTTTTTTACAGCGTGGGCATACATAAGTATTTATTTTTGTATTTTCTGTGTATGCTGGTTTCTTGAAATTATTGTCTGTAAAGGACTGTGGCGTTCTAGTGTTGCGATACATTGTTGTTGTGTTGTGGAACTGTTTGCTGGTGTGTTTTGTGTCATCGTCAAGTTTTTGCCCCAGTTCGAATAGTTCGGTTATGGTCGAAGGTGTGCCAATGCGTAGAATACGGCGGTCTGTATTGTCAGCAACACCCTCGAGTAAATACGCAATTTGATCTTCCGTAGGAATATTTACATTCTTTGGGGGCTTAGAAATAATATCTAACTTACTGCTGAAGTACTGGATTATAGATTCGTTCGGCCGTTGGATACGTGCATTTACTCTGTCATTCCATTCGCGTAATGTTGGTGTCTTTATGAATCGTTTCCTGAATGAATTGAGCCATATATTCCAGTCGTCCCTTGAATCGCCTTCGAAGTTCTGCCAGTTTCTTGCAATGCCCGTTAATTTGCTGGTGCAGAATACTAATTTAACCTCGTCACTCCATCCGTTTATTTTTGCGGCTTTTTCGATGGATTTTATGAATTGCTCGGTGGAGTTGCTATCTTCCCCGTTGCATTCCAAAATCGTTTGCGTCATGTCTGGGTTGATGACGACAGTCTGAATAACTGCTGGACAAGTCCCTACCGAACTAGAAGTACCTGCTGATGGTTCGATTTTCCTTGCTTTAAGGGTAGATAGGATTTTATTGTGTTTGATTATGATTTGAATTAACTCATCTTTTGTTGTTGCTGTTGTTTCCAGTCCTCTTGATTTGACTTCTGTTTGGAGTGCATCCTTCGTGAACTGGTTCAGAATTTCTACGTCGATGGTCGTTTCTAAGAGTTGCTGAACGAGAGACATTTTGTTGTCGGGTGTTTGTTGTTTCTTTATTGTATGTAGGTTGAGATACCGGCTGCGCCATGTAACAGTGTGGCTCTGTTATGAAATTCGTGGTGCAATATGAGGATTGCGTGTTAAAAGAAAATCAAAGGCGTGCGTCTTTACCAAAAACTAAAATTGAATTCTTTATTACGTAGTAATATGACATAGTAAAATACACAGAAACCAATGGTGCCTAATGGCAAGAAAAAAAGGAGGAAAATAATCGACAGGTAGATGTCGTTGCGCTCACAACTCCAAACAGGAACTGGAACTAAAAGTCATATTTTGGTGTTATTTTTTGTATCACAAAAAGTGAAATTTTTCCACATTTTTACTCCTTACAAATTTATCAAATCTAAAAAATCTACTACAAATATATGTGCCTAGTTCTACCATAAATTCTGTTACAAATCTTCCAGCGCAAACTGTATGAAAATGACTTGGGAATAGTACCGTTAACTTTTTTCAGAACATACTGCAAAACGCCCAGTTTGGTTTCGGCTACTGTCATAAAGTTGCATAAGTGCGGAAAAATTGCTAACACAATTTTGAATTACTAAAACCGCTCGGGATATCAAATATGTTTGTGTATTGTGCTATAAATCGATTTGTTGAATCGTCTCAATTGGAAGACAGACCAAGAAGTGACAGACAGAGCGCGGTTGTAAAAGCTGTACGCGAGTGAATTCCAAGAAATCCCCTTCGAAAACAGAAATTATGCCACGTGAGCTGGATATATCCATCAGATCCATGTCAAGAAACATTCGGGATGATTTCAACATGAAAGCCTTTCGTCGGTCAACTAGACGTCTATTGACGTCTAAATTATAGCAAAATAGTCTTCAAAGACGCAAGAGACACTTGCACTCGCACGCGCAAAATGACCAAGAAAATATCCTTTTTACAGACGAAAAGATTTTCACCATATACCCATAAAGTGTATGCAAGGACACCTAAAAAAACAAAAAATACAGTTCCAACGCAGCCATCATCCTGCTTTGGTAATAGTTTGGTGAGTGGTATCCCATCAAGGAGTTACTGCTTTCCATTTTTGTGAAAAGAAGTCAAAACTGAGGCAAAAGTGTATATGTCCTAGAAGGCGTCGTTAAAGGCTTAACCAATGCCCTTTTTAATGGAGCAAGATGGGTTTCTCTACAAGACTCTGCTGCAGCACATAAAGCCAAAACAACTCAGCAGTGGCTTTGAATCAATATTCCTGCTTTTATTGCATCTGAAGATTGGCCTCCAGGAAGCCCAGATTTGAATCCTTTGTATTATTGTCTATGGTCAGTGTTGGAGAGTATGGCCAGCAAGAGAGCCTCAAATGTGTTTTAAGCACAGCCTGGGAACTGTGCTTGCCGCTGTAACCCACTGAACATACCGCATGAGATCCCGCGTTAAAGCAAAAGACGGTCACTTTGAATGAACCGCCTTTTTCTAAAATGCTGACTATTTAAACAAATCAATTTTACAAATATTAATCCGAAATGTTTTGTTGTTTATAACGCTTTGCACTTGTAACATAACTTATGGCAGGACTGGGTATATTTCATACATTTTTTTCTTCTTAAATGTTATTGACATTCAAATCTGCGATTTAGGTCATAACCAAATGTTTGTCCTCTGAAATACAGAAGTTGGTCAGTAAGGGTTAACATGAGGAGATCACGATGTGACCGCAGTGATATGCGCTCAATTCAAAATCTACAATCTGCAACAAGAACTTACCTTTTCCCTTTGAATGCCAGCAGATACTTCTTGTTGGCCGGAAAGTTATTACTCTGCACAAAACCCGTGTTGCCAGCCCGCAGGGGGAACTGCTTGTGAAACAATGGAATGCTAACATCAAACTCGTCACGCATCTGTTGAATGCTCATACTGGCCTTGGCCAGTATCGCTTCACCCGGATCGAACCCGAGCGAATTTTCCACGTATTCTGGCCACGTTCCTGAATACAAATTGAATATCAAGTGATTACGCCCGTTATTCCAGTGTGGCAGCCGTGCCAATCGCGACGGCACATTCCGCACATAGTCCTCGGACAAAGAGTCCCGATCCAGCGTGTCAATACCGAGCACAAAGAGGCACGCCTTCTCCGGATCCGGTGTATAGTAGCGCGACTCACGAATCGCTGTTAGAATTTTCTGATAATTTGAGCTAATGGGCGGCGCAGCACCCAGGGAATTCAACGGCTCCGGCGGATACACATACACAAGGAACTGATCGAAACACTTGGTGTAATCGAAGCAGCTCTCCATTCGACAAGACTTAGTTCTGCTGGTGGATTCGAATGGCAGCTGTTGCTCGGTGCTGACATGGTTGCCGAAGGTTGTAAGGTAATCCTCACCATTGTCCACATAGCTGTTGAGTTTCTGGCGAGACCGAGTAACCGTGGACGTACGACGGGCGGCTTTCAGTCGATAGCCGCCAAAGTAGCAATACGCCAGGAAAGCACACGACACAAAAACTAGAATATAGCGCTTCTTTGCTTGCATATTTCGCGCAACACCACCACCACGCGCACACAAAAGTTGAACTTTTCTTTTAATTTACTAAATGGCACGCATTTTTCTGGGCAACCACAACTATTGGATGGAAACAACAAAAAGGAGGAACGACAGGGAAAGGTTCGATGCGGCGCGGCAACATTGACGCTGCATTCTCAGAGAATCATTTGTTAAAGAGGCGCTAATTTAAACGAAATTCAGTAGAAACTCGCATTGAAGTGATTTTTTTGGATTTTTCTTCGTCGAAAACAAAATATTTTGACATTAAAATGTCAACGACGACGATTACAAATGCACTTGTCAAAAACTGACAGCGAACAGCAGCACTTTTCCTCTATCTCGGCAACGAGTGCGAGCGAGACGGCAATTAACATTTCGCGGCCGCTTCTGGACAATTTTTCTTTTACTTTCACAAATTTTTTTCTATTATATCCACTCGAAGGAAAACATTTTGTAACTGATTTATTCTTTTTTTTTGGAACAGAGAAAAACTCTACAATGAATAACTTGATAATTTTGTCTCCGCCTCCTGCGCGCAATACGAACGAACGGCACACAACAACGACGACGACACCCTAACCGAACTCGATGGCAAGAAAACTGATTCTGAAGCACTGGACGACTGGACTCGGAGCTGGTGTCTTCCAGTTTGACTGGATGGAGCGAAAGCGAAGCTGTTTGGTTTTGTTGTTGGCTCGCTGCCCAAAGAACAGGGAAACCGATGTGTTAATTTTGTTGTTTATTTACGGGAGATGTGTAAATGGAAGAAATTGGAAGGTGACATGCGTACAAGAATCCGAATGACGCTGGGTATTGGAAAGATTGGATGAGTTTGTTGGGAAATGTCAGATTTGCCTTGATGTGTGCGACACCTGGATGTGGAGGTTTCTGTGGTGAGTTTGAAATTAACACATGGATAAGTGTTTTAAATATTGAGGCGCAAAAATAAATTGAAATAAAGTCTTTACTAGAAATTGGTATACCTCGTGTTCAGGAAATCGAGCACAATTTATGTTTCTTTGATTGGTCGTTAATCTCAAAATTAATGAAAATATGACAAATTCATAATTTCCCTTGCTACACGAACTAGCGCAACATACGTACTTACAGGGTGTTTTTTTAACACTTTCAGTAAAAAAAAAATTGAATTGAATTTTTATAAATTTTATTTTAAATAATTGAAATGCTTTTTTAATTTTTAAAAAATATAACTGAAGTTCAGTTTTAGAGTGTTACCATATGGTAACATTGAGACTGATTAAGATACCTTTACTCAAGAAAAATACATTATTTGTACATGTTCAGTTCATTATTTTTTATTTAGTAACTTTACATAAATTAATTCATCTCATTAAAAATCAATGTCAAACTAAATAAGTTCATGGTATAATGATGATTAGATATAAAGTAATTCTTTTCTCCAGTTGAAAGGCACAAATGAATATTGCATTTCTCACATTTGTATCTACTGGTGCCCTCGCAATTTTTAAACTTACATCTGAATCTTTTAGATTGCAGGGATGTTATCACGAGTTAATGTTGAAAAAGGTGAAGATTATTATTATTTATGTAGGGTTAACTTGCACTGCGACCTAATGGTCTATTGTGCCCCTTGCTAATACCTAGGAGAGGTTTTTTTTTTACAATTTGCACGTATTAAAGGGGATATGAATACCCTTATAGTAATTTTTAGGACACATGCGTTTTTTTTTTGTGGAAAGGGTAGGAGACAGAGAGAATGACAGATTGGTGTAGGTGGTTTTGAAACTCAGGTGGTAGTTAACTTTCAGTGAACTCCAAGGGTGGCTGTCCAGATAACTGGGGAGAATTTGGTTTGTTTTCGCTATTATTGTCGTTGCTTATGATTCACAGTATTTTTTTTCCGTCCTGATGTCATCATCACGATCAAGTTGCATTTTAGCCATATGACCACCCTACTGAGAGCGTTATGCCTTCACAGTAGAGTTGACTTAGCTTTCGCCAGTGATCGACTTTTTTATTCATTTCATGCGAAATAAATAGATGATTCTTGACATCAGGATTCGAAGCGTGAACCAACAGCGTGACAAGCGATGATGTTACCACTACACCACGGCCACCCACGCCCTTTAATCCCTCTTTGGAGTTTCGCTCAGAATATAACTCCTTCAGAATTGTTATCGAGAGTCAAACACTCTTTCTTTGCCTTGACAAAGCCACTTCATGATAAAAATGTTATTTTCTTTTTCAATTTGGTAGTCATATGATCCTGGACAATACCTTACGAAAATCTTTTTCTGACTTGAAGACAACTTTCCCCGTTCGATTTGCTCTGGTAGTACCCTTTTTTTATAAGTTGGTCCAATCCAGTAAAATAATTGTCAAAATGTAGCTAATAGTTCTTAGAATTTGGCATTGTTTCAGCTAATCTCATAACTATGACAGAGCAAAAGCCCATATTTGAATACCCAGCAATTGTTCCTTTTCCTCGTTTGTTTTCAAAATCGTGAATTGCACCATCAAAGCTTCAAAACACATACATTTTCAAAAATGTTCTTCCCTTGAACGGCACCATCATCTCATCTACGAAAAGATTCTCTCTTTTTTTGCTATACCGATACATTTTTGTTTTATAACATCAAAGAGAAGACGCACCTTCCACAGCTTATTAGTAACCGTCTTTTCCAGCAAATTTAAGTATGTTTCAAATAAAATTAAATATTCCTCTGGCCATTGAGTTCGAAATAGATGATATTTTCTTTGCTTTTCCCCAATACACATTTGTTCTAGGATAATTAATGATTCCCCTAGTGAGTAACATAGCAACCATTTTTTTCATTTCGTTAAATTTGATGTTGGTCAGGTGTCCTTCAGTAGCCAAGATTCCTTAATCAGTGGCAAAAAGAATATTCTTGCATACACATCATCATTGAAATAAATATTGTTCCAACTACTGAAGCGGCGTACGCAAAGATGGTGTTTTAGAAACTTCTTCGACGAACATGGCACTAGGTGGCTTCCATTTATTCTTTAGCTAATAAAATTGTGTCGTTTTGTACTTTCTAGCTGATGTAGAAGGCTGACTAGGATTTTCTAATTTTTCTACTAAAGGGTGACCAGATAGTAATGATAGTTTTTCCAATTATTATGTTTCAGCAGCTGTCAAAGATATCAATGACATCCAGCTGCCAAAATATCCAGTAACGTTTGCCATTTCATCACGCATCGTTTGACATTTCCCGAACGTGTGGAAATATTACAAAATAATTATCGAAATTCCGACTCAGTTGTAAATATGCAACGTGAATTTCGTTCGTGATCGTCATCATGGCTTCAGTGCGCAGGCAATTCATCGCACCGTGGAAAAGTTTGAGCGTGAGTACCCTCTTTTGAACCTTAAGCCACCAACCAGACAGAGATCGGTGCGAAGTGAAGAAAACATAGCCACCGTAGCGGCCAGTATCGAAGAAGACCCATAAATGTCGATTCGGTGCCGATCAGCTGAATTGGGCATCGCCAGAGAGTCAACCAGGCTTATTTTGCGGTTGGATTTGGGCCTGCATCCATATAAGATTGTACTGATGCAAGTATTGAAGTCGGACGCTGGAAATGTTGGCCGGAGATCCGAATTTTGGCCAAAAAATCATCTTCTCAGACGAGGCCCATTTATGGCTCAGCGGCTATGTCAAAAAGCAAAATTGACATTATTGAAGCGACCACAATCTGCAAGTGTTCGACCAAGCCTCTATGCATCCACAAAAATTGACTGTTTGGTGCGGTTTTTCGCACGGCGGCATCATCGGACCTACGTCGCATATATTGGACCCAGTCATCAAAAATTGGACCGACTGCTTGAAGCACTGCCAGCGAAGCCGAGATATTGTGATAAATTGACATGGAAAGAGGCGATAGTTTCAAGACCTTGTGAGCGGTTGAAATTACCCGGAATTTTGTGTATCGAACTTTTGAATTGTTTGAGGAGACTGGTGGAGTAACTCAAAGTCAAAGGTCCGAACGCCCTTGCGCTATCAGAACTCCACAGACAATCAAAACTGTTAAAGCCAGGATTAATCCGAAACTGGGAAACTTTCTATGAAAACAGAGAATCTTGTCACTAGAAATAAAGATATTGTCTCACATTATCAAACAAGATTTCGGACTCAATGTATATAAGAGACATACTGGCCACTTACTCACAGCCCAATTAAAGTAAAAACCGATTGAAAGATCGAAAGGTCTCCGCCCTCCGATACGCGCTGGAAAATTTTGTTAACGGATGAAACAATTTTTACTATTGAGATATCGTTCAATAGGCAAAATGGCTGAGTCTATGCCCAGTCATCCAAAGTATCATCAGAAGTCATTCCACGAGCATCTGTGATGGTTTGGTGGAGAGCCAGCTACGAAGGCGTTACCGGACCTTCATTTTTGCGAGAAGGGAGTAAAAACATCGGCAAAAATATACCAAACGGATGTTCTGGAAGGCGTTGTGAAGGGATTTAACCAACAATTGTTTTCAAGCAACCAGTGCACTTTCTAACAAGACTCTGCGCCAGCTCATAACGGAAAACAGCACAACTATGAAACTAAAACAATGTGCCGGAGTTCATAGTAGCAGACGATTGGCCGTTAGTCAGTCCAGACCTCAACCATTTGGATTATAAGCTGTGGTATATTTTAAAGGAAATGATTTATTCTACTCGACACCCAAACATTGAGTTCTTAAAGGGCGCACTTATCCGTGCATTGAACAATTTTCCAATGGAAGAGTTGTGTGCTGCGATCGATGAGTAGCCAAAGGCCTGCAGAAATGCAAATGGGGGTCATTTCGAATATATTGTTTAAATTTGTTTTCCTAAATAATCAATCAAAGTTTTGTAGAAAAAGGAATCAAAAAATACTTGTCCATTTTGATTTTATCACCAAAACTGTTTGTAGCAGTATTTATGACTTGACTAACACGTTTCATAAATGTAGTTCACTGCTCAAGTTATCTAGTACCTACAAACTTTTAACATCTCTCAATCATAAAGTTCACCAGCACATTAAGGTATTCAACCCATAATAAGCTCAACTCCTTACAGGTAACCGAGAAAGAGTTCCTTCTGTTAATTGGCTAATTTAATTGTTAATTACAAAGAAATCAACAACTCTCACAACAAAGGCAACCGCCCAACCCGCTTCTAAACACAACCACACCATCCATTGTTTTTTATTCATCCTCCAAGCCCACCCATCCAAAAATTTACTTATTTCCAAAATATCATTTGTAAAAATTTCATTTCCCATTGGGAGTCATGTACCCGAGCACATATTCACCTACTTACCACCAGCCAGTGGCACACTACCACACATCTTATCTTCAACATTTGCTCCCTTTTCCCATTGTGGTTAGTAATGTGGAGAGGAAGAGAATTTCCGCTTCGAATTAAGGCAATTAAGTCAAATTGCTTTAAAATTCCATTATAAGCACTTTGTAAACATTGAAGGACTCCTTTCGATGCGAATGGTGATACCAGTGGGGGTGGTGTGGGTGATGTCGGAGGCACATAACTACCAACAATTCCAAGTTAATTCGTTGATATTATTCGAAAACACATATATACACCTATACAGGGAGACACCAACAAAAAAAAAAAAAAAAAATGGCAAACCACATTCACATGGAAATTGTTGAGCAGGTCCTTGGTGTGTTGTTCGGAGATTTGTTTTTATTACCACTGGAAAAATTAATTGGGACTCCAAAAAAGAGGAACGAGATAGTGTAGACTGTAGTCGATGTTACACCAGTTTACCTCATTACATTGGCACACAGGAAGGAGGCGAAGAAAAAGGTCGTCTGGTAAATTTGGTAATTAAATTGCAAATGGAGCACATCAGAGAGAGAGAGAGAGGTGGAATATTAAAGGCCGCAGTGGGCAGAGGTATTGCGTGTACAAAAGGCCAAAATCAAGGTTCACTTGCCTAAAGTCGGGCACGTCATTTCATTCACTAATATTAAAGCCTTCTGCTGATGTTTTAAAGTGGAACGATGGGTGACAGTACGCCAGATGGTGTCTCTTGAGATCCAAGATAAAAGCTGGAAGAAATTTCTCCTAAGTGATTCTGTAAGCAGACATTATTTTTGAAATCTACTCCCTATATCGTAGGGGTCAAAGTCATAACACCGAAATTGTGTCACATTTCCAAAAAATTTAAAACAGAAAATATCAAACACTCACATGCAATCGCTCAAAAATACCAGCAAAGTAGTAGTAGCAAGTAGCAGACTTTGAAATTTGAGTATTATGATCGACCCCTCTGTGATTCATGCCTGTCTAAACTTTAAAGCCAAAAGGTTCCATCAAAAGGTTTTCATTGGTTATTAAGTTATAGTCTGGCAAGAGCTTGGGGGAGAGACATAATCGTACATATACATTTCTGAAGGGTTATTAAAGTTGTAATTTCGCATCGCTGTCACATTTCATCTGTCATCCATAGTTAGTTCTTGCTTTGCCATTTTGAAATATGAATCGTTTAACCACTGCTCAACCCATTTAAATTGTTGCATCTTATTACAAAAATTACAGTTCTGTTCATACCTGTGTATCCCAATTTAACGACAGATTATGGTCGTTATATTCGCCAACTGAGCAGGTAACGTATGTAATGCTCGATCAACTGAAAACATAGCCGTTGCGAGTGTCCCGGAATTGTCAATTCTACTCCGCGCTCAGCAATTGGGCATTTCCTTCAGCTCCGTTTGGCGTATTTTGCGCTCGGATTTGCATCTTAATCCCTATAACTTTCTTTTTCACTGCAAGACTATCCTTTCACCGAACCAACATGGATTCCTTAAGGGCAGATCAACAACCACCAACCTTACCGAGTTTGTATCTATAACTTTGTGCGTTTTGGAAGATAGTAATTAAGTCGATGTAGTTGCCACCGACTTCAGCAAAGCCTTCGACAAAATTTCGCGTGCAATTATTCTTCTCAAACTTAAAGCTCTTGGTTTTCAATCGGGGTTTATCTCATGGATCAAATCTTACTTGGAAAAACGCCAATATAACGTCCTCTTCAGATCTTCAATTTCTGATCCTATTAAAGTCACATCGGGAGTCCCTCAGGTTAGCCATCTTGGGCCATCATTTTAACAATTAATGATGTCGATTGTATCATCAATGACTCCCACCTTTCTATATATGCGAATGATATGAAAATCTTCAGAACCATATCGTCTCGTACAGACTCTCTTTCACTGCAAGATAATTTGAATCGATTCTCACTCTGGTGCCATAGAAATTTTTTAGAGCTCAACGTCAGCAAGTGCCACGCTATTACATATTCTCGTAAGCGTATCCGACCATCCCCCAGATTCTGTTCCATTAGCGGAGAGCCTATACCCTCTGTCTCTTCACTACGCGATTTGGGTGTTATCTGTGATAGGGAACTCAACTTCCGTTCTCATATTGATAACATTATCAATAGAGCTAACTCTGCCTTCGGTTTCATTAAACGATGGTCTAAGGAATTCTCAAACCCTTACGTTATAAAATCCTTATACATCACATTCCTCAGACCCCTCCTTGAATATGCTTGCCAGGTATGGTCACCCTACTACGAAATCCATATCTTGCGAATCGTCCAGCATAGGTTCATTCGCTTTGCCTTACGTGGTCTTGCTGGAACTGATAGTTACAATTTGCCCCCATACGCTGACCGCTTGAAACTAATTAATTTACAGCCTCTCGATAAACGTCGCGAAGTTGCTGACATCTTGTATATCCATCAGTTATTATCCGGTAACATTGATTCCCCCGCGCTGCTTTCAACACTAACCCACGTAACCTCAGGTCATCAACCCTCTTCCGTCTTATTCCTCATCGCACCAATTATGGATACCATGAACCAATGTCTAGAATGCTCCACAGAGCTAATCACATGCAACCGTTTTTGACTTTCACAATAGCAGAGCCTGAGAAACGCCCTTTATTCCATTAATTCTTCCTCATAGCAGAAAACTGTTATTTTCAAGTCCAGTTTTAGTTTAGTTATTTCTAGTTTTAAGTTTAGGTTTAAGTTTTTGCTTGTATTAAACTCAAATAGGGGATCGCATTTCAATTGACTGTTGGCGTTAGTTGTCGAGTAATTATTGGGTTCGTGAGATTTGAATGATTTCGCCACACAAATTAGGTAGAGAGGTCTAGTTTTTTTAGATTTACAGAGCAGATAGGTCTTCATTTTCACTTCCTCTTTACGAGTATACCTATTGCAGATAGTGCAAGCAACTGTAACACCTCTGCGAGCGTAGTTTTAAACTTTTCGCTGATAATAACTGCAACGCCATAGGACCAAAGGAAAAACAGGAGAACATACCCTCCAAGACGTCGTCAAAAGTTCAAATGTCCGGCAGAGTAGTCGTCTGAACATGAGTGTAAATTGAAAACATGCCAAATATCTGTACTATAATTCCTTTGTTCAAAAATATCCCAAACATCTCTAATGCTGAATAGAGATACATGTACCTTTCATCCAAACAGGTGCTGACATTTTAATTTAAAAGTCACGCTACTATTCCAAACTATATGTTCCACAGTGAGCAACAATGCCAGCCATTCAACACCTCATTGCCAAATTGGAAAAAAATAGACTCTAGCTGAAGCGAAATTATATAGAGAACATTGCTTTGTGCAATCCGATATACGAAACTAATATCTGTGGTACATGCATATCCAATCCATGCTTCTGAACACTTTTGGTATTCGCTTCAACTCATGGCGTTGGCAGGAATACCAGCTACCACCAGCAGCAACACGGAGGCAGTCACATAATCTTTATGCAGCGATTTGGCTGGTGTATCGTTGGTACGTGCCTTAAATCCAAATAAAATCAAAGGAATCTAATAATGTGCAATTCACTATGGCGCGGCAGGAATCTCTGAGAAACACCACACCAGCGCGAGAAGTTGAGAGGATATACATACTCGTACACAAAGGGCAAAAACGTTTCGAGTATTTGTCTGTTTGTTTGACGTACTGTGCCTGCCCCGGGGGAGGCAATGTTAATACCGGAAGTTTTAAGCGATCTTTGAAGGATTCCAATTGAGATGTTTAGGTAACACTGACATGCCACACCTAGGGTGGTCCTTTTGTGTGTGCTCCTGTCGAACAGGAATATGGATCAAATGTTTTTTTTTTTGCTTCAAATCAGAGTTTTGTAGAGACAAATGTGACGCTGTTGGTGTTTCGCACAGGAATCACACTTTTCGCGCGCTCTCTGACCAGTTGCGTCCGTTTCCGGTTGGTGAGATTCATTCCCGCATGTCGAACGTACTGACTTTTTGATTTTGCAGGTCTGTGACTCTTTGACTCTCGTGTATCCTTTCCACCAAAAAGGACGTACAGCCGTTTTCCACTCCATGAAAGAATATGTGACATGCAAATCTGTTTTTCAGCAGGGTTAACTATGCGGGTGGTATGAGCGCTATGGAACGGGTAAGGACACATAATTACAAATTCATTAGCGTCTGTGTTAATTTCCTAACCACATCACATATGGTGTGCTGCGCGCAAAATATCTGAATTCATCCACCATACCCTGTGTAGGCAACACCAGATAGATGTAGATGGATGTGGATGGATGCTTTTGATATTTGGCTTTTAATCTCGAACTCGCGCTGCTACGATTGGATGTGGTGGTTACTGAGAGTGACAAACAGGAGAAATTAAAGTTCGCATCCACGTAGATACGTCGTATTTCGATAATTACAATGCCAATAATGTGAGGATCTGATGGCAAACACTTGACTCCCGAATTGAGATCCATTGGCGCGGTGTGAATTCAATTTTAAGCTGAAAATTATTTATGGTTAAACATAGGAAAGTGTATCGTGTGTTTGTGTTATCCACATGTGCTATTTCCTCACAGCAACTCTATCCTGTGTGTAGGATGAATCTTTAAATTGGTTAAGAATCAATCAAGCGTGGAGCTCAACGTTCAATTAGAGGTATAAGGTATTTTCTGATGAATTACTTAGTAGTTTGGAGAAACTTTAAACCTTTTAGAACATCAAGCGGTTACATTATTAACCTTGACCTAGATCTAATTATTTATTCATCAGCACACCACTGTGGCAAGAAACTTCATTAAAATGTGGAGTAAAAGTTAGAAGAAGGAACAATCAATAAAAATTAAGGAAATTTGAAAGGCCTGAAGGAGGTATTTATGAATTTGTTGAAAGGATAGAATAAGCTCTTGGATTACAGGAATTTATTCGAAAGTCTCATTTTACTTTTGAAGTTAAAATGCTCAACCCTTGGGGTTTTTTTTTTTTTTTTAAAAAAATCTCTCTTAGAACCAATAAAGCTGGAATGGCGCCCTATCCGTGGTAGTATCTACATATACTACAGGTGAGCTAGCGGTTGGATATTGGATGTTTTTTCTGGATAATCTACTGCTCTTCTCTGTATGCTGTCAACCAGATGAAGGAATGTTTAGGGGCGGAGATGCATACATGAGGACAGGTAGCTCAACTTCATAAACCCCGATTTTGCAATATTGAACATGTGGTCGTGGCATGCTAAAATGAATGTGCAAGAACTCCCAAAGTCCACTATCTAACCTAACCCCAAAGAAGATGCATGGTTTCCTTGGATTGAATAATTTGGTCATCTGTTTGGTCAGACGTGTTCTTTCTGGAAAAGGCGTTAAAGTCTATTAAGTTTGCTTCTCCCCACTGCAAGATTTTCTACAGGTCTTCATTTACTGACTTAATTTGGTCGTATCTCTGACGATGTGAGATATTTGCTTCCACAGGCATGTTGATCGAGCAAGACCTTGTTGTTTACCGACTCCAGTAGGAGTAGAAATAGATTTGGTGTAAGTAAGAGGTACTCCAGATGCACAAGAGAGATGTAAGTAAGAGGTACTCCAGATGCACAACTTAAATTGCTCTGCCCTGAAGAAAATATTTCACCCAACCACAGAGCCTAGGACCCTCTATCAAATACATACAACCGAATGCTTTTGATATGTTTAGGGCAACAGCTCTTGAGGTCTGAGGTCGATATGTGGGTTACAGCAGGTCTACAGTTGAACGACGGCTGCAAAATGGGTTATTAGCGCGTTTAGCTCCAGAAATTTTGTTATTTCGGCATTCGTGACTTTTTCATTACTTTGGATAGAATAGACACAACGATATGGTATGAAAGTTTTGTGGCAGGCATTTCTTCCATCTTTGGGAATCGATGGAATGCGCGCAGTTTTCCAGCATTTATGTCACATTGTTGGCAAAATTAAGACCACAAAAATCAAAACATAAAGAACATGCTCTGCCTCTGCCTTATACAAGGTGGCGCAAAAGTCCTCACTCGATTTCCTAAGACAGTAACTTTATTTGTGAATAAAAATAATTAATTCTGATTGCAGATTGTGTTGACTTAGACGTTTAATTTTTGTTCCATCAAATCGTCAAGTGGTCGCCGCAAAAGTTGATGCACATTTAGGCTCATTCCGTAGCATTTGGCATGACTTTTCTTAAAACTTCTGGAGATGAATTCTCAACTTCTTGTCGGATGCTCTCATTTGGAGTCGCCAAGGTTTATGTCTTGTTCTTATAGACCCGTGACTTCAAAAAACCCAAAAGAAATGAGTCTGGAAGGGTCATTTTGCGGGCCTGTGTAAATCGCCAAAATGAGAGATTAAGTGGCGGGGAAACGCTTGCTGTAGGTCTGCTGTCCCTCGTGCTGTATGTGCGGTTACACCGTCCCGCTGGAACCACATGTTCTTCAAACCCAATTCGTCAATTTGCGGCAGAAAAAACTCATTCATCATGGTAGCGCTCACCAGTCGCAATAAGGTTTGCCGTCTTCGAACAAAATATAGGCCAATCACATTTCCTCCGTAAATGCCGCACCAAAAAGTGACCTTGTACCCCAGAAGTGATAATTTTTCTTATTCATATGTGGAAATGCGCCTCATTGCTCATGATGATTTTCAATGGAAAATCATCCTCATCGCGGTCGAGGTTTAGGAGGGCTTGGCTGTAATGTACACACAATTGGCTGTCTGCAGGCAATAGCTGATGCACTGTTTGCACTTTGTATGGGTACGCCTTCAAGTCTTTCATCAAAATTTGCTGTAAAGACCTATTCTATTGATACCTAATTGCGTGGCCCATCCTTTGGTTGATATTTGAGGGTTCTCTGGGACATCTGCAGCCACAGCAGCAAAATTCTTGACCGAATGGCTGCTCCAAGGGCGGCCACATCTAACACAGTCCAGTCTTCAGTCAGTCTCCTCGACGCGACCCGCAGTGTTTGCCCAGTTGGTGCCACACGGGATCGACGACAAATTTCACGTTGAGCCAAAACCACCAACTATCACTTCACAAATGTCAAAGTTGCGATGACATAAGACGCCATTTTTATTCAGTGGGACATTCCAGACGCTTGTTAGGGATTCTTTCATTCCCATTCACCGAACATAGGATGCACACGATGGTCAAGCGGCTTCAATTCTTGCACGAGCTGGATCTTGTAAGCTCACAAACTAAGATCTTTCTGCAAAATCTTCCATAAAGTGGGTGGACACAGCTCAAATTGTTGTCCACGATGGCGAATCGACTCAATACTACACTCCACAGCAGCAACAGCTTCTTCGGTGCGCACTGTACGACGTCTCTGCGGATACGTATTATCAATTAGAGTATGCGTGGTGCGAAAACAACCCATGGTTATTCGAATTATTTGCTCGTATTGACGATTATGTCGACACGGTAGCGAACTGAAACACGATTTAAATATCGAAATTTGCACAATTCGCAAGTGTTGTTCTGCCTTAAATGTCAAACTAAACTGAGCACAAATCAGCTGTCAGCTGTCAAATTGGCTGTCGCTGGAAAAAGTATTGCCAATTCGAAAAACAAACCTCTAAAAAATACGCCCTTTATTAATTTTGATTCAGTTTAACTATCAGCTGCATAAAGAACATTCTATTCGACAGTTTCAAGTCATAAAAGTTACAAACAAAAGCCAACTACTAAGGGTCCACCATTCATAACCGATCAATCTTTCATATCTGTGTAACTGAATTGATTTGTTTTTGTTGACAGGTTCTATCGAAAATGGCTTTTATTAAATTCAAATTGTATAATCTTCGATCATTTATTACCTTTCCTATCATTTTATTTCTGAAATCAATCGTATCACTAGACGATAACACAATTTATCTTCCCAAATGAAAAATCGACATCATTCTCAGTGGATGGGCTTCAATAGGCAGCATGATTTGAACAGCTCTACCCTCTCTAACTGCATTCATTGCATTGCAGGCATCCCATTCGGCATGAAGAACAGCCAGTTCCAGTTTAAGCAGAGATGCAAACTGGAATAAAATGAAAACTTAAAGATGCAGAAGGCGTTGTCTCTACCACCCCCACCGTCCTCGGTCGTCGCCAGTGGCACTCTGTGTCTTCCTAATAGAAAACGAAGAAATTGAATTTCAAATTGAAATCCAAGCAAACACACCGACAGCTTTCAATCCTTCATTACAAAGTATCTGCTACTCACATGCCTGTGCAGTGTATCCAAAGATACATTGTAACATTGTGCATGTCGGTGTGTAGAATATTTTCATTTCGGTAATAAAATATGCACAAGGACCTGCCACTGCAATAGTTTCATCTCTTTTACTTTTATAAACATAAAAAGCATTCTCATCGCTTGAATTTAATTTAAATCCTCGTTGCAATTCAAGCGCGCCTGAGGCATATCAGCTGCCTTCTAATTGGGCCATGAATAGGTGGTTTCGACTTTGGTGCACAATGCACGGTGAATTTGAATAACAAGCGCTTGCTGATTTCCACATGCATGTAGGCTTAAATATCGGCCCGTAAAAGCCCTCCAAAATAGATGAATTTACTCTAAGGCATTGGCGTTGCATTGCCAAAGCAGCCTAGCTGCTGTTTCAGGCACATCCTGTGTGCAGGACGAGGAAGAATTTCAGTGGCCACTTTGTGCTGTTGTGGTGTACAGTGTGAGCCTTGTGTTTTATGCTCTACAACGCGAAATACTCATCTCACAAAAGCCCGAACTGAATTCCTTTTATAATTATCCTTGTGTATAGGTACACGAGTACACTGTGTAATTTGCTGCTCTTTATATTTGTTTTTTTTTTTGCAATTCGACGAAGTTGAGAATGACGATGGAGGACGATGAGAACAATACCATAACAAGCAATGGACTGCATTTTATTACCCTCCCCCAAAAGGATCTAAATAAAAATGAGGATAATGGGGAAAAATAAAATCTAGGACATCATATAGGTTATAGAAACAAGCAGCAGAGGATAAGAACAAACGAGAGTGTTGTGTGGGACGAATGCGTATAAAATAAATTGCAATTTTTTTTCCCGTCCAGCGCTTCCTTATTAATAAGAAAATTGTTGTCCCTTTTCTTATTTATTATTCGAGAGAAAGACATTTTCGTAACAAACATACATCTATACCCATAACGAGCATCATCGTACCGCCGTCGCCGCCGGCCGTCAGCCTCGTTCATCAAACAGTGTGTCCTTTTGGAGGAACCTTTTGAGTCTAAAAGGGCAACAAGAATTACCATCTCTCTGTCATATTTCTTGTGTCGTTGTCAAGCAGAGCAATGATAGCGAGGAGCACAAGCAGTGCACGGAGGAGATTGTCTCATTGTCCCCATCAAGGAAGTCTGCAAGGATGTGCCCGATGCTGAAAGGGGTGACAAGAGTGTTGTGCAGGACGAACGCAGAGTTTAAATGAAAATATTTTCCTTATTCGATAAAGAGCAGAGGAAAATCGGGATTTCTCTGTGGAATGTCGACAAATGATGTTGCATCATCGTGTTGTTTTGTGTGCTCCAGAAAATGGATTTTTTTCCTTTTTTCTTTTTATTAAGATGAATTACGACCGAACTAAGACCGAATGTCCGGAGCCGAACTGGGCTGCAAATTGCAAAGGCTTGTTATGTTTGTTTGTACAAAAAAGATGAAAGGAATGATGAAAGGCTAATAAAATAAATGCCCTGTGCCTACAGAAATATGTCATCTGTTCTAGTTTGGGTCTTTAAATTGTTAGACTTAAGCAGAGAAGCGAGGAGGAGTGTGAAATTTGGTATTTTCGAGTTAAAAAGAAAAGACTGAGAACAAACTAGCAAAGTGGAATAGATTGACTACGCAACTTGCACGCTATTTCTTTGGATGACGCTACAGTCCTGGATGGACCAGGGTATCAGCCAGCCAGTTTGATCCTTCACTAGCTGCACCCTGTTTCTCTAAGGTTCCTTTACAACTGTGTGTTCTTCCTGGGTGGACTGATAGACTCTTTGTCCATCTTAGTTTTTGACCAGACAGTAGGGTTGTGGAGCTTGAGACACTTATCACTGTCAATGGCCATATTTGGAAGCCAAATGCGGATTCTGGGTCTCCTCGGAATGTCTTTAGCCAGGATCAGCTTGAGTGTTAAACCGTTCCATGCATCATGGATCTTGTGAACGCAGTAGCCCAGAAATTCCTTGGAGAAGGCGTCCTCGCATTTGATGACCCTATACCCTCTTACGACGACTTCGGCTTAGTCAATGCAGGGGAGCTTCTCTGGTTGTTTAACAGATGATCCATGACCATCTCTGATATCTTGACCTATCACCAAACGTCAACTACTGCCTTACCGCCGGTAATGACGTCACTGACAGTTCGTAGTATAGTTTAGCGACTTGGCTCCTTTGAGAATCAAGCCAATTACCTCATGGGAGCGGTTGCGCTTTAAAACTTCGCTTTTGTTGGGGTAACGCATCAACGATCCGCTGATACTTTATCATTCCAGTCCCACTCAGAAGCCGTGCCGGCCTCTTCATTCTTTATAATCCTACTCACAATGTAGATAGTTCTCTTGTACGCGCTTTTTCTGCGATTGCTAAAAACCATTTGGTAAAACTTTCAAATGTCGCATACTTCAAATGCTCCTTCTTCTTCTTCGTTCTCACCTTTTTTTGTTCTTCGCTGCTTGCCGACACTCTCCATTCGACTTTGAGTTTTGTTGTGGTTGCATAATGAAATCCACCACATCAGAGACAGCATTTCTGATGGATTGTTGGCAGCCTTACAACTGGACTTCTGCACTTATTGCTGGTGGAAAAGACCTTGTCAAGAGGTTAAGTGAAACTCGGTAGGCTAAGATTTTAGTCCGGCAGCTTTTTGCGACTGTAGCGATTCCACGTTGAATCTTCTCGTATTTTATTTACAACCAAGTAGTGGTTTGAGTCGGTGTTGTCTGCGTGGAAAGTTCAGACAACAGAATACTGGAAGCATGCCTAGCAGCGATCATAATATGAAGGGGAATGTTAAAGTGCGCAAACTTCGATAAACCTGATTCCTTTCCCCGATTTTAACGTTTAATTTTGGACATTTCTTGTAAGTTCTATCTAGGAATTTATAGAAGCCTTGTTTTTGAATTCTTCTTTAATGCGGATTATCATCAGACGCTCGATCATATTCCTAAAGCTGAAGACAACTTGCTTAAGTTTTCATCGTTGTCTCTGCTCTTTGCTGCATTCGCCATAGTAAATGTCGCTGTTTTTCATTTCCCTTATGCCCGATCCATCCCACCGAACTTATTGGATGCTAATGGTATCTGTATTATGTCAGTCCAGGGTCTATGTCAGTTGTTCTACCATTTTACGTACAGATCCAAGGATCATTGTCCTTTTTAATTTTCTACGATCGTCGGCTGTGAAATAATACTTATCCAAGGGATCTGGATATATGGTTGCTTCTATGATTTTGTCCAAGGTACCGCAGCTACCCCAACCTGGAGGGCCAGATCCTCAGGTAAAACACCTAGGACTAGAAGCCGGCGAACCCTACCACAGTAACCCACTTTGGGGATATGAGTGCTGCGGCCACCCATTAAGTGTTCATAAAAACCCTGACTTGAAAATCCATTAGGAGCTGAGCATCGAATATGTTGAAATATCCGTTATAAGCTGTACACTAAATAGTTTGGCATGACTGGAACTGTGGACGCCACCATTGATACTATCTAGAGAACTGTTCCGATGCCGCCAAGATCCAATAAAAGGAGTTTTGGTGTGAATAATCTTCCCTTACTCACGTTTAATGAGAGACCTTCCAATGAAGTTGAGCCCTAATCCCCGATCGAAGTAGGTACTATGTATCCGGACCTCAGCGCGAGGATACCTAGTACGAGTTGCTAGTCAGTGGGTAATGTATTGACACTTGTGTCTTCATAGATTGCTTATTTGAACCTCAAGATCTTGTATAACTTTTAAGGGCATACTCCTTTATAATTTAAATTTTCGTGTACGCTCAATTCTAGCTGTAGGAAATTACTCAAAGCAAAGCCTTTACCTCCTGCCATTTTAACGCTTGCTGAGGTTTTAATTCATTCATCAACTTATAGAAGTTTCCTAACTAATCGACCACTTAAAACTTCAAAGCTCACCATAAAAACACAAATTAAACATTCGATACAAAACCGCTAAGAGTGAAATTCCCCGAAAATTCCGAAAAAGTAAACCTACCAACCAGTTAAGCAAACCCAAGATACCCAAACGCAAAGACCATCGCAATGTATACGAATTAATTTACAACGTACACGTTGGGTAAATAGAGCATCGAAGTTGTATAAGGTATCCATCCCCAGGTGGAATTGTGTGCAGCACTAACCTGCCCCAATGTAAATCACGTACCTCGGTTTAAAGTTCATTGGCCATAAACATTGCGATGAGAGTAAACACCGGGTGATAAGAACAAGAGCAGTCTCCTTCACCCTTAAAGTTTCCTTTCATTTTCTTAAAAGGAGTCATCGTAGATGGGAAAAGAAAAACTCATCCGTTTTGTTCGTAGGAATTTGCTCAACCCCAAGAGTTCATCGTCGTCGTCATTTTCATCAACATCAACAGAATGGGAAAGGCCAAAGGACGAAGTAAGTACGAGTAACACACTGTACGAGTAGGGATAGGATACCTCTACTACCCGCGTGGCAAATTACCTCTCACAATCAGCAGAAAACTTTCCGATTTGTCGGATGAGTTGGCCTAGTTCGAGAGGTTGGAAGGGAGGTAGTAGACACGACTAGCAAGGTGGCTGGTGCGATGAGATACGTAGAAGATCCACAGGCTGTGTGGGAGTCCTTAATGTGATAATTGCCTTAATTGTTAATTGGACATGAGTTAGAACGCTTTCCGAAAATCCTTTAATATGCACTCACCCAGTCATGCTTAAGTGCTCTGGGCTGATATATCCTCCAGCGAGTTGGCTGTGCCTTCTCCAAGGCCGATTTTAATTAGGCACCCGCACATTTGCTTTTTATGAAAAACTACGACAACGTTGACGACGACGAGGACGGAACTAGAAGTCAGCTGCAACCAATCTTCGTGTGCCTGCATTAAAATTCATCCAGAGAAAGAGTAAATGCGACGAATAATAAATCCTTGAAGGAGAACTGATGCATATGATTAGATCCTGTAGGTTGGGGTGTCTGCCTAACCTGCTTGTCTGCAAGGCGCAGTGGCGGCGGAAGCAGTGTTGTGCTCTTACAACACGCAAAACACTCATTAATTAAGGTTGATGTAATTATTATTAACACCCACCAACCGCCGCCACCAGGCCAAGTTGCCTTATCATTTGCCTTCGCTTGGCAGGAGAGCACGTTGCTGGTCGCCCATGTTCTCTCATCACTGGAACAGCAACTGAATAAATAAGCTCGTCGTAGTCTTAGATGCTGGTGGGCTTGGGGAAAAAACTTTTTGAATATAATTTTCGTTTTTACCCAGCCAAGTCGCGTTTTGCTAGCTGGGAATGCGTTCTCCGAGTATATTGGATCACACACAGTAGCAGGGAGGGGGTTGCTTGCACTGGGTGTTATCATCCCCAATGCACTTAGACTTTACAGTCGTCGATATGACTGCACTGTAGTAGACATTCGCTTATCGTTATCCTGTGGCGCGGAAGGAGGTGGGAAAGGACACCAAACCGTGTGTAAATATAAGAAGGTAGTGCTTGCATGTGTAACGCCAAGCCAGCAGGAAAGCCACCAACCTGCTTGCAAAGGGAGTGGATTTTGATGTCTAGTTGGCGGTGAAGGGCGCCGAATTTGTGAGCTTTGTAGTCGACATCGGATTGCTGTGAGAAATCGTGCAATTTTTTTCTCTGGGAAGACGACAGCACCTGGGCCCGTAATGGATGGCCCCTCTGTAGCTGGAAGCTTTTGCTAGAAAATTAGAGTCGAATAGTTAATTTCACGACGTGCTATTGACCTCACCTAAATATATTTACGAAAGAGGTTAGGAAGGCCCAACGGAGCCCCTGACGTGGCTTCAGTGAGAGTGTTAACAGCACAAGACATTCCTCTAGACTGTTACAGCTCTCCTTTAGAATTAATTGTGAAGAAATTGTGATCATTTTTGTGTGCCCTTTTCTCTTCGCATTTTTTGGTTGGGGATTGTTATCGCGTCCGGAATTTTCCCTCATATGCTTGGCATTTGAACATAATAAACTGGACAATGCAACGAATAAGATGAGTTTTACTTCGATCAAGTATGCCCTATTATTGATTCTCAATAGTGTTGTATAACAGAAATGACATAATAAGGAATGCGCTGTTGTGTAAAAGAAGCTATCGCTCTGCGGATGACGTCACAAGAGACCCGCGATTTGACAGCTGTTTGTTTTTGGTGTAAATTCATCAATAATTCCTGTGAAATGTATAAATATTATGTCTTTTTAGCTGTTTAATTTACTCTGCGACATCATATGAAAAAGCTAAGGCTAAGTGAGGATGATCCCTGTAGGGGCTGCGAAGACGAGGAAGTCAATGAGGATTCAGACCACCTTCTACGTCACTATCCAGGCCTCTGCCATCTCAAACATAAAACTCTTGCAAAGCACTTCTTTCAGGATATCGAAGAACTGCTCTTATGTGACATACTTACCAAAGATATCTGTAGTTTCATCAAAGCCTCAAGGTGATTCGAAACACGAAATCAATAGGAGAGTGATTTAGGGACTGCTCCGGGGCAAGGGATACTTTCCCCCCAAATGGGTATCACAATGGGTCTATATTGACCTGAGTGTGGCGCAGAGGGATCTTTTCCCCTCACCAACCCATCTACCTAACCTAGAACCATGTGGGACGTTATTGAAACAATTTAATCGTAGTTAGTAGTGTAAAAAAGTGTACCAATTGATCCATTCGATTATGTGGAATGTGGTAATAGATGAAAAGGATTTTAAAAATTATCTAATCGAGTTAGTGAATCGCAAGTATGTATATCCACCTTTCTGGAAAGATAGTATGTAATCCTTTCCAATTACTCTTATATCGAACATCATCTTTGTCGTTTGGTCCAGAATGTGATCTTGAATATCCAGAGCCAGACCATACGCATGGGCCCGCTTCCTGGAATCTTCTGTTGGTATCCTCACTGGAGTTTGCTGTACCAAGCACGCAATCATCTGTTGCGTAGCTCGAGCCTGCATCCGGTCGAAGCGAGATGAAACGGAAACAGTTTCAGCTTTAGGGTCTATAGTTGGAGTAGTTCCCGGACTATTAATTTTCGGAACGTCATATTCTTTTATTTTCTTTTTTGTTGGGCTGGGAAACCTTAACTCGAGCACTCAAACTCGATACCGGTCCATTGTACTAATAGGAAGGAACCCCCTGTTAATAAAATTTCTTCGTTATTCGCCACATTGGTTCCAAAGATCTGCCACCTGGCACGAGCAAAGGCGGGGCAATCGCAGAAGAAGTGTTCCGCAGTATCGTGGCAAAAGTGAAATAGTCCATAAGAATGACAATAAGTTGTCTGCAGTTTTATCTACTGAGGAACAGCGAGAATACCGCGGATTTCTTACAGACGTTCGGGAGCATTCGTTTAGCCTATCTACATTCCGGGAGTCATGCTACCGACGATTATGTTCATGGGAAACCAAACCGTCAATGGAAGCCCTAGCCGAGAATGCAGGAAGATCCAATGCAGATTCAGGTCCTAAAAAGTCCTCCTCCGAACCTTATCTAGCAAGTACATCGGAGATCTCATTTCCAATAATCAAGAACTCACTGAGTTCAGCCCTGCGAATTCATAAAGCTCTTGCATTCTCGCACTATTTTGGAAGTGATTAAAGGGCTGAGTAAGACCTTAGGCGCAGCCTGACTGTCGCTACAGGCGCGGATATACTTTTTAGTCGCCGTCACTGCAGTCACAGTAGTTCTTGGGCCGATTTGTTGTTAGGGGTATCGCGATGCCCTAGGAACCAGTGTACAGTGAGTGATTGTAACTATTAGTTAAATTTGGCTGCTTTTATGGCAGCTGAACTGTCTTCCAGGAGATGTTACTATTCGCTAGCATTTTTGGAGTTTTCAGAAGTATTTAAAATGTCACTGCAGTATTGCCAGCTTTACTAAAATTGGATAGAAAAAGTATTATTTCACCTTAATCATTATAACGGAAGTAGAATACTAGCCATTTTGGCGCGATCTACTTTTATGAAGTCAGCTGGTATGCCATCAAGTCCAGATGCTTTATTGGCTTTGAGGAGATTGATCGCAGTTTGTATTTCTCCGATGTCAGTACCCCTGTGAGATTTGAGCATGTCGAGCAACTGCGGGCGCATTGTTGCACTCTGCTCGAGGGAAACATCATTAAGCAGGGCCTAAAAATGTTCATCTGCGACGCTGACCTTCAACTGCTTATTTTGCTGACAACTTCTTTGGATATTCTGTATACTTCTCTAATACCTCCCTTTCTTGCAGCATTTTCCATATTTTTCGCAGACCGTCCAACCTCGTCCTCCTGTCACGTCTCACAAAGCGATTAATTATCCTACATTCGCTTCGTAATTCCACCTTTCGTTGAGCGTCTGTCTCGGCATTTATTTTATCCTAGTTATGTTGGGATATCCAGGAGTCTCTAGATCTAGGCCACAATTTCGGATCCAACTTCCATTAATACGCTTTTTATTTCACCCCACATAGCATTAATGGATGGATCTCCAATTTCGTTTACTAACGATGCTCTGACGTTGGCGGGTGTTGCTAAAATTGCGACATTATTTGACCTTAGTTCAGGTTAAACTTATAGTAAAAACCCTACAGACAAGAACGTAGAAGGAAGAAGTCACCATTTGCGTTAATTGTTTTTCGAGCGAGACTGTCTCCTACAACACTTTTATGTGACTATAACCACTATTATCACAGCCACCCTCATAAGAGAGTACCATAAAGCTAGAGCCCTTTTGTCATTGCGATCGACATCCTCAAGCCGCTCATGTCTCCGCTACAAGTTCAGCAGAAGCAAAGGTTCTACTAATGAATTTATGTTTGCAACTCCTCCTTTTGTTAGCAAGTTAGTTGGTTGGTTGATCAGCATCTATACCAGCAGTCGGTCCCGGACTTTTGTTCTTACCTTTTGCCGTTCACTCTCCTGCCTCCCGATTCTCAATGTCCCAGAACCTAACCGGCAAAGTTGACGAAGTAACTGACTCATGTACTCTCTGTATGTGGGTAGTCCTGTGCAATAATTAAGAACGTTGATTAAATTTTCCCTCATTCATTAACCTTTATTTTCTATGTACATAACTTCGTTGGCCAGGAATTGTTGCCTGCTTACGATATGGTCGCCTTCTAGGTTTGTTTTGGTCAACCCAATACGCATACATACACACACATACTAACCTAAACGAAAAAGGACCTAGGATAAAAACAGAAGAAAAAAAAAACGACAACAGAAAACCCTTTCCTAGATGAAAGCACCCAGAAAATTCAATCCGCTTATGGAGTATGGAAACTCGAATGACCCCAAAAGTATTATGAACTTAAGTATTTTGTAGTACACCGCATAGATGGATGAGAGAGATGTCCTTGCCCGCCACTACACACATAGACACAATGCAAAGTAAAACAACACTCAGCTCTGAGGCATAAAGACAGCAGGACGATGGATGGAAATGGATAGGATACCCTGGGCTTCCTTGTTACCAATCCAAGCAAGTAAATTCCATCGAGACTTGAAGACATCCAACCAGGGAGGGTTGGTTTGCTTGAAGTGTACTTTTCCCCTATTCTGTGGGTTGATGGAAAAATACCAGTACGCCAAGCAACTGAGAGGAAAGATACAAAGCCTGTTATTCAAAGAATAGAAAAGTTTTTTTTTTTTAATTTTTTTGCTTCACTTTTGCAAGTCTTCAGATAAATCCACGAAAAGTACTTTCTTCCTTGAAGTAGGAGATTCATGTTGGCTACTGTTGATACTTGGCAGCACAGACGGTTATCCTTGCGATAAATAATCCTGTAATGAAAAAAGTACAACAAACTTCCGAGCGAGTAGAATAGAAAAGAAGACATTGTTGGGGGATTGCTGTTGTTGCAAATCGACTAATTATAAAAAATAAAATAAAAAAAAGAAAGAAAAAAGCCTGTAAATTTAATTATGAAGTGAAGTGAGCATCAGTTATGCTTTTACTCCCTTTGAGTTAATTTTAATTAGATAGCCGCTTTTACATTTATCCTCTGAGGGTCAATTGGCTATTGACGAGCACTTGATGCCTTTTTATCTAGAAATATGATTTTTTTTTCCTCCAAACAAGGATGGCAAGCGTACTTTATGGATCCCGAAGTATGTTTTACGGTATGCGCTTTAAAAGCGAGGTCGTTTTCAGTTGAATTCCTTTTATGGACTTTATCTTTTGGGAGAAATTGGGCACTGGTACAGAGGGCGGTCGTAAAGACATTTTAAGGAATGTCCTTGTTTAAGACTTGCACTGGACAAAGTAGAGATTTTAAAGCACTTAAATATAACGTTCTATTACATTGATTGATTGTTACAAGCGAGAGCGGATATCGTTGGAAAGAGTAACTAAAGGACATAGGTAAACTAAGATCAGTTTGTTTAAGAATATAAAAGGATAGCTTGATACCTTAGAAAGTCTAAGCTAAATGTTAGGATCACCTTACCTCTGACTCCGACTTCACTTCTGCCTGAAAGAGAAATGATGGAAGAGATCCCTGCCTCGCCTTTTATTAAAAACTAGCTGCTGCCCGCCGCCTTGCTCGCGTAGATTTTGCTATTAAAAAGAGCTTTAGAACCAAAGTGTAAAAAGTGTATGATAGATGAACCCCATAGCATGCCACTTAGTCTGAAAAATAGAATTTAAAAGATATCCAACTAACCAAGTTGTGGGTAAAACAAAATGTTAAGCTCCGCCCTTTAAATAGGTACCCTATTCGACTATGGGAGCTATACCTAAAAGTGAAATGAACCCAATATAAAGAGTGACACTTTCTAAGTGGGGGACATCTACATACGTTCATGTGAGCGAAAATTTTGTGAATTGAAGCATTTAAAATCTACGATGGAACAAACATTTGGACAGGAATACGCATGCGCACTTTGCCCCTTTTCTCGTTATCGCCCAACCTCTTCTCAGAATGTTTGTCCATTCATACCTACATATATGTTATGGTCACAGCAGCAGACACCTTTATTCCACCGACTGCCAATAGCTGCAGAAATTATGGATTTTCGTAAGAAAAGAAGGTGCTCTCTATAAAAGGGCAGATGGGTCAGCTTCAGCTTCAGGTGAAGGAGCACGCGAAGTGGGTGGACCAGATCTACGCACTTCTGCAGAGCCTAATGCACCTCCAGTCGTAATGGGTACGAACATGGAGGTGCAACCCTTGAAGATCCTTGCGGTGAATGTGAATTCAGTGATTAGCATCGACCGAAGAGCCGTATTATTTAAGTTGTTAGAAGACCACACCACAGATATGCTTATAGTTAGCGAAACAAAGCTATCCCAGAAGCACAAATTGAGGCACAATAAATACAATATTGTAAGAAGAGACTAACCCAACTCCACACAAGGAGGAGGTGTTGCGATATTCATTAAAAAAGAAATGTAAGGTAATGTACAGCGGTGAAGTGCGAAGGTCCCAGAAGCTGCAAACGTGTATCGTGGCATCCCTCTCTATAGTAGAAAGAGGATGTACGAGTACACTGCAGTCCAAAAATTTGAGGCCTATCTAGACAACTGAATTCATTCATGCATGGAGTCCCGATGAATATCTTCATTATGTACGTACCACGGTGCGCTAACGATCGTTCTAAGAACTTTATTTTCAAAAGTTTGAAAGATGTTTCTATTGCTTTTCCTGGTACAACTCCATAGTTGTAGACCATACGTCCACACTGGCTTTACCACTTGTTTATATATAAGCAGTTTGTTATGTAGGCTCAACTTCGAATGGTTTCCGAGTAGCCAGTACATTTGTCGGTATTTGTTTTCGAGCTCGTCGCGTTTCTTTTTTACGTGCGATTTCCATTTAAGCTTAACATCTAGAGTCATTCCTAGATATTTTGCTTCGTTCGCGTACGGTATTTGAGCCTAGTTTAAATATACGGTTAATCTGTCCACTTTTATCACGCGTGTAGAGTACATATAGAAGTGGGCCAAGGACACTTCCTTGTGGGATTCCGGCCGCAACTCCTTGAAATCAGAGTAATCATTTCCGTACTTAACACGAAAAAGTCTTTCGGTGAGGTACGAAGAAATGAATTGTACTCGGTTTTTTTACCCAAACAATACACAACACATTCAGATAATAAAAGTCGAATTTTACACCAACGGTTTTGAACAGTAGGCGTTATGTGGTTTATTGAGAAGTGTTTAAGTTTTTCATAATTATTAAATTTAATGACTTTTGGTTGTTGATTCAGCACTTGTTTATGTCTCCTTACATCAAAAGGGTTCCCAAATCCCAAAATTTGTCAACCTGGATTGCAATGGTCTTACATACAAGCCACACTTTGAAATCATAAGAATTTATTTTAGAATCACGTCTCTCGATGGGAAAAGTCGTGGAAACCATAATCGAGAAACGATCTGCAATCATTTTCTTAAAGAAGGCAAATCGCAGTTGAAGGTATCAAGGTGCTCAAACCGGAAGTCTTGAGGATAAACCACGGTCAGGACGGCCTAAAGCTACAACAAAACACGAGGATCAGCCAATAGTCACAACAAGCAAACGAAGTAGACGAAAAATACCATCCGAAATAAGCGCCAAAATAAATGAAACATGGAATAAACCGCTGTCCTTGACAACGGTCAAACGAAGATTAAAGCACGCTGGACTATTTGGGTCACAAAATAAGCAGAAAATGTTAGAATGTGCCAAAAAACATGAATACTGGACGGAGGAAGATTTCATCAGAGTTGAATATGGAGCGATGAATCCAAGTTGGAGGTATTTAACACAAAACGGAGAGTTTTCGTTCGACGCAGCGCTGAACAAAAAGTGCTACCAGACTGTGTGGTTCCTACCGTCAAGCATGGAGGCGGTTATGTTGTGGTTTGGGCATGTTTTTCTTTGCCTGTAGCTGGGTGAAAAATCATCAAAAGACATCGCATTCAAGCTTTACGATAGTGTGGAACCTTAATCCACTAAAACACCCGGAGAAGGCATGATTTAATGTTATCCTTCGTCAAACTAATT
Source organism: Pocota personata (assembly GCA_963082735.1). Lineage (NCBI taxonomy): Eukaryota > Metazoa > Arthropoda > Insecta > Diptera > Syrphidae > Pocota > Pocota personata. Next base: position 2,272,443 of record OY720432.1, on the reverse strand, counting down.
AACAATTTGTTTTTAATACTTGGAAATTTGTATATTCAGCAACTGTATGTTGCCAGTTACTTACGAGTATGTAGGTACTCCAATCACTCTTTAGTGTTATCATGTTCAAAAAATTTTATTTGATTTTTTTTTTGTTTGTCCTAGTTAACTAGTTCGAAGGGTTTTACTCATCCTAATCTTCGGACTAAATTGTTATTATTAAGCAGTTCAACTACTTCTGAATTGGTGTGATTGCGAAGTCTAACTTCATGTCTTCTTGCGACCTTCCTGACCTCGTCCACTACAATTTCAGTTTTTAGATCTCTATGTAAATCAACGTTACGTATGTACCATGGCGCATTAACTATAATGCGTAGTATTTTACTCTGGAAACATTATAAGCTTTGTAGATTTGTCTTACTTGTGCACCCCCAAAGCTGGAGACCATCTGTCCATATTGGCTTTAATACTTGCTTGTAGAGCAGTAATTTATTGCATATCGAGAGACAGGAATACCTCCTTAAAATCCAATACATTTTTGTATACCTTATGCTAAATTCGTCATGTTTTTTCTTTACATGAGCTTTCCAGCGCAATTTCACGTCAAGAGTCATACCTAAGTATTTAGCTGAGTTCGAATAAAGAGCTGCATTGTTATTTATGTGCACAGGTATATGTTGTACATTTTTATTTATGAAGTTTACATGTTTATTTTCCATTTTTTGGTCCATTCATAAATATCATTTACTGCCCTTTGAAGTTTTCCAGTAACTTCTTGCACGGTATTACCGACGTGAAGTACAGCAGTATCGTCTGCAAATAATGCAACCGAAGGTTCCTCATTTTGTGGTAGGTCATTGGTGTAATACAGGAACAAGACAGGTCCTAGTACACTACCTTGGGGTACGCCAGCTGTTATATGTTTTAATGTAGAGTACTCATCTTCTTGCTTGAGTAGATATTTGGTAGATATTTTTGGTAGATATTTTTGCAGCTTATGGACTAGTCCTTTATGCCATACCTTATCAAAAGCCTGTGTTATACCAAGGAAGATGATAGAGCATATTTTTTTCTTTTAGAGGGCTTTTTCTATTTTATGAATACCTATTTTTAAAGGCAAATTGATGGTTTGGTATCAATGTCTTTTCTTCTACGAGTATGATCGGATGGAGTTGTTTTAGAAGAATTTTTTCGAATAGCTTTGACAGTATTGGCAGCAAGGAGATGTTTGATTGAAAAAAAAAATGAATAAGGAGGCATACAAAACAATATTGGAAGAAAACACTGTGACATCTGGACTAAGATTAATTGACGAAGGATTCTTATTTCAACAGGACAACAACCATAAATAAACGTCAAGACTTTGTCAAGACTACCTGAAACATGGAGGCGGTTTTGTTATGGTCTGGGGATGTTTCTCTTCGAGTGGAGTGGGGGACCTGGCTGGAGTGATTGGAAAAATGAATAAGGAGGCATACCAAACAATATTGGAAGAAAACGCTATGACCTCTGGACTAAGATTAATTGGCGAACGATTCGTATTTTGTTCACAGGACAACGACTCTAAAGACACGTCAAGACTCAAGACTACTTGAAACAGAGGAGAGATGAAGATATCTTACTAATCGTGATATGGCCGCCGAAATCACAAGATTTAAACCCTATAGAGTTGTTGTGGGAGGAAGGGTCCGGGATCAATGCCCATCTGGAGCAATATACCACAGATGCAAAGAGTTGTAATAAAATTAATCGAAAAATCTTCTTCTTTTTAATAAATTCGTTTATGTTAAGAACAAAATGAAAGTATTTTTCTTCATATTTTGGTTTCATATATGTTCCCCGTTCATTTTGCATGATTATTATTCTACTAAAGAAGCTAATGTTTATTTCTTTTGATTTTTTTTTTCAGAATTTTGCACAGAAAACTACAAGTTGCTGCGAATGCTGCTAACTCTTGTTCGCGATGAGTTTTATTTAAATCAGTTTTTATTCATTCAATATAACACATGGAACAGATATCACTCAATCACATATAGTAATTTGTTAATTAATTCATGTTTATACACGCCCGCGTCTTATTTTATCTCTCCTCCCCATTATGTCCCTGTGAGACTGACTGTGAGTTTTCTTATCCTAATTCTAAGGAATGTAAATAAAAATTCACGTTGATTAACTTTGATCAACGAATTCTAAATTCAAAACCAACAAAATTGCTGCAGGAGTATACGAGTACACGTCTTTTTCATGTAAATGTCATAACAAGAATTATATGTCAGATAACATCCTTGAAACCCACGTACCTACCCTAATCTCTTTTCGGTTGAGCAAATCCAAAAAAAAAATAAAAAATAAAATCCAATCACCATAAATTTACAATCACATCCATAACCATGATATATGATGCTTTGTTAATCACTCCTGGTAATTAATCCACCAGCAAAGGCAAAGGCAATAGCACTCTACTCCTTGGCAGTTTTCCCAGAAAAAAATGAACAGCAGTCCTGAAAAAGCTACAAAAAAAAATACATAACACGAAAGTTTTAAGAAACGAGCAGCAATCCAGAAAAAGCTAAAAGAAAAAAAGATACACAACATGAAAATTTTAAGAAGAGTGAAATACTTGAAAATTCGCCAAAGCCAAAAAAAAAAAACATTGAACTTAAATTTTTCTTTTCGGTGCAATTATTCATGTCTTGGCCATTTACACATTCACACAGCATAGGAGGGCTGGAGAAAAACCGCACAAAACATACCTAAAACGGGCATGAATAAGTCTTGAGAGCGCCCATTAACCATCTACACGAGTTCAGCCGATGTGCTTTCAAGGATTCCCATTTAATTTGATTATATTTATATTTTTTTCTTTTTTTACATTGCGGTGGGGCCAACAAAATAGAACGAGAGATACAAAAGGGAATCACATCCTTTGTGATAATTATTTTTCAGAGTCCCGCTGCAAATGGCCTTTTATGGCCTTTGTATGGAACATGTATACTTATATCATTAAGGACACGATAATGGAAAACCTTTTGAGAGCGGGTAGCGGATATAGAGGGCCCAAGGAATCTACGGGAAATCGTGTCAATGTCATTTGACGATGGAAAACACAAAAGTAGAATAGAAGAAACACAACATGAGTACACGACCTTATCCTTATGTTTGTCGTCGCCCGAAGGTAATGTGATATCGTTGTGCATTTTTTTGCTCCTCTTTCTCTGGATATCATGTGCATAGCACACTCATTTATTGTCTCGTTTACTGTGCATATTTCAGTTGTATGGAGCGGGTGTTTTTCATGCAAAAAAAGGTAGAGTACGAGTAGGTATCTGTTATCCAGTGACATCCTAGAGGCATCTTAATAAGAAAGAAATAAGGTGAAATCAAAAAAAGGAAAGAGTTCCGTATGACAATTTCATTCTCATCTCTCCAGACTGTGAATGGGGCGGAATAAGTAGAACGTGCCAAGACTCAAAGATCAACTGTCAGACGACCTTAACACATTGTTATGCGCTTGTCTTGCCTTCCGAAAAATAGTATAGCTATGTTAGTTTCAAAGTATCCTTGCAAACGTAAAGCGGTATTTCTTCAGTTTATAGTATCCTATTCGACGAGCAGTAGAGAACGTCTCCTGGTACATAGATTTGCACATCGTTTTCAACTATTTTCAGGGACAACTAACCACCTTCATTCTAATCATTGCCTTGCCATGGCCATCAAACGAGAGAATGAACCAAAACCAAACCGGCCGCACTTGCTTGACATAGAGCGGAAGTGTAGAACCGTAGGTCTACGAACGAAGCACTGAAGTTGTCTATACAATCTTCAAAATGTCCGCCCTTACTCCAAAGTCAATGAAAAGAATTTTTGAAAGAGAATATCTCAAAAACGGTGAGTGTTACGAACAAAATGAGGTCAAAATTTTATGTTTTGAAAACAAGTATAAAACGGATGCTGAATTTTTCAAAATATGTGAAAGTTATAGGTACAAAATCTTCCAAAGCGTCGGATAATTGTTTTTGAGTGAGGATATCTCAAGATTTTGAGAAGTCGATAAGGTGGGTACCAATTTTTCGAAAATTTTAGGTACGCAATATTCCAAAATATTCGACTTTACCCCGAAGTTATAGGAAATCGTTTTTGTGTGTTCATTTATAAAATACGGAAATACACTGTCCCCTTGGCTGATGGGGTTATCCAAAAAAATGCTTCGAGGAGGACGTCTGTGCATTTGTCATTCCGCCTTGATCCATCCTTTACCATGAAGTCAAAAGAGTTGAAATTAGGTACTGGCCTCATCATCAGCTGCCTTGTCGTGGGAGGTCGGCTTAAGAGTCAAAAATCCTAAAGTTCTACAAAGATCCCAGGTGAGACATTAAACTAAGGGAAGAAAAACTGATGGATTTAACTACTCTAGGTGGTACTCACGAAAGCGACAATCCACCTGTGGTCTTCTCGACTGCGGCAGGGGCACGGATTCTAGCTCCTCTTGATACTTATATCTTAAGCAGCACTATCAGGACAATCCATCATCTTAGGCGAGGTGGCTTTTGGTACAACCCATACTGGAGTTTTGATAATCTTGCGCGACACACGACCCCTGTCTTATTGATATGCCCTTCACTTCCTTATGTTTTGGACTGGCTTTGCCCAGAATCTGAACCGAGAATAAATTGTAACCGAATCTTCACGGATGACTTCAGAATCAGTCAGTGGTCTAGTGCTGGTGTCTTCTTGGAAGATGGATAACATCATGGACAACATCAGGCTGCATTTATGCGTCTGTTTTTCAAACGGAAACTTATACAATCTTAATGGCCATGAACTGCGTCTGTAGTGAAGGTCAGGCTGCGCCTAAGGCCTTGCTCAACCCTTTAACCACTTCCAAACGATTGGGTTTCTTATGAATTTAATTGTGTGGAAGGTTAGAAACCTCGAGGACTGGAATTCAAAGGCAGTTTCTCCTAGGTTGTTAAATGGAAACTTGATTTAGCATCCACCACCTTTCTACTCGTATAACATGCGTCCCAAGTCTTATCATAAACTTAAATATCATTGTCGACGCTAGCAAGGAAAGTGGAAAAGGTTTTCCTCTGTCTCTGTGCCGTTTAACGTTTTGAACAAAAATGGACGGTTTGTGGCAGATCGTTTTCCGCAATTTGTTTGCATTTATTTAACGTAGGTTCGATCAAGTCCGCGCAGAGCCCTGCATGTAAAATTAAGGCTATCTTAAGGATACCTCAATCCAGGTGTTCCCTGATTTGTAACTAGGTCTATTTGCAGGAGGGATGGAGAAACAGGAAAGGCTTTGACTTTCTTATATTTTGCGGAAGTACGTAAGTCTACTCTCAAGAGGGGTAATATTAGCTCCACTCAAGATACCTAGATACTTAGAAGTGGTGGCTTATGTATTCTTGCTAGAAAGACAATAAATATGATTTGGTTTTTATGTTTTGTTGCTTTGCAGTGTCTTGAAGAACCGACTACTGTAAATCAGAGACCCTCTGGAATCGTTTTTGTTCCCAAGTTATTCTTAAAGTTCTGAAAAAAGGGGATGCTTGGGCAACTGTACAGAAAGTGAACTGGAGTTCAAGATAAGAATGTTTGGCTTGAGGTTTGGATCAGGTTTAAGTGGCAAGTCTCCAAGTTTGACAGCAACTCAGCCAGTTAGGTATTGAAAAAACCCAGTAAGTGTTAGAACTTTGAACGTTTCCCAGAAAGTGTAGATAAGCACTCACCTCGCAGTCGGCATATTAGATTAGATTAGTTGATGGGGTATGGAGACATTTAGCCCCCTAACACTTCGACCAGAAGAGATCTTTTGTGTTATTCTCTTGGGCTTATGGTTTGTTACATAGGATTTTGATTCTGCAAAAGGTGCAGTTCCTGAAGAAACCTGAGTATGCATTTTGGAGATAAGTTTTGATGTATCAGATGAATCCTTTCCAAGTATTCCGTGTCTACTGCGATCCACGGCTGGGTATTCACATAGAATTTTTTCTGACATTTCTTGACCTTCCAAGCATAGACGGTAGAGATCTGAGGCAGCCCTACCTATTTTGTGGTGATGATAGTTGAGCAAGCAGTGACCCGTAAGGTAGTCTGTTAAGATTTTAACATCTTAGCTCAATATTGGTTTAGAAAATCATGCCGAAGGCCATGTGTAGCGTTCCATTTAGATATTGATACTCCGTTGAATTTGTCATGCTCTATGATCATTATTTTAAAAGGACGGTATAAATTTATTTCTAGGAAAGGAGCGGGAGCCTGTTTTGGATTTTTAAATGCCCTTTGAGATCTCCCAAATTAAAATTTGATACTAGGTGTGGTTTTGCAGGGCTTACTCGTATCGCTGCAGCTTTCTTGACTCTGATATGGAGAGGGGGAACTGTAAGGGAGCTTCTAATGCGGTTGGTGAGCAGGAGCGCGTAGCGCCTGTACTGCCAATGCAGGCTTATCTTTGGACTTTTTGTAGTGCATTCTGGGCAGTTTATTGTTCAATATTTTTCCACCAAATCAGTGATACATACGTTATAGTCAGAAATACGGTAAGGTAGATCCAATGAACCATTTTAGATCTTAGTCCCCATTTTCTTCCAAAAAGTTTTGAGCACACCCATAATATGGATGTGGCTTTCTTGATAGTATTAGTTGGTGTTTGTTTCAATTTAGTCTATGGTCAAGCTTGATTCCGAAGTATTTGACTTCCTTAGAAAAACGATTTGATGAAACGGGGATGATGATCGCTTTGTTAGGGTTGACATTGATCCCCTCAAGTTGACATCATTCCCACACTTTATCTAGGGGCACTTTGCATGAAGTCAGTGATAGTAGTTTTATGCCTGCTTCTGATTATTATGACTAGGGCATCTGCATAGCCTTCAGTTGTATATCCGGAGTTGTTATTGTTATTGATCATAGTAGAGGTGGTAGGACGCCTTCCTGAGGACAGCCTTTAATTGTACTAATTGTGGTAGATGCGTGACCTAATTTGCCAGAAATAGTCCTGCTAGTTAGCATGGCACATATCCATCTAATAATTGGTTTGTCTACGCCTTTTGCAGCTGCAGTTTTTTCGATGTAGGCATGGGAGATGTTCTCTAAAGCACCAGTTATGTCCAGAAAGGCGCATTTTTTGGCATATAGTGCACGTATAAATATCCATCTCTAAAATTTTTACTAGGTGCTGTGCACATGATTTTTATTCAGAAAGTATAGTAGTGGACTCTTAAATAATTCAGCACACTGCATCGCTGTAGTCACCACTTAGGAAATGTGGTTTTTGTACTCACTATTCTAAAACAATTTGTAGGAAATTTTTGTAATTATTACATTCACTACATTTCAAAAGAAGTTGTGGGGAAGAATTCAAATATCTCTTTCCAGGCTTAACTACGCATGTTTAGTTTAATTCACAATGTTGCACATCTTAGAATAATAGTGGGAGTAAAATGAGATTCCAGAAACTTGTATAAACATATTTGCGAAAAAGTGCTACAGAACCCGTGTAGTTGTACTACTGTCTGGAACAAGGATGAAATCGACTTTGTTGGTAGTAACTCTTCCCATGAGCTTGGAGACTTGATATGCCATGAGTCAATGATTAACTTAACCTAAGATTCTCTTCATTCTATTGGTGCAACACCAACATATCCCTGAAAAACCATTTTCACTCTACTCTGTGTCTTACACATCAAGAAATGTGCCAAAAAGAAAAGTTTTACAACCCCTGCAAATAACCCCTAAAACTTTGTGTCGCCCACTGGTCACTAGTCCCTTAAACATTAAAGAGGATAACGCACATAATTTATTCATGTAAATACTTAATTGGCTATCCTTGGCTGAATTTAAATTACGTGCCATGAATCAGTGTCCAACTTTTGGCCGAAAGCAAGCGAAGAGACACGTCGTCGCCCCTTTTGCATTTTAATATGTTTCTCCGCCAGGTACTAGAGAGGTGATGATGATAATGATAGCCAAGCTACCTAAAAGCTGACCGAAAGAGTCCAGGCTGATGCGAATTAGTGCAACATTAGATAATTACACGCCCAGTGACCATCGTCCGGGTTGAGAATTCCTGTTATTACCTGAAATTTATGCGAAAAAAAAGTAGCAGCAAGGACAATAGTGACAATGACGACGACGACGAAGTCGACAAGGACGAATATGTTGTTCTGCATTCCTTCCTTCAAGGAAAGCGCCTCCGTAGAAGCTCCTCACTCTGAGTTGGCTTTGATCATTTCATGTGAATTTTTGCTGGATACTGTGTGTGTGTGGGTGGAGAAGTACGAGTAGGGTGTTTGCTGACTGGATAATGGTCGGTTCATATGGATGCGGACGTGCCTGGAATTTGCAATCATCACACACAGGGGCGAAACGATTGCAAACTAGGGCAAAAGCGGAGTTATGCACACTATGCTGGTGCACCAGTTCATGTGCGAGGGTGTGAGGTGATGCAGGTCGATATTAGATCTAAGGACGATTAACTATTCAACAGGATTATGTATTCAGTTGTAATCTGCTTTTATGAATATATCTCCCCCTTTGCACGAAGGCAGCAGAGATTTTTTCCCCTAACAGACTCAAAATTAACATGTAATTCATAGCACGCCTAGTCAAAGGTAATGCTGGATGACTGCACATGCATTCTTCAGCTCGTGAATGCAATTAAGATCAAGTCACGAGCTATGCAAACACTATCCCATCATTCAGAGTGTGTATTTGTATAGGAGGAGTGGATCAAAGAGCGATGATTCGATGAGGATGTGTCCTAACAATGTGACTGACAGAAGGAAGTTGAAAAAAATGGGATGATCTCCACTTGAATTTCTCACCTCTTACTGCAATTTATTACCAGGCTTTGCAGGATTAAATATTGGCATTCGGCGACACACATTCCCGGGATGAAATTTAATTTAAAGTTTTCAAATTGCCTCGTAAGTTACCATCGTTGTCGTGGCGCAGCGTGAGGTGGTATGTTCCTCGGGCTTTAGGGAATAACATTCTTCAGCATAGAAGTGGTGATTAATTCATTAATCATTGGCGGGATTACGGGTACAGCGGGAGAACACGTGCCCGCTGCGAGCAATGTACTTGCTCATGAGTCTGGTAATAAATTTTGGAAATTTAATTAACTCCTTTTGCGATTGTTAGTGGGAACTAAATGTGCATAACTTAACTTTTGCTAGGTCTGGAACATTTGCTATGTACAGGATTGTACAACAAGATTGTCGCAATTAATCTGAAGTATGGGCTGGAGGATGTGCTTCCGGTGCGTATAGAGAATGAATTGGCACTCAACTCTCAACCATAATGTTGTTGTTTACTTTCAATACAACGTGTCGTAAATAATTAAAATGTTTGCATTGGTAGAGAGGAAGTGTCTATGAAGGAGTCCATTGCTATTTCTAAGGGACAAATGTGATGAAATGAGCTACCTGAAGAGACATTAGGCGAGACTTTTTCTAGTGACAGTTGGACTGCATTCTTCCAACCATTCAGTTCATTAGAACTCAAAACTTAAAAAGATTTTATGATTAACTCTACGTTTCGATGGTAAGAACTATTCCTTTATATGTAAGTTTCAGGTTCGGGCGGCTGTGTAGTTTAGTGTAGTAAAACTGCTGTCACTGCTATCAATGTGTCCCCCTGCATTTCATGAATTTACAGTGTTCGTTGCCCTGCGCGAAAAAGACAGCACACAGTGAACTAAACTGAGCAACGAGTGTGTAAATCCAAGAAAAAAACCAGGCAAAGTTTTACGAGAAAAAAAAATATTTTTTTTTTTTTAAATATTATTTAATTAAGTTTGTTCGGCTCTTTTGGTTTAAATTCAAAAATTTAAGGAAATAGGACCGAAAATGAAAGTAGTTCTGAACTGAAGCAACAAGAGGAATAGGGTTAATTACTTCCATTGAATTTTCTGTATTACTTTTCGTTGAAAAAACAGAATTTTGTATGAATATTTTCTGGCTTTTTTTAAAAACAATTTTGGGCTTAATTTCCTGTGGCCTTATTTCCGAGAGAGTTTTGACGTCCCAGAATCCAATCGTTGACCGTAGTTGATAGTCAACAAAGTATCAGTCATATGCCCTCCACCGCTCACTTTCGGAATCAAGGCAGAAATCTCCTCAATATTCCTCATAAAAGCCAACCTCAGACGGACTAGGCTAACAAATTTTCTCATATCCAGAAGGATGTGACCAGGTTAAAATGAAATTCAAACAATCGACTTCCTAAATAGAACACGTAAAGACATTACAGACAGATTAACAGCGATCACTACGGGTCACTGGCCTATGGGAGACCAAGCAGTCAAACACACAACACACACTATCGCAGTTGCAATGTCGCAACTGAAAGTGAAACCCTTATCCACTATTTATGCGCCTGTCCAGCACTAGCTAGGGCCAGGCATATAGCATGTGGCAGTGGATTGGTCACACCTTACGGCAAAAAGATAGTTCCATTGCGAAGTAAGCCATGGAATGGAATCCACTTACCCAATCAGGCAGATGAGTGGGCCTCCCCAGGCAGACATGGAGAAGGAAAGTCGAATAGGAATTCAGATCATTGGGGATGACTGGATGATTTGGAGGGAGCCCAAGCGCGTTGCAGAACTCCGAACACGATGGCATGCAGGCGTTATTAACACCCAATGCCCCACGAGGGATTAGAGGACATAACTAACTAACTAACTCCACGAGCCTCGAAATCAGGCCACAATTGAAGATGGAAGTCATCATTGGAAGTATTATAATAAATTATTTTGCTTGCAATTCATTTACAATTAGAGATTACCACTGCCAACAGTAGCGCACCAGTGGATGGGTATGTTTTGTTGTGTGTATTTAAATCATCAGCCAGCGAGATTTTGTTTGTTTAATTTTTTTTTTTTGCTTTATAAAATAGTCGCTCTAAAAATATGTATACCTTAGAAATGTTCGGTCCTCCAGCCCAATTGGGCATTGAAATCCAATAATATCCATGTCCGATTTACTTTTTTGTATAAACTACAAATATTGAATTTCAATTTATTTTCCTAAGCCCATAGCTACGGACCCTTGATACTCAGGTATTATCACAGGCAATTGTCAAAGCACTTTCCTGCAATCGAATCATTAATAGCATATTTGTTGGCTTTTAAATTCGTTACTTATTGCAATAGTATACCCACACGTATTCCATTTTTTTCCGCAAAGTCCATTATTTTCCACCCACTTACGTAGGATATTCGAATAATCCATGTACTTGTCAGCTACGTGCCAGCCGATAATAGTCGTTTATGCAGTCATTAAAAGGGATCAAAGGCATTACGATTTCATTTGCATAGGCTCGAGCTATATATACCGATGGAGTTCGATGGGGGAAAAAATGCGTAAAACGAATGCAGAACCGTAATTAACAATGACATCGGTCCAACCCTGGGCAGATGAAATTAATTTTTAATTTATGAATAGCAACGTGGGATGGTTTATACTTTTTTTTCGAATTCAGCTTGCAAACATTTTTTTCAATTAAAGCTGACTCTTAAAGTATCCTCCAGTGACTGCTCGATTGAATGTTGGTCTAATCTTTGGGGCATCATTGGTGTTTGAAGAGGGATGTGTGTCAGATTGATTTAGGGAGATTCGACAGACCATTCGTAGGTAGAACAGACATTTATGTGCACTTTGTTATGTATCCTTTGATACGAATCCCTGAATCTTTTAAATATCACAGAGCAACTACACAAGCACCCACAGTGCGAGCGGCAATAAAGCAAACATTATGTGTGCTATGCAAACTAAGTGTTTTCACAGAACTCTTTCCTGGTGGTTTTACGGGCTCGTCCCGACCCAGCTGATGGGGAAGCTCTGCATATATCCTCTCTAAAGCAAATTTGAATATTTCTCCGAGTTTGTTTCTTTTCTCTTTTGTTGCCTCTTTTTAATTTTGGGCATGTGCTTCCTTTTTTGGTCTTTTTTCCTGCAATAAACCATTCAACCGAAAGGTGTACAGATGCGGTGTATTCGTGCCGGCAACCCACTTCGAGCGTAGGTGGACATATTCTCATATGTACACACGGAAGCATACAGGCAGCCACACATAGATCGTTATTTTGGATGGATTTGGTAAAAAGGAACAAGCATATCAAAAACGGATTAGCTTAGATGAAATTTTTGAAAGAGAAACAAATTTTCAAAAAAGCACTCTGCAGACGGGACTCGCATTGAAATGAGGTTTGCCAGGTCAAATCAGACATTTGTACAGATTTTGTCGATTATTTGCAGGTGGCACTGCTGTTTTCCGAGGAATAAAAGAAAAATCTCAAAAGTCAGGAAAAAGCAGAATTTAATGAAATAGCTCTGGGAATGTCTCTTTAATGGAAGAACATTGGGTTAACGTGCATTATTTGTCAGTTTTATGTTCGATACATGAGGTTATAACAATCAAATAAAAACGGGCGACAGTAGAGTTTTATTACCCACATATACGGACACGCTGAAAGGCACGTTAAGGGTGCGATTATTGAAAGGGGTTGTACGGGAATTCAAATGGTATAATGTGGATACTCGTGTTGTGACTTTTATGGATGCACGGATTTGGTTTTGAGAAAATAAACAGGAATTAAATTTAAAGAGTTATCCGTTTATGTAGGTTACATTTGGTCGCGCGGATAATGTCGGATAATGTGACAATTTTAGATGACAAACACCTTAAAAGGACTTCAATCGGGAGTACTCGATTTGGACATGCAATAAGAAGTTCATCTCAAAGAATCTCGGTATCTCCACTTGCATAAGCCATAAACGCATCATCAGCTCCCCGAGGTGTCCGCTGGATAGCTACGAGTGTTTCATAGCGAACCAACGATGAGCGTATACTGAGTCTGACTACGCATGTGGATTTGAAAACTCAAAACTGCACAAGTACCCCTTGTACCTTCAGGACATATGCAAGAAATCTGACGATTGGACACACATCAGAGTGCCAAAGTGCGTCTCTGCATTTAGACGTAAACGAACACTCTGGATGTAGCCGTAAACGAGCATGAGGTAAGAAGGAAGACTACACATCTTGTTGGTCTGATCGACGTCTCAGATAAGTCATAGCAACAAATCCTGCAGAAAAAGCAAATGGGTGCGCGGTGAGCAATAAATGCCGGCATTGATCCACAAAATTACATAAAACAGCCCCGTTCACGACACATACAAACAATCTCCGAACAACTAAAGGAGACATAGGAGCAAGTACCGAAGACCAGTGACAACGTTGCCAACATGCCATCAGAACCGCCGTAACTGATGTGCTGGGTTTCACCTAACCTCCATCACGAATCCCCTGGTTTGACGAAGAATGGAAGTGCAGGCAGCAAAACAAAGGGGCATATAAAGCGACCCTGCAAAAAAGCACGAGGGTTGCTCGCGAGCTTTACGAACAAAAGAGACGGGAACAACATCGGCTTCTCGAAAAGAAGAAGTGAGAGCACTAGAACGCGCGATTGAAGATATGAAGAGATTCAATCCCAGGAACAATGTTCGGAAGTTTTACCAAAAGGTACAAAGAACCTTGTAGTAGAGTCACAGTCGGTGCTGAGAATATGGAAGAACAACTTGCAAAAATTTCCGTCCACCTACTCCAAATGAAGTGAGGATAGCAATATCCAGCTGCTGGACATAACAGCTTACCTTCTTTAACATCACACTTGAAAGGATTGTGCGAAACTCACAAGTCAACACCGGAGGCACAATCTTTCAAAAGTATATGCAACTGTGCTCGCGTAGGCCAACATCGACATAATTGGCACCGATGCTTTTGCGAGTATTGAGACAAAAGCAACCAAAATGGGTTTAGCCTTAGCGGTGAACGAGGGCAAAACAATGTAGTTATATGCTGTCAACAAGAAGGGACACCCAACATCGATGGACAGAACGTCACCGTGTACAGGCTTTGCTATCACATCAGACAACAACATTAGAGCAAAAATCAAACGAAGAATACGAGAGGCGGCTGATAAGTTCGCGGCCTAAGGAATTAAGTCAAAGAAGAGATCCGATTAAAAGAAATTAATCTCCCTCGAGTGAAATGCATTTCTCACATCGGGCATACAGTGCCTTAATACCACCGAAAAAAATATTATGTTTCTTTGCCTTCGAAATGACTTTTTACGGCCGCCTTGATCTCGTTCTCATCTGCAAATTTCCGGCCTTGTAACTTGTAAAAAAGGAAAAAGTGACTCGGGGTCAAGTCTGGGGTCAAGTGGGTCTATCGTTGAAAACACCGCGCCGTATGAACAGGCGCATTATCCTGCAAAAGTAACACTCCGTGCCTGAGTTTCCGACATCGCTTCCGTACGACCACTTCACGTGTCTGTGTCAATAAATTTGCGCAATATTGACCGATCATCGTAGTTCCCTTTGGCAGGTAATCAATTAGCAAAACTTCGCTGTCCTAAAAAAACAGTCGCCATAAGATTCGAAGCCGTCTTTTCCAACTTGAATTTCTTCGTCTTCACAGCTCTTCACTGGTCCAGATGGTATCCCCCCCATGGTTTTTAAGAAGTGTTCTTCGACGCTTGCAAAACCTCTGCGTAAGCTTTTCTGCCTATCCAACTCTTCAGGCGCTTTCCGAGTAGATGGAAAGCAGCATTTGTGCAGCCCGTTCCTAAAAAGGCTAAACTTTATTATTTATTTGCACTTACGTCCCTTCTTTCCCAGGTCATGGAAACGTTGATAAATCGTTATATAATGACCGGTAGAATAGTAGCAACAGGTCCACTGGTGATTTAAGGGCATATCTCACCGAGAAGACCAATCTCTCCATCACGTCACAGTACCATCAGTTTTTCACATTCGTTCCCTAACTCACGTCCTTGCTCTTCAGCCGTAGAAAAGGAATGGTAATTCCAACTTGGACAGCATAATCAAATGGAATTTAATGCTTCCAAAATACAATGCTGTCTTCTGTCTCTCAAGCGAAAGCATAACCCTCAACCATTATCCATGAATGGAACTTACATCGCTGAAACCAAAAGACTTGCTATTCTCGTTATGTATATTAATAACCATCTTTGATGGAATGATCACATATTCGAAGTCGCTAAAAACACTCCACAATATCTAGGATTAGATAAACGATCCAAGAAATATTTTACCCCGTCTGATCTGGCCCAAAGCTTGAATATAACGACCATATCTGGTCTGGTGCACCCAAGGCCGTTCTGAACATACTACACATTGTACAGAATAGCGCGTTACAACTTATAGATAGTAGAGACATTGTGAAGATATTCGCTCTCGCTTGCGCTTACGGGCTTTGGAGGAGACCTAGCCCAAAAGTGAGCATTGGTCGTTTGAGCACATGTAAAGCTCAAACGCTTGCTAGCACATGTAAAGCGAATGGACACCAACGTAGAAGCTGACGCACACGTAGAAGCTGACCTCAACCTACTTGGAGTGCGCAAAATTCGAGTCTAACTGGAGAGGTTTGTTGATTGAGGCCCAGGTACATCCCGAACTGTAGCGCAACATAAGTAAGGTAATGCTGAATGGTACCAACACACCTATCATACCAATAATCCCACAACAGTGACTTCTAATATTACCTCTATGGCTGCCATGACTGTCTCAGTAAACTTCAAGCTTAACCGTACGACTAGTCTATTAAGGTTATATCGCTTGGACCAAAGAATAGATCATACATTTTCAATTGTCGACGCTTACATTTCAACACAATTTTAACAACAAACTAATAATAATAAAAATATACATTTAATTTAAAATTTTAACATACAAATGCAACAACTAATCTCCTCCCTCCTCAAGTGGCTTTCATGTTATCAGGGCCTTCCTTATGTACGTCGAGCTTCCGTCTTAGCCTAGAATGTACAGAAGCAAGGTGTATTAAAAATAGTTACATACTTGTAGTACCTGGTTTAACCTTTTCCAACTTCACTACCTTTTTTCTTAATATTGGTTGCTTAAACTTCATTTTGGGCTGTGCAGGAACCTTACTAAATTTAGGCGATATTTTAAAAGAGCCGCCTGCACCATTGCCGGTTGTGTTAATGAACTTTCCACTTTCCAAGCACTCTTTCAGGTACTTTTTAATGCGCTTCGATGACGCTTCTGCATCGATGTTGTAAGTGCTCGCAATAAATTTTTTAACCATTGCCAGAGATGAGCCATTGCGATTGTTTAGAGATTTCAAGGCTTTATCCACCATAACTTTGGTTGATGGTATTCTTGATCGTGGCTTTGGATCCCTGGTTGTGGAAACTTGCAAGACCGGCATAGTGTTATAGAAAATTACACATAAAAGGGAAGAATTTAAAGTAAAAACAACAATTATACTGACAACTGTCAACGAAAACAATCGTGGGGTCAGAAATCTAGCGGGGGATCGTAATATCGTATGCCAGGGATGGTGAATCGTATCCTTACGATACAGGGTTATTCATTTTGTGCTTTGGGATTTTAATTTAAAATAAAATAAAAAGTATTAAAGATTTCCATGAAATTGGTTTGTTGTTTTAAATTTTTGACTATGCCATTATTATGGAAACAATATAGGTTAAATGGTTACCACTGGAGTAATTGCTCCCTGTGAGGAAATTTTCAGTGACTTTTCTTTTGGCTGTATTACAGCTGTTGGCTTTTAATTGCTCCAAAGTTTGGAGATTGTCTGCATAGACACGATCTTGGTGACTAATTGATGTCGTCAAATCTAGAAATTAAATGGCCGGTTGTATGGCACTTAGCCCAACTCAAGCAGAACACAATTGAGATTGATTGTGGGACCTTTAACAGGCCACATCAATCTCAACAAACATTCTTTCAGACTCGGGATAGCTGATACACAAAGCTGTGCCAACTGTGAAAAAGAGAGCACTTCCTCTGCCACTGCCCTGCTACAGCGAGGTTAAGACTGAAAATTCTGGGATCCCCAAGGATTTCAGATATTACACACCTCAGCAAGAAAGGAATCGGGGATATATTGGAGTTCGCCAGACGAACACTATAAAATATAGTTTCCCGTTGATACCCAATACCTAAATCCCCTCCCAACGCATAGTTCCCAAAGCACAGCACTATTCCTTACAGTTCGATAGACGAGGGAACACAAGGGGCCCAATGGAGGCTTAAGTGAAGAGCATAGGCTCACCTTCTTAAACCAACCAACCATGGCAATTAGCCCCATCCTGCTGAAACCACATGTCACTCAGATCAATGTCTTCAATCTCATGCCAAAAAAATCATTTATCATTTTACCATAGCGTAGAGAATTCACCATGACAGTGTCGCCTTCGTCGTTTTCGAGAAAGATATGGCCCGATCACACTGCCGGTCCACAACCTCATTGCTGAAGAACATTTTGTTCGAAAAATCGGCGTCAACTTATTGATTTTCCAGCACCCAATTCGAGTGTGCTATGCGCAGGCAACAGTTTGAATGCGTTGAGCGGTAGTTAAATGAACCAGTTTATAAAATGGCAAGGCAAGAAGTAACTACCTGTAACTATGGATGATAGATGGACTTGACAGATGCCATATGGCGGAAATTTAAAATGAATAACCCTTTATATTTTTTGCTTCAAAAAAAAAAATTTATTTTGGAAAAATGTTTGAGAAGTTCACTGATGCAGCAATCAGTTCGACTGTACCTACATAAGTACCGCTTAAATGAAATTATTCCCAAACTTAATTCGTTTTCTTCTGAATCTTAGATTTGTAAATTTATATGTTTTCGAATACTGCTCAATCGGCTTTTTTTCTAGAAGTCCTGGATTTGAGAGTGCCAGGACTTCTATGAACTAGCTTAGTTTTTATAAAGGGTTTTTCAATAGGGACAAAACAATTTTGTATTTTAATACAAAAGCATTCTTAAACTCTTTTTATGATTTATCAATGTTGAAACGTCAGCCAAGATTTATATTTTTATCGTGGTGAAGTTCAGAAACGAGCAACGTCTGGAAATCATTAAAAATTACTACCGAAATTCTTAGTCGGTGGTCGCAATTTTAGGAGCGCTTACTCCAATTTTCGGTCGTAATAATCCTCCTAGCAGACAGACTGGGCATGCTATAGTGGATAAATTCGAGACACCATATTCACTATTGAATGCTCCTATGCCAGTGAGACAGCGCACTGGTCTAAGTACCGAAAAAATCGCAGCCGTAAGAGCTTCAGTTCAAAATGATTCTACACCGTTCACTGGAATTGGGAATCTCTCAGTCCACATTGTGGCGAATTTGGCATAAAGATATTGGCCGTTGGTTTATGTCAACAAGTTAACAACGTCAGAGGAGGCCAGGAACAATATTAAACGAGAAATTGCCAACGTTCCGGCCGATATGTGTGGAAGAGTGGTGGAAAATTGGCTCCAAAGAATCTATCGCTGCAAACGTGCTCGCGGTGGTCATATGAACGAGATCGAATCCCATACACAAACTTAACATGTGTACTACACCTGGAATCAATTTCCTTCGATATGTCAATTATTCTATTAAATTTAAATACAAAATTGTTATATCCTTATTGAAAAAACCATTTAGGTAGGTGTCAATTGGTTGGTCCCCTTTCGCCAACTGCTCGAGGAATCCCTCCTGTTTACCGCTGTTTCGATTAGCTAAAACACATTTTACGAAATTTGAGATACAGTTTTGAATTTTGTCTTTTAGTTTATTTATAAAGAATCCCTGCGTTATCAAATGCAATGTATTGTTAATGCAAAAGTGACCCTCTTCATGCTTAAGTCTTATTACCTCTTTTTCCATGTTACGCGGGACAACTAGTAGTTCAAAGCCATCAACATCTTTAAATAGGAACTCACTCTTCATTCCGAAGTCTTCATATGCACCTCCTTAACGTTTGACTGATGAAATGAATTCGTCTTCTTCTTGTGACTTCCTTAGGCATACTAA
This sequence comes from Pocota personata, assembly GCA_963082735.1. Classification (NCBI taxonomy): domain Eukaryota; kingdom Metazoa; phylum Arthropoda; class Insecta; order Diptera; family Syrphidae; genus Pocota; species Pocota personata. The sequence continues at coordinate 2,253,564 of OY720432.1, read as the reverse complement.
GAGTTCCCGCTGCAATAGATTAACGGCGTACCTGCTCAGTATATCCACATGTTTCATTCTTGCTGCTGATCGATGCTCAACCGTATAGTCGTAGTCTTATCCATCTCCTCACTGTATTGGGCAGTTCCTTTTTGCCCATTGTTTGTCGGAATGCTATGCAATCGGTGATCACCTTGAATTTCATTCCGCGAAGATAAACCCGGAACTTCTCTATCGCCTTGTATACCGCAAAAATTCCAAGCACATAGCTGTGCAGTTTCTGTTAGCTTGCGCTGTTTTTTCGGCTGCAATAGAAAACAGGATGGAGGTAGTTGTTTCAACTTGATGCAACAACACCGCCCCAATGCCGTCCTGACACGCATCTGAGTGTACCTCAGTATAAGTATTCTGCCTGTAAATAGCTAGAACGGGGTTATTGATTAGGGCTTGCTTTAGTTCATTGAAGGCTTTTCGTTGTAGGGAATAAAATTGAAAGTTTATGATTTTTTAGTTAAGTCTGCCAGTGGTTTTACCATCACTGAATACACCCTGATAAATTTCCTAAAGGATCCACTCAGACCAAGGAATGCCTGTACATTTTTAACGGTTTTAGGCTCAGGAAAATGCTCTACTGCTTTTATCTTACGATGGAGTTACTCGGCCATATGACGCCATGAGTCAAAATTAATATGCCCTATAGGATATAATAAAGATTATTATGTATCTCAGGTAGACCGTGTGATATAATCGACCTTTATATTAGGCTATCTTTGCTTCTTAATTAGGTCATTAGAAATTGTCATATAGCCCGCAGGTTTCTTTTCCCTTTCTTTACATTAATTTTCCCTTTTCAAGAGCCCAAAGGAGAACGTTTTATAGCCGTTCGTATGTTTAATGTTTTCAGTTATTTGCCGAAATTGTTAATTGAAAACGCACATACTCGTAATCCATATGAGATACCTTATTCTCCACACTCAGTTCATATTTTTCTTATTTAAGTCAATGAAATCCTTTTTTTTTTCTATGAAACCTTTGTCACTTTGATATTCTGTAGGGTGTAGAGAGAGGATATCCTGATTCAATAATAAGTACACGGGCACAAATATATATGAAAATAAGGGTGGTGTACAAAGCGTGATTTTCACATAAGGGTATGCGGTTGGTTCTATTATAGTCAATTGGCTTTTCTTGTAAATCCTAAAGAGGTAATGTACACTTCCCAGCCCTATTATTTATGGTCATCCCTCCGAATCAATGCCATACCCTACCCACATAAATATAAATTTAAAGACTTTTATTACCTAAGTCCTATTGCTACAGCCTTTGTTTATAAGTGTAAATGAGCAGCAAAGTTCTGGAAATTAACAGAGGTTCCATTTAACATTTGTCTTCTTTCACAAAACCATTCCGTATTTCAATAAATTGTCAAACAATATACTGTACAGAGTTGTATAATGTATACCAGAGACCAAAGAGGTCATAGCTATAAGGAATTTCAATTAAGCGATTCTTCTGTATTCTCTACATCCACACTGTGGATGCAGCTTAGGGGTTTCAAAACCGAGCATTGGTCTGACCAATACACTTTACGTGGATAGATATTGGATATGAAAAGTTTATAAATGTGGGCGGTCGACGATGAGCAGCATTTCCATTAAATTTAAATTTTCCTCAACAGATAATAAATTGCTGACCGTAAATTAATAAATCTTTCATTCTTGATCTCTGGAGATATATGTTCGTAGCTCCCTGTCTGGTATTCACATTCTATCCCACGTGGGGGTAATGTCCAGCTTATCTAGTGCTTATGGGAGGTATGTACATGCATACACAAATGTGTATTGTGTGCTTATTTCTGAAGTTTGAATTTAAATCAGGTACAGGAGGATAGATATTTATATTTTCCTTTACCTTGGCAAAGCACCTTAAAACAAGTAGTGTAAGGTAAAAAGAGTGAGTGGACATTTTTTGCTGTGTGGATGCACATTGATCAGTGCTGCGATTTGGTTCGTTGACTTTTTTTATTGAAAGAAAGGAGTCGAAATTTATTTATGAGAATTCTTGACATCCAGGATACAATGCATTTGAAAAGGTGCACGAGTCTTTTTATCAAAGCAGGACAGATGGAATAAATGAAAGCTATACGACGTCTGAAAAATTATTTCTTGAGGGTCTAGATGTAAGAGTTATTTGTTATATCCAGTGCCATTGGGTTGTACTACTGAGTATGTTGATGAACTTAGGTACAGGTTCGAATCACAACGAATCGATTTCCTGTCCGGCAATGTTGAGTCGAGCGCGGGTGCTAGAAGCTCTCAGGGCTTTTGTTTTGGCTGTGTTTACTTTAAGCTCCACTTTCTTTGCCTCAGCTTTATCCGAGATAAAAGTACGCAAACATCGTCAGTCCATCGAATTCCATGGTTACCTTCCATCAATGCCGCATGGAGTGCATCGCTGATGACCACCAAGAACAACAGCGGTGCCAGTAAACAACCCTGAAGTACTCCACTTTGGACTTCAAAATCCTCTGCGTAAGACGTGACACTGTTTATTAATTTTTCAATCCATCAAGCCATGTTTAGACTGCATCTTACAACCACTACACTCGGTTTAATATTTGGTTTACCTCCTTACACCGAATGACATTTTTAAGGCCCTGAATGTACCCTCGGAAAGTTTATTGCTTCCATTATCCAATCAAACGCGTTAAGGCAGAAATGTTTAAATTCTTACTTCCGCACTTAAACTTTACCGCTCCATTGTCAAACGGTAAGGTATCACCCTTACCAATAGAAAAAAAACACTATATTCCGAACACATCCTTCGAAATAAAATTTTCTAATTTTCTATCAGACCGCACACTCTTACGACCCATATCAAAGTAGCAAGGTCTTTTCATTTCGTACACCCATCATGCGTAACCAGTGAAAAAATATGCGGAGAATATTTGTTATCCTAAGGGTTTAACACAATTTACAGTGATTCCATTTTGAAAAGTTTGCCATGCCAGAATATGATAAAAGCAATGACTTTCTACAGAGGCTGGCAGGGGTTATGGAGAGTGGGCGGTGGTGGGCGAAGCGTTGACTCCTGTACACAATGTATATCCTATATCCCTAGGAAACTTCACATTCTAAATTCATTCATTCAATTTCTTGTGTTTCTCCTTTCGTCATCGGTTTTTTTTTGTTTGATTCTATGCGCCCTACATCGGGATTACAGGACGATCATTCGTATGGGCGGATATATGCCAGGCGAAAAAAGGATATAAAGTGAAATCAACCCGCAAACGACATGCTATTGGGTGAGTGAGCCAAATGCTTCACATACGCAGTGGTGCCCTTCAAATAGAACGACTGGCAAAAGCAAAAAAATAACAAAAAAAAAAAAACGTATATAACTCGAATTGAATTATGCAAATTACTCGTACACTCCGTGCACACAGGATAAATGGATGTCAGTGAGTGTAAGTGTGTATCCCTTGAGTGATTCTTGCGCGACCATTTAGCAGAGTTTATCAATTGATTCCATTCGACATGCTTCGTTGGATTTGAATGGGTGGGTGGGAGGAGGACCCGTGTGCTCTCAGTATCTCAGTGTGTCTTGTATTCAGCTCAGCTTGTTCGACGTCTTTCATTTGATCCTTTGGGTAAATGTAATCCTAGGATGTGTGGCGTATGTGGATTGTACGACGGGAAATTGCATTTGTATTGAGCATTTATGGAAGTTTAAAATTCATTGGCAACGGAATGCAATTACCTTGCAATCTTTGCACACAAGGAATGTCGAATGTGCAATTGGAAATGCAATTAAGTGGAAGAGATTCCTCTGTGATATGGCTTGTGTGACTTGGGTTTGATGTCTGAGCATTAGGCATATACTAAGCTATGCATAGGTAGGCTTTTATGGCCCTATTATGGTCGGTTGGTCTCTGTGGTATTGGTCGTATGTGCAATTTGGTTGCGTTTTGGTGTGAGGTTTTAAGTGTAATGATGCCAACCAACCATTGTTATTTGATTGACATTCTGAGTTACTGCAGAGTCCTTTGAACTCGAAATTAATGCACATTAATTGCTAAGTGTAATAGATGAGTAGAATATGTTTAACTTCTTCAAACGGGTGGAATTAGCTGGGTCTTCGATTAAGACCGAAGATTTGCCCTTAAAGACAAATTTTAATAAAGCTTTAAGAACTTGACTCTTCTTCAACCCAAAATTTAGTCGGATTTTAGCTCGATAGAGGTTGTTTATCAGACAAAAAACACAACCTAGTAAGTCTGGCATAGGCAGATTCGATCGGTTGCATTCTTAAAGTTATTTTGCTAAATTGTTTGTCAGCCGGTGCCTTCGATACCTTAACGATTCTGTCGTCAATTCTATCGGCGTTGGACCGCGCATTTTTTTTTTTTTGCTTGTGGATTGCTAGGATCCCAGCCTTCGGAGAACTGAACATCCATTTTTTCTACCATGATTCACCATTTCTCTTTTCTTTGGTTGTCAGGGATCCTCATTAGTTCATCTGCAATTTTGGGATTGCCATTGTTGTCGATATACATATTTCGTCATTCCATCCAGGTACACTCGTATATTGTTGCGGAAAGCCTCTCGGTATTCAGTTTTTGCTGTGCTTATTACGACGCCAGTAAACCTCGGGTAATTGTTAGGAGTATTTGCGTCTAGGCTCTTGGAGAAGGTAAGCCAGTCAGTTTTATCGAAATTCCATTTGGGCTTTGATACTGAGTTCATAATAGGTATGCTAGTGCCGATATTTATTAATATTGGGCGGTGTTGGTTATGAAGGAAGTTCTTCAGTACCCTTCTGGTTGTACAAAGAGGCTTGTCGGTAGTGTTTTTGAAAAAGAAGCACTGGTGTCGTGCGAAAAAACATTTCGGGTTACCAGCACACCACGAGGAGGTGATCCGTCGTACCCCGAATATCTATACAAAACACAAACACAACACAACCATTAAAATAAATTAGATTATTTGTGCGCTTGAGTTTGCTCATATTAACCGATTTTGATGAAACTTTTTGAAGTGAAACAACCGCTAACTTTCTCGAACACAGCTCTAACGATTTTGAATAAATCTAGATTAATTTGGATGCGTACTACAAAACGTTATAACGGATTTGAGTGAAAAAAATACTTATAAGGGTCATTTGAGTGAGTTTACTCGATTGTAACGAAAAACGTGCAATGCTTCGGATGTATAGAAAAGCTAAAATGCTTATTTTTTCGAAACGAGTCTAACGATTTCAACAAAATTTTTAATTTTTTCAGTTCGGATTGATGCCACAATCGATAGCAAATCGGGCTAGGCGGGTCATTCGGTCCACCAGCAATTTTTATATAAGAAACAGTGCCATCTAATTTTGAATAGCATACGAGTAGTTTCGGTATTTAGGTCGTAAAAACGTAAATTGGACCAATAGAGAGGTTTTATGATGGCTTTTTAAAAAAATTTATATAGTGAGGCAAATTAGGCAGAACGTTACGGGGCAAATTGGGCTAGTTTTGCCCTATTTAGCTCATGTACACACATTCATCTTTATCGCATATTTCGAATTGCCTTTTTTAGATGGTCAGAATCTACACTTGCGTTTGCAATTATCAAGCATGGAAAGAGCTGAATATGAATAGAGCAATTGCTGAAGGCAAAAGTGGAAATATGGGGCTACTCGTACTTAAGACAAATAAATAAGTTTTGTTCCAAGAATGACATTACAAAGAAGAAAATGTAGAACAGTCTTTACTAAAGAACAAGAAGATCAACTAGTAGCTTTAACTTGGAAAAGAGTTTCTTTCGAATCACAGCAAAAGATCTGTGAGGTCTTGCTTTCCAGTTAGCCGAGAAAAACGGCATTCCATATCGATTTAATAATAAAAGTTCCGGACTTGCAGGCAAAGATTTAAAGTCTTTTGAACATTTTTGTTGATACCAATATTATCAGTAAGTAGAAAAAATCAGAGAACATTTTTAAGGTGTACGAATTAAAGCTATGATTTGCCCTACCTTCCCCTACTTCTGAAAATGTTGATATTTTACATTTTCGTAGTTTACCAGGTTTGATTTGAACTTAAATACTAACAGGAATTAATCCACTTTCATTCTTAGAATTTGGATTGCCGTCTTCTTATCCTAATATCGTAAAACGTATTTACATTAAGAATAATCCTTAGAGCCGTTTTCGAATACATTGCACTTTTTTTAAAATTAAGTAAAGTACCGTTAATGTTGAGGCTAGAATTAAAATTACAATTGTAGCTCTGGACGCAGACCTCAGATATGAAGTTTGAAGAAAATCCGTCCAGCCGTTTAGGTAGCAGTCCGAAGTACAGACAGACGAACAGACCGACAGAATTGCGAGACATCCATTTTCGAGTCGTTAGAATTCCACGCAGATTTTTTTCTTTTTTTTTTTGGTTTCAGGATTTTTCTGTGAACTTGGGGAATATATTTAAAGAGGTGCATAACACGTAAACAAATGAATAAGTCGTCTATTGAGAATTACATACGTACTTTGTTTTCAATTGTATAGGACAGACTAAGCGCCTACAATTTGTCTATGGGGACATTTTAATTTATAAGAGATTAATACTACCCATACATGGGAGCATCTGGTCTTCACTGTCATAAATTTTTGGTTCTCTATCGGGTTTTCACTGGGTTCACTAGTATTCGCCCAGCGAAATGATCAAGCCTAATATGTAGATGGTACATATGGCACAAACTTGTAGTATTGAAGAATTTATTCTGGTGTTAGAAGTGCAAATCTCCAAGGTTGCATAGATAAGGCTGTATGAAACCTAAGGTTGTCCGGTTGCATATCGGATTCTGTCATCATTAGGCGTCTTGCATTCGGAATGCAATTTTTCGCACCGGCGGTAAAACCTTACTTCATTTTGATTTCTGTAATTGAAACATTTTCGTTTTTTAGCGAAAGCAGGAATTTGTCTATATTTTCTTAGGAAAGACACAAATGCAGTATCATCTCGACTTTCGCCTGAACAAAGTTCATTGAGAAATATTGAAAACTTATTTCCAAGGTTAGAACCGGACAATGCACCAACCGTGCATGCTGTACACAAATTTGTGGAGAAAGTTCGTGAGATTGGCATGGTAATTGATAACAAAAGTTATCATCGGGTTCGTCCTGTGCGCTCAGCTGAGAATATTGCTGCTGTTGCGCGAAATTGTGCACCTAAAACTGAGAACCCATTTTTCTTCGAAGATGAAGATAGTAACAACTCTACGGTCAATGGAGAGCGCTACCAATTTTTTTTTTTAGGCGAAAAACTAAAAAAATGAATTTGGACGATCTTTGGTTCCAGCAAGATGGTACTACGTACCATACAAGATGTCTAACAATCGATCTTTTGCGCACTATGTTCAATAACTGCGTTATCAGCCATTTTGGTGATGTTGATTGCCCTCAGCGGAGCTGCTATTTGATACCGGTGGTTTTTATTTTTTGTGGGGTGCCGATAAAGATCGATATTATGCTGCCAATCCAGAAACGATTCAGGCACTTAAGCACAGTGAAGATCGAGCTATTCGTGAAATAGAGCCCCGAACCATCGAAAATATACTGCAAAATTGGGTAGACAGGATGGGCTACTGCCAAGCCAGCCATTTAAATGAAATTATTTTCCATAAATAATCGGAAACTGTACTCTCTTTAATAATGCAAAAAACCTTGAAATATAAAAAGCGAATTTCTTTTATAGCAATTTTAAAAAGAAACCAACAGCTAGCCCACCCTTTAGATGACGCTGAATGTGAAAAGCTCATACATAACTACACAGCTCATCTACTCGCTGCTGAGGACGTTTGAAATTGCTTCGAATATCTCTGCGGGTAGTCTTCCTGTACATCTGCTGTTACCTCAACGCATAAATTGATTAACTTTTCCATACGAGTATTGTAGGTAAACTGAACCCCTGCCTACATATGTGACAATCTCCTTGAGACTACTTTGTAAACTTTTTAAACCCCATTTAAGTAATTACACCATCGCAGGTAACCAATTGCACTCGATTTAAATTTGCTCCTCCACTGTCAATGGCCTGTGGTGGATGAGTAAACGATAAACCGAAGACATCAACTGTGTGGGACACCATCCCACCACCATGCCCCATGAACGGCGTCCCATAAAAAAAAAAAAACGAAAACCGATTTCCCTCCATTTGGTACTTCGTACACACCGTAGATTTATCACCTCCTTTCGATGTCAAACTTGAAGTCCTCCCCCCACGTGGTTCACTCCCAATCGCCCCATCGTTTTGAATGTTACGATAAATAGCAGTAGAAAGATCAGGATAAAAACGTTCTCTAGGAAAGGGTATCCTTGTGTGTGTGTGTGTGCCTGTGTGTATACCTTAAAGAGGACTTTTCATCTTGAAAACAAATTTACCGGAAAATGGTAAGCACTTTTCCCTTCCACTCCTGCAAAACTCTTCGCAGATTTTTGCTGGTTTCTCGCCCCGCTTTCTCCAAATCACATGCAAATGTTACGCAGAGCTCAACCGATTACTTGGGTTATTGTATTTTTTTTTTTTTTTTTGCCAAAAAATCCACTTCCCCCCCTGGGTTAAATATGCAAATGCTGTTCATTTTTAGAGAGTAATACGGCAAAGAAGTGTAAATCGCAGGAGCAGATAGGACCGGCTATAAACTTTTGTTAACTTTTCGCCAAATTAGATGTCATCGATTGGAAATTGATGCCTCAATTGAAGCAACAGGCAAGGTGGCCACTTCTTAATCTCTAATTCAGGGTGCTTTTCGTTTCAAAAACAATTTTACGATCAAGAGTCCTTGCAAGGTATTATACAGCAGTCCCCATCCATTTCATCTTTTCCCTCTGAGAAGGAAACTTTAATTAGAAATTCGCCTAAAGCCATAAAGATTGTGTTCCGGTGTGCTGGTCACCAGACCTGGGTGAACTATGGATGGGGAGGTAGTAATCTATCGATCGCTTTAGATAACTTTACTCACAGCTGGAATTGAATCTCAGGTATTAGCACCTAGTTGTACTGCGGTGGGATATCTTGTACGCCCTGTGGGTGGATCGGTGGTCAAGAGGATGTCCTTTAAAAATTATCTACACGAAATTGAGCAAACAAGGTGAATTGTAGTACAAAATTTCAATGGGTAACCTTGTTTAATGAATTTAGGCAACATAGGTTGATGAAAATTCGTTTTATAGTGACCTTAGTTGAACTGAAATAATGAAATTTTGTGGATATGCAAGGAGATTTATGCCAGAAACGATTCGTTTTTGACACAAAATAAATTTGTTTTAAGGGTTTGGTAAATGGAAATGTTAATGGAGCCATAACTATTAATGTGAATAGCCATTGAGGTCGTAAAAGTTAGTTAGACTTATGGTCCCAAGAAATAAACACAGAATGGTGAGGGTGTATGAACCCATTTGGATATTAAACAGAAACATAGCATTGCCAAGGCATAATGAACTCATTTGCGTTTTTATTAGGTTCATTCAACAAAATTTACTTCAAATGAATTAAGAAGCCTTGAAGTTAGTACTCAAAATGAGGTTGAGTACATGTCTGCCAATGACTTACAACCTATTAAATGGAAACAGTTGACGAAACAGAAAAGAAGAAATAGCAGCGTTAATTTGCTATCAAGTCAGACAGCAGACAGTCCGAAGCAGTTCAATATTTTCACCGACACCGAGAGATTGTTTAGCATGGACGTACTGACGCTTCTTTAAAAGGCAACAAAGTTTGTTCCAAGCAGCCTTAATGATAAGACGTATGTAATTCTATTGGGAAGACTTATCTGCTAGTTATTACCTTGAACTTATTCCTTAAGTCAAGGCCATCGAATACTCTCTTCTTACAGGAAACCAATTTCACAGTGGGAAATTCATTTAAGCTCAACGGTTATAACATCTTCAGAGAAGATATTCATGGGAGCAACAGTAGTCACATATTATCAGTATACAACTTGACCTCAAAACTAACACGTGACCACCTTGTACATCTATGGTGCGATGTGACTTGGATTGGCCATCGTCATGCTCTTGTGATTGTAATTCTACCAAAGTAATCGAACTCCAAAACTCCATCAACACTGAACTTCTTTTTGGCGATGTTCAAACGCCGGGGTTCCAGATTCCAGTCAGTGATTCAGATCATCAGGCTGTTGAGCTGAGAGTCAGACTAGATTAGTGACGGAGAGTCCTGCACCAGAACTTCACGATCGAATAAAGAGGCTCAGCTCCCACCAACACCGAATGTGTTGTCCATTGCACTTGCATGTGAAGTCCATTTTACTTCCATGCAGAACTCCTTTTGGAGTAGTGGTTGGAAAAACTTGGATTTTATTCGTTTGTCTTTTATGCTCCAACGGCTGTGGTTGCTGTTCCCCATCCGGTATCGAACCTGCAGAGTTAGGGTCACAAGCGAACTCATTACTCACTACACAGTGGCGACCCTCTGAATATTGACAGATAAGAAACCCTTCCGAAGTATATCCAGACAGATAGCGGCTGCGGAAGAGACTACAGAGGATCGCAGGGCATGAAACACAGTCAATGGTGAATATTTCAGTTACAATGAACTAATAAACTTTCCTTCAGGCGGTGAAGAACTACAGGCGTAACGTGTTCACAAAACACCTTGAAGATATAAAACCCGGCCCCGACGTCTTCAAAAAAATAATCTTCATGGGAAATCCAATACCTTTTATATCTCTCACTTCTGCTTAGAATGAGAGATAGTTCCCAACAACCAATATGTTTTTCTAGCCAAACACTCGACAATACACCCACGACTTAACCTCAACAGCAAGGTCACCACCTCCCTACTGATATTTCCTCAATTATCTGGTAAAATTAATTTATAATTTCCTAACCCATACGGTTTTTTGCATACAGGAACACCAGGCGAAGTCACCGACTAGACGAATCAGTGTTGGGGTACCTCAGGGAACAAGTTTTGGACCGATGTTGTTCAACATATTTACTGCAAGAACCAATACAACACTGCATGTAGATGACTCTCTTTCTTGAGAAATAGCAGCTAAAAGAGTTGGAACTCATATCAGGAATCTTTGCGATACTACCTCAAATTGAAAATAAGAATGAACTGCAGTAAAACGGAGCTAGTATGCTTTAGAAATCCAGTGACAGCTACGAGGCGACGTTTGAAACTAGCTGCGGCAATCTATGAAGAATGTCGATGTACCCGTATTCGAGAAAATAATCTTGGAACTCATTTCAGTGTGAGGTCTTGGTTTACTATGAATTCATATACCTTCCCAAAAAATGGTAGACGGATGGATTGTGGATTGATGAGGGAACGGGAAGGTAATCCGAGGATGTGTTGAACTCAACTTCAACAAAATCATAGCCAAACTGTGGGAATTATGTCAGATGGTCAAGTTTTCAATCAATTAGCTCAAATTTGATTTAGGACTTCATAGACAAACTGAACACCCAAGACAATATCAACAACGTCACCCTATATACCACCTGGGAGTAATAAGAAAGCCAACAGACTCTCTAAAGAACATCCAGCTACAACCTTAAGGATCAGAATCTCTCTGCGGGATGAGAGACTATATCATCCGATAAGGCCTACGGAAGGGACTGATCTCTGGAAAACACTCCAAAGGCTCCTCGAAAGCTTTAACCAGGAAAGGTCTAAGGCCTGCAAAAGTCGTTGGTTACTAATGGCCTTCCTCACAATACACTCTAATTCAATATATACCTGAGGAAGCTGGTCACTGATAGTGAAAGTTCACAAAAGAACAATCTGTCGGGGGGTCTATCACTCCAGATATTTAAATTTCTAAAGAATACTCGTACTTGACTAGACGAGGTACTGAGAGGACATCTTCTTAGACCAAAAGGGGTTACACTTTAAAGACTTGTGTTCATTGTAGGCCATGGCCCAAGAATAGGCTGCAACGGAAAAATAACTAGTCTCTGCCATCCATTACACTATTATTACCCCAACTGAATATCCAAAGCAAGCAATTTTGGCAAACCAAAACCTGTCACATTCATCAAACGCATTCTAAAGGCCAAACAACGACGCTCCAAAGAAGCAAAAGACAAAATATTTCTATCTCATAAGCCAACATTCCTTACAATAGAACACACAGTCGAACAGAATGAAGGATAATAAAAAGAGACTAAAAAATTATACAGTTTAGTGTCAAGGGGAGCCTTTTTTTTTTCTTTTGCTTGCTCCATGTTATCCTTTGGCTTTGAAAGCGAATAAAATGAGAAATAAAACGCACAACACATTGCGAAGGACTCGACAAATGTTGCTAAAGCCTCTTATATGCAATTCGCCTTATGTCAGTTGCTTGCTGTGGTCGAAATTACATTTGAAAAACTATACTGAGAGAGGACTCACGCAGTGTGCATGCATTTAAACACAAAATCCTTTTTAACATACAGCTAACAGAACCGCGCACAATGGCTAGGAATAAAAAGAAATACGGAGCCAACCCGGCGGAATCTTTATCATCCTCACAGTGCTAACAAAAAAAAGATAAAAAAAACCGTTTGAGATACTCGCCTTTCATACGCGTAACCACTTCTCCATCCTTTCGGGAAGATGTCCTTTGAGATTTATCAGATTTTTTTCCTCACCAAAGTAGTTGTGTTGTGTGTATGCATGCAAAAGGGTTGAATAACGTAATAATAAACCGTATCAAGTCCTTGGATACTCGTCCTCCCCATTAGGAGAGTGGGCGACTAGAGAATTCAAAGAAAAAAGGATTCTTCTTCTGATCCCTATACAATGTACAAATCCATTCGATCCGTTGTGCACGCCAAATCTCTGGGCGAATGTGTGCGGCAGTCGTTCAATCAGCGACCGCTGCTCCTCAGTTGTATGGTGGAAGGAGCATGCTCTTAACAAGGATAAGGGATAACTTCTGAACCACACAACAGACACACTGAGTGTTATACTTTATGGTCGTTGTGAATCGATTCGATTTGGTGCATGAAATAGAACATCAGAAGCCTGCCGGTCGTTCATATAATTCAGAAAATCCTGGACGCATCATATACACAAGGAGGTTTTGTGTCTAGATTCCTTCCATAAGAATTTCAAAAATCCCATTTATCATTCCTAGCCAGCTCACTCTCATATGCACGACAACTGCATTCAGGATTGTGTTAAGGAAAATAAGGGAGGCGAACTAGATCGCATTATGGAACTGCTGTGTTGTTGGCAAGTGTATCACGAGTGGATTCCATGGGCTTTGGGGAGGGATAGTCTAGTTGCCATTCTTTTCTTTTCGAAGGCTTCTTTTGAATAAGAATGCATGCAAATCAGGATAATGGCTGTAAAACCCTGATTCCGTTGGTCTATCCGACTTTGACTATTCTTTATGTAGAATAAATTGTTAAGTGAAATTAATTGGTCACATCCTTACCTACACACACACAACGTATTCAGTCACACAATGTCCTGACAGTCATTGGGGCTTAATAAATAGTCAGCCTGTGTAATTAAATTGAAGTTTTTAAGGCTGGCTGTCATGTCGGAGTACTGACGTGTAAACAATAGATGAAATATATATGGGATTTTCATGTCTACGTCGTCGGATATGTCCTGCGTGAGCGAGTGTGTCCAGTCCTCATAATCACATTACTAACATGTTCACTTGCGTAGGCTCCCAGTCTTCATAATTTCTCCGTCTACTCCCCGATTGCAATCTCAAAATTAATAGTCGTGATTATATGAAATTGTCTGACAGTTACATTGTTTATTCCTACAGACCATTACATGGCCATTCACTTCGGTCGGGATCCTTGCGTAGGAGATGTTGAGTTAGGTGGATTCGAGCTGAGGCTTACACCACTAACAAAGTAAAGTAATTTGAGGTTTGCAGATTTGAAAGCAATTATCCGGGCCGGGGTATGTCTTATCCCAGAGACGAAATGTGTCAACACGGAGCACAAAAGGCAGAGAAACCAGCATACTACATCCTGTTGTAAGGAAATTAAATTCTTGGCTATATTTAGAGCAGAAGCGCTATTTAGTTATTCTGATCTAGGAATCTCTGTGTGCATGTACATTTCCGGGTCAACACAATCGCATGTGTGTGTACATTAACTGAAGCCTAATAGAGTGATGAAATATCCAGCATAGGCATGCTGGGTGTAAGTCGATAAGTTTCAATATCAGGATGTGTCGGTTGTGTACACTCTTGTAATCGAATGTTTGATGCACAATCTGATACCACAGCTTTGGCAGTGTGACATGCATCCTGATTTTCAAATATTATTTACAAGAGCAATAAAATATATGAATTGTGTCGTTTATTAAATTTGAGGGGTCAGTCTCTGTGTCGAATGAAATAAGAATTAATTGCATACGTTCTACAGGGTAGGATAGGAAGATCATTTTAAACCAAGCAGCACAGTTTAAATGTTAATTCTGAGACTTTTCGATAGCAGAATATGTAGTTCTTGTGGTTAAATTCACACGCACAGAAGGTCTTAAATTTGTGTAGAGACTAATGGTATTGATCGGAATACCAGATACTAGCGAGAAGTTTTGCTCCACACGTATTCGCTTTTTTTCATTGATTGGAGTATTGCCGTCGGAAATGATAAATCAATTTTCTGCAACCACTTATCAGTGGTTCCTAACCATTTTCACTTTCATGTCATATTTAACTCGTGAGATCCTTGAAAAAGAATGGTCATGGCAGTTTCGAAGCCAGGTGTGGGGGTTTGGGTGAGGCGTCATAACTCTGTAGCCGGATCGTACGAGTATGATAGACGATTTTCACAGTTTAGGTATAGTTTGTGGGCACCATGGCTCAGTGGTTAAGTGGGTGGACTACTAAGCCGGAGACCCAGGTTCGGGTTCCAGAAACAACTAAACGTTTTTTCACGGTCCCAACTCTCGCGAACGTCTGACAAACATTCAAGGATAAAGCTATCATGAAAATCTTCTCAATTACGCTCCTCAGAAGCGGCAATAAACTGTATTCGCATAGAAAATAATCCATAACGAAGGGCTGCGACAAGGTAAGCATGAAAACCTTTATTTTTTAAGTCTAAAACTTGTATACAAGGTGGCGCAAAAATCATCACCCTATCGGAAGATGCTCTAATTTTTGCAAATGGAGTCTTATGTCATCACGACTTTGACATTTATGAAGTAAACAGAATCAGAATACACGTAAACAAACGTGGATTGCTTTACTCTTCAAAAACGCGGAATAATTGTGTCAATGTTTATGACAATTCTGCCGGTTAATTACCAAACTGTAATCGCCGTAGTGTAGTTGTAACATCATCGCTTGTCACGCAAAAATCATCACCCTATCGGAAGATGCTCTAATTTTTGCAAATGGAGTCTTATGTCATCACGACTTTGACATTTATGAAGTAAACAGAATCAGAATACACGTAAACAAACGTGGATTGCTTTACTCTTCAAGAACGCGGAATAATTGTGTCAATGTTTATGACAATTCTGCCGGTTAATTACCAAACTGTAATCGCCGTAGTGTAGTGGTAACATCATCGCTTGTCACGCTGTTGATTCACGGTTCAAATCCTGTTGTCAAGAATCATCTATTTATTTCGCATGAAAAAAGTAAAAACGTCGATTTCTTGCGAAAGCTAAGACAACTCTACTGTGAAGGCATAACACTGGCAGTAGGGTGGTCATACGGCCAAAATGCAACTTGATCGTGATGATGATATCAGGAGGATGGAAAGAAATACAGTGAATCATAAGCAACGACAATAATAGCGAAAAACAAAACAAAATACTCCCCAGTTATCTGGACAGCCACCCTTGGAGTTTACAGAAACTTAATACCACCTGAGTTTCAAACCACACCAATCTGTCTTTCTCTCTGTCTCTTCCTTTCCACAAAAACGCACGTGTTCTAAAAAAAATTAGTATAAGGGTATTTAATACATGCAAATTATAAAAAAAAAAACACCGCGAAACCTTATCACACTCCTCCTGCATTATTGCTATCACAGTATCAAGACACCTATGCTTCACCACAATAGTAATATTGACTGCATAAACGAATGCTGTACTAAAGTACAACATAGGTGGATTACGAATAAATTCGTAGTTCGAATTTGATGAACAGTATTGGGCCTAATCGGGACTCTTGTGGTTCACCACAGATGCTCCTTTTTCTACTGCTAATTGTATTCTATACTTTCACTCTAACCTTATAGCACAGATAATAAACTACCCAGATATCTCATTCATATGGGAAGACGTGATATATGAAAGCGAAATTCACTAAAAAAAAAAAAGGTTTTTAAAAAGCTTAAACTTCTTACAAAAGGGAAAAAATCAAAACACAGAACATTTGTTTTTTCTGCTCTCTTTTTAGTCCATCGTGTCACTCACACATACCCTTGTTTACCTTCGCTGCAAAAAAGAAACAAATAAAATTTTGTACGCCTGCGGTCACGGAGTTCTGATGCCGACACGTTTGTAAGATGGATATGGAGTATAGATCGTATTTACAATATATATGTGCAAATGGTTGGGTTTATGTTGTGTGCTTGTTATTTTGTCTGTATGTATGTACCTTATTTTCTGCACTTGATTATAAAAACTCTGTAAACTTTGTGGACACAAATTTGCTCTGAAAATGGGTATGAATATGAGTTTTGCATATTGCATTACTTTTTAAGCGTTCATTACATTTTGCAATTTTTTTATTTTATTTCTAGAAATTCTACTTTTATTTAAATTCTTATCAAGGACCCATTTACAATTTTTCCAGAGCAATACCACTATTAGGAAATTTATTAAATTAATTTTGTGGTCATAACATACATTGAACCAATTCGGAAAATGTATATTTGTTGCCTTTATACATTCTTTGATTATATTTTCTTTTAAGTTAGATGCAAAAGGTAGTTTTCGATAGTATTCGAAAAATATTTGTACATGAAGACGGCATGCTTGAAAATATTTTTCCGAAGGCCATAAGAGAACCGTATTATCTTTTGAATTTTCATATTCTTTTAATTTTATCAATACTTCCGTTAGATCGAAATTCTGTTTGTCCTTTGACATTTCTTCAGCATAATTTTCACAGATTTTGTTAATTTTTTTTATTATTGTTTTAAAGAAGCAGTATCCGGCAAAGTATCTTGTAGCAAGGTCATTGACCTGCGGTACCTTGACTGATATTGCGTCTTCATCTGGTGGATTAACTATATTGTTCGTATTCATGTTATTTTCAAAACATTCCTCATTCTTAAGAATGTCGTGATTTTGTGATAGCTCTTGGGTAAGTATTATTTGTTCTTCTATATCACTCTGCAAATTCCGAATCGTCTTCTTCGCGGTTGAACATTTCGATTTGATTAAAAATTTTATCGATATAACTTTGGCTAGCAGGGAGTTAAATTCGGAAACACTTGGATTACTTTTATTAATATTCCGCGCTCTTATTTTACAAAATAAATTCTCTAACGGATCTTGATTAAATTTATTTACATAAATGTAATATAAATCATTATGATCCATGAATTGTAGGTTAGATTCGTCTGAAAACTCATCTCATCAAATATAATCACTACTTCTTTTTCTTTTGGTGATAATGTCGAAGTTATTTTCTTTATTTCCTCTACAACATTTCTATTTATTCCAGGTGACAGACTTTTAATGAAGACGGGTGCGGCAAGTGTAGTCCAAGCTGATCCCGTAAAAAGTTGTATCTGGAAGACGAACGGAAAAAATGCACTGCGAAATCCACTTCTCCTCTTCGGTGTATTTTTTTGTACTCTCAGATAGAATGAGCTTCTAAAATGTCTTAGTATTTTGATCAATACCAAGCAATGAATCAATTTCCCCCCATCCCCCATCCCCCAAAAAGCTTTATTTGTGGTAATAATTTTGAAAGCTCTCTGTCTGCCAGGACGTTGTCTGCCAGGACAAAAATATGCTTCATTTTTTTATATGGGCGTGCGACATCTGGGTAGTTTGTAGTTCTCCATCCATCTCGCTACATTTCCTTGTACTCTTTTTCGTGATCTAGTGTGTCAAAAGCCATACTAAAATCTACAAATATAGCTAGTAGCTATTTTCCATTGGAGGTAGATTTTAGTCTAATCTAGCTACAACTTTAACTTAATCTATCCCCGATGCTAAAAATATTACTAGTATCACTGAAAACAACGCTACAAATTGATTAAAATTTAGTATTAATCGTCCGCAACTCTAAAATTCCAGAAAAACCTCTACGCTGCCATCTAGCTGTGAGTAATACAATATAAAAATAACTCACCACACATTACCGAGCGCAAACCCACCCTACAGCCTACCACATCACCATACTCTTTTGCTGACGTTGACGTTCGTCCCCAGCAAAGAAAACAACAAAAATCCGTAAACGTCAACACGAACTTATCTGTCAAAGATTCTTTTTTTTTTTTTTTTAAACAAAAAAAGAAATAAAGAGAGGAAACAAAAAATTCCTCTTTAACACTTTTGCTTCTCTACTCTCCGTCTGCGGATAATCTTCATCAATTCTTCGCCAACGCTTTTGCCATCGCTGGTGTCGTTGTCGTCGTCGCCGTCGGTTCCTAAATCCTGAGTCTTCCGTGGGTGGTGCCATCTAATCAGGAAAACGTAATCCACTCTAGAATCAGACTCAGCTTAATTAACCCAGTGCCAGGCACGAGTACTAACAACAAAAATACAAATCCACTCCAGCTAACTACTTGTCTCTTTGATAAGTCAGTCAGTTCAGTGTTCAGTCAGTGTGTGGTGTACACGTCACTAGATTTCTTTGCCAGCGCCAGAGATCGTTTTTTTTTTTTTTTCTTTTTGCATAGTTTAGTGAGTAGTTGTGGTTTGAACGAGACGCGGGCGGGATGGCAATTAAACCAGGAATGGGACGCAAGTCTTCCAACAAGAATCCACCAATTCTAAGCCATGAGTTTGTCATACAGAATCATGCGGACATCATCTCGTGTGTGGCAATGGTTTTCGTTGTGGGCCTAATGGACGAGGTGAGTTTTTAGATGGACGCGTCGCATCCGAAGCACTTTGCCACGTATCCTCTCTAGCCTTAACCTCAATCGAATACCAGCACCGCCGGACAGTGAAAGAAGTGCCGATTGCTTGCAACCTTGTAAGAGATTTTATTTTCTATGAGGAGCACATTCACCTTCTCCGCGTCCGTCGTCGGGTGGTTGATTGGTTGGTCAGCGGATTAGGTGAAAGTTGTTTGTGGAGTGGAGTGTTGCTTGCGTGTCTTCTGTTTTACTTGTGGTATATTTTTTTGTTTCTTTTTGCAGACAACAGCAAAATTTGCCAGCCCTTTTGTATCACTGCATCATAATGTGAGCGGTGAGGATCCCAGTCATGAACATCCAACGTAAGTTAGTTACTCTTGTGGGGTGTGAAAGTTATTTTTAGTGCTTCCTAATCTAATCTAGGGGAAAGCCATTCACATACGCAGCTGGAGTCAAGGATCAGTGTGCTATCTTCTTCTATACGTTGACCTGTATTATCATGCATGCGATTCTGCAGGAATTTGTCTTGGATGTGAGTATTTTTGTTGTTGTATTTAGTATTTAGTCTTAAAATATGCCACCTCCCACCTTTTCGAAGGTCGTTATATCTTGGTACTTGTAGTGGAATCTAGATTGCAACTCAAATAAATAAAAATCCAATTAAAACGCTTATCAGTAGAGAATACATTTCCTGAAACTAGCCAGTGTTCGGATGGTTGGAGATAGGTCTAGAGAACAGGATGCGAAGAGTATTTTCTATGTTTTAGGACTGTTTTTTCGGTCGATGGAACACCAATTCCATTCATTCTTTTGGGTATTTGTCTGCAGAGACTGCATCGACTCTGTTGTAGATGAATTAGTTTCGCATTGAGGCTCCACCGGGTTCTTAAAGAGGCCTATTATGCCATCCAATTTAATGTTGGGGATAGCTCTGGAAAACGCCAGAAACTTTCAAACAGGATGCAAAGAGTATTTTCTATATTTTAGGACTGGATTTTCGCTCTGTAGAGACTACGTCGACTCTGATGTTGATGAATTAGGTTCGGTTTAACGGGGAGAAGAGTGTCTTAGCAGTTCAAGAACTGCGGCTTCTTAAAGAGGTATATTGTGGCATTCCATTAAGTTTTTTAGTGTTCCGTACCAGAACGGTATAAACGGAACATTAATGGATTCAACAGTGTCTGTCACAAGCTTGTAACTTTTGAAACTTACAGAACTGAAATTTTACTCAAACATAGTACGTGGTGGACAAAAAAAAATTGCGAAAAATATTTTTGTGAAGGGGCCTTTGGGGTAAAAAAAAAAATATTTTTTCTTTAACAAAAATAACTCAAAACCATGGCAGTGGCAATGTTGTCAGATCCCCCGGCAACTTGTCGCACAAATTAAGCAATTCCTCAAGTCCATCAAAAAGTTGCAAGTGGCAACAAGTGAAAGATGTCTTCTTTTTCAACCTGTTGCCGTCCAAAACCTTCGATGATTGTCTCTTTTGGACCCCTAATGTGAGTTCAAGGTTCGAATCCCAGAAAACCCAACAAAAAAGCAACGTTTTCTTACGGTGCCACCTCTCGCGAACGTCTGACAAACATCCGCGAGTAAAATTGTCATGAGACGCTTAACTCAGCACGAGTGCCTGCGAAAAACTAGGCCAGGCTCTGTATGGGCTGGTAACGCTTGAGATTTGCCGATACATCTTCTAGTTGCATGATGCGTTTTATCCGTTCTGTGTTGTCTAGTGTGACATGTCCATTTGTTTTGTGAAATCTGTTCTACTACATACCGCACTTTATCTCTCTCTCTTGTACATTCTTCCTGGGGTGCGCCATCTGTTGGTTTTTTTTTTTAAATTGCTATATGCTGCTTTGTTGAAGAGAGTACACCTTTCAATTGATTCATGGAAAATAATTAACATAACATCGATCTTTACCGGCACCCAAAAAAAAAAGTTCAACGGGAGGCCAACCAACATCACCAAAACGACTGAATACACGATTATTGAACTTAGTGTGCTAAAGATCGATTGTTTGACGGCTTTTATGACACGTGGCGCCGCCTTGCTGGAATCAAAGATCGTTCAAGTTCATTCCCTAAAAAAAGAGCAGATGGCCCATCTGGTAGTAGCTGTTTTAAGCACGCATAACGAGACAGTCAGGATGTAGGTGTGTCAGGCTTTTCGCTGGAGATTTATTGGATCTTTTTTTCTCTGAGGATCGTATCGCTCTGCAACCTCTCCGATCGGTGATGCTTTTTCTCAGTAGTTTGAGAACGGATTGTAGACTGATGGGTCTGCATGTCTGCAGAATGGACAAGTATGACTTGACATCGCCAGACCAACACCGCCATTCTCCAATAATAAACGTTCTTTACATTTATAATTATCGATGTTAGTGCCTTTTAAAGTGTGTATGATGACCTCGACAAAATTAGGAATTTTTCCGTTTTCCAAGAGCCTGTTAAGCAGAACAATTAGTGCTTTTTCTAAAGACCATCATCCGGTCTTCAACATATGTTAGTGATACGATTTTGACTTGGAGCCTCTTGATTCGCCGTCTGCTTCAGTGCCACTATCAGTTTTGACGCCTCGATTTCAGTAAATTACTCAGAGCCAAAGTTCCTGAATATTTGGTACTCGATGCGTTCTCAGTATCGATTTACTGTATAATTTCGAAGAGAATTTCTCTTATTTTCTGAAAATTTACTTTTTACCACAAAAAAACGAGGTCCGATGGGAACTCTTGTGAAAAGACATCGCTTGGCGGAACGGTTAGCAGTCTAGGGATATTTTTTCAATCCTGTTTCTATCGTAGTCTATATGCTGCCACCTATCGGACGATTTAAAGTCGATAAAAGCAGTACCAGAGACCGATGTTTACACTACAAATCTATGTAGCTATACAAGTTTGCAAATACAAGACTTGTATTTTTATACCCACAAGTCTGCAACGTTACAACAGGTTTTATAAATTATCGCTTCATATATTCTGCATAATACTTACATATGTATGTAGGATTATCGACACTTGTTTGCCTATCAATTCATGTCGTGGTATGTATCAGGTAATAGTTTAGAGGTTTATGACGCAATAATTGTCTTTTCCACTCTTCCGTTCTGGCACCCCTCCCAGGTATGTACATATATAGCCGCAACACAACCCTTTACGATCGTACAGTGAAGCACAAGTAGACATTTTTTTCCGTGGGAGACATGACGTTTTATGGAGAACATTTTAATAAGAACAATCCCCGCCTCTTTATTAATTTTAATTTAAGGCTGCGATTAAGCATTAGCCACTTCTCGCCTAATTTTATTGATACGATGTAAGAATTGCTCGGGCAATGCCTCAAATTTGTTCGAGTGTTCATAAATTTCGCAATGAAGCCGCACAGACGCAGCCATGTTTTTCTATCCAAGGTTAGGTTTTTCTATCAAAGGCCTTACGTTACCTGCAGAACCATAAAGCTGAAAAAATACAAAGAAAATGAAAACTCGTCACCACAGTTCCTACAAAAATGATTTAAGAACAGGTTAAGCTTGTTTACGTGCCTGCCTATGAAGCTATGTTCCGTGAAGACACAATCTGTTTTGCTGATGAGAAACTTTCCTATTCTGTAAAACAAGAGTGTCCTGAAGAATTAAGAGTAACAATGACATCGTGGATACAATCTTAAGCATTCTGTCTATCGTGCTCTGTGTGTGTGCTTATTCTTATAGACGCTCAGAAGCCCTCGCTCTAAGGACACACATGTCTTAAGATAACAAGTTCTCTGTTAGAGCGGGCTGGACAGAAATATCTTGAGGTTGGCCGTGGTGTAGTGGTAACATCATCGCTTGTCACGCTGTTGGTTCACGGTTCAAATCCTGATGTCAAGAATCATCTATTTCTTTCGCATGAAATAAATAAAAAAGTCGATCAATTGCGAAAGCATAACACTGGCA
This sequence comes from Pocota personata, assembly GCA_963082735.1. Classification (NCBI taxonomy): domain Eukaryota; kingdom Metazoa; phylum Arthropoda; class Insecta; order Diptera; family Syrphidae; genus Pocota; species Pocota personata. The sequence goes on along the minus strand of OY720432.1, from coordinate 2,230,634 downwards.
GTAGAGTGGTCATATGGCTGAAAATGCAACTTGATCGTGATGATGACATCAGGTGGACGGAAAAAAGTACTGTGAATCATGAGCAACGACAAAAGCAAAACAAACAAACTCTCCAGTTATCTGGATGCCAACAAAAAATATCTAAAGGGACCTCGGCTGATCCTGAAGATGTTCTTATAACGATCAAATATTACATTCCCCTTTAGCAGCGATAAGATTTCATTGATCAGTGATCAGTGATCTACGAGGCGATAAGAGATGCTAATATTTAGCCAATCAAAGAAAATACCTTATACTACCTCACCATCAGATGTGTAGATACATGCTATGCATTGTCATTTTATTCGATAAACATTCAAACATCCTACCTCAGACACTTCTACACCGTTTACTATAAACATTTTCAATCAAATAATTTCCAGAAAATCTCCAAAAAATTACACCTCTCCAAGTTCAAGCTGTCCCTCTTCAACGAATCTGGTCAGCTTGTTGTGTTTTACATTCTCTCGTTCTTGTGCGGTGCCGATGTGATCCTTCGCGAAGGATACTTTAGCAAATTCTCTCTGCTGTGGGAGGACTTCCCCAATCACCCTATGATTTTCCTACACAAGTTCTTCTTCATAGTGCAAATGGCCTACTACTTGCACATGTTGCCCGAGCTGTACTTCCAAAAGGTCAAGAAAGAGGATCAACAACCAAAGATTATACACGCTATCACAGGATTTTCCATCATCTGCTTGGCATATACCTTTGGGTGAGTACACTTTTTTTGTTTGCATATTTACTAGATGTAGCGCTTTAACTGATCTATGCACGCGCCTTGTAGATATTTTAAAACACACATGATGTCGAATTTTCCTTTTCAGCTTCCAAAGAATCGCCCTTGTTCTGCTCACTCTACACTACTTGAGTGAAATTGTCGCCCATGTCTTCCAACTGATTGGCGTCTTCGATCGCGACGAGAAATACGCCAGCATTCGTATTGTGAACAGTGTGTTCTTTGTTTTTGTGCGCTTCGCTACCATGGTCATCGCCGTGCTGACACTCTACTATGGCGTTGCAAATACAGAGCAGTCTACCCGTGGATTTATTGCGCTCATTGGAGTTATCATCCTCCAAGGATACCTGATTTTCTCCTTCATCACCGAGCAGCTACGCGCAAAACGTGAACGCCAACGTGAAGCCAAACAACAATCACAGGCCAAGAAGAACAAGGCTCTCAAGGAGAAGGCCAAGAGAAAGAAGGAAAGCGATCTGCCTGAAGCCGATCAGTCACCAAGCCCAGCACACAGTGGCAAAAGTAAAGTTAAATAAATGACTAGATCTAGATTGCCTGCCGACCATTTCCATTTCACACACTTCCATGTCTTCTCAGAGTTCTTTCCTTGAATAACACCAGGCGTCGTGACCCCTCTCCAGTCAGTTTGATGTGTTGTTGCGCTGGTGGAGTACGCAACAATTCCGTTTATTATTGTCCATTAAATGGATTGAGTTCTGTTTTCTTCTCCCGGAGAGGGGTCCCGTGTCTATGCATTTTATTATTTGTTTTTAATTTTTTTTTTTTATTATTTTTGTAATATTTAAGCAACTAACTTCGTCCTTTGTTTTCTAATATTTTCTTTTTTTTTATACAAGATTGTAACCATTTTGCGAAACGCTTGAGTAATGAAAAAGCTAAATAACGCAACAAGAGTAGTGAATGCACTTAGTAATGAGAAAAATTTATTATTATAATTTTTTTTTTTTTTTTTTGTCAAAGAAGATATACCACAAACTATTTTGTACAAAAAGAAACAACTGAAACTTTTTTATGAATTTAAAAAAAAAAAAACTAAAAAACACACATACAAAGTTATGATGAGAAATAAAAATAAGGAAAAGTGAACAAAATTTTGAAGATTGTTTCTATTAGAATTGAACTCGTTTAACAGCTCCATAAATAGTTAACTGGTAAGCTAATTGTTTATATTGTCGATCCAACTGCCAAATGCTCTCTTACGTAATTGATTAACATATTATTTACAATAGCGAACAGGTTTCATTTTAATGAAGTGTAGTTTAAGTGCTACTTTGTTTGTTTCAAAATTTATTTTTTATTAAAACTAGAGGGGTGTTTCTTTTTCAAGGAAAAAAAAAAAACGCTGCTGATGTTACACAATTAAGTATTAGAATTATTTTATAATAGTAGCATGATCAGTAAATGTGCTTTGGCAATGCCATGTTGAAGCTGAGGCGGTTGAAGCATGTCAACGTATTTAATGCTCTTTCGGCATGAACTTTGTACATTCCGTGCCAAACCCATGCATCTATTCTAAAACGTATTGTATTTCACTGAAATTTAAATATATATATAATTTTTTTAAGAGGCATTGTCCTTCCTAACACTAACTATGAGAGGCAACTGATAAGTTCGTGGTCTGAGATACTCAACAACGAGTCATCTTTTCATTAGTGATAGATAGATGATGATTTCATTTTGCTATTTTCTGTGGTAGAATAAACATCACCATGTCATGAAAATTACAAAAACATAATTTTAAAGGCTGAGATCTGGGATATGAGATCGATGGTATTCTCCGACTTCATTTCTCTTTTTATTTACATATGTCGTGAACCCAAATTCTTTTCTTTTTCGAGAACGTAGCACGGCAAATAATAATAATTCTTCATCCGAGCTGCTTGACATTTTATTGAAATTAAAATCTTAATTATTTTTGACTGCTCTCTGTTTGACGTTCTTAACCGCGGCATTAAGGACGCCACGTCAAAACCGCCGCGTAAAATGATCTCACCGCGGCGTTAAAAACGCTCTCTGTTTGACGGAGCCTTTAGTCGACATATTGTTCCTTTATCGCACAAACGACGTCAATGTTCAAGTTAAAAAATTGATTCATATTTTATTATCGTTATTTGATCAACATGTTCCCTTGAAAACAGCTGTATAGCGTAACTTTAATCACTCCTGGTATACCATTGATGTAATGACCTTGAGAGATCTTGCATTTAATGCTTATCGTGAAGATAGGACTCATGAAAACTGGAAAATATATGCTAAGTATCGAAATAGAGTTACTAACTTAATAAAGAAACAGAAATGGCAAATTGGGCTTAGTGAATTCACTAACATTAGGGATTCAAAAGATTTTTGGAAGAAGTCTAGAAACTTTGGTAAAGTAAACAATAACAATAACAATAGTACAAGTAATTGGTCAGCGGAGGAATCTAACGACCACTTTGTTCAGGCAACCTAGAACATATCAGAAAGATTCAATTCAAGTTAATGAAAACGGATTCCGTTTCCGTACTTATTCTCTATTAAAACGAACTCCGTCAGGCTTGACAAGCTGTCTTTAAAATTTCTTAAAATTCTTCTGCCTGTATTTGGTAACGCTTTTGTTCACATTATAAATACATACAGCGATAATGACTTCCACTTTTCCTATGGCCTGGAAACGAGCGAAAGTGATGCCTATACCTAAACCCGTCTCATCTCCTTTAACGCTTTCCAATTTTCGTCCAATTTATATTTTATATATTCTCTCCAAAGTTTTCGAGATGAACTTGAAAAATCAGGTAATTGAATTCGTTATTGAAAATGGTCTACTCTACCGATTTCAGTCCGGTTTTCGCCGACATCACAACACTACTTCAGCTATGATTGCTATCACTGATGACATCCGCTTCAACGTTGATAAAAAATGTGCTACCATTCTTGTCCTGCTTGATTTTACAAAGGTATTCAATACCATCGATTATAACATTGTATGCTCCAAATTAGCTTCTAATTTTCACTTGTCTCGCACTTCTCGCAAACTTATATGGTCTTACCTTAGGCGTAGGCAACAACAGGTGTTCTTGGAGTCGTCGCTTTTAACTCTATGTCAAGGTGTTCTTCAGGGCTCTCTCTTGGCACCTTTGCTTTTTAGCCTTTTTATTGACGATCTTCCATCTACTGGCACCTAATCAAAAATTCATCTGTATGCTGATGATGCGCAAGTTGTTCATTTTGCGCCTTTAGATGTCATTGAAAGATTCATTTACAAAGTATTTATCTCTATGGGCTTCTTTGAATAACTTGAAGTTAAACCCTCGAAAATCGAAAGCCATTGCAATTTACAGAAATTCTATTTCTTCTAATCTAGGCAATTTATATCTTAATGGAGTATTGATACCCTATTCTAGAAGCGTTGAAAGCCTTGGCTTTGACTTTTCTTTACATATTGCTGTGAACTTTTTCCTGGTTGTTCCATCGGTGTACGAAACTGTTGTTCTGGCTATTCTTTTAACAAGTTTGTCAACATCAGAAATTTGATTTTTCTTTTTAAGGTATTCCCTTCACGTGAACCCTCATACATTTTTTCTAAATTTCAATTCTTGTCCTCTTCTCGAGTACTAATACTTGGTACTTATACCAATTCATACATCTGTGATCTCAGAATTATCTTTCTCTGTACGGTCGTCCCAACTTTGGAATGCGCTTGCAACCAACGTTCGGCGGTTCGAGTCTATGAGCATATGTCAGTTTAATTAAATATATCGTAACGCAAAGTAATTTTATTAATATTTAGGAATCTTATTATGGTCATTTATCTTATATGTGTGCAAAACTAAATTAAGAATTTGTGTATCTTCTTTATAAACTTTGCATATATGTATGTAAATATCCACTGTTTAGTGTTATTTGCTGTCATTTGTATTATTTCTATTCAACCTTTTCATACAAAAAAAATAAATTCTCGCAATTTTGAGCACCGCGCCGTGGTAAACTACTAGTACCTCGTCAAAAAATGAGCTCGTTTATTTCTACAAAGACAAGAGAGCTGTGAAGAAATCCCCCGCCCAGGGCGCCCTGTGTCAGTGGTCACTGAAGAAAACGTTGGAAAATTTGAAATTTAGTTCTGGCGGACTGAAGAATAAAAATGTGGTAAATAGCGGACGAGTTGCACATCAACAAAGAACGGACACCTGCTAAAACCCGGCATTAAATGCGGCTGGTCCTTATTGCGCTAGTTCGAACGGTTTCGTTCTTTGTAGTAGACGCACAAGGTTTGTCTCGTCCAGAATTTGGAGTATAACATTGTTGCAATGATCATGAAGACGAATACGGAGTTTTTGAGCAAAGTTCATTATTTCGTCATCGACGGTAGTTACTCCTAAGTCTCTGTGGATATCATTGGTTCTGATATACCATGGGGCATTTTGAAAAGATTGTGAGATACTCGTATCTCTACTGCTTGGTTTTTTTTTTATGGTTGCGCAAAAGAATATGTAATCTTCATAGATACCAGTAGCAAGGGGTACTGGTATGCACGATTCGCAAACCTGAATGATCGAGGCCAGGAATACGCCTACGTACTAAACCACAACCTACACACTTCGAACCACCCTCCCCGGGACTGCCGTTAGGTATTTCTTCGCGGTATTACTTCGCGGGGTTGATTGGTCCTCCACTGTTCGGATTATTCGCGTTACGTTGGCGCTCTATGCGCTTAAGGTCGTTGAGTATGCGCACCGCCAAATTACTTACGATGATCCAGTTTTCGTCATTCTGAAGTATGTAAAGTGTATTTTGTTGTTGAATTGTAAGAAAACGATACGCTTTTTTCACTTTTACAACGAGCAAAGACCAGATACAACGAAGCGTGAAGACCCCTAATTTAAGTTCACTAACAAAAATTGTGGTACCGCTTTATGTGGCACAATTTTTGGCGATTGTTCTTTGATAATTTGGGCACAGGGAACATAGAAATAGAACACCCACAGAAGAAGCTCTAGGTGTCCCGCTAAGTGAATGATAATTAAGTAAAGATACGTACGTATTTTATTCAGATACAACCTCCGATTCGGTCTGAAACAAAGGCTATGTCTTTGTTTCAGACCGAATCATATTCCACATTCTGTCTTCACACGAAGTTATGATAATAATCGACACCCAGTAATGATGTTTCTTTCTAGTCGCTGAATAAAAGCTTTACATTTCCGATCTAGATGCAGGTGCCTGCTAAGCATAAGCGGCCCACATTGCGTCATTTCGATTGATTTGTCTCACAAATCGCGAAAACTTGTCACGGTCTTCAGTATCATAATTTTTTCTGGAAAAATGTGAACGTCTATCCACTTTCTGTTTAATTAAATTTTCAGTTGCTTTATGTAGTAAAATAGCCACAAACCTGCCTACAGCTTTCGATAGATGCTTGTTGTTGTTTATCAGTGTAAACAGGAGCTAACGCGCGTTAGAAATCGCTTCACATGTCCGCGCCCTTAGAATATTGTAGCTTACTGTAATGTAGTTAGAAATTGTGATGTATAATACAGCCAAGAATGGTGTTTCTACATACATACATAGAAGCGGATATTTTGCTCTTATAGTATGTATTTTTGTACACAAACAGCTTCTAGATTTAAATAAGTATAAAGCAAATTGTTGCTAAATGTTTTAACAAATTGCAAAAAAGATGAAAAGAAATCCTACTATCAAGGGGATAAAACGAGCTGCATTTGTACACACCCACATATACAAAAAACGATGACTAAACTTTAATAATAGCAAAAAAATCACATACTTTTTATCCTTAAGTCAACAACATAAACATTTTGTTTACGAAAATAATAAAAAAAATTCCAGAGCGAAACTTGACTGTCCAGAAGAGTGTACCTATTGGCACTGTTCCAACAGTAAGTTGTTTGTTTTGAATAGGAACAATCTAGAGAATACGTACATAAATTAGATAGAGGGCAGTGGCGTACCTACATGGGAATTATATATAGGGCAGGTAAATAAAATGTCGGAAAATTAGCAAATCTGTTACTACTCAGTTTCTGCTACTCGACAATCTTAACAAGGACGCGCTGAGCCTCGGGTAGAAGTTATAGCACGTCAGTTTATAGAATGTAATGTGCTTTCCTATTATCGTCGTTAGGCTGTTTAGAGGGTTCCGTAAACAGACCATGGAACCATATTGCTCTGGTTAGTGCTTCCGTCTGTCTGTCAACACCTGCTAGCTACTAAACTATAAAAGCTATGCGAGCGGTTTTCAAACATGTCATGTAAATCATTGTGTAAACCATTGACCTTAACACAACGTCAGTGTCATATTTGAAAAATATGCATGTGACATACCCACACATATTTTTTACTCACGATAGAGCAATATGTGCGAGAAATAAGTGAGCCTACGTCTCCCGGAAATTACGCCATAGGAAAATATTACGTCAAAATTTTCTTTTGGAAACAAAGCCCAATTTTGTTCAGACAAAACTTGGTTATTTTCAGAGATTTTTTCCAACATTTTGGGCATTTTTTCCTAACATTTTCTGGCTTTCTTTCCTTATTTGTAAAATAGTTAGGAAAAAAAGCCCAAATGTATTTTGGTTTTATAATAAATAATAAAAATACGCCAACAAATATTCTGGCATATTTTCTATACTTAAAAAATAAAGGTTAAAAGGTTTACTCCTTTTCTCCGCAGGGTTTAGCCAGACTCGCAACTTCGTTGTTCAGATAAAGGTACGAGTAGGTGCTTATTGTCTGACAGGTGCTTCCATTATTTGATTTCCCACTTTTTTGTGGGAATTAGTTTCACTTTTAATGTGTCTGGCAGGCGTACAGTACTTGGGTGGCCTGGGTTAAAAGGATCTCACACTATGGGACGTCTTTTCTACTCATACACCGAACGGCCTTCGGCCTCACATGCAGGTGCTCAGGGGGCCGCTACTCAGCGCGCAACCAAATATGTATACGGAGAAGTACTTCTCTCGTCTTTTTTTTTTTCAAAACACAAATTGGAAATTAAGGCCGAAAATATTTTTTTCACATGCATGTGCTCAGGGTACCTATACTCGGCGTGTAACCAAATGTGTATATGAAGATGTTTTTTTCTTGACTTATTTCCAAAGCACAAATTCAAAATTAGGCCAGCAAATAATATTTTCCGGCCTAATTTCCATTTTATTTTACGGCTTTTTTCCACCTTAGTTTGGCGCTATTTCCAAAAAAATACTTGCGTGTTTTTTAAAAATATTTGCCAGAAATTGTTTGAGCTTTTTTTTTTAAAAAAAACAAAATCCTTGCTTGAAAAAAAAAAAACTAGGTAAGAGGTCATTTTCGAATCTATGACCACAAATAAGTCTGATTTTGATATTCCAATTCCAATTGTTTGCTTCATATTGCTTCCACAAATGCCCTGAAAGAACGACCGAAAATCTACCTATCTATCTGCAGATGTCATCTAACCAACAAAGAAAATTTCACCAAAATCGGTTTGGTAATTCAAAAGTTATAAAAGACAATTACTTAGGCAGAATGTTGTATCTGCATTTCTGTACTGGTTTAGCTTTTGAGGTAAACAGTGCAAACAACATTTAAATAAGAAAGATATAAAAATTGCTTGGTTTTAAAAAGTTCCACTGTGTTAAACCAGAAGTTCATTAGGTTTTGTTTTGAAAACTATGTGAAACTACGTGGATGCGACCTGTGGAACAATGGCTAGAATTTATAGGCATCTTCGTTCTATTGTCCAGACTCCCTACGATTTTTTGTTCAGAATTGTACCTCTTATAAAGTACCCATTGTTTTGGAGGTAAAAGTTGAAATTCTGATTTCGCCTCAAATTGTTACCTTATACAGCCCAACTGCTAATGCTGCAGTTGCCCATCCTATATATAGTCTGACCGAATACAGAGATCTACTTATTTCAGTTCCCTTTTACCACCTAGTAATCCGACAATTTTGTCGCCAGCAGAAGCAACCTAACTTGCCGATACTGCAGGCTGATCTAATCCTCATTGAGCAATCGAAGTTTCTCGAACTCAAACTTAGCAAACTACAACAGCTTGCGTAAGTTAGTATTTCTGGTGCGATGAAAGAAAATCTGACTCATGAATAATCTCGTAACTCTTTCTCTTAAACATCTTCTCCAATAGAGCGCAAACAAAAAAGGAGTCAAGATTAATTACGGTTTCCAAGCGGTTATTTTTTTTTTTTTTTTTGTTTGTTAATAAATTCCATGCGCAATTGAGATTCGAACTCAAATCAAAAATGGTCAAATGCCATCTGCTATCTGAAAGCAATGTTTCATGGCGGTGTCGATGACATGTTTAGGATATATTATTTGAATAAGTTTTAGGTATATAAAAATGAAAGTTGTGCCTTTAGAGGGCTGAGTGAGGCAGTACCTATGCTTCGTAGGCTGTAGGATATCCTCTGAGAAAGGTTCGAGTAAATGAAAATATACTCTGTATCCTTAGTAGGCCGAGTGGTATACAGATACAGCTGTCATATCGTTACTGAAGACGTCTACGTATGTAAATCAAAAAATTGTATTGTGCGGTCGCACTGAACTCGTTCTATGTAAAAATGTAAAAAAAATGGGGCTGTCAAGATGACATTTGTCAAATATCAATGTGATTTGATTTGAATTGTGGTTTGCTTCATTTATTAATTTATTTCACTCATTCCTCTGAAAGAATTAAATATGTCGGTTCCCGTACTTGACCAGAATGGATTTGATCAAATTTTGTAGAAATTTGCAATTTGGTCAAGTACAGGAACAGACCTAATCTTTTGTAACATGTATTTTCTTACATACGTAAGAGTCGCTTGCTGCACAATGTAAAGATAATAATTTGCAAACTGTCATAAAGCGAAAATGTCAGCTCCAACGTGATTTTCGAGAATAGAAAACTCAGCGGATTGCTTTTGTACTGCTTTGTCAACTTTCTCGGGAGGGAATGTTCGCAATTTTATGTTATAAATTTACAACCAAATCGTATTCGACTTTTGTCAAAAAAAACCTGGGGCGAATCTTAAAAAACAGACCTAATTAAAATTTGAAAACAATGATCACTTACGTATTTACATATATTCTTTGCTTTACAAATTTTAATAATTATTTGATACTCTTGCCAATTACTTGACCAGCTAGAATCAAATCAATCCGAAATGAACGAGTTAGTCATTATCACGAGGTTTCTATTCATTAAAATATTCCCCATGCCTCCCCGTTAACCACAAAACCCCAAAGAAGAGGAAAAGATCAACAAAAAAATAGAATAAATAAACAAAAGCTGATAGGCGCTTTGTGAATCCTCTACATTCAAATAGCAATCAGCACATTTGGTATAAAAGTTTAAGCCATCCATTCGGGTAGGTTAGTTTCGATTCAACTGTCGTAGAACCTAATTCATCAAAGTACTCGTAACTCTCGAACGAGATACAAACAAGAAAACCTCCGATTACATCTTGTTTTATTGTTTTAAATAAATTTAACGACTGCAAATATGAAAATCACCTGCTTTGTGCTGTGCGTTTTGGGATTAGCCGCTCTGGCAACTGCAGGCAACTAATAAAAATCAAATTTAATTTATTTTTAATTAAAAACATAAATTAGAGAAATATTATGTCATTAATTAAACAGTTTCTACCCACGGTTTTTTTTAAATTACAAAAAAAAGTGTTTTTTCTCTCTCTTCTCCATGAAATTCAAAAAAAGAGGTCTAAAGTGAGAGATTGAAAACCAATGAACAATGCAGTTGACTCCTGCAGTCGTTCTCAGCATGAGTCACTCAACTGCAGCCTCTCTTTGGATACCGAGTCACCGGGACCATACTTTTATTTGATTTCCTAAAATTGGGCCCTTTGATTTCAAAGTAGGCCACTTTAGGATCCTTTTTAAATATGAAGCATACTTAAAAGTTACAAAAAATTATTTATTCTTAAATCTCTACCGGGAGAAATATCTGGCCTATCGGTTTTTTTGAAGAAGATGTATGAAAGGCAAGAGAAAATATATTCAAAATTGCTTTTCATAGGTTTTCCCTAAAAAACCCTCTCATTTCCTAAGAGAGAAGTTGAAAAATAGAATGAAACCGTTATATGTTCTTTTTTTAAACTCCCACCTTACTAATTATTTTGGACCTTTTGGAAACCTGAAAATTTGACCAAAATTTAAGAACAATATTTTTCAAAGTTGTTTAAAAATGGGAGACAAAATAGTAATTGTGTAAAGTATGTATCTGGAGATTTATCCTTTCACTTCAGATCGGCAGCATGTGGAAAGTTGAGGTCCATTTTTAAGTACAATATGGCACAATACTTAAAATCCATGGTTGTGTGCGGTTTACCGGTAGTGGCTCGTGCGATTGAGACATGGACTCTCCCTGAATAATATCTTACAAAATTGAGAGTGGTAAGGGATGAAATCAGCGCCGACCAATAACAAGAGAACTATTAAGAACAAACTGGGCAAGGGAAAGTCAACTAAAGAACCTATATTCAATTGCTTCAAAGAAATCATTAATTCATTCAGTGGAATGCTGCTCAGCCAAAGTTCTGAGAATAATACACAACGCATATATCTTTGTCATGTCAAATGAATGTCAAAAGGCACGTGTCTTAGGAAAATCATTAACCGCTTTAGAACTTAGTTGAACTGCGATCCTATAATAATAGCTTTATACGGCAATAAAACTCGACTCTAATTGTTGATGCATTTCCCCACAAAACCAGCTTCGATGCTTTTATTGACCAAAATTCTACCGAATGACTTGAAACTCTCGCGCTAATTAGCCCATTAAAATAATCCACAGATCACACTCAACCGTAATTGCTTTTAGTATTTTTATTTTCCTTTTCTATTTTATTATTTAAAGTTTTTAATTTTAATTTATATATCCACTTTTCAAGATTCAGACTTCTTTGTGCCAAAAACTTTCTACAAGATTTCGAATATTGTGGAAATCAGTCCTCATGTATGCATCTACATTTTGCACTAACAGTTTCCGCAAGTTATAACATTTTTTAATTGTTTAGGAAGCAAACATTTTGAACCGTCTTAGGAGGCAGACGTCCTCCAGTGGTGGGGCCACCAGCAGCAGTAGCACTACTTATAGTGAGGATGGTGGTCCAACGCACTTCACTTCTCATCAAATAGTCCAACAGTCTCCAGGGTAAGTGTGCAGGGATTATGGGATTTTATCAGAGACAAATCGTTATCATGATTATACCATTGCAGCTTTGAAAGCCGTTTCGGTGGTGAATCGGGTTATTCTGGACGTGCCACACATACTACGGGAACCATTGGTAAAGATGGTCGTGTGGTCTACAAAACTCAAAATATAAACTTATAAAAAAAAACATTCAATTAAGGTGTTCGTGTTTATAAAAGATTTAAATAAATATTTCTTTGCACTCCTTATTTTATATGAGATTGTAACGATAATCGCATTTGGTTAGGTTCGACTAAGAGCCTGCAATATAAGCACAGATACAATTAGACGAAAAGTATATCTACTGTGATACTTGCAGAACCATTCGTATTTTTCATTGCCTAATCACCGGAGCTTTCTTCTAAGGGACAAAGCTGAACAAATAGATACAAAGAAAGTGAATACTCATCACCACCGTTCCAGCAAAAATCATTTACGTGCATGTGTGTGTTATAATAATATCGTGGATACTGTCTTAAAACATTCTGTCTGGCTGAAGCGCCCACCTGACCGCCGCAAACTATCGTGCTCTGTAGTATGCATATTCTTATAGACGCTCAGAAGCCCTCGCTCTAAAGACACACATATCTTAAGGCAACAAGTTTTCAGTTTGCGGTTAGATCGGGCTAGGCAGAAATATCTCTTAAGACAATTTTGCCCTCGGCTTAAACTATGTCTGAGAAACAAGTAAACAAAATCGTCTAAAGAGTCATAAGGAGAACACTCTTACCCTCAAACCGGACATCATAATTACTCTTACGGCAAACACCTCCTGCCAAATAAATGCAGTTCTCGGTGAATCTCTTCCAGAATACGTCAAGGCTAAATTTAGTGAGATGGTAGCTAAACATGAACCACTTTTCGGTCCAATTAATACAAACGAGTTCGTTGTCACAGCCGAGAAAGCGGAGATCAGGACAAATAAAAACGAACCTATCTACGCTAAAAGCTACCCTTACTCTGCGTGTATGAGTGGAATAAAAGATCTTCTCGAGGAAGGGATTAACCTTTACAGTTTTCCCCTTGGGTTCCACCGAAAAAACCCAAACCATCTGGGGAAAAACAATATCAAGTAGTTATAAACTATAAACGTTTAAACGGCATTGACGATACTCGTACCTTATACTTACCCAATTCCGGATATAAATTCCACGCTGGCAAGCCTTGACAAAGCCAAGAACTTTACAACGCTAGATCTCACCTCGGGGTTCCATCAGATCCCAATGAAATCGTCCGATGTGCCTAAGACCGTGTTTCCACCATGAACGGAAGGAAGGAATTCTTAAGATTCTAAAAAATGCCGCAGCTATCTTCTAAGGAATGATAGACGACGTTCTTAAAGAGAATATAGGGACCACTAGCCTTTAACTTTTGCACTGAGTAACAGAAACCACAATGCCAAATTAATGCGCTGGATGTCTCGTATTGAAGAATAGACCTGCGAAAATGCAACTTAGTTGCAGATGCTCTTCCCAGACTAAGGACTGAAGTCAACCACATGGCCGACTCAGAATACACTGAAACAAAGTGCAAAAATGTCTGAAAAGGAATCAACCGGGACTGCCAGCGATTGCAATAGTAATTCGGTTACTGTGGATGCAAGCGAGTCTGAAAGCAGCAAGGCAACCGAAACTGCCAGCAAAGTTCGAACATCAATTCAACGACTCATAGCGCTAAACAAGACAGCACAGACTTGATTCCACATGTCGAAAGTCCTCGAGAACTACTACTTTCCACGAATGGGTAGTCTCATGAAAAAATACACTAGGTCTTGCGAAATCTGTAATACGAACAAAAACGATAGACAACCAATTTGTCCCGAATTCCAACCAATCCCTGTGCCCAAGGTAGAAACCCTTGTGAGATCCTGCACTTGAATACAATCGAAATTCCGAACCAAACGTTTTTTAGTTGCATAGACAAATTTTCAAAATTAGAAATCTGTTCCACATCAAAAACAGATCCGTTCTTCATCTAAGAGATAAAATCATTAAAACGCTTCATAGTCTTAGGGATTAAGCTTTACCATACACTAAGGTGGACAGTCAAGTGGCAAGGTTCCACACAACTATTCTGGAAATTTATCGATGCCTCGGAGCCGAACATAAAGGTCTGCGATTAAAGAGCTACTAAACATAGTCGACAAATATAACAATACGATACATTCGGTCATGAAGGGAAACCTAGCGATATCGTTTTCGACAGATCCCAAAAATTTAATTACCAAAATTTAGTCGATTTCTGCACGTTAATAAGGATTTAAAAGGTCCTTTTCTTGTTCAGAGTTAGCCAAAAGATGCAAGATGCGCTGAAAATATCGACGCTGTTGAGAAAGACCCTAATTCATCGATTCGTCATCATGCGCAAGAACGTGGCCTGTGTCCATCTACTAGAGGGTACGAGTATTTGAAGTCGTAAGCCACCATCGAAAGCACCATTCGTGAGATATGGCCTCAAATGCAGTTCCTGAGACGCTTCCGTGGTAGCCATATGCTATCAAATTATCAATTTTAAATCCAATAGCTCTTTTAAAAAACAGCCTTTAAATTACTATGTCCAGGAACCTAGCAGAGAGTGACTTCATGAGTATTGCATATTCTGTTAATAGTTTGTCGGCATGCGGAGACTATTTTCCATCTGATTATCATATTTTCTAGTGCCTAGAGTGCGGCTCGACTATACACAAAGATTGTGACCCTAGATGGGTTTAGTTTCTTTGCGTGCATAGTCTACGCTACTCTTTTAATTGCGAAGACTTAGGCTTGAAAGATATTACAGTCACCCGGGAGTTTGTATGAATCGTTGGCGTTAAGTGATTCACAAAAAACTCCAGCGCCGGTTCCTATGTCTATTTCAGACCTGTCAGTGTAGAGCTGAAAATCCTGTGCGCTGGTCACTGCGTTGGTTTCCCACTTCTGTCTACCAGGAAAAAGAGTGGAGTATTTCTTGTAAAAGTTTATGTAAAGTACGGCATAGTCTATTGGTCTATCGAGATCAGTTCATCTATATCTTTGAAATATGGATCCGTGTCCATAGCAGCTTTGCTTCCATGTGCTTGATTGTTTAAGACATTCGTCTTTTGACACCCGTTTCCAACCCTGTTATGCTAACACATGCTAATCTTTGTACTTTCATAAGATTATTGAGGTGGCTAACTTGTTCCATAGGTTAGTATGGGTCTTACCATCGTTTACCGAAGGTTATAAGGCCCTTTTCATTCTTTCTTCTGTGTTTCTCTTCCATGTGAGCTTCGAATAAAGGATCGTTCCTAGATACTTGGCTTCTGATTCAGAGAGATTCCATTCAACTTCGGCGGGTCGAATTTTTGTATTTTCCTCCTTTTAGTGAACAAACTAGTTCGGTTTTTTTTTGGATTTAATCCTGACCATGAGGATAATTCTTTCAGTACAGACTCCATGTTACTGATTGTAGGGAGATGTTTTCCACCGAATTGGATCTGTCGAAAATCTAGACGCAGCAGATTAGGACAAAGTCCTTGAAAGCCAACAAAGAATAGTTGAGAATAGTAGCCATAAGTATAAGATCAACGAGAGGCTGTTTGGGATGATAGAAGATGTGACAAAGAAAATCAACTGGGTCACTAAAGAATCTAACGACAACATAGAGGTAGCGGATATTCAAAGGTCCACCCAAGATATCCTAGACCAGGTCTTGCTATTTAAGGGAGAAGTCAACGAAATTGTTCGAGCTGGTCAGATAGCGAAAAGTGGCATCATCAATGCGAATATATTGCACCACGAATTAAACAATATTTTGGTGAACGAGCTAGAAACGAGACTGAAGCAATCGGGTTTGGAGCATCCTCAATCTACACCAACTATTCGACGGTCTTATATATTTTATCGAGGCCAAAGGTGACAAAATAAGACTATAACATGCTTCTAACGAAACCATCGGCCATCAATGGGAAGCAAGTCAATATCGAGTTGGATAGAGTTTTAATCAACCAAGAGGCAACCTATGGCATAATGAAGAACTGACTCTCTATAAGTAATTCCACAGTCTACAAAGAAGAAGCACTAGCGAAGATTCTAAAGAACCACTGCATGGCTAGACAATTGAAGGGTGGTCATGCAGCATGTACGTATTGCACAAATACTAACAAATTCATTGAATTGATTAGGGTGGACTCCATCTTTGTGGCCAATTTTAACCGGCAACTTACATCAAGGAATTCAACACAATCATTAATGGGAACCTTAATGAAGGCTGAATAATGTCCAGCTGAATAACGAAACGGTCCAACTGAAGAATAAGACATTCACAAGCTCAAGCGTCACGACTCTCCAGGTATTACCATCCGTCATGGTGAACATCACCCAAGATACTCGTAAATCTCCAATTTGTCTCCGGAACATAGAACGTCTTGGTGACCTGACAAATAGAATGAGAATCTCTACGATTTCAGATGCTATGACCTCTATACTGCTCATCTCCTTCCCATTCATCATATAGTGTACAATTATTGGAAAATTGGGTCCTAGCACCTAGAAACTAAAAATAGAAAGATGACGTCTCTGATCTACGGGCTGTAGATTCTGACGTACCAAACGGCGTCAACCTAAGGAAATATTGTCCCTAACTGTGGATTGCATCAGCCGTGTGAGCATATGCATGGATCAAGCATATGGGAGGCGAATCAGTCTATCGACCGCGGCGAATATACGAGTAGTCTAAGTATAAACTCGGAATTTTGAAATAAAGTATAAGAAAGTACGTGTTTCTTTGAATCGCTGCAAGCCTGTCGTCCTTTGGTATCTAAAATATACCACAATCTACTTTGTACAAAAGAAATAACTGAAATTTGTTTATGAATTTAAAAAAATAAAAAATAAAAATACATACAAAGTTATGATGAGAAATATGTAAAAATAATGAAAAGTGAACAAAATTTTGAAGATTGTTTCCTTTAGAATTGAACTCGTTTAACAGCTCCATAAATAGTTAACTGGTAAGCTAATTGTTTATATTGTCAATCCAACTGCCAAATATTCTCTTACGCAATTGATTAACATATTATTTACAACAGCGAACTGGTTTTATTTTAATTAAGTGTAGTTTAAGTGTTACTTTGTTTGTTTCAAAATTTATTTTTTATTAAAACTACCTAGAATCGAGTGATGTTTCTTTTCCAATAATAAAAAAATGCGGCTGATGTTAAACAATCAAGTATTAGAATTATTTTGTAATAGTAGCATCTTAGGTAAATGTGGGGTGCCGGGGCATAGGGATATTCCAGGGAATTGTAAGGCTGACGAACTTGCCAGACATGGAACAACAATACCCATCCTTCCGGGCAAAAGTTTACTGGATATGCTTATCGCTACATGCAAACTTAAATTCAAGCTGGATGCTACCGTAAAGACAAATTCTAGGTGGACAAGGAGTACAACTTGTCTAGCAACAAAATAGATTTGGCCTATGCTGGATCTGAAACGCTCTAGGAATTTGATTTCTCTAAATTGGAAGCATATTAGTGCTGTTATAGGTGTCATTACTGGACACTGTCTAATAGGCAAGCATGCAAATGCAACAAGGCTTGGCGTATTCTCTAACGATTTCTGCAGAAGCTATATGGACCAGGAAGAGACTATTCTTCACCTTCTTTGCACCTGCCCAGCTCTCTCCCAAAGAAGGAAACTCCACTTAGGAGCCTTCTGTTTTAATGACCTAGATGATCTGAATAATATTGACGTTAGGTACATTCTACGCTTCATCAGAAGCTCTAAATGGTTCAACGAGTAGACTAGAGGCCGCGTCTCAAACACACGTGGTATTACAATGGACGTATTATTGGTCTAAGTGTGTTGGCTTCTTTTGTTTACAGCTACTTCAACCTAACCTAACCTAACCTAACCTAACCTAGGTAAATATGTTTTGGCAATGCCATGTTGAAGCATGTCAATGTACTTAAGGCTCATTCGGCTTGAGTTTTACAATTTCAGACAGCAATAGATCTGGAGACAAACTGGCTCATGTAGTCTCTAATTGGCTCTGTATTGGCTAAAGACGTTCATTTCCTAATCATTCAGATTTGAAATTTAAAATCTAAATTTGATCAATATCCTTTCAGTGGTACTCGTATATGAGGTAAGAAAAACCATTTTTAAAGATTTTTCAAGCTCCTTCCTTCATACATATCTTAACTAAATTTTTCAAAAGTTTATAATTTTCAGACAGAATCATCTGCACATGAATTCATTAAGAGTGTTTCTTTAGGTAGGCTTGCGGCAAAAACTGGTTTGACAATCACAATTTGTGAGTACTTTTCGTACTTAACTTCTAATATTATGAACGTACCCTTCATCCACATACTAGACCGGACCAAGAAGCCACATTTCATTGAAATCAGTTGGAAGGTTCTTGAATAAGAAATGTGTGATATGCAAGAAAAAGAGTTTGCTTTGACCTAAAATGGAGAGATCAAGTGAACATATTAAAATCGGGGACTCGTATTCTCCAAATAGCGAGAATGCAAAACAAAAATAGTTTATACTCGCCACGTCTTCTCCATATTCAAGAGATCAAAACTTTCTCCTAACATTGGGGGAAAAAAAATCGTATGAAAGCCTATCCCTCTTGTTTTAACTCATGCCTAATAAAGTGAGCATGTCGTTGCGAAACAGGTACAATGATATCTTTCTATACAGAGGACATGTAACTGTTGTTACAAATTTTTCTTAGCAGAAAGTGGGCGTGGCTCCCAAATTGTGTAACCCAAGTTCACGGATTTTGATGACACAATAAGACTTAACCATCACCGTAAATAGCTTTGAAAAAACAATACAGTGAAACCTGTCAAGTTGGCCACCTGCCGAAGTTGACCAGTATATAGTAGCACCAAGAAAATTCAATACAAATATTCCTCCAAATACCTCTGTATATTGGCCACCCGTCTATCTGGGAACTTGGCAGCACTTTTTAAATAGCGAAAGTTGGCCAGCAACATAGTCCTCTGCTGGTCGTCATTGTGGCGTATGCATTTTGTTGTGTGTATACTGAACAAAATGTTCAGACAGACATAACGGTAAAATAATTTTCGTGTTAAATCTTGTTGGGATATATGTATGTAGATGACTTTATTTCTGCAGTTTGTGAATGACTTCAGAGTTTCTCGGACTTTCGAAGTTCTTTATTAACATGTGTTGAAAAAAAAACAGGTACCCTTATAAGTTGGCCACCTCTCTAATGCTTGCACCGCATCTGGCCAACTTTTTAAGAAATCGCTCCCAAAATGTGGGCGTGGCGAATCAACGTTAATATATTTTACTTAGGCAATATTTTTTTAGTTTCTGGCAAATATAATAGACACCCATTAATGATGTTTATTTCTAGTCGCTAAATAAATGCTTTACATTTCCGATCTATATGCAGGTGCCTGGTAAGCATAAGCTTCCCACATTGCGTCATTTCGACTGATTTGTATCACCAATCGCGAAAACTTATCACGATCATCATTATTATAATTTTTTTCTGAAAAAAATGTGAACGTCTTTCCATTTTCTGTTTAATTAAAATTTCAGTTGCTTTATGTAGTAAAATAGCCACAAACCTGCCTTGTAGCTTACTGCAATGTATTATAGTTAGTAATTGTGATGTATAATGCAGCCAAGAATGCTGTTTCTACATACATACATAGAAGCGGATATTTTGATATTATAGTATGTATTTTTGTACACACACCGCTTCTAGCTTTAAATAAGTATAAAGCAAATTGTTGCTAAACATTTTAACAAATTGTCACTCCATTATTATAGCAATTATCACCATTCGATACTGCAAAAAAAAAATCAAAATTGGATAAAGCGAACTGCATCTGTGAACACCCACAAATACAAGAAAGGATGACTAAACTTTAATAATAGCAAAAAAAAATACACGTATATATATACTCGTATATATTTTCTTATCATAAACATTTTGTTTACGAAAATAATAAAAATGTTCCAAAGCAAAACTTGACTGTCCAGAAGAATGTACCTATTGACACTGTTTCAACAATATGTTGTTTGTTTTCAATAGAGAATACGTACATAAATTAAATATAGAGGGCAGTGGCGTACCAACCTGGCAATCATATATAGGGCAGGTAAATACAAATTTGTTTTGTTCGTACAGAAAACCAACAATTTTTTTTTTTTTTTTTCGAATTCAAAATTTTAAATCTACGCCCACAATGGAGAAAAATGAGTACCCACACCCATTTCCAAAATACGTGACCTAAAAACATGAACAAAAAATCGTAGTAAGAGGCCATTTTGGAATCTATAATGGCAAATACATAGGTCTGATTTTAATATTCCAATTCATTTGTGAAATATTACATTTCTTATGTAAATAACGGATTGTTTACTTCATTGAGGGTGGTCGTGGTGTAGTGGTAACATCATCGCTTCGATCAATTGCGAAGGCATAACACTTTCAGTAGAGTGGTCATATGGCTGAAAATGCAACTTGATCGTTATGATGACATCAGGAGGACGGAAATCATGAGCAACGACAAAAGCAAAATCTGGACGGCTACCCTTGGAGATTACAGAAACTTAATACCACCTGAGTTTCAAACCACTGCACCAAATCTTTCTTTCTCTCTCTCTGTCTTTCTACACAATGCCCGTGCCCTGTAATAGTGTAAGGGTATTCATGTCCACTTTGGCGCGAGCAAATTATAACAAAAAAAAAAATTGCTTCCACACGCGCCCTGTAGGAACGTCCGAAAATCTACCTATCTATCTGCAGATGTCCTCTAACCAACAAAGAAAATCGCACCAAAATCGGTTCAGTTATTCAAAAGTTATACAGGAAAACTACCGGCAGAAGTGCTTTTCTGTAGTTATTTAGCATTTAAGGTAAACATTGTAAACAAAATCTTATATAAAAAACATATGTATATGAAAAGTTCCCCTGTGTTAAGACAACTCGATCAAGTATGCGAGCAGGCCTAATATTTTGTAAAATGTATATGAGTCGCTTGCTGCACAATGGAAAGATAATAATTTGCAAACTGTCATAAAGTGAAAACTCCCGCCCAAACGTGTTTTTCAAAAATAGAAAACCCAGCGGTTTGATTTTATACCGCTTTCTCAACTTTCTCGAGACGAATCGTTCCGAATTTTATTTCATACATTGACAACCAAATCGTATTTGACTGTTGTCAAAAAAAAACCTGGGTCGACCCTGGGGTTAACCTAAAAAAAACAGACCCATTAATTCAAATTTGAAAACAAGAATCACTTACGTATGTAACATACATACCAACATTCTTAAAAACAAAAAAACAAAATACTTTTATAATGTTGCTTTGCAAATTTTACTACATATTTAACGCTCTTGTAAATTACTTGATCAACTAGAGTCAAATCAAGTCGAAACGAACGAGTTAGTCATTATCACAAGGTTCCTATTCATAGTCCCCATGCTTCCCCCTCAACCACAAAAACCCCAAAGAAGAAAGAACAACAACAAAATAAAACAAATAAACAAAAGCTGGTGCAAGAAAAAGCAGAAGAGAATCTTTCACTCTGGCTCAGAGATTTTGCGAATCAAATAACAATCATCACATTTGATATAAAAGTTCAAGCCATCCATTCGGACAGATTAGTTTCGACCGAACCGTAATAGAACCTATATCATCAAAGTACTCGCAACTCTCGAACGAGATACAAACAAGAAAACCTCCGATTACATCTTGTTTTATTGTTTTAAATAAATTTAACGACTGCAAATATGAAAATCACCTGCTTTGTGCTGTGCGTTTTGGGATTAGCCGCTCTGGCAACTGCAGGCAACTAATAAAAATCAAATTTAATTTATTTTTAATTAAAAACATAGAAAAGAGAAATATTATGTCATTAATTAAACAGTTTCTACCCACGATTTTTTTTTTTTAATTCCAAAAAAGTGTTTTTCTCTTTAATCTTCATGAAATTGAAAAAAAGAGGTCTAAAGTGAAAGATTGAAAACCAATGACGATGCAGTTGACTCCTGCAGTCGTACTCAACTGCAGCCTCTCTTTGGATACCGAGTCACCGGGACCCTACTTTTATTTGATTTCCTAAAATTGGGCCCTTTGATTTTACAGTAGGCTACTTTAGGACCCTTTACAAGTTACAAAAGAACATTTATTCTTAAATAAAAATATCTGTCCCATTCCACACTGGTATTCTTGCATCAATTTATCGAACCGGTTTTTTAAAAAGACGTATGAAAGGCAAGGGGAAATATATTCAAAAGTGCCTTCCATAGAACTTCCCTAAGAAACCCTCTATATTTCTGTCTTCCTTCTGAACACAGTCCTTTTGCACTTTAGGGCATTCTAGGAAACCAACCCTTTTAATTCCTCGGTAGCTTGAATCCGTTCGACTTCTGTAAACGTTCAGAAATTGTTTTCATTCTTTCATTGCCAAATGGAGTTCGAAACTTTCCCTCGAGAGAAGTCGGAAAAATTTAATGGAATTGTTATGGATTTTTTTTTTAACTCCCGCCGTACTAGTTACTGCGGAACTTTGTGGAAACCGGAGAATTTAACTGCTTCATAAAAATAAATATTTTTTTTTAATTTGAAATGTTTTTTTTCTTTTAAAGTTTTCTTCTGAACACAGTCCTTATGCAGTTTAGGGCAGACTAGGAAACCAACCATTTTAATTCCTCGGTAGCTTGAACTTGTTCGACTTCTCTAAACGTTCTAAATTTGTTTTCATTCTTCCATTGCCAAATGGAATCCGGAACGTTCCCGCGAGAGATTTTTTGATTATTTTTTAAATTTTTCTATATCTGTTCCAAAGGAACGACTGTTGGACGTCTTGTATGACACGTAACGCCATCTTGCTGGAACCAAAGATCGTTATCATGCATCTGTAGCTTCGAAGAAAAATGGTCCAATAATGCCGCCATTCCATAAACTACCTACACTAAACAGTCAGCAATATTCGGTTCATTTCGTACGGTGGAGATATGGTACTGTGTTTCTGTCATGTTTTAAACCGCGAAGGAGCTGCCAGTGTCAAAATAACTGTCAGTGTCAAAATAAAAAGGAGAGACAAAATAGTAATTTTTTATAGTATGTATTTGGAGATATGTCATTTCCGTTCAGATGGGCAGCATGTGTAAAGTTGAGGTCCATTTTTAAGTACAATATGGCACAGTACTTAAAAACCATGGTTTTGTGTGGTTTACCGGTAGTGGCTCGTGGTAAGCGATGAAATCAGCGCCGAGTAACAATAAGAGAACTAGTAAGAACAAACTGGGCAAGGGAAAGTCAACTAAAGAACCGGTATTCAACTGTTTTAAAGAAATCATTCTACGAGTATCATTCAGTGCTGCTCAACCAAAGTTCTGAGAATAATCCACATCGCATATATCTTTACCATGTCAAATGAATGTCAAATGGCACATACGAGTGTCTTTGGGGGACTTTCTACAGAACTAGATTTAGTTAAATGTTCTTTATCATTAACCACTTTAGAACGCAATTGAACTGCGACGCTATAATTATAGTAATTAAGCTAGACTCTATTTGTAGATGCATTTCCCCGCAAAACCAGCTCCGCTGCTTTTATTGACCAAAATTCTACCGAATGACTTGAAACTCTCGCTCTAATTAGCCCATTAAAATAATTCACAGATCAAACTCAACCGTAATGGCTTTTAATATTTTTCTTTTGTTTTTCTATTTCAAATTTTTAATTTTAATTTTATATATCCACTTTTCAAGATTCAGACTTTTTTGTGCCAAAAACTGTCGAACTCAGTCCTCACGTATGCATTTATATTTTGTACTGTGTCCGCAAGTAATAAAATGTTCTAATTGTTTAGGAAGCAAATAGTTTGAGCCGTCTTAGGAGGCAGTCATCCTTCAGCGGCGGGTCCAGCAGCAGTAGCAGTGGTAGTAGTTCGGATGGTGGTCCAACACACTTCACATCTCATCATGTAGAACAACAATCTCCAGAGTAAGTGTACAGGGATTATGGGATTTTATCAGAGACAAATCGTTATCATGATTATACCATTGCAGCTTTGAAAACCGTTTCGGTGGTGGATCGGGTACTTCTGGACATGCCACACATACTACGGGAACTATTGACAAAGATGGTCATGTGGTTTCCAAAACTGAAAATATAAAATTATAAAAAATCATTGAATTAAGGTGTTCGTTTATATAAAAGTTTTGAATAAATCTTTCTTTGTACTGGTTAAACGATTTTCAATATTCCCTTTTTTTTGCTACTCAGTTGCGTACATATTGTATCTTTAAATGACGCTACCCAGCGCGCTCTCCAGCCCGCTCGAAGCGGGGCTGACTACCACTGTATTGAATTAGTGTATATGTAAGCCTGCCAATGACAGGAGTACGAGATACAGTCGTACCTGATCCCTTTTCCATACTATGAGTGTGCAAAGCCACAGTTTTTTGGATAAACTAAGGACATTCGAAAATTGTAGCTTCCTACGCATAGGTTTTGTGACTTCGTAGCCCAAAGAAAAGCAATTGACACGATTTCTGAATATAACGAAAAAAAGGACGACAACGTTTTTTACTACGAGTACATCAAAATCATAGATGTCTACTGTACGCCAAGAGTGAACGTTGCTGAATGTTATGGCAACGGTTAAATCGCCAAAACGAGATATTAAGCGGCCGGGAAACGATTGTTGTAGAATGTCCACTGTCGCTCATGCTGTATGTACGATTGCACCATCCTGCAGGAACCACATGTTCCGCAAACCCAATTCGTCAATTTGCGGCAGCAAGAAGTCGTTGGTCATGGTTTTGTAGAGCTCACCAGTCACAGTAATAGTGTTGCTGACGCCGTCTTCGAAAAAATATGGACTTCACCAAACAGTGACTTTGAGAGGATGTAAAGGCTCTTCGTAGGTTTTATTAATGTATCCGCATTCGCTTCAAAGACCTGTGGCCCATCGTCTCATTTGTGTTTGAGTGTCCTCTTCGACATCTGCAGATCAGTAGCGATATTCTAGACCAAACGGCTGCTCCAGTTCTGACCACATCTGATACTGTCCCGTCTTGAGCCAGTCTCCTCGAGGTGAACGGATAAAAGCCGCAGTGTTTATAGAGTTAGTGTCACACGACCAGGGAATCGATGACAAAATCCACGTTGAGCCAAAACCATCGACGGGGTTTATGGGTTCACAATTCGAGGTGAAATTGGAATTTTCATTCTAACCTCACAACAATTCGTATCAAGGCTAAATTCGCTAACATAAGCTTAATATGGGCGTCTGCCCTCACAGAGGAGAAAGACGACGACACCAAAGACAGATTCTACTAGCTCTTGGATAAAACATGAGCGCAGTGCCCTAGCTGTGACATTCAAATTATCCTAGGTCCTCTGAACTAAGCCAACTACAGAGTCATCAATCTCCTTAATATCGCCTATAAGATCTTATCTACCATGTACTGTGAACGCCTGAAGCCATTCGTCAACAACCTGATCGGTCTTTATCAGTGTGGCTTTATGCCAGGATAGTTCACCATCGACCAAATATTCTCACTATGACAGATCTTGGAAAACACCCAGGAGCTTCAAATCGATACCCATCACCTTTTCATCGATTTTAAGGCCGCGTATGACAGCATTTATAGAGACGAGCTATACAGATCAATTTCTAGTTTTGGCATCCCTGCCAAACTCATTCGTTTATGCAGTATGACGATAGAGAATACACGCTGCTTCATCAAGTTCGGTAAAGACCTCACCAAGACCTTTGATGTCAGAAAAGGATTCAGACAAGGCGATGCGCTGTCATGCGATTTCTTTAACATCGTTCTTGAAAGAATAGTGCAAAACTCACGCACCAACATCACGACGATATTGACATAATCGGAAGAATACAGCGTGAAGCAGCGAAGATGGGTTTAACGGTCAATGAGGGCAAGACCAAGTATATGCTGTCAGCAAGAAAGGACAATCAACATCGACGTTTCGGGCAGAACGTCACCGTAGACAGATACAACTTTGAGGTAGCTAGGCACTCTTTCTACCTAGGCTCCGCTATAAATTCAGACAACGACATGAGCGCTGAGATCAAACGAAGAATAACTCTTGCCAACCGCTGTTTCTAAGAAGGCAATTGAATAGCAAAGCCATCTTTCGAACAACTAAAGTGACCCTAATCATCCCAGTCCTATTCTATGGCTGTTTTGAGAGGAAAATTCTTCGGGTGATTTTTTGGTTCTGCCTGCATAGATGGAGAGTGGAGGAGGAGATACAACGACGAACTGTATGGGCTGTTCAGCGACATCCACTTAGCCAGGAGAGTGAAGGACCAACGATTGAGGTGGCTGGGTCATGTAGAGCGCATGCACACCAATGCTCCGGCCCGGAAAATCTTCGACCCTAGGGACGGCGCAGTAGAGTAAGACCTAGAGGGGACCTCAACCAATTTAGCGTGCGAAACTTGGGACAGCTAGCTAAAGATCGAGCTGGCTGGAGACGCTTTGTTGGTTGAGGCCCAGGTCCACCGCCGACTGTAGAGCCACCTTAAGTAAGTAAGTACAGTGGACATACAAGTATGCCAACAGATGGCTAACCAGGTTTTTGCCAAAACTTGAGTTACTTTACTTTTTCTCAGTTATGACTCAATCGATTTTGTCCAAAATCAAAATTTGAAGAATATTTAACATTTACAAGATTATGGCATACCAAATTTTAGGACTTTAAAAAAAAAATCAACGACTGTTCAAATTTTAAATCTGAGTGAAGTGCAAATACGTGCCACCCAGTCGTGCACTTTATTTTTGTTGAGTTCTTGATGAAATCGAGTCTTTGCAATTAATTTTTTTTTCATGTCCATGACATTTTATTTTATATTTTATTTGTTTTTTTTTTTGTGATTTTGTAATTCACTTAAGATTAAGATAACACATAAAACTGTTTTCCTAGCAAACTAAATAAAAACATTTGCCTGAATACAAGTTTCTTCTTGGATGTTTATCAGTGCAACAAAAAGCACACCGATACCTACCTTCCCATATGTATCTATTTCATTGCTTTTAAACAAAAGTTTCTCTTAGTTTGCGGAAATAGAAAATTGTGAGTAAAGTCCGGAACAAACAAAAGTTTTTGAACATTCGAAAAACAAAAGAAATGTAGTTTTTTTCTGCTTTTGAAAAACATGTTGATAAATACTCGTATATTCACAAGCAGTTATTAGGTTATCCATAGCTTCAGTTCTTTACAGCTCCATCCACGATGGAAGACAGAAAACCCACGGACATCTTCTTAACTTTTTATACGGCGAATGTTTGTTGGTGTGTTTTGGGCTTAATAAAGGGATGGGAAAAAATACCCGGTTAGTGGCTTTTAACCTGCAGTTAACCAATAACCGCTCAGCTCTACTATTTCTACCTATATTTTCTCCAAAGAGGAAAAACTGACATTTTTTTTATGAATTTCAAAATATATTAAAGAAAGTTATGCTGAGAAATAAAAATAAGGAAAAGTGAACAAAATTATGACTGTTTTTATGCAGCTGCTATCTGGTACTAGTTTAGCGAAATAGTTTATTTTTCTTCTAGAATTGAACACGTTTAACAGCTCAATAAAATAATCAAAACCAACTGGTAAACTAATTAGTATACACTCAGATAAATCGCTTGTTTATATTGTTATTCATCGATTCCTATTGCCAAATTTTTTCTTACGTAATTGATTAACATATTTTATTTAGATTACATTAGCGAACTGGTTCTCGTTCTAATTAAGTGTAGTTTAAGTGATACTTCGTCATTGTTTGCTTCGAAATTTGATTTTTATTAAAATTACCTAGAATTGGGGGATGTTTCCTTTTCTCGAAAAGTATTGCTTTTTATCTTATTCCTTAGAATATCACGTGAGGATTACAGATGTTCATATTACGTAAACAAATATTAGAATCAATAAACATTATAGTAGCAAGTTTGCTTCCTCAAAATCGTAATTTTCTTGTCATTGATAGAAATTGCAGGGTGTACTACTGACAATTTATATTATAGGAAATTTCAAACTCATTAGGAGTAGAAATAGGGAAGAGAAGGAAGTTTATAAGAGGACCTTTCTGAAAAAATTTTTGGTGAATATATATACATATCTACCTCTTGAAGTTCAGTATTTCGAAGAACGCGAAAGTAATGTTGTCGCATAACTTATCTCAAATGTTAAGAGTAAAACCATGTGAAAAACTGTACTGAATCGAACAAAATTGAAAATAGAGCCAACCAAATTAGGCTCGTTTCCATTCTTCTATTTCTTTCTCGTTAATTCGGAGAAAAATAGAAAGCTATGGTGATACTTAAAGGGGTCGGGTCAAGTAAACACTTTATGTTCCATGTCTGCCCTCACACGTCTCACTTGAGAACCACTAAAGACATTTTGATGACATTTATTTCGTGTTATTGCTTTTGATTTCATTGGCACTACAAAGTTGGTACTCCTGGCCTCAAGAAATATGACTCTCCAGCCGGCTTGATCAGTCTCTAATTTTGTACACCAAATCGATGGAGATCTCCTTCTACCTGGTCACACCATCGAAGATGAAGTCTGCCTTGGTTTCTCGATCCCTCTGGTATGGCGTTGATGACTTTAAGGGCTGAAGTGTCGATGTTAATTCGCTCTACTTGACCCAGCCACCTTTACAGGTAGATGGAAACTTATGTCGCTGTACAGCACGTACAACTCATCGTCGTACGAGTATCTTCTTCGCCAGACATTGTTTTGCTCGTCTACACAAACAGGACCATAAATCGTGCGTAGGACTTTTCTCTCGAATACAGCAACTGAGCTTTTATCCGACTGGGTAAAGGTCCATGCTTCTGTGCCATAGATCAGAGCATCTTCTTGGTTCTTCTCGATAGGGATTTGATCCTCAATTGTTTCTCCACCTAAAGAAACAGCGATTAGCAAGAGTTATTTTACGTATGATTTCCGCACTGATGTTGTTTGTGGAGTTTCCAGCAGTGCTCCTTGACTACCTCGAAGTTTCGCCTATCAATTGTTACGTTCTGATAAAGTCTGCGGGAGAAGCCGACACTTGTTGATGAAAGCATATACTTCGTCTTGTCCTCGTTGATAATCAGTCCCATTTTGTTTTGCTGCTGACTCCATGCTAGTGAAAGCACCAGTAACTGCTCGCTTAGTTCTTCCTATCACATCGATGTCATCAGCAAGCCCAAGATATTGCGTGGATGAAAGATAGTGCCTGATGTACTGGCCTGGACATTGTGTACTACCTTTTCTAACACAATATTGAAGCAACTGCATGACAGTGCGTCACCTTGTCTTAACCCTCTGTTGGTGTCGGAAGTTTCAGTAGAATCCTTTCCACTTTGACGGAGCAGCTAGCATTCTCCAACGTTATCCTGAGTCTTATCAGTTTAGCATTGATATTAAAGCTGGACATGGCACGGCATAGTTTCTCTATTCACACTGTCATAAGCCGCTTTGAAATCGATGAACAGGTGGTGGGTATCGATATTGAATTCATTGGTCTTCTCCAAGATCTGAGACGTTCACATAAAATGCTGGATAGTATTTTATAGGCGATATATAAAAGGCTAATGTTTCTGTAGTTGCTGCAAAGTAGGCGATCTCCTTTTTTTGTGGATCGGTCAGATGGCACTGAGGTTCCAATCGATATTTTGGAGATGAGTTGGTGTATATTCCTTAATAGGTCATCTCCAGAGTGTTTAAAAAGCTTCGCTCGTAGCCCATCAACACCAGCTGCTTTGTTCACCTTTAGCCTGGCGATGGTTAATTTTATTTCGCTTTGGTAGGGCGGTTGAAACTCTTGGTTGCCGTCCAGATTGGCTGGTCTTGACTGTCATTATCTTTTAGTAACTGTTTAAAGTAGCCTCTCCATATGTTAAGCATCGACTGCGTGTCCACTACGGTGTTCCCATCAACAGGCTTCAGGGCGGCTCGTGAATCCTAATGTAGATTATTTCACTCTTCTTCCTCCTGAGCATGCATTTCTCATCCTTCCTTCAGTCAACATAGAGCTGGTGAGCCGCTCTTGTTTTCTTCTAGAACTACAACCTGTACGTCTCCATTTTGATTTCGTATTCATCACGAGTATATCTGGTGTAATTGTGAGTGAAATATTGGGAGCGGTTTTCAAAAATCTTTAAATCACCTTTGTTTGCCGACTTACTCAAAAATTCCTAAACGGATTTCGATGAAATTGATCCAAGTCAAATAGAGTGAGAGTAAGATATGGTGAGGTGTTTAAAACATTTTCAAATCGTTTTCCCATACTTCTAGCTTAAGAACAAATTTGGGTTTTGAGATATGTAGATACGTTTGACTGAAACTGGATGAAGATGGGATAAGATATGGTCGGGATACTTTTTCACCCCACTTCTTTCAATATTTTTCAAGAACTGTTTGTGAGAGAGAATTTTTTATAATTTTCGCCTACCTCCTCATAAATTTCCATGTCCCCATTTTTGTATCTAAATTTTTCAGGGGATATCATCAATGCCTTAATTTTTAAGTTTCTCTGTTCAAGAAACTTTATCAAAAAAAAAAAAAAAAATTATTTGATGTCGCTTGGTGGTGAAAAATAAGATTTTTTATTAAGGTATATTCTGCTCCCAAAAGCATATACATACGTTTTAAAATATTTGATCTTAGCTATTTCTGGACCATCGATTACTATTTTGGTATAAAATTTCAGCACTCTAGTTTAAAACGTCCAAAAGTTACAAGCATATGGCAGACACACTGACAGACGAGCAGACAGACACCGTGTTGAATCAATTAGTATTCCGTTTATTCCATTCCGGTACGGAAAAAATATAGGAAAGTTACAATCCATCTAGAACGAATCGTACCCTATCCTCAATATTTAAACGCCCCCCTAATAAAGTGAGCGACGTGTTGCGAAATTCTCTAACAGATGCAATGTAATCTTTCCATACAGAGGATATTTCCGTAATTTGAAAGAAATATTATCACAAACCTGTTGTTACAACTTTTTCTCAGCAGAAAGTGGGCGTGGCTCCCAAAATATGTAACCAAATTTCACGGATTCGTATGAGATGTTCAGAATAAGACTTAACCATCACCGCAAATAGCTTTGAAAAAGCAATATGTGTTATGAAACGTCCCCAAAAAATGGGTGTGGCGTGTAAAAACTAAATTTGTTTAAAGTGAGCGTGTCTGTGGGCAGATTTCAACGATTTTGCTCTGGCGGATGAATGGATAGACAGATGGATGGACATGGCTAGATCGACATAGATATATGTACTTCTGTCTGTTTATTAAGACTTTTTCTTAAAAAAGCCTCCCCTCTGTATTTTCAGCCTCTAAAAAATCAAACAATTTTACACCATTTGCATTTATTTTTAATCGATGCTAAGGTGAGACTTTTTTCTTTTATATGTACATATTCTAGTTAATTTTGTGTACCAATTCTTTTGGTATTTGCAAATTATAGCGCGATGATAAATTTAGAAATAAAATCTTTCGAATAGGGAATGCTTTTAACGAAATCAATCCCAAGGCAATTATGTGTTTTAGTCTTATTTAAATAAATTTGCTGATAAATTCGGCAAACTTAATATGTTGAATACAAATTTGACTATAAATGGATAGGCCAACAAAATTTTATGTCTATGGAATTTGGATTAAGCAACATTTTACAATCGGTATTTCTCTGTTCAGCTAATGACGATAATATTTTTATGCTTTTAAATTTTTCTTTCTGTTACCCTGAATGAGTGTGTTTACGAGAGTATTTTATGCATAGGGACGTATAGAAATAAATTTTATAACCAATTCAAACCACAAAGGTCATTTTGCGCCGCCCTGTGTTTCCCCGAACATTTTGCAGTTATAATATGTATATAGATTGTAGCTTTAAATAAATATTAAATTGATTTTCTTTGCTAAATATTTAAACAAACTTTCATTAGTCAGGGACTTCACCCCATTATTATAGCAATTATCACCATTTTTTTTTATACCGCAAAATATTTCAAATCGCAGAACCGTGCAAATTAACATGCTATCAAGGGCGTAGAATGAGTGAATTTTTTGAACACCCACAAATACTAACAAGAAATTGGGACAGAACGTCGGTAGCGCTTAGATTTCGAATAGCAAAAGATATATTTTTATTTTGATGTCGACAATATGGCTACACTTTTTTTTTAAGAAAACAATAAAAATTTTCCAGTACAAAACAAAAGTCAAATTGTATATAATTTAAAATTTTTTCAGTTGATAGATACACATATATATGTATATCATATCTCTGTATGTAAATTGTGTGGTGACGAACCTTTGTAACTTTAAAACGAAATAAATATCTATCTATCTATCAGTACAAAACTTGACTATCCAGCACAATGAACCTATTAACACCGTTCGAACAATATGTCATTGGCATGCCTTGTGAACAACGTTCCCACTCACACTACGTTTGTAGTGTTTCACTACACTTTCTTGGTTTCCCATCTATTTCACTACGTCACTAGAAAAGCTTCGGAAACAGTACGATTCTTTGAGAAAGACAAATCTTTGCCAAAATCTAGAAAATTGTATAGATTTGTGCGAATTTAACTTTCGGAATATTCGAAAACTGAACAAATGCATTGATTTTAGTTTGATTGTAATTCAGGGTACTACATTTTGCTAAAATATCTTTAAATGAGTCCAAGAGACTGTGTTACAATAAATAACCATTTCGTAAGAAATAAGTGCTTCATTTCACAACGATGTATAATCCAAGGAAATACTACACTTTTTCCTTTCTCTTCACTGAATTTAAAAAGGTGAAGTGGGAACACTACTTGTAAACATCTGAAACTCTTCCTTTATGCTATTCAGCAACAGCGAGGTTGTGTCAGGGATAACTGAATCTGGTCTTTATAACCTATCCAGGTTTGATACAGACTCCCAAAAGTATATATATTTGTGACCAGTATCAAAATGTTCATTCGTCCGTATGTTATCACTTTTTGGGCCTTCAATTTGAGCTAGTAAAGTGTATAAATAACTGCACCCCCCAAAATGTGAAATAAATAATTGTAATTGTGATCACGCCCACTTTTTGGGGGCGTTTTCTTAAAAAAAATAACATATTGTAATATGCGAGCTACGGCTCGAGTAGATAAAACGATATTCTGTGAAATTTATTTCTTTATTTTCTAGTCTATAGAACAATTCAAGTTCACACTATACTATTCTTCGCAAATTCTTTTCTTACAAGGTCTCTTTCCTCTCAAATCACTTTATCTCTTTTCAATTACTTAATTCACAAATCCAAACTAATTACTTTTTCTTGTTTACTCTCCACTTTTATTTAGTTCCAAATTACAACTTCGCCCATTATCACTTTTCCAATCTCTTCGCCACAGTTTAAAAACTACTCTGTTTTTTTTTTGACCGCCATCTGTCCTTATATAGCAGAAGTTTCTGATAGCCAGAAACTTCTAGCAAATTCTTCGACCACTGGAATAAGAGAAATAATTCTTGCAGTTATAATTCCCTTTTATCCCTGATATTATTCGTCTCTTTCGTTGACATGAGCTGTGGAGACTTCGTCCCAGACACGAACCTCGAATGAAAGGACAGTACGAACCAAATTTCTGCCAGAATGAAGTCACTTCGGAATTTGTTGCGTCATATTTTTAGGGGGCGTAGTTATTATTATGCTACAATATTGTAACATAATAATAACTACGCCCCCTAAAATATGACGCAACAAATTCCGAAGTGACTTCATTCTGGCAGAATTTTGGTTCGTACTGTCCTTTCATTCGAGGTTCGTGTCTGGGACGAAGTCTCCACAGCTCATGTCAACGAAAGAGACGAATAATATCAGGGATAAAAGGGAATTGAAACTGCAAGAATTATTTCTCTTGTTCCAGTGGTCGAAGAATTTGCTAGAAGTTTCTGGCTATCAGAAACTTCTGCTATATAAGGACAGATGGCGATCAAAAAAGACACAGTTGGTTTTAGAACCGTGGCGAAGAGATTGGAAAAGTGATAACGGGCGAAGTTGTAATTTGGTGATAAATTGAAAGTTGAGAGTAAACAAGAAAAAGTAATTAGTTTGAATTTGTGAATTAAGTAATTGAAAGGAGATAAAGTGATTTGAGAGGAAAGAGACATTGTAAGAAAAGAATTTGCGAAGAATAGTATAGTGTGAACTTGAATTGTTCTATAGAGTAGAAAATAAAGAAATAATTTCACAGAATAATTGTTTTATCTACTCGAGCCGTAGCTCGCATATTACATTGGTGTCAGAAGCGGGATAAAACTTATTCTGTGAATAACTATTTCCGTGGTGTGAAATTGCACAAAAAAAAAAAAAAAAAAAAAAACGATTTCTGTGTTGAGTTAATTAGTTGCGCAAAATGGGTCGCAAATTGGGAAAACTAACTATAACTCAACTAAAGGCAGAACTCAGTAAGCGGAACCTCGACACAACTGGGGGAAAAGATGCCCTACTGATTCGTCTGGAAGAAGCAGTAACGCAGGAAGGTGAAAATCCGCATGACATAGAGTTTGACGTGGAAGAGGAACCAGCAAGTACAGTAGCCGACCCGGGTATAACAAGTCTGCTCCTGCAACTTAAGTTAGTCATGGACGAACAAAAGAAAGCAATAGAAGATCAAAGTCATAAGCTCGATGACCAAAGGAATTCTCTAGAACTTAAGCTGGACGAACAAAAGAAAGCAATGGACGAACAAAAGAATTCTCTAGAACTTAAGCTGGATGAACAAAAGAAAGCGATGGACGAACAAAAGAAAGCAATGGGCGACCAAAGGAATTCTCTAGAACTTAAGCTGGACGAACAAAAGAAAGCAATGGACGAACAAAAGAATTCTCTAGATGCTCTGGAAAGTAAACTTGATGAGCAAAACAAGAACTTGGAATCCAAATTCGAAGTGATCGAAGAAAAAATCGAGAAGGTCGAGACGCAACTCGAAAAAGTCGAAATTAGATTCGATGAAAATTTTGAGAAACATGAAACTCAGTTCGGGAAGATAGAGACTCAGTTTGAAAAAGTGGATACGCAATTCGAGATAGTAGGAAAGCAAGTCGAAAATCTTGCTAAGGAGCTCAGCAACGTGAAGAGACAGAAAGCACGGGAATATTCCACTGACGGTCTGAGAAGAAAGGAGATGCAGCCTCCTATCTTCGATGGTCAAACATCATGGCCAATTTATAAAAGGCAATTCGAAGCGGCCGCAATGACCAATAGCTGGGACGATGAAGAGAAGTCCATTGCACTCACACTTGCACTGAGGGGTCCAGCTGCGGAGCTCTTGCAGACCATCCCGGAAGATAAACAGCAGAACTACGACTCTCTGGTTCAGGCTATCGAGATGCGGTTTGGGGATGAACACATGCAGCAGGTGTACAGGGTTCAGCTGCGTAGTCGAGTCCAGAAAAGGGGGGAAACGCTCCAACAGTTGCAAGCGGATATAGAGCGACTAGCCCATCTTTCATACCCTAAAGCCGGTGAGGAGCTTATCAACGAAATGGCGGTGGAAGCTTTTATTCAGGCCATAGAGGACAGACAACTGCAAATGGCTGTAAGGATGGCTGAAAAACGAACACTCCCCGAGGCATTGGCATTCGCTTTGTCAATGAAGGCTGCGGACCAAGCATACCAGGGAATACACCGTGTCAGGGAAATGTCCGTCGTGGAATGCTCATGCCAGAGAACAGCCGTCATGGATGAAGACAGAGCTCGCGGAAGTCAAATCCGTTGCTGGAATTGCAACCAAACGGGACACCTACAACGGCAGTGCAGAAGTGCACCTAGACGAGGAAATTGTTCACATTGCGGAAGTAGGAGAAGCAGAGAGGAAGCATCTGGCGGTGATAACATCCATCCTGTCAGTCAGACTTCGCAAAACCAGCAGTCGGGAAATGCGTAAGGACCAACTTCGCGGGGCAGAAGTTGGTTACTGGAATCGAGGCCCCCAGGACCACCATTCAAGTTTCGCAAACCAAACGGGGTAACAAGAGCCTGACAGTGGAGGCACTAATCAACGAGAAGAAGTGCGTAGCCACCATCGACACAGGTGCCACTGCCTCCATTGTAAGAAGAGATATCGTCAAAAGCTCCTGGCTGCACAACACCAACAGCTACTGCCTGAAGACTGCAACAGGGGAAATGGCGAAGGTATTTGGAGAAGTTCGTCTTACGATTACTCTGGCAGGACTGACGTTCTCCCATGCGTTTCTGGTGGCAGATATATGCGACGAGTGCATCATCGGAGTAGACTTCATGAAAGCAAATGAAGTAATCTTGGACATCGGGATGCAAGTACTGAGGTATCGAAATGTGGAGATTCCGATGGTGTACGGAAATGAGAATGCCGTAACTCTCAGGACAGTCATCAGCAAAGACGAAGTTTTGCCGCCGTCTTCAGAGACAATCATTTGGACGAAGCTGGAAGGTGATCTTGGGAGCCACCGATTCTACATAGTAGAACCAGACCCAGAGAAGAATTCTCAAGACTACATCGTGGGAAAGACGTTAGTCGAACCAAAGAAAACCATGGTTCCAGTGAGGGTTTTGAACGCAAGACCACACACTGTCAAACTAAGGCGAGGGGAGGTGACTGGAAAATGCACGCCGATTACCGCCGTCGCAACAATATCTGAACGTGATGCTCCAAAACTTCTCCCATCACCTTGGACAGCGGAAGCGAGAGAGACGATTCTCCAGTCCAGTGAGCTGAATCAGGAGCAGCGAACTATGGCAGAGAATCTTATCAATGAGTACGCTGATGTATTTGCCTCACAGGACGGAGAATACGGCCGAACACACCTGGTACAACATCGAATAGACACTGGTGATACTAGACCAATTCGTCAGCCTGCTAGGCGCCTTCCATTGGCAAAGCAGACAGAAGTTGCAGAGATGGTGTCGGCAATGGAGAAAGAAGGTCTGATTGAAAGTTCCAAAAGTCCGTGGGCATCACCGGTTGTACTGGTTAAGAAGAAAGATGGCAGCACGCGGTTCTGCGTGGACTATCGGCAGCTCAATTACGTCACCAAGAAAGACAGCTACCCTCTGCCACGGATTGACGACACGCTAGACACACTATCAGGAGCCCGATGGTTTTCCACTCTCGACTTGAAGAGTGGCTACTGGCAGGTACAGATCCATCCAGAAGACCGGGAGAAAACCGCCTTCACCGCAGGAAATGGGCTATGGCAATTCACGGTAATGCCATTCGGGCTGTGCAATGCTCCGGCGACTTTCGAGCGATTGATGGAATGTGTCCTGCAAGGGTTAACATGGAAAACCTGTTTGGTATACTTGGATGATGTCATCGTCGTAGGAAAAACGTTTGCGCAACACCGAGACAATCTAAGGGATGTGTTTCAAAGGCTTCGAAGTGCCCACCTGAAGCTCAACCCCAAGAAGTGCGCCCTGTTTAGAGCGGAAGTCAAGTACCTGGGACACATAATTTCAGCGAAAGGAGTGAGAACCGATCCGGAGAAGGTCGAAGCGGTGAAAAACTGGCCAGTCCCCAAAGACAAACACCAACTAAGGAGCTTCCTGGGCCTAGCCACCTACTACAGACGGTTCGTGAAGGATTTTGCCGGGATCGCAAAGAACCTGCACCAGTTGACGGAAAAGGGAAAACAATTCAAATGGTCAATTGAGTGCGAGAAGAGCTTCAAGGCACTTAAACAACGGCTATGCGATGCCCCGATACTGGCTTACCCCACTCCCGGGGAAACGTTCGTTGTGGATGCAGATGCTAGTAATGTCGGGGTAGGAGCCGTACTCTCCCAGGTGCATGACGGCCAAGAGAAGGTGGTTGCGTACTTCAGCAAGGTGCTCTCTAAGCCAGAAAGGAACTACTGCGTGACAAGGCGGGAACTTCTAGCTTTGATCTTGGCTACGAAGCATTTTCACAAATACCTCTACGGGAGGAAGTTCGTTCTTCGCACAGACCATGCAGCATTAAAATGGCTATTACAGTTCAAGAGTCCTGAGGGTCAGGTCGCAAGATGGATCGAAAGGCTGCAAATCTACGACTACGAAATACAGCATCGTAAAGGAAAACTCCACTCTAATGCGGATGCACTGTCCCGGAGACCATGCAGAACGGATTGTAAACATTGTGCGCGTCAGGAAGAACGGGAGCTGGTTTCCATCCAAAGAATGAGAGCCGAACCTATCGCCGGCTGGAGCGTAGATGAGATCCGGAACGCTCAGAAGGAAGACCCCGATATCGAGCCGATTCTGGCCTGGAAGGAGAACATGGAGAAACCGGATCATCAGGACATCTCTCACAGAAGCCCGACCTTAAAGGCATATTTTGCGCAGTGGGACTCCCTCCATGTCCAAGAAGGTGTTCTGAGAAGAAAATGGGAATCCTCCGACGGAAAATCGTTTGTAATGCAGCTTGTAGTACCGCGGACGAGGGTCAAGGAGGTGTTACAGGAAATGCATGGCGGGGCGACCGGAGGCCACTTGGGAGTGAATAAGACGCTAGAAAGGGTACGAGAACGTTTTTATTGGTTAAAAGCGAAGGAAGATATCGAAGACTGGTGCAGAAAATGCGACGTGTGTGCAGCTAGCAAGGGTCCGAGAATCAAAACTCGAGGTAAGATGCACCAATACAACGTGGGAGCACCTTTCGAACGAATCGCCATTGACATCGCAGGGCCCTTTCCGGAAACCGACAATGGTAATCGGTATATACTCGTAGTGATGGACTACTTCAGTAAGTGGCCGGAAGCGTTTCCGATCCCTAACCAGGAAGCCAGAACCGTGGCGGAGCAGATCGTCTACAATTGGGTTAGCAGATTCGGTGTGCCCTTGGAATTGCATTCTGACCAAGGGCGGAACTTCGAGTCAAGAATCTTCCAAGAGATGTGTCAACTACTCGGAATCAAAAAGACAAGGACAACCCCGCTTCATCCACAGTCGGACGGTATGGTGGAGCGTTTCAATAGGACTTTGGACGAACATCTCTCGAAGGTCGTAGGTGACTACCAACGGGATTGGGACCGGCAGATTCCCTTGTTTTTGATGGCCTATAGAAGTGCCGTGCATAGCACTACTCGACATACGCCGTTCGAAATCTTATTTGGTGGAATAGCTCGTTTACCCAGTGAGGTGAAATTTGGATCTCCTACCAATGAGCCCAGAAATGAAGAAGAGTACGTGGCGGACCTTAGGGAAAGGCTTAGGGACATACACCAAAGGACCAGAAGCCAGATTAAGATGACGAGCGACCGCATGAAGACCAGGTATGATGCCAAGGCAACAACGTCAGGATTCCAGGAAGGAGATCTGGTGTGGCTGTATAATCCCCATCGCCAAAAGGGGAAATCACCTAAGTTACAGCGGAACTGGGAAGGTCCCTACAGAATAGTAACCCGCATCAACGATGTTGTCTACCGCATCCAGCGAGGACCAAGGGCCAAAATGAAAGTGGTTCATGTGGACCGACTGAGTCGATACAATGGCCGAAATGAGGATGCACTTGTTCGGGACGAACACGTCTAAGAGGGGGGCAGTGTAACATAATAATAACTACGCCCCCTAAAATATGACGCAACAAATTCCGAAGTGACTTCATTCTGGCAGAATTTTGGTTCGTACTGTCCTTTCATTCGAGGTTCGTGTCTGGGACGAAGTCTCCACAGCTCATGTCAACGAAAGAGACGAATAATATCAGGGATAAAAGGGAATTGAAACTGCAAGAATTATTTCTCTTGTTCCAGTGGTCGAAGAATTTGCTAGAAGTTTCTGGCTATCAGAAACTTCTGCTATATAAGGACAGATGGCGATCAAAAAAGACACAGTTGGTTTTAGAACCGTGGCGAAGAGATTGGAAAAGTGATAACGGGCGAAGTTGTAATTTGGTGATAAATTGAAAGTTGAGAGTAAACAAGAAAAAGTAATTAGTTTGAATTTGTGAATTAAGTAATTGAAAGGAGATAAAGTGATTTGAGAGGAAAGAGACATTGTAAGAAAAGAATTTGCGAAGAATAGTATAGTGTGAACTTGAATTGTTCTATAGAGTAGAAAATAAAGAAATAATTTCACAGAATAATTGTTTTATCTACTCGAGCCGTAGCTCGCATATTACAATATATTGCATTTTCAAAACAATTTACGATGATAGTTAAGTTTTATTGGGAATATCTCATCAGAATCCGTAATATTCGGTTACAAATTTTGGGAGCCACGCCCACTTTCTGCTAAGAAAAAGGTATAGCAACAGTTTTGTGATCAAATTTCTTAAAAATGGCGGAAATATGCTCTGTATGGAAAAATATCATTGCACCTCTTTTGAAAATTTCGCAACACCACACTCACTTTATTAGGGATGAGTTAAAAGATGAGAGGGTATCCATAAGATCCGCTTTAGACGGATTGTAGCTTTCCTGTATGTGGACATAAGGAGCAAGTACAGGCAACCCATTTGTGGCCTATATTTTATCTTGTGGCCTGCGATAATAGTCGATTCTATTCCATTCAATAGGTATACCTCTCGACACATGTAAGCATCTACTTACGGAGGAGCCACACCTCCCCACAGATGGGAGGCAAGCTCGACGTGCTTGCTAAGTCTTGAAACAGATGTGGGCTAAGCTGGATCAAAAATACTCAAAGGGATTAGTTTTGCTAACAAACAGCCGTTCAAACCTAATCTAACCAAACATAGCGACCAATTTGGGGGCGCACAAAGTTAATTGCTTTTGCAAAACATTTTTAGATTTAATTCCCTGATCTTGGGAACTATATCCTTAAATTGTGAACTGAATATATCAGCATTGTCATAATGTGGTGCGATTATTTGGTGTCCCGGAAATTAACGAAGTTAATTAAAGTGGCCACACGCCCTCGGACATGCTCGGGTTCGGTAGTCTAGCACGGATCGGACAATGAGCAAATTCGAACATTGCGGGTATGAGGGCCAGCGGAGAACAGCAACCAACAGCCAGCCGAAAACAAAAGAGAAACGAATTGAAGCCAAGTTCTCCAACCACTGCATATCTGGTAGCAAAGGATTCTTCATTTCGAGGATTCTGTCATTCATAGTTACAGATAGTTAGCTCTTGCCTTGCCATTTAACAACATGGATCGATTGACCACCGTTCATCGTATTAATATTGTTGCATCTTACTACAAAAATAAATATTCTGTAATATCTGTGTGTCGCGATTTAAAGACAGATTATGGTCATCATAATCGCCCAACTGAGGCAACTGTTCTAAATACAATCAACAAATCGGTAGTGTTTGTGATGTTGTAAGGCCTATGCATCATCTTAATGCTCGATCAACTGGAAACATAGCCTGTTGCATTGGATTTGTATCTTCATCTCTATAACGTCAAATTATAACCAACTTTTTCCTGAGATTGAAGACATTGATGTCAGCAACATGTGGTTCTAACTGGACGGGGCCACGTGCCACATAACACAGGCAAATTTGACTCTGTTGCACGAAAAGTTCCTCGGCCGTTTAATTTCGAATGAGATTTAGCAACATCAATTGGCCACCAAGATCGTGTGATCTGATTTCTTTTTTTGAGGCATTATCGTGTCTACTGGGGACAATCCCCATACTTTGGAGTACTTAAATACCCCAATACAGCCAGAAAAGTGCCGAAAAGTCATCGAAAATTACCTCACAGGAATCGAAGTTTGCAAGCACTCCTGTGGCGGCCGTTTAACCAATGCTAACCATACATAATGGCATAGTCCAAAATTTAAAACAGTGAACAAATTTCATTGAATTCTTTAATACCTTTTATTTTATTTGAAATTAAAATCCTAAAGCACAAAATGAATATTCCTGTACAATGGACCAAATTAAACCTGACTGCTCCAGGATTTGGTGTAGTTTCACAGGTTTTGTATATATTTGCCGACGCTACTGTATAGAGAACAAAAGGTGCATACACCTGACTAAGTGATGTTTAAAAAAATCGCTAACCGCATCAGTCTTTCTGTAAATGACACGATGACACACCCAAGATCCAAGTGCCAATCGTAAAAGAGGTAAAAATAAATATTAAATAACAACCGACGTTATTATTTCCAGTCGAAAAAGCAAGGATTGCGTACGTATGTAAGCATAATCTTAAAAATATTCATTTTTATAACGTTGCTTGTGCAAATTTTAATAATTACCCAATTCCTGAAAAAAAGCAAATTTGCATTTATGCGGATTATCTAATCAAATTGTGGAATACCCTAACCAATTACTTGATCAGCTAGAATCAAATCAAGTTGAAATGAACAAGTTAGTCACTATCAAAGTGTTTCTCACGTATGTAGTACCTATTCATTAAAATAACCCCCATGTCTCCCCATAAACCACAAAACCTCGCAAAAGAGGAAAAGAACAACACGAATAGAACAAATAAACACAAGCTGATGAAGAAAAAGGCAGAAGATTCTTTCACTCTGGCACAGGGGCTCTGCGAATCATCTACGTCAGATACGCTCTTAACATTCGAATAACAATCATCATCTTTGGTATAAAAGTTTAACCCATCCATCTGGGCAGGTTAGTTTCGGCCCAAACGTCGTAGAACCTAAATCGTCAAAGTAACTCGCGTACGAGATACAAAAAGGAAAACCTTTTCATTTTCGTTTATTTTGTTATTTTGGATAATACGTATACAACGACCGCAAATATGAAAATCACCTGTTTTGTGCTGTGCGTTTTGGGATTAGCCGCTCTGGCAACTGCAGGTAACTAATAAAAATCAGCAACTAAATTAATTTTAATTAAATACACAAATAAGAGAAAAATTACGTCACTGTGAATGACCCTGAAAGACTTGAGACATGTGTGTGATAAACAAATTAATTAATTTCTACCCACGAATTTTTTTTTTTTTAAATTACCAAATAGTGTTAATTTTCTTTTTGTACGAGTATCGCTATAGTTTGTGAAATTGAAAGAAATGAGGTCTAAAGTGAAAGATTAAACCCATTGGCTATGCAGTTGACTCCTGCAGTTGTACTCATCATGAGTCATGTGCAAATAATCGTTCAATGATCTCTTGGGAGTACAGCGCACGACGCGACGCTTCAAACGAGGAAGCGAGTCTCTCTGACCCTCGCAATGACAATGAATCTTTTTCTTGGCCGTTGTATGTTGTGCGATTGTCAACAAAACGTGGTATACGTGTCTAATTAGCGATTCTGAACACTCAGCCGACGTTCTGAGAATAATTCACAACGCAATGTATCTTTGCCATGTCAAATCGAACGATTGGCAAAACCATGTATCTTTGGGAAACTTTCTAAAGAACTGGATTTAGGTAAATGTTCTTTACATTAACATTAACCTCGTTAGAACGTAGCAGTACTGCGACGCTATAATAATGGGTTTATACGGCAATTAAACTAGACTCTAATGGTTGACGGATTTCACCGCGAAACCAGTTTCGGTCAA
The DNA here is from genome assembly GCA_963082735.1 of Pocota personata. Lineage (NCBI taxonomy): Eukaryota > Metazoa > Arthropoda > Insecta > Diptera > Syrphidae > Pocota > Pocota personata. Next base: position 2,187,219 of record OY720432.1, on the reverse strand, counting down.
TTTGATGTTTGTTTGCTGTTTTCTTATTTGGCTTCTTCGGTGTTTTTCGCTGTTGGTCAAAATTCCCCCGAATTGCTTGATACTCCAGCGCTAATGAGTCTATTATAATAATTCATAGACCAAACTCATCAGCATAGTGGCTTTTAATATATTTTATTTTCTGTTTTCTTTATTCAAAATTGTTTATTTTAATTTTATGTTTCTCCTTTTCAAGATTCTGGCTTCTTTGTTCCAAAAGCTTTCTACAACTTAGATAACGAAGGCCATAAGTCGAATATTGTTCAAATCAATCCTCACGTATGCATCTCTATTTAATTATAAACTGTTTGCACAAGTAATCAACATTTTCTTATTGTTTAGCAAGCTAACATTTTGAGACGTCTTAGGAGGCAGTCATCCTCTTTCAGCGGTGGTTCCGTCAGCAGCAGTAGCACCACTTATAGTGAGGATGGTGGTCCAACGCACTTCACTTCTCATCAAATAGTCCAAAAGGTTCCAGAGTAAGTGTGCAGAATTTTGCTAAAGACAAATTATACTATCATGATTATACCATTTCAGCTTTGAAAGCCGTTTTGGTGGTGAGTCGGGCGTTATCGGAGAAGCTGTACATACCACGGGCACCATTGATAGAGATGGCCGTGTACATTACAAAACTCACAGAACAAAGTTGTAAAAACTTTGAATTAAGACGTTCGTTTATATAAAATTTTTGGAATAAATCTTTATTTGTACTGCTTACATGATTTATAATATTTTTCTTTCGTTATATATATATATGAGTGATATTTTTAGTGGCGCTACCAACAAGCTTCTCCAACCAGCTCCCTTAGGCTATTATGAATCCGGGCTATACTGTATAGTTCTTCGTAATATCTCCTAATCCATACTATATAAACCAGACCGAAAACCACTCGATATGATGAAGGTCTTATACAAAGACTCCTTAGTCATGATTTTACAGCGAAACTTAGGTCGGCAGGGACCTTTAATGGGAGTTGCTTCTGTCTCATTATTCACGATAACGATCCTTCGAATTATGACAACTAGTCTTTAGTAGTATAAAATGTGAATACTTTTGACTACTCGTACTCATTCGTTACATTTTCGTAAGTATCCGGATAAAAGTAACGAATACTTCATATTCACGAATACCACCCATTAAGTAAACCCGTGTAATGATGATGTCACACCTTCTCATCGATCGTACTGGAGAAATATTGCATGAATAAGGACTACCCCATTGACTCTTTTCGCATATACACACATATATATATGGGAATTGTCCTCCTTTTGATGCATTGATTGCTTCACTCGTTACATCTGTTCCTCACTGTAGTATGCATGCGATGAACGCACTAATAAGGGTGGGTGTATTCAAAGTCCCAAAGGAAAAAAGAATAGAATAATTCAAGAAACGAAAAAAGGAATGTTAACATAAATCTTGTGATTAATAGATTGGTGTCTCATAAGAGAATGGCCAAGTTATCTTTTGGTTGACTGCCACGCATACGAATTCCTTTATTCCTTCCTCGCTTCTGTGTGTATACTGTTGAGTATGACAATAGATTGCATTTGTAATGCATGAAAACTTTGGAGATAACAAATACCCATAAGGTGTGCGCATTTTTCAATTTTGCTTATACAAAAAGTATTCTTACAAAAGAACTGTGAGTAGAAATATCCTTAGAGGAAGATCGTATATAGACTGACTATATTTAATTACATAAAAGAAGAAGAGAAAAGCATATACAAATATAAAATATTCAAATAGTGAGATTGACTGCCGGCTAAAACACTGCTAGAACAGGGGGGAATAAAAAGAATCTGACAGTACTTGGAATACCTCGTATGTAATGATATGACGAGTGAATATCTGACAGTAACTGATACTTTCTTACGCCACTTTTGACAACCTATAGGCAAATGCGAGTAGTTTCACAAACTTTTGAAAGATTGCACTTCTGATGTTAGCTTGTAAGTTTCACAAGGTTTGAAGGAAATTACATAAAAGGGGATTGCCTAGATGTGCCTCTGTTTACCGTCTCTATAAATACTTTCGACTTTAAAAGTGATAAACAAATTATGATAGCTGGTGTACTAAGACTTGGTCCATAGTGGACTTTTTTTTTAGTAGGATTGTTCTTGTGAAAGTTTCTAATAAACACTGTTGAGGAAACTGATGGCCCAGTAATTGATGTAGTGCAGATTGTCTCCTTTTTAAGGATCGGGCAGAGTGATGGTAAGATCACATACATATATGGAGTATACTTTTAGGTGTATTCATTAGATACCTAAACAGCCCAGCAGCCAGGCAATCTGCACCAGCAGTATTTGGATGATCTTGGATATTTCTATTATTCACATAATTTTGGTCTTGGTTTGGTTACCTTTTCAAGCTTTGTTTTTAACCTTTGACACAACCTTTTGGTTTCAAACATTTCGAATAATAACATCCTAGTATTCTCAAGATCGCGCGCTTCTCATGTTCTTTTATTTTGAAAAGCTGATATACATCACCTTTTCTTCTATTCCTATGCTTCAAAGCAGCTCTCATCAACCCGCAGTGATGAGTGAAAGCTAGAACATCAAATAGTTTGATGGCAATTTCTCCACTGGGCTTTAGCACTTGATGATGTTGGCTTTGGACAGCATCATCTGTCTGTTTCTTGAGCATACTACGTTGAACTTTCTTAAATTCTTTTTTGAATTTGTGGTATACCTTGAGTGTAGTTACGTAGTAGGTATGTTTTTAAAAGACGATATGCTAAAATGCAAAAATTGTATTATATTTCGACTATTTAAAAAAAAATGGTTTCAGTGATACTCGTGCAATAACCATTTTGTTTTTTTTTTTAGTCGTTAGTAGATAAATTACCTACCGTTATACGACTTGTTTTCAAAAGTTCGGTACGCCATCTAGTAACACATATATATTTCCAAATTAACTTAAATATTAGATTTAAAAGAAATCGTTATAACGTTTTCGAGAAAATCGATTTTTTTTCAAATTGGCCCATCGTGCGCACATACAAATAGACGGACAAAATTGGCACTAATTCTTCGACTTTAAAATGGCTTTAAAAATTGCGTTCAAAATAAATAAAAACCTAAGCCATTTTGAATTTGAAAATTCAGATTTGGATTTGAATTAAGCGACCTCGAAAATATATTGACTTATCGATGTCAAATTTCCCCCTTTTTTTCTGGATATCATTATTTTGAAATTCTGACGCCGGATTTAGATTCAACGATCCAAAAAAGCTTTTGCTTCATTAACGTCACTTAATTTACTCCAATAGTTTATATTCATAAATAATTCATAATTCGATCCCTTTACCCTTTCCATCTTCCTCGTCTTTAGAAACTCTCTTCAGTGGTTTCTATCTCTTGTCGTTTTTTTTTTTGTCGAGTTCCAGTTTTCGTCCATCCGGAGCAGCAGAATCCTTCATTGGAACAAAACTATTCTGCGGAACAAGAAATCATACCATATGCTAAGAATTCAGGAAGATTGAGAAAGAAAACAGGGCGAGAACCCACAACCGGAAAAGCTTCGAAGATTCGATTTTGAATCTACCTTAACAAGAATAACCTACGTATCCTAACAGGCGCTCTAAAGGGGAGCATCTAAGGAATCTAAGAATCAATGAGTTCAGTAAGTCTTTTGGGGCACTAACCCACAAAAGATTAAAAGACTTAGGCAAGTACCAACTATCAGATGAGGATATGCCAACCACGAGTGATTTTTCTAATAATTGTTATGCTGAGCCTAGATATGGTCCTGTGGATAATGTTCTTTACAGAAATAGCTTTTATTTTGAACCTATTTCTGGTATTGAGTTACTAAAAACTTTAAACTCTTTAAACAACTCAAATTCATGTGGTAATGATGGTATTTCTAACCTTGTGCTGAAAAAAATTGCCCTTAACATAGTTGATATTTTAACGTTGTTGCCTTCTATTTCAAAAATATTTGGAAAATAGTTAAGAGACTTTACTAAAATATCTTTTTTTTAGTTCAAGCCAGTTTGGACTTAGATCAAGCCTTTCTACTGAGGATGCTCTCATGGCATTTTGCTGCTTTATACACAAAGGATTAGAAGATAAAAAATTGTGCAGTGGGCTTTTTTTTTGGATATAACCAAAGCCTTCGACGTGGTTGATCACAGCATTCTTTTGAATAAAATGAATAATGTGGGCTTCCGTAGTTGTATCTATGATTGGTTCACTTCTTATCTGAAAGACAGAAAGCAGAAGTTCAAAATAGTAACCAGTCTTAGTAGCACCAAAACTATTATACTTGGTGTTCCTCAAGAGTCTGTTCTTGATACTATTCCGTTTTTTAGTTTATATCAATTAAATTTGTGAGTCCCCGTGCAGGGACGGGTTAAGAATATCACTGCAGCGCCCCCCACAAATATATAGCGCTTGTCGTAGAAGGCGACTAAGGGGAAAATCACATCTAGGCAATTTTAAAATATCCACAAGTGTGCATGCAAATCCGTGGGCTGACACGACTGGAGATCACAGGTGTTGTACAAGTAAGATCAAACATAAATCAAAAATTATGCTCGTGTCAAAATCAAAAAACGCTTAAACCCTAGCATTATGGAAAAGTACGCTAAAAAGAAAAGCACTACCCCGCTAGGCACTACGAATGCTTCGCATAATTATGTTCCTGGGACGAGCAGAAATGTTCGGGTCAGAGCTATTCGGTTTCCGGAGGATAGCAAAATAATGCAACGGCTTAGGCGTAACCTAAGGGTCGCTAGTTGGAACCTTGGAAGTATGAATGGCCGCAGCTACGGGCTTGAAGAAATGATGAAAAAAAACCCATCACAAGCAAAATAGAACACGACCTGCTCAGTTGTTATTGTCCTGTTCAAAACAGAGGTCCTTCGAACCCCGTCAAAAAGACAACATCAATCAACGTTCCTACCAATCGCGCAAAAAAGGCAGACCAAAAAACAACTGGAACACATAAATGCGAAAACACCAGCATTTGATTGGCCTTAGTGACGAAGTGATCCGAAACCGGGAAGTCTGACGTCAAACCGACAAACCCCACAGGTGGACCAGCAGGGATGCAGTAAAGTGGGAGGGTTGTGATCCTTCTACTCCGGATCATAACTTCGCCGTAAGAAAAAGAAGATCAATAAAAATGTTGAGCAACCGTTTGCTGGAAAAGTTACGGCCTTTGCAGATGATTTAGGAATCGCTTATAGATCAGTTAGCCCCTTGAACTTAATGATATAAATTATGACGTTCATTTACTAAGAATTTGGTTTGCTGGACATAAACTACTATTGGTCAGTAATAAAATTAAACTTATGTTTTTTAGCTTTAGTACAGAAGTGACACCGGATATTGATGTTACATTTCATGCATCAAATTGCGCAAGGTATAACCTGTTTAGTAATGCATGTTCTTATCTTAATTCTAATGACTCTTTTGATGCGAACGGCATTTGTAACGTCAATTGCTTTAAAATAGAAAATGTTGACTATTTAAAATATCTAGGCGTTATAATTGACCGGAATTTGAATTGGTCCAAGCATATTATAAGTCTGAAGCAATATCTTCTTTCCACGATTCGCTGTTTTTATCACCTTAGAATGTTTTGTTCTAACAACAGTTTAAAAATAATATACTATGGGATTTTTCAGTCAAAATTGCAGTATGTTTTGTGCTGCAAAAATGTGCGATAAGAAAGGTTTGTAACTCTACCCGTCTAACTCATTCCATGGATCTATTTAGGCTTACAAGAACTCTCCCATTCAGACATTTATTTTATTATAAGGTACATAGAATTATCTTTATGAGAGGTGGATACCTACATAGTCCTATCTCTGACGCATATGTTTTACGAAGCAATTCCTGTCACAATTCCTGCATTCCCAGCCTTATGTCACAATCCCTGCCTTTCGCAGTACAAGTTATAGGAATTCTTACTCCATTGTTCCATGCAAATTGTTTAACAAACTCCCTGTTGATATACGAAGCATAACAACTCTATCCTCTTTTTTGAAAAAAGGTAAAATCTTGGCTTCTCGGTTTCGAACATAATGAAATTGAAGTTTTGCTGCGTTATATTGCTTAATTTTTATATTTTGACATGAATTTTGCTATTAATGATTAAGTACTTACTTTATTTCTTCACTTTTGTTTTTTGCCTTTAATTCCTATTTATTTTTATTTTTTTTTTTTTATTTCCCTTGAATACTTACAACTGTTCTATAATACGAGTATGACATCTAGTAAATTGATTTATAGAATTGGGTTCTAAATATACGTTGGACCTTTGTCCTTAAAATTACGTCACCTTTGTTTTTAAATGAAAAGAAAATAATGATTGGCACAGGTGGGATTTAATCCACCAGAAGCGTTGGAGGGTTTTATTCACTCCGAGCGCCCTTTTTCGCTTGTTGTTGTCGCCTTATTTTGTGGTGCGTACAATTGTTTACATGAATGCTTACAATAGATTTACATATAATATCATACAATTTGCATAACGTGAATTTACATTTAAACAAGTAATACTTTTAAAAACGGATAACAATTTTATGTTAGGTTAAGTTTGATGGGTTGACGTAGAGTGTGAAACAAACTACGCCACACTTAGATCAGTATAGATCCATTGTGATGCCCAGTGAGTGAAGCTTCCCCACTCGTGAACTCTATGGGTTCTTAAACCAACCCGATGCATTTATAAATTTGGTAATCTTATTTACCGATATATTTGAAAGTTTTTCTAAGTCTTGGAAGAAATATTTCTCTAGTATTTTGAATCTAGGGTGGTAGAGTCCTGGACAATGGCACAGGAAGTGAGGTGTATCTTCGTGTACGTCCTCATTGCCACAGCCTCTACATATATCTTCTTCGCTAATTACAATTATAAATAATAGCAATATAAATAATAACAATTTTAAGAACATATGTTAACAGATATGGACATATTACTCCTGGAAAATTAGGTCGGTGGGTCTTTTACGTTTAAGCCTTCTTCTTCTTGAGGTTTCTTGGACGAGTAGGGTGTTGACTCGCTGTTGGAATGTGCCAGAATTTTTCCTATGTGTCTTTGCAAATATACCATTCTGCGTTGGTAATCGTCCTTAGAATTTTTGTTTGCTGTCTTTGTATGATATCTAGATTTGATTTTTTTGATTGTTTTTAAATTTTAATTAAATTCGTTCACCCCACAATGAATTATGAACTTAGAAGTGGCATTAGTTCTATTTTTTCATGAAATACAAATGCCACTAACTATTTTCTTTTTATATTGTTAATTAAGTTTAGTATCAAAATGTACATAAAATTTGTAAATTGAGAATAAAGAATTAAAGAAAAAACTTTTCATTTTCAGATTCCTAAGAGAAACCGGATTAGAGAGGCTGCTCTAGAACAAGGCAAGGTAAGAGTTTTTGATCCTCGAAAACAATTCTGAATTAATTATATTCGGAGGGAAATTCTAATAATCCTCCCCTAGGTATTAGAAGGGGGCACAATAGACCATTAGGTCGCAGTGCAAGATAACCCTACGTAAATAATAATAATAATAATGACTTAAACAGGCAGCTAGCTTAATTTTTTTGAAACACCCTCCTGTTCAACTTTTTCCAACGGAAAATTGTTTCTTAGTGGCAGCACTGATGCGGTACGGGTACGATTCACTAAAAACCCGGAGAAACCTTTACGAACACAAATTATTCTCCTCAGAAAAGACTGTTATGATCCATTATTATAGGAAAAAAAAGTTTAAAAGTCAAATTATGTGATAATAAAATTATTCCATTTCGCTGCAAATTCGACGAAACTGACAGCCCCAGCTCCTTGTCGTACTTGTGCACCTTTCTCTGTCTACCTCTCTCCCAACTCCCACACATTCGTCAAAAGTCATTGCGGTGCGGGAGTGGTAAAATTCAATGGCGGTTCGTGTTCGTGATCGATTCGGAAGGAAAAAAAAATTATTTTAATCGTGATACATTCTTTTCAGCTTAAAGTTTATAATTTTCTGGTAAATTAATAGATACAGTTTGTTGCTAAATGTGTTTTTTTGTGTTTTGTTGAGTGAAAAAGTGTTAAGTTTTGTTCAGATGTTTCTTAAGCTGAAAATTGTTTTTGCGCCTGTGTTTTCGCCGTTAAAAATCGTTATGTGAATTTGAATTTTCAAATTTTTAAATTCTTCTGCGGTGAGTGTTTTAACAAATTTCAAATTCGAAATTTTTCTGTGGTGAGTGTTTTAACAAATTTTCTATATGTTTATGGTAATTTAATATAATTTGTAAATATAATTAAAAATTGAATTAGGTATTAGTGATGTCATAATTTTTTACCAAAATATAGATATAGCCTGTCACCCACAGAGGCAGGATTGTATTATAAACCTGACGGGTTTTGCCACATATTATCACCCTTTCTCAACAGATTTACTTATTTAACTTAAATCGTTTCAACCCTCGAGGGGCATAGGGCGTCAATAAGGCCTGCGTGGTATGTTATTCTGAGTTCTGCATCGCGTTTGAGCTGCCTGCAACTCATTCCCAAAGAGCTTGATTACTCCTTAACTGTTCTGCGCCACGTTTAACCTAGGGCGACCCGTAGTTTTGCCGGATTCCACAGCATAGCATATTTCGCAATGGTGTGTCCAATCCACTGCCATGTCTCCTTTGTATAGTGATATCTATTGGCCCGATCTCTGATTAAGTTGTTCGTTGTTGATACGCTTTACGCCAACAAATCCTCAATGTTATTGGTATCCACCTTCCAAGTACTGCACCCCCATATAACAGTACTGATTCTACGTTGGAGCGGAGTAGTCGCAGATTATTTCTTGATTTGATACTTTTGATAGCATTCCCGATTCTGCTGCACACATCCAGTTCGGTGCCACCGCTTTTAGTCGAGACCACACTTCCTGGATATAGAAAGTTGTCTATTTTCTCGACTTTCTGTCCAGCAGTGTTGAGTTGAGTCCGGGTGTTGGAAGTGCTCAGGGCTTTAGTTTTGGTCATGTTTATTTTCAAACCCACTTTGGTTGCCTCAGTTTCTAGACTTTGGGCCATAAGATGAAGGTCTATTATCGGTCACGGAAGTAGGCAAACATCGTTAGCGTAGTCGAAGTATTTAAGGTAAGATATCATAGTCCATCGAATTCAAATTTACATCAGTGCTGCACCGAGTACATCGCTGATGAATACCAAGAACAGTAGCGGTCACAGTATGTACCCCTGAGGTACTCCACTTTGGAAGCCCCTAACCATTCTGTAAGAGGTGACACTTACTACCTAGGATGGGATGCCTTTCCTGCTCAATGCCAACCAAATAGCATCTCGATTCAAGCTGTCGAAACCCTTCTCCAAGTCGATAACCAGTAGATGTAGCGGAGACTGTAAGGTTTTTAAGGAGGATCCAATGCAAAAGTCCACCTGTTCGATATCGAGGGTTAAATCTGAGTTCTTTAATCCATTTTAATCCGTTCTAATATGATTCTAGCTATTATCTTGGCCACGGCTGGGAGATCACATATACCTCTGCAGTCTTCAAAATTCTCCAGATTTTCCTTTCTCCGAAGTTTGATGATAATTCCCCTTTTCCACTCCTGCCCACGCTCTCCATATGAGCGGATGTAGCAGTTCTGCCGATTGAAATAGTTCGGCAGGAATGCCATCAATACCCACTGCTTTGTTTTTCTTGATTGCTGTTGTTATTTCGATTTTATTGGGAGGTCCGGTGGGAATTCGGGAATTTGTTGTTTCGGAAAGCTCATTAGAGTTTGAGATCATATCACCGTCGTCTAAGTGGTTAAGGTCTGTAACAAAGTTCTCTCCATCTAGTGAGCTGATCCTCATCAGAAATCAGAAGATTACAATCTGAACTCTTTACTGAGTTCCGACCACCAATGAGCTCCTTGGTGATGTTATAGACAATCCTACTATCAAACTACTACTTGCTGCTTCTTAAGCCCTTGAGGAAACTGAGTTGATATACTGACGTTTGTCATATCTCACACTAGTTGCACTTCCTTCTTTATATTACTATATTATATTCTGAGCTTCTAGCTCGGTTCTTTCTATTGCTGAGGCCGCTGCAATCCGAGCTTTGATTGCTATGCGCTCATCGATACATCTCCAGGTGTCCGTCGATAGCCTTGTGCGGCGACTGTTCTACTTTTTACCGACTCAACTGCGTGCCCCAGCTGCAAAAACATTTCTCACAGCATTCCAGTCGTCATCTCTTGCATTATATTGCTTATTGTTTCTGCTTCTAAGGCAAGATGGTCCCTGAATTGTTGGCGCTTTTGGAGATCTTTGTCTTTTTTTTTATAATTTGCGAGCGCCGAAGGGGATATGAATACCCTTAAACTGTTTCAGAGCGCGGGCGTTATGAAAAGGGGGTATTGAACTTGGTAATGTTGCCACGTTTGAGAAGTTACTGTTGACGGATGCAGTACGAAGGCGTATAAAAGCTAATATAAGATGGTGATCGTATTCTTTCTGACAATGTTTTTTTTCAAAAAAAAATCCGTTATAAATCGAAAAAAACCTTTTTGAAATACTTGACCTTGCTTATGCCAAACTGATAGGCGATATGAGAATGAGGCAACCTTGTACACCATCCTATAGCTTATGAAAAAACGTTAGAGCCGTTTTCGATAAAATCGATTTTCCAAAACCGGTCATTTAGTTTTGGGGTTGAAGAGAGACACACTTTTTTGAGATTCTCTATACCAAGATTGATCAAAATCTTGAGATCGAAAGTTATCAGGAAACCAATACTTGTCCTAAAGGTTCAAGTAAATATCGCACGTGGCTTCTCGTTAGGGGCCATAGCTACACGAAGCAGATTTACTAGCACGCTGAAGAAGAATGGAATAAGTCGCACACTGGCACGGATCAGTTTTCAGCGACACACTTCGGCTTCATCTGGACGAGCAATCCTGTAGAAGAATCAAGACGTTTGCAGCCACTGTAAAACTCGGCGCAAAGTCAAATATATTTTGTTCGACTATGCTCAAAGCTATTAATTAATCCGTCATAGAATCGAATCTCGTTCTGAAAACATGTGTTCAGTCAGAGCCCCTCAGGCTTCGCTTCGATTACCATAGCTATGCGTTTATTCTTTTCAATTTCATGTGTGCGCGCACTCATATAAGCCCATGGTAGCAGGAATCGCAGTCGAACAATAGTGAAACTGAACATTGTTTGTTAGTCGATACGGTTACCAACTGTACCTCACCACTGCAATACTGAATGAAGGCTACTTCTACAATTGTTATAATCCTTCATCGACTGATCCAGCTTCCAACGATGTTTATGTTTTCTTTTCGACAATTTACACAAATTCTTCAAAGGAGCTATGAAACCAGAACCCCGATGGCTGAATTTGAATGCTGATATGTATTTGTCCTTGACTGTTCGTAATACGAATATACAAAGGGTTGTTCTTGCTTTTATGCTTTCCAGTTGCTGAGTCTAGGAGGGATGCATTCTTTTGTTGATGAAAGAAAATGTCATTAAATTGATTCCTCCAACGTGTGTGGTTTAATACACAGTTGCTGGCCGAATGCCATACTAAGGATGTTCTGATTTTGAACTTATTTGTATTTGTCTTCAAGCGAAATTGGCAAAGATATGACGGTCCACAACGTTCTGCTCAATGGCAGTAGAGCAGAAATAAATCAAGTTGGCTTTTAATCCCATAACTACTACCGAGTGCCTTAAATCCATACTAAATTCAAGACCCCACCGATGGCCTCGACGTAGTAATTAAAGCTCCCTGTGCTCAGAGCTTTGATGCTTAGCGCCCACTGTGCATATTAGTTCCCTGCGTTCTCTTTGGAGGGCCCACATCTCCCTGTGCTCAACGCCTCTGAGCTAATCGCTTCTTGTGCACATAGCTATCTGTTTTCCATAAAAATGCCTATACCTAGTTTCGTTGAAAGGAGCAATCCTTAATTGAAGACATACTCCCTTTGTCTTATGTTCATTAGTATCAATCGATTTTTAATTTTGTTCGGCTTTTTTTTTTTTAAGTGACCAGTCTATTGACAATTCCGTCGTTCGTAAATAATTATTTATTCGACCAGTTCATTCTTAGTATACCCCGCAATCAAACCGAGCGAATTATAATAATGGAGTTAGACTGTCAGGCTGGGCTGATATTAATGGTTTCAGACTTATATTTGACGCTAAAGACAGAAGAACCTTTCACTCAAAGCGGTGGCGTAAGGATTTTAGTCCTAATTTGTGCTATGCTGAACGCTAACAGCAAATATTCCAGTCAACACGTTCAAGTAATCTTAGAGGCCGGCATAAAAATTCCTTTGGTGCACTCAGCCCCTCGACCGAGGTGGAACTTCAATAAAGCATCCTAGCAGAAATTCACCTCAGACCTAGATTACAACATCCGATGGATATTACGAGAGATTTATTGGCACCGTACTAACCACCGCGAAAAAACCACATTCTACGTGGGTACATACCTGGTTGGAGTGCAGAAAGTGATGGACTCTACAATCTCTTGAAAATGACAACAGAAAAGATTAACTTCACTCGTTCCAGCAGAAAAGCCTAGTCATTACTACGAAAACTAGGTGCAGCAAACAGCATTGCATACCAACGAACCAGAATAGACCTAGTCCAAAGCTAAACCGAAGCACACCAACTAATTAAGTGGTCTTTAAACGAACTCAAAACTGCATCTTCAGAGACTTCCGAATACTCCCGAAGCTTCACCATTCTTGAGCTAAAAGAAGCTATTGCTAACTGCAAAGCAGAAAAAGCTGCCGGAGTAGATGGAATATACCCTGAGTTTATCAGCAACTGCGGAACGAATGCCAAAGCCTGGCTGTGACATCCTTTCATCTGGTATGGCGTAGTGAAATGGTCTTTAAATTACTCAAAATCGTATGCTACAAAAAAACTTGCTCAGCAACCGCTCCTTCAAAGTTTTCATTAACGACAGCGTGACTAAATAATGGAATGCCACAGGCGTCAGTACTCGCCCCTCCGCTTTCCAATCTGTATATTCATGACATCCCGAATACTGTGTCTAAGAAGTTCGCATATGCAAACGATATAGCAGTAGCTACCTAGCATTTGCATGCAATTGAGGCATACGCTCACGATAGATCTTGAGACTCTGAGTGGATATTTTAAAAACTGGAGGCTTACACCTTGTGCCTCCAGGACAGAGTCTACGTGCTTCCAAGGTTGTATTTAACAACGCCATACTGAACAACAACAAACTACCGAAATACCTTGGCATAACCCTGTACCGAATCCTGACCTTCAAACCGCACTGCTAAAATACCGCAACCAAACTAAGGACAATAAAACCTACCTGCATTTACCTCCAAACCTCGATAGGGTAAAATAAAATTCACACTCGATGCCGCAGTATTGTCTGTATGCTTTTCTCTCTGAATTTCGTCCAACAAATTTGCTATTCCACAGCTTTTTGAACAATTCCGAATGTGATCAAACGAGTTACATCAATCTGTGCAACCTTCCGGTCAAGCCTCAATATTTGCATCTCATATTCGTTGTTCAAATTTGTTTGACTTGTTTTATGTAGTAGGTGGGGGCTTTGACTTTACCGTCCATCTTTCCGTCCAACACAAACCGAATCCCGCTGGCATTTCTTTTAGTAATTGCTGCGACACGTTGAGAAAACATTTTGTTTGACTTGATTTTCTTGCAAACTTTCAGATAAGATTATTCATTGAGTACCTGCGGTTGTTGACTGACACAATAACATTCGTTACCATTGTTGGTGTTAAATAATCAATTAAGTATTCCCCAAGTCAAGTGTTATGAAATAAGTTCAACAACTGGAGTAGAGGGTATTATACCACTTGTTTAGACCAGTCCACCATTCTATTGCGCCGAATAAAGGCGAGAGGATTTATAGCCAGAGCGGAAACATCTTCTTCTTCTCATTCACACATAATGAGATTAGCCGGAAAGCGAAGGTGTCTCGGGCCAAAATGATTCAATGCCGATACCGGAAAATGCAGCTTATTAAAAGATATTAAAAGTTATTCATCGAATTTAAAGTGAATGTTAATCATGCGCGATTATGCAAAATATTTCAAATGAGATTCACCCTGAGTGACTGGAAAGAAATCCAAGAATGCACATTAAGAAGAGATTAACTTTTAACCTTTAGGTAGTTAAGAGCGCCCTTAACACCAAATTTGAATAACAAAATTATTTGGTAATACTCGTAAAATGGATCGACGATCGAATCACATACATAATATGTTTTGCAACGATCACTTGGCGGTTAGCGGTTCGGATGTAGAACCTGGCTTAAATCATTTTAGTATCTTTTATGTGACTCTAAGTTCGTATTAACACTTTGTTGATATTTATGTTATGATCCACATAATAAAGGGGTTTCAGACAGTTGCATGGAATAATGTAAAATGAAAATGACATTTTTAAAAATTGTTAAACTCTTTCAGTTTATCCAATTTTAATAATTTCTAGATCTACAAACGTCAGACCAAGCTTACAAAGCTCAAAATTCTTGCAGTTGTTCTCAAATTTGAAGTATAATAAGAGCATATGACAAGTATTTATCGGACAGATTGACAAATATTAACGAAACAGAAAGTGTTTGTTTTAACCTAAAACAGAGAGATTAATTGGATTTGTTTTAAACCGGAAACCAAAAGTTGTTTAGCTTACAGCAATAGCTTTCCTCCTCCTTTAGATGAATAAATAATCACATTAGATCACACGATCTTGTTGGCAAATTGATGTGGGTGAAATATCGAAATTAGCCGACAGGTTTACCTGTGTTGTGTGGAACGTAGCCTCATCCTGTTGTCACTCACATCAAATGTCAGACCAAAAAAAGTTGGTTATCATTTGACCATAGCACAGAGAATTCACCGTAACAGTGGAGCTTTCGTCGTTTTCAAAAAATAAAATAAAAATATGGCCCGATCACGCTGCCGGTTCATAGCAATATTTGGATTCTCAGAACCCCAAATTTTTTACTTAGCCGCTGAGCGAGAAATGGGCCTTATCGCTTAAGAAGATTTTGTTCAAAAAATCTGTCCTTAAATCGCGATGCACACATATTACCGATCTGTTATTTTTGTAGTAAAATGCAACAATCTTAATGCGTTGAGCAGTGGTTAAGCAATCCATATTCTAAAATTACAAGGCAAGAACTAACTACCTGTCACTACGGATGACAGATAGATTTGACAGATACCATATGACAGGGCTTATAATGATAGTTACTATTGTTCCCATTTTCTTCAAGACGGTTCTCCTCTAAAACCTTAATAAAACTGCTGTTTCTAGTTCAACCTCACGCTTTCGTACCTCAAAATTTGTCGAAACCCTTTGTTCCAGATATCTGGGCTTCTCAAGTAAATTTATACAATAGATTAAATTTGGCGGTCTTATTTTACGTACCGAAATATTTTGTGCCGGTTTTTTTGTTTTTAAAAGGAAATTTCCAAATCCCGGAGCACTCAGACTGAAGTTCATTGTATCATACGATACTACCAAGCAGAACTCCTTTTGGTGTAGTGGTTTTCTATTATGCTCGGGTGGGTATGGTTGCTGTTCCCCGTCCGGGCTTGAACCTGCACAGTTCGGGTTACGAGCGATCACACTACCACCCTTTTGTAGCCGGTTTCATAACACCGTCCTCTTAACCATGGTTCATGGTTCTCTTAACCATGGAATCTTTTTTTTTAACTGCGGAAAGCCTACGAAATAATAAGACACATTCTGTGGTGCATTATTAAGGCTGCTAAAAACTCGGAACAGCGCTGAAAATCCCGTTTGATGTGAAAGTGGTCATACCGAAAACAAACAAAATCTCACGTACAATTTTGAAGGATATCCAGAGCCGATTATTTTGACTTCCTTTCTTCAGAAGACTCTTGAGAGAAATCTGAACCTCTTTATCGAAGGCTCTCTCGTAAGAGAAGCAAATTTGTTGAAAGTTATATTTACTCAAGAAGTATGCAAAGTAAATGTCTCTTGAAATGCTAATCGTATTCTGGTACTTTATAAATATTACCTTCAGCAGAAGCTCCGCAATCAGCTAGTCCACTGCGAACCCATTTCTGAATAAAGTTATCTCAGCAATAAAGAGCAAAGTTCGTGCCACAGTGCAGATGATGTTACCATCACGCAAACTTAAGCGTCCACAAACCCTTGCAGGCACATATATTTTTTTGGGTTTTAATAGCATAGTATCGACCTAGATGGAACCTATGCACAAATTTGCACACCTTGACTATTAAACCAATATCTATCTACCTACGATTTTCAATAACAGAGAATACTAAAAAACTCGGCGAGTTAGATGTTCCAGTATCGCCGTCACTTGGGACATGACAGCTATTAAGTCAGCTCAAAGTTACATATATCGTCGTCCTCCTAAGATCACCGATTTCCTGCACGGTTAATAGGGGTTCAACCCTGTCCCGTACTACATATACTTCTGAACAGGGATGTATAAAAGCAATATATGTAATTTCACCCTACAGCAGTCTTCACTTAAGGGCAGTGTCTCTGATCACTGCGACTTTAAGGAGAATAATGCAACTAACGGGCTAGGTTTACAGTTCAGTAGAGACCGATCGACCTCAAAAATCTCTTGTCTTATTCCTTAGACCTCCCCAAAACTAGAGGTTGAGTATGATCTGTGTATGATTTGAGGAAGTAACCCTTCTTGGAAAATGTTTGAATCTGCCACTTGTACGTATCTGTGGCTAATGGCAGAACATGTTCTCAATAGTTTCATGAACTACCAGACATAGTCGGCATGCGTTCGAGAGCATTCTACAATATTTTCTTTCTATCTTATCAAAAGCATGAAATTGGTAGCACCCATCCAAAATCAAAGGCGCAAAATTCCTTCCGATCTGACGACCTAGGGCGCGCTAAAGCAAGCACGTTTGACTTGGACACGCTTCAGTTTAAGCTGCCCGGACTGGGTAAAGAAATCGAATGGCCTTTATTCATAAGGGTGACGAAAGATGTGAAAGGTTTTCGGATTATAGAAGTATTAGCTTTCTGGAGCTAGTTCGGTGTTCGGTAAAATGCAGACAATTGTATGATGGTTCAGTATCTTCTTTTGGTCTCGGTATGTGTATGTCCTCTATGATGCTCTTATTTCATTGCTAGGGCTATAGACAAAACTGTGCACCCGATGCATTGCTACCTCACTTTAAGAACGCGTACAATGTTAGTTGTTACGTGGCCTTTCGATATCAATTTTAGCGATCTGTCTTGGATCTATTGTATGTAGCTTTTCGATATGTGTTTGCGCTGCACCTCCCCAAGCTAATACGTCGCGATTTGTACTGCAGAAAGGCCAGCACAAACAGTGACCCCTTCAATCGTTAATGTTTGGCTCCCAAACGAAATGGCAGTCAATAGTAGCGCCTTCTATGTATCAACCATTTCAATATCTTCACAACTGAACGCATTGACACTTCTATAGCTATTCAGCAAAACTTGTGACGCTGGATAATTTGGGCTCCAGATGTACATAAGTTTTGCTTTTGAGGCGTTAATCCCATTGCCGGGCATCATTTTCCAGCTTTATCGGACTCGCCTTGCATCAACCTTGCTGCTTCTTCTATGGATTGATGACACACAACAATTTCCGTGTCATCCTCGTACGCGAATGGAACATTTTTTTTAAAACAGTTCAGCATTTCATTAGTATACAAGATGAAAAGTAGAGTGCCCAGTTTGCTACCTTTTGGAAATCCATATAGCACTCTGTAAGCACTGTTGCAGCAATTTTTGATTCTCACATGAAAGGTACTCTCTGCCAAGAAGTCTATTATCCAGTATGCCAGCTTAACTCTTTGTACTGCATCGATAAATTTGTTGTGATCGAGGGTATCAAATGTTTTGCTGAAGTACAAGAACAAAACTAGGGTGTGATGACGTCTGCCACATGCCACACTACACAGGCAAATTTGGTTCTATTGCACGAAAAGTGGCCCGGTCGTTTAATTTCGAGATCTGGCCACCAAGATCGTGTGATCTAACCCCGTTGAATTTCTTTTTGTCGGCCTATGCTAAAGATCGTGTCTATGCGGACAATCCTAAATCTTTAGAGCACTTAAAAACCACCATCCGTCTAGTAATGGCCGCAATACAGCCAGAAATGTTCCGAAAATTCATCAAAACCTCACAAGAAGCCATTTAACCGATGTTTCATTCCATACATGATGGCATAGTCAAAAATTGAAAGCAGTAAACAAAATTATAAATTATATAAAATTAAAATCCTAAAGCACAAAATTAATAAACGTTAACCGCACCCAGTCTAGATTTGTAGTATGGTCAGGCTTGGTAGTACCTACATATGTATATCTTACATACTAAAATCTTCATGTCAAAGTTATTAACTTTAGCTTCTGAGTCAGTCCATTGCTTCATGTTAAAGCACGTTAACACTTCATGTCTCTATTGACATAAATATATTTTTTATTTTAACTTGAAATGTCAAACCATCGCCAGATTGGGGAAATGACTATATGTATATACATAGACCTGACATCTAAAAACATTCCAAAACATTCACTAGTAGGTAGATATCATGCCAACTAATCCTACCGATGTCAAAAGCTTTCAATGCCAGCCAACGTTTTTTTTTTTACCGCCAAATCTAGGATAAATGTCAAAAAAATTAATAGAATCACTTTCGCTATAAAAATAGCTCATTCGACCATTCGAAAACAGGTTTCCAATAATTAATTATGTTCTTCATAATTTATTCAGACCGATCCTCGAAAAAAGATAAGCTGCCAAACCACTACAATCAGGAACCCGACTCTTATTTCCTTAACGTTTACTTACTGTAAAAGAGAGACCTAATCAGGTCTATTCACATGGTTTCATCACACTTTTTTACTCGTCCAATTAGCCGAAAAGTGCTCCCAAGTCAAGTCGACAATAAATCGTTGGATTTGTTCGCCAAAAAAAAAAAAAATTCCATCCCATGTCATAAAAGGGACCGCATAGTGTTGCATCTGCAATTTCACCACCACACAAACAAAATTGTTTCACCCAACATCATCACTCTAAATAATTACATAAGGATTGCTCGCACAACAGGTGCTTGTTGGCCTGCGTTGGCTTTTGGGTGGCTTGGTCCGGCAATAAAGCCGGTTATATTATATCCGTCCATACACATGCGAAGTAAACTACAAGAAGACGGTGAGACATTTTTACGATGACCTCGAAACACTATGCCAATTACGTACGCGACTGGACTATGCTGGTATGGTGTTCCTCGATGAAAATGAAGAAGAAGAAAAAGAAGAAGCATAAGATACATACCATACCACCACGATGGCGATACGACTACGACAAAATGTTGATCGAAAATCCATTAGATAATTAATGACAACAATAGCAGAAGCTGGTAAAACCGGCGTACATATTTCCAAATTCCCGCTGAAAAAATCGAGATGAGTGTGTGGCGGGCGTACCACGTGTATATAATAACTGGCCAGTGGTCTCCACTGTTCAGTTCAAAGTTTACTCCATCCGCGAACATCACTTATAGTCCTACCGTGAGCCAAATACACACTCTGCAAATTATGTTCCGATTTGTGCTTATCGTATGCGCTGTCAGCGCTGTTGCCCTTGCCCTACCCGCAGTGAGTGAAAATATTTTTTAATCTTTTTTTTTTTTTTTTTAATATTAAATTCAGTTTTTGTTAATATAAAAATGTTTGAATTGTGTTAAATAATCTAGGAACGTACGCATTTCGGGCGTTTTGTCGACCGATCCATATCGCATCTCTCAAAAGCGCTGCACTTAACGTTGCCACAATAGCTTCCAGTGCTGCCAGAGTCTGCAAATTAAATTTAAATAAGTCCAACAATGATTGATAAAATTTTGTGCCATACTTACTCTTACTACTAAATGGGCTAGTGTCAGATCCAGAATTGGTCAGAACATTCGGCTGCGCACAGGAGCGTCCATTGCACAGATTCGGACAGCATTTGCCTCCGATGGCACTACATTCACTATCGTGCAAGCATTTCGGGGTGCAGTTTTGCACTTTTGAAGATGATGGACATTCTGAAAAGATTAATCATTCTATTGAATGTGTTTCAAGCCACTCTTATGACGATCTTACCCGCTGCTGTTGCGAAAGACACGCAGAAAATAATCACTGCTAAGCAAATTACGAGTTTCACTGAAATTAAATCACAGATTAAAGTATGAGTTGTATTAGTTATAATAGACTTTACCCATAATGAACGTCTTATTTCTTCAACTTTGTCGCACAGACTGATTCTGTTTTCAGAGGATTGTTGCCGCTTGATTACTCCCTGTGGTGGTTTTTATACAGACGTAGATGTAGTGGATATGTTTTGTATCTTCCAATTGAGACCAGTTAAGTGGCAGTGTGAAGTCATCACCTTTACACTGATTAATCTTTTTACAAGTGAGGGCGCGTATAGCCACAGGCAGAAAAACCAGTTTAAGCGCCATCTAATCGTTAAATTTATTTATTCCAGTTATGAGGACAATAGAGCTATATATTTACAAAAAACAAAAAGGTCAACAAGGGGACGGGTACTATACATGCCTTAATCTGTTTTGCATCTTCGGATTGACACGAAAATTTCCTCATAAATTTGTCTGACTGTCTGGCAATTAGCCAGGCAATTACTTTCAGAGAGATTTCTCTTTTAAGTGATTAATGTTTCTGGAACTCTCACAATCTATAGACGTATGCAATGCGTGCGTTTGGTATACGGTTCAACTACGAGTATGCATGTCTCTGAAGCAAGGCACTCAATGTTGCCACAAGTGGTTTAACTAGAAAACAGAATCAGTACTAGAATTTTAACTGCTTTGACGTATCTACTTTTCCAATGCAATTGCAAGAGATATGCAGAAAATAATAACTTCTAAGGAAATTACTAGTTTCACTGAAACTTTAGTAAGCATAGAAGTCTTAAAGCCCTTTTTTAGTTTGTTTCTTCAAACGTACAATACTGACTTATTGTTTTTTTGAGGGGTGTATGGTGATTAATTTACAGATACAAAACTACACAGATATATGCCTTAATCTGTTTCCATCTCGAATCTCCGACTTAGAATGTAGATTTCCGGAGAATGCAATTTAAACGCTTCACATAAAATTAATGTGGTTTTGGTAAATTAAAACAGAACACTAGTGCGCATTATAGCAATTATAGTTGTTAGAATAATTGACGTAAGTTTTCTCGAAGAAATTAATTACTTCACAAACGGCCAAGTAAATATTGAAACAAATGCATAGCTAACAAACTATTTCATTTCAATTTCAAGGTAGTTTAGCACATTTTTTTGCTTCTTTCATTAAAGAAAAAGTTTAATAGGCTGTGTGCAAAACTACAGGGTTATCACTCAGTTGGTGACTAATAAATATAAGTCTTTGTATAAGCAAATTTAAATAAAATGCATTTGCATATAGTTCCGTTCTTTTGTTTTGAACTTGTGCTTGCCAAACTTTACAACCTTGATATTAGAAAATATGTGTATGTAGCTACCAATGAGCCTTGACATAACCCCGGAGTGTTGCTTAACCCTCTCAAGAAAATGTTACTACATTGCCTTCCTACAAAAAATACTTTGCTCTACAAATGTTTTCTTCTGTCAGACAGTTGTTCGATGTTCGAGAACAAAAATCATATTCGAAAACAGAATTTCGTCGAATAAAATATTTTTTATCTTCAACGACCGTGGGTTCGAATCTCAGTGGCGCACGAATTTGTTTGTTAGTATTACGCTTATAAACTTATCATATGAAGTGCTTTTAATTGTCTGTCTAGCCTTAGAAATAAAGCAATTTATAGACGACTTTTAACTAAAAGTTAACTCTAACTTTAAAGTTGTAGAAATAAACTTTACAATTCCACTAATTTCTGCTCTAATCCAGAAAATAGTTAGACTCGACTCATCAGTATTAATGAGAGAGAATAAATAATTTTCCGACCCAACTACTTGGCTATGAAAAAACTTGCTGCATGTCAAAAATCGTACGCGTAATTGAAATGCATTCTCATTTCTTTGAATCTCTGAGATTTTAGTCTCTCAATTTGTGAACTTTGACTTACGACAAGTTTTAACACAAATAGTGCGCGAAATGACCTAATGTCTGAATATAAAAGAAGAAAAGCAGACAAGTGTCATATTTAAGTTATTAAACCGAATTCACAATTTTGAATATTCAAAAACGACTAACGTCGACTTTTAACATATTTATTTCTAAGGGTCCTAGTTTTGCAAAATATAATTTTATGCACACCTGCTGGGCCTTAACTTTTGATTATATCTTTAGTATTAGCGGCGATATGTCTATCATGATGCCAATCATAACTCTGTTCATTTCAACGTTGATAGTTTTCTAAAATCAAATTTCATCAAAATCCCTTCGTTGGTTGAGTTAAGCGTCTAACCACCCATGCCATCCCCCCTAGCCCCACCCTTCATACTAGACCTTAGAAAAGTGTTATCAAAATTGATGAACTACATTTAGTACAAATTGGGGGACAAACAAACAGACAAAAGGATAGAAAAAGTTCCAAAATGGGTCGAGATATTATCAGTAAATCACAAAAAAGGGTGGTAGCCATGGTCTAGTAGGTAGTGTGATTTCTTCTAACCCGAATGACGCAGGTTCGAGCCCCAGCGGGGAAAGCAACCAAGAGCCATCAGAGCATAAAAGAGAAAAGAGTTTCTTCAACCTGTACTTCCACCAAAATGGGTTTTTTGCCTGGTCCAGGCTTAATGGACCAAAAATCAAATCGAGACTTCAAAACAAACAAAATATGTACGAATAATAAATTTAGCTCGTAAAATCTGGCACCATACCATCATTTTGTGGCACTTTCTTTTCATTATTTCGCAATGAACTCATTTCAATGACTGTATTTGATTGTTACAGCTTTCACAAACAAAAAAATAAATGTCTTGAATATTGTAGAGTACTTTGCTGGTTCACCAATCAGCCACAAATAATTTGGCTTTGTGCTCGATTACAACGAGAGTCATTCTACGTTTCAACAACTCAAGAGTCAAGAGCATTCTTCTGAATCCACAACATATGCCAATGGCAACTATCTAAATCTAGAACAACGAGTTGACTTAATTTTGTGGTCACGACCTACAGCCCCATACACAAAGAGACGCAAAACTTAATTTTGTATTCATAATTCAAAAGTTTACGATTTTTGCTTGGAGAACACTTCTAATTAACACTTTCCTTTTTGATATTAAAAATGCCGTGAAACTTTTATTTTATTTACCAATTTATGCCTAATTAACAACTATTCACAGCCCCAAGGTAGCTCTGAAGCCGCCCATGTGCGTCAAGCTCCACAGGATCCAAGCATCTCATCCGACAAAGCTCAAGCGGAACTTGAACGTTTCCAAAATGAAAACGCTCACTATTCGTTCGATTCTGCCGTCAATGATGACATCAACGATCATGCTCTACAGAGGTCAGAAACCCGTGATGGATCCAAAGTAACAGGCAAATACTCCTACAGTGATGGTTTTGTTCGCCGAACTGTCCACTATGTCGCCGATGAGAATGGTTACCGTATTGTGAAGGAGGAAACTCAAGAAATTGGCAACGGTCCAGTATTCAACCCTGACGGTCAAGCTGATATCTCTGGATCACAAATTGGAGCATACTCCATCAAGCTGAATCGTGACGATGAAGAGAAGCACTACAAGGAAGTCAAGGGACAATAAGACCGCGCCAACACGCAGAAGTACAAACAACCAACTCTCTGTATTAGACTGAAATCATTTTGACTTAGTTGTAAGATTGTAATAGTTTTATACATATGAATGCAAATTAAATGTGCATAAGTTTACTTGTAAACATTTATTTCACAACGTGCTATAACATCAAGAAGAAGTTTTTTGTTTGTTTGTTTTCATTGGAAAAACACATAATTATGTGACTGACGATCTTGACCCGTGATAGCTTTACATCTCATTGTGTACGGTGACATCACACTCGCCGTTGACGGAACTGTTGCTGCTGGTGGATATGATAAGTGCCTTCTCGGAATCGGTCAGATTGATAAATTTATTTTTGCTTTTCAGTTCGTCTTGTATTGAAGAAAGGAGGTCAGGAGACTTTGGGCGTTTTTCATTCTGAATTGTGAAGCTATTAGTGGTAACCTCTTCACTCAAGTGGCTTACAGTCGGTTCGAGCTCCTTGTGTTCGCTCTTTTTCCTGAGTCGCTTTGAGCCCTTGGTAATCAACATTACCGCCGGTGATTCATGTGACAAGGCTTGAATGACTGTCTTTAGAAGTCTGGGTGGCGTTTCAGGTGTCTTGGGATTACCAATCACCACATCTGCCTGCATGGCACTGCGTCGTGCTTCTTCGCGTTCTCGAGCAGCATTCTTGCGCATCAGGCTTCTCGCTCGCTTCTTGAGAATGGCTTGTGCATTCGGATAGTAAACAATAACTTCATTCAAATCGGACTTTGACAAAACGAAAAGATTAGCATAACCCTTAGAACGCACATCTGCTGTTCGGCGGTCAGCTCCATTTATACCAAGTAAGCTAATCTCTCCAAACACAGAGCCTTCGGAGAGTGTGGCAAGAACAATTTCGTTGTTAGGACCTCCCATCACTTGAACCTGTCCCAATTTTATAATATACATCTCACGACCTACTTCACCCTTGCGACAGACATAATCTCCTGGCAGGAAAGTGACAGCTCGAAGCTTCAAGACCAAATCTCGAAGAAGTGCCTCTTCACAATCGGCGAATAGTTGAACCTTTGAGAGGGTTTGAATGTGTACAGAGATGGCGATGTCTGTCTTGAGATTAATAGGGAGTGAATCCAAAATGTTGCTTTCATCTAAAAAGGAGGTTAATCAGAAAGGAGAGAGGAAATTTGAAATATAAGACTCACCTAAGGTTCTTTGTTGATCCCAGGTAAATTTAAACCACATTTTTACCCTTCTCTGGACTTCACCAGGTAGATTCAAACGTCTCATATACTCGAGAGTTTCGTCTTCAAGCTGGCGATATTCGTTCTTGTTTCTGGTTGCTGTCGAAATGATATCACGGATTTGACCTATAAGCAAGGCGAAGACGAACACACCCATCAACCAAGCCGCTGTCATAAACACATATTCTCCTTCCTTTTCGGGTTTCGGGTTCTTTCCTATTTGGAAAGGATATATAATTAAAAATTTTAATTTTAACACTCAATCTCAGCCAATACTTTGGAAAAGCTTAAACTAATAGAAATAAAAACCTGAAAATGCGATGGACTAGCATTTGCTAGTGCTTACTAGTATGTGCCAGTATTTCCTTTTACCTACTAGTTTCAGTGCAGAATGTTAGAATTGTTTCAATCATGATTTAGTATCCCGAAGTTTTTCTTAAATATAAAGACAATACTAAAGTATTTTTAAGTACTACAATCTAACTTTAGATGGCGCTACAGACCGGGGGAACTAGCTAGTTGTTTCCCATGCTTCTTCTACAGTTTAAGTACCTGATATATTATAAAGTCGATAGATCTTCTAGAAACTTTAAGCAGTGAGCAACATAAATGTACTCTACTCGCAGAAATGGTTGTGGTAAACATCGTATTTAATTATTTGAAGATGGCTATCTTACGCGGAACGGTGTTACTAAAAGCGTATATTTTTAGACAGGGCTCTGCTGAACAGTTGCCAGGTGAGGCTAAGTTCGGAATATTTACCAGTTGGAGTTAGGTTCGGAAGAGTGGAGGCTAAGGTTCTGCTTTACGTACACGACCTTGCTATACTGGCTGACGAACTTCTCTTACTTCAGCTGCAAATTAATAGAGTCATTGATGTCACGGACTGGTCACTGATTTGTATCTGCTCATGTTTCGCACACGGTGCTACGCAAATGCAACTACAATTTCTATTTGGTAGGCTGAACTGGGGGTTATTTCTTCACTGAGAGGCTGGGGTCAAACCGTTTCATCAGTGAACGGATAGGCAATCGTACTAACGAAAACTACGTGATACGTCATACGAACGATCTAATTGGAACTATGGCATACAGTCGCTCATGGTACGTTTTTTTTTATGTAAAGTGAGGATTGTACTAGAAGAAACGTCAAATATTTGTAATTTGGATTTGTGTTGCGAGCAGATCCCTTTATTTTGTATTTACTTTCAATTTTATAAATTAAGATGGTGACTTTGTGATAAAAGCAATCATGTCTTTAAAAAAGATCTAGAACCAATTTATTATGTACGCCTCGCAAACCGATCACCAAAATGTAGGCACACATACACAAGCTACAAGCTAGTGACTTAAAGTCAGGTTTCTTTCTTTTTTGTGTAGCCTCGTATGCGAAGTGCCTAAGTCGAAAATTATGACGAAAATTTTAATTTCTGATCCATCAATTGGGAAGTGAATCTATGATGGTAGAAAAGCAGTTCAAATGTTTACTGTATTTCACATCCTTATCCTACGATATTGATCTAGGTCATGTAGTTGTTATATAATTATTATAGCATAGCCTTAACGTCAAATGTCAACCTAATGTAGAGTAAGTTCTCCGGTAACATACATGTTTATATTACTTTGAAACTTAGAATCCTTGATACAGACGCTTGTTTGAAGAGGAAATTATTTCCCTCCTGTCCGACTGTTTAATCGTAATACACGTGTGGCCCATTCTACACATGCGTGTATAATACTCTAGAGCTTAGTATCACACGCACCACTCACCGTAGGAGATCGTTCTTAAGCCGTTCAACACGAATGTGAAGTAATAGTATTTCAGTATTTAAAGAAACCTACGATTGGCAAAGATTTAAAATTAACGCGCATCCCTACCTCTCCACTCTTTGATTCTTTCCTATGTCCGTACCTTTTCCTTTCACTCCATCACTGGGTTTTGCAAACTTCAAAGAACATAGTTCTAAGTTCTGGAGAACATTGAAAACCAAACAAAATATATATATTTATAACGGTCGGGCCACCTACTGGCTTCTTCTTAAACTACATGTTACTTTGACACTGACAGCTCTCTTGCGCTCACAAAATTGACAGAAATATAGTAACATATCTCCGCGGTACGAAATGAATCGATTTACGTTGGGAAATATTGAAAACTTATTCCCAAAGTGAGTGCTGTGCTGCCAAAACAGTGCGAATTTTGAAAAGAAATTGTGAAGAAAAAGACTTTGTGAAGAAAGTTCATGAGATTGGCATGCTAATTGATAACACAAGTAATATTGTGTTCGTCCTGTGCGCTCAGCCGGGAATATTACTGCTGTTGCCGAAAGTGTGCGCCTTAACCCGAGAACAATTATTGGCCCATTTTTCTTTGAAGATGAAGTTAGCAACAACGTTATGGTCAATGGAGAGCGCTACAGAGGCATGATAACCGACTTTGTTGGCCAGACACTAAGGAAATGAATTTGGAGGATATTTGGTTCCAGCAAAATGGCGCTACGTGCCATACATGCCATCCAACAATGGATCTTTTGCACAGTAAGTTCCATAATCGTGTAAGCAGCCGTTTTGGTGATGTTGCTTGGCCTCCCGCTGTACTTTTTTTTGGGTGGGGTGCCGTTAAAGATCGATGTTATGCTAACAATTTACAAACGATTCAGGCACTTAAGCACAATGTTGATCAAGCTATTCGTGAAATAGAGCCCCGAACCATCGAAAATATGCTACACAATTGGGTTAACATGATGGGCTACTGCCAAGCCAGCCGCGGCAGCCATTTAAATGAAATTATTTCCAAGCATTTCGAAATACTAGAGGTTACTCGATGTTTCTCGCTAATTGTCGAAGATATTAAATGATCGTAAAATACTTCGACTCATTCATTACGGCCCACAAATTATGGCATCGACTATTCACAAAAATTTAATGCAAACGTCCTCAACATTATCCTTACCAATTGAAGTCGCCGTTTTAGTTGCGAATGCAAAACATCGTACATACGGATGACCTTTTCCACTAAATACCCATCGATTTGTTCCAAGGCCTAAAATGAAAACAACCATAACATACAATTATCGGAAAGAGCTGCAAGCTGTAAGGCAACGTATGATTAGCATATCAATCACACCGTCAACTCACTTACCTTGGTACGAACTATAAGCGTAATACGAACATGCCGTCAGATGTATCATATAAAGCATGTAGGTCAATGTCTTTGCAACTCGGACCTAAAAATCAACAGAAATCGAAAATAAATACCAATTTATGATTTATTGCCTAACTTACAAAATGCGGTGATGAGATGACACGATCGAGGAGTTTGAAAACCTCCCAGAAGCTCTGAATCTTTAGGAATCTTGGAAATCGCCAATACACCGCATCAGTCCCGAACTTGAAATAAAGTAAGTCCAGTGGGAGGAGTGACAGCAGATCCAACTGGAATTCAAAATGTCGTTAGATACATAGTCACAAAAAAATAAATGTCTTAAGTAAGACTTTACCTTAAATTGAAGTTTCCTCATGTAGTTCTTTCGTGTAAGGTTCTTGTTCTTTACCCAAAAACCCTCAAAGAGATACATGACACGATGCTTAAAGAACACCACATCCAGTAGATAGATTAAATCAGCACAAAAGTCACAAATAAGCCAAGCGTTAGTGTTTTCGGGAGTCTGAAAGGGAAACGTGGCCCGTAGTGGTATAACCCAAGCGTTGTAGAGAAAACTTATGGAAACCACACAAAGCCAGGAGATGTATATTTTTCCCTGCGGATCGAGGGTTTTCTCATCGTTATTACTGCCACAAAGGCTGGAACATTGCCAAAGGCTAGACTGCGGATTGTCTGCCTCGAATTGCCGGCGATTGTTTTTGTTTACAACTTTTACGTTTGAATGGTTATCGCCTTTGTTGGGCTGTTTTGTTGTGGAAACTGGTGCCGAAGGTGGTGGTGGAGATGGTGAGCTTGCACTACTGGATGGGGTCGGTGGTAGCTCTAGTCGGGATTTGACTTTATTTGCACGAGCCGTGAATCTCCGCACTAAGTGACGCACTTGATCGCGCAAGAACTGTTGTCCATCAGAATCAAGGCTGCAAGTGAAAAGCTGTTATAGTGCAAACTAAACATTCAAAATTAGAAACAACATTTATATCTAAAAAAAATCGAGAGCTGTATTTTGTACAAAACCTCGCCAAACATTAAATTTCACCAATTGAGGGAGTTCAATATTAGGGAGAAGCAAAAGTATGCGAATGGATGTCATCTGCATCTTAAAACTTGTCAAATGTCAAATAACATGATATACTGTCAACTGCTTCTCATTTTCAGAGTATGCGAATCCTTTTTGTGAGAATTTTTGCATACGTTCAAATGAAAACAATATTATTAACCATTAGCGTGCCTCAAAAATGAGAGAGCCGGAGAGTGAGTCATTTTATTTGACTTTTGATAAGTTTCAGCACAACATCCATTCTCGTACTTTTGCCACTTTCTGAGACTTAACACTCTCAGTGCTGGTTTTTATTAGACTTTTCTCAAACGGAGCTGACCCACCACTTAATATGTGTGACGTGTGGCAAGTTTCTTACTCAACAAGTACGCGAATCTTCACAAAAGTGCTTTAAATGTTCGAAGAATTAGAATTACTCAATTTTGTAAATTTGACGTTTAGCAAATTTCTTACACAAAAAGTACGCGAATGTACTAATGGGCCTATCTAAAATCTGTACATTCGGTGCAATATCGAAATTCTATTCAGACATACCTTCCAGGGATAGATCGATTGATGGCGTTCGCTGGATCGTTCGCAGCATCATTAACCACAACTAAATCGCTTTCAAGTACACTTTCCTGCATCTCGGGAGTGTTCTTCTCTTCGTTGGCCATGTCGGGAGACTCATTATAGCAAATCTGAACATCCTGTTCATCACAATCTACTTCTTCCACTTCCACTTCCTCTGCTTCCTCCATGGGCTGTGAGCAACTATCGAATGTTTCCTCAGTGGTTGGCGATTCCTCTTTTCCTTGCTCGACATCTAATCCCAGAGCCCTGCCTGTACCTTCGTACTCTTCAACCGGCACCTGTCCTGGCAGTAAACACTCGTTCAAAACCTTTCGTACACTCTCGGGGCTGACTAGTGGTTTTTCGTTCTCGTACTTGAGGATATGCTTAACCAGTGCATGGGTACTCTCAATATTCGAAGTATTTTGCTCCGCCTCAAGGCATCCAATTTTTCCATTTAGAAAATACAACTTTGAGTTGAGAAACCTTGGACTACCCGGTTTGCTCCTTTTATTCTTCAAAGAATTAATTTTATAAGTTGGACCTTTTTGTGAATTTCTCCTTGAGGATGGTGAAGTCTTTTTCGATGGACTAGGGGTTTTATTTTCCTTATTCGGACTGGAGATCTCAGCCGATCGTCTACGTTTGTCCTCCAATTTTCGACGTTTCTCCCTCGCATAGAGCTCCTTATCACGTTCCTTCTCCCGTCGTATGATATTCTCGGTGACAGTAAGAAAATCTTCAATTTCCTTGATATCCTTCGAGATTTCTTCCAAACTCTTTCGCACCGATGCCTCCTTTTCACTTGGCGATGAGTACTTCACCTCAAAGCCCTTGGAATTTATCACATTTCTCATAAATGGATGTCGTTCTATGGTCTCCGAAAACATCGGCGAAATGGACCTGTTCGCACGTGTGGGCGGTGGTGAGGTCATCTTTCGAGCGGCCTTCCGAAAGTCCTCGTATGGAAAATTCTCCAAAATATTCGGCGATGACTTCAACAGAGACTCTGACTCGCAGCCCAGGGGCTATGCAAAGAATGCATTTAAAACAAATCAAATCAAGTGAATTACACACGATATAATCCAATCACATCACTTAGTGCTACAATACTAAAACCCATTGTCGATTCCAACTGAAACAACCTACTAGATTCATTGACCATACACACGTTGTGCTAGAGCTATTCGCATGTTTCTGCGATATAAACAGAAACAACGACGTGCGTCACGTCGCTATTGGACGCCTGTACGTGTTCTGGCTATCAAATGCATTAATCGGAGGTTTAAGTAATAACTTTATTTTTTTTTTTTTGCTTACACATGAGCCACAGGCAGGTGTAGTTTAATTTCGGAATCGATGATGAGTCGAAGTCGTAGTAAGGATGTTGAAAAGAATGCGTCCAAGGACTGTTACTCACCTTTCGCAGCAATCCAACGTTATCCATCGTCCAAGTTTATGATCTTTTAGATGTAAGTTAACTTAGGGTCTCTTGCTATAACGTCAGCTGAAAAGATTGTAATTAACCTGTTTTTATTGCCGCATTTAATTGCTAAGGATGGTAAACGTGAAGAAGTTTGTATGGCTTAACAGCGATTAGGCGAAACCACTTAAGGAGATCATTATGAGCCATAAATTATTATTCAAAGAAGAGATTCAAGTTTTGATTGGAAAGCGTTAGAGTTACCAGCCTTATTCGTGGTATTTTAAACCAATAAAGAGATGTTCCGCTTAAATGAGCCAGAAGGCAGATAATATCTACTTTTCCAGATACTTATCCAGTTGAGTTCAGTTGCCTTTTTCGTAGAAATCATTGACAACAATCGGTCTACAATAGTTATTCTATTCGTTGATAGTTTTTATCAAGTCTACGAGTAAGTCGTTAAACAATTGTGCGAGAGAAGAATTTAAATTATGTTGCCATGGATATAATATGTATTCTTTCTGCTCAAATGTGGTATCTATTTTCTATTGCAAATATTGGTAGAACACTGAATTATCAGCAAGTCTGTTGTCAGGCCGTATTTGTCTATAAGAAGAGTTGGCAGTTTCTATTTAAATTGTTCGAATTCTTTATGTACAATTAAAATAGAAAAAAATCAAAGAAATTGCGAAAAAACCAACTTAAGCAAGGTAGAAGAGATCAGGCAAGATTTGGGACGAAACTAAAAGTCTAGTCAAAGTCGATATACCAATGTCTATGCGCCAACTGACACACCCTGACCACTGCTTTACTTACAATGTCGTAAAACTCATCAGTTTATTGCTTACACTTGAGAGCTATAAAACTGTCAGGACCGATAAGGATACCTTCCTTACTTGAAGCCTTTACAAAAGACTGAAAATGAATCTGCAAATACCGCCAATGAAACAGCTTTTCAGCTTCTGTAAGCAAATATAAAACAAATCGAAAAACACTAGCCGAACATTTACAAATAGGCTAACAACATGTTAAAAGTCCCTTAGCTTTTCTGCGACAAACAGCGAAACTCTTTGCTAAAGATCCCCTTGAACTGAAGACGCATTCGAGTGATTTTTATTCCGAAAGTTGGAGAGCGTGGACATGAATCCGCGAAGGATTTCCGGCCCACTAGCTTTTTTTTTTCTAACTTAAGACGCTGGAATGTATCTTAGAAGCTCACGTAAGAAGAATTTCGAAACTTCCTCACTATCCGAGTTCCAGCACGCGTACACCAAGGGGAGATATATAGAAACGGCACTCCATTAAGTGGTGCAAAGGATTGAAAAAACCATTCACTACAAACAATATACCCTTCATAGATATCGAAGAACATCCTAGCGAAAGTGATTCAGGAAGCTCTAACCGAGTTGGATTTTATTAGTCACTGGCTAATATCCATGCTAAAAACAGAATCATTCAGTCAAACCTAGGTAATTTCATTCTTACCCAATTCGTGGACAGCGGTACCCCTCAAGGTGGAGTTTTATCACCTCTTCTATAGCTTATAGTAATAAACCAAATCCTGTCAAGACTTGACGATGTGAAGGTTGTCGGATATGCGGTTGACGTGGCAATGTTAGTATCGGAAATGTTTCCTTCACTGATTAGTACAGTCATGTTAGGCATGTTGGATAAGATAAACACTTGGGCCACTAGTTGTGGACTCAGTGCCAATCCAAACAAAACTAAAATACCGGCCTTTACGCTTCCGCGGCTAAACTACCAATTATTTCGTTAATCCTCCAATGTTAGGTTTTTAGGAGTCATGCTAGACCCAAAGCTCAACTGAAAATTAAACATCGAACAACGAGTGAAAAAAGCATGCATAGCTTTCTACGCTTCCAGTTAAACCTTTGGTAAGAAGTGGGAACTTCGACTGAAGATGGTCTTATAGATGTATACAGCGGTAATAAAGGGTGTCACAAAATTCACACAAGATTTGAGTTTTGCAAAATTTTTTTTGCGTTGGATTTTTTTCTTTGGTATATTTTGAAGTCTATGGTTTGTGCTAACAAACACACGACCACCCACGCCTTAAAGGAGCAAATTGAGCACCCTTCACATTCAATACTTGCGTGTGGGTCACTAGAGTGATAAGCAAAGTGCAAAGAACGGCCGCCATGAGAACATGTCCGACGAAAACTCTGAATGTGCTTCTGCAATTTCTACCACTTGACTTCCATATTAAATACATTTCAACATGTAGCGCGGTTAGACTCAGAGAATAAAAGAATCAGGTCTACTAGACCGTACGGACACGGTCATTACCAGCACAACTGGGGAAAACTCTGACCGATTACACCATACCCAAACTGAATTTTCAACACAACTTCACATTCAATTTTCCATCCAGAACAGACTGGGGAAGAGGTGTCATAAAGTCAGCCATTTACACCGACGGTTCTAATATGTACTGTGAACACTGAAAATATGAGTATCCTTTCGCCTTCTCACTTCATTCAATGTCTTTCAGGCGGAAGTTCTGGCAATACGTGAAGCGTGTCGGATAATAAGACGCAAGTCTATACCCTACCCCTGCTATCAACCCCATGATTTCAACAACATAATCTTCCCAGTTGGTGGAACAGTTTATGGAAGAGTTTTCGTCGCTAGGTTGTCGGACTAAAATCAATCTTCTCTAGGTGTCAGGTCATAGCAACATAGGCGAGGAGGAGCAAAATAAGCGAGGAGGGCGTCTGCCCTTAACAGATTCCCTATAGAGGTAGTCCTCGTTTCGATGGAAACTGTTAAGAGCGGAATCTTTTCACACTTTCTATTAGCAGCCAACAAACTACAACTACAACTGTGCCAGAACACAGGAGCTTGAGGAAAGGACTCGGGTATACGCTGCAAGAATTATAGCATCTAAACTGAGCATCACTTTTAACACACACTGCCGCAGTTGTAAAAATGCAAATGAGAAGGAAACTATCTCCCACTTACTCTGCGGGTATCCAGCTTTAAGTAGAAACCCGACATCAAACTCTAAGCGAACCATTTTTCGACAACCTTAAAGAAATTTCAGAGAAAAATATCGCAAAGTTGATCGATTTATTGAATGCCACAGGATGGCTTTGAAACCATTTCCTTTCAAGAACCTATTAACACTATCTAACAAATAAAGTCACGCGAGTGACTATTAGGGTTGCAGGATAGTACGTAGCAGCAACCATTCCTACCTACCTACCGAACCTAATTAAAAATTGGCTTTATTATCACTAAATAATGTAGGTTGTAACATAGGTACTGCTCGTTTTTTTCGGGGGTTATTTTCCAATTGCCATAAAATGCACAAAATCAATTTAATGCTAAAACCGTTATTGAAATTAGTATTCGGGATATATTTTTCATTCAGTCTGCAAATTGCGTTGTGTTAACATCATTCTAACTGAATTTTGAAATGGATAGAAGTGAAGCCACCCGAAAAATCCAAAATGTGTATGGTGAGGGTGTTTTCAGTGAGTCCAAGTGTCGACGTTGGTTTTCAAAGTTTAGAAATGGCAATTTTGACCTAAAGGATTAACTTCGCTCAGGTTAGCCAAAAGAGCTAGACGATGAGCTCCTGAAGTCCACCATCGAAAGAAATCCCACTGTTACAGTAATGGAACTCTCAAGCAAACTCAACTTAAGCCATATAACCATCCATCGACAAATGACAAATATGGGAAAAGTAATAAAGTTGGGAAATTGAGTACCACACCACCTATCGCAAAACAATCTTCAGCAAAGAATCGAAGCTTGCACTGCGCTTCTGTCGCGTCACAATCAAGAGCCATTTATGAACCGGATCATTACCGGAGATGAAAAATGGGTTCTTTACAATAACATTAAACGTCGCCACCAATGGCTTAGTCCAAAAGACAGACCAGCACAACATCCCAGAGATGGACTTCACCCGCTCAAGGTGTTACTGTGTTGAGGGAATAATCCATTTTGAGCTGTTGCCTCATAACCAGACTATCACCACAGAACTCTACTGTCAACAGCTGTGCAGATTAAAGTCAGCACTAGAGCAGAAATGGTTAATCGAAGGGATGTTCTATTCCATCAGGATAACGCTCGCCCTCATGCAGTTGGGACCACCTGCACACAGTTACAGGAGTTCGGTTGGGAAAAAATGTTGCATACTCCTTATTCTCCAGATTTAGCACCTTCAGATTTCCACTTGTTCCGAAGTGGAAAAATCCTTTCTTGATGGATAAAATTCTAGATCTCGGGATGATGTCCAAGAGGCTCTTGGAGTTTTTTTTTTCGTCAAAACCAAATAATTTGTTTAGTGACGGCCTGAAGAAGTTGCCTGGGAGGTGGGCAAAAGTGTTGTCTAATGAAGGAAATTAAATTGACTAAATTTTTGCATTTGGTGCAAATTATTTAACATTCAACAATCGCGCAATACTTATGTTGCAGCCTGTTATTTGTAAGCAATTCTGTGTTTATAGTATATGAATCTGTGATATGTAAACGAGAAGAAAAATTAACCTCGAAAACAATGAAAACTGAAAATCTGGGCACATAAAATGATCCATTCTATAAAAATTGTAAATAAGTTGAAAGAAAATTGGGCTAGACTATACCCCTCCGCCTAATTTGCTCGATAAGTCTGCTAAGTTAAATTTTTTTAGTGCGCGAAGAAGTATTGGAAGATTCTGTATAAATCAGAAGGAAAATATTCTCTGCATGATCCTGTATTTTAAAATTCAATAATTCGGTTGCTCTTCTGTGTAACGTGCTATAAGGCTGCAGTGTTTTAATTTTCTAAGAAAATCCAATATCTTCGTAAGGGTAATGGTCTGTGCAACACCCTGTACTCCGAAAATCTAGAATTTAAAAACTTAAAAAGTAGAAAACAAGTGGAAAAATCCATAGTTGAACCATCATGAAATTTCAAATCACCTCTTTTTTCCACTTTTTTCAATCTTTAGTGCTTTTTGATATTTTCAATTACGGAATAGATTTTATTTCACCGGTGGTTTGTGCTCTATGTGGCAACAATCCCTTTTGCATTGAATGCACCATCTAAAGGCCGAATATAATCTGAAATACTGCACTAAAGAGATCACAAGAAATGTATCTGTTATTTTTTCATCGGAATCGGGTAAGTAGTTTCTGCTCCGCATATCACCCAGCATGTTTCTTATTATTGCGCCATCTGGTGGCTGAACCTAACATTATACTTTCTAGAAACACTCTCGAGATTCAATGAAATGCACTTGCTTTTCTTTTATCTAAATCGCTTTAGTAGATAGTTTTCGGTCTAGGTGACATGGTGAATGCGGATTTAGGGGATCTAATAAATATTGGTATAAATTCGTTTCGTGAAACATTACGTATGTAATATACATAGATACGCTATAACTTGATGATTTTCTCCTCCACTTATCGAATTAATCATCAAGTGCAACATTTTATCGATTTTTATCCAGATGGTGAATTTTCAACATTTACTCTATAAGTTATCCAGATAATGTAATTTGTTTTTAAAAACCACTAACTTCTGCCAACTAAAATATGATTTAAACAGCTCCATTAGATTTCATTAAAATATTACAGTCCCTTGAAATATTTTACACAGTCCGAACAGATGTTGCACACTCTGCCATCCAAAACCAATTAAACTCCACAGAACTGGTAATCCTTGTCACTGATTCCAATTCAAAAGACTGCACAAAACTTACGTTTTTTGTTTAAAAGCCGAACAAAGCACCGAAAATTATTTTTTCCAACAACGAAAAGAGCCTTTAGATCAACTCCTCCATATTTGAAATAAAGTTTGATGGGTTTTTCGAAACAGCTGAAGAAGGAGTGCTTATGCGCATGACCTTGCCAATGCATATGCCTTTGTTCATGATTAAGATAAGGATATCAACTGGTGGAACATGATGTAAACAAGATTTGACATACCTGGGGGTAATGACTGGCAAAATGACAGGAAAAAAAAACCACGTGCTCTAGAATATGTGTTTGTATTTCATTCATACAACTACAACTTGTTTGTGAAAAATCTGTCAATCAATGTCAGACAAGCAGCCGGTTGATCTGACGGTACCATGTGTCCTGAATTTAGCACTGAAACTTCATAGAAGTTTCTCGCTTTCGTTACATAACCATGTAGCTTCCCATTAACCATGAAAGGTTGGCGCGGAGCGTTTCGATATTCTTCAGCACCGCTCCATTGCATTTGATGAAAGGCATTCTCAGACAGAGGATAAGCCACGATAAAGTCCCAGTTGCCATTATAGTACATTATTCGAAGACCAGAGTCGAGTAGTCGTTCAGTCCAGTGCATTGCCGTTGTCATGAAATCATTGATGAGCTTAGTGTAGACTGCATTTGGTCCGAAAAATGGATGATTGCCGACATGAAGCGCCTCGCGGATCTATGAAGGCAGAGTTAAAAATGGTTGGAAATTTAAGGGCATATACTCGTACTTACATGGGGCTGGTCAATGAAGTCTATGAATGGGAACAAATCCATTGGTTCAGGTTGTTGAATATTGTAAAGATTACTATAGTTGCTATGGACAGTGAATAGGTGGAGTGTTGAATCCCAATACTAAGATGAAAATGAAGCACAACACTGGTATATAAAGGAAATATAAAGTTCTTACAGCCTTCGCTAACTTTGGTTGATCAATGTACGCTCGGATGAGACTCTCTGTTAGCTTCATTTCTTGGTAGCCTGGACGACCAATTAAACCCAATTGATAGGCGAAATCGGAGTAGTCCACCATGTTGTAAGGATCTGAAAGTGCGTTACCTAGAGCCAGACCCTGGAAATAGGAAAAATGTTAGTAACATATACTTGTAGTAAAGAATGCAGTTGTCGTCATTCACGACGGGTGAATTGATAGGAAATTGCCAATTGCCACGAAATTCAATGGAATAGACTGCAAACTTGCAAGATCATGATGTAGCAGAGAGAATTATGTGACAATGAAGCCGTGTACAGAATTACAAAGTTTCTCATAAGTGGTCAAAACTTCAAACAACACTCAGAAGAAGAGCCGTAGACATTTCCTATTTAACCAGCTATGAGCTACCCGAAATAGCTATGAATCCAAAACAAGGCTCTCAAAAGAAATAAAGCCTCTGGCATTCTTGATGTGACAGAGCTTGTTGGCAATCTTGCTGACGTTTCCAGGCGACAATCTTAGCTGCTACCGTTTTATTCTCAACCAACCGAATCTAGTTTCTCGCAGCCACTCATGAAATGCTGTATAGCTGAAATGCATTACAAAACTTCTAACAATATGGCGAGCATCCATTTGTAAAGTTATAGGCCCTGCAAAATGTGACAGGACCCAATGAAGTAAAGACCATCATCGACAATTATATGCTCCAGCATATTTGAAGATAAATCCAGGGACGGAAAAAAAGGATTATTTTGCAAATGCGACACAAAATCAAAATCACAGAGAAGGAATCGAAAAAAAAATTAGATCAAATTTATATTAGGGTGGCCACGGTTTAGTGGGTTGTGTGTTTACGTGTGACATAGATCCAGAGAATGCAGTTTGATGATGACAACTTTTTCAGGAGAAAGTAGAGGCTATGGGAGCGACTTTCCAGGAAGTGTATAAGTAAGATTGCAAATAATGCCATAGTCCCGTTCATATCAAAGGTGGAGCTCCAAGCGATCTTCGACTCATTAAGAAGGAAGAAATCACTGTGAATCGACGGAATATCGAACATTGTACTTCAACATCTCCCTATAGAAGCGGTTGACATTTACGCCACTCTATTTAATAATGCACTGAATAAAGCACTTTATCCAGTGCATTGAAAAACAGCAGTCATACAGTCTATCCCCAAGAGAGGTAAGGAAACCCATCCGGCAAATCTCCGGTCAGTAAGTCTCATTCCGAACATCAGTAAAGTATTCTAAAAGGTGATCAATAGAGTGGACTGAGGATAAAAAAAATAATTCCAGATACCCAATTCGGTTTTAAAGTGGGTCATGATACAAAACATGCCGCGTCTAAACTGGTATCGGATATTCAATGGAACAAAAGCAAGAGCCAATACATGAGTGCCTGCCTGATTGACTTGGAGAAGGACAACGTATGGTTAGAGGGGGTGTTTTAGAAGTTAAGCAGGCTGGGTATAAGCAAACCGCTGCTGTACATGCTTTATAATATGCTCAGCAGTAGATAGTTCATACAAAAAAATGGCAATGTGCCTTCTACTGAAACATTTGAATTTAAAAACGGTCTGCAACAAGGTGCGGTGAATTCACCGATCCTCTTTTACATTTACACGTGCGATCTCAAAGGATCTCTTCACCACGCTGTAGCATCCGCGGATGACTTGATTGCGTACAGATCGGGACCAAAGATAACAATTCTCTTGCAACGTAACTTCGATAAGATTCAGCGATATTGCGATGACTGGAAGCTGTAGATCAACTTGCAGTAGTCGGAAACCATACTGTTTAGGACGCCGTTGTCTGGGGCCTCTAGGGACACCAGACAGAATTCGTGGGACCACACGGGCAGTCACTGGCGTGTCGAAGTGTAGTCAGATACCTTGGGATCTGGCTAGACCAATATATGTATTGTAATATGCGAGCTACGGCTCGAGTAGATAAAATAATATTCTGTGAAATTTATTTCTTTATTTTCTAGTCTATAGAACAATTCAGGTTCACACTATATTATTCTTCGCAATTCTTTTCTTACAATGGTCTCTGTCCTCTCAAATCACTTTATCTCCTTTCGATTACTTAATTCACAAATCCAAACTAATTACTTCTTCTTGTTAAATCTCAACTTTCAATTTATCATAAAATTACAACTTCGCCCATTATCACTTTTCTAATCTCTTCGCCACAGTTTAAAAACTACTGCTGTCCCTTTTTTTTGATCGCCATCTGTCCTTATATAGCAGAAGTTTCTGATAGCCAGAAACTTCTAGCAAATTCTTCGACCACTGGAACAAGAGAAATAATTCTTGCAGTTTTAATTCCCTTTTATCCCTGATATTATTCGTCTCTTTCGTTGACATGAGCTGTGGAGACTTCGTCCCAGACACGAACCTCGAATGAAAGGACAGTTCGAACCAAAATTCTGCCAGAATGGAAAGTCACTTCGGAATTTGCTGCATAGACATAGGAGCGTAGTTATTATTATGCTACAGTATATTAATAAACATACGAATATATTGTAGCATAATAATAACTACGCGCCTATGTCTATGCAGCAAATTCCGAAGTGACTTTCCATTTTGGCAGAATTTTGGTTCAAACTGTCCTTTCATTCGAGGTTCGTGTCTGGGACGAAGTCTCCACAGCTCATGTCAACGAAAGAGACGAATAATATCAGGGATAAAAGGGAATTATAACTGCAATAATTATTTCTCTTGTTCCAGTGGTCGAAGAATTTGCTAGAAGTTTCTGGCTATCAGAAACTTCTGCTATATAAGTCCAGATGGCGATCAAAAAAAAAGACAGTTGGTTTAGAACCGTGGCGAAGAGATTAGAAAAGTGATAATGGGCGAAGTTGTAATTTGGTGATAAATTGAAAGTTGAGAGTGAACAAGAAAAAGTAATTAGTTTGGATTTGTGAATTAAGAAATTGAAAGGAGATAAAGTGATTTGAGAGGAAAGAGACCTTGTAAGAAAAGAATAAGGCGAAGAATAGTATAGTGTGAACTTGAATTGTTCTATAGAGTAGAAAATAAAGAAATAATTTCTCAGAATAATTGTTTTATCTACTCGAGCCGTAGCCCGCATACTACAATATGTAGATGCTGCTCTAGCCAGATCCAAAGGTTTGTTTGCCCTTAAAAAGAGACTTTTTTTAGCAACATCGATGCAAGGGTGAAGGTAATTTATTACATGGCCCTCAATGCTCGCATTTGAATATCTCATCGGGCTCAGCGTTGGACCAAGCTTAATGGAAAGGATTCGGGGGTTTAAAATGCCTGTCTTAGGGCTTGCTTTCATTTATATAGAATACCAGAGTCTCAGTACAAGGGCGAACTTGATCAGTGGATAATTTACTGGTCAAGATGATTCGAAGGCTCTTTGCAAGAGCTATGACTTCGATGAACAATCTGATCTCAGGAGCCTATTACCACAATTACATGTACAACGAGAGGGTATGGTTTTTTGATTTTAAAAAATAAAAATCAACTTCGGATTTATATTATTCATTTGTAAGGATGTCCCAAAATTCACGCAAGATTTTAATTTTGCTCCGTAAAATGTTGCCAACGAAAAAAAAGACAGCGTGACAGCTGACAGTTCAGGGTTATTAATAATGGAGTGCTACACGAAATAACAACACGTTTTCATTATTGAGCAATATTTTAAAAATATTGAAGGTTTGGCAGCTACAGTTCGCAATTTTCGTACAAAATATGGTCGGAATAGCGATTTAACTTCATCAACTGTGAAGAGAATAATTCAAAATTCAGGGAGACTGAATCAATTAGTGATCCTAGCCACTCTGGCCGCCCTTCAACAAGTCAACTCAAAGCATCGAAGCAGTTCGTGAGAGTGTTGTCGAGAGTCCAGGAGCATCAATTCGGTACCGAGGTCAAGAATTAGACATTACGAGAAAGATTTGCATCTTCATGCATACAAAGTCCATTTGACTCAAGAACTGAAGTCTACTGACCACGCACAGCGAAGAGAGTTCGTTGAATGGATTATGGAACAACAACAAGTGGATGCTTCCCGTTTTGGTGATCATAATTGGCCGCCCAGATCATCCAATTTAACACCGTTGGACTTTTTCCTTTGGGTTTTTTGAAGTCTAAGGTTTATGCCAACAAGCCCACGACCACCCACGCCTTGAAGGAGCAAATTAAACGCT
Organism: Pocota personata; assembly: GCA_963082735.1. Taxonomy (NCBI): domain Eukaryota; kingdom Metazoa; phylum Arthropoda; class Insecta; order Diptera; family Syrphidae; genus Pocota; species Pocota personata. Next base: position 2,145,187 of record OY720432.1, on the reverse strand, counting down.
GTATCAACAATTCGGCCAACCCTATACTGTATACTTTATGAATCAATAAAATATTTACAATTTTTAATTAAAAACTTGTGTTTTCTATCAAAATTACGTCTTGTCTGAATTTTGGGACATCCTTTATAAATAAAAATATTTGGTGGTTACAATCCAATCGTAACGGATTGTGCTACTACTTTGTTTTTCTTTTTTTTTTTACTTTTATAAATTGTTGCACGTCACGCGATTTTATTTGGCGTCACGTAGTAAAATAGACGTGAAAATTGATTTAAATTGACGATATTTGCACTTGAATATCCTAAAAACTCGCGTAAAGGAGAGTCTGTCCTATATTTACCACAATTGTGCAACTGGTCGTAGACAGAAGCTAAAACACTCTATTAAATCTAAAACCCAAGGAACATAGATAATTATTACTCTCGAATTTTTCGTTTAAATCGCAATAGTTACCGCAGTTATATGACAAACTAAAAACTGACAAACTGGACGGTCGTCGCTTGAACGCAGAAAGCTTTATGTTGGTCAAAAAAATAATCCTATCCATCAGATATATTTTCATAGATTAATTATAGATAATCAATTTAAACTTACCTTCAAGTTTATTTTCAAATAGTTCTGCGCAATGCTATTCTGCTGATAAATCACATCTCCTATCGCTGGTATATATTTGCCGGCAAACGACTCGCCAGTGATATAAAAATCATTCCTCTGCAGATACGGAAACAGCTTGAAGAACTGCACTAAACCAATATACAAGTGACGAGCCACTTCCGAAATAGTCTCACAATATCCATCGGAGGAGGTAAAACTAAAGCCCGTGCCCACGGGATTGTCAATGTACAAAACGTGATACTTTTTGTGCCACGAATAAGGATTCTCTGCGTAAATCACGACAATTACCTAACGTTCTATGTAACAGCACCATTAACAAACCTTTCAACTGCATGCCATCCAAAAAGAAAGGTCCATTCTCTGTGAACAATGCAAACAACGACGATACTCCTGGCCCGCCCTGCAGCCACAATACAACAGGTTTACCATCACTTCCGTAGGTCGTATTACTGTTGACGGACTCATTAGCAGATAGCTTCTTTAGAAAATCATGATCAAAGTCGGTGTCTTCTGTTTCACCTGTATCAGCCTCACCCTCGAGGTCATTCTCTGTGCCTGACAGCAATCGTTGTGACCCCTCAGATGGGAAGAACCAGAAGAATAAATTCGAATCACGTTGTTCGTCCACCGTCAGATAGCCTTTTGTGGAGGACAAACGCACACACTAGGTAAGTGAAAGTTATGGATGACCATGGACTTACCAGCATAACTCGTCGTGTTAAGAAACATACTGCTGTCGACTTTGGCCAACTTCCTTGCAGTCGACTGTAGGCCAGCCTCGATATATGGTGTCAACAGTAGTCTGCCATCATCCAAATCATTTTTATTAAAGTTATATCGATCCGAGGGCAACTTTGGTATACCAAATGTCGGAAGAAGTTGACACCAGACGGTTGAGAGTAGCACATGGAAAAGATATCCCAACACTTGAAGTTTTCCCATTTTTCTTCATAGACACTTGGAAACTTTAAAGGAAGAAGGAATGTTCACACCCGCGTAGTAAGGCCTCAACTGCCTTTGCGTCAGAACGAGCAATAATCTTTATATGAGTAGAATGGATGGATACTGCTGCCGATATTCTTTCCCTATTTTTCCCCCTTTCCTTGTTTTTATTGTAGACCCCATCAAACGAAACGATCAAGTGTTTCTTGGTCATAATCAAGCAAATAACCACAGGTGGGTACAGAATTTAAAGTGGCTCTCACCTGGGCTACCGGTAGACCGATGATGATAGCGACGATGATTGACTCGAAGGCAATTGTTCGGGTTTTTGGCCGATTACTCTATTGTGTTGTTTACACAGACTGGTGCTGTATCTCATTCTTTATTCTTCTTCTAGTTGGCTGTACTAACAATTTTGTATCGCTTCACTTCACATGCATCCATGTGTGTTAAGGAGGTTTGTTAGGTGTACTAGGGTACCATATAAAGGGCGATAAGGAGATTGACATTTTAATGAGCTCATTATGGATAGGGAGCGTTTGAAAGACGGAGAGAAATGGAAAGCAGATAGCTTCTAATTGGAGAGAAACCTGCTATAGTTTATGGGCGATTGGTATTTATAAGACTCTCTGAAACATTTTTTCGAAGCCGATGTCTCTTCCTGGAACTGGAGGAATTACCCCCAAAAAAAATTAAATCAACACTCTTTCCAGTCTCTTTGGAATTATAAGGAATTTCGTTGCGCTGTTGAGGTAAGTGGTTTCTAGGCTGGTAGCAAATAATCAAAGCCACTGAAAATAATTAGGCTATGCCCTCTGGAATAGTCCCTTTCTTAGGCAAAACACTAATAAGGCTGCATTCTAAAAGTCTTTAAATTTGAACGAGCCTTTTTCTAAGGTACGTTGGAAACCAGTAATGGAGAAAAAATAATTGTTCACAACGAAAGGCGTCCTTGTATCGAAACTAGAGGACATTGTATAGCAATATTTAGGCTATTTCTAGGGGGTAATAAGCAGGGCTCTGATATTATAGCATGTTGCGTGACAAAAAAGGAGAGACCTACATACATATGCATATTGGTCACCATATTCTCAATTTCACGCCAGAACCAAATGAGTGTAAAGTTCTCCAGTTTCTGGACTGCTGAAAGTAATTCTCTTCGTTAAGCTACGTTTAGGAATCTTGACGAAAAGTTGACCCTCCATGAGTGAGGTCAAAACCAGTGAACCCCAACATATTTTTTGGATAAAGTTCGTTGAACAAAAGTCTGAAAAACAAGGTCAAAGCTATCCATAGTGAAGGCAAACTCATTTCAGAACTAAGAAGTATCGAATTTGGATGCTAGTTCTGAGGGCGCAAACTCTATGAGCTGTTAAAAGGTTTGGATGTAGTCCAAACTAAGGCACGATGACAACATTGGCTCCGTAGCATCAAGCGAATAGACAATAACGATCGAACCGTTTATGTTTGTTATCTACCTCCTCTAGCTATTCCTCGACATTCACTTGATATAAAAGTATTATAATTTCCTCAGCGACAGCGTCATAGTATCTGCATGTGTCTAAACGTGTAAGCTTTTTGGCATACTCCATAGAAGACAATGTCTTGATAGACTTGTGACTTATTGTCATACTTAGCTCTTCCTTACTTAGTTTTAGGATGGTTCTGGTTTACTTTAATACCTGAGTTTACACAATATAGAATTGTACTACTACGTATATTGGAGCAATATGAGCGCCTCTTTTCTCCCGCTAAGATGGTGGCAGAGGAGTTTCGTGTCCAAAATATTGTAGTTTGTTTATAGCAAGAAATTTGGGCCAAGTCTCCCTCATAGTTGGGATATTTAAACCACCAGTTGGGGATACATGACACCCTATTTTGTCGGGAAAAGACTAAAGAAAAGTGGGAATACTATAGATGTAAATATTATACAATTTCAAGCTAACAAGCCATATTTGAGCTAGGGGATGGAATTATTTGATAATCATTATATTTAATGACTTCTATTTGTGTCTTGTCCCCACTCATTATGATTTTGATGAGTTTTAGGTAGGACCATCTGTAACTAGAATGGACTGTGGGTAGTTCTTGGGAGCCAGTAGATGACCCACAAGATTTTACCAAGTAAAAAAATATGAAGACATTTTTTTTTTTTTTTAAAAACACGTTAACAGCCCTAGAGGAAATAGCGACCTGACGACCAATACCAAGACATCGTTTAGATCTCCAATAGGGGGAGCACTGTCCAATGTTGATATACGAGTATCGTGGAATTCTTCTTTCATTTCGTAGGATTTTCCATGTTCAAAAATCATCATAATTTTGAATTCCAAAATGAATACGTAAGTTGTACAAGATTTCTTTTCTATTTTATGCCTTTAGACTTTATGACAGCTTCGACCCATCGTGGCATAGAGTCATAAATTTTTTGGATTTCCTCTGTTGTTATATCTTTAGACCACACTTCCGCTATGTCTGTTTTAAGCTGTTCAATTGTTTTTGGTGCCTTGTTGAGTACTTTCTGACCCATAATTGACTACAAGTTTTCTATTATAATAAAATCAGTGCTATTTCCTGGCCAATTTATGGATTCAAAGCCAATATCTGCCTTGCATTGTTGCAATATTCTAAATATTGTTTTCTTTCAAGTGATTTTGAGTTTAAATTTTAGGTCAAAATTTGTTTTTACTCACGGAATGAGCGGAACATCCTGAAATATGGGATTTGGGATGTAGCAGCATAACTTCTCTATAATAGGAACAACACCATCAGCAATGATTTCTTGGTATTTCGCTGCATATACGGAACCGTCCAATAGCAAAATAAGGCCAAAACCCCAATTTGTCATGCATCCCCAAACCATAACATAAGGTGAATGCTTAATGGTGGGAAGGAAATATTCGTCTAAATATCACTCCTTAGCTCTCCTTCGCACTGCCTGCTTTTCCTAAGGTCCAATCAAATTAAATTTGGATTCGTCAGAAAATATAACCCCTTTGCAATCGTTGGCGGTCCATTCCCATTGCTGTTTGGCCCACATCAATCTTTTTTTCTTAATTACTGCAGAAAGAAGCGGCTAGAGCACTAATGCATTATTGACTTGAAAGTTTTTTTCTTTTATATATCAAATAGAATAAGCATACCACAAAAAACTCCAGTTGTACCTACATATGTGTAAAAAGAAATCCGCCCTAAGCTGGAATATAACGCCCATATCTGGTCTGCACCCAAGACCGTTCTGCACATTCTTGATAGAGTACAGAATCGCGCGTTAAAATTTATAGGTGATAGAGACATTGTGAATTCCATTCATTCACTAGAACATCGGAGAAATGTCTCCTGTCTCTCCCTGTTTTATCATTTTTTTTATAAAAAATGCTCCAGTGAAATAGCCAGTTGCATTCCTCCCCTTCAAAATTCCACCTGCAATACGCGACATGCTTCGAATGCACATCAGTTTACCCTAAAGCCAAACTTCGGTCTTACTGTCAAATATAGGGATTCATTTGTAAGCCGAACAACACGAATGTGGGATGATCTACCAGGCTCTGTATTTCCCCATCACTACAACCTTCAAACATTCAAAGCCAACGTGCATAAGCTCCTCCTCTGTTCCTCTTCTCCTTTTTTCCCTGACGCTCGTGCCCTGAAACAGTTTAAGGGTACTCATATCCCCTTTGGCGCGCGCAATGAGAAGAACGCACCCGTCATAAAATCATAAAATGTTCATAGTGTTTTTTTTTTTTTGTAGCACGGGGTGTACATCCTGTGACCTAATGATTCAATCAGATTTGGCAAATGTTAGGCGCACTTTTTTTCTAAGAATTTGTTTGAATGTCTTATAATTTTGTCCCGGAGTGTAAGTATTTTTCACCTAAGTATGTCCAAATATTTCGAGATGTTGGGGCAAGGCCGTAGCCAGACAAATATTTCGGGGGGGGATATGATCTTTGAAAAATATCTTTTTATTTTTAAGGTTGGGAGCGATTGAGGAAAAGAAAATAATCTTAAATTTAAAATTTCATTTTTTTTATTGACTAGTAATTATAACAAAAGTAGGAATAGGTTAAAAAAAAAAGTAACTATATTCAATATAACAATATAAAGAATTATTTTATAAAACTAAATTTAATCGCCTGGCCTTCTTTGCTGCAAATACATCAATTACTTCGTCAGTATTTATTTCTATCTCCCGATTAATTGATATTAAGGCTAAACCAGTAAGTCGATCTTCACCGGTAGAGTTTCTTAAAAAAGTATTTAAGCGTTTCATCGTCGAAAACGTCCTTTCTGGTGTACAAGTCGATACTGGTAAGGCTGCCAAAATTTTTAAAAGTCGATGTATGTTGGGAAAAAGGTCTTTACTGCAGTCTCCTAAAGCTGTTATGGTGTTCTTTGAACGCTGTGCCTCTGGTTGTTTATGACATTTTGTCTTCCACAGTAGAAACTCTGCCTTCAATGTAACCAAATCCAAAAATCTTTTATAAAATTTAAAATTTTCTTCGTTAAATTTTGTTGTGCTTTTGCCAAGTATTGACCGGATCAAAATATATAATGATGATAGAACGGTCTTATCATCCTCAAACCGCGTTTCGAGCTGAATTATGAAGTCGTCCAAAAGGGGAATCATAACAACTATCCTATAAAAGTTTTCAGGATCAGGCGCGTTTACATTGGCCCTATGCTGCTGCCTCGATACTGTTCGTGGAATTTTCAAGGTTTCAGTTCCATCCACAACACTTAAAAGGCCTTGCGCAGTCTCAAAAATATCTTTAAATTATAAACTAACATTTTCTCGAATTTTTCGAAACGTATTTAAAGCTAGCTTTACGTGGTACACTTGATCACAAGAAGCGGATTACAAAATTGTACACAATGATAGTGTGTACGAAAACAAAATGCTTAAGCAGCACAAGCTTATCAAAAAATCACTGGCCAAAACTGATTTTAAAAGACAAGAAGCTTTAGATGAGGTCTCAGAGTCCTTATCAATACTGTAACATAATGTAGCATAATGCAACAAATTCCGAAGTGTCTTTTCATTCGAGGTTCGTGTCTGCAATTAGTCTCCACAGTTCGGATAATATCAGGGATAAGAGAGAACAAGAGATTATTGGCTGCAGCTGTCATCCTGGAATTATTACATCAGAATTTTCTTGTTCCAGTGGTCGAAGAATTTGCTAGAAGTTTCTGGCTATTAGAAATGCGGCTATTTAAGGACAGATGGCGATCGAGACCCGACAGTCGGTTTTGAACCGCACGAAGAGATTGAAAAAGTGATAACAGCCGAAGTTGTAATTTTGTGATAAATTGAAAGTTGAGAGTTAACAAGAAGAAGTAATTAGTTTGGATTTGTGAATTAAGTAATTGAAAGGAGATAAAGTGATTTGAGAAGAAAGATACCTTGTAAGGAAGGAGTTTGCGAGGAATAGTATAGTGTGAACTTGAATTGTTCTATAGACTAGAAAATAAAAAAATAATTTCACAGAATATCGTTTTATCTACTCGAGCCGTAGCTCTCAAATTGCAATACTAAACACATCCAAGGTATCCACTATGCCTTTAAAAATTTCTTTGAACCTTAATAATCCGTCAAGATTTTCAGATAATTTTTTTTTAATTTTTTCCTGCAACAAAGGTGTTCGTTTTGCGGATAGTTTAAAAAAAATGTCCAACACCTGTGACCTCCCCTAGTTACGGCCTTGTAGTTGGGGTGTCTTATTTTGAATGTCTCGCCCTGTATGATAAGCAAGTTTAAATAAGTCACTACTTTTCCAAACATTACGAAAAGGACCTATCTATGTATCAACAATCGCACCAAATAGGAATGAAATATCTCGAATGGTTCAAATCTCCCCCATGGTCACATCTGTCATATCCCCCTTACCGACGTATACTGTCCAAAGGGAAGAAACGCTGCTTAAAACTGGAAATTTCATAAAAAATAAATTGTAAAATAAACTTGCTGTCGTTATATACGAAGTAAGACAGCCAAACATTTATATCCCATATGGTCTAGTGGCTAGGATATCTGGCTTTCACCCAGAAGGCCCGGGTTCGATTCCCGGTATGGGAATGTTTTTTTTTTTTTTTTTTTTTCCTTAATGTTATATAACATGAAACGAAGGGATATTTGTTCAAATAAGTGCAGATCTAACGATTGATAGGAGGGCAGGTGCAGCGCTCCAACTCTGTAAATAGATTTTAAATTTGATGGCCTGTGGGTGCGGCCATAATTTGAATATTTTCTTCTTCTCCAGAAAGAAACCCATCGTCACAGTCTTCAAAATCTATTTTCGTTGCACAACATACATACAGCAGTCTTATTATCCAGCTAATCGAAAACAGAAATAGCAGGCGTCTACATAAAAGCTTTCTCTTCGTCATATGTTCGACTCTTCTAATTGTGGTGGAGAATGGGAGGTTTCTCCACCACTCGAGTCCTAATAAAACAAACGACAAAATGTGTATGTGTAATTTAATATTTTATTTAGTACTTCTAAACAGACAGTTAATTGCGTGTTACTCAAGATCAATACAAAAAGAAATGTAATTGGACATTAAGAAGAAGAAAACAAGGAGGCTCCCGCGCGCTTGTGTTGCTGATGTTTTTCTCTTAAAGACTCTGGCTAAAAACTCTATCTACTTCTTGGACTTGTCGTCCTTGCTTTTGTCGGTCTTTTCCTCTTTTTTATCCTTGTCTTTCGCCTCTTTGTTATCTTTGTCCTTCTTCTCCTTGCCGTCCTCCTTCTTGCCCTCCTCGGCATCCCGATTCGTTAGTTTGTTGTTGATGAGATTGTGCAAGGCGATGATGGATCGCACCATCGAGGCCAAGTAGACAACCAACATCTGATCGTTGGTCTTCACGTACATGGTCTCGATGAACTGATCGGAGGTGATGTCGGGCAGCAAGTTGAAGATATCCTGCAGTTGGTAGACGATTTGATGGTTGATGGGCAGCTTGCCATCGCCCACTTTCTGTAGGTAGTTCTTGATGTCCTTCAGCTGAGCGTTCAAGCCTTTCAGTCCGTGCAATTGGTTGGTGATTTTCTGTGACAAACTGCCAACCGTCGTGTCTTTGATGTCACGCAGCAGATGCTCTACACCCACTTCCTCTGCCTCCTCGGCGCCAATCTCACTGGGCACGTGTTCGAATGTCTTGCTTGTCGGTGTCCCGTCATCGTGGACCTCTTCCACAGCAATATACGCCTCAGTAGGTAGGCCCAGATCCTTTGGTTTCGCATCAATGATGACCAGCACCGAATTTGGACAGTACCGTCGAATCAGTTCATTGATTGCGATGTCGTTCTGATGCAACTTCGGGCCAGTGTGATACCAACCCACCACTCTCTCCCGAGCGTTTACTTTCTTGAACATTCCATACATATTCTCCAAGTAGTCATGGTCAAGGAACCAAACAGATTTATCTTTATCGTCCTCATCGAAGGGAACTAAAGGGCGAATGCTATTTATGACTCATTCAACGCATTTGGTTCAAGCAAACACTCACCTGCAAAGCTGTTTGAAACATCCAGTACACCTTTGGATCGCCAGCAGCCGAGGAGCACCCCAACAACGCGTTTTTGGTTGCCTATTTTCCCCATGCGATTGAAATGATCAACCACACTGAGCAGCACCAAGGGATGAACTATGACCTTGTTTACGGTTACTTCGGCGGAAGGCATTTTGCTCGGAATTTGTTTTATTTAGGATTACTAAATGCACAGCTAAACAAAGGAGGCTTTTTCGCGAAAAAATATTCACATATATCTGTAGAAATGATGATTTTACGTTTTTCTCTTCTCTGCGATGAAAGCGGCTCTCAAACACGAAATGACAGGCAACAATTTGACGATAGACTGCGTTAAGTTGGCAGCGGATTAATTTTGTTCGAATGCTAAGGGGGGCGTGACATTGTTGGTATTTTGCTACAGCGAAATGGCGAATTGTAAAGTTTTCTGTCTGGGTAATTATTCACAATTTCCATGCGGAATCACTCTTATACGACTACTTCCATATACCCCCTTCAGAATAGTTCGAACTCAACGCAATCTGAAGGAGTTCGGAGAGGTGAATATTTTATTCGTAGTGGTGAAAACGGTTTACATTTGAAACTGTCTTATCTTGTCAAATAATAAAATAGTTCTTGGTAAATACAATTTTTGCAATTCCTGTATCTCAATCTGTTGATATATGGAAGTACTTTTAAATTCATTCCAGCCTTTTTTAAGTTTCTTGCATTATTTTAGTGTTTAGTTTGCGCAAATTAAAACAATAGAGATGACTTAATTCATATTTCTAACTTCTTAAAAGACAATGTAGTGGATGTACTCGTATATTATGTTGCAATTTGTAAACTTGCTGTTTCCGTTACCTTTTAATTAACGGAAACAGCAACAAAATACATTGGTCCATTCGCGTGCTTTTTCTGTTAAAGTTTGCTGAACATCAATTTTCACGAACTTTGATAGACTAAAACCTCAGGAACTTTGAAAAATACTTGAATGGAGTTTGTGCTTTAAAACTCCAAAATGCCAAATGACTTACTATGTAATTGCCTCTAATTCCCGACTATGCAAATAGATATTGCGATCAATATTATTGTCACAACCGCAATCGCTGCGCATTTCTGACTCACACAATGTTCCAGGGTTCGAAATAGAAAAACTAATAACTTAAAACAAAAAGCACAGCTTTTGAAAGGAACAACCGGGATTTTAGCTTCCTTTTCTATCATTCTGAATGGCCTTAAATTAAAGTAGACATGTTTAATGTTGGAGGCAATCTCGACGTCCGTGATGGCACAAATTTCAAAGACGTCGAACATGACGATCACCACGACACGGTATTTAATGTTCTCGCATTGTCCTTCTATGATATTTATATATATATTCGTGTTGTACACTCTTCGGTACTTCCAGCTCTAGTTAATATTTGCCAATATTTTATTTTTTGTGTGTTTTTTTTTTTTTTTTGAGTCATTCCAGCACATTTTGTAATTGTCCACATCCTTAGAAGCTCTGAATTTATTTAATGTGTTTTACTACTAATTAAATTTAAACACGGTTCCACTTGACTTGTTAAATTTTCCATAGGTTAAGTGAAAATATTCCTTCATTATGTTGATAAGTAGATCAGTTTTTTTTTCAAATATTGTACAATTACATAGTTTAATATTTCACAAGAATTGCACCGCATTTTGCATAAAGATCTTCTCCTACATGCTTATAAGGTCCAGTTGATACAAAAATTGAAGCCAACAGACCACGCACAACGCCGTACTTTCGCTGATTGGGTGCTGGAAATGAATGAACAAGATCACGATTTTTTACACACAATTATTCTGAGTGATGAGGATCATCTCCATTTGTCTATTTTCGAAAACCCAAGAAAAATAGTGGAACAGCCTCTCCATCCAGAACGAGTGTGCAGTTTCTGGGCTGGCCATATTTTTTCGGAAATAATGCTAGTGCGACCGTTTCAGTGAATGGATTGCGTTACCGCACGACGTTGGCTGACTTTTTGTTTGCTTGAAATTGATACTGTGGACGTCTAAAACGTTGATTTTCAGAAGGACGGCGCCACATGCTACACAGCCCTTTTGAAATAACTCCCCTATTTTATTTACACAAGTGCTATTATTTACTCAATTCAATTGCTGATCTATATACAATTCTATTTAACAATTTTAATACGATTCTCAAAGATTTCCCGCGGAAAAATTGAACGCAGTAGACTCAACGTTTATGGAGAGTTGCATAGTACTTTAAATCGATTTCTGAGATCTCTTCGGAAAAGCTTAACAAGATCACGATTTTTTACACACAATTATTCTGAGTGATGAGGATCATTTCCATTTGTCTATTTTCGAAAACCCAAGAAAAATAGTGGAACAACCTCTCCATCCAGAACGAGTGACAGTTTTGTGCGATTTCTGGGTTGCGGGTGCGACCGTTTCAGTGAATGGATTGCGTTACCGCACTACGTTTGCTGACTTTTTTTTGCCTGAAATTGATACTATGGACGTGTACGACGTTAATTTTCAGAAGGACGGCGCCACATGCCACACAGCTGGTGAAACAATGCTTCTATTGTGAGGCAAATTTCCGCACATGTGATTTCTTGATAAGGAGATTTCAATTGGCCGCCGAAATAGTGCTATATAGTCTTTTTTCCTTTGGGGTACTAACGATTCATGCATTGAAGGAGAATATCAGAACTGTTATTCGCGAAATACAGCCACAATTATGCGAAAACGTGATGACAAATTTTATCAAAAGAATGACTGTTTGTAGGCAGAACCGAGACGGTTATTTGGCAGATATTGTATTCCATTATTAACCTCAGAGTTTGTACGTTTGTTGCTTTTTCCGTTGATTTAAAATGACACATCTTGTTGGATGTCCCTATACTATACTTTCCATAAAGAAATCATCAAATGCATTAGTTATTTTCATAGTCCTGTTTGTACTTATTCACTTTGGACTTGTCTGCAGTCTGACTTATGCCCTTTTGCAAAATCTCCCCTATTTTATTTACACAAGTGCTATTATTTACTCAATTCATTTGCTGTTGTGCAATTTTAATACGATTCTCAAAGATTTCCCGCGGAAAAATTGAACGCAGTAGACTCAACGTTTATGGAGAGTTGCATAGTACTTTAAATCGATTTCTGAGATCTCTTCGGAAAAGCTTAATAGTTTTCCACGGATCGTGTTACCTAAATCGTGGAAAGCTCATATCTTCGAAAATGTCTTTCCCATTTCCAACGTGACCTTTCGAACACACTCGCTCGGAAAAGTGACATAACCTCTCCACTGTCAAAACGATAAATAGCTCATAAGATCCTCATTTTCCTCGAAAGAAGTTATTCGCCGGAATTTTTCAATTTTACTACATAAACCGTAAAGTTACACCTTCGCAAAATGCCTTTCATGAAAGGAGCAGCCCCCGTCCGTCGGACTATGAAATATCTAAATGCTGGCAAGCTCGTTCTTAAGGATAAAGTCAAGATTTTCAGTGTTAATTACAACACCTACGGCGAGCACCATCTTGGTGCACGGTAAGCTACGTTTCACCAGCTTAACGATTAAGTAACACTTTACCCCGCACCACAGAGACTTTGTCTTCTGGAACATCCCACAGATTCAGTATAAAAATCCCGCCGTTCAAGTGGTTACTTTCAAGAATATGACCCCTTCGCCATTTGTGAGGTGTTACTATGAGGATGGCAGGGATATCCTCATAGACATCGATAGTAGAAATCGCGAACAAATTCTGGACCACCTCATAGCAGTTGTAGGAAAGTCACAGTAAGAATGAGAGTATTCCATGGGGGGGGTGTCGTTTTTGTACATTTTTTTCTTATTCAGTGAGCAACTCGACGCTGAGTCTCGTCTAGCAGAGAGGAAGGACAATCCAGCGAACTTTGGGGTCGGCTGCGATAGACATTGTATCTGTGAAATACCCGGACAGATCCCATGCTCCGGAACTGTTCCAGTGCCGCAACATATGCGCGGCAAACATATATTCCAACCAAAGTAGAGTATGTCTGAAATTTGAAATAAATAAAAAAAAAAAAAAAAACATCGACTTAGCTATGTTGAATACAATTTATGTCTAAAAATAATTTCGTCAAAGTAGTTAAAAATAAAAGAGTAATGTGCAATCAACTCGAACTGAACACAACAGCCAGAGTAGGACTTGAGGGAGGTAATGCGAGTAATCGGGGAGTCAGCTTCACTATCGCCTCTTTGGGCGATGATTTCTGTTGTAAGGTCCCGACGAACCTCTGTGCTTGACATACTGCATCCGCGTGCTAAAGCCCCTCTGTCCATTGAAGTTGTTGCCATCATTGTTCTTGTTGAACTGGTACTTCTGGATGATTGGTGTTTGGCAGGTTGTATTGTTGCTTTCCATTTCCTCGTCTAGTGTTCTCTTCTCCAGCATGTTCAGCTTGGCTTCAATAGCCCTTATCGCGTCTTCTTTGCTAATTTTCGAGTCAACTGGACGAGTGCCCAACGCTGGAATCTCTATCCTTGGTTTTGGTTTCTCCAATTCATCCTAGAAATGTAAAACGGTTAGAATACCACATGGCTACACCCATCCATCACTTACATAGCTTAGGTTCTTAGCTAGTCGAACCGCAAGTGGCTTCTTTCCCACATATTGTCCGTTTAGCTTGTGTAGGGCTTTTACGCTGGAGTCGGCCTAACAAAACTCATTGTTATCTTAAGAATTTGGTATACAAACAAGCAGACTCACCGATTTAAATGTAATAAATGCATATCCTCTCGACTGGCCAACGAGGGGGCCGTTCTTGTGGAACAGCATGTCGAACTTTTCGATTGGACCGCATTTTTGCACAATTTTTAAGAGTTGAAACCAACATTTTGAAAAGAAAATTACACAAATTAGTTTTGAAGTTCAAGTAAATCGTAAACAAAGGCGAGGTGCAGTGGAAAGTGAAATTTTTGTGCAAAATCAATAGCAAAGCCAACTTACTCGGTGAGACGGGTGTCCAAGTTACCAACCCAAATGCGACGTTCTTCTTGCGCCTGAAGGAAATCTTTTTATCAGAATGTATTTTTGGGGACATTTTTTTATTAAATATTACCTCACAACTCATTAGATCGTTAATTAACTAGAACTATAGCATAAAATTGAAGAATAATCCAGCTCAGTTGCCTCCTGGTTTATTGAATTTCTCTATGTGACACATTTTGCTATTTGTAGCTTGTGTCAGAGTGAAGTTGGGTACATTTATAAAAAAAAAAAAATAGGCAGTGACACCTAGTGGCGGATAGGTTTAGCTCACTTACAGTTAAGGGGTTAACACACTGAAGTTGGAATTATAATAGATCAGACGACGAAAATAAAATAATAATTTTTTATTCCATGATTTATACATCTGACTTACGACACTAATTACATTATTTATTTATATATTTGTCGTTAACCTTCCACACGTAGTGCCACAAATAAAACACATCCAATTTGTTCGATTCGTTGGGGTTGGATTTAGGAGGCTCATGTTCTAAATGACATATTAGTTTGTTTAATTTATCCACTATAGCATGCACAGCCTGTCTGGTGGGACTATTATTACGACCGAAAATTGGAGTAAGCGCTCTTAAAGTTGCGAGTAGTAATTTTTAATAATTTTCAAACGTTGCTCGTTCAGGAACTTCACCATGATAAAAACGTAAACCTTGACTGACGTTTTGATATTAACAGATCATAAAAAGGGATTAAGAGTGCGTTTGTATTCAAATTTAAAATTGTTATGTCCCAATGGTAAAACCTTTTTTAATGAAAGGGTCGCTCTAGACCGCGACAAAGTATTTTATGGACAGTTAAGGAATTTTACGCTGATTTTGTGTGAAGCAGACAAAGGACGAATTATCGCTCTTCATGGCGGAAATTTGTCAAGTAGGCGAATCGCAGACGTTGTGGAATGCCACGAAAGCACTGTGAGATAGCTTTTGAAGAAATTAAGCTCTACATACAGTACAGAGGGGCAATCAGGGAACGGAAGAACAAAAAAAAAAAAAAACGACAGGTGAGCTATGTCACAACATTTAATTTTCGTAACCAGTTGGGTTATTAGGGTAGGACCGTTTATTGCACTCCGCAACAATGTGATGGATGGTCTGTCGTTGAGCCCCGCAGTCGCAAGCTGAAGAGTTAGCACTTCTCAAGCGGGACAGGGTGTCTGCATACCTTCCGTCCAGATCGTGTTGAGCTTCGACCAGAGGCTGCGAGGTAGGTCAAATCCAAAGAGTCGGCATGATGGATGGTGGTGGTATCAGATTAAATGGATGCTGAACAAGAAAATTCTAATTAATTGCATTATGTGCTAGTTATTCAGCGAGACTGCTTGTGTCAAGGCCTTAGTCCCTGCTGACAAGTCAAGAGAGTTGTAATGTCTTCGTGAATAGGCAGTTCAGCTTTGCCTGAACCTTGTTGTTCTCCCTCAGTACCTAGTATGCTTCATCGGCGCAGGTGGGGTGAAGCAATGCTGCTCAGTACATGAAACCATTTTACTGGTGTTACGAACTAAACTACAATACTTTAAAAATAGAGCATGCGGCTTAATTAAACTCATTTTTGATCTAAATTTCAGATTTCCACCAACTAAATCCACCTCCCACTTTCTGCCCTTTGTTCTCGCTTGACTGCCGTCAAGCGTTTCATCACGACGAGGGCTCCAGACTTAGGTGTCTGGCACATTCGTATTTGCAGCTTACTGCGCTGTGTTTCCTTGTCACTCCTCTTGGGGCTGCTTCTTCACAATGGTTGCCAAAATATCGTTAACTGTATCTCAGCCATTGTTCGTACTCATCATCTGCCTGGTAGTGTTGTCTGGCATTCAATCTTCACCCAGTTTCGCCAACAGCAAATGCCGTTCTTCATCGTGCCACAGATATTCACCCTTGTAGCTGGTTTTCAGTAAATTCGTCCGTTGTTGAAATTGTCTTGGAACACATTTTGCAAAATTATTTGCATCGCTTCCACCAACTGACAGTAAATTTGTAGGTTACGCCATCCATCCCTACTCGTTCCTATCCTATCCATGCATTATGTTGTGTACAGCTTTCTACCAGCTATATAAAATACATGGACTATACAATTTTAGGAACTGTTGAGATCTGTTCGGCTGCAGTTTGGCAGTACTACTCAAGTCAATTGTTTGCAACACCAGCGCAACCAAACGTCAATACAGAGCAACCTATGCAACAGTTGTTTTTCTGTTGGACGGCTTTTGCTTTCGTTTGTTTTAGATAAGCCTTTGTTTGTTACAGTTCGTTAGCTATTATTATATATTTTACCCTATATTTTGTGAAAAAAAACTGTTCATAAATGTCAAAATAAATTGCGCAGGGCAACAGAAACAGTGACGTAGCAGAGCAACAGCGACACAAAGCCTGTACAGTTTTTTGACGTTTTTGAATTTACGCATAATTCATTGACGAACCTTTAGGGACCTTACAAAACCTATGCGCCGCCGAATACTATTTGTGGCTAAGAACTTAGGTTTTAATGCATCATTTTACAGCTGTTTCGGGTTATAAGTTAGTTTATAAAAGTTTCCCGTCGCGGCGGTAGGCGCCAACACGCCTTTACGACCTCTATTCGCGTACCTGTAAGTTCATACAAATCTATCATCTGACATCCATAGCCCACGCACGTCCACAGAACTGAATAGCTTAGAAGACTCATAAAACTCTAATTTTAAATGTCATTTATACTAGTTTATTTCATTCATTTTTTCTACCTACGTTCTAAATAAACACTTAGCAACACAATATGTAAATGTATACAAAACAATATATAACACATCAATAAAAAATAAAAAGTATATAAAAATACGGGAGAATAATACCTACTTATCTAAAAAAAAAAAAAAAAATAAAGAAGTCTGTTCAACTTAACATAAGAGAATACACTAAACTGTCTCCCGGGTATCAACTATCCAAAATGCAATGGTTTCTTGCACGCATTCATCTCGAATCCATCGATATAATAATCTCTAATTAAAAATATAAATATCTGAACATTACTATACTACAACGTTACGTGTGTGTGTACGTGTGCTCATTTTTGTGTAACAAGTCTTATGCAATGTATCGATCCAAAAAGTGATCTAATAACAGATTAACGACCCCCGCCCCACTTAAACTAACTTTCGTCTAAAATCGAAAACCCCATCACATCCAGGAGGACTATGAAACACGTTCCAAGGAATTTCAAAAAAATGTTAATTGGCAAAATTTTTATAGGTTAAGGGCGATTAGAATCGTATCTCTTGTTGGTTGATTTGTTCGTATGCCTCAATTGTGAGAGGTTCATATCGACTCTTGGGCGTTTGATAGTACAGCGCATCTTGGATGACGTTCGGATCGAAACCTTCTTTCTGAAGATCGACCTTGCGAAGTTTGAAAGTTCCTGTTAGATCGACTTTTGTTAGGAATCGCAGGAACTGGGGTCTAGCATATGCTGGCAGGAGCTTCTTAAGTTCCTCGGAAAATTTATTCAGGTCCACAGAATTGTCGGGGTCATAGATGGCAGCCATACCAGCTCTTCCTTCGGTGTGGGGAATTGACACTCCGTAGACTACGGTATCCTTGTATCCGGCGACGTTGCTGACTTGTGCTTCAACCTCGCTCGTGGAAACATTTTCGCCCTTCCACCGGAATGTATCGCCCGTTCGATCCATGAAGAAGAGGTAACCACGTTCGTCAGCCATCAGCAGATCACCGGAAAGGAAGGCTAGATCGCCCTTTCGGAAGACATCGCGAACAATCTTCTTAGCTGAGGCCTTCTCGTCGACGTATCCCAAAAATTCTCTGGATGGATTGCCCTTAATTATCTTTCCAATGAATACACCTGGCTCGTTTGGCTTGCACAGTTGGCAGAGACCATCGGGTCCTCGAATCGGTTCCCCAGTGTCCTGATCAGCTCGGATTATCGATATGGGATAGATGGTTGGAAGAATACGTGACACGAAACCAATGGCTCCAACGGTGTTGTCGTTGTTAATGATGTTCGCATTTCCCTCTGTGGCACCGTAGAACTCACCAACTTTCGGAATATTGAAACGTTCGATGAACTGCGGCCAGATCTGAGGCCTTAGCCCGTTGCCGAACAGAATTCGTATTTTGTGCTTCTTGTCGTTCTCCGACTCTGGTGTGGCCAGAATATAGCGGCACATTTCTCCAATGTACTGCCCAATCTGTGAAAATTCCAACAAAATTAATGAATGTCCTCCAAAAGAGAATTAGATACTCACCGTGGCATTGAACTTAACACAATCGGCAAAGTAACCCGATGCCGAGAACTTCTTACGGATGGCTACAGTGGCGCCGAATAGTAGAGCTTGTCCCATGCTCATGACACCACCAGCGGTATGATAGAGTGGCAGAGGGGTATAAAATATATCCTCGCACGAGAAACCCATCGTGTAATGAATACCAGCGCAGATGAACAAATATCTACAACCACAAAAAAAAAAGTTACCACACATCGCAACCACGTACCAACTAGAGTTCACTAACCTGGAATGTGATATGACAGCTGCCTTAGGTAGACCGGTAGTACCAGATGTGTAAATGTACACCAATTTGTCATGATGATTGGCAGGCTCAACCGATGAGGGTACATTGTCCTTGGATGAACTTTGCAACAACGTAGTCAGATCCTTTGCTAGACCAGTCACTGGTTTCTTCTCTTCGTTGTTGAATTGATATAGCGCCAATGTGGATGGTAACTCGCCAGAGATGTTCTCTATAGGTTCGGCAAAGCTTTCACCATAAATCAGTGCCGAACATTTTGCTACTGTGATACTATGTAGAAGCGACGGGCCTCGCAGGTTGGAATTGATCAATGGCGTAATCACTCCAAGTTTCGATAGCCCCAACCAGATTCCAACGAATTCTGGCCTATTCTCCAACAGCAGACCGACAACATCACCCTTTTTGTAGCCATGACTATGGAATGCATTGGCTATGCGATTCGAGAACTCATTTAGCTGGCGGAAGGTCCAAACCTGGTCTTCGCACAGAATTGCCGCTTTCTCGGGATGTTTCGCTACATTTATGTGGAAGATATCCGAAATGGTTAGGTTTTTCTTTTCATATTTCTTAATCAAGATTAAGAGCTTTGCGTATGCGAGAAGTCCACTGGAAGGGAAGGAGAGAAATTTTATGGTCAATGATGAAACTTTTATGTTCAAGGTTTATCTGATAAAAGGTGTAAAGTCTTGCAAAACGTCAAATTTCCCAAACTGATACAGTAAAATCGTAGAAGGAGGCTAGAACTTGCCAGATATTTTTACTCACGACCCAAAAGCTGAAAACCTATTGTCGTGGCGAGCTAATATCGTCGTTTGTTTTGGGCTAGTACAGTGATTAGTGGAGAAATGGGGAACGTTATAAAAACAGAAAGACTGTACAGAAAAGTTAAAGCTTTGTACTTGAAGCGCTTGCGCTACGCTGCAGGTGTAGCAAAAGAATGGGTATTCCCCTTAATGAAACGATCACTCCACCTCTGTGTACATACCCTGCTCTATGAATGTTAAGAAAGAATTCTTTTGGCGAGTTCTTCTACGAAATAAGTGACAAGACATTTATCTTTGGGTCGAAGAGTGTATAAGTGAGGCACCATAGAGTAACATTGTTTTACAATTTGATGATTAGGTTAGATTAGGAGGCTGCCCTCTAAGACCATTGTGATACCATAAAGAATACCAGTTTTCCAGTACCATTAGCCATGCCTGTCTTCCTAACGAATGATAGTTTTGGGTAACCCCTTGTTACTCCACTTTGACTCTTTAATATGTAAATATCGAGCGTGGCTAAGTTTTTAATTTTTTTTCAGATTCACGTTAGACCAGATCTGCCTCTAGAAGAAAGACAAGTGCTGATATTATTCCACCTGTTGTTTGCTTTATCGATTATTTTCAGAGAGGTTCCAACTTGTATCAGCTCGTCCGCCCTGCAGTCGCCCGGAAAGTCCCTGTGTCCTTTAACCCAACACAGGGAACCATCGCATCTGTCAGCAATCTCATTTATAGGGTAGCGGGTAGTGTGGTCGCTTGTGACCCGAACTGTTCGGATGGGGAACAGCAACCACAGCCACCGACCATAAAACGAATAAAACCAACTTTTTCCAACTACTACTCCAAAAAGGAGATTCTGCTTGGTAGTACAATGGATTTCGTGTGAGGCTGAGTGCTCCGGGATTTGGAAATTTCCTTTAAAAAAAAAATCTGATTTATAGATCTGCAGATTTGCTTTAGCAATAATCGTATTGTTTGCAATGAAAAAAG
Source organism: Pocota personata (assembly GCA_963082735.1). Taxonomy (NCBI): domain Eukaryota; kingdom Metazoa; phylum Arthropoda; class Insecta; order Diptera; family Syrphidae; genus Pocota; species Pocota personata. The sequence continues at coordinate 2,124,801 of OY720432.1, read as the reverse complement.
TGAATGGGCAGACGTCTGGTAATGTTTGCATCATGTGTTTTAGATCCATCTGTAAAAATTCGTCTATTACTCAACTATACTGCCCTCCATACGTATCCTTGACTTTTGAGATCCGAAAGAGAAGCGGAAGGCTCAAAATGACATCAAAGCAGGAGGACCGACCAGACTATAAAATTAATAAGCAATGGGGATCGACGTTCGCATTCAAAGCAGATGTCAGTACAAAGATTGGGGAAGAGAGCACTAGGATTGGTCATCAACCGACTGGTCGAAAGTTTTTGGACAAAAAAGGAGAGTTTACGTTCGGCTATCTGCTGAAGAAAAGATGCTCCCTAGCTGTGTAGTCCCACCAATCATAAAAATCCCTTAGATTCATTCAAAATCCGCACCTTCTCTCGCTTCCACGGAATTCTGGTTCTGTCTTTAAAACTAAATTAACTGTGTGAGACGATGTACAAATAGTCCGTCTTAGTAGGAATAGTAACGTTGCCATTCAGGATTCTAGAGTGATGTTTATTGATGTAAGCTAACTATGAGTCTTAATGCTGCTTTAGCTGCTATTTACCTCCCAAAGATATCAACATGAAGCAAGTGGGGCATCGTTTCCAAAGTAGCGGTGGGGGTTGTTATTAGAGCGTAGACCCATGATAACATCTGAACTTTTTCTAGAAGGACAGTGTTACTTTTATTGTCCAGTACTGTACGCCAGACTAGTATTTCGTACATCAGGATGCCTCTCACTATTGCCGTATAAATGCAGTATACTACTTTTGGTTGAACGCCTTATTTCGGGCTCAGAGCCCTTCAACGAACATTCAGCATATATGGTTTCTGGTGTTGGAAAATACTAGAAAAATCTGGCTTTGGTTCAACCCAATTCTATGTTTACCCAGTTAGTTGTCGGTGGTCCAGAAGAATAGAACGAAAAGGATAAATGGTCGCACTGTTGTTTTTTATCATTTCCCGATGCCTTCATTATCTCAAGGTTGAAAATATTGTTTTGTTTCTTCTATTTCTTGAAACTCATTTCACTCTCAACTATAGACCCACTAAAATGCGTTCGCGACACAATTTCGGGCAGAAGGTTAACAACACTGCTGGCATGCGAATGAACTCAATAATCATCACCAAAAATGCAATAATTCTACAAGTTTTCGTTTTTGAAAAAAAAAAATGAAAGGCAAACCAGATGAGATCCAAGTACGTTTCGCAAGAGATTTCAGAGATCGCGAACGTTGTCAAGCGACTAGAATTAACGAAGGTGTATTCTGATATATAACATTCGATGAATATCCAGTTAAACATGACCTTTCTCATGCGAAAGTTTTATAACCCCACTTGCAACGTGTTCTCAATCTGATTTCCATATCAAATAAAATAATAAAATATTTTGTTTCTTGTTTTCGCTAAAGAAAAAAAAAAACAAACAAAACCCTGCTTTAATCTACATTCGATTAGCAAAACCTGATATTAGTCTTAACTCTTAAAAAATCTACTGACGAAATATTCGATCAAGAATTTGAGGGACGTAATTTACTACTTTGATTAGTTTTAGTACTTTATGCACCTAATTTCATCTAAAAGTGTAGTAGATTATGAGTTGGAGATTTACGAAATTTAGTACCCATAATAAAATCATCTTCAAGTGGTCTAAAATATTGTCCAATAAGTCGAAAGTATGCCATAAGTACGGGCGAATAGAGTGAAGTGTAAAAAACAAATTTTTGCTGTTTGAAAAGTTGTACGGTGTCACAAGATCTACTACTTCGATAAAAATAATTAATTGTTAAAAATAAAATAATATGATTGTGAGCAAAGGCCATTAAGTAGTACCATCCAAGTGGGACAACACGGAATCTTTTGGGTTGGCAAGAAAGTAATTTCGGTTTTTACTAGTAGATGGCGTTATGTTTGTCGATTCTCGCTTTTGTCGATGTTATAGCTGTCAATTTGATAGCTGTCACTTTAAGCTTTCTTTAGAAGCAAATCGAGTTTAATTTTCTTTACACCTGTTAGTACAGTGTCAATTTTACCATGGAGTGTAAAACGTACTATATTTTGCTTTTTTATTTCCGTAAAGGCAAGAAAGCTGCTGAGGTTCACAAAGAGATATGGAAGAATTGGTTTACGAAATTCTGTTCTGGAGATTTTTCACTGAAAGATAACCAACGTTCTGGTAGACCAACTGAAGTTGATGATAACTAAATCAAAGTCATAATTGAATGAGATCGTCATATGACTTTGCGAGAGATTGCAGAGAGGTTAAATGCATCACACACAACAATTGAAAATCACTTAAAACGTCTTGGACTCGTTAAAAAGACCGATATTTGTGTTCCACACGAATTGAAAGAGATCCACTTAACACAACGAATCAATATTTGCGATATGCATCTCAAACGCAATGAAATTGATCCGTTTTTGAAACGAATCATCACTGGTGATGAAAAATGGATCGGTCTAAGCCTGATGAACCAGCACAAACATCGAAAGCTTACCTACATCAAAAGAAGGTTATGTTGTCAATTTGGTGGGATTATAAAGGTGCTGTGTATTTTGAGCTGCTTCCAAGGAACCAAACGATCAATTCAGAAGTTTACTGTCAAAAACTAATGAAACCGAAATTGCATTCTTACCAACCCAATACATCCTATCTCTATCTTTAGATGCGCTTTTACACTCCTTTTCGACTCCTACCTAAAGCAGGCAAAAGATCTGACTCAAATTCTGAATATTTCAGACAACTAAGTTTCACCTGTCATTTTATAAAGGTAATTGGACAAAATGCTACCTCTCCTGTCCCGTACAAATACACAAAATCCCAACCTACGTGCAATGAACTTTGATACGAGTATGTATTCTTGAATATCAGTCTATACTATCACGAAGCTTCACAAAATTTACTATTTGTTCATATTGCTGCTTCAAAAAAAATCGTCTAACAAAAATCTATGCATAAATAGCGTAGCATCGATATCAAAAAAATATCTAAAAATGCTCGTTCGTCTTAATTGCATCACCAAAAATGCGTGTACCAGTATTTATGTCTTGACTAGGTATATTCCTCGCTGTTTGAATGAATGAACAAAATTATTCGGCAGTGCCTTTGAATCTTCCTCGAAATTTAAGAAATTCTTAATTGTTTCCTGTTAAAGAAATTTTTTCGTAAGAGCTTCAGTGATTCTTATGGTATCAACACTCAATATGTCGGCTATAAAGATCTGCCACCTGTCACAAACAAAGGCAGGACGATGACAGATGAAGTGTTCCATAGTACCGTCGCAGATGGTGGTGTCGCTTAAGCCTAACACATTAAGATGCTTGACAAAAGTGAAATGACCTGTAAGAACGCCAGTAAGTCTGCAGTCTTTTCTACTAAGTGATAGCAAGAATGCGGCAGATTTCTTTCTGACGTTCGGGAGCATTCGTTTAGCCTGTCTACATCCCGGAGAGTCATGCCACCCACGATTATTATCATAGGAAACCCAACCGACAATGGAAGCTCTGATCGAGGACGTAGGTTCAGACCCAACGCAGGTTCAGGTCCTGAGAAGTTCTCGTTCGAAACTTGTCTAGAAAGTTCATCGGAAATCTCATTTCCAGTAATTCTATGGTGACCTGGGACCCAAACAAGACTCACTGGGTTTAGCTTTGCGACCGAATTTAGAGAGCTCTTGCATTCTTGCAGAATAGTTACAGGATTTCCTTTTCTAAATAGTTTTTGGAGAAGTTGGTAGCATCAAATTGAAAATTTCTCTCAGCGCGAATAGAAAATTTTGTTGAAGTTTTAACTTATTTATTGTAGCTTTTGGCTGCAATTAATTTCTGACCTTGTTTATGTTGCTACCACCCTTTTGAAAACACAGAAAAACAACAAGTCATTGATTTTAAAGGCCTCGAGTTATAGAGTAACCACCAACCAACTGGAATCTACACAAAACAGAAAATGTGTTTAGGGGTTTGTGCTAAACGTAGGCAGCAACGCATGGAAAAAATCGAAGACCCAGGAATACCAATTACTGCCTGATAGTCTCTCGTTTGTATCAGGTAGTCATGGGAGATCTGCTTGGTAGCCACTCGGCCCTGACACTTCATCTTGACTATGGTTGATATGAAAGTATTCCGTCTCTAAGAATCATTTGCGATACTCCGGAAGATTCAACTTCCGTGAACAGAATTTAAAGCACTAAAAATCGATTTGATTTCAATTTGAGGCCAAGTTGCATATACCAAAACCAAAATGCCCGAAGTAGGTACCTACCACCCAAATACCTTTTCATGTTACCAACAATCATGCAGGATTCATTGACAGTACAGAAGCGAAGGATAGCAATAAAGAGTCTGCCAATATCTATAATAAGTTCCAGCACATCGCTTACCTTGTTCGTTGAAAATTTCACTCAATCGACATAAATGAAGAATTTGGGTGTGGTTTGATATTTTCCCCTCACAATGTGGGTTCACTAAACTTTGGGAATTCTCAACGTCAAATTTTGATTCAACGCTTTACATACGTCTGGGGCACATATATTCTTTACTCTCAACATTGATAAGCCTGGGTCCATTGCACTGAACAGACATTTTTTGCGATAACGTATAGATTACATTGCACATATCGTAAAAAGAAACCCATTTATAGATAAACATCAACAACCCTCGGATGGCGTAAAACCATATAAAAATTTCGGTCCATTTTGTAATTGCACTGTGCATTGCGCTCTGTACCCATTTTACGGCACACAGCAGCTGTATCTAATTGAGAAACCATAATCGCAAAAGAAACTCAAACTCTAAAAATAACACCAAAGGGGGGGTAATCAAGGCAAACGCAGTTTGTGGTTTTAAAATGCCAGAGTTCCGTTTGAATACACTGCGAAATTAAAGAAAAACCAAACAAAACATCAGTGACCTTTACTTAAAGCAATCTCCCCACTTATCGCTATAAAAAAAGACTCTCTAGGTTGAAATTGAGGTCAATGACTCACCTCCTCTCTTGCATATTCATTTGCAGATACATTCGTAGCATTTGCGTTTATGATGAATTATTCCCAGCGTCTTTCAATTGAAGTGGGTACATGTGCTGGTAATTAAGGTTTGAAAGTTGTAAATCTGCATGTGAACTAGACCAAGCGATAGCTTTCTCTTTTTTAGATCCCCTCCAATGCAGTTTTTAGCGAATGCAGGAAATCAATTACTGTGCCGAAGAGAAAGATTTAGAACCCACGACTCGCCGAACCAGTTTGATGTCGACTCATCAAGCTACAGCGACTCATGTTATTATGCTACATATGAATTCCCGATCTATTGTCTGTATAGCTACATCTACAGGGTCAAGGTTGTTCGAAATAAAAACTAATTTATCTACCTACCTAGCTTGTCTGTTTATTTTTCCTCAAAATACCGGAATAAACCGCGCACTAATTACGACAAAGATTGGGCTTTTGAAACCAGTTTTGGCATTGGTCTGACGATATTGCATAATTTCTTTTAACAATGTTTGCTTTCCGCTTTAAACAATTCCGCACTATCTCGCTATGTCGATTATTTTGCATAGCTAAGGTGTCGTGTCGTCTTTATTTAACTTTGTCTACATATGACGACGATGTGGACGTGGACGGAATTTAAAACCATCAGCACTTACAAAGAGCCACATGGGGAATTACAACGCGATTGATGGTTCCAATGAAATCGGAAAAAACACGTAACGATATCTGAGTTCATTCGACGTATACCAATGCCAATGTCACAATAAAGTCAGTCCATTGATACTAAAAATTCGATCGATTTTTGCATCTCTGACGTGAGAAGTAGGTGAGTAGTGGCGACGTGGAGGCCATACATCGAAATCCAAATTCTAACCGAAGGCCTCTAATCTAATCTGGAAGTTGTTTGCTGTTTTCTTTGGAGATGATGATTTGAAATGTTTCTATGCGCTCGAGTTGAGTGCTTATTTAGAATCATCAGTCATAAGGAACGATTACATTGCCCATGTGAGGGGAGTTTGACGATGAAATTCTGATTCTGGTGGCGTATTGGCAATTCGATACGAACGCAGTTGGAAGTTCTGACTTTCGGTTTCTAATTTATATGGGTTCCCAGGTTTTTATTGGCCTTAAAAAATGCAATATGCAAATCTAATTAGTATGCCTGAGTTTTACGTACAGTTTGCCATAGTGGATACTGGAATAATGACAGTAATCAGTGATCGTAATATACGATATATAAACAATCATAAGGTTCACGTGAGTGACTTTCTGTAAATTGAAAGAAATTCACTTACTCGTACTCTGCACTGAGAATAAGGTAAAGTACATTCAATTATCATCAATTAAAGTGACTACAATATACAAATGGCTTGGATAGATAGATTTTGAATAACTACACGTGTGCCTTTGTAATTGATGCATGTTTTTCAATCACACTGGACAGAGCTCTTGAAGAAACGTGTGTCAAGTAATGATACCGTTAAGTTCCAGAGACATTTAAAATCCCATTACATCTTTACTGGGCCAAAATTATCAACATAATCTGTTCAGTATGAGACAGATTACAAAGCCTATTTAAAGATTTTTTTCCAATATCATTTCCCACCAAGAGTCCATCCGATTTCGATGATTTTTGAACCAAACTAAATTTTATCAAAAAGAGCTGGGAGTGTGAGCAATATTAGAGGACAATCATGACTTTTGAGGATTCCACCCACAATATCTTCTACTCACTCTAACTAAACTTTATTTGGACTAAATTTCATTAAAATCCGTTCAGTGGCTTTTGAAATCGATGTGAGGACCAACAATTTTTTTTTTTTTAGCTAAAATTGAAGAATCAAGTGGAAACTTAAAAACAATAATCGCATTCCATGTACACTGGTATCAATACACATTTTGTACTGGGATGACATGTCAACAAAATTGTGCTGGACGGGAAATTTCAACCGAAGTTAGTTGAAAAACTTTTTGTAAATCGGAAAAAAACATGCAGACCGGATCATATTATGGTTTATCCCCCCATATGCTAACCCATCCCCAATAAAGTAGGCGTGACGGTGTGATCTTTTCAATTCAAATGCAATGCCATCTTTCTACTTAGAGGATACTTCCGCGATTTTTAAAGATTTTATCTGAAAAACGGTTGCTATGACTTTTTCTTAGAAGCCTAGTTGTTGTTTTGTAACCAAACTTCTGTTTAGATATTCACAATTAGCCATCACCGGAGATACATAGCTTCAATAAAGCACAATATGGCTTTTTGAAGTAGGGCTCTCAAAAACTGGGCGTGACCATGTACTCGTACAATGTATGAGCAAGTTGTACAGAATGAGACGTCTGTATATTTTATTAAAAACAATTTTTTTTTTTTATATAATTTGCACGTGTTAAAGGGTATATGAATACCCTTATACTAATTTTTTAGAACAAGTGCGTAAGACAGAGTGGTGTGGTTTGAAACTCAGGTGGTATTAAGTTTCTGTTAACTCGAAGGGTGGCTGTCCAGATAACTGGGGAGTATTTTGTTTCTTTTCGCTATCATTGTCGTTGCTTATGATTCACAGTATTTTTTTCCGACCTCCTGATGTCATCACCACGATCAAGTTGCATTTTATCCATATGACCACCCTACTGCCAGTGTTTTGCCTTCATAGTAGGGTTGACTTTGCTTTCGCAAGTGATCGACTTTTTTATTTATTTCGTGTGAAATAAATAGATGATTTTTGACTTCAGGATTCGAACCGTGAATCAACAGCGTGACAAGCGATGATGTTACCACTTCTAGTAAAAATACTGAAAAAAATAAATTTTTTGAAAAGTCGGCTTGTTTGTGGGCGGATTTCAAAATTGTTTACACTTATACTGCTTAGGATTCTGGAAAGCTTATATGAAATTTCACCTTTCTGTCTCAAAATTTTAGACTGGCGGCATACGGGCGGGCAGATCAACTACATGGCTTGATCGCCTAACATTCAATGCTGATCACAATATCGTTATTATTTCTCTGTGTTGCAAACTATATATCAAAATTAATATAAGTTATAGGATAGGGTATAAAATTAGAGAGTCAAACAATAATTGCTCCCAAGGGAACTTTCTATTTAGCCATCAACTATTGTATTTTGGCGGACGTTCCACACTCTAACACGTCAGCTCTTATCAAATTTTGTGCTTACGGAATGCGGTCGTTGAGGAAAAATCATGATACCTGGACTAGAAACGCGTTACAGAATTTTGAAAACGATGCTGTAGAGCCGTTCATAGATTAAATTCTGTGGGCAGGCTTTGATACTATTGCTCTCTTCACAGCAACCACAATTGAGTTAAGTGCGATATTAGTGGCCTTACAATATTTCATTTGCATAGCATTTTATATTCTCGAATAAAAATTCGGTCATAGGTATGTTTGATTCTGCCCTACAATCACAAGATGTTGTAGAGATGTGGTTGAGAAAATTCATCATCAGAACTATTTTTAGCGATTAGCCCCAATGTCATTATGTCCTGCTATATAAATGATCGTGAATACGTTCTTATTTGAATAACATTGAAACACCGAAAATAGAAAAGCACTTTTGACAAAATCTTCGCCAGTAAATATCTAGGCTAATTTCTATGCTTACTCTCGGGTCATTCTCCATATAGAAATCCATTATATCGATACCTTCCCGGAAGAATGTATTAAGCGACATTTTCAAAATTTTACAGGAAACAAACAAAACTTCCTGTGCAGATAATTATTTGAGTATTTTGTAGTAATAAGCAATTTTTATTTCTCTTTAGTGTCGTTTGTATCAATGGTAGAGACGTCAAACCAAGATCAAAACGTGGCGCTTGGCACAATTTATAAGAGCATGCTAAAAAGTCATTTGCTGAAAAATTGTCGCTTAATACATTCTTCCGGGAAGGTATCGATAAGTTCAATTTTATAATACTTTGACACTCCAATTTCCAGCCTGCGTAGTGAACTAAAATAGGAATCTGCTAAAGAGAAAAGCCATACAGAAATGATTCCTAGTGGAATCGCAATCCGGATTATGGCTTGGGCTTCGATCTGTTAAAACTAATAAAGAAACTAGCAACAAAGAACAGCAAGGACATAATTCCCAGTGAATTTTCAATATGTACTCGTAGAAAAATTCATATTCTAACGACTTAAGCGCTACGTGTCCAAACTCCGAACTGAATATGAAGGTGTAAATATTTGGAGTGAACAACCCATAAAGAGTTTAGGACCTAGCTTCTAGCAGTGTTTCATGCTGTATGGATAATTTTTTTTTTATTTCCAGATCAGAATGACGAGATTCAGAAGGTCTTCATGTAGAATTGTTTTTCGGAGGTTTGTCAGACAAGGGGCTCTGGAAAAGAACTGTTTTGTGTATTTACTGGGATTTAAACTTAAATCTCCCACTCAGTAGTCTTATACACTAACCACTGAGCCCCTAACATGGTTCCAAAGTGGCACAATGGCCAGGGATGAAAGCAAGAGTAGCTCTCAGTCAGTTGTTACATTTGTAAAATTTGAACTTACTAGCAAGGTCTCAATAAAATACGTCTTTTACGAGTATCTTCTCTCACCTAGCCTAAGAAAGTACAAAATGTGGAAGGTTTTATTTGTTCGAATATTTACGACATCTCAAGGTCCAAACACCTATCGTTATTTTTTAAAAGTCATTCAATAGATTAGCTAGTACATATCTTTATGTAGATTACCGAATTACTAATCTACGAGAGAATTTAGTAAACAGTGATTAGAACTTTCAACAAAATTGTGAAGTAGATTTGGTTCAAAAATCGAATAAGACTTAAAAAAAGTGAAATAGATTTTAAAGCGAAGCACAAAAATGCATGATCCAGCTTGACCGTAAAACTGAACTGAGGTACTAATTTCTAGTGAAGGGGTAGTCCCATTAAATTGGAATTATGTTATTTGAGAACCGAAAATTAGTCGATAAATATTGGATGTAGTCAGTTGTGGGTGATAGTTGACATTCGTCTGGTTTCAGTCATCGATAGACTAGATCGACGGTCAAACTGGACTGTCCACAGTTTTACTCATTTGCCGAGGAGCACAACCATTTTTTTAAGACTACTTAAATAGCCGAAAATTCTCCAATGAAATGGAATGGATCTTAAAAATTCGAATGTTGTTTAGTTACATTCAATAGCTTGTATATTCGTATAATAACTGATGGGCCGTCTGAAGTTTTTTTTAAATTACATACATATTATTTTAACACTGACAGCTCTTTCGCACTCAAAGAATTTACAGAAACACGGTATCATGTCTCCGTGACACGAAATCGACTTATGCTTGCACAACGTTGAGAAATATTGGAATTTCATTTCGAAAGTGAGTGCTGTGTTACCAAAACAGTGCGAATTTTGAAAAGAATGTTCGTCTAAATCCGAGAACCTCAATTCAACGTTACGGTCAAGGGTGAGCGCTACAGAGGCATGAAACAGCTTTGGCCAGAAACTGAGGAAATGAACTTGGACGATCTCTGGTTTCAACAAGTCTACGCTCAGTGCCATAGAATCCGTCCAACTATAGATCTTTTGCGCACAAAGTTCAATAATCATCTAATCAGCCGTTTTGGCGATGTTGTCTGGCCTCCGTGGAGCTGCGATTTGACACCGTAGGACCTTTTTTTTTGTGAGGTGTCGATAAAGATCGGTATTATGATGACAACTAGGCACTTAAGCACGATATTGATCGAACTATTCGTGAAATAGACCCCCGAACCATCGAAAATATGCTGCAAAATTGGGTTGATAGGATAGGCCAAGGCAACTACGGCAGCCATTTAAATTAAATAATTTTCCATAAATAATCAAAAAGTGTACTCTTTTTAACAAAGCAAGCCATTTTGAAAAAATATTAAACGAATTTTTTTTTCTTTTTTACAGCAATTTTAAAAAGAAACCAACATATGACCTAACCTTTGTAAGGTTTGGCAGCAGCAGAAACAATAACCCATTCACTTCCCTTAATTATTATAGCTATAACACTATAGGCAATAGGACGCCTTTTGCGACAGACAAGCAGAACTATGAATCAACAAACATGCTCGTAAAATTGCGGTGAAATTGAGAATATCAGTCACTTAATCGCTTGAAATGCCGAGAGAAAATAAGTGCTTTAATAAAAAGTATGGTTCAAGGTGTCCAATTGTTGTCATTTTTACCATAAATTTTTTTTTTTATTTCAAGCACTTTCTATGATTTTACATTTTTTCGGTAATCGCCGATGCTCGTGCGAACATGAACCATTGTAGAACCATAATTCTATTCAGAGACATCAATCAATGGGATATAATGCTCAAGTGATTGAGGAGGCACCTAAGACAAAGTGTTTCCTATGGAGTGGTAGTTACTGTAGGATCTGGTAGAGCATTAAAATAAGAGAAATGTTATAATCATGGGTCTGACTTTTACCCTTATGGAGCTAGTTTGTATGTTTTTTTTATCATCTAGGGTCTAATTTTACCATATCTGCACCAATTTGAGTAATTGTGCAAACTATTCAGTGCAACTCTAGAACACTTTGAAAACATATGGCCTACGGTTTCCTTAAAAATTAGAGATAAACTTGACTTTTCGTAATTTTTTCTAAAATCTTTTTTGAGAAAGAACGCACAATTCGATTTTTTTTTTGTTACACAGTGTAAAAGATACTTAAAATGGCTTATTGTTCTTAATAAACATACTTTTGATGTACTTTTAACGTAAAACATGAAAAGTTACAAGTTTCAGGGCAGGGAAAACCCTGTGTTTATTTGTTTGTACGAGTTACTTTGAATATATTGCTCTCGGATTTGTGAGGTTTAATTTTTATTTCTTTTGTGTCTTGCAAAGTATACAAAGTATAAACATACAAAATAGCTGGACAAAATTTGTAGCTTTTTGGTGTAGCTTTCACATAATGAAGCACAACAATAGAACATTTTTAGAAAAAGTTACGAAAAATCGAGTTTATCTATACTGTAGGCCACATGTTTTCAAAATGTTACAGAATTTGTTGGACCAAATATTTTGTGTTCGAATAAAAGTACAATTATTCAAGCTACAATTAGATGCGAACAATTTATGAAACCGAGTTCCTCGCTGACGAGTAGAGGAAGCGAATGATTGCAATCACTGATCACCGCCAAAAAATAATAGCGGAAATCTCGTTATTGGATACTGCTTCTATGTGATATGTGACATTTTACCCATGTAACTTTTCACAAAATTGTCAGAATTGCCTCTCCTTCAAAAGGTCACATGGAACTCTCCGTTTACACGTCTTTTGAAGGAAAGGCAATCCTGACAATTTTGTGGAAAGTTACGAGGGAAAATATCAGATCCTGCATAGACTGATGCCTTAACAGGAGTTTGAGATTGGAAGCGGTATCCAATAAGGCGATCGGCGCTACTGTTTCTTGGCGATGATCAGTGATCTCAGTGACGCTGATTTGTTGGTAGAATCCAATAGAGTTTACAATCTTTTTTGGCTACGCAAATGTTTCTAAAGGGTGGGCCATCTGTTGGTTTCTTTTTAAAATTGCTACAAAAAAATCCATTGGGGCTCTATTTCATGAATAGCTCGATCAATGTTGTGCTTAAGTGCCTGAATCGTTTTTGGATTGTCAGTATAAGATCGATCTTTAACGGCACCCCACAAAAAAAGTCACATAAAGAGACCAAGCAACATCACCAAAACGGTTGATTACACGATTATTAAACTTAGTGCGCAAAAGATCGATTTCAGGCGATCGGTTTAGGCTAACACTTTCAACAACAGCAGCAATATTCTCGGCTGATCGCACAGGACCAACACGAGAATAACTTGTGTTATCAATTAGCATGCCATTCACATGAGCTTTCTATGCAAACTTGCGTACAGCAGGCACGGTTGGTCTATTATTTGGGTTAACATTTCTTTTCAAAATTCGCACTGTTTCGTCAACAGAGCACTCACTTTAGAAATAAGTTTTCAACAGTTCCCAACATTATTCAAGCGTAGATCAATTCATTTCGTACCGCAGAGATATAATACTGTGTTTCTGTCTATTTTTTGATCGCCAGTGTCAAATTAACAGGTAATTTAAAAAGAAACCAGCAATTGGTCCACCCTATATATGAGAGAATGGTTTGGAGACCTACAGATGTAATCATTCGGCAAACGAAGATGAATTTACTCTTGGGAGAACAAGGGAATAATTGGGACAATATTCATGCCACTTAGTGTAAAACAATCGCAGCGAGACTGCTAAGATGACACTGAAATTGATCAGAAAAACGCGGTCAGTGTAAAGTGCTCGTAATATATAAGGGTTATTCATTTCGAGGTTGGGATTTCACCTACCTGCCATATGCACCTGTCAAATTCAACTATGATAGTAGTTTCCACCACTCAACGGATTAAAATTGTTGCATTTTACTACAAGAATGACAGTTCTGTCATATTTGTGTATCAGGATTTAAGGACATATCATAGATATACACAAAAAATTGCAGAATTTCGGGTTCTGAGAATCCAAGTGTGATCGTTGAGAGGCCATTGTATCCACCACAGGTGACAGTTTGGTGCGCGCTGCAGACTGGCGGCGTGATCGGGGCATATATATTTTTTTTTAAACGACGAAGGCGCCACTGTTACCGTTAATTCTTTGGGCTACGGTCAAATGATACCCAATTTTGTTTGGTCTGAAATTAAAGACATTGATGTGAGCGACATGTGGTTTCAACGGGACGACGCTACGTGCTACAAAACCCAAGAAAATTCGGCTCTATTGCGGGAAAAGTTGCCCGGCCGCTTAATTTCGAGAAATTACACAAATTCAATAATTCTGTATAAAAGCCGATGCTCATTCAGCAATGAGACTGGCACTATGCCAATGCTTATTAGAATGATAGAAGGCTACAACACTAAGATTCTGAATTGATAGTATACGCGTTAAGGGAAATTATTCCTAGGTACCTGCTCAACAAAAGAACTGTGGACTTGGGAGTCGTTTGGGAACTCCTAGCATCCGAAGGCTATCGGGTTCAGAAAGTCTATGCAATGCAAAATGTCACTTCTGGGATAAACTGCTAAGTTGCAGTGAACGTTAACAGTTTAAGTTCAATGAACCTGCAGGTCCAAGTGCCTGCAATTCCCTAAGTCGTAGTAGTTTATAGTAGACGCTTTCGCAGCTTTCTTTTAATTAAACTTCGATATGGCTATTTTCAATTCATCCTGATTGGGTTGAGGGATTATTGTCTGTCATCGTGAATTTTGAATGGCTCATCCTGCCTGATAGCGGAATGTTGGTCGTCATCGCCGTTTAGCAGTGATCGAAGTGGTCAACAGTTTAAGTTCAATGAACCTGCTGGTCGAAGTGATTGCAATTCTCTAAGTCGTATCAGTATCACTCAGATCGACTCAACAATAAGTTTTATTTTTTATCAATTTATGTAAATTTGTCCTACAATTTTTCTTTACTTTAATTTAATAAATGAGTGCTGCCAAATTTCCTTAAAATTAATGACGTCAATTGTTATTTAAAAATGTAACTGCTCACTGAATTTATCTACATGCTAGTCGAACTGGGTGACACGATTTAGAGAATATGAGTCAATAAAAACAAATTCGGTCTACTGTAAAAATGATGCGTCTTAACCTTTTACCAGGCAGAATATAAAATAAAACTGTCAGCTCTTTTATTGCTCTTAATAAAAATAATTAAACAAAAAAAAAAAAAACTGCGTGGAAGGTTCACAAATTTGTGGCCCATTGTGACCATAGTGCATTGTAAAAAACAAGAAAACTGGTGGGAAATATACATATTTCTAATTAGGTCTCCATCCGCCCGATCGATGACTAAGGGACAAGTATGCCCTCGAGTTCATTTATGGATTCTCTTTAATACGAATTCAAATCATCAATAATCAACAGGAAGACTATAAATGACACGAAGCTTTTATGTGACGATTAATTAATTTATTTAAAAAAAAATAATTTACACACACGTTTGGGTGAGAATTAGTTGTTGTTAAAATCTTCCGGCTTTGATTGATTAAAAATACTTTAGGCAAATACCAAACCGGTTAACTTGATACCATAGATACCGATTGACTTGAGTAAGATGCTTTAGCAGACATAAAGTGCAAAAAGAATTATTTAGTTGAGGATTAAGATACTGCATTGTCATTAAGCAAACAATTTAGATATAGACATTTTCTTTGAAATGCGTGTGTAAGGAGTTGCTTTATTCAGTCAACTTATCAAAAGATACGTAAAATACCCTCTAAAAGGCCGTCAGAATAATGTCGAAACTACTAAAGCTATAAACGAGACTGTAAAACAGTATTTGCATGGTGATGCGAAACGTCGCTATGCACTTTTATTTTAAACTTTGCACTCCTGAGGTGAGACGGTCGCATGTTCTTTATTTGGACTATAAGTTCGCGAATTCATAATGTATCTAAGAAAACCTGTTTGAATTTAACTACCACAAGCAAAAGGAATATTCAGGTGTAACAAGTTAATCTGCGTTTTTTACTCGGCAGTGAGTGGTTTGTTTGTTTTGGAAAGTTGTTCTGCAAATAAGGTGTATAACACCGAAGCAGGTCAGAGGTAATGCTATGTCGGATTGGCACATCAAAAATGTTTGAGGGTCCAATTAGCAACTTTACATTATTGCGTAACACGCACTGCATGTATCCGTATAAATTTTGTTTTCTATTTGGTATTATTCTTCACTTATTATTTACTCTTTCACTTTACTCCCCGCCTTTCATTCATTGTTGCCCATACTACACCAAATGCAAATAAGAATCTCGGAAGTAACAGAAAAGGGGAATGGCAAATCGCAACCGAGTGCTTGGTGTGCTACGTTCTTTACTTCCTTTGTTTCGGTTTCGTCATTCGGTAGACGATGCATTTTTTATCGAAATCAATTAAATGACTTGTTTGACGGTTTGCGTCGACTTCCCCAAGAGATCACTCGACTAAAGTATCTTTGCGACGCACGACAGGTGATCTGTCACGGAACTAACTACAAAAACAAAACAATAGCAATGACTTACATGATATCCCGTTTGGCTGTTACTCCAGCGATGTAGAACCACCTCCATCCGACCGTTGATAAGACGATAGCTATGATAGCAACCAGCAAGGCTGGCACACCGTACTCCCAACCCATGTAATACCAGAGTAGTACAACAGCAGCGATCAAAACACAAATACCAACCGACGCGGTGGCCGCACGACAAAAGACTGCTGCTCGCGATCGGTTTGGAAGCTTTTCACGATCGTCGAGGCTCCTAGACTGGTTGTCGTTGCTATTGCTCCCGCTTGGAGTCGATGTGTTTGCTGTTCCGTTTCCGAGTGTTGCTGTTGTTACAAAGTTTGGTGTTTCGAGCGCGTTTCCATTCACTTTACATTCCCCTGAGTTGGAAGCTTTTTCAATTTCAATCGAAACGTGTTCCGCGGAAGAAGCCGCCTCACCTGCTGATAGGCGTCCCTGCTGCTGATGGTGGTGGGGCTGCTGACGATAAGAAGTGTAAGTGGAATTGAATAAACGATTGCGATACTTAAGATAGTGACGTTCAAATAAATGACGTCATAATATGAAATGTGGTGATCGCATGGGCAGGTGACTGCTCGAGCGGAATATGAAGTTTCGCATTAGCATAGTTCTAGGCTGTTGTTTAATTTATTACTTCTCTTTAACTTTTTTTTTTTATACTCAAAGTTGTAAGAAAGAAATAAGATGACACGAAAAATGGTGTGGAAAATCAATAGCAGTGTTCCAGAAAAAGTACAATATACAACAGTTATGTAGGGTAGGTCCACCTTGAGACTTCACAATGACCAAAGAAGATTCAACTAATTGCCAACCGTATTTTTAAGCAGTGAAAAACAGTGGTTTGTTTACGTCCAGCGGTTTTTGATGTTTCGGCTTTTTTTTGATGTACAGATGCGTTGATGTAATAAGCGAACGACAAGTGGTAATCGAGAGAGCGAAACGTGTGAGACTAATACACATTGAGTTCCAGGAGTGGGTGGTTGAGTGTGAAATTTTGGGATGGTAAGGATTAATTTCGATTTTGCGTACTAGAAAAGTATGAAGTGCTGTAGAAGTTTCTGGTTCTTGGCTTGCAGCACCATCTAGTATTGAATAGAGGTATTTTGGTTTTATATTGAAAACGAGTTATTCACCCGCCTTATAGTAGGCAACATTCCCTAGAGAATAAAATGGTTACACTGTCGTTGGATTATTATTCCATGGAACCATTTGGCCGGAACGGACGTTTTGTGTTTGTAATTTATATGCTATTTTCGTATCTTTTATACAGTATCGGGCACTATAGTATAATTTCGACAATCAATAGTTAGTAAAATAATGATTTGAACTATCGAATAATTTCGGTAATTTATTTATACAGGAGGTGATATTTCGGGATATTTGCACACTTGTTCAACAACTTGGGGGTATAATCCGATATTTTGGAGAATTGCATACGCTTACAGTCCGGGGCGTACCTGAGCCTCAACCTACATGCATTTCTAGTCAGCTTGATCCTTTGCTAGTTACCTCCAGTTTTGTACGCCGAGAGTTAGTTGAGGTCCACTTCCAACTGGCACACTACATTAGGTAAAGTTGGGGGTGGATTCAAAGATTTTCTGGACTGATAGACTTTTTTTTGTTCATGTCGCTGTACAGCCCGTAAAGCTGTTCATTAAACCTTCTTCTTCACACTCCATCGATACAAATAGGACCGAAGATCACACGGAGAATTTTTCGCTCAAAGCAACATAGAATGTTTAAATCCACTTTCGACAGTATTCACATTTCTGCGTAATACAGCAGGACTGGGATGATAAGGGTTTTGTACAAAGTTGTCTTCTTAGCCCGTAGAAACAGCGATTGGCAAGAGTAATCCTTCGTTTGATTTCCGCAGTTATTTCATTGTCACACCTCAAAATTATATCTGTCCATCGTTGGGTTCTGCGCAGGCGATGATGTTGAGTATCCCTTCTTGTAGACAGCATATATTTCGTTTTGCTTTCATTAGCTAAACCCATTTTTGCCGCTTCCGACTCAATACTCATGAAAGCACCATTGACGACTCGCTAAGTTCTGCCGATTATGTCAATGTCATCGGCGTACGCGAGTAGTTGCACAATTTTGAAAAATTGTATTCATAAAATTGTTTTAAGTATGATTGAAGAAATTGCATGACAGCGCGTCACCCTGTATAAGACCTTTTCTAACATCAAACGGTTCGACGGTGTTCTTACAGACTTTGATGGAACAGCGGGAGTTCTCCATTGTCATCTTGCATAGTCGGACGAGTTTGGTAGAATGCCGAAACTAGACAAAAATGTCAGAGGCAACTATAAAATTAATGAACAGGAATTCCTGATAGACTTTGCTGGCCTAAAACCGCACTGATAAGGATCTATCAGGTTGTTGGCGATCGATTTTAAGCATTGAGGAGACTTATGCCTTTGTCGTTGGCGCAGTTCGGAGGGTCTTTCTCCTTCAGTATCGGTATGCATTCATCCGACCAGATTTAACAGATGAGTTGGTGCATGCTCCAAGTCATCTCATCCAGCTGTGAAAAGTTCAGTGACTAGGCCGTCGGCTCTCGCAGCTTTGTTGAACTTAAGCTTAGATATGGCTATCTTCACTTCATCCTGGTAAGGTTGACGGGATTCTTGTCTGTCATCGTGAATACTGAATGATTCATCCTGCCTGATTGTTGGTCGTCATCGTCGTTTAGCAGTCTGCAGAAGTGGTTCTTCCATATTTTCAGCACCACGTACGTACAATATTCAAAATTTTTGAAAAATTCGGCATCCATATTATAGGGAATTTCAAAACCTAAAATTTCGATAGTCTTCTCCGAAGATATTCGCACTCAAAAACGGGTTTTATTAACTTTCGGGTAAAGTCGGACATTTTGGAGAATTGGGTATCTACAATTCGAAATTTTGTTTTCAAAATTTCGGCTTACATCTTTTAGAGAATTTTGGACTATTCCATTATGTATGGAATACAAGATAGGCTTAATGGCCTATTCTTGTGAGGTAATTTTCGATGATTTTTCGGCACATTTCTGGCTGTATTGCGGCTATAAATTCACGAATGTTGGTTCTAAAGATTGGGGATTGTCTGCACAGACACGCTCCTAAGCATAGCCTCACAAAAATAAATTCAACGGGATCAAATCACATTACTTTGGTGGCCAGTTGATGTCGCCAAATCTCGAAATTAAACGGCCGGGGAACTTTTCCTGTAATAGAGCCAAATTTGCCTCTGTTGCGTGGCGCGTAGCCCCGACCTGTTAGAACATCAGTGCCAAAAAAGTTGGTTATCATTTGACCATAAACATGACCATGGGGCACCTGGCCCAATGTAGGACCTGGCCTAGCTTTTCGCAGTCACTCGTGCTGTGCGCCACACGAATGGTTGGGACGTACAGTTTTATGCCGTTTCCGAAGGGCAATTTTTTCGATTGAGAGAAGCCTTTCATGGCAGTTTTACTCTCGGATGTTTGTTAGACGTTTACGAGAGGTGGGACCGTGAGAAAACTTTTTTTTTTGCTGTTATTTTTTGTATGTTTTCTTGGATTCTATCTTGAACAACTCGCTCAGTTATCGCGCACTTAGCCACTGAGCCACGGCTCCCACAAACCACGGCTGCCTGAAACTTATGTTACAGAAATTTCCCCCAAACAATTCCTCATGAATAAATGTTCCCTATTTTTTCCCCAAAATCAATATTTTGCCCCTTTTTAGGAAAAAAAAAAACCCAATATAGCAATCTTACATGGAACTTTGTTAATGGTGGCATCAATATGGTGCCATGTGACGCACCGGTTATAGTTTTTGTTTACTTTTCAGTAAGAGTGTAACCCTAAATAATATTTTTAATGGCAAACAAGGATTCAATCGCTTACAGCAGCTAACTTGTTAATGAGACTCAAGTCTTTCACCTTATCGGTTTGAGGCTAAGTGACAGCAATACTGCAAAGTTATGATATTTTTTTGGGAAGCAATTATCATTATCACTAAGCAGACAAGTGATAATTTGAAAAATGATAATTGAGTGAAATCTAACATGCTGTCGTGTAACGCTTATCACTTACAGTTAGCAAACAAATATTTGTTTGATTATTTGCTAAGTGATATGTGATGCAGTAGGGCCCTAGCCTCTTAGACAGAGATATACATATCCTTTCTGAATTTCTCTAGAGTTGTTCCTTGACTTCGTTTTCTGTTGTCAATGCTAGCATTTGCGAGATGGATATCTGGGTTATCATCTGGGTTGGTTGTGCTGGAATGTATTGAATGTTTGACGTCTTCTTTAAATGTGATACCTTAAGTTACCATATCCTGTGAATATCATTCTAATACTTGGTCCAGGCTTAAAATTTGTCTATTGGTAGAGCATATTAGGTCTCGCGATCGTCTGGGAAACATCCAAGAAAGGGCATTCCCTTACATTCGTGTGAACATTGATTGGTAGGCCAATATATTTATTTATCTATTTTTTAGAGCCTACCAGTGATGCTCGCCCACATTTCTTCATAATCTTTTCTGGCGTTCAATTGTGGCTTGTTTTTCTTGGTGAAAGCTGCTCTTAAACATGCAAGTGGTGATGGCAACCCTGTTCAGATTTGTTTGATGCATTTGTTTGCTATTTCCGCTGCGAGAAATATCTTCGAAGTTCAAGCCAAAAACGTGCAAATATCTTATTTTCTTTATTACTTTGTTGATTATATAGATTTAACCATGAAGATTTTTAGTGATAGAAAGTGATACATTCGCTGTGTTAAAAACTGCATCGCACCCGACTGAATTCATGAAAGCACCTAATGCGTAACATACCGGTCTTGTTAGCCAACAAAGCATTTGACTTTGATTAATTAGAATTCCGAAATCTTCCTCCACTTGGCGCCAGAAACGTGTGATGGGACATTTCGAAATATCACAAATTAGAATATTATTTCCCACTTGTTAAGAAACGAATTATAACACCTGCTGTGTTTTACCTCAAGTAAAATTCATTAAAGATATCCATAAGTTGCCATCACACGATGTCTACCAAGTACGTTCCCTCTAAGTACTTTGCATTTTAAATGTTGTTTGTAACCTGTAGGTTGCGTTGTATTAATGACTTGGTGACGTGATTCATTTGAGAGCGAACCTGGTAATTAATACAAGAATTATTTACATAAAACAATTGCCTCTGTTATCGACCTTTTCAAGAGGGTATTCAAGTAGTTTTTCGCAATCAATGTTGCTGAAGTTCGATTTTCATTTCGTTTCATTTACATATTTGTTTCCAAAAGCATTCAGCAGAGGGCCACAGTATTTAAAAACCAAAGTTTTCGACTATATAGTGTGTTTACCACGGTCCGAGACATCTCACAAAGGCATTTTTTTTAAAACTAAGGAAACTATTGGAGCTCGTACAACTTATCAAATGAACGATCCCCTCACTACCCCACGTCTACTTTGACATTTTTTATTTTAAATATTCGTTGCTACTTTCAAACACCTTTTTCCGTCACGAATGGGAAGTACTCCTTCGGGTAGGGGTTAGAATATACCCAAGGTAGGCATGTCTGTCATGTGAGTGTATAGTGTATACAAAAATATGCAATGAACATACCCCAGGTGGCAGACCCGGTACACTGGAAATCCACCCTTTTCGGAGGTCGGGTCTATGGATTCTGTGCAATCCTTTTGTTAAAAACTCAATAGTATCGAGGTATCCGCCATCGTGATCTTAAACAACTACGTGAGGAACCAGAAATCCGAACACGAACAAACAATGGACTTTAGGGAAAACTAAAAGCCTTAGGGAGGAAAACATGGATGGCTAACTAAGATGGAAATCCTCTGCGAAGAACACAAAAATTTGCTCTAATTTTCTTTTTTATAAAAAGAAAATTTCCAAATCCCGGAACACTCAGACTCGACTTTCTGTCCATTGTACTACCAGGCAGAGCTCCTTTTGGGGCAGTGGTTCGAGAAACTTGGATTTTATTAATTTTATTTATGCTCGGGTGGCTATTGTTACTGTTCCCCGGTCGGGTTCGAACCTGCACAGTTCGGGTCACAAGCGAACACACTACCCACTACACCGTGGTCACTTTTGCTATAAAGGATACGTCGCAACCTCGAAATGTACAGGAAAAGTTTCCTTAGATACGGATGAAGACGAATTAAGTCGTGAAACTGACTGAATATTGCAGAAACAGAAAGACGGTTCCTTACCCGAAGTCATAACAAGAAATAACGTAATATAATCCGGGAAAAAAAAAGAAAGGAAAGGAAAGACCTGACAAATATTCGTACTGAGGAAAACCGAAAGCAACGGCCACCGCCGCCAATTAACGTAATCGGGATTGCGGACTGCAACCAATCGCAAACCATCTGTAATATCGCGCAACAACAATACGTGGAATCACTAAGTGCCGAGAAAATCCAATGGTACACCTATGAGAACAATTCGGAAAGACCGATACGTGTCTAAAGCCCCGACCCATAGAATACATCGATCCGGTGCTGCGTCGTTTTTAACTGACAGCTAGATAGAATACCCACATTATTATGGAAGGTGGCGCATAACCAACGGATGTATGAACTTCGACGAATAAAAAATAAACTACGTGCTCAAAAGAAGATGTTATCAGTGACAAAAAATAGACACTTTAAAATTCTTGAAACTGTCAATATCGTTAAATGAGAAAAGGAACAATCGGAAGACTAGGAAACTACGTTTAAGAGCGGTTCGATAAGGCAAAGAATTTAACCATTTGGAGCCTCTGATGAAGCGTAGGAGTTTTCTAATGTCTGTCTTGTTCAGATCGTTTAGGTCGTTGAAGCTGAAGTGGAGTTTCTTTCTTTCGGAGAGAGCTGGTCAGGTGCAGAAAAAGTGAAAAATAGTTTCCTCCTCCTCCTCGTCCATGTAGCTTCTGCAGGCGATAATACGCCAATCCTTGTTGCATTCGGTGATGACACCAATTATAGCACTGATATGCAATCTAGCATATCAGATTTCAGCATTTCAGATCCAGCTTAGGTCAAATCTGTTTTGTATCCAGACAATTTGTACCACTCGTCGACTTAAAATTTGCCCTCTCAATAGGCTTTAATTTGAGTTTGCATTTAGCGATCAGATACCCAGTGAACTTTTGTCTAGTAGAATGGCTATTATTGTTCTATGTCTGGCAAGTTCGTTGCTCTTTCAATTCCCTGGAATGTATCTCTGCCCCAGCACCCAACATAGGTGAATATTGAAGTGCTCCGCCGTTTTTATAAGAGACGCTTGGCAATCCCGCCATACTACCTAGCAGAAAAACAAATTAAAAAGGCTTCAAGAAAGATATTGATGAAAATATTGAACTTAGCGTACCTCTTAAGTGAACCTATGAATTTGAAGTTGAAGTTGATCGCCCTATAAAGGAAAAAACCCACAATTTGCGACATAAAATATCCACCGGAAATAAAGCAAATAATAAACGAGGCAAGAAAGCGCATAAGAAATGGCAACAGAGTCGCGCTTCACAGCATAGAGCACACTTGAGAATCACTTGTGTAACCTGCTGAAGTACTTACCTCGAAAGCTTGACAGCGGAAAATGAATCCAATTATTCACTTTGGAAAGTTGTAAAATGCACTAAAAGACTTAAAATTTCTGTGAAGAGAAAGCGAACATTTTTGTCGTCCATCTAGAAGGCGCTTTTAAACCGTTCCATGGTTAAGCGCTTATTTATAATATTAATACGTCAGAAATATCATCTGACGATCATACGATAAATAGTGTGCAACTCAAATGGAACTCTTTACGACTAAATAACTGTAGAAGTTCTAAAACATAAGCAGGCATTCAACAATTGACCAGGCACATAGAATCACTGACGTAATTGAGAAAGTTCTTGAAGAAAAAAAAGGTTTGCTCAGACGCATTTCTTGATGCCTCGATAAGGTATGGCATGAAGGCCTGAAGTTCAAATTACGACAGGTTTTGCCTGTACGCCTATAGAACGAGTTATCTCGGGAATAAACTCTTGCGTGTCAGACACGGAAACGAATACTCACAATTTAAAAAAATTTCAGCTGGCGTACCGCAAGGAAACGTTCTTGGTCCGCTTCTGTATCTTCCATATACCGGAGATATACCACAAGAAGAAGGCACCATCTTGTCTACATTTGCCGATGACACTGCTATCCTAGCAATATGTAAAACGATCAAAGATACAACTGTAAAACTGCAAAGCACTCTGATTAATGCAAATGAATGGACAAAGGCCTGACGGTCCGGCCTCAACGAAACCAAATCTGTTCATGTAAACTCCACTTATAAGAAAATTCACAGCTTGACTATCCTTATAAACTCGGTTCGTATTCCGTTCGCAAGCGAGTCTAACACCTCGGAATGACACTTGACGCAAAGTTAAAATAGAAGACGAACGTGAAATACAGAAATATGTACTGATTACTTGGAATATATTCCAAGCTTAAGAGTGAGAATAAGATGTTCATATACAAGCAAGTGCTGAAGTCGATGTGGGGTAGTATTAAGAAAACAAATGTCAATATTTCACAAACTTTCGAAAACAAAGTACTAAGAGAAATTGTACATAAGAAACTACAATAAACTTCGGGATACAACATAAAAAAACAAAGAATGGGAAACTTGAAACACATTTGAGAAAAATTTGGGAAACATTTCAGAAACAAAAATGTTTCCCAATAGTTTTTGAAATGTTTCCCAATTGTTTCTGAGAATATTTCTCAAACTTTTCTTTGGTGTGGGCGGGAATACTTCCAGAAGAGAAAGAAATTGAAAACCTTTCCTTCAATAACAAATTGGAAAACGTTGGGTGATTGGTTGGGGAGGTTTAGGATAAATTCCCCTTCACGTAGTCTATAGGTGAAGTGCATTGTATAGGTGAAAGGTAATTTCTCTCGGATGGGCTCTAGGGATCAGAGGAACGCTTTGTATGTTGAGTATTTCCCCGAAATTAAAACATCTAATAGAACTCAGTCCGGGCAGGACTTGTCTTTCTCGTTATTTGTTCCTTTGCGTCCATGTTGCTGAGAGTCACAGAAAAATTGCTCGAGGGCATCATTCTCCTGCTCGCAGTCCGGAAATATGGCTGCCACAAGGCCCAGTCTGCAGGCATGCTTGATCAGTTCATGTCCGAATCGACCATCAGTTTCATTTGCATCCTGACTTAATTAAGCATCTTCCTTGCTTGGAAAGACAATGGCTTTTGGCATCTTTGTAAGTTTGCAAATTTGCAGCTCCTTCCATTGGAACTTATGACATTTAGCTGCTATGTGATTATTACCGCATGTGTTGAGATTTCCTCCTCCTTTCTAGTGAGTTCGTCCGTAATTTGGTTTATTCCCTGGTATGTCGTGATGTCGAAATTTTTCCTAGAGGAGGCTACCAGGATACTTAGTTTCTCCTTGCATTCCTTCATCAGCTTCATTTGACTTTCCGAGCGGGATTCTATTGCCCTCGGTGCTCAACCTGAAACGCAGTCATAAACTATTCCATATGGATCGTTAGATTGAGTAGTGGTGATTGGCGTATACACCCGCCCCCAATTCCCGTGAATGTACGATTTGTCCATTAACACTCTATGCCCTGCTGCCACTCTTCGCGGTTGGGAAATCGAATAAATCCTGTACTTCTTTCTAAATAGATCTCGTTAAAATCCCGTCATTAAAATGATCGGGAATTTCGAGTATAAGAGCAGCCCGCCAAGTTACTCTTTTCACATCTAATGCTACTCGTATTTTCATGATTGTTTTCATGGCTACTGTAAAGGTGCTCGACATACGCTATATGTTTGATAACAGTTCGAAGGCATGTTGTTCTCCACCTATCGGCCACTAAACAAACACTCCGTAGAGTAGCGTGCCAAAAGCCTTCCGGTATATTCAATATGCGGCTCTAGCTTTGGTAATTCTGTTTCTTCTCCAAATAAGCTGGTAGTCTAAAATGTCACCGAGCTCGCTTTTTAGGGCCAGTTTCACGCTCGGAAGACGTCTAGCTTCGAAATTTTTTTTTCTATCTTTTTTCTATTTATCTATTTCTCTTTTTCTGACTTCTAGGTGGCGTTCTAATCAGTGGACAACCAACTAGCTTTTTTAACCGACCTGATTCTTAATTAAGTACTTGAGATCCCTTTCCAATGTCACATGGATGTTGATAAAAATTAGTTCTTCGCAGACATGGATTTCTTAGGATGACCTAAAAGTAAATGGGTACATAAAGCCCTAAAAATTCACCTAGAAATCATAGTAGCTACGATCCAAATTGTCAAAATGAGGTTATGAAAAATCATGAGCAAACGTAGTCACACATTTTCAGTTTCATTTTTGTTTAGCACCTTTAAGTGCATCAAGCAAACGTACGTAAATATCTCTTGTTCGCTGAATCCAACTGCAGTCACACTCACATTTTAGTGCGCCAAGCAGTCCCTTATGTTAAATTCAGAAATAACACATAGTGAATACTTTGTCATGGGCGTTTACACCTCCATGTGGGTTATACGAATTTAGGTCAAATTTCAGTGGCGTCTGCGTGACTGTGGGAAGAGTGCTTTTGTGTGTTACCAGTTTATATAGTTCCGCTTTGTGAGTTTTTCCCTTTTAACTTAACGCTGAAAACACAAAGTCACCGCTTAACTTCATCCATTAATCTTGACTCATTAATTTAACACAATAAACAGAATGATGTTTACATCTTCCACTTGTTAGGTTGAAAGTGTAATCGCATCAAGCATGTTCGATGCCTCTCCCATTGCCTAATTAACATGTCTTTTTGACAATAACATCTACCCGCTGTTTAGAGTATCAGTTAGCAAATTAGCTAGTATCGCTGGAAAGCCTTTTCTTTTAAACTTGAGGTTATACGTATTTCGTAAGCTCAGCTAAACAAGCGTGAAAGAGGCACTTCTTGTTTGCGCAAATCTGAGTCGATAGTCAATTCATAGATTGCACATTGCACAATCGTGTTCCGGTATTTAATCTGAACTACATCCGATATCTGTGCTGTCAAAGCCTCTTGGCTGTCCCTGTTAAGCAAGACGAAGTTTAGATTTAACAACAAGCTCTGGCGCTGGGGAAACTGGTTTTCGAATGGGCGCTTACTTTGGGAGTGATTATTGAAACGATAATTCTGTTAAATCGTTGGCTTCAGGTTGATTGAATTTATAGCCTCATTTGAGAGATTGTCTTTATTAAACTGGAAATTAGTGTCTTTATGCTTTATGTAGAGGTGAACAAAGTAGTTAAATTTGATTTGCATCTGAGGGGATTAGATGCAAATGGTTTTGATACGGATAGATGCATTTTATATGCTAAATCATATTTATCTGCACCAGAGAGATTTAAGGGCTGAATTTATTTATCCCAAAGTTAACAATTTTTTTTTTTTCAGTTTTGGAAATTTTTGCATGGTTTAAATATTTGTTAAGAGCTTAAGTCTGGGACAAGTCTTATTATTGCAATAGGGTTTATTTTCATATTTGCTGCACGTGTGGATGCTACAAAACCTGATGGCATATGATAGGGGTGTTCATATTTCACTGAATTGCAACTTACATCAGCTTTTTTATAGTAAGACTCTGACAGGTACACCATCTCAAAAGTTGAAAATACTGGAAATATTTCGCCATTTTATGAAATCGAACTCACAAACGGATTTTTAAATGTAGCATGTTTCGTCGATTTTTTTTAAGTTAATAAAGTACACATTTTGTACTTTAAGGTACCCATCCATCTTAAAGAGAATTTCCAAATTTGAAATATCGACCACAATAGTTTGTATCGAAGGATGCACCATTTCCGAGATAATTTCCATTTACTTTGAGGTAAATTCGGTATTCTAGAACACTTTTTACCTCTAACTTTCGAAATTTTTGAAAAATCGCCATCTGGTGTTTTCAAGATATTCGCAATCAAAACCGATTTCATCAGCTCAGACACCTTTATTGTAAAACATAATTTTCATACGTGAATTTTGCTATGGCAGCTGAAATTTCCCTTTGGGAATTATGCTTTAGGCACAAATTATTTGTGCACAATTCTCTGTTGGCCATAAGCTTAGATGAGTACCTGCAATTCTATTCAATCCAGACAATTAGTCGAAGGACGTTTGTTGTTTTAATTCATTAGAATTCTTTTCTGCAATAATGTTAGTAAAGACCGTTCTTGGCATCATTATGTAAATGAAAAGTGAAAGAGTGCTTTAAAAATATTAAGAATGTTTTGGAATGTTCACGTGGTCATGTGCACCTATAAATAAACCCCCGCTAAAATCTAATTGTAGGTCCGCACTGCTGGGAATTTGGAAAAAAGACTTTTGTATGGGTATCCGTTATCAGACAGAAAGTTTCATTGGTCTACAAACCGGAGTTTTAAATAAATATTTCGAAGCGATATGCCCACACAGGCCAAGGCCTAGCTTCTCGCAGCTACTCGTGCCGTACGTCGCACAAATGGTTGAGACCTACAGTTTTATGCCATTTCCGGAGGACAATTTTTTTCGATAGTGAGAAGCTTCTCATGACAATTTTACTCTCGGATGTTTGTCAGAAGTTCCCGAGAGATGGGACCGAGAAATATATTTTTTATTTGTGCTTTTTGGAATTTTAACTTTGAATCCCCTACTCAGTTATCGCGCTCAGTGATCCTAACATTTTTGGGGTGCTATCACGTGTTGGTCTGCTAAATAACGAGAAAGAGCCACTACAGCTGAAAACCCAGCAGCTCTGTTAGTAACCTCCTCGCGGTGCCACCTGGGAATTTCTTTGGAAATTGTGAACCGAATAGGACAAATGGCGAGCATCTAGAGCCACAAAACAGGATAAATGTCGGTTGGTCTGTTGTCTCAAATCGCAAGATCTCACCAACTGGAGTGCGGTACAAAAGAAACGTCTTGGGGATGAGTAAGATAAGATGGTTCGATGCTGGGGAATATCACTCCCTAACAAAAAAAAGCTCTACTCTGGTGGATTAGCGGGTAGCGGGCGGTCTAGAGTAGGACTGATGCTAACTCCAGCAGTACGAAGTATCCTCATATTCTGGAAACCTCACAGTGACCGGATATTGACAGCTCGATTCCATAGCAGAGTAAAAAAAATCACCATCATACAGTGTTATGCTCCGATCGAAGACGTGACTGAGGATGATAAGAACAATTTGTACAGCCACATAGACGATATGGAGATTTTAACGCCGAGTAGGAAGTGACAACACTTTCTTGGAGACCGAAATGACAATGGTGAGCGGTTTGTCGACTTCAGCAATACCAACCGCCTAGTCATAGGAGGTACGCTGTTTAAGCATAACATCTGCCATAAGATCATTTGGGTCTCAACTGCCTGTCAGTGACTATTCAACCAGATGTCCCCTAGACGTCTGAAACAAGCTTGGAGAAGATATCGGACAAGAACGCGATCACCATCTTGTGTTAGCTTTTATACGCCTTCGTACTGCATCCGTCAACAGCAACCGCTCAAACTTGCTCAGGGATCCAACACTTTAGGGACTATCTTGCCTTAGAAGCAACACTTCGCTACAGACCTTAACCACTGAGATGATGGTGATATGATCTCGATCTCTAATGCGTTTTCCGAAGCAACAAATTCCGAAAAGGGGAAATCTGATGGATTGTGCATCGACCACATAAACAGTAAGGCAATCCGACGACTACAGCTCTCCCCTACATCTACTATTTATCGACTTCGAAAAGGCTTTCCACAGCTTGAATCTAGATGCTATCTGGTTGGCCTTGCGCAGGAGAGGCATCCCATAGCTATTATCAAGGCTACATACGAGGGCAGTAAGTGTAACAATGATACTCGTAATGAGTTGGGAAATGTTGGTGTTCAAAGTGGAGTACATCAGGGATGCATGTCACCGCTGTTGTTCTTGGTGGCCATCAGCGATGTACCCATGCAGCATTGACGGAAGGTAAACATGGAATTCGATGGACTATGACATCTTACCTTAAACACCTCGACTACGCAGGCGATGTTTGCTTACTTTCACATTAAATAATCGACCTTCATTTGATGGCTCAAAATCTAGGAGCTGAGGCAACCAAAGTGGGGCTTAAAATAAATACAGCCAACATTAAAGCTCTGAGCACTTCTAACATCTGCGCTCAACTCAACATTGCCGGGAGGAAGTCGAGAAAGTAGACAAATTTCTATATCTAGGAAGTGTGGTCTCGGCTAACCGCTGTGTCACTGGATGCAGCAGAAAAGGGAAGGCGAAAGTTGCGCTATACAAAGTCTGGAGAACTAAATGTTCTCAGCACAAGAACCAATATGCAACTGTTCCGCTCCAACGTAGAATTAGTACTGCTGTATGGGTGAAGTACTTGGAAGGTGGGTGAAGTACTATGATCGTATCTCCAACGAACAACTTTATCAGAGAACGTGCCAAGAACCTATAGTCATTACTATACGAAGGAGAAAGTGGCAGCGGATTGGATTGTGAAATATGCCTTGCAGTGGAATCCGCTCACCCAGGCAGGTAGAACTGTGGGTAAACGCGACACAGAACAGTTGAGGAGGAATCAAGCTCTTTGAGAATTTTATTTATTTTTTTTTTTTTTTCTAAATTTTGTGCGCTCCAAAGGGGATATGAATACTCTTGTACTATTCCAGGGCACGGGCGCTGTGTAGATTGACAGAGAGAGAGAGAGAGAGAGAGAGAGAGAGCAAGAAAGATTTTGGTGTAGTGGTTTGAAACTCAGGTGGTATTAAGTTTCTGTAAACTCTAAGGGTAGCGTCCGGGTTACTGGGAAGCATTTTTGTTTTGCTTTTTATTGTCGTTGCTCATGATTCACATCATTTTTTTCAGTCCTCCTGATATCATCTCGATCAAGTTACATGTTTCCTTTTTACCCAACAACGTGTGGTATGTACATGTTGGTAGGTACGAGTATTTTTGTTATCATTTACAGACAAAACTGCTAAACCGTTTTTAATGAAACTAAGTCAGATGTACTTCCTGTCATCTGATGAGTGTTCTTAGTTAAGTTGGCATGACAATCAAATCAAATTTGATGAACCAAAAACAGATGTACCTATATTCGATGAAATTTCAGAAGTGTTCCTGAGTGAGTCACAAATATAGTTGGCTAACAGATGGCGCAATAAGTAATTTAATTTTTGTTACC
The DNA here is from genome assembly GCA_963082735.1 of Pocota personata. Classification (NCBI taxonomy): domain Eukaryota; kingdom Metazoa; phylum Arthropoda; class Insecta; order Diptera; family Syrphidae; genus Pocota; species Pocota personata. The sequence goes on along the minus strand of OY720432.1, from coordinate 2,093,612 downwards.
ACATAGAGCAGAGACCGCAACCGATTTTGATGAAACGAATCAAGTGAAATACTATAAAATCAATTAACTGAAAGTAATCAAAAACTGACTACGAAATACACTAAAAACCGCAAAACAGGCAGTTTGGTCACGGTATAATTTTAATGTAGTGATAATAATTTTGTAGAAGGTACTTTTCACTTTTCTGTGGTTTATAGCCGTATTTTTGATTAATTGGCGTATTACCTTCAAATTTTTTAATGTAATTTCGATATTTAAGGAAAATTAAAAATGTTCTACATTGAACAACTAACCGACTGTTTGGAATAAGCATGCCCAAAAGACGTCTCAAAAACGAGCTGTTTATTACATGGTAAGCAAGTATATGTACTCAACGATGAACTACCAAAACTTATTAAAACACCATGGGTTCACTAACCCCTTCTAATTAAAAGAAGAACTCATGTGTAACCATGCATTCGTTTTTAAATTGTTCTTCATACATTTTGCATAATTCTCCCGGACTTTCTAATTATACCTTAAAGAATAAATAAACGTTCCTCTTATCCTAAGAGTCTATTGTATATGAGCTCCTCCATTTACTTCTTAGAGTAATTCCAGTGGCTTAAGTTTGATGAAGTGTTTAGCAACCTAACCCACTTCAAACTAAAAGCTAAGCTAACCTAGTGCAGAACTTCCGGCACGCAATTCTTAACGCGCACTGTTCGTTTCAGTTACGAGTAATTGCCAACAGATACGCAATCAGTTTGAACTGACTACCAGTAGATGCACGAGTTGTTTTGTAAGTCGGCTAACTGATGTTGGGTAGGTAAACAAACTCTTAATTGCCGATTGTCACGTAACACCTAAAATGATTTAAATTGAATCTAAAAAAAGCTAAGATCTTTATGTAATGTTTGTCCGGCGTAAACGATGAGATTGACTCGATTGCCCTTCGACCGGAAGGGACCGAGATTTCACTTAACACGCAGGCGGTTGAAATTTTAAATCTTTGCTCACACAACAACGAAAAGAAACTTCGGCTGCATTGTTAAGCTGTCTGTCACTCGCATCTAGAGATGATGAGAAAAAAATGAACAGAAACTTGATACGAGGCCTTGTTACCACAACGCTTTTACGATTGTTGGAATTTTATGTGCATTGCATGTACCTGGGGTTACTCATCTCAACAGCTTTGGTGGTACCTACATAACCTTGTTGATGGCTATTTTCGATAGCATCAGTCTCTAGATGTTTCTTCTTGGCATTTATTCGTACTTTTCACAGTTTAGATTGGAAACGGAAAAAAAAATGAATGAAAATACATTGTGCGCCGAGTAATTTATAGGCAGGTGAAACCCTTAAACTCGTTTTGATATCTGAGTGTTTGTTCAATGAGATACTCGTAGGTAACTTGTTTTCGGTTTTCGCTTTTCAATCAACTAATCAAAGACAAGCTTCGGTTGAACAATTTTCAGTTAATTTATTTAATGGTCAGTGATTATGATAATTTAACTGAGCAATTTACTAGAAGTTTGTGTATGTGTCAAGGAAAGCTGCGGATAGGTACACTGCACACTGAAAGTTACTGTGAAAGAAACGATTTAATCATTTTTATCTTGAAGTAGGTAGTAGATACAATTATCCATTTTCGAATGGTTATGCACTGATGTGTCGGTGAGTCTTTTCCATATTGGGTAAGAGGATTTGATTGTAGTAGCTTTGGCTACTCATTCACAGATATTTTTTCGGCAAATCGGGTCTGAAGGCATGCGCATCTGTGGTCCATTATCGTTTTTCGTTACCACCACTTTGTTGTAAATACATAAATAGCTGATAATACGCAGCTCAAGTCGAGTTTTAATTACCTAGGTAAACCGAGACAATATTTTGAAGTGATCAGCACACGTCGTGCACTCGTTCTCCAAGACTTTTTATCCAAAAACTAATGAATACGATTCAGCAATGAAAATGGTATTAGATTTAAACCATGTTTAGCCCTAATTGTTACCACCATATATAAATATGCCAACTGGAACAGTATCATAAGGATAATCGTTTCCTATATGACTATCCAGGATGCCACATTATAGTCCATTCTTAGCAGATGCCAACTTGACTGTTCTTACTTCTAGCTTTTACCCTCTTTGTGGAGATATGCCAAGTCATGTGCTTTAAGTTTCGAATGCTCTATTTGAAATTTTCCTGAGCTTTTTAGATTCAGTGTTCCTCAAGGGAATCTGTTACCTCTTCTGCACCTTTTAGTTAGAGATTCTAATCAGTTACGATCGGTTATGCACGATTATCGACGATCATGCAGACTCGCAGTCCTGACAGTGTCCAGAATAAAGTAAGCCATATTGACACACATTTCTCTGGAAGACAATAGACGATCAAATCATTACCATTCATTGAATATTAATGGGTAGAATAATGCAAGCACCCGCCTACCCATTCATTCGCTCTGTCTAGAAGCTGCCTTAAAAAAAAAATATAAAACCTTACGCCCCTTGAGGCGGGACATTATCGCTAATGACTTTATTGAGAGAATATATAATTTCTCGAGCAAGTTCTTAAATTGATAAGTTAGACGATTATTACATTCTGATGTAAACATTCGACTTTAAACCTGTTGCCCAAAGGCCAGTGCACTTTCTCAAGGCACTGACAACAAGGTAGTTTCTATAAAATATAAAAAAATATTCCACCACAAACTGCTGTCATGATCTGTTGAATAGTTCAAAGAAATTACGATTAGAAGCTAGAAAAAACAAAACATACAGAAGAGTTATAATTTGTCTAGAACAAGTCGTATGATACCCTATCCCATATAGCCATCTTTTTACTCATTTTTTTATCAGAAAAACTGTTCTCACCTTTTTTTTAAGGAGAAAGTGGGTATGTGGCTGTCAGCATTTGTAATCAATATAGAAGTTGGTTGCGATCATTTTCTTCTGGTGTGCGCCACCTTAGAAGAAGTCTTCTCTGGGATGGATTCGAAAAATTGACGATCGACAAAGTTGAGTTGTCCATTCGCTTTATAAGTCCTAGTCGATGATTCGAACCCTTCTGACTAGGTCGATGTCGCTGTACAACTGGTATGAACCATTATTTTCATTCATACCCTGGGACTAAATCATACTCCCATAATAAATTATCATACCCTGATTTGGTGGCCAGCCTTGAGTAAGGACTACAACATTAAAAAAATAAGCAGGGTTCAAAGATCAGCAGCAATAGGTATCACGGGTGTCATGCGGTCCTGTCCTACTGAAGATTTGAACGTACTTCTGCACCTTCTACCATTTGACCTTCATATCAAAAACATCGCGTCGTGCAGCGCAGTTAGACTCAGATAGTCGGGGCTTTGGTGGGCAAAGCCCTACGGTCATGATAATATTCTGGATTTGTTACCAGGGAATCCAGCAAAGACTCTTACTGATTACACTACACCAAAACTGAAATCCAAGAATGATTTCTCTGTAGCCTTTCCCGTCCAGGGTGGACTAGGAAAGAGGAAGTTCGAAGCAACATTTTTAACCGACCGTGACGGTTCAAAGATGGAATGTGGGCTTGGTGCGGGAATCTTCTCTTACCGCCCCCCGGACTCCTCCAGTGTGTTCCAGGCGGACTTACTGGCGATAGGCTAGGCTTGACGGATGCTGGCAAATTATCCTACGCCCAAGCGAAACGTCGCCATTTTCATTGATAGCCAGGCCGCTATCAAAGCCATACTCGTAGATTCGGCTGCATCATCCTCCAAACTGGTAGAACAGTGTAGGGTGGAAATCGACCTGCAGGCTGCTTAACTGCGTAATATCCAGGAAGATATGGCCCCACTATAATTGAGTCTGCTAAACAGGATTCGCTTGGACATCGCCAGGTTTGTGACGATCAGCATAGATCACTGATCAATAACGATACATGCGGCCTGGCTCGGCATTTTAACACACTCTGATGCAGTTGTGGGAGCGTTAGCAAGAGGAAACTCTCTTCCACTTCCTCTGCGGATGTCCGGCACTAGCCAGAGCCTGATTTCGATTACCTGAGTGAGGTATCAGAGATACGAGTTGGTGATATCACCAGGTTCTTGGACGCCACGGGATGGATTTGATAACAGAGTTATGTCACAGTCCAAACACATACACATTATCATCCAGGTCACTTGAGTTGTGGTTCTCAAAACGGCACAAAAGCGCTAAGTGGGTTGCAAAAAGCCACGCTACGTGCATCGTCTTGTCGTAGCCTTTTTCTGACATCAAAGGCTTCGGTAATGCATTCTACGTTAATAAACTAGACATGGTTCTGTACAGCTCGTCTCTATGAACTTTATGATAGGCGACTTTTAAGTCAATGAAAAGGTGGTGAATACTTGTTGATTTCACAGCACCCTATAGTTGTTGTGTAAGCTGGACCTTATAAGGATAAAGATGCAAACCCAAGCTTAAAATATGCCAAACTGAGCTGTAGGAAATGTGCAATCGCTGAACGCGGCGTGGAATTATCAATTTCGGGTTTTCGGCCACTGAGGCACTTTTGACATAACAAGCATTACAAATTTGTTTGAAATTTAGTGATTGATTATAACGACCATAATCTATCTTTAAATCGTGATACGTAGATATTACAACAATTTTAATTCGCTGAGCGGTGATTAAACGACCCATGTTTTAAAATAGCAAGGCAAGAACTAACTACCTGTCACTATGGATGACAGATGGATTCGACAGATGCCATATGGCAGGGATATGAAATTCCAACCTCGAAATTAATAATTCGATATAACAGCTAAGATCTCATACGCAGAGGAAACTGATGCCTCCGTCTCATTTCTTGAGGAACAAGCATACTTTCATCTGTTCAATTTGTTTTTGCTCTGCGGTAGACCGTCGGGTTTAGTAATCTTTTTCGGTTTGGGTTTAGATATTGTTATCTTCACCTCACTTTCATCGGTTGAACGGAAATAATAATTGCCATCATCCGGGTTAAACTGAGCATTTTGTCTAACAAAAAAAGGAAGACGTCGGTTTAATCAAAATCCGTATAACTTTAAATTGTTCGCGTGCGTCATAAATGCGTATAATTAATCAGTTGAAATTCCTTAATCAACAAAGTCAACTGCATGGAAATCAATTCAGGCGTTCTTGAATTACACGGTTACAACGCGTAAAACTGAACAACGTAGCACTTAATTATGTACCAAAATTGAAGGCCAAAAAGTGGTGACATTCAGACGCATGGACAGACAAACAGATGAAAAGATATGACTAAACCGATAAAAATGTATCATATATTCTTTCGGGGTCTATCATAAATCTCTCTTTACGTTACTAACTATGTATCAAAATTAATATACCCTATGGGATAGGGTTAACAAATGCCAAGCTAATCATTTTTAATAGTTTGTGTGTTCTACTTTAGATTGATACAAGTAATTGTTTTTTAGATTCTTCATCTCTTCAATTTATGACAAGTAAATTTGCATAAAGTTTATAGCTCACAATAATTTTAGCAATTTTATTTAGTCTGTAAATTAAGCTTTTAAATGCCGCAAACCAACTTTGCTAGTATGTGCGGGTACTTTCAAATTGTTATTTCGGATGTTGTTCCGCTTGAGTCGGAATCGCATGCAAGTATTTGCCCCATGTTTTTTTTTTAACATAATATTGCTGGCTCTGCGATTTTGGCAATCAATCGCATTTATAATTTGTTATTTCAAAATCGAAGAAAGTATGCAAATATTTGAATTTTTTGTTCATATGGAATTTAATTTAATTTTAAGTGATTGATAGGTACATAGATGAAAGCTTCAATAACAACTGGTTTTGAAAAGATACTGACCAACAAAAAAAAAGACGATAAATACATAGTGATCTCATCTTACGATAATAATAAATCATCACATAAATAGCATCGCAAAATCCTACTTACTCATCGAAAACAAACGTATTATGGGGAGAAATTCGTGATCTATGTATGGAATGTAACAAAACAATTTTTTCATTATCATCGAACTATATTTAAGTCGACCCGATTGAAGGGGTCAGTCTAGTATTGCGAAGCTATTTTAATCGGAGCAATAAACATTTTGCATTTTTTTTTTATAATTTGCGTGCGCCCAAGGGAATATGAATACCCTTATATTATTTCAAGGCACGTGCTTTTGGGAAAAGGGGGAGAAGCCTGTGCACGTTGGCTTTAGACGTTTGAATTTTACCTTCCGCAAATCTCTGGCTCAAATAAAAAACCGTGGCTCAGTGAATAAGTGCGCAATCACTAAGCGAGAGGTTCAGGGTTCGAATCCAAGAAACCACCTCTCGTGAACGTCTGACAAAGATCCGAGAGTAAAATTGTCATGAAAAAAGCTTCTCTCAAAATTGCCCTTCGGAAACGGCATAATACTGTAGATCCCAACCATTCATGAGGCGCACAGCACGAATGATAGGCCCTACATTTGAATGTTAGCGCCAAAATATTAATATCTTTGAAATAAACCCACCTGCATTCGAAGGCAACACACACAATGGCTGTCAATTGCTTTGCTGATTAGCGTTCAATTGAATTTCCCCAACAAGGTTATAACCGTAATCTGTACTTATTTTGGTTACAAAACCAAAACAAATAATGAATAGATTGCCATTGTGGGAAAATAATAGATTTATCTCGTAATAAGAGTTTACAGAGTATCTATGCAAACATCCGAAGACCTCCAAAACAAAATTAGTTAAATAAGCAGGTAAAACGTCAATAGAATGCGTAAAAAAAAGCATTTATCTACTTAAACTCCAACTAACGAAGTCACTCAACCATAATGCAAATTCATTTACCAAATTTATACTATACCACTTTTTCAAAAGTCAAGGTTATTACGGTCGCGCATGCCCACTAGTAAATCCGACTTTGGCAGTTCCTCGTAGCTGACATATCTAAAAACAATCTACGAACTAGTTAAGATAGACGAAACCTGTTTTGCATCTAGGTACATACATATGTACATTCTTTTCCTTAAAAAAAAGGGAAAATTTTAAAATCATAAAAAATATTTATCTTTGAATAGGAAATATAAACTTGTTCTGCAGAGTGAGAGATGCCCAATTGAAATTCAAAGTCATACCCGCAGCTGATGCGTCTCGAAACGTGATTTGCGATATACGTATGTTTTCGGACAATGTTCAGAAAAAAAAATCTATCAAGGTATATACATACGTACTTGTAATTACACACTCGACCGATATTGTTTTGTTATAATCTTTTCATCCAATTGTTGGTGATTTTCTCCTTTGTACAGGCGGGCTTTTGTTACCATAAGTGGGAGACCATCAGCCACAAGGTGTCTGTTTGTCTGACTGTCATCAGCGCCTCTGACTGACAAAAGAAATACTATATACTCGTACTCTGGCTCATGAGTAATTACTGCAAAGTCATGCAATTAGGTGATGGCGTTTGGATTGTTTTTTTCTTTTAGGTTATTTTTCAGAAGCAGAACAATGAAGATGTGAATGCATACTCGTTAGCTCTACTGTGTGGCAGTGGCTGACTACATATTTTGAATAACTTCAAGTGAAACTTTTTCTCTGAACTTTTCGCTGTTTGTTGAGAAACAATTAAGATGGTATCGGTAGGTTGATCAGAATGAAATTTAGTGCAAATTCTGAGATCTAAATGTCGTAATCGAGAGAAGTACGTCAGACTACTTTGACTTTACGATCGAATGACGGTTGGAGTTTATTCCAATTAAAGTCATCGTGACGGATTGATTTCTTTCGTGAATACTTAATTTTTGGGGGTTCCTTGGGGTCGAGCATTAGCACTGCCTGCCTTCATTATTCTATTACACTAACAAAACTTAATCATACTTATGATTTTTTTAACGGAAAAATATCGATTTCGCTTGTAGGATAGTAGTGATTATTTTGTAGCTCTTCGCACCCTAGGATATTAGGTAGTTAGACAAAAGCGAATGGGCAGTCATAAGGGTGCAGTGTTTAACAAAGTTACTACAATTTTCTAAAGTAATTTGAGTGTCCTTGTTATTAGGGACGTGGTTGGGGGATTCATTGAAAATGTCGCAATCGTGACAACAAAATACATTCGATTGGAGGATGACTTATTTGTGGTTAAACTCGAAGCAGGAAACAGTGATTAACTTTCTCTCTTACAAGTCTGCTAAACTCCTGTTATAGATGAAGGTTTTACAAATATTGGGTAGGGTAAGTAATAATTATACTGAGTCAAGTCATATATACTGGTGCACGCATTTTTGCTGATAAAATAAAAGCGAACAAGTGTTTTTTGATTTGTTTTTCTGCAAAACTTTAATTGATTATTTAGGAAACAATATTTAAACAATTTATTCAAAATGTTTGCCACTCATCGATCGCAGCACGCACCTCGTCAATTGGAAAATTGTCACCTCGTCAACTGGAAAATTGTCCCGCTTCAAGGACTCAATATTTGGGTGTCGAGTAGAATAAGCCATCGCCTTTAAAATAGCGGCGTAGAGCTTTCGATCTTTCATTCTGTTTTTGCTTTAATTGGACTGTGAGTAAGTAGCAAGTGTATCTTTTTTGGGACATAGATTTCTATGATATTTTCATGTCTCGTGATAAGATTTTCTGCTTTCGCAGCGGTTTTTCATTAATCCTGGGTTTAACAGCTTTCATAACCTGTGAAGTTCTGTCAGTGCGAGGGCGTCCGCACCTTTGACGGCCAGTTACCCCACAAGTATCCTCAAACAATTTAACAGTTCGATACACAAAATTCAGGGTGATTCCAAGCGGTTGCAAGGTCCGACAAATATCGCCTTTTTCCATACTACACTTGCGAAGCCTAATTACTCGTACCACAACACGGTTTTCAATATCACCCCACTCCATATTTACAAACGACTTTTGTGCAAATCTTTTTGCGCATTAACTTAGTATAAATGTCACATTGAATACCTGTCAATATATGGATGTGTTCAATACAGTTCAGTGTGCCAGTTTTTATGGCATGACTAGGTATATCACTTTCGAACTTTCGAATAAATTACAAATGCTTAAAGTGAACTTAATTTAGACGGATACTATAAAATTGGGGGTTCTTTCATAAAACCCATTAGTATTATTAGCTAATAATATTGGTCTCATAAAGTAGTAAATGTCAAAAAATTGTGTTCTATTATTAGAAAAATTAAATAACACACACGACTGGATCGCAAGTACTTGCTCCATATGTGCTGTTCGTTTTAAATTGTTCAGATTTCCAATTTTGGCGAAATTGATAAGAATCGAATAAAATGAGCTTTCGTAAAGTGCGATAAAACGGTGAACAACTTTTTTCGATTATATGTCAAAAATGTGAATGCAACGCACTTTTAAAGGGTGTCCCAAAATTCACACAAGAAGTAATTTTGATAGAAAACACAGATTTTTGTTAAAAATTGTAAATGTTTTATTGATTCATAAGTCTCCCTGAATTTTTTAATTAATCTCTTCACAGTTGTTGAAGTTAAATCACTATTCCGACCATATTTTGTACGAAAATTGCGAACTGTAGCTACCAAACCTGAAGGTTTTAAATTTTTTTAAATTTTTAAAATATTGCTCAACAATGAAAACGAGTTGTTCTTTCGTGGAGCACTCCAGCTGTCACGCTGTCTGTTTCTCAATAACATCATTCGAGCCATATCCAAGAAATGGATAATTTTCGAAAGTCCCTTAATAAGTGAAGTACCGTTATTGGAGTCTTTAGGGAACAACTGAGTACACAGTCTTATTGCAAACAGTGAATGAATGAGGTGTGAATTTTTATCGAAAACGGCTGAGGTTGGAGCTCAGTAGGTAACGATTTTTAACAAAATCGCGTTGGCCATGTCCGATAATTAGCCAATGTACGCAATCCCGCTAATATGCAAATTACCATTATTCGAAAAACTGAATACACAATTTTATTGAAAACGTCCACGTTACCCCTGGTGCGAATTTTTGTCGAAATCGTTGGAGTTGTTTTAAAAAAATGGAATTTTTTAGAATTGGCCTCAAGTAAAAATTTTGAGGCTAGAATTAAAGTTCGAATTTTACCTCTGGGCATTACCACACAGGTATACAGTTTGAAGATACCCCGTTTAGGCTGTAGCTCGATACACATTGGCGGACAGGACAGACAAACAGACACACCGACAGACAGACAGAATTGTAAGAACCACTTTTTCGAGTTCCTCTACGTAACAACGTCAAGATTAATTAATATCTCGAGATCGAAAATTTTCACGAAAACAATACTTGATCTATAGGAACAAGAAAAAAATAAATTTTTAGGGCTCATAACAGGGCCCAGCTTCTTGCAGCCATTTTTTGCTAAGCTATGGACTGCATTTCCATAGCTGTTCCGAATGTTATAACTGAGAAGATTAGCATGTCAATTTTACTTCCGGGTGTAGTCAAACATTCGCAAGAATTAGGATCGTAAAATAACTTTTTAGCATCTTGCTGAGATTCGAAACTGAACCTCTTGTTAAAACCTATAGGCATCACAGTTTAATGAAGGAAGTCACTCATTACTGCAAAATATGATGCATTGGACTCTTCTTAGTCAATCTGGCAGAAGAAGGGTCAGTTAATGAAATCATGAAACAGAATAGTCGAGGAGGAATCAAAGACTTTGAAATCCCAGAAATCCGAATTCGATAGCGAGCTGGAGTTGTTGATGCTCTGTCTTTCGAGGGGTGACAGAAGATAAATGAAAATAATTATAAAAAATACATCGTTGGAAGATGGTTTATTTTTTATAAACTTTTCTCAGCATTGGCGAACCTTCTATACTGTGGCAAGACCCCGAGATGACTTTTTACCACCTGAATGCGTAGCAACCGCCCGTTAGACGCTGCACTAGTGTTCCGCAAATTGTGTGACAGACGCACCTCGACTTTACTAGCATTTTTCATACCATCATTACCTCCTCCGGATGTATTATAGTCGCCTCGTATGACAGGTATATCTGTGAGGGACAGTAGTGCTGTCATTATAATCGATACTCTATCAAATGTTAATCTTAACTGTTCATTAAACTCATACGTAAAGGTAGTTTCTATAAAGTCGACGAATTCGGGCGGAATAATAAAAATAGGCGCCAATAGTTGTTATTTTAGAGGCCAAAGTCGAACTCAATGGAATGTTTCATGAATTGAATATCAATTCTGATCTACATTTTTATCACTCGACGCACGACTGGGAGCAATCAACCAGTTCAGTTACAAGGTTATCTCTGTGGCAAGAAGTTGTAGGAAATATTTTATATTATAAAACGGAAAAGAAAACCAAATCCAAGACTGCTCAGACTCTACCAAAGAGAAGACCCGTTTTGATATTGTGGTTGGAGGAACTTGGTTGCTGTCATTTGGATCACAAATAAGCACACTACTCATGCAAGTCTGTGCTTCCTCCAGTTCATATCATTACACCGGAGGTCATTCATGTTGGGTTCAAATAAATTTATCATATAGATCTGCCCAGTTATCGTTAGATTACAGATAAAAAATAAACAAATTCATGTTTTGTTTGGGTTTTGGAAAAGCCAGAGGGCGGCGCATGATATCTTCGAACAACTAACGTACGTCAGGGGTATTAAGTGGCTAACCTGTGGCCTCTCGTTGTATTTTTTCTCTTTGTCAATCAGGTAGACTGGACATCACCAAGTCAGCCAAGTTGAGAGAAATGACAATATGAACTCGTCAGTTGCCTTGGATGGCGGTTGCAAGCGCAATGAAGTCCATTGGTTGTACTCCATTGAATGCATCGGCAATCAAATAGTTATCAAAAAGAGGGACGTGCACTTAAAATTAATCAAATTAGTTCTTAGCACGGCTAAAAGAGTGGCAGTTTATTTAAAAATAGAGTGCATGACTGGGTACCATGTACTTGTACTTGTATGCTGTTTATCTACAAAAACTAGGATTTAAAATTTAAACAAAATTTGAAAAAAAAAAATGCTTTTGAAAATTTACCAAAACTTGGTATGTCAAATATTGTTTAAATTACGATTTTGAATAAAATCGCCCTGGCCATATTTGAAAACGAACCAATTTCCATAGACCGGTCAATAAGTAAAGTACCGTTTTTCGTAATTTCTACCAAAAACGTGGTACACCATCTGATAGCACATATCTAACTGAACTCAAATATGAAATTTGATCAAAATCATTGCAGCCGCTTTCGAGTAAATCGACTTTTTTCAAAATCGGCCATTAATAAAAAGTACTGTTAATTTTGAGGTTAGAATGAAAATTAGGCTTCTACCTCGAATTGTGAACCCACTGACCCCGGATATGAAGTTTGGAGCGAATCCGTCCATACATTTAGGCTACACTCAGCCATACATGCAGACAGACAAACAGACAAATAATTTGAGAGACTCACTTCATAGAGTTGCACTATCATAGTAATATCAAGTTTGATCAAAACCTCTAGATCGAACATTTTGAGGAAAGTAATACTTGCTTTGGATAGTGCAATAACTTCCAGTTGCACCAGATGATTTGATGTAGATAAGCACCAACGAATTTTACTGGTCTTCTTTAGCTTGATTGGAGATAGGCTAGTTACGTGCTTCATTTAGAGACTTTAGCTAACAACACAGAGAGGTTGACTAACTTGCTCTGAATCACCTGGAATGGAATACCATAAAAATGGTGTCGAGAACGAGTTTGGATTTAATGACAGGTGAATTGAGTACCTTGAGATCTTTTATTAATTTTTTTATTAATTTTTGAAAATAGAAATGTGGTTTGCGTTGGTATATTCCAAGGCAAACCACATTTCTATTTTCAAAAATTAAAGTAAACTTAAGTACGATTTATTGGTAAGACATAGTCAATATAAATTCAGTTTAATAGTCAAACAATAGGTGAAAAGAACACGCCTCATGTTTCCAAAGTACGTAACCCAAAAATTTGAAGAAAAAAGAAATCACGATAATAGAACATTGTCGGGTCTATAACAACGCATAGGTCTGATTTCGATATCACATTTCTCATTCGAGGTTCTTCACGTATCCTGAAGGAGCGCCCAAAAAAAGATTCTATATCTGGTCTCCCGAGAAAGTTCTTCAACAAAAAAATCAGTTCTTCATTCAAATCGGTTCAATAAATAAGGAGTTATACAAGAATACGATCGGCAAAACACTCTGCTTGCTTCTCACATGGAACAATAGTTACAGTACTTAAGCACCTTCATTCTAATAGAACCCTACATGTGCGAATGGTATCTTGCTTGCCGGTTTTTATTCTCACTCTCTGTGCAATATAATGACAGACATGACAAATGATTGCTGTACTCCGGATTGGCAGGGATAGTCAGTTTGCATTTAAAGCAGCTCCTATTTGAACGATGCAACCACATTACTCGAAAATTGTTCATGGAAAAGCACACTTTGGTTTTTCTAATAGGGAAGTTATAGGACACTAAATCTTCGAGCAACTCGAGAAAATACTGTATTGTAACTTTTAGAAGTTCTGACCCAGGCTGGTTAAATGATAGGTTTCAATACTTTTTTTTTGTTATTTAAGTTACAGCAAGACCGTTATTGATGCTTACACATTGTGAATCTGCCGCAAAAAAAATTTGGTATTTCACAGCTCTGCTATATGCCATCTGTCAAATCTATCTGTCATCCATAGCACAAATGTCACTTATTGAATACCTGTCAATATTGCATGAATGTGTACAAAAAAAAAACATTTTTGGAATATTCACATTTAAGAACATTCACAGTAGATTTTTATTAAAATCCAGTAAATTCTGGAATTTTGGAGGATACGTGCATACAATTTTTAAAATTTGGCCTCCATTTTATAGAGAATTCCAGAGCCATATTTAAATTTTTTGTTTAACGCACAGTTTGCGAAATATTAGAAATTAAAAACAATTACAACCACTATACTCGTTGAGAACTTGGACATTTTGGAATTGCAATTTTCGATAATAAAAAAAGAGCATCCATCAGTATTTCAAAACCTAAAATTTTGGTCGTAGTTACTTTTTCCGTAGGACGCATCATTCCCGAATATTCACTTCGAGGTAGGAATTTCACATCTCTGTCATGTGGCATCTGTCAAATTCATCTGTCATTCATAGTGATAGGAAGCTCACTACAAAAATAACGGTTCCGTCATATTTGTGTATCGCGATTTAAGGACAGGTTATGGCCGTCATAATCGACCAACTGAGCAAACAATTAGAAACCTAATCAACAAATTCAAACAAATCGGTAGTGTCTGTGATGTCGTCAGGCCTGTGCATCATCATAATGCTCTATCAACTGAAAACATAGCCGTTGTGGTTGCCTCAGTGGCCGAAGTTCCATTTGGGCTTGGATTTGAACCTGCATCCCTATAAAGTCCAGCCTACACAACAACTAAAGCCTGCTGACCGCAGAACATACGTCGATTGGCTGCTGGAAAATCAACAAGTTGACGCTTATTGCACGAAAAGTTTCCCAGCCGTTTAATTTCGAGATTTGGGGACATCAGTTGGCTACCAAGATTGTGTGATCTGACCCTGTTGGATTTCTTTTTGTGGGGATATGATCATGTCTCCAAAAACTTTGGAGCACTTAAAAACTAACATTCGTGGAGTTATGGCCGCAACCCAGTCATAAATGTGCCGAAAGTTAACTCACAAGAATCAAAGTTTACAAAAACTCCCGGGCGCACAAAATGAATAACCCTGTATTGTCAAAAAAGTGTAGCAAAGTTTGAGTTCTTATATTCGACGCTACATAAACGCACACCAAATACAGGTATTGCTCTCTTTCTAATTCAAAAACGGATGAATTTTGAAAATACTGTATTATAGCATAGGAGCAATTATGTTTGTTCCTACAAAAGTGTAGCATATTTAGTACGACTCTAGTACAGTGGCAGCACTGATAATAAATAAGTGCCTGCCAAATTCGACTGAGAAGTTCTTCCAGTTCCTAGATTTAACTTGCAGTTATCAGTGTAAAACAAAATATGATGGGTTAGGCTTAAGATTCCAAAGCTTTTTTTAGGTTTATTATTTAGGATGGAAATATACATTTAAATTAGATACTCTGCTCAGTCTAGCTTCCACTCAAATAAATGTTTGGATTGATAGTTGAGGCAAGATGGTATATGCATCTTGTCATACAGATTTAAAAATGAATTCAATGAAAGAAAATTTTAAAAAAGTTTGAGAATACGGCATAATTAGCCCTTTAATTGTGTTCGGTCTACGTCAGGGCTAATTGGGTTTCAAATTAATAAACCTACCGAAAATTGTCTTTGCAAAAAGGATTTTACTACTTTCCGCAAACCAATTACTCTATCTGAGTCAAATGCGTGTCCAACAAAAAAGTTGCGAGTGACACTCCTATTGAATCGCATTAAACCGGTCATTGAAGAAAGATGCCTAATATATGACCGGGTTCAGAATCAAGCATTCTACATTTGACTAAGTTTATAGAATAACCGTTGAAATTGAAAAAGCTCCAGAGGGGCAAAAGATTTGCTCTATCACCTTTCTTATCGTCTCTCAAGCCTTCGACAAGGTTTGGCACGATGGCTTGAAGTTACGACGGATTCTTCCGGAGCACCTACATAAGATCTTAGAATCTTGCCTCAAAAAGAGACTTTACCGAATATTCCGAGTTTAAGAAAATCGCCTTCGGAGTTCCGCAAGGAAGTGTCCTTGGCCCTATCTTATTCTTGCCTACACTCTGGACATACCTCATACCACGGACGATACGGCTAATTTAACAGCTAAAAAACTCAAACGAACTTCGGATAATATCTGTGAGTAGACAACAATTTGGCGTATTGTTCCAAACGAGACCAAATCGATGCATGTTAACTTCACTTACTCGTACAAGAAAATAATCAACCTACCCGTTTTTATTAACTCGGTGCAAATACCGTATGCAAATGAAGTGACAAACCTTGTAAACGCAATAAGGAGAGGCTGCACGTAATTTCGGTATCAGCGGGTGCTTTTGCTGGAAAGTTACCTGCTCAACGAGAATATTCTTTAAAACTTAAAATACTAGATAAGGTAGTCAACAGGAAGAAGGGTTTGCTTAGTGAGTAAAAATCTCACACTATTATGAGTACACGGTGTCTTATAGCGTCTATGAAAATTTTGAGGGAAACAAAAATATACTAGCTTGACAGGATTGGCTACTGCCACGCTAGCAGCCATTTAAATGAAATTATTTTCCATAAATAATCGGATAGTGTACTCTCTTCAATAAAGGAAGAAACTTTGAAAAAACATTGAATGGATTTTTTAATAGCAATTTTAAAAACAAACCAATATATGGTGATTTTCGATTCATTGGTCAAACATTTTTTGGCAAGGTCTAAGCCGGCCTAGGTGTGACATAGTTTTTTTTTTTTGCAACTTTATGCGGATTATAAACTTCTAATCGATTTTACTTAAATTGGAAATTTTAATGCGTGGCTTCGTGTACTTTTATTTTCAAATTATTGTAAGTATTTCAATGTCATTCAATGATAAAAAAAATCAGCGCATAGGTTTATTAATTTTACGGTCAGAAAAGTAGGCTAAGTTCAAGGCGAATATGTATAGAGGTCAAAATTATTTGACCAACTTGACATACAACAAATCTGAATTTATTCATGAGTAACAAATAGTTAAGATCCGAAAAGATCATTAAAGATTGCTCAAAATTTAAATAATTGCGAACACCACATTCAAGTTATCGATTTACAAATTTGACTGATGGATCCGAGTATTATCAAAACTATTAACTCACCTGTGTCTCTTCTTCCGTCATTTTTACGAAGGTATCCAAATTGACAAAAAATCCAAATGTGTTGCAACACAAATTATACAACTTCCACAATCATTAAAACAATGTTAAGAACCCACAAAAAAAAAAAAAAAAAAAATTCAAAACCACGAACGAGAGGTATCCGTGTCAGTTTCGGTTTCGATTAAAAATATAAAAAACCACCAAACGACTGCTTTAATGATCACTCTTACTGAATTATAAATGCCGGTAATGGGTGCACATATAAAAATCTAAAATCACAAAGTCACTTTGTATCGGATACGACTAGATCACGTTCGCTGTTAGGTCAAAACCAACGCCGGTTCAGTGCAAACAACCGTCTGGTACAGTAGATCGCTCGGAAATACATAACCCACCGCGATCACTATAAGCAGCTCACAGTGAAGCTTTCGATGCACACAGCCCATTGGCGGCGTGCGTATAAGCTTTCGTGTAAAAGATAATCAACTCTGAGTAGAGGTCTCAAAGTTTTGTCCAATTGTCGCACGCCAACGATTTCTCCCTTAATTGGATCTATGCGGCTGCGGCACTGCTGCAGATGATGCAGACGCTGATGATGGGAAACGAAAGTGCATTCGGATTGAAGCTGGCCCTCGATATGGGAATTTCCTCAGTCTGTGTTGCGAGTTTTCTCCAGAAAACCTTGAACTGCGCTGATCACTGGAGAGTAACCATGAAACAGGGCCAACTGGATGCGCTGGTGTGTTGTTGGCTCAAATGACGCTCAAATGAAGCGTGAAAGTCGATCGTGTGACTGCGATTGAAAACTACTCTCGATTGCGGAAATGCTAATTTGCCTTAGAAAAAGATTTCAGATGTTGATTCTAAAAAAAACAGAAAAATAAAAAAAAAAATGTATAGCCAACTGGAGGATCCAGCTCCGAGTCCGTATCCAAGGAAGAGTAATAGCTGTTTTTTAAAAGTGAATATCTGTAAAGTCACTTAGGTGTATTACACAGACTTTTTTGCAGGTATTTGGTTTCGTGCTGGGACTGGCAGCAGCTTTGACCATTTTCATTCTAGTCTATTACTCAACTCTGTTGAAGTCTGAGAGGGAAAATGCAGTCCTTCAAAAATTCGAAAAGATGCTAGAGAAACAGAATGAAACAAATTATGTGGGGTTCTAGAACAGTACATCCGGACGTGACTCCACCTAGTCCTTACCATGTAATGACACCGAGTGGTCGAATGGCCGTGGATTTCAAAATTTTGTGCGAGGGAGTAAGTATTTGTTTTAAGTCCTCTTCAATTGTTTTGCATTATTTGTTTGGGCTAAGTTCAGTAGAGATACGATTCGATTACATAAACACTGAGATACGACAACTTTCCATCGCTGGTACGTTGATTTCAGTAACTGGCTTGAGAATAGCTGAGGCCACGTGCACTGTCAACTCGTCTAGGGCCCTTGCCTTAAAATTTAACCTGGAGAGAGATGAGAGAAAGAAAGTGAGATACTGCACCATCCGTCGATTTCAACGGGGAAGATTCCAACGATTCTAGCTTAGGCCTGCCTACGATCTACAGTCCATAGTCTTTGCAGATATTATGTGCTCACTTGCATTTGGAAGTTGCTGGTGTTGTTGTTGTAGCAGCTGATTATATAAATTTACGTTTAGTTGCTGGAGGTTTGTTCCAAGGTTTCCAGCCCCAGAAATAGAGTCACTTCGATTGGGCGGCTCCAAAGTACTTCAGGGCGCAGTGTTGTCGACTTTGCCAGGCAGTTGAATAGGTGTTGTAACATACATTGTGAGGGCCGTTGTTCGCAACGTTGGTGTCCAGACGTACCTGATAGCTGTTGAGTCTGCAGCACCAGCCCTAGCGAAATTGAACCAAAGTTATTCTGGTTTGACGTGGCAACTGGCGCTTTTAATTTGCTATGGGCCAATGCGTCAGAGACTGCGACTTGGTGCATCGTTGCTTTGGTCTTGCAATGAAACGGCTTGTCCATTCTCTGTGGGTTCTCAGTCCTGAGCAGTCTCGGAGGTAGAACCAATCCCAGGCACTGGTTGGATTGTACCAATATGGCCCTGCGACATACTGAACAAAGCCATGTTTGGGGTTCAAGGTTTTGTCCAATTCTGGCGCACTTGAGTATAGATTGGAAGTTGTGTCGTGTTATCGATGCTAGAGATATCGACAATCTATTTCTGCAAGTATGAGTATTTTCCCTCTTGCTTTTTACTGTAGACCGGAAGTTTTACTTTTGATGCGTTAAACCTTGTAGCGACAGTTGATATGAGTACATAGTCAATATTACTTGTTTCGTCGACCCCGGGTAGATTTCGATCTCGGTAACGTTATCGTTTGATCAAAACGTTTGGTTTTCGTCACCATCTAAACACCAGGTTTTCGAATAACCTATCACCTGGAGAGTTGTCCTCCATTCGTTCCTTATGACCGGTGGTGGTGGCATAGTTCAGACTCAGCTCTCTGTAGACCGTGCCTATTAAAGGTGTGCATAGGTATTCAATGTTAAATTTGTCCTTTTGAACAGGTCGCAACTTATTTGCTTTGATTAGCCGAGCACCGAATCGTGGCACAACCATGAAATGGACAGATTTTCTGTTTCCCTCTGTTAGCACACTGACGATTTTTTCCTCAACAATTATAACAGGCAAGCGTAGGTACGCAATGTTCCAAGACTGTCAGACTTTACCCTGAAGTTATTTGCAGATATCTCGAAACAGTAGAGCATTAAAAAAAAAATTATTGCCATCGAAAATTTAGATTCTAGAAAGTGGATGCAAAATTGTTTAAAACTTTCGGAAGTTGTAGGTATGCGATCTATCAAAATCTCCGACTATACCCCGATTTTATTGAAAATAAAAAAAAAATTGAAATGATCGAAATTTTTGGTTTTGAAGTTCTCTATAAGATACCAAATTTCTAAAAAAAATTCCGAAATTGTCTTCATATCCGACGTTACCCCGAAGTTGACGGGAACCGTTTTTGAATGCGAAACGAAAGTTTTGAAAGTTTGGGCAATCGCCAATAGGCTTTTTGTTCTGTTTTCATCCATAAGCTGCGAGATATGACACAGTCGCTTCTGGCGGACCATGCGGGGTTAATCAGTTCTCTTGCTTTTAGGTCTATTTTCCTTTCTTAGTTCACCAATTGGAGATACCACTGATATCCGAGTATGTTGAAAATCCAATGCTACTATCTTTTTAGCTAGTTCATCCGCTGTCTTGATTCCTTCTATATTACATCATGGGTGTTGCATATTCTGTTCAACGTATTACGGCATCGGGAAACTGTTTTCGATCAGACTTTCTCGCTGTCTAGTCCTATCCACGAAAATTGTCATCTTCGAAGAATTTAGTTTTCGTTATGTATAGTCTGAGCAGCCCTATCAATGGCGAAGACCTCAGCTTGAAAGATGCTACAGTCATCCGGGAGTTTGTATGAGTGGTTGATTTTAAGTGACTCGCAGAAAACTCCAGAGCCAGTTCCGATATCCATTTTAGACCTGTCAGTGTAGAGCTGAATATTCTGTACATTAATTGATATATTGGAGTCCCACTCTTGTCTTTCGGCAATAAAAGTGGTATGGTAGGGTATGATATAATCTGTTGTTCATGTCCATAGGAGCTTTGCTTCCATGCGTCCGATTGTTTGAGGCGAATTGCACTTTTGGAAGCTGTGCAACGTATGTACTCATCTAGTGGAGGGATATTTAGCATCACTTCCAAACTACTCCTCTGGTAACTGTTTACTTTACGATACTCTCACCTAATTCGGAGTTGATTATTCTGCTCTTAAGCATTTCGTCAATCCAGCTGATTATCTCTGTTTTTATTCCTAGTTTAACTAGTGCTGCATTTATTGATGTAGTATTTAGGTAGTTAAACGCCCCTTCGATGTCTAGAAATGCGGCTAGAGTATATTCTTTAAGGTGATGATTGTTCTCAGTGAATGAGATAACAGCATGTAGTGAAGTTTCTACCGACTTGCCTTTTATGTAGGCGTGTTGAGTACTGCATAAATTGTGCTCATTGAGAAGACTTCTCAGGTGTAGATCAATTAGTCTCTCCAGTGTTTTCAAGAGAAACGAGGAGGGGCTAATTGGTCTGAAATCTTTTGCGGAATTATGGGTTGGTCTACCCGCCTTAGGGATGAAGGCCACTTTTACCTTTCTCCAATAGTGTGGTATATCCTCTTATTCCAGTACTGCCTAAGAATATTTTCCAGAGTTGTTAAATAATCTAGAGAATTATAATTAGAGAACAGAATTATGCAAAATCATGCAAACGCAGGTAGGACGAGGTTTTGCAAAATTCAAACTATTTGCGGATTAAATGCTTTCAAAATTCCTTTTATCGCTTAGCAAAAATGCGCATAACTTAATGACAGCTCATCCGATTTGAGTATTATTTAAACTAATTTTAGTAAATGAAATCTAAACTCATATTAAGCTATTAATAATCTTTACCTTGAAGCTGTAATACAGTAGATTCCTTTTTTTACTCGTAAATCATCAATTTTCAATAAATGGATAACATCGCCAACAGCGATGCAACAGTGGATGGCTTTTTTGTTCTGCACATATTATTCGAATGTCAAACATACTTTATAGCATTAATACTTAATAATTTGTTTCTTTTTCTCCATAGATTATTGGTTGTCTTGTAACAGCAATTTCTGTAATCATCTTAATATTAATGGGATGTGCTATTATATATTTCTCCCTGCCAGTATTAGATAAACTTAAAAGTGGCTACAATTTCCCAGGTTTCATCAATAGAGATACATAATATAATTTAGTTTTGTTTTTTTATTGTTAATTTTATACACAAATATAATACATATTTTCCCTTGAATAAATCGAATTAAAAATGAAAACGAAAAGTAAAAAAAAAAAAACAAGTCTTTGGCAACATAACAAACATCATTTAAATAGATAGTTTTCCTCCTTCTCATATATGGAAATCATCTTGGAAGCTGGCTCTATTATATAGAGAATGTCCAGCATTGCCACGATTAAACAAACCGAAGCAACCTCGTCGATACAAAATAATAGCACCGAAAGTTATTGGTATTCCAACCAGGATACCAACCATCAGTCCAATCAGCAGACGTGCATCATTCTCTGGATGATTGTCAGAAGTGCAAAGCAGTATTTTCTTATCTGCGTTTAGCTGCATCAGCGACTTTGACTTCCATTCGGCCGGCGAACCGCATGAGACATCTTGCACTAGCTGCACAGAAGTGTCATTGATTTGTGTCATGAGAACGTGGATCAGCCAGGTGTTGTCACAATTACATCCCCAGGGATTTAGACGTAAGTCGATGGTTTTTACCTTATCCCAGCGTACCAAGAGTTCACGGTCCAGTATTGTTAGGTTATTGTTGTTAAGGAAGAGCTAAGAAAAGCGGGAGAAAGGTCATTGGTATGATGGGGTATGACATGGTATGGTATTGGAATTACCTCTTCAATCGGTGGGTAGTCGAAAATCAACGGATTTACGGTCGGCTTGGCGAATGCCTTTGGGTGAATGTATTCAAGCTTCGAATTGCTAGACAATACTAGAGTTTTCAAATCTAGGAGAAAGGGTTATACATAAATCTATAAATAGTAATAAAACTTTCTTCTGTTTACTTATTAAATTGGCAAACGCGCCCTCTCCAATTTTGACTAAATCGTTTGAATATGAAACGCTGAGGTACTGCAGCTTCGTCAAATTCGGGAATACACTATTTAAAAATCAAGACAGTCTAAAAATATTATTCTTGATCCCTATTACGACTTACTTCTCTCCCTCGAAGTTTCCCATAGGATTCTCGTCGAATGTCAGCTTCTGCAAATTAATCGCCAACCCGAGGCCATCGGGCAGCTCGTCTAAAAGATTTCCTGTTAGAATCAATGTCTCGAGATCCCTCGGTGAGTGCAAGAGGTTATCTGGCAAATCACTAAGCTCCATGTAGGACAAGTCAAGGGTCTAGAAATAATACAAAAACCTCAACCAAATCTTTATCCGGAAAAATTTAGAATTTACCTTTAAGTGACTCAATCCCCCGATAGCTATTTCACTCGCATGATCAATCACTTGGAACTGATTCAATCCCAATATCAATATCTCCAGTTTGGGTAAATGCTCAAAGAGGTCCTGATCGAGAGTGTGCAATTCATTGTGGCCCAAATCCAGTTCGATCACATTTGGCAGAGGTTGATAGTCCTTTATATTGTAGTTTCCTTGGAATACCTCGGGTTTTAGCATCTTTGATGTTAGTTTATTGTAAGACAAGTTCAAGATTGTCAAATTGAGTAGATTGTGAAAAGCGGCATTTTCTATTTTTGAAATCAAATTATGACTCAGGTAAAGATTTTTCACTGGCATCGGGTTCAGCACTGAAATCTCGGTTATGCCATTGTGCTCCAAACGAATTGTTTCAAAGAGTACATCCCCATTGGATAGTGTGTTCCATTCATCATCGTTGAACAACGCTTTCATCGATTTATTCCGACAATCGAGTAGAAGAACTTCAATGTCACATTTACACTTTTTACAAAGTGCACTGTCTTTTGTACTGACGATAGGCTGGGAAAATGAAAAAAAAAATATAGTATACTTTTAGGCGGTTTGAAATTTAATTGCCTGTACAGTAGGGGTGAGAAAAAGATGCCGTTCTTGAACTTTGTTTTTATAATCAAAATAATTTTTATAAAAAAAGAAATATTTGCGTTTGTGGCAGGCAAAGTCAGATAATTGGAAACTATAAAAATGTGATTTCAGTTGATTTCATTCGTCCACCCTAAAGTGAAATAAGAGATTGATAAAGCTATGATGAGCCTTGAATAAAAAGGAAACGTGTTAAGGATGGAGGTATACAACTGCTTACAGTAGACATACCCATTATTAAGAAAAGTTATGAGATGCACGAGACATCTACTATTGAGCCTCCTATAGAACATAAAAACAGGGCTCTAGTTTGTTTTGAGAAACAAACCCTTAAGCTTCTGTCTTGTAAGTGAATGAGTGTTCAATGCTTGTCTCAATGAGCTCTAAAATCTGGTAGCAATTTTCGAGATTGCCCTTTCAGATTTTATCGGAGTAATTAAATGGCAAAACACCTTGGCTGAGACCATTAGGAAATCACAGTCTGCAGCCTTTAATTTCGAATTCAGTGCAACGTGGTAGTCAAATTATTGAGAATATTCTGCGATCGGCGGAAGGCACTGCTTTACTTTACTGGAGGTTTAAATACTCCAAGGTTATACTAAAATTGATTCGGACTAAAACTACATTTCAGATTACAGCAAAGTTAAGAAAGAGGTTCATTGCTGAAGGACTGCATCAACAAATTGCTTGGAAGCCTAGAGGCAAACTATCAGAAATGCAGCAACTGATGTGTTATGCATGGTACAGACGATCAATGTTTTTCTTTTTTAGCAAAGGAGTAAGCCAGGCAGTCCAAAAGAAAAAGACGGGAACACCATACAAGAAACATCATTTTTCAGATTTGTACATCTTGATAGAACATTTCAGCGGACTTTTAAATTACGAGACAATTCAGAATTACGCTGTATGCGAACTCCAAGTGGGCCAACATTAGAGCAGCTTAAGCTGGTTGGGCTCTTTAAAGGCACTGGAAATGGTAAGTAACAATCAAACTAATCAGTAAGACATGGTTAGTATTATCTGTTGTAAACGTGGGCTTCTAAAACCATTTGGCTGATTCCTGTTTGGTCTCTATTAGTGCAGAAAATCGACATTAAACCAAATGTTCACATTACACCAGATCCTGGACCCTAGAATAATAAATTTTTTCATAGTTTTGAGAACCCTAAGCTTATTGGCTTATGCAGGATGATGATAAAGTTTTCTCGTGACAAAGTCGGAAAAGATCCTAGAGACTGCCTTATGTTACTTTGTGATTTCTCTAGACCATCGTGTAGTGGGGTAAGTTTGTTGTTCGTGTACCCTATGCTGTAATTAATTAGGCAAGATCAAAACTGGACTGAATCTAGGCATATTGCGGAGGTGAGAGTGGGCTTGAAGCAACTTGTCGTATATAACTAGGGACAGCTAAGTAAGAATTACGCTAGTTTGCTTATTAATTGAGGCCTTCGTCCACACTAGACAGTAACGCCATCCATAGTAAGTAATGCTATAGCGGTGAAACGTTGAGAATCATTTAGTGGGATTGGAATAAGTAGATATTTTTGAAAAAGTGTTTTTATTTTCTATAAGTACCGTTCCTCTTTTTGTTCAATGGTCTTGCATCTGCTCTTATATTTAGCAAGAAACAAAGAATAGAATTGTTCTTGTGGCACGTTAAGCACAAGAGCGTACTAATTTATATTCATTCTGGTTAATTTAAAAAAATTAAAAACATACGGAAAAGTTACAAGCCGTTTGGAACGGATCATATGATATCCAAGCCCTCCTGTTCTAACCCATCCTTAATAAACCAGGGGTGTCGTTTTGAAATGTGTGATGCAAATTCAATGTTATTTCGTTACTCGAGGTTTTTTTGAAGTGATTTTATCTGAAAAATTGTTGTAAAATCTTTTATTTTAAGAAAAAGGAAGGCTCAAAGTTTAAGGCTCAGCGGACATGGCTAGATCGACATAAGACAAATATACATACATATATATCAAAACAAATATATTCCTCTATAAAAGTAAAGGGCGGACACGAACTTGCTCACATGTACTAATCAGGGCCGATCTTAGAACAAGAAGAATAAGACAGACGACTAGAGCCCCTCGCTCCTATTTCTTTTCAATACTTATTTAAGCCTTCGTGGACAAGGAGCCCATCATCGATGTCCGGAAAGCATGTAACCCATATTTTCGAAGTACTTAATAATATAATCACGTATCAATTCGTCTTACCCAGTTTTCGGTTTTTCCCCCAAAACAAAGGTTTTCCAGAAAATTATTTTATGGCAGTGTGATCTAAATACATACTGTGACCTAATGATTTAATCCGATTTGGCAAATGTCACGCACACTTTTTTATTCTTAAGAATTTGTCAGGGTGCCTTATCATTTTGACCTGGAGTGTGCAATTAAACAAATACTGCCTGCCCTAAGCACAGACACACCTAGACCAGACTAGGTCCATTCTGATACCACAGGTCCCACCTTAAAACCAATTGGAGCTTCTAATGAAACAATGGAGGTTCTTAATACTCGAGTTAGCCAGTTCACCGAGGCTGTTGTTAGTTCCCAAGAGAAACTTCTTTTGACAGGGAGAGCTGGACAAGTGCATAGGAGATGGAGAGTTGTATTCTCATCCTCCTCGTCCCTACAGTTTCTACAAAATTCGTTAAAGCCAAGCCTTTTGGTGTGCCTTTCAATGAGACATTGTCTCGTAATAACACCAATTGTTGCGCTGATATGTTTCCTGCTAAGGTAGACCAACCTCTTCTAGCGTTTCTGATCCAGCTGAGGACAAAACTGTCTAGTGACATGACACTTAATGCCAGTCTCCCACCTGTAGTTGGTCTCCATTTATCTTGAGCAATTGCTAACATGTCAAGATTCTCCTTTTCCGGTAGAATCTGCCCCGGCACCCAGCACAGGTGAATGTTGAATTCTAGACCAATCTTTGATGTGAATCGATTCCAGAGATTTTATAGCGGCTGGACTGTCAGTGAAGATTTTAATATCCTTAGCCAAGATTCCATTTCAGCCAAGATAGAGCTTCTTTGATCGCCATTATCTCCATCTGGAAAGCGCTACAATAATCTGGGAGGCGGAAAGAGATGCTAACATTTAGCCTGTCAGAGAAAACCCTGACACTCACCCCATCGATTGTCTTCGAACCATTCATGTAGAAGTGTAATGATTCTTTGTGCGGGGTCACGTCTCCCTCCCAATCTGATCTGGATGGTATAGTGGCCCAGAAGTTTTTTTTGAAAGAGAACCTGGGTAGAGTGTAGTCGGTGTTTAACAGGAATCTCAAAAAAATGCGTATGACGAGAATCCACATGAAATGCACGAAGAGCCATGTTTGGTGTGGCATTTGCAGTGAAATAGTGATTGGCTCTTATTTTTCAGAGGAAGTCGACGGCACCACCGTAACCGTAACTGGTGAGAGCTACAGACAGATGTTAAAGAGCATTGTTAGTTCCAGCAGGACGAAGCAACCGCTCACATAGTTCGGGCAACGATAGAGATTTTGAATCACCAATTTCCGGGCCGTGTGATCCCCCATTTTGGCGATTTGAACTGGCTGGCCAGATGGCTTTTGAAGTCTCGCGTTTACCACAACAAACCACAAACCTTGCAAGTCTTGAAAGCCAACACTGTATAAGATATCACCAATTCAAAATGCCGTAAAACGACCACAAATGTGCATATCCTCAAGGGATGGTCATTTGACCGATATCATTTTTTCAACTTAATGTCATCAATTTTACACCTTCAAACAAACTTTTCGTGAAAACAGAGCCGCCAATTCACATTATGACACTACTTTTGCCCCACCTTGTATAATAACTCGAATTAGACCGTTTGTCGACGGGAATTATTTCCGAATTCCAAACCCTGACGACTGGTCTGCATTAATTATAACTACCCTCTATCGAATACATATATGGTTCTAAAGAAAACTGTTTATCAACAATTTGATTCTATTTTATTAAAATAAAAAATGGCAACTCTGCACGATTTTTAACAGCTCATTTTCCATGAATGAATGAGCATACCGAACACAGCTTTTGCTTTATCGATTCTGCTGCACACATCCAGTTCCGTGCCGCCCTTTTTCGGGACGGAATCTTGCTTGCTTGTCCGACCAAAATTGAATTTCCGAAATCCTAAGCTCTCAAAAGTATTAGCACCCATTTCTAAACACATTGTCCTTCTGTTTCCTCTGAAACCAAAGCATACAAAATATTTAAATTACATACAAAAGCCCTTATTTATATCAGCGTTCCACATGATCACTCGTTACATCACCCAGAGATAAGCCATTCTCTACGAATTACTTCAGGTAAAATAAATCTCAATCCTTATCGGGGTTCTATTCCATTACAATTAAGCAAACCTGTTGTACAAAGCAGCAGACTCTTGTTAAATGCACCAAAAATGTGCACTTCTACAGAGTTCACACTGCCAACACTTAACCCTATACACGAAAACCCTACACCCAAAGATGCCAGCAACTTCAGAAAGTGTTAGTGCAAGCAAAATTACCACACATAAACTTCGTCGTAACATTCGCGTCTTGGTAAATACTAAATAGCGCTCAACAAGTCTGTGTGTTTAAGCTATTAAAGCTTTGCGCCCAAACCCTTTCCATTGGGTGGCCGTAAATCACCTCCATTTCATTGACTTCATTCACCATAGTATATCAATGCAAGTGAAGTGCGTTAAATTTGTAGCAAATTCCATGGATAGAATGCACTTTGCACATCCTTCCCGCTCTAGGCATTCAATATACAATATATCATACCAGACATATTGCTGTTCGTTTCGAAAAAAAGAAGAAATTTCTTCTAAACTGACGAAGAACCATCGAGAGGTGTTGTAGAAGCAAGTTTCACATACACGTGTGCATATCCCACTTAGTCCGCTCTATCGAACATGCTGTAAGTGCAAAAAATCACATGTAAACCCTTTTTCAATCATCTCTATACAAACACCACTGGCATCATATTTGCCACAGAAAAACAGTGTTTCGAAAGTCAGACTTTTTCGAAAACTTTCTCTATTAGCACACTTTTGGAGGCTGCTACGTCGTGAAGAGTTTCGTTCTGTGTCTCGACATGAAAATCTCTTTTATTCCACGTGACTGCTTCTACGCAGCTGACTTTATTTTTTGAAAACTTCAGAATCATTTTCGTGTGTGCGGGGAAACGGCTGAAACAGTACGTCCGGCGGCGGACATTGCATTTGCTTTGTCCGCGCGAAACCGGAAGCCGGAATGCTGTGAACTTGACACATTCATTTCGTAATTAAAACTGCAGATGCATATTTTTTTTCCTTTCATCCGGTGTAAGAGTCATGAAAGTAATTTTCAAAGTGCACTCCATGATGTGGGAGTGCCACGAAGCCTGTTTATCAAGACGGATGGAAAACGGAACATGACAAATTGTTGCTGAGGTTTGAAAAGGTGTTAACTGTACACTAGACATTTATGAAAAGTAGGAGGGTAGAACTAGAAATTTAATATATTTATTTAAAATTATTTTTGTAAAGTGCAGCGCTAATCAAACATTCAACCCATCAACAGAGTAAAACAACTGAAGACTCATCTATGTAGCATGGAATTTAATAACCAATTAACTCAGACCTCAAACAATAAACCTACCCATCTACAGACCAAACTAATCAGAACAGCGGCTTTCTATGTTCAAGTCTCTGAGGTAACAATTAAACAGAGTATTCTCACCTCATGCACCCATGCGAAATGAGCCCATTGTTCCCTTGCTTGAACAACATAGCAACCATAGCCAACAGACCGTTTTGATCCCAATTAGGACCGCGACACCAAATATATCGGGTATCGGTATAAGGTGCATCAAAACCGCATGCAGCTGCTGTTTTCTAAATGTCATAAATGCCATGGTACAGTGCTCTAGCACATTTTAGGAAATATACTTGCAGATTAGGACCGTTGAATTCCAGCATTTCGTCATAATAGAAGTCATAAGACTTCTATGATAGTCTGGAGAGGCTTTATATCTGTGATACATAATTTTGTATGGTTTTTTTCACTTCTTTACAGTGAACGTTCCGAATAATTCGGAACATTCCTCCTCCAAAAATTCAAAAGCCATTGGAGACCTCTTCTAGAAAATAATCCATTTCCTTCAGGAGCGATCATAAAACCATCAAAATTAATTTTAATTAAATACAATCAACAAAACATCAATTTGTCCATTAAATTAATTTTACGATACAAAACTAATCCGTTGCACTGCCTTACCTTCGCCGGTTATCACCAACTTTGACATTTGACGAAAACGAGATCAAAGTGTCGTTGCAAGTGCGGTTCGGTTCGGTTCGGTTCATAATCGCCTCAGAAGAAATATTTAATTAAAGTGAAAGCTTTTTGATTTCAGCATCGAATTTATAATATTCTTGTGAATTAATGTTCAAAGTTCATTTTGAAATGTGTTTTGTGGTTAAGTTTTAGTGAAGTAAGTGTTTTTTTGTGAAATGAAAGTCATGGTGAAAAGATATTTTTTTTTTTTTGTTTTGTTATGGCTGCCGTTACATGACGTTAAACCGTTTTACATTTGAAATTTTGAATTTCGTCAGGTGAGTCTATTTGATATGATTTGTGTATTTATTTGATGAAAATTACAATATTGGTTGGGAAATTATATTCTATGATAAAATGTTCTTTCAAATGTGTGAAGTGGACAATGATCTACCCCGAAAGATAATTTTAGAGCAGATGTGGATTGAGTAGGACTGAGGAATAGCTGCTAATAGCGTGCACTTGCCTGTATGAACTGCACTTGGTTTCTTGTAAAGGGTGACCCAAACTTCACGCAAGAATTAATTTTGATAGATAACATAGGTTTTTAATTAAAAATTTTAAATACAGTATAGGTTTATGTATGGAATAGCATATCGGGTAAATGGCCTCCACGGCTTTGCTGGCACATACGCACTCTTTTGTCGAAATTTTCCATAACCTTTTTGGTCTTTCAAGACGTGGGCTTGTTGGCATAAACCTTAGACTTGAAAAAAACCCAAAAGAAAAAAGTTCGACGGCGTTAAATCTCATGATCTGGGCGGTCAATTCTGATCACCAAAACAGGGAATTACACGACCTGGAAATGACTAATGCAGTAATTGAATTGTTTCTCAGGCTTGTATGGCATGTGGCACCGTCTTGTTGAAAGTCCACATCCATATCTTGCAATTTAGGCACAAAAAACTGGATTATCATGTCGCGATAGTGAGAACCATTAACAGTTATTGCCTGACCAGCTGCATTTTGAAATTAGAATGGTCCGATTCGAACACTGACTCGTTTTGGATGCATTTGTTCTCAACAATCACTCGTAGATTTTGACGATGAACAAAGTCATCAAAATGAAAATAGCCTCATCACTGAAGATGATTCTGTTTCAAAAATCAGCATCCACTTGCTGTTGTTCCATAATCCATTCAGCGAACTCTCTTCGCTGTGCGTGGTCAGTAGGCTTTAGTTCTTGGTCAATTGCACTTTGTATGCATGAAGATTCAAATCTTTCATGAGAATACACTGTAGAAAGCTTCTCGAAATGTCCAATTCTTGACCACGGTGCCAAATTGATGTTCCTGGTCTCTCAACAACACTCTCACGAACTGCTACGATGTTTTGTGTTGAACGACTTGTTGACGGACGGCCAGAGTGTCTAAGATCACTAATTGATCCAGTCTCCCTGAATTTTTGAATTCATCTCTTCACAGTTGATGAAGTTAAATCACTTTTCGGACCATATTTTCTACGAGAATTATACACTGTTGTTCTTCTGGAAGACCAACATTGGTTAACACCGAAAATTGTCAGCATACGTATTTACTCAAATTTTGCTGGTTATTCTAAAAAAAATGAAATATCTTCAATCCGACTGACATTTCAAGGAATACCGCCATACAATTTTTATTTTTTATGGGGTGAATAAATCAAAATCTAGAAATTTCGAGGTACGGAGCGACGACACGTTTAAATTTTTGACTGAAATTTAGAATATATTTGGGTTACTCGCGGCGCCCCTCTAGCCGTGGCGCCCATAGTATTTCCCCTCCTTTTTGCGCTCCTGCCCACAAACCCCTATTATGTAGTTTGAAGTACATACATTAATCTGTCCATAAGGCAAGAGCTTTTGTGATATCTTTGACCGGGAACTTTACTAAAAGAGTCTCTGACCTGAAAGCGATTTGACAGTTGCTTTCAAGTTCAAACTCCAATGAAACGGGTGACCCCGAATATTTACTTTCCATAATTCTCGTTTGCGATTATTGGTGACAGTAAAATGTGATTACTAATTGTTTTTTTTTAAAGAAAGATAACATTTACACTTTTCATTCTGCCACACCTTTGTCAGCTTGAAAGCCACATAAATCAGACAGTAGACTAGATCTTTGATAAACACGCAAATACATTATACTCGTATATCCGCCATTATTTGGTGTGCCTAACTTCCGCTTGTTGTTGCGAATACTTGAAACAATGAACAGAATGCTCTTTGAATTAAGGTTCTCTATAGGCATGTCATGCCACTATTTGAATATAAATATTTAAGCTTAAAGTCAGCCCTTACCTTTGATGTTGTTGTTGGAACTGTCGTAGATGGCACAGTACTTGTAGTATCCTCTCCGTTTGCAGTTGCCAATAAAACAATGCCGACTAGAGACACAAGGTACACTTTCCACTTCATATTTTAACCTGTAAAATGTAATAACAAATTTTTTATTCATTTGCCAATCCCGAAGTACAGAATTCTAGTAAATTGTGATTCACTTAAGGCATCTTATCAAAATGTCTTATCACAAGCGATAGCTGGTTCTTTCCGATTGTCGATTATACACACATATTGTTCTACGAAATTAACCTTCTCATTCGATAATTGATCAGAGAACGCAATAATTTATCTTTAAACAATTTAAATACCAAAAATATAAACTTATTCACCTTTACGAATATGTTGGCTGTTTTAAACAAATCACTCAATCCTACCTTAGCTATATATTTTTTTATTTATCACAAGTGAATGCGTGCTAATAGTTTTTCGGTCCCCTTTCGTTGGAATTATAAGTGAAACTAATCACTTTTAGCCATTTTTGCTTCTAATTGTCTATGAGCCCTTATCATTGCGAGCGGTATCTAATCTTATCGTTAATTTGTTTTGTGAGAGAGGAAACTACACGCTCGTTTATTAACAGGTGTTGTTGGTATTCGTATTTTAATGAATTGAGTGGAAAATCAAACGAACGTAACACCTGGATGGATTGATCGGATTTGTTCGACGAGAAAGTTCTGAAATCCATATGAGTCAGGGGCATGTAGGTATTAAGGTCTGAAAGCCAAACTGAGCTTATTTAAGAATTTTTCACTCAAATGTTGAGTGAATTCTTTATTTTTTTGCCTCGTTACTTGCCGCCATCGATGTAAAATTTGTCAACCGGGTGCATTATGTCAAAATTTGTTTTTCTTTCAAAAGTTAATGAGATTCAAGAACAACATTTTAAAATATGTCACTAATTTTGTTAAAGTAAGATTTCACACTACTGTGTGAGAGTCCTCAAGGTCACTAAAATACTCCTCCTTAATCAGGACCAATCTATGGATTTTCTTTTTTATATTTAAAATCGCATTAAGGAAAGTTTGAAGTTTTAAGTACTTTCCCATAGCTTTTAGATTTCTTCTCGTACATTTAAGATGATTTCTTAGTTGATGCGGTTTTGCAGCCGTTCATTATGTGTCACAGCATGCTTTCTGCCCACTTCTGTCACCATGTCTATTTGTAGGTCTCAGTGCAAATCTTTTGTACCAAATTATTATATACATATTTTTTTTTGTACACCCTATAATTAGATGCTGTACGTTCAAACAGGCTTGTACAGCATGAATTTGTTCAAAGTAGATATATCCGAGTTGCTTCCTAGTAACCAAGTTTAGTTCTTCTCTTTTCTCTTTTTTGTGCTCTTTCCATTTTAACTTCGAGTCCAAAGTCATTCCAAGGTACTTCCATGCCAAGTACAATTTAGTTGTTAATGAATATCGTAAGTTTATCTTTTTAATTGTGAAGTCGCCGCTCAGGCAATCTCTGACCATAGTCAAGAATCTGATCTTGATCATTTCTTCTACAGTCAGTCGGCAAAATTAAGAAACTCAAAGACGAGTTCTTCTCTGGTGGTTTGCTCGTTATAGTTTTTAAAAAAAAATGTGTGAACAAAATGACACAGCCCTTCAGTGGTCTATTCCAATTTCGCGGGGAATCTTTACTCAATTGCGGACGCGTTCTTTATCCCTATCGCATAAGAATGGAATTAAGCCGAGCTTAGCTTCCATACATACCGGGTTTTTCAATAAGGACATAACAATTTTGTATTTAAATAAAAGACATAATAATTGAGATATCGGGCTGAAATTATTCCAGATATAGTACACATATTAAATTTAAGTATAGAATTCGATATCGTTTACATGACTACTGCGTGCGCGTTTGCAGCGATCGATTTTTTGGAGCCAATTTTCCACCACTCTTCCACAAATATCGCCCGGAACGTTGGCAATTTCGCTTTCGATATTGCTCCTGAGCACCTCTAACGTTGTTGGCTTGTTGGCATAAACCAACGACTTAACGTAACCCCATAAAAATAAATCCATCGGCGTTAAATCGAATGAGCGAGCTGGCCATTCGACCTCGATATTACACGATTACCGAACTTCCCCTTCAATAGATCAATTGCTTGATCAGCTATATGGCATGTGGCACCATCTTGTTGGAACCACATATCACTGATATCAAGTCCATCCAATTCTGGTCAAAAATAGTCTTTCAACATGGCACGATAGCGAACATGGCGATCATTTTCATCGAATGAAATCCACATGCAATGGAGTCTTTTGAAGCCCTTGTGGGTTTGTTGCTTTTCGATGAAATTCAGGATTTTCTTCAAACTTTTGCAGAGCCCGATCGGAGAAGTTTCCGCATGCTTCAGTTCTTGAGTTAATTTGATCCTTACGCAAAATTCACCACAATGTGAACTGAGAGATTTCCAATTCCTGTGAACGGAGTGAAATCGACTGATTTGACTCATTTTGAACTGAAGCACTTACGTCTGCGATATTTGCGGTACTTCGACCGGTGCGTTGTCTCACTGGCACAGGAACATTTAATAGCGAATATGTTGACTTCAATTTATTCACTATAGCATGCACAGCCTGTCTGGTGGAACGATTATTACCACCGAAAATTGGATTACTCTTAAAGTTGCGACCACCGACTCAGAAATTCGGTAGTAGTTTTTAATAATTTCCAAACGTTGCTCGTTCGTGAACTTCTCCATGATAAGAACAGATCATAAAAAAAGTTTAAGGGTGCGTTTGCATTAAAATACAAAATTGTTATGTCCCTATTGAAAAAGGTAGATCCTTCTATGATAAAGGTAGATCCACAACCACTAACTTAAATGAACACGTTTGAAAAACTCTGCACTGTTGTATTAGAATGTACATGGTGAAATATTAATTAAAGAAACCTCGGGGTCCCTCAAGGAAGCTACCTTGGGCCAATGATCTTTAACTTTATAATAAATGGTGTAGACTATGTTATTAAGGAGAGACTTAAATTGGTTCCCCATTGGGTGTCAAAAAAACGTCTAAGAGCTTAATCACCTCATAGCGACTTGTTCCTTTGCGACGAACTTGTTCCCTCAGTGACCCCAGCGATCTGTTGTAGTGAACATTCTCATATTGATAACGCTATAAATAGAGATCATTGATCTAAGGAATTCCCGAACCCATACGTTACAAAATACCTTTATATGGTCTACGTTAGGTTTCTCCTCGAGTATGCTAGCCAGGTATGGTCACCTTATCAGGAAATAAATTCGCTGAGAATCGGAGCGGTCCAACGCAGGTTCAGCCGCTTCGCTTTACGCGTTCTCTCTTAGGACGATAGCCACAACTTACCACCCTAAGAGGATCGCTTGAAACTGATTAACTTACAGTCTCTGAAAAAAAACATTTTGTTCATCAGCTGTTAGTTGAAAACATTGATGGCCCTACACCGTGGCGAATCAACCTTATAAATACCAACGTTAGGTCTGTACCTCTTTTCGGTCCAGCTTCTCACCTTACCAACAACGGTAACTATGCGAATGTCCAGGATGTTGTGTAGGACTACAGCAGCAAACTTTTAAGCAGAAATGTCCTATACCGTGTCAGTCCTACCACTTCTTTTTTTCCCGAACAAGGAATCAATGTCAAGCTACTTGTACAGAAGTGGTTATCTTGCCACTGGTAATGTATGTAACGTCGGGTGGGCTTAGGCTCTTGAATAGAATAGTTATTCAGCAGGTTTACAGTCGAAGATACGCGTGCAAAGTGTAGGCAGGTTGAAAGGATGGATCATGCTATGTGATGCGTGACTAAGTGCTTCAACACAGAGTATCAGATTTATAATGGAACTATCCGTCCCCTCTCTCTGACCTACACAAAGGCGAACGATCTTTGGTTGGAGTAAACATTACGACCCAGTTGGGCAACAAAACCACCCAAGTAAAATATTTTTTTTTTTTTTCATTTTAATTTCTTTGTAACTCAATAAAAATTGTTTACATTACGTAGAATGTTTTTATTTTCTTTCCTCGAACACATGTTGATTAACAGAGAAAAGTGTATCTTGTTGTTTTTTTTTTTTGACTTCCTATGATCCCGCCCTGCCATCTTACCTGTCATGGGAGAGTTGCATGCCAAACCAAAACTAATCCCGATAGGAATATGATACCATGATGACTTCCTAATTAAACCAGGATCGGTAATGCGCACTCCTCGATATTTTATGTGGCCTCGCAATGGCAACCAAACGCGACAGTAATGCTCATTAAACACATCTACATGGCGCAGGGTGAGAGACAGACATCTGTTCCGAGGGGAAATGAGAATCTTTCCATCTAGCAGTGCGGATTCTTTCGTAAGATCAGTTCCCGCACATGCAGATGATACTCGGAGTACTGGAAGTCGCGCGAAGAAGAGGCGGATTACAACGTTGATTGATCTCAGCAGCTATGTGGAGCGATTTTTTTTACACACCGTGCCGCCGCTGAGCCCCTGAGACATTTTCAGTATTTTCCCACAGTTTTGGTAGCGAGAATTACTAAGGGGATGCGTGTTCGTTCGTGGAAAACACTTGCTCTATGGATGGGTGGCGGAAGAGACGTCTTTGGACAGCCGAACATAATCCACATTTAAATCGAATTTATGTACGAGTAGGAATTTCATGTTGTTTTTGTTATTGAAATGTCACCGTGTGGAGACGGAGAATTTTTCATAAATCGACGGGGGCTATAAATCGTCCTGAAAGTTTTATGGAGTATGAATTTGAATGGTTTTCATCGGCAGTTTTTGGGGTGAAACTAGGATTCCCCAAATGAACTATAAATATTTTATCGAAAAGTCTATTAGAAGGAGATCCGCTTTATGGCCTGATTAATGGGGGAAAAGTTTTCTAATGAAGCTAGTCGGTCAACTCTTTGATCTTATATACTCAATGGATTGCCAAAGCGTGACATCTTAATTTGCTAATCTTTCTGCTGCCACAACTCTCCATGTATGTTTTAAGATAGCTGCTTACCAGGACCCCCGACTCTCCAAATATTAGAGCTATGAAATGCCAATGTTGCCAAAATAATCCTTTATTCTGAAGCCCTTTCTCACTTCATTTGAAATAAGAACAAAAATAAAGAAAACAGGGTAGGAATGTCGAGTATTAGTTACCACCCAATCGATTGTTACCATCACTTCCGCCCCATTAGATGCAACTATCAGATGGATATGTCCCATGATAGCTGGTAGGATCTTTTTTGCCAAATTAGATTACTCATCTGCCACAATTAGTACCATTAGGGGCTGTCTTCAGGGAGGCATCCTATTACCACAACTATGGTCAATAGTTATTGACCGACTCCTGAGCGACCTAAACAACTCTGGATATACAACTCAAGGCTAGTCATAATAATCAGAGACACACCTGTAGCTATTATCACTGACCTCATGCAGAATACCCTAGATAAAGTGTGGGAACGATGTCAACTTGAGGGGCGGAATGTCAACCGTAACAAAATGATGATCATCTCTTTCACATGGAAAAGATTAATTAATCTCTCAAGTCTAATACAAATCCCTTGGGAATCACGTTTGACCACAAACTAAATTGAAACAAACACCTGGACAATACTATCAAGAAACCCACATCTATATTATGGGCGAGCTCAAAACTTTTTGAAGGGAAATGGAGACTAAGACCTAAAATGTTCATTGGACCTACCTTACCATAGTACTTTCGACTGTAACGTATCACTGATTTGGTGGGAAAAGGTTGAACAATAAACTGCCCAGAATGCACTATAAAAAGTCCACAAATATGCCTGCCTTTGCAAGAAAAGGTATTATGCGCTCCTGCCCAACAATCTTATTAGAAGCTCTCCTATCAAAGTCAAGAAAGCTAAACCGATAAGCGCTGCAAAACTAAATCTAAAAATTCAAAATAGGCTCCGGCTACTTTCCAAGCCAGCGATGCATGTTACGGACTTCATGCCCCTGGAAATACATCTTTACCGTTATTTTAAAATAATGATCCTAGAGCGTGATAAATGGAACAATGGGGCTTCTCCTCCGCTGAACTACCCTACTCAACATGGTACACCGACGAATCAAAGATGGTACATGGAGTGGGTGCGGGAGTGTTCGGCCCTAACTTTCAATTGGCAGTCTCTTTGGGACATTTTACTTCGATTTTCCAGGCTGAAATCTACGCCATAGAATTAGGCGGTACCTAAGTACATGACAAACATGTGGCTCATCCAAAAATTTTCTTAAAATTGTGGCTTAGACCACCATTGCGCTGATAACCCCAATTTACCAGTGAGGAGTGTTTGTGTAATTGCCTTGGCTTAACATCCTCCAAGACAATTTCACCAAGAAATAGAAACCCCCTTCATAACATCTCGGCGCAAAGCTTGCGTGACTGTTAATCCATCATGGGACCACCATTCCAGCACACAGACTACTTCTTAAAGTAGCTGGCTGTTCTCAGGGTCTCTCCTAAAGGTGTGTTTGGCTTCGACCATTACTAAGTCACAAGGATAATAATTAAAAGTTGACCGAAGTTGAGGTGAGGCAGAACTCCATTTCTAATGGATAGTTCTGTAATGCTGCTTAAAAATGTAACCCATTCAACTTTTTTAGCAGCATATGGGGTCTGCCTATGAATTCTTTAAAAGCAGATCATTAACCCTACGAAGGTGAGTAGATATGACTAGCTTTCAATAGAATCACTTGCAATATCATCCAAAATTATGTTTACCTAGAACCCCCGAAGACTATACGCCTCTGAGACTGAGTATTTTTTTTTTTTCTCTACAAACTTCTATCAGGAAAGGCGTATGTATAAGGCAGTGGCAGCGTTCTGAGATGCCTGTAGTACCAGCCCATCTGCCAAGTTTCAAAACGTAATCACGGCTACTTCATGGAGCCTGTAGAAGGATGCGGTGGTAATTTCACCTATACATCTATGTATTTAAAGCCTTGCAATAGGTTTCTTACTTGCAACTATAAGGGCAAATATCAGTTTTCTGAAGATGTTCTGTCTCGAGATTTTGATCAAACTTGACGTAACTATAATAGAGAAAATCAAACAAATGGGTCTCCCAATTCTGTCTGTCTGTCTATCTATCTGTCTGTATTTATGGGCGACTGCAGCCAAAACGGCTGAATTTTTAAGTGAAACTTCTTTATCCACGGTAGAGTAAATTTGCTCTGGGGTAACGAAAAGGTGTAACGCTAAGGTGTAACGCTAAATTTTCTCGAAAACTGCTCTTAAGATTTCGATCAAATTTTTAGAAGAAATGTATTTAACGTTACTAATATTTGATGAGATGAAACGAAAAAGGTGTAACGCTACGTGTGTAACGAAAAGGTGAAATGCTTATTTTCTCGAAAACAATTTTAACGATCTTGAACACATTTGGTATTTTAGTTATTTTGGATGCATGGTACAAAATGATATTAAAAATTTTTGGAAAAAAATGTGTATAACAGTACTTTTGAAAATCGGCTGTAACTCAATACGGTTTAACCGATTTCGATAAAATTTTGATATTTTACTCGCTTTGACCACTGATTGACCTTTGAAATTCAATTTGAAATTAAATTCGGATAGAAATAAATCCAGTATCGCTATGAAGGTTATTTGCAGTCCAAAATAAGTCAATAATTGAATTTTTAGAGTATGAGTCAATGGAGAGTTATGAATGAAGATTCAATTATTTTATTTATGTACTGCATTACAGTATCCTTATTATGATATCCTAACATTTATTCAAATTAAAAACAAATTGAAGGTTTTGGTGTCCAACAAAATTATGACAAACACGTTAGAGTTCTACGCATTTTTTTTCTTTTCATCAGCTGTTTCATTTGACAGAAAATATTCGCTGCTCGTTATTTTCCATTTTCTGTTGAATTTGACAACTGACAGCGCTTTCGAATGAATATGCGAATGAACCTTGTGTCTGTCAAATGTTGCTAATTTTTCAAGGACATGCAATTGGATTTGCTTTGACGATCAGGATACGAAGTGTGTATTTTATTAAGATGTCCCTATTTCTTCAAAGGATTTGACAACCTTGCAACCCTTCGCTATAAATTCCCTAGAAACAATTTGCACCATTTTGCAGCTTTAAAAAGTCAGCAATGCTTGACAAATGTCTAGTTGAAATCCATTTACTCTGTCAGATGTAACAATAAATCACTACCTAGTCCTGTGTGGACTTCATTTGCCGTAGACGGTATTTAAGAACGATCTCTAAGGACACGACTCTACTCGGAATAAAAGTGTGGGATACACTGCAATCGTCGTTTGTAACATGACACTCATAGATGTTGGAAAGGTCGAAGATTCTAGGGTCATTAAAATAACAGAAGTTGTTGTTTCTGTTTTTTTTTTTTTTAGTTTAAATCAAAAAAACTATCCCACTGACGGGAACATTTTTCAATGGCGACTTTCAGACTCTGAATCCCATTTGCGGTTGGGTTACCGGGTTCTTTTTTTAGAACACTAATCCATTGTTTATGGGTCCACACATCTGCAGGGCGAAGATGATTCTTAATGACTTGAATGGTCCCAAACACAGAATCCCCGTTGTAAGGTGATGGAGGCGAACGCTACTACTCGTATATACGTATACCCTCTTCCTCTACTAGTAACTTTAGTAGCATCAAGAATTTCCATTAGGGATTTGAAATAATAACATAAACACACACGAAACGTCCCGATGTGTCGGGGGAGGATTTCGAAGAGAAAATAAAAGGATTCCTCCTTCGTGCTTCGGTTTCATTGGAAATGCATGACCCCGTGAAGGAGTTATGGACTACACAGTTCGTCAATTTTACGATG
Source organism: Pocota personata (assembly GCA_963082735.1). NCBI lineage: Eukaryota > Metazoa > Arthropoda > Insecta > Diptera > Syrphidae > Pocota > Pocota personata. The sequence continues at coordinate 2,052,740 of OY720432.1, read as the reverse complement.
CATTCAAGAGATTTTTAGTGTAGACAGCAAAAGACAGGGGTTTGATGAGCCAAATGACGGTGCTGGGACTGGGATGGTCCAGCCGAATGTTTATGGTTGTGTAAAACAGCAAATAGTAATTTTAGTAGGTTTGTTGCCTTGTTTTTTGGAAAACATTTGGGGAGTTTATTTTATTTAGTCGTCGCTGCTTCTGCTGTCTTTCCTGGTCGGGTGTAGTGTAGTGTTCGAAGTGAAACCACATGCGACGTTGTTGGATTCTTTGCGCTAGCTGCTTTGATTTTGTTTGCTTTTAGTTGTTTTGTTGACTTTGAAATGGAAACGCAAGGGGATGGATGGGTGGATGAAATGCGTTTTTATTTTGATTCCGATGGTTTTTCGACAATAAAAGTTTATTTTTCTGGAGATTTGTCGATGTCAAAGAGAGTGGTGGATTATTTTCGCTTTCATCTGAAGAAAATGAGAAAAGTTGTACGTAAATGCGGTTTTTTGGCAGGACGAAATTCAAACTATTCAAAGTATCAAACTAGATCTGTAGCGGAACTCAAAATGATCAATACTTTAGCACGACACCACAAATGTGTAATGCTTCGTCTTACTCCTCATCCACAACTATTGAAAGTGAGAGTGCAGCAGTATACCTACATATCCTTGTCCGTATAATAACTAATATCATACGCTATAGCGTCCCGAAAATAAGGTGAGAGGTTCCAATTTTTCGCTGTGGTGACGGTGGTACAATACCGGGATACCATCCCTCGTCTGTACCAGCCCTTTTGCATCGATCCTCCGGCGATATGAAGCCCGACCGGAGCGTACTCTCGAGGTAGATGTCATTGGGGTAAAGAGCCCTGAAGATCAGGCTATTATTATCGCTGGACATCGCCCTTGCAATGTGCCTTCGAATCACTTTAATAAAACAATCTTATTCAATTGAGCCCCATAGTATTTTATGTAGTTGGATTCAGGTGTTCGGAACAACCGGAGACAAGTTCTAAGACATTGTCTCTCCAAAACCCGAATCTTTTCAATATAACTAGGCGCTATAGTGAACCACAATGGACAACCATAAGTGATGATTGGCCTTACCAAGGATCTTCACAATGGAGGCAAGGTGACCGTTGTGAAACAGTCTCTTTGCCAGCGCAAAAGCCCTTTGTGTCCCGGCAAGACAAGCATCCACATGTTTATCAAAATATAGGTACTGGTCGAGCCAGATACCGAGATATCTAACTACACTTCTCAATGGCTATCCGTTTTGTCCAATAATGGCCAATTTTTTCCATTTTTTTTCTGATATCCCTAGAGACCCCAGACAATGGAGTCCTAAACAGGATTTTTTACTACTTCTGAGAGATGATTTTCAGTTTACAGTCGTCACAATATCCCTTAATTTGATCGAAGTCACGCTGTAAAAGGATGTTGATGACCTTGATTGATGATTTTATTACCTGATCTGTATGCCACTAAAGCGTCAGCATACTCTATAGCGTGCCTGAACACTCATGTAGATGTTAAACAGTATCGGCGAATTCAATGGCCCCTGCTGCAAACCATTTTTAATGTCGAAGACTCTGCTCTACTATACCATGTCGAAGGCCTTTTCAAAATCAACTAACAAGCACCCGTGAATTAGTTCTTGCACTGTATGTCGGATACGAGTTTCGACGCGAGATGAATAGTGTCAAGCCCCGCCCTGAAACCAAACTAGTTGTCCGGAATGATATTATTATCCTCGACCCACTTCAACAGAGTTCTATTGACAACTTTCTCAAAAACCTTGCTAACATTGGGAAGCAAACTAATTGACCGAAGATTAATAGGGTTCGTCCTATCTTTACCCCTTTTTGAGATAGGGTATACCACCGCTATTTTCTAATGCGCCGGACAATATGCATTATTCAGCCCATTGTTAAACAGCGTGGTGAAAATTTCTACAGCCTCTAGTGTCTCACCCGCCGACTTTTTATTCTTAAGTGAGATGTGTCTGGAAAGCAGTCTACTTTTCTGTCAGTACAGTGCATCGATTGAGGGTTTCTGTACTTTTCTGTCTCGTCGTCATCGGAATGTGTCACCCGAGGAATAGTTCCTTCAATTGTTCATTTGATGATATCTTTCATTTGCAATAAATACTGATCGATGTCATCATTTGTCATGTTCCTGTTTGTCGGAGATCGATACCACGTATATCCCGCTTTAACAATCTGGAGAAACGCGACCAGTGTGCCCTCCGGTAATCGGAGGAAAACACCGCATCGAACTACTCCAACAGCGTTTGCCTCTTCGGGATCCTTATTATGGCGGCGAGTCCGTAGTGGTCACTATCGTACTCGAACGCACGCAAACAGTTCCGTGTGAGTCGATCTGTGTTCGTCAGTTCTAGTCTTGCGTCCGTTAGGGCCAAGTCCAGGAAAGAGCCACATCTCGGAAAAGAAGGGATATCCGTCGCGTACAACTCAAGTTTGTACTCAATCAAATTGAGGCGCCACCAGTCGTGCAACTGGTTGACCATAGTGTTTGGAGAAACATTTCCCCATGCTGCATGTTTGGCATTAAGATCTCCGACCAAGCAGTAATAATTTTCATCTGAATGGATCTGAAGGCTACAAAAAAGTGTCCCGAGCTCTGCCATAAACTGAAAGGGGGAGGTGCTTCAGGCGCGTAAAGCGATACCACATACATTCCCCTCCTACTGTGGAGAGGAATGCATATAAAGCATGCTTCCACCAACTGGAACTTACGCACGTCCCCGCTATATACCTACATATTTAACATTATGGCGGAGGCCTTTACGAATCAAGATTCCAACCCCACCTCCTTGTATGGAGTGAGGCCGGTCTCTTCTAACTATAAATACATGGAAGTTCTTATATCCCAATTTGTGTTTCTGCTTTAGTTTAGTTTCGCTAACCACCTCCTGGCGTATCCAGGCCCACCGATATGTATCCCACAGTCTTTCGGCTGGTTATTAGGACTAGCTAGGTCGGCAGATTCTAACCAATTTTTTATCTTAGCGACTGCTTCATTCGTGGCAGACTCTATCTCGTGGATGTGTTTAACCACAGTAACTACGGCGATATCGTCAGCAAAGCTGATCACCTTAACTTCTTGTGGCAGCGTTAGTCGCAAGACTCCGTCATACATTATGTCCCACAGGAGGGGCCCAAGGACTGACCCCTGTGGAACTCCCGCGGAAACGTTGTAATACTTAAAGCCATCGTCGATCTGGTACCTCAACTTTCTGTTGGTGAAGTAGTTCATGACTATCTTCAACAGATAGTTTGGTGTATCTATTCTGGTGAAAAATGTCCTAATGCATGACCAGTTTGCCGATTTGAAGGCATTTTTAACGTCAAGCGTTACTATTATTTGTGCCCCCTCGCCATCTTCTTCAAGGTCAACAAGATACCTGTGTGTAATTTTAGATTCAAAAAAAATATCGAGGGTCGCATTAAGAAGCATAAGACGTTTAGGGCCTCAAACCAGCTGATACCTATTCTAACGTACGGCTCGCCAGTATCGTGGAAGGCACACTGCATCGAGATTACAGGATCTATTACAACGACACCCACAGCAGCAATGGAGACCATGGTAAATCTCATTCCGGATAAATAAAGGAGGGCCTGGCCTAGCTTCTCGCAGCCACTCGTGCTGTGCGCCTTACGAATGGCTGGAACCTACTGCAATAAAGTCGTTGCTAAAACTGGATTAACACTAAAAGAAAACGGGATTTCGGTAATCAGCACTATATGGTCATGCTTCCATCGTATCCAGATGAGAAACTATTACCAGGCAGTTAGAAACTGACTATGTGACTCCGACACTTGATTCAATATCAGAATTCTTGACAGAATCGACTGGAGGAACCAGCAAGTCACAACCAAAGAAGAGCTAGCCTTCTACACAGACGGCTCCAAAATGGACGTCGGTACAGGGGCTGGGGAGTTCTGTGAAACTGAAATGACTGCAGAGTTTTCCAAGCCGAGATTACAGCCATTGCTCACACAGCAAAAATTATCCTAGAAGACAATATCGTCGGAAGGATAATTACGGTGTACAGTGATAGTCAGGCAGCCGTTAAGGCCTTGGACTCCGCGATAACCAGATCAAGACTAGTAAATACCTGCGAAAGACACCTAAAGGTGGTATCGATAGCCAATACGGTGACCCTATGCTGGGTACCAGGGTATATGGATATTCCAGGTAATGAAAGAGCAGACGAACTTGTAAGGAAAGGATTAGCATTGCATATTTCGACGAAGCCACTGGTATAGCCAACAGGCGCTGGGTTCACTTGGATACATGAGTGACGGAGTGAAGAAAATATCCCTTTCTCTAGTTAAGCTAAATCGTAATAATAAACGAGTCGTCTGCGGCATCATTGCGGGTCACTGAGCCATTGGTATTCATGCGGAGCGCTTGGGGTTATACAACAAACGAAATTGAGTCTGTTCGTCACCTGCTATGTGAATGTCCTATACCCTTGTCAATAGAAGAATTAGGACTCTTGGCAGTCGCTTTTTCATGGAATTGGAAAACTTGAACAAAATCGAGCTAAATAGGCGGCTTTTTTTTCTTTCTTTTTTAGGTTTCCAGGGTAAAAACAACACATGAACCAAACTGTTGGTCTAAGTGACAAGCAAGTCACAGGGCACCCATTTACCTAACCTAACCTACCATGGAATGCCACCTCAGTAGAACCACTCCTTCACACCTCAATTATTAGCTAATGGGAAAGCTCCTATGCCCAATCGAAGTAGTAGAAACCCGGTGTTCACTACCTACATCTAAGTTCCCTGTAAACGTGTGAGGTTTTCTAAAAATAAGCATTTTCGTCGCCACCGTGTAAGTTAAAAAGTATTTAATTACTCATTGCACATTCCAAAACTTATTAATGTCCCAATAAAGTGTCAACACCACATCCGCATTTCTCTCGCTTCCACGGAAAAATTCCTTTCTTTCCAGCCAAACAATAATGTTGTCATCTAGAAGATTTATTTCGAATAAATGGCTCCTGTTATAGTGCTCCGCGTGCAATTAGAAATTCCTCTAAAACCCATTCCACATATCATTAAATGCAACAACCTGCAACTAACTTAGACTCCCACATTCCTGCCGGCCGGCGCGCGGCCGTGTGAAATTAGACAATTTTATTACCACTATCAGGGAAGGCGCTTTCCCCCTCCCAAACTCAAAACATATGTCTCGTCTTTTGTCCATTGACTCAGAACGCAGCCGACAAACGACAACTTTTGCATTTCGTGAAAGCAATTTCGCCGACTTGTCTCCTTCAATCGTCGGCGGGCCGATGCGATGGGAGCGTTCTAAATTTAGAACGATAGACAAATGCTGCGGGGTATTCCCAACCCCTCACAAGCGAGCACGAGAAAATGCAAGAGAATAAATAAAAATTTAAATTAAAACGATAAATCGTTCATTTTCTTTTCTTATTTTTAAAAAAATTTTGTTTTTGTTTTAAACGATAGCCCAAAAGTCCATTTCGAAGATGTCAGTCAAATTGATGATGACAAAGAACTGCCTGTGCCTATACCTAGTAGATCCGCAGGGTTTCATCCTTTTTTTTCAGTTTTTTCGGTGAAATTCAATATAATTTAGAAGCTATTTTTAAACACATCCCTCTTGTACTGTAGGAGATCCTTGAAAAAACACTGAAGAGCCTCTTCAGTACGACATACAGCCAGAAACGGAACCCCTTTAATCGTTTCTACTTTCTCTAAGTGGATTTTTTTCCCTTCTTCTTCTTGATTTATGCCATTTTTAATTGCTTCGCTTTTCTCCACTTTCTTTTAGTCGATGTTTTCCTTCATTTAACATCGTAAATCACAGAGAAATTAATTCTACCGAAACCACAATATGCCACGGATAGGTGATGCCATTGATTGGCCCCGCCAACAAGACGAGAATCTGAAATATCTAAGAAAATATTTAATAACTCGCCCTGTTGACAGTCTGTTTTCCAGTTTCTCCACTTTTGAATGCCATTAGACGATTTTTTCGGGGGAGAATATTGTGCGCGGTGGCGATAGACTGAGATAAAAGGTGGTTTTGGGGAGAGCATTTGACAGGTCTTATCTTTATTTTGTCGGAAAAGGGCTTAAGCGAAGTGTGTTGAGTGTCAGGTAGAGGGGATTAATTGCAAATGAGTTAGCATTGACAAGTTTATAAGGTGGGAGTTTTTGAAAATGAATGAGACTAATTTTGAAGGTCTTCAAATGGAAGCACTCTTTCAGTAAACCAAACGAACAATCTTTCAACTTTTCCAAAAGCTTTCCTTTCTCTCCATCACTTAGGATGAATGACGTTAAAATATCAAAACAGCTCAGCCACCTTCAATAGCGTCAAGTACGAGCATATGTCAGGAGTATTAAAAACATCTGTAGACTCTTCATCCTGCCTTCCAAAGATTGTAAAGGTATCACATGATGACCGGCCCGGGTCTCATTTTCTGCTTGATGCTGCTGTTAAGTCTTGGAACGAATATGTTCCTCTTTTATGGGTATCTGATGATAGGTCGGCGCAAATCGTTAATCAATTTTTCAAATAAGGGGATGAGATCTTCACTTTCCAAGTTTCAGAACTGAGTCTCTAGTAGTCCACGCATATCCTGCCTTTAGTAGCCCGGGCTTCTGACATGCACGATTCGTAAACCTGAATGCTCCATGCCTGGAATATGACTACGTACTAAACCACACCCTTCACACTTCAACCACTCTACCCGCGGGACTACCGCTAGGTATTACTTCGCGGGGTTGGTTAGCAATTTTCTTCCCCAGTTTGCTGCTTCAAAAATAGGTTCAGCGTTTGCGCATTCTTTGCTCCATAAGAGATGTCGTCTGGGCTTCATTTTCACTGTTGCTTTTCTCTAGTTCTCTACGCTCTATACGTGCTGCGTTGAGCCCGAACCGGTTCAGATACGCTCGAAAGCAGCCATGTCCGGTTAGGAGCTGGCTGAGGTAGAAATCTACTTCTCCATGCTGCCGATCCATACATGTTTGGACATTCGGTATAAGTATATACGTAAGTCCATCGTCCCTTCGAAGACTGGTTCCATCTCTCCTGTCATGCTCCCACACTCCTCTGTCTTTCTTCCAACTTGATATCTTTGAAACTTGTGGGTCCTGAATTGTGGCGTCGTAGGTCCTTTGGTGGTGGCATTTCCCGCGATGACACATCCGAAATGCACAGCACAATCTCAGTGCGTTCGGTACACAGAGTTAATTCTTCTGGTGTAAGACATAATTGTCACTGCTTTGGCTCATATTGATGCTGCATACATTATGATGGACTGCACCACCCTTGACAGAATTAGTCTCCTTTGTTGTTTGGGTCTTCCAATGTTCTTCGTTATTCTGGATAAGGCTGTACTCACCCGAGCGGCTTTGTCGTAGGTTTTTTCCAGGTGTTCCTTGTAGGCGAGTCTAGCATCCATCATCACACCTAGGTATCTAATAACCAGTTTTGTCCTAATATTATGATCGCTTACCCTGATGGTGATTGTTTCTCTTTTCATGCGAGTACTTTTTTTTTTTATATAATTTGCACGTGTTAAAGGGGATATGAATACTCTTATTCTAATTTTTAGGACACGGGCGTTTTTTTTGTGGAAAGAGGAAGAGACAGAGAGAAAGACAGATTGGTGTAGTTGGTTCGAAATTCAGGTGTTATTAAGTTTCAGTGAACTCCAAGAGTGGCTGTCCAGATAACTGGGGAGTATTTTTTTCTTTTTCGCTGTTTTTGTCGTTGCTTATGATTCACAGTATTTTTTCCGTCCACCTGATGTCATCATTATGATCAAGTTACATTTTAGCCATATGACCACCCTACTGCCAGTGTTATGCCTTCGCAGTAGTGTTGACTTAGCTTTCGCGGAAATAAATAGATGATTCTTGACATCAGGATACGAACCGTGCACCAACAGCGTGACAAGTGATGATGTTACCACTACACCACGGCCACCCTACTTACTTACAAGAACAGCTTCTGCACTACGTCCAAGAATAATGCAGAGCATACCTATTTACCTGCGAGTGCTTTACAAAATTGATGGTTTGTGAGAGTCGTCTTTCAATAATAATTTTGTAGTAGTTCTTCGAAAATATTTGATAATATCGGGATCCTATAGGAAGTAACTTCTGTAGATGGCTTACCTAGTTTCGATATTACGACTACTTCAGCGTTCTTTCAGTGACAACGTACATGCCGTAGTTCAAAACAGACATTCATTAGAAGCTTAAGTTTTATTGTGGCTACGTCCGGTAGTTCTTTCAAAATTTGCGGGGTAATAGGATCTTAGTCTGACGCTTTTTTATTCTATATTTTAAGCCTGCATTTGTTTCTTATTTCTCTTGTAGTGAGAGAAGGTGTGCGGCCACGCCCAAATGGTGTTTAGGCACTGCGACCAGAGAGATCTATTGTGCCAGAGACCACTATAGCAGTACTTCAACTATAATTACTTCAACTACTTCTACACAGAGCTACATACTCACATAGTATGTGTTCTGCAGTTTCGTCCTCTTCTACGCAGAGGCGGCAGGTGATATCCTCTGAAATTCTTATTTTATTTAGGTTAGGGGGTATAGGGCGACAACAAATCTCTTCCACCTTTCTCGGTCTGCTACTAGATATTTCAGCTGTGGCCATGTGCTCCTCTGGGTCGCTGCTTCTACAAACCTGTTGATCCCCACGTTGTTCCCAACTTGCCGTGCATCCTGAGGGTTGGTTCCGTTCGAGGACTGCTTCGCGATGTTGTCATTTTGGCTTCCTCAGTGTATGACTAATCTAGTGCCATTTTTGCTGCCTGATCTCGACATCCAAAAGCTTCTGACTGATTTTACGGCACAATTCCTGGTTGGATATAATTTGTGGCCAGCGAATTTTTAGGATGTATCGCAGACAGCGATTAACAAAAGCCTGTAACTTTTCCGTGATATTTGCCAGCTTTGGCAGGTTCTACAGGCATATAATAGCACCGATTTAACGTAGAAAGAATCTCAACTTAGTGCGTAAGTAGATTTGACTGGATTTTCAAACTGGAGACAAGAGCGAACTTCATTTATTATGCTTTCAACGTCTAGGTCCGTTCCGCTATCAAATGATACAAAACTTTCCAGGCAATTAAACCGTTCAACCTCCTCAATTGGCGCCCACTTCAGAATAATAAATACATCCATTCTCTTGCAGTGATTGACACATCTCGTCTAGCCCGCTGATGGTGCTTGCCAGCAAACAGATACCATCGGCATACTCGTAGTCCAAGTGACTTAGCCTTTCAAATGGTCTCCATTGGATGCCGTGTCTCTCAGATACACCTACGGTGGCATTCAGTACGTTATCTAGAATATCCCCTTGCTTTACTCCCTGTTGCACTTCGAATGAGTTGGAGACCTGTTCAGTGTGCGACGAAACACCTTGTGTTATTGTAGGACTCCTCCATATGAAGTAAAGAGGTGACTTGAACTCGGCTGATTGTCCGCGAATGATGCGCAAGATATTGATGTGGCCGACGTATGATCAACCACTGTGAAAGCCCGCTTGATGCTTCTTGAGTGTAGTCTCAATTCCAACCTTTATTCACTCGAGAATAATAGTTGCTATTAGTTTCGTAAAAATGGACCACGGTTACAGTTCTTAAGATCACATTTTGTTGGTATCTTAACAATAACAGTCCCTGGGATAGGTTTCATTTTCCCAAATGCCGGGATCAGCTTTCATTAACTCAGCTGGTAGGCCATCAAGTCCAGCTGTTTTGTTGACTTTGTGAAGATTAGTTGCAGTTTGGATATCTGCACATATTCCTTCCTCATGTTTACTTATGGTGATAGTTAGCATTATTTTGAATTTGTTAACAAATCATGATAGCCACTTTCTTTTAATATCCTCTGAGGATATAGACATCATCACCATGTCTACTTTATTACGGATAGGCTAGACGGTGATTGATAGGGTATCACACGATCCGGTCCAGCTCCAGATCCTGGTGGATTGTAAATTTTCTGTATGTTTGGCAGTGAAAACTTGTCATTGTGCCTAGGTTCACGAGAAAATTGGAGCTCTTTCGCGGGAACTAAGACTTACTCTGAAGAGTTTAGCCATTGTTTACATATCTGTTGTGAGATGAAGGTGACTAATGCACCAGCTTTCGCTTCCACTTAGACCTTGATTTGGACTCAGACTTAGACTTGGCGGTAAAATACATGTGTTCATCATTTTTATACAATTTCTGTACGTCCGCCGACATCAAAATAAACTCGTGGCAAGAAAGTTTTGCGTCTGCTCATAACATACACATCCAAGGGGGTCAAGTCATATTGTCTTGGTGGCCAATTGATGTTGCCAAATCTCGAAATTAAACGGTCAGGGAACGAAATGTGTTGTTTGGCACGTAGCCCCGTTCTGCTTTAACCACATGTCGCTCACATCAGGCCAAAAAAGTTGGTTATTATTTGCGCATAGCGAAGAAAATTCACCGTAACAATGCGCCTTCGTAGTTTTCTAAAAAAAATACGGCCGGTCCACAAGGCGCACCAAACTGTTACCCGTGGTGAATGCAATGGCCTCTCAACGATTACATTTGTATTCCCACAACCCCAAATTCTGCAATTTTGTTTGTTTACTCATCCGCGAATGAGAAATGGACCTCAGCGCTGAAGAAGATTTTGTTCGAAAAATCGGCGTCAACTTGTTGATTTTCCAGCACCCAATCCGTGCATGTTCTGCGCATTCTATGGGCAGCAGGTAACAGTTTTAATGCGTTGAGCTATGGTTAAACGATCCATATTGAAAAATGTCAAGGCAAGAACTAAGTACCTGTCACTATGGATGACAGGTTGGATTTGACAGATGCAATATGGCAGGAATGTGAAATCCCAACCTCGAAATGAATAACCCTTTACTACAGATCTACGAATATTCTTACTAGTACAGGGTTATACAAAAAATATCGGCAATATAAGCAGAAGTGCTTTCCAAGGTTACAAGCAATATTAAATATTCTCATTGTACTTGTTGGCAGCTTTGGCTAACCGGTTGCTATGGCTAACTCTCATAAAAGATGGCAATTTTCTATAAATTCTAATAAATTTCTGCATAAAATCCCTCACCAAATGGCTCATTTAAGTTTCGCTATAAATAGACCCCGTGGCAATAGCTCATATATTGTTCTTTTATATTGCTTCAGTTTAAAACTATCAGCGCCTACTCCTTGAAAATTAATTAAAAAACAAACATTTATGCTACAGTATTCGTTATTTCCCATCTCTTTTCGCATGTGTTCTGTCCGCACGAGAAGAATTTCAACATTTTTTTAAGCAAAAGAATAAACAAAGACCAGCAAGAAGATGGAAAAAAAAATCTTTGTTTGTAAATAAAAGCATTGAAAATGGCGACTATCCAAGTAATATTTCTCTTTTCATCTTTCATTAGTCCATTGAGAATCCCCGGAGGAGACGATATACGTATGTACTGTATCTACACCCCACCCGCGCGCGCCGTTTCATTTTATTGTCACATTATATCATCCGGCCGTATCCAACCATTTTGCGCGAAACGAAATTCAACTTGGCCCTAAGAATCGAAGCACACAAAGAAGAGCATACTCGTATCTACAACACCCTGCTCGAGAGGCAGCAAATATCAAAAACGAAGACTGACAGTGCAAATGGTGTTCTCTGTCAGATTCAAGACTCGAGAACATGGCGTCACTAATTCAAAACAGATAGTGTATTGAATTTCAACGGAGCAACTGAATCCGAATCTCGGAACGGAAGGCGAAGGAGGCCGCCTGCTCTACTGAGGAGGGATTTTGGTATTTGAAGAGTTAGGAACATTTACAGCAATTACAAGATAAATTATGAGCTTCAGAAGAGCTCCCGATTATGGTGCTTATGATGATGCTGTGTTGGGGTGGATTGTATCTATTTTTTTTTCATCTCAAGTGGCAGTACGAGTATCTTCTCGTGATGACACATTTTCTATGATGACCCTGGGTATTTGATCAGAGACACAACTGTTGCGTTCAAATCAATCACTGATAGATGCGAAGATATTTTTAGAGCGAGAAAACATTTTCGCAGATGTACAGACTTTGGCGGATCCATCGATTCCTTCTCATTAATAGAGGCATGTTCGAGGCAGCCTAGCTTGACGAAAGGGAAGCACGATGAAGTGTATCCGTTTGATCCACGACGCCTGTCTTCTGATAGAACTATTTCTGTACTTTTATTTGCCACTAGCAGCAGCTCCTGCAGTGATGTAATTTTCATCTGGCGCTATGTATTATCCTTGAAATAGTTTTTGCATTTTGTGCCTACCACGTGCGAATATCCATACACAAAAGAATTCTGCCTAGTTGATTGTGAGTCGGGGGTTTTATGACTACGTAAAGACAACAATCTCACAGTACGAGCAATCGAAAACACATGTGGGAAAAACAGTGCATTCCATATGAGCATGATGCAGCGTGAGTCCTTTGAAAATCCTAAGCATATTCTGAAATACCAGGACTGCACTGGGAAGAACAATGGACCGAGAAAACAACACAGTACACAATGTTGCTAATGCTAATTTTTATATTTCTTGAGAAACGTTAGAGATGCCGAAAGTGTGAATTTCAGATCCATAGCGCCTCTGGTCTGAAAAGGATCGGTTATTTGAGGCGCTAAGTCAGTTTTCTAATTTTACGGTCACAATCCGATTATACGAATAAGTATGAAGTATGAGTATGTGTGTGGTCATAGAGTTTGATTTACAACGAAGTGAAGGGAGTCCTAAAAACACATATAAAATGATTGTAGATTGACTAGTCGCAGATATTACCAACAATTTGCCATTAGTCACGTTTCTGAGCAGTGTTTGCTTAGTATCCATCCACTCTTGTGAAGTAAAAAGTTGCATTGGCATCTGCTATATGTCGATCTCAGGATTTATAGCAGAAGCTTTAATGGGCGAGATATCTTAGCTTCAATCATCTTTTCAATAATTGCTGAGATTCATCTTCGACTGCTTGCTGCAAGTTTTTCCAAAACGTCTTCCGTTTTGTGTAGGTTCCTTTAACAGTGTGTGATCAATTCACTTTTACTTTCACTTCTGTTACTACAAGTTCTCTCATAGAGCGGTTCGTTTGGTCAAAAAACCTTCAATATTTTTCTGAGACAACCATCAGCTCTGGCTTAACGTGGAGCAGCCGCAGCTTGGTATATAGACTTCCTCAAATATAACATTCCGAAAGCAGACTATGCGATTGCTCACCTTTAATTCACTAGGAACGTCAACGAGACAACATTTCTAAGTTTCTTTAAATTTTATATCTTCTTAACCTCTTAGCTAGCAAAGCTTACTTGTGAGCAGTGCTGCCACTAAGAAAATTTAGTAGTAAATTGCCAGAAATTATAGGGAACGCTAAATACCTGTACGAATGAGAATATTTCATGTATCCTAGAATATCCTGAATAGTATGCTCTTCCTTCAACTCAAAAACACATGAATTTTTTACAAAAGTGTTCCAAAATTTGCTAAGAATATAGCCAAATGGCAGCGCTGCTTATGATGTCGATAAGTTGTCAGTGAGGCTGAAAATTTTAGTTTTGGCGGGGTTTATCTTCACCCCCCACCAGATTTTGCTCTGTCACCAAATCACTGGACGTTTTGGGTTCACCAGTTCTATGCGATAGGCGGCAAACATTGTGATAGTAGTTGAGACGTTAGGTTAGGTTCTAAGACCCCAAGCACTTCAAAATAAGTCACTGATCACCACTAAAAAAAGTAGTGGTGACAGTATATAGCCCTGAATGACCCCGCTTAGAATCTCGAATTAGTTTTCCAAAGGGGCAGACCTCATATGGTTACTTACTATCCTGTTATCGAGGGCGAAAGGACATTAATAGTCTGGGTCGTGCATATTCTTGGGATTGTAGTGTTTCTTTGTTAATTCACAAATTGTTGGTTTCAATACCAACCGTGGGCAACAATTTTATTTGGAAGAAAGCCCTCGGATCATCTGTGAAATTATTGTTTGGTTGTGTTGTGTGTGGGATAGTACTTAGACAGTCTTTCGTTCGCTTGACTAACTAATTTCTGCGACATGAAGTCAGAAGAATACAAATTTTTGTTGCGTAGTCCAACCCTCCAATGTACACTCCGTAGGATTATTTTGTTATTAAATTTTATGTTAAGCTGTCACAAAGCTTCAACAATGGTCACAAGATTTGTCTCGTATAAAATGTGGAAAAAAAAAAGAAACCCTTTCGTTAAAATCCACATCTACCCCAGATGGAAGAATCATATATGCGTGCATATACACAACTAGTCAAGTATGATATTTAAATTTTCCCAGCACTAATTATGGATTTTTCTCATTTATTTAATTTGTGTTGTAAACGCTAAAAAAACCAGAGTAATAAACCTGGAAAAATACGCTGCAAATCTGTTGTGGTAAACAGGTAGCGTGTAAAAGTAACAAGGGTTGAATGAAACTGGGCTTTTCCCGGCATTCGCTACAAGCTAGTTTAATTTACTCAAAAGTGCCATAAGGTGATCATACTCGTATTTACGAGCATAGCGTCAAACTTATAAGAAAAATCGTAGGGAAAAATAGATTAACAAACAAATTGTTGGTTTCTTTAATGAATTATGACTACAGAGAGAAAATGTTTCAAACGCGACTATTCAGGATCAATGTATGAAATTGCCTGGGCTGGATTATAATATGCTGTACAGATTCAGGAAAGAAAGAAATAAACGTCTAAGGAAGACGTGGCGAAGAGCAGTCAAAACCTCTATGCAAGCAAACAATTTGTCAACCGATAACAATAAACCTTCTTTAGAAGGACTGATCAACTTGTTAACGACAACTAATTACGAAGCTGCAAGTGGAACATTGGTACTCCATAGAGATCAAGTACCTGTGAGCTGACAGAGTTTAGAAAAACGAGATCGATGCCCTGATCACCACAAGCAAGGAAAAAAAAGTTGTTAGTATGGAATGCATTGAAACATATTAAGAGTAAATGTGCTCGGTAAAGCTTCATTCGGGATAAATTCTTAGTCATTGAACTGAAGATTTGGATCTTCCTCTCTCTATATCCTCCATTAAATGGAGGTGCCCAGGCCCTAACTTTTTGGACTACGTGTTTCCTTTAGCTTTTTGGTTCTGTTTGGCGGAATGTTAGATTTCAAGAAGGCAGAAGAGTAGTTAATAATTAATGGCTACCATACTTAACCGATCGACAGTTTTTTTAACCAGCAAAATAAAGTTATTTGATCGTCAGACAATTAAAAACAAAACCAGCAGAAACAGTAATCAATTAAATTTTGACAGGACCCGAACCTGCGTTGAGTCTTCCTCCTTTCTCGGTCAGGGCCTCCATTGACGATTGGGTTTCTTATGAATATAATTGTGTGTGGCACGGTTCTCCAGGATGCGGGCAGACTAAACGAATTCTCCTGGACGCCTGTAAGAAATCCGCGGTATTCTTGCTCTCCCCCAGCAGAAAAGATTACAGACAACTTATCGGCATTCTCACGGGGCACTTTGCTTTACCTAAACACGTCATTATGGTAGGCTTAAGTGATACAACAGTTTGCGACACCTGTGGAGATCTGGTGTGATTGTCCTGCTTTTACTCGTATTAGGTGGCAGATTTTCGGAGATGATGTAGTGACTACTGATACCATAAGCTCCTCATCACTTTAGCGTTAACTCGGCTTTCTCCGGAAGATGAAGGATTTCCATTAAAATGGATAAAACAGGGTTCGCTTCTTGGTAGTGCAAACAAGGCATAGTTTCCTGACTCAAAAAAAAAAAAAAATTTCTTGAAACATTGTTTGTTTGCTGATTTGCTTTTTCTGCTGTTTTTTTTTTTTTTTGCTGATCATAAAATCACTTTCTGCTTATAGAAGAATGAAATTTTTGCTAATCATTTACTTTTTCGGCTAGTTAATTATTTTACTGGTCTTCCCATTATTTAGCTGATTGCTAATAATATAAGCGACAATTAATTATTAAGAACGCTTTGGTTTGTGTGATCTTTTAAGGAAATGTTTATGTAGTTCCTTAGTGTAAGTGTAGCAGAGCGTGAAGCTTTATAAACTCTGTAACGATGCACAAATTAAATGTATTTCCGCTACACTTAAGTGGCATTACTTCAAAGGAAAGACTCTTCGTACTATCTATGGTCCTACTATATGCGTTGATTGTTTTTTTTGAAAAGATGATTCAATATGGCCCGTACAGCAACATCGATTTCGTGATCATGTTCTACGTGTATTTAAATCCATCTTAGATAGATGGGCTTCACAGGAGAGGCGCACTTCATCCCATTCTGAGCGGTGTTGGAAAATTGATGAAGAGAGGATTTGACCTCAATCATCTTGTCGTACACAGCTGTCAGGTGACAAGGAATCGTTCTGCAGCATCAAAAGTATGTAATTAAAACAAAAGAGTATTTTCTGCGCAATCGTTTGTCACACTTTGATCTAGCGAAAGTTGAAAGCAATTGTGATGCATGGAAACAGCATTAGTTGAAAGGACTAGTTCCATAATTTTTTCGAAAACCGCATGGAAAATTCTCTATCTACTGAGAACTGAGAGTGGAATAAATGTGACGAATCTATGGTGCCTGTCAAAAATGACACTGGGAGCTGTTGCAGTAACCATAAATAAAACACGGTAACTCAAGATTGAATTTTTTGATGAATTTTTTTCATTGGGGAATTTCTCAGAGATGGTCCTAAAGCTTTAGTTAGTAAGCACACACAATTTTATTTCATAATTCAACCTGCGGACACCACTGCCAACAGCTGTGCATCTTTGGATGGCTGTTTTGTTTTGCTTATAACGGGTGCCCCATCTGTTGGTTTCTTTTTAAATTACACGTTATTTTGACACTGATAGCTCTTTCGCGCTTAAAAAATTAATAAAAATGCGGAATCATATCTCCGCTATACGAAATGAATCGATTTTTGCTTGAATAACGTTGGGAAATGTTGAAAACCTATTTCCAGAGTGAGTGCTGTGTTGCCGAAACAGGCACCTAACGTGCCTGTGGGTGAAGGAAGTTCGTGAGATTGGCATATTCGACATGTGCGCTCAGCCTAGAATATTGCTGCTGTTGCGGAAAATGTGCCATTTTTCTTTGAAGATGAAGATAGAAATCATGTTACGATCAACGGTGAGTGCTAGATGCATGATAATCGATTTTTTTTCGGCCGTAAACTGAGGAAATGAATTTGCGCTATCTCTGGTTTCAGCAAGATGGCGCCACGTGCTGTTCGAGCCGCCAACAATCGATCTCTTGCGCACAAGTTCAATTTTCATGTGATCAGCCGTTTTGGTGATGTTGCTTGCCCTCCGCGGAGATGCGATTTGACGAAGTTGGACCTTTTTAGTGGGGTGTCGTTAAAGATCGATGTTATGCTGACAATCCAGAAACGATTCAGGTACTTAAGTACAATATTGATCGACGTATTCGTATAGACCACCGAACCATCGAAAATATGCTGCAAAATTTGGTTGACAAGATGCTTAACAAAAGCATAAATAATCAGAAAGTAAACTCTCTTCAATGAAGTAAAAAATAGATTGAATGACTTTGTTTGTATAGCAATTTTAAAAAGAAACCAACAGATGGCCCACCCTTTGTTCGTTATTTGTTTATTCTTCTTTCTTTCCGACTGTTTCTATGGGAAACGACACTGTTTAGTGAACAAGGACTTCTCTTTTTTATAACAGTGAATGGATTTGTATGAATCTTTTTAATTTGTTTGCGAATTCTTGTTGTCAAAGCCTTTATATGTGCTGCGATAGGACCAACTGATGTTACAAACGGTGTATAGTAAGCGAAACCTACGTAAGCCTACATAAGAAGCCTACGTGTTGTTTAGTTATAAGTTATTATAAGGCTCGGTGGGTAAGCTAGTAAAGTGTAGCATGGGTTCTTTGCTTACAAACAATTTTCACATTTCTAGAGGTTCTGCTCTGAATATTGCGACTATCCTTTCATCACCGACTACAGCAGATTAGCACTTTAAAGCCACTCCCAACAATCAGAAAGTCAGAATAAGGTGTGCAAGTCCTTGCAGAGCTCCAAACAAAGTTAGTTCTAAACCCTTTCTAAAGTTGTGTAGGCTGTAGATACACCATAGGTACAACTACAATATATTCCACTTGGTGGCGAGACCGTAAGTGATACTAAAGGCTAAAACAATTATAGCAGAACTAATGGACATTTATGAGACGGCGATCAAAAATAATAATAAAAAAAATATGTAATAATAGGTGGCCACGATTTAGTGGGTAGTGTGTTTGCTTGTGACCCGAACTGTTCCGGTTCGAGTCCGATCGGGGAACAACAACCACAGCCACTCGAACAAGAAGGAGAAATCAATAAAATCTAAGTTTCTCCAAACTCTACCTAAAAGAAGTTCTGCCTTGTTGTGCAATGAACCGATAATTGAGTCTGGTGACAAAATTGAGTCATGGACATTGTCCATGTAACAGCCAACATGTCAAAACAAATGGGCTTTAAGAAAGCTGCACAACTCTTTCATGTTCCTCGTACTACACTCTTCAGTCTTTTCAATTCCCCTTCTGGTGAAGCCCTAGACCCACCACTTGACAGAAAACGGCTCTAAGTCTAGCCAGACGTTTATGCACAAGTTGGTGATCTAAACTTGTGCATAAACGTCCTTGGAATTGAGAGGAGGTACTACGGTTTGACAAGATATGGTGTTAAAAAATTGGCTTTTCAGTTGGCTTGCTGAAATAATTTGGAGAACCTTTTCAAAAACAAAATGGTTGGCCGCAAATGGCTAAATGGATTTTTAAACCATCACACAGATATTATTTATCTGCGTAAGCCCACATTGACATCATTTGCAAGAATAAATGGATTTAACAAGGAAGTTCCAAGCTACATCTAGTAAAAGGACTAGACGGAAATCTGCTGACTTCGGATGAGGAACAGCTGGCCAAAGGGCTGGAACATTTTACAGTAGTGCTAAACCACTTGGGCTACAGTGATTTGGACCCAAACTCAGGTGAGCCTTTCGCAGAAACAAATTCCCGTATTCGCACCTCCCCTTCCCTCAGTAACGCTGAAATAACGTCGGCGATAAGGGCCCTAAAGAAAAACAAGGCTCTTGGCATAGATGGCATCCCGGCGGATCTTTTCCAAGTCGCACCCAACATAAGGAAAGCATGGGAAACCGAGGCCTTCCCCGAAGACTAGAAGAGGGGAATGATTTTTAAGCTGCCCAAGAAGGGAAACATTTTGCAGGGTGGAATGTGGAAACTGAAGAGGGATATGCGTTCTTCTAGCTGTGGCCAAACTAATAGCTAGAATAATCCTGGATCGATTCAGAGAACATCTCGATTTAACGCTTGATAATGAATAGGAATGCATTCGAGCTAGATCCACCACATCAATACCTGGCTGATCATCATTGAACAATGCTTCGAGTATAGATCTTCGCTACATTTGCTGTTCATTGATTTCGAGAAGGAATTTGAAGTCCACAGCGGAGTACGACAAGAATGCATTCTTTCGCCAATGTTATTCTTTGTAGGGCAGCACTCTCTGGAGGAGCCCTATGCACTTCAATTTCTCAACAAAACACCAGCGCCGCTCAATTCTACATTGCCGGACAGCAAGTCGAGAAAGTAAGCAGCTTTCTACATTTTAGAAGTATGGTCTCAGAAGATGGTGCTACCAAACTGGATGTGGATAGCAGAATTCTTAAAGCGAAGACTGCGTTCGGTATGCTGTCTAAAATCTGAAAAAGCAATGTTTTCAGCCCAAAAACCAAGCTGAGACTGTTCCGATTAAACGTGGAAATAGTGGTACTTTATGGGTGTTGTACGAGTACTTGGAAAGTAACCAACACCGACAAAAGGAAGCTGCAAACCTTCATAAATAGATGTCTTCGCCACATTATAAGGATCTTCTGGTCGAATCGTATATTGAATGACCAACTACACGCGATAACAGGCCAGGAACTAATAGACATCAATATACGGAGGAGAAACTGGCAGTGAATTGGTCACACCTTACAGCGCGAAGACAGTTCCATTACGAAGTACGCCATGCAATGGAATCCACTTACCCAATCAGGCAGACGAGTGGCCGCGCTAGGCAGACATGGAGAAGGACAGTTGAGGAGGAATCCAGATTATTGGGGATGCAGAACTCCGAAAACAATGGCGTGTAGACGTTGTTGCCGCCCTATGCCCCATGAGGGGTCAGAAGACATAAATAATAAATAGGAAAATATTTCCTCGGTGGAAGATACATGCGCTACATGAGCCCCCCTGGTCCTTTTATCAGCCCGGAAGTTATTTCACCTTATCCTACTCTAAAAAAAAATCTGTCAAAAGAGAAGGAAATCAGGTTTCTCATGTAATATCAGAGCATCGCCATACAAAGCTGAGCTGGAGATATCTAAAGCAACACCGCTGAAAAAGGAGCAAATATATTTGACCACCAGAACGTGATGACATTTCGCTTCCCTCAGATTCCTCTGCTGACTTTCCATCCACATTGCAAACACGTGATCCTGACGATGAGGCAGATTGCGCTTATTGTTTCAGCTTGTTTAGGGATGATAAAGGCGGGGAGGAGTGGATGCAATGCGCCTTCTCAAAATCAATGAACAGCAGGTGAAGTGGTGACCGGTATTCAATGCGCTGTTCAATAATGATCTGCAGGGTACTTTACCTTAGCAAATGTGGGAAGAACGCCAGTTTTCGCACTCAATAAGACTACATTTTTTAGGGAGCTTGACAATCATTTCCTTATTCCAATCGTTGGGGAAACTTTCTGCCTCCCAAGCTCCCTCTACAAAAGGATATAAAAGCTCTGCTGATGTTGTTGCAGCGGCTCGCAGATGATATCGCTCTGCGGCGATACCATCTAGTCCTACCGCCTTGTTGTTCTTTGTTGTATTTAAAGAAGAGTTTATGTTTTGGTATTCCATAATCGGTGTACCTCCTCTAATTGCAAATTTAATTTTAAATTAAAATTTGGTTCTAAAACACATCATGTGCGATTTTATTTAAAAAAAAAAAAACTCTGTAATTTCCCACCTAATTCTGGAAAGTCCTCTGAATTTCACATACTGCTGAACAATTTACCCTAATTCGTTAGAAAACCCATAGTTTAGACCTTCATGATTTAGAAAAACCACATTATCAGGTAAATTTCCCTCGTATTCCGTTTGCCAAACAGATTAATACGTTCCTCGACCTGGTATTGCAATCTAAACCGGAAGTAATTTAATTTCCATTTAACCAAACATAAAATGCAATTTTATACACAATAAAATCAGGCTTAAATTGACTCTGCTAGTCATTGCTTTTCTCAGAAAATATTCTGCACCACACCCATCGTGAATCCAGGACCAGAAAATTGGAGCAGGAAAAAAAGTCGTCACAAAATAATAAATCACCACCGGATGCGCACAGACTGAGAACTTCGTTCCACAGTAATGTTTGGGGACCGTTTTTATCTCGAATCTTATGCTTTTTTTTGTTCCCTTATTTCCAACTGTTTCGCTTTGTATCCTACGAATCTGAGAAGAAAAAAAATATGTCACAGCACATAAAACAAATCGTTTGCGGCGGGTCTGAGGCTGACTGTTGCAACTTTTTTTTTTTTATCGTAATCCTCACAAAAAAAGCCGTCGAAAAGGGATTCAAAAAAAAGATCATAACTATGGTGTGTTGGTATATATTTTAAATATAATAATAATTATCAACATAGTTTACATATACAATAAAAAAATAAAAACATTTTCTTAAAAAATTAAATTTTTACTTTACGTGTAAGTACGACTGTTTTTTTTTTTAAATTAAACTTATCGTCTAAATGGAAATGCGAGTTGGAAGATATTTGAGTATTCAACTGTTTTGTGGAGTCTTCTACGATTTATTGTGGGCGTCACCCTCCATCCGCCACACTCCAAAGAGATAGCTAAGT
Organism: Pocota personata; assembly: GCA_963082735.1. Lineage (NCBI taxonomy): Eukaryota > Metazoa > Arthropoda > Insecta > Diptera > Syrphidae > Pocota > Pocota personata. The sequence goes on along the minus strand of OY720432.1, from coordinate 2,030,754 downwards.
TTTTCTGGTGGTATTATGGGACCGGTCCGGCGTCCCTTTGATTCGTCATTCAGAACTGATGCTCCTAGCGCGAAACCACCCAAGTTACCTGTATTTCCCTGCGTCACACCATGGTTATCCAAGGCCTTTAAAAGGCTGATCTCACTCGTCGATAGAACTCGGCATAGGAAGTCGATATATCTAGGTAGGAGTAGAGAGGGAAAAACAATCATGAAAACGTCGAGATCTTTGGAAATCCCATTGAGATACCTACCTTGTGGCTAATTTCAACGTTTGGATTTTGCTGAGTTTATCGCTGGGTAGCGTCGGAATGATCTGTTGCAGGGCTTTGAAGGCGTCGTTGAGGCTCTGTGTGCGTTGTCGCTCCCGCACATTGGCCATTACACGCTGATTCTGGAACTCCTCGGCGTCTTCCAATTTGCTGGATTTTCTTTTTGATCGCCGACGGGGTTTTCGAAACTTGGACGGGTCACTGCCAGCTGTCATTTGCTGAAGGTCATCCTCGTTGTGATACATGTACGCCGACTGTCGGTATTCCATTTCATCTCGATCCGAGCTGGAGTAAGTGCTGCCATTTAACGAGTTTGCTTGGTCATAGTCGAAAAGTCCATGCTGCGGAGCGGATGGGATTTGACCTTGGGCCATAGGATGTGCCGCCATCTCAGAGGGCTGATGGAATGGTTGATATTTGAAATTATCCTGGCTGGTTTCACAGATATCCTCATCGTTGCCATTGTACTGGTCGAAGGGCGGTGTAACATTGTTGGGTTGACTACCAACTTCGTCCACAGTCGTCGGCAGGTACTCGACGAAGAATTTAACATTTGTGGTCGAGTTTTGCCGCGGAATGTGATGGAAATGATCGCCTTCGGGATACATTAGAGACTTTTTGCTTTCGTGTAGCATCTCCTCACTGCAGTCGAAATCCTGGCGACGTTTTCCATTCTCATTCATAAAATGCTGCAGATCGTTGCTATTGTAAACAGTATTGTTGTTGTTGTTATTATTGTTGTTGTTGCTGCTATTAGTATTCTCCTTTTGTAGAGGTGGCGTTCCATTAGGCGTGCTACTGGCCGAACTTAGAATTTCACTGCTCGGAATGTTGTAGTCATTTTCGAGCTCGTTCTCCGTAGGACCGGTGTAACCCTGTGGCGGGATATAGCCTTGCATGTTATGCTGCATATGTAAATAATTTTGTTCCACCTGAATGTTCTTGATCACGTTCTGATTGAGGTTCATAATATTATCACTGTTACTGTGGTTCAGAGGTTTGTAACTAATGTCGAGCAACACTTTTGGTGAAGCAGGTTGCACGGACATTGCTCACTATATTACACAAATTATTGTTTATTTCTTCTTTTTTTTTTACAATTTTTAAACACCTTTTCTTTTTTATCCGTTTTGTTTCACTATCCAAAGAATTTAGTCGCGCGCGATCAATTCAAGTTGCTCATCATCACCGAACGGAAAGATTCAAACTGATCTAAGTATCCTTACGCGCATCCTCAAAATAGCTGAGCTGCGCATCTATCTACTACTAAATATCATTTGATTTACTAATTACTGCCAGAGTGAGAGCGATAGTATATGTCGTCATACTAGTGGCGATCATTTACACCCTCTCGTAAGTTGAAAGAAAGAGATACAAATATCGAGATACTTTTTCATTAGACCAGCAGCGCATCCAATCACAGCAAAGTGTGGGAGAAGAAACGAGATACACACAGTGAGAGTATAGTGAAGATCAGAGAGCTTTGGATGTTGTATCTTTTTTTTATTGGCGGTGACCTTTTTTCGATTTAGGTACATGAAATGCGATTGTGTTTGCTGGGAATTAAAATTTACGCAAGGAATTAGTAGGATTGAATTGAATGAATTTGATGTCGATTTCAGTGCGAATTTTCAAGAATGAATTGATATTTTTGAATAGATGTGGTGATTATTTTTCCCTGGGATTTACCACCATTAAATGCGAACGTACTTGGGAAGTTTACGTTCCAAGATCGTTTTAGTGAAATGTGCTTTTAGTAACACATACATCCTTGTGGATGCAAATACTATAACGCGATTTACTTAATACCGAAGCAATTTTATCATCAAAAATAATACAGATGTACAGTGATTCTTTCAATAGCTAAAACATAAATATCATGAGGGGTATTCATCGAGGAGTATAGCTAAAGGTTGTCGACGAAGTATCCATCTAAATAGTTCTGAGGCACAGTTTGTTCCACGTTTCTACTTAAGCTTCGAAATTTTCGCTTGTCGTTCTCAAGATTTTGATCAAACTTGACAGTACTATTATAAAGGGTGGTTGCCATCTGTTGGTTTCTTTTTAAAATTACTATAAAAAAAATCCATTTAATATTTTGCTTTGACAGTACACTTTCCGATTAATAATGGAAAATAATGGCTTCCGCGGTTGGCTTGGCAGTAGGTCATCCTGTCAACCAAATTTTGCAGCATATTTTCGATGGTTCAGGGCTCTATTTTATGAATAGATTGATTAATATTGTGCTTAAGTGCCTGAATCGTGGCCAAGCAACATCACCAAAACGTCTGATTACACTATTATTGAACTTAGTGAGCAAAAGATCGATTGTTGGACGGCTTGTATGGCACATAGCGCCGTTTTGTTGCAACCAGAGATTGTCCAAGTTCATTTCCTTAGTTTCTGGCAAAAAATAATTCGGTTATCATGCCTACGTAGCGCCCTCCGTTGACCGTAATTCTCCTCAGACTAGTGAGGCTAATGTTCAGTTGCTGAGATCTGATTCTCGGCTGAGCACACAGGACGAATACGAGGATAACTTATGGTAACAATTAGCATGCCACGGCCATAGTAATATACTGGACTCTCTGCCGAGAGAACTCGTATCGCCCTCTACAGATTACATTACCGCCAAAATGAATTCCACAAAGCGTTTCGACGTACAATTCCCCACAAGATCAGAATGGCAAGTTGGACAGGTGATTAGGGACTTTGACGTAACAATCTACACAGACGGTTCAAAGATGGACTGAGGAGTCGGTGCAGGTGTGTTTTCCGAATCCTTAAACATCTCAAAAACTTAGTAGAGTTCCAGGTAATGCCGGTATTTTCCAGGCGGAACTACTCGCTATCCGCGAAGCGTGTCGCCAGATCAAATTACACCCAAATATAGCCCTACTATCACAGCCTCGGTCTCTATATCCTCTAAACTAGTGTTAGAATGCCGAAATGAGCTAGCCTCGCTAGAGGGACAAAGTAATCCTGATCTGGGTTCCAGGACACAGTAACGTTTATGGAAAAAAACTTGCTGATGAACTGGCCAGGCAAGGCTCAGGCTTCCACCGCTAACTTGCGGAATCAGTCCACGTTCCTCTTGGAGCAGTCAAGGCAGAAATCTCCTCAATATTCCTTTTAAAAGCTAACCTCAGATGGACTAGTCTAACAAACTGTGTCATATCCAGAAGGGTGTGGCCGAGCTACAACAAAATTAAAATAACCGACTTCCTAAACAGAATGGGTAAAGACGTCGTCAGATTAACTGGCATATAGGAGATCACGCAGTCAAACTAGGTATCCCTAGTTTGTTTCGCAACTGAAAGGGAAACCCTTATCAAACGGCACCTCGTACTAATTGGGTTCTTCCTAACGGAACCGCCACTCTTAGCTACCTACCTACCTAGCATTCCAATCTCACGAACTTTCTTCACAAACTTAAGTACAGTAGGAACGGTTGGTGCATTATTTCGACCGAAATTTATTTTCAAAAGTCGCACTGTTTCGGCACATTACACTTTGGAAATAAGTTTTCAATATTTCCCAACGTTATGTGCTGGAAAGTAGAAGGCAATGTTTAATAAATTTGGAATTTAATTAAAGTTCGCAAGTAACAACCTTTTCAAAACATATATAGGGCCCGAGATGTGCAAGAGTCAAGAATTCTTTTCACTCCATCGCTGGGTATTACGAACTTCAAAGAACACAGTTCTGAGTGGTGGAGAACATTTTTTTAAAAGAAAAAAAGGCACTGCAGCGTTTAGCCGCTCGCCTCAGAGAGACTGGCTCAACACGGAACAGTATCATACGGGGCCGGCCCGGAGCAAATATCGCTGCTGTGGCTGCGGATCTCCAAGAGGACTATCAAACATCAACCAAACGATGGTCCACGTAATTGGGCATCAATTAGAGGCTACATGATTGACGACTTCTTGCTGTCCCAAATTGACGAATTGGCTTTGGAGTTCAGCAGGACAGCGGACATTATCTCGTTTTGGCGACTTTCACTGGCCCGCAAGATCAACCAATTAGACCGTTCCAGACCTCTTTATTTGAGGTTTTTTGAAGTCACGTGTCTATACGAACAAGCCACTGACCTTGGCGGCCCTAAAGGAAACATCTGACAAGAAGTGGAGAATTTATCGCCAGACATTTTGAGAAAAGCCATGGAAAATAATCAGAACCATCGAAGAGGGACATGTTATACAAGTGAGGATAGATAGATGTAATATGAATCTAAAGTCGTTATCAAGCTCATTACACATACAAATAAATATTTCAGCGCTAGTAGCCCATACAGAGCCTGGCATAGCTTCACGTAGTCGTGGCTTCCGAAGGGCAAATTTATTCGATTGAAAGAGGGTTGCATACTCGTAGAGAGGCGAATTTTAAGCAAGCTTAGCTTGTGAGCTGGAACAATTTCGTGATATAAGTTGAAACTTTATTATTATTTGCCTTGTCGCTGAAGTTTGATAAAGCATCTTAGAGCGATACTTAAGCTTCGAATTTAAATATTTTATATTACACATTTGCACAAAAAATAACTAACTTGTCCGAGTTTGTATATCTGCTTTTTCTGTGTGCTCAGCACACAATGATGAAAGACTATGTATAGCTCAGTTAGTCAGTGCTACTTACTGTGAACAGGGTGGACGATTGGTGAACTATTTGTGCCGAGGACAAGCATCTCAAACCTGTAAGTCGTACGTGCTTGCACCTCGGATTGTAAAGAATCGGATTGAACCTTAAAAAATTGACACTGACGGCACTTTCACGCTACGAAATGAATCGATTTACGATTTGAAAAGTGTTGGGAAATATTGACAACTTATTTCCAAAGTGAAAATTTTGTAAAGATATTTCGGTCGAAATAATGCACCAACCGTGCCTGCTGTACCCAAGTTTGTGGAGAAAGGTCGTGAGATTGGCAGGTTCGTCTTGTGCACTCAGCCGAGTATATTGCTGCTGTTTGCCGAAAGTATGCGCCTAAACTCGAGAACCTCAACTCACCACAGATCTCAGCAACTGAACATTAGCTGCACTAGCCTGAGGAGAATTGTGCATAAAGGCCTCGGATTATTCCCTTACAAGGTCCAACTGACTCAGGAATTGAAGCAAAATGACCACCCACTTCATTATAGCTTTACTGTTTGAGCTTTAGATTAATATTTATTTCGAATGAGGCTCATTTTCATCTCGGTGGCTATGTATACAAGCAAAACTGCCATATTTGGGGCTCAAAAAGCCCACACGTAGTCGTCGAGAAGCTAATGCATCCTCAGCGTGCGACTGTTTGGTATAGTTTGTGGAATGGCGGAATTATTGGCCCAACGGAGAGTGCTACAGAGGCATGATAACCGACCTCAGCCAAAAACTGAGGAAATGAATTTGGACGATCTCTGGTTCCAACAAGGTGGCGCTACATGCCATACAAGCCGTCCAACAATCGGTGTAATCAGCCGTTTTGGTGATGTTACTTATCCTCCGCGGAGCTACGACTTCAGGCACATAAGCACAATGTTGATACAGCTATTCGTGAAATAGAGCCCCGAACCATTGAAAATATACTGCAAAATTGGGTTAAAAGGGTGGGCTACTGTCAAGCCAGCCGTGGAAAGTGTACTCTTTTCAACAAAGTAAAACACTTTGAAAAATATTAAACAGATGGCTCACCCTTTAAAATAGACAAACTCGAACAAGTGGGTCTCTCAATTCTGTCTGCACGCACGGCTGTAGCCTAAACGGCTGAAATAATTTACTTCAAACTTCTCCAGTCAGACACTCGCGGACCGTTAACAATTTTCTAGGACTCGAACCTGAGTCCTGTGTAGGTCACGTACTAACCCACTGAGACACAGTGACCCAAATTGTATTAGGCACTCTTAGACTTATAAGAACTTTTGTTTCCGTATTCGCTTTTCTTCAAGCCTCCATCACCTTTAAGTGATTTCGTTTGGTCTTAAGTTTAGAAGGAGGCTCTTCATCTGTTTTTTAAAAAAACGGCAACAGCAAGAACAATGGATGCAGGTCATCTTTAACCACACATTTTGGTACTACATTACCATCCTGCATGATATTTCCTACTCATCTGCCGAAGGATCAGTGTCCGTTCACGCACCCTTATGGAATGAGATTAAAAAAAAAATTGGTTTTGCAACAAACCTTCTGCAAATAACGCTACTGAAGTTGACGATTTTTATATGGACCTGACTAAAGCTACCCCTGCCGTTATGAATGTAAGTTCTTCATCAGTCACAGATGCAGTAAATATTTCTGGAGATCCATTTACATTCGATTTAGTTGATTCCCTTACAGTTTGTAAGGCTGTCTTATCTATAAAATGTATGGTCAACTTCTATCCAAAATTCATTAAAATTATTCTCCCCTACATTCTTAGATACATCAGTCATAGAAGATAGTTTCCATGCCGAAAAATGACAGCTCAAACAAATACCGGCCAATTTCTATTCTTCCACTTTTTTTTTTTTTTTTTATAATCTGCGCGCCAAAGGGAGTATTAATACCCTTTAATTGTTTCAGGGCACGGGCGTCAGGGAAAGGGGGAAGAGGAACAGAGGAGGTACCTATGCACGTTGGCTTTGAATGTTTGAAGGTTGTAGTGATGGGGAAATATAGAGCCTGGTAGATCGTTCCACATTCGTGTTGTTCGGCTTATAAATGAATCCCTATATTTGACAGTACGACCGAAGTTTGGTTTTAGGGTAAACTGATAGCATTCGAGTTCATAGCAGGCATCAATATAAAGATTATATTGAAAGAAACAATAGGCTTACACCTTTACAGTCTGGTTTCCGAACTGTATGGCGGCCATGTTGAAGGTAACTGAGGACATACGTTAACCTATTGACCAGAACAAATTCACGCTTGTTACATTACTTGATTTCTTGAAGGCCTTCGACTCAATTAAGCACCAAATTCTTTCATCGAAATTCTTTTCTTTTTATAATTTCTTCCATCTGGCTGTCAAGCTTATAGACACTCACCTTTCTAACAGAGTCCAAGCCGTTTATCACGAACAGAGAATTTCCAGGTGTACCCCAAGGCTCACTGCTAGGCCCATTGCTCTTTTCCATGTTCTTCAATTATCTGTCATTCGCTTTACATCACTGCAAATACCACCTTTATGCAGACTATGTTTGCATTTCCCGATATGTTTGATGGAAGATGCCATTGAAAGAATAAACGAAGATCTCAGTGCTATTTTCAAATGGTCTTCCGAAAATTGTTTATCTCTAAATCCCTTCAAGACAAAAGCAATTTTAGTTTTGACCTCTTTTTCATCTTTCAAATCTTGGTATATGCGCATATTAGTGATTTCAAAAATGTGTGCTGCTTTACGAGGGTACATACGAGTATGTCATTATGTAGAGCGTATCTTCCCATCACTGTCATACTCAAATTGGCGAAGGCATTGATGGTGCTGGTGAGCTTTCGTTACGCCAACTTAATGTTGCATTTGACCACATTTCGAGTTATTCTTGGAAAATATTTGAGTGCAGTTTTTGAATTGCAGATGTCGTTGTTGTAGCAGCTACACTTTCATCAGGTCACTTCATCCAGTTCCAGTTCAAGGAACAGGGCCACGTCGATGTATCTTACATCATGTGGGCCAGTGTGACAGTCTAGGCATCTGACTACGGTGTTTGGGTCGAGGCGAGACAGGTAATTGTTTAACAGACGACACTAACCTGAGTGGAGTTGACAATGAGTGGGGGACGGCCATAGTCAGAGACTATGTGTCTGTGAATGGGGATTCTTCCTTCTTTATGTTCTGTTGGTGGTTAGCGTTGTGAGCATGTGGTTTAGGTGTTGAGCCAGACGGCATGCCAGTAAAAATAGCTTTGAGAGCATGATGTTGTGATCTCTGATGGAAAGCATTTTGGTTTCATTCAGGCTTGGAATTTCATCCAGTTGGTATCACTTAGCTGTGGTGTCCATATAGGCGCAGTGTAGTTCATCACAGACGGATCAATTGCCTTGTATGCGGTAAGAAGAGTTTTCTTGAGGACTTGTTGGACGTTGTGTCGCCCAGTAGCTTTGGATATGTGACTGCCGGTATGGATCTGCCAGCTACTCTGATGTTTAGCTCACATTTTACCTCCTTCTTGTTTGACAACATTGCTTTTTCGCGATCTAGTTGTGCACTAAATATTAGACTAAACATTCCAAGGTGCATTACATCGAGTAGATAGTTGTATCTTCCTTCTAGAATAAGGGCTGAAATCTACCTCAGAGGCGATTGAAAACTGCTAACCTTAAGCTCAGTAAAGTTTTGTAAACACACATTTGGTAAAACCTGCCACAATGGGGCCTTCTATCTGTTGTATATCTTTCCCCGAAAACATTTGGTAATGACATGATCATTTGCAAGGATCAGTGCTGTAATTTTGTTATTAGAAAGCCAACATGTAAGGTGCTTAACAAATTTCACTGAATAGATCAGGGGAATAGCTCGAAATTCATTAGAGCTGATTTTTCTCGTAGGAATAACCCCAAAAGTGATCGATTTTTGGTGGGTTTTTCGCTGAATGGTTTTTGCATTAATGTTAATCAGAATGTTGCATAGTTGATATATCAATTGAATCGGGCTCTGGAAATTCCCTTACTGTACTAGGAACATAGGCATTCTCAAGCCAAACATCATTGTCCTGAGAAGACATTCCAGAATTACCGGGAACATTAACAACTTGTTCATGCTGGACAGTGAACTTCCAGAAAACCCATGCGTCTTCTATCTCTCTTCCGGATACTTGTTATTTTCAGGATGTATCCATAAACTCAATATTAGGATAAGCTGATAGAGCGAATGGCAGTGGCGGGTTTTTCTCACGAATGCAAAATACCCGCAATAATCACTAATTATGCAGATGCCACTCAGTCTCCTGCGAACCGCGCTACCTGCTGCAGTTGATTGAGATTGATTGATACGATCCGATCGTAAGGAATCCCCGTCCAGTGGTATTTACGTATTTTTGTTGTGGGTTTTCTGGTTGGGATATCCCTCCGAACATGGCAGGATGTCGTCTAGATGTCTACGCATTTACGATGCACTCTGCAATAATGTTGCACCAACAGAATTTGATCTGTCAACAGAATTGTAACGACTCCTCTGCAACATTGTAGATGCATGCCGTAAAAATCTCGTAAATGCGACAAGAATGCGTTCAGTCACACTTTCATCTTTCATGACAGCTTTGACTCGCAAAATTGTTTATACAATGTCTGCTTGTTCGCCTGTCTGTCTGTCTGTTTTATGTGTGCGGGGTTGTTGTTGCTCATCGTCGACACAGTTACGCAAGTGAGTGGAGCAGGAAATCGCTTTTTATGTGCAAATACATAAAAAGCAGACGGAAAGACGGGAATATAATTTGTTGACAGCCATTAATTAGTCGTGGTGGTTGTTTCGAGGCGGAAAGCGTCAGTGGGCGGGACCTACAATATGACTTTGTCTCTGTTTGGCACAAGCACTTGTTGGGTAATAAATTTGAATAGACACTGTAGGTTGGGATATTTGGTGTAACTAGTTGATAAATTAACCGGCTGTTTGGTAGTTCGAATTGGTTTATGTTAGGGGGCGCTTCGTGGTAGCATTGACAACAACCGTGTTCAATATCGTAAATTTGTGGTGAAAATATTTTTAAGTGTATTTTATCACGTAAGGCCGTAGGTGTGTGTAGGATTCATGAACTTAAATCTCAAAATTAAGTTAGAAGTACAGTAAATTAATTTTGTGCTTTAAGATTTTAATTTAAATGATGCCGATAGAAGGACTTGAAAACATCGTCGCCGATACCTTCTCGAGAACAGATGGAGCTAGTACATAACCAAATCAGATCGCGAACTCCATCGACCTCACAACTCTGGCAAAACCTCAAACCACGGACAACGAATTGCAACGCTTGCTCAACGATAGCAGAACATCACTCAAGCTTATCCGTAGGACCACGACAAGGAAGCGAGATATGACGCAACTGATTGGATCCCGTAGAATACGCACGGAATGATAGAAAGATGGCATAGATTTCTCAAAGCCGCGGTACGCTGCCATCAAATGAAAAACTGGGTAGAAGTTCTTCCTACAGTACTGCTAGGTTTACGCACATGCTACAAAGAAGACCTAAAAGCATCAACCGCAGAATACCTACATATATGGTACAACGCTCAGGATTCCCGGAGAATTCTTCACCCGAAGATCCACCGTCAGATCCTAACATCTTCCCAAAGGAATTCAGGATGCACATGCGCAATCTTGACAAAACCGTTGAGCTGAAAGTGAGCCTCATCGGACATTATCAAATTGTGAATAAAACCTTCGTCTTCTCTTGCCAATTGTTGAAATTTAATTGCATAATCAAGCCGTCGCTGGTACGGGTAATCATCATGGTTTAACTTCTGTACCAGTTGAATCTTGAATATGCTGCAGTGACGTGCGAGCAATACCCAATCGGGAACATCGTCTCCGGGTCGAAGTTTCAGGGTATTCTGTGACACTGTCTTGCACACGTTCAATATGCGCCTCCGGTCGATGCTTGTGTCTCCATAGATTGCTCATGTTTACCCTTTGAAACCCCCTTTACCTGCAACCTTTTCCTCTTTATCTTTCTTGTACATAGACAGGTACTCGTACGTACTCGTACATGCTGACTTGCGCGGGGTTATTGTTCCTTTGACTACTGCTTCTGCTCATCAAACGCTGGCTAAATACTTCTACTATTCCTTCACTATCTCGATTAGCCTACTCTCGGAGCTGTAAGTCAGATTCCATATGCTTGGTCATCTTTTTTAGAAACTCTGGATGTTGAGTGGGTTAGCCCTCTTCTTTCTACGAAGTATTTTCTTTTCTTCAATCTCCTTGAACACGTTATTAAATTTTCGAAGACGTACGCTTGAACGAAGTACATGAATTCGTGAATTTGTTCAGTCACCTATTTTGACGAGCCTAGTTCTCTTTACCCAAGTCAACGTGCATAGGTGATGATTGAAGCACTATCATGGTATCCATCCAGCGTAGAGTATTGCGACTACATTTTACTTGCTAGGTCCTTGAAAAGGATGAATGCTCGAGTGGCTTTCTTCTTCGTCTTTATTTCAGAGGAGTTTTCTTTCCAGAATAATTCTTAGGTACTTGATCTCCCGCCTCTGCTCAATGTCAACTCCTGGGTGTCGTATAGGTCTGAGATGAGGCAGAAGACTAGAAAGGAGCTGATATAAGTTGAGATTTCCAGGATTTGATTGAAATTTTGTACACGTAAGGGTGGTGGGTGTAGAATACGAACTACATACCATGTGAACCTCAAACTTATTACGCAACCACTCAGCCACCGAATTTCTCTCTCCAGAATAGAATCTGAATCAAAGTTCATGGCAAAAGAAAAGTTCATTGGCAAAAGGAAGAGCTTGTCGTTGCGGATGCAAGCTGAATTTAGAAGACATGTCAACAATTCCTTGCAGAAGAGCAATCCAACATCCTTAACAGAAGTCTTATTGACTACATTACCGAACGAACACTGTCAACTCAAGAAAACATCTATTCTAAGGGCAGTTCGAATGGGAATACTCAAGAATAGCAAATAGCGTAACGCTTGGAAAGTAACTTTTTGTTGAAGTATAAGACACTCATGAACTCTAAGGATGAAATCACACTTCGGCAAATCCTGGAAAAGACCAACGAGTTCCAAGTCAATACCCACCATCTCTTCATCAACTCCAAAGCCGCTTATGGCAGCATTCATCGCACCGAGCTATACAATGCGATGACCAATTTCGGATCCAGTTGTGTAGATCGAAAACACGCGATGCACCATGCAACTTGGAAGAAGAACCTCCGATTTGTTCCAATCACGCACTGGATTTCGGCAAAGAGACACGCTGTCATGTGACTTCTTTAATCTCGTGTTAGAACATATAGTGTGACGGGCAGGTGTTAACACGGAAGACACTATATTTTTCAAATTCGTACAGCTGTTGGGGTATGCTGACGATATAGATATTATCGCGAGCTCCCAACGTGCCGTTATTGAAGCATTTACGGCGATTGACGAGTTGATCTTGAGATCAATGAGAGTTAAAACGAAGTACATGCTGTCGACCAGAATCAACTCCGTCGCACACCGCATTGAACAAAATGTCACCATCGACAGCTACAATTTTGAGGTAGTAAAGGAGTTTACCTACCTCGGGGTAAACGTAAACTCCACAAATAACACCCTGGGGGAGATTCGGCGCAGGATAACCCTAGGCAATCGTTGCTACTTCGCGCTGTCTAAACACCTAGGGTTCAAACTCCTAACCCGAAGGACCAAAATCATGCTCTACAGAACATTGATCTTGCCAGTCGTGCTTTACAGAGCCGAAAGCTGGACGATAAGCAGGACGGCAGAGCAGATATTGTGCATTTCCTGTGAGGAGGGCGAATGGAGAAGAAGCCATAACCACAAACTCTAAGAGCTTTACAAAGATGTGGATGTACGAGTAGTCCGGAAGGCAAAAATTCGACGACTACACTGGCTCGGCCATATCGAGCGAATGGACGACAACGCTCCAGCTAAGAGAGTCTTCGAATGCCAGACCACTGTTTCGAGACGAAAATGGAGACCGAATCTCTGGTTTACGGACCAAGTGAAGACCGTAAAGGATGGAAGGCAGCAGTTCATGCTCTGACCTTCCAAGGATCGCCGCCCTATTAAGTAAGTACATAAGTAAGGATGAAATCACAGCAAGTTCCACATCGTTTCTAAAATCAGGTCTAATCGAATAGTGTATCGAACCTGACACTGAAAGTGAAGCTCTGACGTTTGACTACTGTACCTACACACATACATATGTACAATGGTCAAACGTCAAGTATCAAATCTACAAACACCATCTGTTTACAAAGTGAAAGCACATTCAAAACATTATAGCCTACCCTCATCCCAAGACAAATAATCCCATTTCAATCAAATGTCCGCCATAAACCTTAGCATCCTACCCACATCGTATTGCGAATTCTCCGGCAAAAAAACACATCAAATACATCTCAATGCGCTTCCAAATAGAACATCATACACTGATTACGACTGCAGTAGTTATTCCCATCCTGTGTCCAATGGAACACCATAAACTAAGTAGCCATCTAAATAAAGACAAGAAAAATTATGCTTCCATTTGTGCGCTCATTGAAGCCCACAGAAATGCGTCCGGCCGGACCCACAGTCACAGTCACAACGTGGAACAACGTCAGTTCACAAACTAGGTGCGGCGCGTTTCCACATCCACTATACCGCTAGTGCCCAATTTTTCGCATTAAATCGGTCCACACAGCAGCAGGCTCCTCTCAGATGAGAATGCTGGTATGCTCTCCAGAAGCACCTCGGAAACCTGTACGCCAGTACGCTTGCTGCGCACCAGTGATCAATGCAAACGACGAGCATGTCATCGACACAATAATAATAACAGATGACAAATTTCAATCCATCTGCAATTTGGTTAATGCAATCGATTGGCGCTGTGACGTTACGCTACGGCTACAGCGAGACCACTATGACGACGAGGAGAAGGTGAAAGATAAATGCAAACATTACCTGGCGAACACGGTAGCGAGCTGGGATTATTTATCAAGAGACGGACATGCGTCTGGCATATTTGTGTTTATGCCTTTCGATCTTCAAATCGGGACGGACGAGGTGGAAAATGTGCTTTTCCCGCGACGAGATTGGTTTGTAATGAGGGTATTCGGATAGATGACTGCCAGCAGAGTCAACGACGTTGATCTGAGATCGTGAGAGGTTACAATGTAGAGTGGTCACAAAGTTTATAAACTGTGACTAGCTTGTCAGCGAAATATTTCTATCAGTTTAAATTCCAATCAATTTAATTGAAAACAAGCAAATTCCTCAATGAAACAATCCAGCACATGAGGTTGTTAGCTGTGTTATAGTCCGTGGTGGGTGTTAAATGGAACTAAAAGCAATTTGCTTTTGTAATCGGGAAGGTACTAATCAAGTTGACTGTAGGCTCAACAGAGCAGCAGGTTTACACAACTGTGCCTTGTTTTTGCCCTCTGGCGGCGAGAATTTGACGAATCAATAGTTCATCATTTCCTTTAGCAGCTTTACAAGACATATTTTTTATGAATCACCATCATCATCTCGGTCTAAAGCGCTTCAGCCATCACTGTAGATCTCCACGTTGTTCTTGATCGTTGAAACCTCCGAACCCTCGAAGAACTGTTTCGCGATATGGTCATTTACCTTCCTTAATATGTGACCAATCCAGCGCCATTTTCGCTGCCTGTTCTCGACATCCAACAGCTCCTGACTCATTTTACGCCAGAATTCCTAGTTGGATATAATTTGCGGCCAGCAAATCTTTAGGATGTATCGGAGATAGCGATTATCAAAATCCTGTAAGCATTCAACAGCACGGATTTAACGCTGGATTCGAAGAGTCTCGCTGGATTCGAAGAGTCTCAACACTCAAGGGGATTTGACTGGATTTCCAAACTGGAGACAGGATATCTAAGGCAGTGAGAGCTTTATTTATTCTGCTTTCAACGTCTAGGTCCATTCCAGATTGTTAAACTGTTCGACCTCTTCAATTGGCTACCAGAATAGTACGCCGATGTTTGGAACGGCCAGTGGGAAATATTTTTGTCCTTCTGCCGTTGATTGTTAGACCGACCGACTCTCCATTCACCTGCAGTGATTGACACAACTTGTCTATTAACTATTAGTGCTTGCCAGGATACAGATATCATCAGCATAGTCCAAATGATTTAGCCTTTCAATCTTCATCGGTCGCCATGTCTCTCAGATACATCTACATCGTCTATCGCCAATAGAAAGAGGATTGGCGACAGAATATCCCCTTGACTCACTCCTTGTTGCATTCAGTCAAACCTAGGTAATTTCATTTTTATCAAATTCGTAGACAGGGGAACACCTCACCTGTTCTATGGTAATAAACAAAATCCTGCCAAGACTTGACAGAGGCGGTGTCAAGATTGTCGGATATGAGGGTGACGTGACAATGTCAGCATCGCAAATGTTTCCCACTGTGATTAGTGAAATCATTGAAGGCGCGTTGGATAAGGTAAGCACTTGATCCACTAGCTGTGGACTCAGTGGACTTTTTACCACCAAAACCAAAATACCGACCTTTACGCCTCTATGTCTGAACAACCAATTATTTCCTTTATCATCCAGCGCTAGGTTCTTAGTTGTCATGCTAGACCCAAAGGTCAACTGGAAGTTAAAACATCGAACAGATACGCTTGCAGCAAAAACAACAATTTATACCGATGGTTGGACTGTGGGGTCGGAATCTTCTCGGAAACACTGAAAATATCAGTATCCTTCCGCCTTCCCGATTCATCCAGTGTCTTCACAGATACAAGTCTACACCCATTGATAAAATCACTACTTTGAGCTGCTAATGAGCTGCTAATAAGGCCCTGATTTGAACAACATCATCTTCCCAGCTGGTGGAACAGTGTAGTGCTCTCGTTGCTAAGTTGTCGGACCAAGATCAGTCTTTTCTGGGTGCCAGGTCATAGCAATATAAAGGGGAACGGACGGACTGACAAGATAGGAGGGGGTCTGCCCTTGACAGATACTTTGCAGAACTAGTCCTCGTTCTGATGAGAATTGTAAAGAGCGAAATCTTTCCACACTTTCTATCAGTGGCAAACAAAATGTGAAACCCATTGCACAGATTGTTTCTAAGCAGAACAGGTCAAATTGCAACTGGATCAGAACACGAGAACTTGACAGAAGGACTCGGGCAGTCGCTGCAAGTAGTTTACATGCATTTAGATTGGGTATCCGTTTTAATACATACTGCCGTAGTTGTAAATGAGAAAGAAGCTCTTCCCACTTCCTCTACGGGAGGAAGAAATCAAACTCTTTGCTAACTCTTTCTCGACAATTTCAAGGAAATTTCAGAGAAAACTACCACAGAGTGACTAAATAGTCAGCTGATAATTGTGCTGCAGTACAGTGCGCAGCAACACCTCCATCTTCTACCTCCTTACCTAGGTTAGGTTAGGTAACTGGGTGCCCTTATTGACAACTCACTTAGACCACTAAGAGTCCATTGTGCCCAATATTTAGAGCCGTGGGAATCTAAAAATCTTCGACCGCTAGGCTAAACCACCCAGATAAGGAGTTTGCTTAGCTCAATGTATCTGCCAAAAGCATGGCTTCTTTTGATGTCCAGAGCTGGACAGTCACACAGGAGATGATGAACGGATTCTATTTCCTCTACGTCCCTGCATATTTTACAGTAGTCGTTATGAGGTAACTCCTGATTACCTATCACATAGTGTCCTGTCACAACGCCAACAGCTATGCGGATATCCCTTCGACTTAGTTCTATAAGATTGATAGATCTCTTTTTGCTGTAGACTGGCCATAATGATGATAATGACACCAGCGTTCATTAGCCTCATCATTAGACTCGATGTCTATCTCCCTGTATAGGTTACTAAGCGGTACACTAGCCTCGGAAAGGGCCCGCGAAGGGCTTATAAGAGAACCTTCTCTGGCTAGTTCGTCCGCTTTTTCATTACCGGAGATATCCATGTGCCCCGGTAACCAGCACTGTTTCACCGTGTTGGCCGCTGAAATAACATCCAGTCGTTTTTTTTTAAAAATTTTACGAGCTTAGATCTTAGTGATGTTGACTGTAACGCCTTAATGACCGCATGGCTATCAATATAGATGCTGATTTTTTGCCCTGAAATATCTTCCTCAATAATCACATCCACAGCTTGTTTTATTGCGGCAATTTCGGCTTGGAAGACACTGCAACCATCGTTAAGTCTAATCTAGCGATGAATATTTCGAGACTCACAGTAGATCCCGGCAGTCATTTTGGATCCGTCGGTAAAGATGGCCAGTTCATTCTCGAAACAGACTCTTCCTCCATCCCATTCCTCCCTGCTAGGAATTCTTATAGAGAACCAAACGGTTGCAGTTTGGAATGGGGATGATGTAATCCGTTTCCGTCCGGAGTCTCAATGTATTCCAATGGTTTAGAATTGAGGCATGACCGTAGGGTTTAGCTTTCCATAGACCGACTTCCCTTAGTCTTAGTGCAGTTTTGGCTGCCGTGTTCCCGCAGTATATGTCAAGTGGAAGAAGATTCAGTATTGTTTCCAGAGCTGCTGTCGGTGTTGATCTCATCGATACTGTCACCCCCAGATAGAGCGTTATTTCAATCCACCCGCATATACCCGAGTGTATTTGGGCCCTGCGCATACTGTTTACTATAGCTTCGGTACTTACATTATTAAAAGCCCTACTTACCTTTCTTCCATGTACTTAAAGCCGTATTTGTCTTAATTCTATCCCTCTGCAACCTTCTGCGAAACAATTCCCAAAAATACAATTTTCTTATGCCAAACTGCATCTCCTAAGTCCGTCCTCGTCCAATTGACCCGCAGAACAAAACGTGCAGTGAATCCCGCAGCTTCACTTCTACATGTGTGTTGTGTACTTACTTCCACGTAACACAACTCCTGTAATTATGAAGGATACAAATTGACGTACATTATCCAACCAATGTAAGGTGTCCGCAGAGTACAGGACCACGAAATGAAGTGTTCAATGACGACCACAACGACGACGGTCCGGTCACTGTGCAGGGAATCTTGGTGAGAGGTTTATTGATCGCAGGCATTTCTCACCACGGATTACATTGCACACCGCTGGCCTATTCATCAGTCGAATGCTAATATCAACCCTCAGCTGGGTGCACGGTAGCACTCAAAGGGGCAGTAGTGGGCAAACGACATAAGCCCAAAACCAGATCTCAATCCGAGATCTTCGAATCGCTTCAGGATTCTCTTCCCTACCTACTCTCATGCGCGGAAACATGAGATATAAATCAGTGACAAACAGACTACCGAGTGTGGAGTCACTGTTTCTGCTGCTGCTGCTGTTGCTGCTGTTGCTGTTGCTGGTACTGGTGCCGTTGACTAATTTACAATAGTCTCGTTTTAAGTTTGCTTTTTTTGTTTGCTCTCACCCCTCCATTGTGGACTCCAGTACTAATAACATAGAGTTATTAGTACGAGTAGTTGTCGGCGATAAATAACTTTAGCCGCTTTAACTTGCTGAGGTTTAACATAAAACGGCCACAGCCAACTATACTCGTACATAGCGGGTTGTGAGTGCTTCGAGGTCCGAAACAAGTGTTTAACAAAACTTCCATGCAGCGATATATCTATCGCGATACAAAGTTGCGTAGAATTAATTAATTCGCCAAAATGATGTGTGTGCGCGGAACACCAGATACATGGTACCACGTCTTAATGGGCTAAGGCGTGTTTTGACGCTTTGCTTTGTAGAGGTCGTTTCAGATTTGTATGGCGCCGCGCTAATTGATTTGGAAGGTCCTGAGAATAGAGATAAACAAAAAATAAATCAGTAGAGTGGCTACAATTCGAATTGGAGAGACAGAAGTTGTGTACATTGAAAAATGCTTTAGACTCTGAGCTCTACCCATTAGCATCTACGAACTTAATCATTGAATTTGTTCATCGATTCCCTTGCGAATGTCTTTGGCTAGCAGAAAGATGAATATTCCTGTTATTTGTTTCTTAGAACCAACAAGCTACCGTCACGTGGTACGAATGCTGTAACCTTCTTGCCGTTCTTGATCAGCTGCACCCTGACACACTTCCTAATAGCAGAGTTGGGCTGCTTAGCTTCAACTCCTACCTTTTCAGGCATAATGCCTTAGGAGTGAGAAGCACCTCCAAAAGGATTGTCCTTCCATCTCGATAAGCATTCTTGTAATCTTTATCGGCTCAGCGCTGATCACATCGATTTGTCGCACCGTGGAAAAGTTTGAGCGTGAGTACACTCTTTTGGACCTTAAGCCACCAAAGCGAAAAAAACATAGCCGCCGTAGAGGCCAGTATCGAGAAGACCCAGAAATGTCGATTCGGCGCCGATCAGCTAAAATGGGAATCGTCAGAAAGTCAACCAGGCTAATTTTGCGGTTGGATTTGGGCCTAAGATTATGCTGAAGCATAACAACAAGCAAAATTGACGTTATTGGAGCGATCACAATCCAAAAGTGTTCGACCAAGCGTCAATGCATCCACAAAGATTAACTATTTGGTGCGGTTAATGGCATGGCAGCATCATCGGACCTTATTTCTTTCGAAATGAGGAAGGAGACACCGTTACCGTCAATGGTCCTCGGTATAGAGCGATGTTAACCGACGTTCTGTGGCCAGAGCTCGACAACATCGATATATCCGAGCTGTGGTTCCAACAAGACGGCGCTACATGCCATACAAGCGACACAACGCTCGAAGTGGTGAAGGAGAAATTTGGCGACTGGGTCATCTCATCTCATCTCATGTGACTTGCCACCCCTCGATTATTTTCTCTCGGGCTACGTCAAGTCGCTAACTAGCCAACCACTTTGGGCGAACCAACATTCGAGACGCTATTGCCGGAATAACGCCGCACATATTGGACCGAGTCATTAAAAATTGGACGGACCGCTTGAAGCACTGCAATCGAAGCCGGGGCGGCTATTTAAATCATGTGCCATTCCATACATAATGGCATGAATGTAGCTTCAAAAAGCTAAAATCAATTTGATATCTCATACCGCAGTTGTTTTATTTAAATTTATTTTCCTATCACGTAATTTACGCTGTGTTGAAATAATTGATGGACCCATTTTGGTAAAATGTTTTAATCACTAACACACGTTGTTGTGGCGGCAAACTCTCCAGGATGAAATGGAATTGACAGCTGAACACTACTGCCAACTTTCACATAATAAAACTATCTCTGTGAGAAATGGCGTCAATTTGAAATCTATGTATGTTTTTCTTAGATAGTTCATCTTCCATAAGAATACTCCAGCCGTGTTGGCTGAAACAGATAGGACTCCAGCGAATCCTTCCCTGCAATGCTAACTTTGCATCCTCCAGCAGCACACACGGTGTGGTTCATTTTCTGAATCAGTTGCGCATCACCTTTCTTCACTTTTCTCAGACTTAGGGCCTGTACACATATTTTTGGAATGAAAAGAGATTTTAAAGCATATAATTTATATTTTTAAAGGGGCGAGCAATGTAATAAGCGATGAATTAAGATGACTACGAACAGCAATAAGAACTCCTCCACCGAGACGTCTGAGAATGTTTACATGACGATCTTTCTGTGAAAACGATAACCTCATGAAGAAAAGCCTGATAGTTGGTAAAAATATTTGCAGTTGTAGTACGCGAAACCCTCTTACATTTACAAAAAATATTTATTTTTTTTCAATATGGCAACGCTCAAACAGCTAATAATTAATCTGACATCTGATACCATCTTTGTATTCAGTATTGTTTGGCAAATTATCATGCAAAGACTAAGGTCCGGGCAGCGTTTACAAATTGTGGAAATTTATTTTAAACATTAGTATCAGTGAAAAATGTTTACAGAGCGCTAAGTTTTTACGTAATCAACCAACTATTCGCAAAACAATTGAAAAATTTCGCACTACTCGTGCATTTACTCTTTTGGACTCAAAGCCACCGACAAGAATGCACAGAGTGCGCCCAGCTGAAATATTGACGCCGTTGAGGCCAGTCTTCAATTCGTCATCTTGCGCAAGAACTTGGCCTGTGTCCATCGACTTTGTGGAAGATTTTGCGCAAGGATCTTGGTTTACACGCTTACAAGATTTAATTGGTGCAAGAACTGAGAGCCGAACGATCATCGTTTGCGCCGTGAATTTAGTGATTGGGGGCTTGAACAGTTGGAGGTCGATCTGTGAAGAGGCCCACTTCTGTCTCAGTGCCTTTGTTATTAAGCAAAATTGTTGGATTTGGAGTGAGGAAAATCCATCAGGTGATCCATCAGCTACCGATGCACCCCGAAAAATGCACTATTTGCTGCGGTTTATGGGCCGGCCGGCGGCACCAACAGATCGTACTTCTTAAAAAATGAAGAAAATCGAAATGCCACCGTCGATTTTATTTCCAAAAGTGCGTGAACATGGTCTGCAGGATATTTGGTTTCAACAGGATAGTGTCACATGCCGTACTGCCAGCGAAACTATTAAGTTATTGAAGGAAGTATTCGATGACAACATTATATCCAGAAGTGGACCTGTGGCCTGGCTTCCAAGATTGTGTGATTTGACGCCGCTGGACTATTTTCTGTGGGCGTGTTTTAAGTCGTTGGTCTAAGCGGACAAGATTCCAGCCTTGGAAGTGCACCATTCGTGAGATACGACCTCAAATGCTAGAAAAAGTAGTCGAAAATTGGAGCTCCAGGATGTAGTTCTCTTGAGACGCTCTCGTGGTGGCCATATGAAATAAAATTATCTGTCGAATAAAAACAACTTTGGCTCATTGGCTCAACTTGTGTGTGTTTTATTTAAATTTCAAATCCTATAACCCGTAAAAGCAACCCTTTAGAAGGACAGTCTGTAAAGTTTTTTTCAGACAGGGGTCATCATTCGATAACCGATACGAGAATTCGTTTTGTTTCCATCTGAAAATCTATTAAAATCCCTCCTCTTTGGCACGTTTTTCTCCCAGTGAATAACTTCCATTCAGCAATCTAACACAACAAACACATTTGTATTTCAAATCGAATTTTTATTAAAAAGCAGACAATAGAATAAATATGTATATATTTTTAACAAGTCATTTTATTTTTTTAATTTTCTAAATATATTTTCTTTATTATAAAAACACTATTTTAGTTAGCACCATTCAATTAAATTGAAAAAATTTACACAGCTTTTTTTTTTGTTTGTTTGTTTCTTCGAATGTCAAAATGTTAAATTTGTAAATGGAATGCTTTTGCTTCTTCGCTTTTCTCTAATACAATGTGTGATGTTAAATAGTACCCATATTTTCGAACTCTTTTTTCACAAAAAAAAAAAAAAAATAAAAGTGTTTATTTTTTTACTACAAAAAATCTATTTACAATAAACAAAAAATTTGCTAAATTAAATCTAAAAAAAAGTATTGCAAAGTAAAATTAAAATATATTTCTTCTTTTTTTTTTTAAAAAAAAAAAAACCTCTTATGCATTAAAATAAAATAATAAATAGTAAATAAAAACTGGGATTTTGTTTGTTGTTTCTTTGTTTTTGATTTTATTTTTTTTTTTAAATTATACCTACACTCTTATAAGCTATTAATAAAAAAAAAAATGATAAAAATATTTACTGGTTTTCAGATTTCAATGTAATGCCATAGTATCTCAACAAATTCTATTGTATAAATGTTTGTAAAAATAATTGTAAAGATAATAAATAGTAAAAAAAAAAAAAAAAAAAAAAACAAGAAATGTACAAAACGTTTTACTGGCCTCCTAAATGAGATTTTCGTTCTTAAATTAAATTACTAATGTTATTGTAAAAAAAAAACACGATTAAATACCCCTAGATCTAACCTATCCTGTAATAACTGTTTTACTTTTGTTAACTGGCTATAGTATACTGGCAATTAAGTTCCGTTTTCGTATAAAAAATATATACCTAAATAATATCATTGCCACGCCCCCCTCCTCCGGCTGGCACTACTGGCTATAAAATACAAAAACAAATTGTATAACTTATGAATCTCTTGCTTTCTTTTCAACATTTCGCTAACTAAAATAAATAAAATAGAATTTGAAGATCAGTGAGTTGAAAGAAGAAACAGATTTCGTGTGAGAGTTGATGAATGTCATTATGTTGGTCGGTAGGTGTCAGTGTCGTCGCATGTGCAGTGAGAGATGATCGGAACGGCTGAAGGATCGCGTGCATAGTTTACATCGGAACGGCTTCACACCGGTGTGTTTACGGAAGTGTCGAGTAAGCTCATCGGAACGTGCAAAACGCCATATGCAGCCTTCCCATGTGCATACATATGGCTTCTCACCTATGAGAGGGAAGAGATGTTTAAAAAAAAAAAAACCGAAAAAAAGTGATCTCTTCTTCCGACTTACCCGTGTGTGTCCTTTTGTGAGCCTTCAGATGGGAACTTTTTGTATAGACCTTATCACAACCCTCAGTGTCGCATTTGTGCACTTTGCGGTTTTTCGAGAGATCACTTCCATTGGCACTCGCATCGTCTGCTCGGCTAAAGGCGCCACTCCCCAGCAGACCACCGCCACCGCCCACAATACTACTGAAGGCACTCTTTCGATTGCCGCCCGCACTCCCCGTCGACGATGTGAATGAGTTGTAAGAAGGACTCAGCGCTTGAGATGCCGCCGCCATGACCTTCCACGGCGAAGAGGATGAGGACGCCGACGAGGGCGCCACAGAGCTTAATCTACTAATGGCAGGATTTGAAGCGGGACTACTATTACTGTAGCTTCGCGATGATACCGGTGTTATGGATAGCGCCGATGGTATCGGCGCTGATCGTGGTGAGATCGGTGGTGGTCGCTCCGGATATTTGTACGGATTTTTAAAAAGACTCAGTAGGCTGAATTTTCGGTCATAGTCATGAAAGAGTGATCTAGAGGCGGCAGCGGCAGCTGCTGCGGCCGCTGTCGAGGTGGTCAGAGAGGATCCTGTCATGCTGCTGTTGTAGCCATAGTGATTGTTGTTCGCATAGCTAAGGCTGTTGTTATTCGTCTCGTCCTTGAAGCGGCGATACGTGAAGAGAAATGGAGAAGCTGCCAGTAATGGAGGTATTGGACGCTTTGATGAGGCTGATGCTGAAGCGGCCGAAGAGAACGCCGACGACGATGATGTCGGTGAATAGTTGTGCAGCGCTGATGTGGATGATGTGAATGATGACGCTGATGCTGATGATTTGTGATGTACATGATGATGAGATCCTGCAATTAAAAGAAAATTTTGGTAAAAATATTTGGAAAAAAAAAATGTTCAAAGGAATTTAAAGTCAACTCTTCGTTCGCGAACTTGATTGTAGAGCAAGCTGAGAATATTACAAAAAAAAAACCCATAAACCATAATAAATCCAAGATGGCTAATATATTACGGCATCCAAAAGTTTTCGAAAAAGTAAACCATTGAATATTAGAATCTGTGGAACGAACTATCATAGAAGTCGTAGGGACAAGAGATTTTCACTCAAAGTAAGTTAAAGCAATGTGAGAATATTTTAGGAAGCAAGTCAAAATGGCGGACGCAATCCGACCGTTTTAAGTGACATTTTGATGAAATTTAATTTGTATATACGAATATGCACATATGTACGAGTGTATTCTGATAAGTAGGTCATTTCGTACAAAAATTGTTAAAATCGGATCAGGTGTGAGTGGGATATTGGGGGGGAGTTTCAAAAATCTGTAAATCATCTTTGTTGACCGCCTAAATTAAGAACTATTAAACGGATTTCGATGGAATTTGGCATAAATGCTTAGACGTATATGCAAGTTGTTCCTCTTAAAATTTATCGAAAACGAATGAAGTGGGAGTAAGTTATGAAGAGGGGTTGTAAACATTTTCTAATGCAATTTTTGAGTCCTTTTGTTGAAGAAACTTTATCCAAAAAAAATTGTTTTTATATTTTTTGGACTCCTTGGAAGTTCAGAATGTATTGTGTATGATATATCGAATGATGGGGTGTACAAGAATTTATTTTCTTGGGGTTCATTAGTCCCACAAAGATATTTTTAACAATTTGTTTCTCTTTTGGTCAACCACGTACTGTTTTCAAGAAATATTGTAGAGCAGACATTTTTCTCTTCAAATGCTTTTTTCAATTTTATCTGTGATCCTATGCACCTGATCAATGGTAGAGTGCTTATTTCTAAATCCAAATTAGTGAATTGGGACTATCGATTTTTCATCAATTATCTTTTGCATCATTTTTTCGAATAACTTGGACAACATTGGTAGTATCGATATTGGGCGATATGAGGTTACTTCGTTAGGTGGTTTGCATGGTTTCCACATGCTTGACACATTTCTTAAATTGAATGCAGTATTTATAATCTGCGCTAGTTTTTTTTAAACCTTTCCGTGGAAATTGTTTTAAAATTTCCCCTGTAATCAAATCAAATCCCTGGCGAATTTTTTATGTTTATGCCTTCTTTAATTTCTTTGGCAAGTTGCTTTACCGGCCGAATAGGTCTATCTTCTTCGCACCTTACTTCGATTTCTTGATAACTTTTATCTTCATAAGGTTTGAAGACGTCTTCAAGATACTCTGCAGAAGTGTTTGCTTTCTCTTGGCTGCTTTTTGCCCAGTTACCTTCTCTGGTTTTTAATTGTGGAATGTGAGCTATTGGCATGTTCAATTTTTTTCGTTACCTTCCAGAGCAAGTAGTCGGTAGCATCATTTGTATGACTTGTAAGGTACGAGGGCAAGGTGAAAAGTTATCCGCCTGACAATGAGAGAATGCGATTTTCTACATAATATCCTTTGACTTCAACACAGTTGGTCCAGCGTTTCTCCAACATCAGTATTCCTTCTCGGAAGTGAGAGTCTGGGAGGCTGTGAAAGTATTCATCTACGGCCCTCTCAACTTCTGCATTGGATGCGAAGCGCTTCCCAGAAACAAATTTTTTCAAGTTTGGAAACAGATGGAAGTCTGAGGGTGCCAAATCAGGTGAATAGGGAGGATGGCCGAGCAGATCGTACCCCAAATCCCGCAGTTTTCCCATCGCCAACGCATACTTGTATACAGGAGCATTGTCCTGGTGAAAGATGATATTTTTCTTCTTCAAGCCAGGCCTCTTCTCGCGAATATTGGCATCCAGCTGGTCAAGAAGGTTGGAGTAATAATTGTTCTGAGTTTCTCAAGATAATCAATTAAAAGGATCCCTTTCGCATCCCAAAACACACTGGCCATGACCTCTCCGGCAGATGCGATCGATTTCGCTTTCTTTGGCGCTGAACCACCGGCTTCCACCCACTGCTTCGACTGCTGTTTCATTTCTGGCGTGTAGTGGTGGACCCATGGTGACAAATCGCCGCACAAAATCGGTCGGATCCCTATTGAATCGGTCCAAAGATTGCCGCGAAAATCTTTTGCGCATTTGCTTCTGATCGACATTCAGCAAATGCGGCATCCATCTTGCGTAGAGCTTTCGCATCCCTAAGTTTTTGTGCAAGATGTTTTGCACCCTCTCTTCCGATATACACACAGCCTCAGCTATCTCACTCACCTTCACTCGCCTACCGTCCAACATGCACTTTTTCGATGGTTTCGGGTGTGGTTGCGGTTTTTGGCCGTCCTTCACGTGGCCGTCCATATCGAGGCACGTGCGACCATGTTTAAATTCAGCTGCCCACTTTTTAATGGTTGACATGGAAGGAGCAGAGTCCCCGTAAACTTTTGTCAACTTTGGATGAATTTCCTTAGCGGTTAACCCATCCAAAACGAAGAATTTTATCATCGCACGATATTCAAGTTTATCCATTTTAACGAAAAACATGCAAGACGTCTACTGCAAAAATTCGGGTAAAGAAACTACTTGAGAGAAGAAGTTGAAACTTGTCATACGAACTAATGATAAGTGCACACAGGCAGGAAACATAAATTTTTGCTGATTGGAACGCCATCTCTGCGTCAGGCAGAGAACTTTTAAGTCTCATTATTAAAATCTCTTATATATTTTCTGAGCATATTATTTAAATTGTTCAGTGTGGTTTTGTCGCTTGGCGCCCTTGTGCATTGCCAACGTTTTCTAGCTTTCCTATTTTCTGTAATAATTTCACATATTTCGCAAGGATAAGAGTTTTGTTTAATCTTGTTTGTTGTTTTGGGAGTATATTGAGTGTAAATATTTGCACTGCTTCTTCTAGTTCATCATGTGTTTAAATAGCTGATGATAGCTGGATACTTTCTTCCTAGGAGAGCAGTATACTGATGCAACAAATATTTCCCCACTGCTCGTTTTTATACTTATGGAAATTCCTTGGATGGTATATGATTGGAATTTTGCTTTTATACGGTGTTCAATTATATTCTTCATTAAGACTGCAGCCCCACCTTTTGCACAATTATGAGGCTTGAATCTTAGAAAATAATTTACCGAAATAACTAATATGAATTTTTTTTCTTCGGAATTCCATTGCCACTCAGGAAAAAAAAATAAGACCTCCGTAAAATTTTTTTTAAAATCTTCTCTCAGGAGAAGTGACCTATAACGCTGAACCAACTCCCCGAGATCTTTGTAGATGCCTGTTGATTCTGCTCCTGAATAACTGAGCAGTGAAGGCTTCTGGAAATATGTCTCCTGTGAGTGAATTCCGAAAGTTGTTTGTACTGTAGCAGAAGTAGTTTTCATAAAAGGAATCTCGGCGCAGTTGCCATTTGGACATAAAGGTGATAAGACCTGGTGACTTGCCTTGTAGAACGCTCAAATATCGCTCTTCTAGGGTTCATTTCATTGAGGTCTTGGGACTATGATAGTATCTGTAGCATATGTAGGTCTGCTACCAGTTGTCGATGAGTTAGCAGTTGTAGATTAGAATGCGGGTTCCTCTATTAAGGGTTCCTCTAACTGCTCGTCTCTGTATGCTGTCAAACGTGAGAACAATACTCAATATCCCTCATTTATCATGCAAGACCTTTGCAATTGAATTTCTACTAATCTTGTCTATCTGTCGACTGTCTGTATATTTTCGTTTTTTTTCTTATAATTTGCGCGCGCTAAATGTGATATGAATACCATTAAATTATTTCAGGGCACGGGCGTTTGCAGAAATTGAGAGAGAGAAAGAAAGATTGGTGTAGTGGGTTTGAAACTTAGGTGGTATTAAGTTTCAGTAAACTCCAAGGGTGGCGTCCACATAACTGGGGAGCTTGTTTCCTTTGCTTTTTGTCGTTGCTCATGATTCACAGTAGTTTTTTTTCCTCAACCTAATGTCATCATCGCGATCAAGTTGCATTTAAGCCATATGACCAAACTACTCCCAGTGTTATGCCTTCGCAGTGGAGTTGACTAAGCTTTCGCAATTGATCGACTTTTTTATTTATTTCAAACGAAATAAATAGATGATTTTTGAGATCAGGATTTGAACCGTGAACCAAGAGCGTGACAAGCGTTGATGTTACCACTATACCACGGCCACCCTCCAAGTATCGAAAGTTGTTTCACCGTGCAGTTTGGCGGATACAACGTCAGCAGAACACAAAGTGAAAACACAGGTCTTAACTCAAAAATGTACCTTTGATCTTCTACAGTTTAGGCCAGTATCTTGGTGAACCGAATCACAAGAGAAAAACGCCTCCAATCACAAAGTCCTCTTGCAACTTCCTCCTATAGATCGTTCAACATTTAGAGCCACCATAAGTTGAAAAAGACCGCCATCATCGGAAGTACCCTTAGGATGATTCCTTTAACTAAACTGGAATATAGACATCCACCAAAAGGCCAATGTACTCGCGGTGATTCACCGGGTGGTGTCACTGACTGAACCATAGGTAGATAAAGTCTCTAAAACAAGACATATTTCTTAAATTAAAATCGCCTACAATACATGGAAATAATATTTTCACCGCGCTCCATACCACTGGCAGTCGAACTGCCCTTGCGAAACACAGTGTAATCTAATGTAAACAGTTCCATGCCGGAACATTTTCTTAACTTCCCGTTCCATCACCTGTTGCACCTTCAAATAGTATTTCCCGAAAAAAAAAACCCACGAACTACTTAACACCTCCACTCGCTAATTGTAGCTACTTCTGCATCCATTGCCACATCCGTTGACAACCCCATTAGTTTCGGGAACTGCACGGTCCGATTATAACCTCCATATCGCTTATAAAGACATTAATGCTCGCACACAATACAATTCATGCACTCCACCAGCACTCCACATGCAGGCTCTCATGGTGCCGCCATCGCCATCGCCACCGCCGCCGGTGGACCGTAGCATTTAAATCAATCGCAATAAATCGCCATATGATTATTGGGGGGTACTTAGAGATAAATTATATTTGGTCTCCGGTCTCCGCGCGCCGAATCGAAACGGACCCACTGCGCGCGCCAGTTCACATCACTTGGTGTAAACGGAACTGTTCCACACACAGTGCGCGCACCAGCAGACAGCTCCAAGCCAAGCGCACTCCATTAGCCCGCCAGCTAGACACGTACAAAGTAAATTAAATGCGAACTAGCAACAGCGCTAGCACACCTAGCTCTTTACTCGTATGTACCTGTTGGCAGATCCGAGATAACCCTTTAAAATATGAGAGCATTTAGATGCCAGATGCGCACGCTTTCGGTTCTATTGTCGCGTATGGTATGAGGACGGATGGATGGCCCCGGGGGGGCTAGAACGGCACCATACACATATGGAGTGGTGGTCATCTATTAAACTCACACTTTCGACGAAGATGAAAATCAATTTACCGTACAGATGTAGAGGTGGTACCGTAAGCGCTGCACACCGAGAGCCGAGAGACTCACAGCGGGCTGGTTGACCGTTTAATTAACCAAATTCTCACATCTCCTCTTGGGAAGGGGGACAAAATAATGGCGCGCGCATTTTATGATTATAATTGGAAAGCAGCACTCTCCGTATTAATAGTCCGATAAATATTGGCAACTGCAGTTGCACAGGTGTTGCATTGCAGTTTGCAGTTTGCGCAGTGATGCTACTGCGGGTAAAACGGTTGCGCAAGTGAAAGGATGCGCCGGCCGTCAGCTCGGTCGTAACCTTAATCCCTTTCCAACAGAGATCAATAGATTCTTATCCCCCCTGACATAATCCCAGAAGACGACAATGACGGACCGATCCCAAAAATGCGCTTAATTGCAAAATGTGATTCCAAACGACGACGACGACGACGACGACGACGATGACTGAGTTGATGATGACGATTGTGGGAATGAGAATCAAAATATGATTCATTAGTCCGACATGTTTTGATCTTGCTTAGCTCCATCCACTGCATATGCAGAGCTGGTCAACGAGTATTGCATAAATCCATCTCTGTGAAGCAATCCGCGCGCAATTGCCAACCACCATGCACCGAGTGCAGCTCCAGCGAATTAATCATAAAATCAATAGAAACACACGAGAATGTGATCCGGCCACAGGTTGCCACAGGATAATTGCAATTATTAATTCAAAGCGTTCGACTAGTGGATGCGAATCACTGATGCTGTGCCGTGCAGATTAATCAGAGTAGTTACACAAATGCTGAGCGCGCTACGATGATGCCCCGAAGAGATGAGCTAATGATTTGTGTGCGAAGAATATGTGTGGAGATGTAAACTGGTAGCGTGCGTGAGATGCACTGCAACTGAGATGGGTACCAATAGGTGGATCTAATTTGCGAATGGGGTGTTGCACAGTGCCCGCAGTGGCGCACTGTGCAAATTATGAAATTATTAAATTTACTTCGATCTGATAGCGACAAGGCTCGTAAAAATTGATTAAACATGGCCCTAGAGGGGTTTTTGTTAAGACGTAACAAAGTAGCTCGTGCAGAAAGAGGGACAATAGGAGGTATCTTGGCACCATTAGTCAGTCATTTAATAATGACTCAAGACCAAAAGTCTACCTAAAAGGTAATTCTATGAAGTTCGACAAATAAATAGCTCTGAATTCCGTCCTATTAGCCAGTATAGCTTTCGATATTTTATATTTAATTCCTCTGGTTTCTTTTTAACGTGTTTCTTCCGCTGTTCCGCTGTAATTTATCGTTTAAAGTCATTCGTAGGAACAATTTGGTTGTTAATAAAAAATGGGCGGAAAGCTTATTCTCTTGTTTGTAAAGTCAACGTGGCTAGGTTTTGTCTCATTAAGTTTAATGCGTCATTGATTTGTTCTATATATTACTTTATTGACTGCATTCCGCAGCTTAACAGTAGCTTTGTCTGCGCATTTGTCGACTGCAAGTATTGCGGTGTCATCTACAAAAGTAGCTAACATGACGTCGTTGTCTACTGGTATATCCTTTGCCTATAATAAACAGAGTTGGCCCGAGAACACTGCCTTGTGGGACACCTGTCGTAATTTCCTTCAATTCTGTGTACTATTCACCATTTCTTTCATTTACTAAAAAGCGCATACTTGTACTTTTTCGAAATGGTCAACAACGCTTCATTCAAGAGGGTCTTCGAAATCCAGTTCATCTGTTTTAATGGCGAGAATCAAAGCCCAACGATCGAAAATGTCGGGAAACTCAAAAGCGCACTCTCAAAGGACTTTAAACTCATTGATGAGTAACTATGAGGTGGGTCCATGATCTACAGGGCATTTGAACTGCCAAGCATTTCATATAGAAATTACACGAAAACAAACTAACTAGGCAGAAACCCTTTGTCAAATAAGACAATGTTGCAAAGTTTGAGGATTGCCTGCATAGTTATAATCTTTAGCATAGCCCCGCAAAAAGAAATCCAAGGGGGTCAGATCACACGATCTTGGTTGCCAATTAGGGGTGGCCGTGGTGTAGTGGTAACATCAACGCTTGTCACGCTCTTGGTTCACGGTTCAAATCCTGATCTGAACAATCATCTATTTATTTCGTTTGAAATAAACAAAATCAATTGCGAAAGCTTAGTCAACTCCACTGCGAAGGCATAACACTGGCAGTAGAGTGGTCATATGGCTTAAATGCAACTTGATCGCGATGATGACATCAGGTTGAGGGAAAAAAAATACTGTAAATCATGAGCAATGACAAAAAGCAAAAGAAACAAGCTCCCCAGTTATGTGGACGCCACCCTTGGAGTTTACTAAAACTTAATACCACCTAAGTTTCAAACCCACTACACCAATCTTTCTTTCTCTCTCTCAATTTCTGCAAACGCCCGTGCCCTGAAATAATTTAATGGTATTCATATCCCATTTGGGGCGCGCAAATTATAAAAAAAAAAAATTCATGTGTCCAAATCTAGATATTAAACGACCGAGGAACTTTTCGTGTAATAGAGTCAAATTTGCCGGTAGATATTTTCTGGACCGTAATCCCGTCTTATTGGAACCACATATTGCTCATATCAAAGTCTTCAATCTCAGGCCAAAAAAAGTTGGTTATCATTTGACCATAGCTTGCCTTTACTGTTTTCAAAAAAATCCTTCCCGATCACGCTGCAGGTTCACAGCACGCACCAAACTGTCACATTTGGATTCTCGAAAACCCAAATCTGCAATATTGTTAGCCTCATCGCTGAGGAAGATTTTGTTCGAAAAATCGACGTCAACTTGTTGATTTTGCAGCACACAATCGGCATATGTTCTGCGCATTTATTGGTCAACAGGCAACAGCGGTGGTTAAACGTTTAATATTGTAAAGTGGGAAGACAACCTACCTGTCACTATAAATGACAGATGGATTTGACAGATGTCATATGGCAGGGATGTCAAATCTCAACCTCGAAAAGAATAAACCTCTACTATTACATGATCTCATCTAGAAAAAATCTCGCAATTCTTCTGTTCGTCAGGTTGTATACTGACATTTAAAAACTGGAGTTTTTACAGCTTTCAACTGTGAGATGTCGAACAAATTTTGTGTATTTGAAAATGTGAAGTTAACAACAGGTTAAAGTACCTACAGTTTATTCGATATTTCAGAATGCGAAGCTTCACATTTTGGCCCTGCGTATGCTGGTCATCATAGTTGGTGGACCATTGAACTATAGGAACTGACGATGTATCTATTCAATTATGTCCGGCGATCAAGACTAGCTAATCTAATTCGAAAATGTTGCTTTCACGTTGATACCGATGTAATGACTAGTGAACTCCTTAACTATCTCACTGTTATAGCTACTAACTACGATAAGCGTGCATACCTAGATATTAAAGTCCAATCCAATGCCCTTTCCAATCGAAACATTCAGTTCCACCTTATGATTTATTATTCTCATCTACAACATGTGTGTAAACAAACATCAAAAAATTTCACATGAATATTCATTAAGATCTTTAAATTTGTCTTATTGTCCACCGGACTCGTGGTGGGAGATTAATTCACGAATGAAACCTGAAAACAGTGTGGATCCTTCTTCGTTTGACCTAGACATAGGTATTGACATATTGGCCAATTAATTATTAGACAAATCGATGTCTTATTGAAATTAAGTTCAGCAACCTTAGAACGTAGAAAAGAGATGAAGGAAGATTAAATTTGTTTTCCAACGAGAATGGTTAATTGGAATGTCTATAGTTAGAGGTTCTATTTGGTACGAGTATATATCCAACTACACGTGCTTCTACACATTACCTCTAGCTTCCTAAAAATCGTCAATATTCGTTACAAACTTCAAGAGTATGCAAATTAATCAAAACAAATCAATGGTGCTAAAGAATAGTCTGTTATTCGATGGCTTACTTCAAGATAGATCTCCTGAGCCTATTGTTATGATTAAACATGACTCCACTACTGACAAACTACTGCAGGAAGTCCTTAAAAAAATGGAGCATCTGGAAAACTCAAATAAAGCAATATTCGAGAGGTTAACAACACTTTAAAATATAAAACGCGCCAAAGCCTAAAAACCGCAATCAATGATGAGAGACACCAAATTAATGGAATGGATTGCTAACAGCAACAAAAGAACAAAAAAATGAGTTTCAAGTAGTTCCCGACCCTCAAAATATTGTCTGATTATGGAGGCTTACTTACTCGTAAGTAAGGAGTCTAAATTAACATTTCACGGCTATAAAGTATATGATACCATCCACTTAGCACTGCAAGAGGTAAAGCAGCAGTTATAGTCAGACAAAATATCAGCCTGGAATAATTACGAAGATATGGGAATGAATCCTGCGAAATATAAGTTGCTTCAGTTAACACTATAATTTCTTCCAATATCCTCTACGACTCCCTAATATGGGCTGGCGCCATGAATGCTAAGTCGTACAGAAAGAAGATGGAGGCAGCTTACAGAATTAACGCAATAAGACTATGCAACGCCTTCCGAACAACCTCCTAGGACGCGGTATGGTGGCTGGCTTGGCACCAATAGACCTTCATGCTAAAGAAGTCCAACCTAAATACCGTGCCAGCAGGACAACGGCATCAACAGCGACGAGTCGAAGTGATACGTGGGTACCACCAAGAACAAGTCTCTAAGAATGGCAGGAGAGATGGTATCACTCTGATAAAGGCAGGTGGACGCAGAGATTAATTCCCAATATAGACGCTTGGATCAGTGGGAAATATGGGGAGCTGAATTTCTATCTGACCCAGATGCTTACTGCCCATGGATACTTCAGAGCCTACCTCCACAGGTTTGGACTCGACAACAACTCCTATTTCCCAACGTGCATGGAGGTAGTCGAGGATGTCCACGATATTATGAGGAACGACAATTACTGGTGAACAAATTGCATGAGGACCTAACCCCGGACAACATCACCAGACAGATTATGAGCATGGAAGAGCTTTCGGAAGCATTGTGAAGGAGCAGCGAAGACAGGAGCGACAATGAAACGCAGCGTAGCAGGCTGCTAACAAGAATGAGCCGAGTACCTAAGACTGAAGTCCCCCCTCGTGATGAAATGCTTGACGGCAGTGCCGCGAGGACCAGAGGTAGGAGGGGAGGTGGGTTTAGTGGGTGGATATCCCAAATTGTTACTGAGTATGGGTTTAGTTTCGTCTTTAAAAGATTCCCACCTTCCGACGTAAAAAAAAGAGATGGAGCTGCAGTTATAGTCACGCAAAATATCAGCCATTACGAAGATATGAAATTTTAATCCTGTGAAATACAAGCTACTTCAGTTAAAGCTAAAAGAGGAAACCCACTACTAAAGCTACCGAATTAAGAAAGCAGATTATGGTGACCTCTTTCAATCTTTTGGCAAAAGATTTATTGCTGGTGGTGATTTTAACACGAAAAGCACTCATTGAGGATCCAGAGTAACAACATCCACATGAAAATAACTTCAACAAGCATTAACAGAACTAACTGCTGTAAATATCTAACGACGAGAAAACCGACTTATTGGCCTTCAGACAGAAACAAGATATCTGATCTGCTTGACTCTTTTGTAGCAAAGAACATATCCTCTAATTCGACAAGCATAAAGGAAGGCACGAATCTAACTTCAGATCACAGTGCACTTCTGTTAAAAATTAGTAAAAGAATTGACACCAACAAACCAACAGATTGGGAGAAATTTAAATGAAATCTTGAAGAGCCTTTGTAATTAAATGTACCTACTGTAAGATGAGGTTTACGACATTCCAAAATCGGGATGGTGTGCAACTGCTGAAGTTAGGAGAAGACAAAAGGAAAATACATATCCTGAAACATAATCAATGAGCAAATAAAAGCGAGAAAAGATGGCAGCAGACTAGAGCTCCAAAACATAAAACAGGATTCAACAACCTAAACAGCAAACTTCGAAAAGAAATCCGTCACCACAAGAACGATTTGATACAAAACTACCTTAGAAATCTAACATATGAGTACTCACTATGGGGTAACAGAGAAACTTAGAAATAGAAGCAACTCATATCCCACCTTTAAGTGATAAAAAAGGTAGTTGGGCTACAAATAAACAGCAAAAAGCAGACGAGTTTTGCTGATCACTTGGAAAAAACCTTCAAGCCATATGAAGAACTGGAACCTGATATAATGGTCGTGATAAATAAGGATGAAGGGCCCATTCACAGAATAACAGACAAAATAGAAAAAGCTCTGGAGGAGGTAAAGTCTGTTCTGCAGTATTCATGGACGTAGCTCAGGCCTTTGATAGTGTGTGGTACAAAGGACTTATAGCTAAATTGAAGATATGTCTTCAAAGACAATTCTGCACCATTCAAGAATTCTACATAATTAACCGATTTTGTAGGATTAAGCAAGAGAAT
Source organism: Pocota personata (assembly GCA_963082735.1). Lineage (NCBI taxonomy): Eukaryota > Metazoa > Arthropoda > Insecta > Diptera > Syrphidae > Pocota > Pocota personata. Next base: position 1,994,763 of record OY720432.1, on the reverse strand, counting down.
AAGTTTTCGGAAGTAAAAGAAATCAAAACTGGTGTCCCACAGGGCGGTGTTCTGGGATCTATTCTTTATTTGTTATTCACAAACGACATACCTCTGAGCGAAAACTTAACCGCAGCAACATTTGCAGACTATACTGCTATACTGACAGTGGAAAACACAATTCAAGACAGAAAACCTGGACGAGAAAATGGCTAAAAAAAACTGAATGAACTTAAGTCAGTACACATAAATTTCACAAATAAAAATCAGAGTAATGTCCCAATATTTATAAATAACAGCATTACCCCATATTCTATCAGGGTTAAGTACTTGGACATGGCCCTGGTTGCTAAACTTCGCTGGAAGGTACATGTCGAAAAGAAACGTGTGGAACTGGACCTTAAGTATTAGAAAATGCATTGGCTTATCGGAAGATTTTCTTGTCTATCTATTTCGTACAAAAAACTTCTACGGGATACAGCTTTGCCGATGTATAAGACGTCAGAATAAACTACTTAGAATGAATAGTAAAAGATTTCTTTAAACTTTCCCTCTAATCTAACAAAATTAAACTACTGATTGCTAGGCACAATATGGGTAGGAATATCCTTTTAACGGAGGTGTTTTTAGTGACACACTACTTTGAGGCACAAGTCTCTTAGTGTCTTTCGAGATTTTCAAATTCAATTGCAAAAAAAGAAAAACCTCAGCAAAGGATACCTTGGGACGGCGTTCTGTCGCCAACCATGTGGCTCTTTGTGTTGTCATGCTGGTATCAAATAGTTTCCTCAAATTACTAAGCGAAAGATTCAATTTGAGCTAGCAGTGAAAGTGAAGCAGATAAAAACCCACTGCAGATAAAAACCACCCTGAACAGTTCAAGAAGAGCAATTTTTAGTTTTTCAACGAAGTTATCGGGAGAACATCGAAGATCGCATTAAAATGGGATATGTAGGTATCTACAATATATTGAATGAACGCTCTTTGTTCAGCGTTTATTAAGGGTTATCCATTTCGAGGTTGGGATTTCACATCCCTGCAATATGGTATCTGTCAAATTCATCTGTCAGGTCGGTGTCAACCATAGTGACAGGTATTTAGTTCTTACCTTACTGTTTTAAAATATGGGCCGTTTAACCACCGCTCAGCGCATTAGAATTCTTGCATCTTATCAGAGAATGACCATAGAATGCACAGAACATACGCCGATTGGGTGTTGAAAAATCAACAAGTTGACGCCGATTTTTCGAACATAATTTTTTTCGCTCGGCTGCTACTTAATCCAACAAAATTTGCAGAATTTGTGGTTCTTAACTTCAAATGTGATCGTTTAGAGGTCATTGCATCCACCGCTGGTAACAGTTTGGTGTTCGCTGTGGATCGGTCACGCACTTTTTTGAAATCGACGAAGGCGCCACTGTTAAGGTGTATTCTCTGTGTTATGGCCAAATGATAATCAACTTTTTTTGGCCTGAGATTGAAGACATTGATGTGAGCGACATGTATGATAGTTCCAACAGAACGGGGCTACGTGCCGTATAACATAGGCAAATTTGGCTCTATTGCACGAAAAGTTCCCCGGCCGTTTAACTTCGAAATTTGGCGACATCAATTGGCCACCAAGATCGTATGATCTGACCTCGTTGGATTTATTTATGTGGGGCAATGCTAAAGGTCGTATCTATGCAGATAATTCCCAAACTTTGGAGCAACTTGAAATGTTCCGAAAATACTTTTAGAAGGTCGTTGATGTAATCTAGCGAGAGGTGGGTCGCTTGTCCTCGGTTGCGACTGTGCCTCATGGTATCACATGTCCCGTACCATCCGTAAATCAATTTATTTGTTTAAGTTGGAGTCCGGCAGTACATGTTTTTGACATAGAAACCAACTCATGGTCTCATTTTGAATATCCCATAACAATGTATCTTCTCACTAAATGCAGGTACACCCCCTTCACTTTGCATGATATTTGGACTTGGAAACAAAATATCGGGAATGTCTGATTTCCCTTGAAAAATGATAAACATTTAGCCGTACTCATTATTTGCATACTTGTCATCGTTTCACGATTCGATCTCGTCCTTAACGTTCTGCCATTTAAACGTGCACCCCCTGTTCGCAAGCTACTGTGCGCGCCCTGACTATGACATTCGTAAAATAGTTTGTCCACCACTTGTAGTAGGTAGGAGAACATCTCAATTCCACCGTGCTCATGACAAAACATCGTCTCCTGGAGAGTGCATGTGCTGGTACTGCAGCATAATGTCGTGCAGCAGCTACCGCACTCCATGCCACCGCCAATCGTAGATGTTTTTCAGTGTTCTAATTGTGACATTACAAAATATCATCGAAATCTATATCGTGATCGCAATAAATATTCTTTGACACCACTTAGAGAGTTGGTGCACTGTTGGTGCGCCGTTGGTGTGTTAGAAGTGTCCCCCTCCCCCCACCCCCGATACAGCTGACAACTTTCCAGTAATTCGCATGCAAATTTTGAGATTATCGCGCCGTTTACCACCCGATTGGGTATTGGACCGATATGCATCCGTTTTTATCTTTTTAATGAATTTTAATTATCATCAGCAGCGAATGCCCCTCGCGCAAACAAAATGTAGCCGCAATTGTAATAATTATAATTGCTGTCGATTGGTTTTGCAATGCTAATACTCAGAGTCGTATGTCTCTCATGGGATTATGCATGTTGGTTGGTTACTGGTCGTCGTTGGTGTATGTAGTACCATCCCCCGCCGGTTTGTGTATGAATCAGAGGGCTGCGGCTATATTAGTACCTCGCTCTACTCGTACTCTGGGGCCATTTATTAAAAGCTTTGACATCTAAGATCCGTGAAGCAGATCTCTGTACGAATGGTGGCATCATAATTAGGACGCGACAACATTCACTTTTGTCTTCATGGCACCGTCGCCGTCAGTGTGTGATTTCTCTTTTTGCTCGAACTGAACACACTCTGAGAGTGCAATTGATCACCTCCCATTGCCGATTATCCATCTATTAAAGCCCGCGCTTAACTCATTAGATCCATGCGATGCTACAATTCAGCAGGGGTAATGTTGTAACTTTTATTAGACGGTGTGGAGGTCTAAGTTTTAGCTACCGCTTTAACGATGCTTTGATTTAGATTTGCAATTTGTTCAACAAATTAGTATGTTGGCCGAGATTATGCAAGCTTTCATGCATGTCAGTTGGTGCAGAGAACAAATTTATGACAACGGATACTGAAGTCGTAAAGCAACACAGCTCCCTACCAGCACTGCTTGTTGTTGCTGCCCGTAAGCATGGGATAATATCTTAACTAAGTCCGTCTCAAGTCGGGCGATTATCACGTATCTAGGCATGTAATTGCTATACATGAGCATTAGTGTTGAAGGGTAATAATTTTTATTACCAGCAATAAAGACATTAAAAGCCCTTTATCGCTTGCAAGACAAGTGTCGTTTCGCGCTACTTTATATTTGGATCGCGTTAAGTAGATCAATCGCCATAAATAGATTGAAAGGTGTTAGTTTATGGGTAACGCGGACTTGGAAATTCACCATTGGACGTTAAGCTGGCCTTCAAGTGTTTGATAATAAAAAAAGGTCTATTAGTGCCATGGTGCTTTGTAGCGAAGCGAGCCATTATTCAAATTGGAAATGGAATGTACTCGTAGTTTCTGTCTAAGATGTGATTAACTTGGTTGAATAGTTTTCGTATCTGAAGATAACTTTCCAAAATGCACTGTGAATAGGTTACAATGCTTGGTTTATAGTCAATTGGTTAGCTAGGCAGTGTTTCTCAAACTTTTTCACAGAAGTCTTTCAGTCTTAATGTCCATAAAACAGACTTCGTAAAACTGAATAACTAGCCAAGTAATGTCAATTTCAACTATTTTGGATAATCCGAGTGTGGTTCTGATCCGAAATTTTCAACTGTTTCACGCAATCTGTCCCATTCGTGCTTCAGAAAAAGTCCTCGTCTTCCCCACCTTGGTTCACTAAAGTGTTACATTTATTAGAATAATACAAATACAAAGCCCTCTTTAGATGCTCTGTATCCGACTCCTTTATAGCCGGAGTGCCTCAAGGTAGCCATCTTGGTCCTCTGATTTTCATTTTGGCTATTAACGACGTTGACAGTATCATCGAACACTCTTATTTATCTGTCTACGCTGATGATATGAAAATCTTTAGGCACTTTTCAGCCCCCGCTGACTCTCGTTCACTTCAAGCTGATTTGAACAACTTCTCAACCTGGTTCCAACAAAATTTCCATGAGCTCAATGTCGGCAAATGCCAAGCCATTACATGTACTCGCAAGTAAACCTTTAGTAAGTTCTTGCATTCTCGAACTATTTTAGAATTGGTTAAAGGGTTGACCGATGCAAATACTCCACCTCTTCCATCTGTCTATTAGAACAGCATAAGTCTCCACTTAAAATACAGATGCATGTTTGCCTAACGAGAAATGAAGCCTAATGTTGTCGTCCACTATGAACACACCAGCACCAGACCCTAAATTTTTAAAGCCGTTTAAGAAAATTCGACTACATTTGCCTAGTGCCCAGGACTCATTTCGGTGATAGGCGCATATAAACTGCCAGAAAAACAGTCATCAACGCAACATGTTTTGATCAAAGATATTGTCTACCCAAGACCGATCCCAAGTTAGACCGATCAACTTCAGACCGGCAACAACCTCAATTTTGAGAGAAAACCTTTTTCTAGTGCACTATTCATCTATCACGTCTAGTCTTCGGTCTTAGGAATGAACAGTGGTTTCAACTACAGGGTGGCGCAAACTCACCTTTAAGTGCGGATCGAAACTTTCGGCAAGAAAGGTGAGTAAGGAACCTCCCTGGTACCGGAAGACCACGTACGGCGCACACAAATGGAAATATTCAACGTACGAGTATACTGGAGAATGTGTAGGATAGCCCAGAAACATCAGCAATGAAGCGGCTATCGCAGATGTCCGTTCACAGGATTTTGGCCAAATTGCACATGTTCCCATATAAAGTCCAGTTTGTGTAAGAATTGAAGCCGGCAAACTACCAGCAACGGATTGATTGTGCCATTTCGTTGCAGCAAACAGCAGAGCAAAATTACGACTTCATCCACAATTTGATAATAAGCAACGAAGCCCGCAAAATTGGAGGATATGGGATACGGAGAATCCAAGAACAGTTCATCAGCGACAATTACACCCAGTCATGTGTACTATTTGGTGCGGTATATCGTCCGAATGGATCATTGGCCCATATTTCTTTGAAAGCCGGACAGCTGTGGATTCCAACAGGATGGAGCCACAGCGTATACTACAAGGGATACAATGTCTCTGATACGGGACATTTTCGACGAGCGCATTATTTAGCGCACTAGCGACTTCAGTTGGCCGCCGCGTTCATTGGATTTAATCGCTGCTTACTGTTTTCTTTGGGCAAATTTGAAAGAACGAGTGTACGTCAATATATTGTGCTCCACCAACTTTGAGCTCAATTCGATGATATACTCGACTTAGAGCACCTCCTCCAGTCTAACTGCATTGATGAACCGGAGTATCTTGAGTGGAACCAACGATGGTAGATCTTCTTCTGATAGTTGGTAAGCATCCAGGTGGTTCCTTCTTATGTGGATCAATCCTCCACATGCCCTGGGAATCTGCAGTTTCCATTTTGCTCTAACCCCAGTTTCCTGAGATGTTCCGCTTGTTTGAATGCGGAACCGGTTTTTATTGATGTCGATACAGACCTTACTTCTTTTCTGGTGGTTAGCTTCGGGATTTCTTCCCAAAGTTTGGCTCTGTTTTCTTCTCTTCTCAATTCTCCCCGTATTTTATACAGTCTCAGCCCGCAGTTCGTCAATTGCTTGTACCTCTGCTTGAGTAATACGGGGGGAAGTTCCAATGGCTTCCGAGTACTTGGTTCGGGGCCCATATACACTTGTTCCAGTTCTCGTGGATGTTTTGGATCCACCCGTGTACCATTTTATGGCATTTTGTTTGATTTGGTACTTCTCTGATCCAATCTCTTTTACTACTTAGCCTTAAGTTGAATTTCCTATCGAAGCAGTATTTTTTAACATATCATCTCTGGGCGAGTCCTTGTTGTGCTCAGTCTGGTTCTTCTGGCCCATGCTACTGCTCCGTACTTTATAATAGGCATGACCATCATAGTGCTGCTGTGTTGCATCCCCAGGTTTTACCTGAGATGATTCTTCACACCACAGCTTTTACGTATTTTCTTCCAGAGAAGTTTGCTTCTGGTGTTATACCTAGATACTTGACCTGTTGCACGAGTTTTAGTTAGGGACTTTGTCTACCTAGGCTCCGCTTTAAATTCAGACAACGACACGAGCGCTGAGATCAAACGAAGAATAACCCTTGCCAACCGCTGCTTCTTTGGGCTAAGAAGGTAATTGAGTAGCAAAGCCCTCTCTCGAACAACTAACCGACCCTTTATGAAACCCTAATCATCCCAGTCTTACTCTATGGCGCAAAGGCATGAACTCTATCAAAAGTGTATGATGTTGCTCATGTCTGTTTTGAGAGGAAAATTCTTCGGGTGATTTTTAGTTCCGTCTGCATAAATGTCACCATTTAGGAGGAAATACAACGACTTAGCCAGAAGAGTGAAGGTCAAACGACTGAGGTGGCTGGGTCATGTAGAGCGCTTGGACACCAATCCTCCGGCCCGGAAAATCTTCGAATCCAAAGACGGCGCAGTAGGGAAAGACCGCGACTCAGGTGGCGCTCGCAAGTGGAAGAGGAACTCAACCAACTTAGCGTGCGAAACTGGAGACAGCTAGCTAAAGATCGAGCTGGATGGAGACGCTTGTTGGTTGAGGCCAAGGTCCACCTCGGACTGTAGCGCCACTTCAAATAAGTTGGTAAGTAATCTCTCACGTTTAAAGCAATAAAATTCCCCATTTGTATCTGAAATAAAAAAATGTATAACGAGTTCAAACCATGTCATTTTGTGCCACCCTGTATCCCCAACTGATTGGTTTTGTTTTAAACGATTCCCCCTCCACCAGCGTTCATTGCGAATGTGAACCATAGACTAGATATCCTTTCGCACATTCCGTTCCCTCACATTTTTTTTCAGTGTACTCGTACGTGACAGACACCTTACTACATCGTTAAAAAAAAAAAAAAATAAATAAAATCTCAAGGAATTCTTGAAGCTCACTTTCTGAAAAAATTTAAAATATCTACAACATTCCTCGGATTAATGCATCGCTGTTTATCATACTCGCGCACACTACCGTACTATTACTTTAATTATTACGATTATTTTTCAATGCTGCAGCACAGCCATAACATTCGCCACACAACAATGTTACAGCATGGCCCGTAGGTGCCATAAAAATCATCATCGGCTCGTAAAATTATTAAATATGGACACGAGTACCTACATTTTAGCCGTCCCGTCACCATACCGCCGCATTTCGCACGCACTTGGCTTTCGGGCGATTATCATTTTTCCTAGACGCGCAGGCTCACGCTTAATGGCCGGCCACGTTTTATTATGTAGTACCATAGCGACGATGCGACGCGAACCGCGGCGGTGCGTGATCGTGAGGTGTTCAAGTCTTACAAAATCACAGCACAGGCTGTTGTTGATTGAAGCAATTGTGAAGTGAAAATTACAAATGCCAAGTTGCGAATAAATCGCTGCCGGTGGTGGTGTGGTATTGGTGGTTGCTGTGGCTGTGGCTGTGGCCGCTGCTGCTCCACCTCAAATGGCTTTCGAATGGGATGCGAATCGTGCTTCATCTTCATGGATAATTTATTTGAAAGCAAAACTTATTAATGCGTTATAATCACACCAAACGGGCATTAAGTGCGTTGTTTAGCCATTTTGTTGCTTGGTGTGTGCTTAATTTTTGTGTGTATTCCTCTGAAAATGGCACGAATTTCTCTGATCGTCGATTAAATGATTGCCTGCTGCACGTAAAGTGAAAGGCAGGTGTCTGTGGTGTACAGAATTGGGAAAAGATCCAAAAAGACAAATACAAATGCTGATTCGCTGATGGGGTGATAAGGTGGGGGTGGTGGTTGTGGTGAACCACATGGTTCCCATAGCAGTGTTATGCCATTTATGTGGTCGAGATCGAGAGTCAAGTAGTTGATTGATGACTCTTTTGAATGAACTAATTGAACATCGAAGTGGAGCAGAGACGAATAGATGAAATCTGTCAAAATGGATGTTCAAATTCGGACACAATCACATTTGACGAGATGGTTTGTCTTCTTTTTTTTTTAGTCGAAACGCCGTTTCTCCAGACAGCTTAATCCATCAATAATTTCGCACTCTGACTCGATTAAGGTCATATTATCTTAAACTTCCTTGCACCATTGCTGGCAGGGACTGTTTACTTAGCACGTCTGAATATGAACTCTCTCGGTCAGAGCATTGATGATTATCCGCTTTAAAGGACGATGCTAAACTAATTTATTCCAATTTTGTTTGATTTGAACAGACCCATTCTTATGATTGCTATACATACGACGCATTATCGGAAATGGACTAGGAGCAACGAACAAAAAGCTGTAAGATTCGCAGAACATCTTGAGGACATTTTTCAACCGAATCCAGGTGACACTGACGACCCGCCTAACGGTATACCATCGCTTGTCACGCTGCAGGTTCATGGTTCGAATCCTGATGTCAAGAATCATCTATTTATTTCGCATGAAATATATAAAAAAGTCGAACAATTGCGAAAGCTTAGTCAACTCTACTACGAAGGCATAACACTGACACTACCGTGGTCATATGGCTAAAATGCAACTTGATCGTGATGATGACATCAGGAGGACGGAAAAAAATACTGTGAATCATAAGCAACGATAATACATAAATACTCCCCATCCACCCTTGGAGTTCACTGAAACTTAATAATACCTGAGTTTCAAACCAACTACACCAATCTGTCTTCTCTCTGTCTCTTTCCCTTTCCACAAAACGCCCGTGTCCTAAAATTAGTATAAGGGTATTCATATCCCCTTCCACACGTGCAAATTATAAAAAGAAGAGGATGGAGAAATAGAACTAACAAAGCCAACCGAAGTCAAACATTAAATAAAAATACAGGCTTTGATCTCATAACAGCTTCCTCAAAAAGCAATTTTGAAGCTGATGAATATCATTAATGCCGCATTCAGTGTAAATTACGTGCCACAATTATGGAGAGTGGTTGATGTAACCACTGTATGGGTGATTAGAAACTACCTCAAGAAGCCGTATGTTATAGGCCAATATCCTTACTGCCTATAATGTTAAACCTATTTGAGAGACTGCTACTCAAAAGACTAACAACTTTTATAGAGCGAAAATAAATTATTCCCAACCATCAATCTGGATTCCGTAAGAAATATTCTGCAATTGATCAGATTCACCGAATTACTAACATCATTGAAAAAGCACTGGAAGAACAAAAAGTTTGTACTACAGTCTTCCTGGATGTAGCGCAACCCAACAATAAAATTTGGCATGAAGGGACTGATCTACAAGTTGAAAAAAGATCTTCCCAATCAACATACAAAGATTCTGGAATCCTACATTGCAAATAGATACTTTTAAAAATTAAAGCAGGTGTGCCCCAAGGAGGCGTGCTTGGACCAGTACTCTACCTCATATATACTTACGATATCCCATCATTGGAAACTACATTTGCGGATGACACGGTCATAATGGCCGTATTCATACATCGGAAAAACTGCGGGCTGCTATTCAGGACATCCAAAACTGGACAAGAAAACAGCGCATCAAATTAAATCAGTCTAAATCTGAACATGTAAAATTTACAAACAAAAAGATTGAGCACATACCAATATACATAAGTAACCAAGTAATTCTATACGCGAACACAGCTAAATATCTTGGTATGACATTGGACACAAAACTTCGTTGGAAGGCTTATGTTAAGAAAAAATGAGAAGCCCTCGACAGTCGATATAAAAAGATCTACTGGCTAATAGGAAGACATCCCTGCATATCAACTCTGGGGTTGTAATAAACAGAGCAACATGGACACCATCCAAAGATTCCAAAACAAAGTAGTGAGAAATATTGCCAATGCACCCTGGTATGTTCAGAATGAGGACCTCCACAGAGACTTGGGAATAGAACCGGTAAAAGCTGAAGTGAAAAGATTCGTCAAACACCTGGAACGATAGCTTTTAAAAGACTTTGAAAGACAATTATCCTGATCATTCCCGAGCAGGGACGAATGGGTAAATGGCAAGATACCAAGCACTCAAACCAAATCTTTACTGACGGATCCAAGATGGACATTAGCGTGGGTGCAGGCATCTATTTTGACAAACTGAGCCTAGTTAAATGAGTCAGATTACCGCACCATAGCAGTGTTTTCTAGCCGGAGGTTCTAGAAGTGGCAATCGCTGCCCGTGAGACTGCGATGAAGGCAATACCACGCGAAGAATAGAGGTGAATTCGAAGCTTGCGAGGTGTTGTCGCAAAGAGCTTAAAGTTATTGGCACAAAGCATAAAGTAAAACTATGCTGGGTTCCAGGGAATGAGAAAGCTGACCAACTGGTTGGAAGAGGTTCTGCGCTGCACGTAGAGCAAGGTGATCACTCAGTAGAAGTCCCGACGTGTAAGCTTAAACACGAAGCAAGGAGAAGGAAGCAAACAACAAATGGCGCTCCCTAAGCACCTTCAAAATAACGAGAAAACTATGGCTGAGGTACAACAAGTGAGAATGACCCTTTCCACTGTAGTAGGAGTGATTACAGGGCATAATACACTACAACATCATATGAAAAAGCTAAAGCTAACTGAGGATGATCTCTGTACGGTCTGCGGGCACGAGGAAGTCAATGAGGACACAACCCACTGTCTATGTCACTGTTCAGGCCTCTGCCTTCTTAGACATCAAACCCTTGGAAGACACTTCTTCCAGGATATCGAAGAACTATGTGGCATACCTATCACAGATCTAGGTTCGTCAAGGTGATTCGAAACCTAAAGGTAACATGAGAGTGCTTTAGAGATTGCTCCGCGACAATGGGCATCACAATTGGTCTATATTGACCTGAGTGTGGCGCAGAGGGATCTGTTTCCCTCGCCAACCCATTTACCTAACCTAACGTACAAGCAGACTTCTTCAAATACTAAATTTGACAGAATCGTTTAGTATTTCAAAGGCTATACATAGTTCGCCATGCATACAGCTGATGAAGCAGAATGACATACAGAATAGAGCTACCCACTTATTTGACCTCCCCTATACTCTCTCGTTAGTGGAATCATCTGTCCAACACTCTAGATTCAATGTGCACTAAGTCGTTGTCTGTACAAATCAATTTTCCAAAACTGAGGTACTGAAGTTCATAACAGTTAAAAGGCTGCCTCGAGTGAGAGGCATTGGTATTCAAAATTCATTTCGGATAACCAAGATAGGACAATCCAATCCAAAATGGGAACATGACATAACGTCACAGCGCATCTATCTGCCTAAACTTTGTAGTCATAGTGAATAGCTGTATCGATATAGTAGTCGTATCTATCAGCAATACTGGTAGTGAATCTTCTATTAAAGACTATTGTCGGGATCGTATGGTTAGTACCTATTAACTTAGTCAAAGTCGTAATCCAAAACAGGATTTAGACCTCAACGTAGAAAATATGATGATTATGGTTCCTCTTTCCTGAGCCTGAATGCAGTTTCTTCGTCGATCTTGATACGTCCGAGCAATAGACCCTACGTAGAAGCGTTTACCCAAATAGAAATAAGAAATAAGACATGACCGAAGCGACTTGAACGTGTGCCGTAGTCAAGACTCTAGAGTGTAAAAAGCCAATTGTTAGACACTTGGACAGCCAACGACTAACTTTCTACCCTTATTGGTCATTTCTATCGACATTTGCCACCGGCGCGGCGGTCTAAGTGCATAAAATTCATTTTCATCAATGCACTTTACCCGGATAGCACTGCATGTATCTACGTGTGTAAGCAATCAAACTTTCTGCCATCTGAGCATTTAATTCAAGTCATGCACACTCCTCATCCACCTCACGAATTACCAAATGATTGCTTTCCATCAAAACAAAACACGGTGACAGGCGAACAACACTCATACCTTTCCATTCCATAGTAACATCATCTAGCGCAGGTGCATCACAATCATCGTCAACTCAACTATCGCAGAGGACATGAATCACGATCACGCGCGCACACGGTCTCATTATCTCTATGATGCTGGGTTACACCCATCCCATTGCATTTTGGCAATAAGTAGCTGTGTAGCTTCAGCTTTGGCTATGGCTTCCTCCTTTCGATTTTCATTAGTGCGGGCCCCAAAAAAAGAAGCGGCAACGCCACCACTCTCACTTCGTGCTGCTCGTCGCCATTGCGCGTACCATTGGCAGCATCTGTGCGCGAGTTGCAATTGCAATCAAATTGTGCTTATTGTGCAACAGACCTTCACTCTACTCCACACAGAGAGCTCGCACAGGTTGTAGTCCAAATTTAGTAACGATAATTGCAATAATTATACTCTGCTCATAAATGACGAGCGAGCAGCGGTATGGCGCGGTATACAGACAGTCAGACAAACAAACTTAGTGCGCGGCTTTTGTATTTGGCCAGTTCCGCCCGGGCGACGCGGAGAGGTCACCAAGATGAAGCTACTCTCGCGCGCCGTCGCATACACCGATGTAATCGACCGCGAAGCAGGACTCGCCAAAACAAGAAACTGCGCCACCATGCTTTATGGTAGTACTACTACGACGACGATGCTGCCTGGTGCACTCATGAACAAGTGAACGTCTGCATGCACCACTGGAGTAGTACTCGAGATTTCCATAATGAATTTTAACGCCTTTCGCAAGTAGTACCTACATGCGAACCTGGGGAATCGGATATGATTATTTGCACTTGGTCGTCGTAGCCGTTGCTATTGCCGTTTTTCGTCATCGTCAGAGTTGTTGTTGGCAATAAAAGCCATTTAAGATAATGAAGTAATTGTAGAGCTAGTACAGCCGCTTTACAGTTGGCTAGCTAAATAATAATATGCGCGCCACGCCATCCCGCGCTCCCGTCGTTGGCCCGCGCAGCACCATCATCGCTACGCTGCATCCAACTGTTGTCGGATAAATGCGCCTTGAAATCATTTTCCGCTTAAATGAGAAATGATTTTCTGCAGTGCTTTGTGGATCATTTGTGGATATGGCACTGACTGTAGACTCCGCCGGTGGAAGACCGAGACGCTGACGGACATCACATGGTACATCAGTTCGATTCGCGCACACCATACAGTAGCGCCACATAAAATACCATGCCATGATGTGTATGACTGATCAATAAGTATTGCATTGCATGGTAATGGTAGTTGTAACGAATCTGATGGTTTGTGAATGAGGTTGGGTACACATCGGGCAAACTGGAAACCGAGTCTATTTCGAAAATGTGGTGCTGAATTCATTCCGCCCTTGGACACCTTGGCTCAAATGTTTAGTACGTTCGACTGCTGAACTTGGGGACAGGTTTGATTCCCAGAAAAATACCGGAAAGTTACAAACCTCTGAGAGAATGCTTGTAATGAGAATCTTCTCAAATTGCCTTTCGGATTCACCAGGTCCATTCCACTTTTCTCAAAAAACTATACCACGCTTAACACGAATAATTGTAAGTCCTAGGCTGTTTTACCGTAAACATTTACTGAAGTGAAACTTCTTTAGCTACGGTAGATTAAATTTGCTCGGATGTAACGAAAAAAGTGTAACGCTGAGATGAAACGATTAAGGCTAAATCTTTGTTCGTTTCTTCTTCAGAACGTAGAAGCAGAATTTATTTTATTGTGCAATGTCGCTTTCTGACTTAGAAATTTAAGAAAATGTAAGGCTAAATTGCAAGGAAGACTTGATCTCAATGTCGCGTTACAGTGCTCCGCCCTCAGCAACGTTGAGTAACTTTGTTCGTTTTATCCCGAGAACACGTCAATTGTTTGTATATACAAATGCCGCGCTCCGACTTTGACATTTCTGAGAATATAAACATATTATAACGACTTATTTTTTTATTTTTAAAGAATAATTTTAATGGAAGAAGTCATCGACTTTTCGTTACTGGTAACAGTGACTGGCCATAACCAATGGAAACAATCACTCATCACTCAAAAATGAACAATTGCCAAAGTCGAGTGTCGGGTCGAGTAGAGCTCTTCTCCGGCGTTTTTGTGAAACTTTAGATCCTCATTTGGTTTTACTCCATATGAACACGTTGTTTCTACTTCATCTGTCAGTGCCGTAACGTGTCATTGGGATTTCGCCTTTACTTCCGTAATGATTTTGATTAAATTTGACTTTAGATGTATACTACGAGTACAAAATTGTATTTTTGGAGAAACAAATGCATATAACGGTACTTCGAGTAAATTTGCTCGGGTGTAACGAAAAAGATGTAACACGTCGGTAACGAAAAGGTGAAATGCTTATTTTCTCGTTAACGGCTCAAACGATTTTTACCAAATTTTGTATTTCAGTTAGTAGTGAAGCGTGGCACAAAATTGTATTAAGAGTTTTTGAAAATTCTTCTTTGAATCTGCTGAGTTTTTGATTTTAAGGCCACCTTCTTTCTGTTGGTTTTAATAATACAGAAATGTATGTAGGCACAGTTTGATGCGCCACGTCTGCTTCTTTGTCTTGGATAGTATTTTTTATACTTTTTAGTAATACATTAACTGGATTGGGTGTAGTCCGCATTTTCCGGAATAGATTCCAGGTTTCTAAGAGTCGTGAACTGGTCTTTTTAGGACCTTTGTGAAATAGTCCTGAGTTAAACGGCTCTATACAGGTCGTCACCTGTCCATTAAAAATACATTATATGAAAGAAAATGTTTAGTGCTGTCAAAATGTTGGTCATACGAGCACAGCTAACACGCATGCTTTCCCATCGGAAAATAAAACATCGGCGAGTCCATGTGGATTATTTTATATTTCCCAATGAAGAGAAGACTTGTCAGCTCATTTGGAAAGTCTGAAAGGGCATTCTGCAGGTTAAGAAGTATCCCAATCGCCATGAAAGATAGGACACCATCTTGGTCTGTGTTCGTGCTAACAAATCTACAAGCAGAAGAGTCATTGTTCGAATCGATACTGCAGCGGGGTATGATACCAATGAATCTTTATAAAGTTTTCAGAGAATGATAAGCTTATGGGTGTGAAAATTTGGGATACATAGTAGTTTGTGGCCTTAGGAACGAAGACTCTTACCTTAGCTCTATTAATTTGTACAGCCCCAAAGTTGTCCACACCGGTTTTAGCACTTGCTTGTATAAAAGCAGTTTGTTCTCAGTACTGAGCTGGGAGTGTTTTCCGAGCAACCAGTTCATTTCTCTATATTTGATTTCGAGTTCTTTACGTTTCATTTTCACGTGCGAATTCCATTTCAGTTTTGTGTCGAGTGTCATTCCAAGGTATTTGGCCTCGTTTGCTAAAGGTATTCGGGCCAAGTTTAGGAAAATTGGCAAGACATTAGTTTTCTTATAAGTGAAATTCACGTGAACAGATTTAGACTCGTTGAGGGCGATCCGCCAGTCTCTCGTCCATTCATTTACTTTATTCAGTGTGTTTTGCAGTTTTGCAGTCGTTTCTTCAACTGTTTTACGGTGTCATCGGCAAACGTAGCCAGGATTGTGCCATCTTCTTTCGGTATATCTCGAGTATATAACAGATAGAGAAGTGGCCCAAGAACGCTTCCTTGCGGTACACCGGCCGAAATTTCTTTGAGCTCCGAGTATTCATTTCCATGTCTAACACGGAAGAGTCTATTCTCGAGATATGATTCTAGAATGTCGTATAGGCATACAGGGAGAACTTGTCGTAATTTGCAATTCAAGCCATCATGCCACGCCTTATCACAGGCTTGCCAGGCGTCAAGAAATACGCTTGAGCATAAGACTAAAACAGACAACTTTTGTTGATTCTTGCCAGTAAAGGGAGGCATTGCATTATGCTGAATTTTTGTAATAGACTCAGTCAATTGACTTTTCACCTGAGGACGTGACAAGAAGAAGGACGTCTATGCTCACCTTCTAGCAATCTTTAAATTCCTGTCCTTGACCTTCCTTGAGCTAAATCCAATTTCAACAATCTCATAAGGAAAATACATTTCTACGACCGCTACTGTATCTTTTACTTTTTTTTTTTTTTGTTACATTTTCGGCTTTTGTGTGTGGAAAGAAAGAAAAAAAAAACATCCTCTGTACGTAGTACGTCCGAATACAAAACAAATGGCGTTTAAACTTGCGGGCACACCTCTGGGGGCTAATACAGACATGCCAGTCAACCAGTCGGCCGAGCAGTTAGGCCCCAGTCATCCACACACATGTTTGTTGTACACTTTTGTAGTGCACCAGGCACCGGTTAAGAACAATTAATTACCAAGTTTATCATAGACTCGTTATTTGAGTTAATTGCGAAAGCGCCTATTCGAAGTCCCAGCAAATGTGGCAATTAGTCGTTGTTTAGATTAGACAAGACGGCCGGTTTCGTTCGGCCTATAGTAATCGCAATCGGGATGACGACGAATCGTCGCTCATCAATTTCTGGAGTAAGTGGTGTGGATTTGGCGAAGTGAGTGGTCTTAATCCATCGACTGTACAGTTAAGTAGGATCTTGGAGGATCGATCACCCGTAGGCTGACGTTTGAGTGGTGTTGGGTACTATTTCTTTTTTTTTTGCAATTCAAATGGCAAATGGATAAATAGCAGAACAATTAAAAATCGATTATTGTTCGAACACGAGTTAAGCTTGTTGATGCACATGCGAGTTGCATAAATTTGATACCGAAGGCAAATTCCTAACTCATTCGATTCGTGTAACTACTTCAGGCTAATGATGGGAAATTCTTTGCGAGCATTCCATTTCCATTCATAAGAGCGATCATACTCTGATGAAGACTATATGGCATGATCTATTAATAACAAGCGCTTTGAAGATTGAAACGTAACTTTGGATAGTTTTTTAATTTGAGGTTAGTTAAGCTGCTATCTTTGTTGCCTTTCAGAAGCCATTTAAAGCACTGCACCTTTTGCATACATTGCTGCTAATCGTTTCTTGCGTAAGCCGGTCAGGTGCGGTGACAGCTCGTGCCATATGGTCACGGGGTTTCTATTACCAAAAAAAAACAGACACCTGTTCGGAATATTCGCTCTGAAAATGCGGACATTTTGGACGATTTCGAGCAGTTTTCGGAAAATATTAAAAATTCGGTAGAAAAATCTAAAACTATTTCCATTAACTTCAAGGTAAAGCCGAACATTTTGCAAAGCTACACTTTTCGAAAACCAAAAAGGATTCGAAATCTATCTAGTAGAGAATTTTGAAGCCGAAAATTTGAATCGTAATACAGTGGCGCAAAAGTCATCACCCTATTGGAAGATGCTTTCATTGTTGCACATGGCACCTTATCTCATCGCAACTTTGACATTTGTGAAGTAAATGGAAGTAAAATACACGTAAACAAACCATGAATTGCTACACTCTTCAGGAACGCGGTATAATTGTGTCAATGTTTTGACAAATAATCGGTCGATGGTTTTGACTCAACGTGAATTTCGTCATCAATTCCCTGGTCATATTGCACCAACTGGGTAAATTCTGCGGCGTACAGCCGCACACTTCGAGGAGAGACTGACTCAACACAGGACGGTATTAGACGAGGCCGGCCCCGGAGCAGCCGCTCGGTCGGGCATATCGCTATTTTCGTGGCAGATGCTACTGCCTGCAGATGACAAACTGCATGTAAATTACATCCAGGCCCTCCTAAACCGCGACCGCGATGAGGATGATTTTCCATTGAAAATCATCGTGGCCAGGAGGCGTATTTCTGCCTATTAGGATACGAGAATAAGCAAAATTATCGCTACTTGGGTACTGAAAATCCGCGTGCATTGCACTAAGGCTCATTACACAGTTTGGTGAGGCGTTTACTGAGGAAAGGTGATTGGCACATATCTGTTCGATGAAGGCGTTGGCTGCCACTCTGACTGGTGAGTGCTACAGAACCATGATCAACGACTTTTTGCTGCCGCAAATTGACGAATTGGGTTTGGAGAATACGTGGTTCCATCAGAACGGTGAAACCGCATACACAGCATAAGCAACAATGGACATTCTGCAGAAAGCATTTCCACTGCACTGGCCTGCAAGATTACCCGATTCGACCATTTCAGACGTTTTACTTTGGGATTTTTTGAAGTCCTGGGTCTATTGTGGGCCTAAGAGAGAACATCCGACAAGAAGTGGAGAAGTGGCAAAAGTTTTGAGAAAAGTCATGGAAAATGCTGTGGAAGAGCCTGAATATTCATCAACTCTGTCGGCGGCCACTTGACCGATATTGTCTCCGCGACTTAATGGGGACACAATTTAAACGTCTAATAAACAAACAGAACCAATTATTTTTTTATATAGGAAATCGAGTGAGGACTTTTGCGCCGCTTTGTAATAGTTCTCGTAGGAAGCACTGCACAATTTTATTTTATTAGATCTGAAATGTTTTGTTTCTGTACACCATTTTCGTAGATTTCAAGGCGGCGCGGCGTTTGACTCCATTGACAGAAAGGCACTCTTCCATAAGCTAAGCAATCTGGGAGTGTCGACAAAGCTGCTCAATGTTATGAAAAGTCTTTACGAGGAAAATATGACTGCTGTGGGAATAGATTCAGGCTAGTTTGAGTCAAAAATTGGTGTCAAGAAGGGCTGCCTCATGAGTCCTCTTCTTTTTTTTACTGTTTTTAGTCGATCTGACAACGTATTCAGAAATGAGTTTGGTCGCTATGCAAGGGATGAAAAATGAACCTGAAAAAACGAAGAACTAGAGAATGTTAAGGCGTATAAATATCTCGGAGTCTCGGAGTCATCATAAAACCTCGACTGGTTTTCATAAGACATCTTCATTGAAGGAAGCTAAAAGAGCAATTAACTGTAAGGAAAGGCATACTTTGTAGAAAGAACATTCCATTAAGCACGAAGTATAAAGTTTATGAAGCGGTAGTAAGGTCTCAGTATAGGGCATTTTTCAGTATGAAAAAGTCGAAAAACTACTGAGGTACTTTATCAAAAAAATCTTCACATTACCGGAGAGTACACCAAAATACATGTTCGCCCTGGAATACATTAAGGCTGCATTTCCTCTACAATTTGAAAGTAATTTAGCTCCCAAGTCAACGCCTTCCTCATATAGTTGCAATGCATTTAGTACGAAGTAAACTTCAATTGTTCAGTGAATAGTCTAGGTTATGAAGCGAATACGATATCCCACTAATGGAATATAATGTAGCATCTTGGAAAGACTCTCTTCAAGAGTTGTCGATGAAGATAGAGCTATCCATGTGCCACTTTTTAACCAGGAGAATGTACCGCAAACTTTACGATCAAAATAGCTTAGACGCAATTTCGTATATTTTCAAGGCTAAAGGTGGACTTCTCCGCTTAAACTACATGATACATAGAAGCGAACGGAATGCGGAATGCACTTTGTGCAATCTACGTCCTAAAGACGACGTCTACCACTTCATAGGAATATAGTATGTCCCATACTGAACCCCGAAAAAACAGCCTGTAAATCTTTCTTATCTGGCTGACGGCAAATTCCAATGTTATATCTTGTGAATCTGTATCTATCAATTCTTTTACTGTATAATAAAATCAAAAAACATTGCACATATGTAGCGAAACTTAAAAATAGCTGTACTTTTCCAATGATCAAGCGAATTGCATTATTTTCCATAGAAAAGCAACGTAGCAACGTAGGCATTTCAATTGAAATGTAACCAACTTCACACTGATGTATCTTTGGAACGTCAAATCGAAATGTCAACTGTTCTTTTGGGTTTATTTGTCATTCAATTGTCTGTCCAAGTCAAGTAACCTTTTGAGAAATAAAGAACACCAAACGAAACAAAACGTGATTCAATGATCGCACATTATTTGAGAAAGAAATCGACTTCAGAGATAGTTCATGAGTTGTTGCATCTAAACGTGAATCGTATCTTGGTCTACCGGACCATAAAAGAATATCAGGACACCGGCACAGTAAATAAAAATATATAATGGTGGCCAACGACCGACTACAACATCAGCTGCGACCGTGAAGAAGGTGAGAAGCAGCAATTTGTAACAAACAAAACGATAGACTTTGGTTGACTGAACGCTCTGCTATGAATTTGAATCAATTGCGGGCATTTCGTCATAGATAACCAACGTCCGTGGTGGTTTGGGCCGGAGTAATTGAGAGTGGGCACTCTCCGCTCGTTTTTGTGCGGGAGTGAAAATTAACACCGGACTTTGTCAAGAAGTTGTCTTGGAAGGTTGTGTAAAAGGCAGCCAAACATTTCAAAAAAAAAGCCGCTGGATTTTCCACAGGTCTCTGCACCCAGTCACAAAGCCAAGACAAACGTGTGAAGTGCTCGGATCTAGCAAGATTCTGTAAAAGACAAACGAATTTTAAGCCAAAATCTATGTCTAGATTTCAAGACCTTATGTGAGAGGGACCGTAAGGTGACTATCTTCGAGATCCCAACAAATCTGATCCAGTTGGGTAATGCTAGAAAACACAGGGTATCTACTGAGCAACTTGAAAAACAGATACCAACAGAATTAGGTTTCATGTCACAATTTAGTTGTAAGCTCAAGCCTTGTGTCGCCCACCAGATGATAATACTTTTCTTTTTACCCATCTTTCGTTGTTTGCTTTACCCAATACCACATAAAAACAGGCCAAAAGACAAATACAATCGCCCAAGAAACCACTTAAAACCAATAAAGAGTTAAGGCCGTTAAACTCCACACTGTCAGGTGTCAGAAATCCACAGTGCACCTCCCACAAGTGTGCTGTCCACATGCCATCAACTCCACTACCTTGTCGCGCGTCGTCACATTGTCTACGCGGAACGGAAAATAAATTCCCATGCACGGTGCACGAAGTAGAGCGCTGTGCACTGAGATAAGCATCGCTCACGAGATGCTTCGTACATGCACTCCATAGTCCGTACCATGGTGCGGTGATCCTTCATGCGTGCTATATGACGCGGTTCACACACATTCGGGGGGAAAGTGTTGCGGCAGCAATTTGTCCGTCGCGGCTTGCAAATCTTCCGGACTGCCATCAGCGCCCCTATATTAGAAAGTTCGATTTACCTAATTCAATTTCGAAACTCTGCCTGCAACAAATGTTTTGCTGCAACAACCGTGCTGCGTAATAAATCACACAGTTCGCAGTTTTTTTTTTTCATATTTTTAAGGCAACCGCGCGGGTAGGCATTACCATCGCGCACGTAAGTCACGTAAAATATTGATTTCTCTTCCGACAATTGATGATGCACTCCGCTCCATGGCTGTCCCAAGCCGAGTGTATGTGTGATTGCAGCAGAGTGGGCTGATTGAATTATGACCAAATTAAAATTCGATAACTCAAAGGAGCATGCAACGCGAACGCCTCTTTCTTTAATTTTTCCACACACTGCTGCTGATGCTCCAGCAGCTGCTGTTGGCTGTTGTCTGTTGGCTGTAAGCTGATCTTGATCTCGGTGTGGTATTGCTTTCTAACCAGGATCACTTTATTTGCATATGTGCAGCCAGCTTAAGTCACAACTGACAGATTTATCATCGGACCGTGCACAGCTTAAAATGCCATTTCTCAATTCGATTGCGAATGCATATTAATCAGTGAAGGCTGCTACGCTAACAATGGCGTGCAGCAGGGATTAGGTGTGCAGACGGGGTGAATCGAGCCCTCAAGGCCATCGTGATGTTCATTAATATGCCCTAGGATCGACGACTTTTATGAGGTGCACACGAGTCATCTACTAATTTATCGGTTGTTTCTGCGCGTACGGTATACGCGTACCTTCCGGGCTTTCCCTGGTTAATGACTTTCCAAAGTTTATGGATAATTTCTCACTTTTGCACTCAATAAACCTGTTGGCTGTTGCCTTAGAGCGTACGTTTTGATGACCGAAAAAAAAACTAAAGGAAGGTGTTATGGTGTAAGCGATCCACCCCGGATATAATCTCGTACGTCTCTGTGAGTATCTCTAACCCCAATGGAATCGCAATTACAACTGATTAGTAGGAATACCAAGTGAGTTAAATTAACTTTCAAGTGGCACTGACTTGACTGCTACGAGCTCCTGCAGGGGTTTTTATTAGCCATTGGAATGATCATAAAAACCAATCAACGTCGTCACAAATTGCTGACGATGTCGATGTTTGCTGATGATGCTAGACAAAAAAAAAAAACTCTTCAAAAGGAATCCACCTCTTGGAGATTTCTATCATCTGACCATAGACTAACAGGGAATCTGTGTCGAGCAAATCGATCCCCAACGGAATGCCCCATCGCCGCTGAGGGCCAGTGCAAGGATTAATTGTCACTTCTTGAAGAGCGCGCCACGAGAAACAAAAGACCTGCGGTCCACTCAATCTTTCTTTATACCTTTGCCCAAGAGAGAGAATGAAGTTTTTTTTTCTTTGTTGCTGTACACCACACAAGTTAGGCCAAATGGGATCTCTAATTTATTTCATTAGTTCGGTTCGGTTTCCCCGGCCACATGGTTTCTAGATATGTCTTTTTAGATAACGACATTTGTCTTCCCCCCACCCCAATTGAGTGGAGGGGGCGCAATTAAATGTCAATTTCATTCAGTCCCTCTTGCGCAGAGTCGCAATCTAGCTGATCGAAGTGCCACCGCTGGACGATGGTGTAGAAGGAGGAATTGCATTGCACAAAACAATAAAATCTATTAATTCGAATGAAAATTTCAGCAAGTAGTGCCTAGGTGTAGTGTACTAATGAAATCCAGTAATGAGTTTGCGATCGAACACTCTTTTTAATCTGACACAAGGCGATGGCCATAAATACGTCGTTCGTCGCGGTGACAATAAGGAACAATCCTAAGTTGATTAGTCATATTATTGCATTGAAGTCCAGAATAATCCTTCTCATCGATTGTATTAGAAAGGGATGACGTTTAATTTAACCGTAATTAATCGGGAATGCTTTGCTTTCTATTGAGCTGGCGAAGCAAATGTTAACAAAATGATTAAGTAGCGATGAATAGATGGATGTATCTACATATCGATACGGAAGGCCTAACAAAAGTTCGATAAATAGACGGTATTTGTTGCAGTTTTGTAATATATAATTTCAAATTTCAGGCAAATCGGTTAGAGTGAGGACGAGAAAACTTAAAATTAGTGATGTGAGGTCGGTAGAAATTGGTTTGAAGAAATGGTTTCCAGGCTGGTGACGAACTTCATGAAGTCGCCCCAAATCTTCGATCGATTTTAACGAACATTCAAGAATACACGAGCTAGATATGGGTTATCTGGAATTTTGTTATTTTCCCGGATTAGATTTATCGAAAGGGCTAAACGTCTGAGCCCTGCATAGAATTCAAGCCCAGTTCATCACCTATCATTACAATGAAAATCACTAGTGCAATATGACGTCATGTCATAGGTCCATAGGTCCACACCGTTGTTGAATACTGAAGGACTGAATTTCTACCTATTAGCCAATGCATCCATCTTTCTGTATTTAATTCCTAATTATTTTCATTTCTTCTTGACAAGCTCTTGGCAACGAAGCTTAGAATCTAGGGTCATGCCAAGGTAATTCGCTGCGTTCACATATGGCACTATTCGCCGGTTAATAGTAATTGGCATATGAACCGACTTAACTTCATTTAGCCTAATACGGCATCGTTTTGTTGACAGCTAGTTGTAGGTTTTGTGTTGATTCTTCCACGATCGAAGTGTCGTCAGCGAAGGTAGCTATAGTGTTGTTTACTAGCGCGCTGGGAGATCACTGATATATAAAAGGTGCAAAACTGGTCCTAGTACACTGCCTTGTGGTACTCTAGCTTTGATTTCCTTTAATTCAGAGTAGGAGTCTTCTTGTTTGATTCTGAATTCAAAGATTTTTAACGATGAACTAGCTCAATAAGGAATTGGTTTTGCCTGCATTTGGAGTTAAATGTTTGCCCTGAAAAGTCTCTCCCGCTTTCTGGTTGGTTGGTTTGTTCATTTTAGAGAGTGAGCTTATGCTCTTCACTTATACCTCCACTGGGCCCGTTGTGTTCCTCTCATCTGTCGAGCTGTAGGAAAAGTATTATAATATGGGAATTATGTGTTGAGAGAGGATGTAGGTATTGGGATCATGGGGAGTATCAAAATAGAGACTATGCTAGGCGGACTCTATTGCTCCTGGTAAGTAAGTTCAATGTCATTTTGCACTCCTTTATTATTTGAGATTTTGACATAGTGTTTGTGATCGCGCTAATTGCTGCTTTGCTGTCCGAGTAGATTGATCACCAAAACGGCAAATCACACGACGAGGAAATGGCATGCGGCACCGTCTTGTTGAAACCACTTGTCGTCCACATTCATGTCGCGATAGCGAGCACCGTTAACTGTTATTGCTTGACCACCCGTGTTTTCAAAGAAGAATGGTTTGATGATGCTTTCAGCCCAAAATCCGCACCAAACAGTGACAAGTTATGGATGCATTTCTTTTTTCTTTTTTTAACCCCAAATTCTACAATTTTGATGATCAAGATGAAAATGAGATTCATTGCTGAAGATGATTTTATTAGAAAAATCAGCATCCACTTGTTGTTGTTCCATAATCCATTCAACGAAATCTCTTCGTTGTGCGTGGTCAGTAGGCTTTCCAGTTCTTGAGTCAACTGCACTTTGTATGCATGAAGAGCTACTCTTGACCACGGTGCCGAATTGATGTGCCTGGACTCTCAACAACACTCTCACGAACTGCTTCGATGTTTTGTGTTGAACGACTTGTTGAAGGACGGCCAGAGTGTCTAAGATCACTAATTGATCCAGTCTCCCTGAATTTTTAACACCACCCAAAATTAGGCAAATTTTTGACGCTTTTTGTCCATTCAAGGTATTTTTTTTTTTTCCAAATCCTAGAGCACACATACTCGATTCATTCCATTTTCCGTCCATTTTTTGTGCAGTGGTTGCAGAAACTTAGATTTTATCCGTTTTTGTTTTATGTTCGGATGCTATTCCCCGTTCGGGCTCGAACCTGCACAGTTCGGGTCACAAGCAAACACACTACACCGCCGCCACCGACTTTTCAAATAGTATGCATTATTTTAAACATTATATACCGTTACTACGGATACCTGCATCCATTCATGGGCTATCAAGTAGCGTTTACTCTTAAACTGTGGCAGCCCCATCGGGGAACGCAGACGTCTACCCATTGACCTACACTTAAACACATAAATCGACGAGACTTCACTTCAAAATACATCAAACCAGACTTTTTTTTGTCAGCGATCGCAGGTGGTATAGTCCATCAGTATTGTGTGTGCTAAGCATCAACAAAAAATGCACGAGAGCAAACTACGGAGATACTGGAAACCGTTTTAGGAAGGATTGCTAACATTTACCTTAAGAATATTCAAAAGCATAACTAACTGACTGATGATTTAATACGTACAAGCTCCTTTTACGAGTATCTAATCTGTTGGATAGTTTGAAATATAACGAATCCCAATAGGAAATGTGTTATAATGCAGCAACTCCAACCTGGGATACGTGCAACAAATTATTTAGTCCTCCACTCACTTTTAATCCTTAAAAATCACATCCTTTTGTTATTAGGTCAGCATATTCCCATGAAACGTATCAAACATCCCAAAGCCCACTGAGCTCTGCCTCCTCTCTCACCACTCCATATATTAAAAACTCCCCACACACACACCATACAATTTTCCACACCATAGTCAACGTAGTGTCTGGACAATTTGTCGCCGATGTATATGGACTGGCCAGTGCAATTTCGTTGGTAGACCTCCTTCCATTTTCGTACTTCGCAGTGAATTTATTCTCCAGCCATACGCGGAGTGTGTGTGCTGTGCGGTGGCGAATAGTGCTCCATTCAACTGCTCGATCTTTGACATGCAATCACCTGTAAGAACCTCTGTAAGATGCTAAGATGCACTGAACTCAGATATCTAGATCCAAATCTGGTGCTGCACAGTGCTAATGAAATTTATGTTCGCACTCACATTGAAATGGGAAATGTTCCAGGTGCCCCGACAGTAGTAGAACATTTTCCCACACACAACTCGGGAAAAGATTTTCCCAGGAAAATCCCCAAATCCCAAAATGGAAATTTCTCTGCTGCTCGCCGTGCACAATAATAATGAACTGACCGCGCGAGAGAATTAAGTTTTATTGCACCTGTGATCCGAATCGCGCTCTAGATATGGCCGAGCGTTGTGCTCCTTAAGGTGATCGCATTGACACCGCCGATAAATTTAAATTAATTTTGCACTTTGAGCGGTCTAGAGTGCGCGGCTGAGGACATCAGTCAAGATTGGATACCTCTGTGGCGGTGTCCAGTGGGGTGGCAGCTCTCTGTGGTTGTCAGATATCGGTTCAGATCGGTGTCGGATAGATTTGGATCGATTTGGATCGATTTGTCCGTGAGTGCGAGGCGAACGTACGTGAGTACAAGAGGTCCGGTATGTTGGTGCCCTGTAGCGGCATCGAATTACGCAATAATCCTTGCTCGGCCCAAAACTGGAATTGTTTTCTCTGTTTTTGTCGTCGTCGTTGTCGGGCAACAATGCGGGAAGCCGCTGCACTCGTACCGCTGGCAGTAGTAGTAAATTCTCTCAATTTGGCTGTCGGAGTTTTTAAATGCCATCTAATAATGGTCACCCATGGAATTCTCCTTGCCTATTTGGCCAGCAGTACGGAGTGATTTTCGCCTTTTTTTTCTGTACGCGCCGGCTGCTGGCTGCTGGCTGCTGCCCGTCCTATCCAGGTTCTCAGGTGTGTTGTGGTGTTGCGATTTTGTGCAGTGTCTTGTGTACTTTTGCGTGATTTCAGTGATATCTCCTTGAATGCATTGGCAAGATAATTGCTCTTCTAGTACTCAGTCTACACACTGTGCCTAGTGTCGGCCACTTCGTTGTCGGCTGGCTTCGAGGTGTGAAAAGGCATTTCTGGGCAACATACATACTTGATATTTTTTCTCTCTCATCTTTGCTTGTCGGGCTCTGTAACTATGCCAGAGGCGGCGGCGGCGGCGACAACAAAAATAAGCTTTTGAGATGCGCTTATATGGGGGATGGATGCTCAATGGTGTTGTTGTTGGGACTGTTGTGACCATATATTTCCTGGCATGGAGTGAACAGTTTTGTGTCTCTGCACTTTGTTACAAATTTTATGCGCATTTGTTAGATGTCAATCTATCTGCGCGAACGAAGAGGTGCGCAGCGCAGTGCGAATGTGTGTGGGGAGACTACTCTATGTTTTTTTTCTGCTGAACTGTCTTTTGCCATAGGTGGTAGGTAGGTATGGTGCCGGTCTAGCAAATTATCGAGGCTTTGAGTTCCTAAACTAAATGAGATTTTCCGCATTTTTCGGCGACTGTAAAAGATGACAGCGCCTGTAGTAAGTAGTGTGTTCATCATAGACAGATTGTCGGTAGGTACACGTACTTTTTCTTCGCTGGAGTTGCGTTTGTATGGAGTGCGAAAGGAAACTGTGTGCCGATAAGGAAGACAATTGTGATGGGCTTGGGGCACAACAAATTGTAGATGTGTTTATTACTTTTTGTTTTGATTTTGAGCAGACGTGGCTTGTTGCATTTCCTTTAAGAGGTTCACTGAGGGGAGAACATGTGATTCCGCGATGTACAGTAGCAACGTTGGGTATAATTAGGCATGGAATAGTTGGAGCGGATCAGTTGGGTCAACATACGAGTACATACCAAATGGACCACTTCAACTGTTACACCGCGATAAATGCTTCCCATTTATCGTTGTGGAAGGGTCAGTGTACCTACTCACGACAAAACTTTTAGGGTAGGTGTCAACCCATGCGTCTCGAGAGTGTCACTTCAAGTGATGGATATGATGCACTAGTACGAAGCATTCGATTCCGCCTTGGAGCGACATCACAGTAAGGGAAGACCTAATTTTAGGTGCTACAAACAAATGACAAGGACTGCAACCAACTTTGTGTGTAAAACTGAATGGAATGAACTGATTGGATTGGTTGATAGATTTGGTTGGTTGGCTCAAGTCCACCCTGATCTGTAGCGCCAATCTAAAGAAAAGTAAATAACAAAGTCGTACGAGATGAGATATTGGTCAGGAAATCTGAATGATTTACCTGATGCAAGGCGATTGCCCTCGGAACATACAACGAGTCCTGTAATATTGTAAGAGTGTCGCGATCAAAGAGTGAAGAGGGAAAAGAAAAACTTGTACTTCCACGAAACCAAGTAGTATCTCGACGAAGATCACCTTCACTCGAAAGTGGGAATCAAAGACGACCAACGATAATTCGTTCTAAAATAGTATCACGACACATCTAGTTTTCCAGATGGGAACAAAAAAAACCATCACGAGGATAGGCATTTTGGGTGGAAAATGATCATGTAAATCTTGATATATGGCGACGATGGTTGGATAATCAGCAGAAAAGAAGAATAAGTATCTACTTTTCTAAATGCAAGTGATACGTTGGTTCTACGAGTATTTGCCAGAATAGATGGAGATACACCAATTTACCCTATGGGCTGCACAAAGAAGACGTGAGTACTACAGAACACAACAAGCGATTTGCCTTTCGATCGTATGCAACTCCCACGTTATAAGGGCATCAATGAAACTGAATGATGCAACCTTTCGTTTTGACAAAACAGCTGGCTTAAACTCCATTTTCACTTGAAAGTATTTGTTTCCTGTAAAAATTCGATCTAGATCCTGTGTCGCCTTATAGGTCTTAGGGCATCAACCACTCCTACGTGCCATCGTGATCGGTTCCTGGCTATGTGTTTCAACTCCAACTAGCTTTTTTCCAGTTGCCAAGATTCTGATTTCGATTGTTATGCGTCACTTCATACGGAGATCTCCCTGTGTTCGCCCTTATTGTGTTAGCGGGTTCCATTCTATGGCTTGTCGGGCAATAAAATGTTCGTCCATGCACCTATCGTTCCCGACCCATTCTCTCATAAAGCTGTTTGCTTGAGATATGATTTGGCCAGAAGACTCGTAATATGTTTCTTAGACAGTGATTAACAAAAATTTGCAGCTTTTTTGTGATAGCACCGGATTCTACGTTAGAGCGGAACAGTCCCAGTTTGGTATTTAAGCTAATTGCACTGCTTCTTCATATTTTAGATACCATAACGAATGTAGCCTTAGCTTTAAATATACGACTGCTAACGTCTAATACCATAACAACAGAAAGGTATCAACGAAAACAAAAGCAGCGTTTAGCTTTTACCACGCCTAATCTGCGTTCTTTCAAGATGGTGGACTGAGACCTAGACTAGGTTGATTTGTCTTGGATTGTGGTAACTCCGTTGCAAGTTGGCTGGTTCCCGCTCAACCCAGCGTACGCTTCTAATCAACCGCACTAAGTCCATCAGCGGAACTTGCACAGTTCTCCAAACAGTCTGTTTGCCATATGACGAAGGCTACATAAAAATAAGTGAGGCGATGAAGGTAGTAAACACTATCAAGTATCTGGGAGTTATTATCGATGGCCACTTCATACGGCATGAGGACATCAATAAAGAGTGCTATATTCGCGATGGCTTATCTGCAACGATACGCAACTACAGCAGTACAGGACCAAGTGTACTTCTCAAAACTTACAAACCTTCAGAGTCGCACAATTCGAGCTATTAATACAAATAGTTTTCATTTCAATGTACTCAATGTAATAAATATCTACATTCATGTATGCAATATTAGAGTACTATAATGACAGCCGATTTCAAGAACCATCCAACCATATACTAAATACCAGTAGCCGAGCACAAGGACTTCTTCAGATTTCAGAAGTAATAAATACCTGCGGCACAAGACAACTGAGCTACGTGATACCGCCGGTCTAGTGTGAAACCTCAGATAGCACCTGAAGGGGGTACTATAGATCTTCTTAGGTAGGACTGGGTTAAGTACACATCCCCTATTTATCCATGAATCACTGATAAAAAGGCTATGAACTCATTATTACTGCCAGGACACAACTTGTAATGAACCGGATCCTTCATCCCTTGAGAATTTCATGGTTTTTGCAGTGCAGCTATGGCTCCTATTCTCTAAGTCGAATCACGTATCCTGACTCGAAAGTTGTCATAAACTCGTTGAAAAAATTAGCGCCTTTCGATTCAGTGGACTACTGCTGTAGTCAATGCATTTGCTTGTTTATCATCAACCCTTTCACATCCCCTAAAGATGTGATACATTTTATAAGACCGAAAATTCAAATTAGGGTATCACAATCGATATTAAGAAAGCAAGGCTGTTCATCTTTCAATAACACATAAAGAGAAACGACATGTATCACCAGAGATGAGCTTCAAACTTGCCATCGGCATCAAAGAAAGTGCCATCCTATTCATCTTCATTCCTAGAATAAAATATTTTGGCATTGGCCCTTCACTTAAATAACGACGAAACGACCACACATCACATTAAAACCGAAAAAAAGTGATTTTCCAATGAAAGTGCACTTAGCCAACAAAAGTGACTGTCACGGCTTCGCACCCATATCTCTCTCGACGTCGGTCGGTCGTCTGCGAGAACATCTCTTCACGCGACCTACATTCAAGATTCCCCCCCAAACGAGGAACAATCAAACGCCGCTGGGAGACACGGCAATCGTAGTCCTCCCATCGAGAAGAGACGACGACGACGACCCACCCAGCCCCTACATCCAAATCGTGGGAACAAACTCTCGATCGCTCCAGAAATACCCAAACTACACCAATACACACACCGAATCAAATGTATCTAACATCGCGCACACCGCCACTAAGCCCCGGGGACACACGATAGAGGAATACCCATCGCACTATGCAGATTGGCTGCAGCCACAGCCGCCGCAACAACTTTAGCCAAAAGTTCAGGTTATATTACATCGGAGACATTGATCTGACCGTCCGATATCGATTTGTTAAACATGTCTCTTTGGGTTTTCAGCAAGATCCAGCCATGATACTCTCGCGGCCTGTCTCCTTCTTTGTCCGTCCGTCGATGGTGGTGGAAAATTTATTATCAGCAGCGCAGTTCTGTTAATTTGCGTTTCATTGAAGGCTCTGCTCTGCAGCTACAAAATCGATCAGTTCGAATGCATAAATTTGTAGCTAATCAACCCATAGGTGGTCAGATGTCAAAGCCGAATTAAAATATCCCCCTGGGGGCTGTGTGCACGGGGGCGGGCGAGCGCACAATCTCGCCAATCGATCGACATAGCCCCAGAGTGCAGTGCGCGGTGCCCATTGTGCAGGAATACAACTGGCACACACAGATCTGTAATAGGATTCCATGAATGCTACAAAAGGCTTAATTAATTGTGTGAAGTTGTACATTGGCCCCGGTATGTGATTCGAATTCGTAAACAGATGTTGGGTGCTGATTGGGTTGAACCTTGCTGCGCAGGAAGTGCTACACAGGCAGAGATTCTGCACCACAGCCATGACCATGAGAAAATCTCAACTTTTCCGGTGGTAGATACTTGTAGCAGTATGTACGAGTATTGACGATTTAATGGTATTTATATGGGACACGGCCTAGAACAATAGGCTCTGGCGGCCGTTTATCGAACCCATCGCATCTGCTGTGGTGTGTCGGTAGGCTCTTAATTAAATTTACGAAATCCCACCACTGACCATAGTACTCCAGATGGTGAATGAACTGCCGGACGGGCTTCATGGAGTGTGATTCTTTTATCTCAGCCAAGTATCTCGGGGTTTTTATGCGCGCACTTGCGGAAACGTATGGGCAATTGAAAGGCCACCACCACCACCATCACTACAGCGGCGGCGTTGGTGGCGCGTTATGATGCGCGCATTAGCGCATGCGATTTGTTGCCTTTGTTCACGTTGCATGTGGCATGCGTAAATCGCTGTACGTGCGCGCAATTGAATTTTAATGAAGATTCCACCTCCCGCCGGTGGCCGAATGGACAGACCCAGTCACTCTGCTTAGAGTAGTGGGTTGCGTTGCTCCGCCCTGCACTGTTGTTTTTCCTCGTCTTAAGGAGAAACATTTTCTCTCTGAGAAAAATCCGATTTAATTGTGCGCGCGGGAAACATCGATTCGTACCTATGCTGTAATAGCACCAGCAACAACATACTGGGAAAAAGGTGTTTTAAATGCGCGCCACAGATGCATGGTCATGTTGTGCTGCGCTATGGTTCGCGCACCGATAAATCGTGCTGAAGGTGAACTTTTCGCGTCGGGTCTTCTTAAAACCAAGATGCACTCGCTGCGCCGCCTCGCAAATATTCACATAATGGCTATTTGGTTAAGGAGATGGTATTGTTGTAGGTATGTATATTCAGGCCGCGGTGTATAATAGTTCTTCTTTAACGGATCTTGCACGCTCTGTATAGCAGCATAGACTATTTGTATGTGGCAGTGGGTTTAGTTTGCGGTGCATGGGATACAATTTGCGCCTTCTACTCTTTGGTGGTGTTTAGACCTTTTTTTGTTTTTCCTCTCTCGTAGTCTTCGTCTTTCACTCTCGTTCTTTTGTGGGTTTTATGAAGTTTTTTTTCCACCTCATTCCGTAGAAGTTCACTTGTGAGTTTTGCAGCAAGTAGGAGAAAATACAGCATCTTGATTTGGGCCATCGCATTTAAGCCATGCGACCTTAAGAGCAGTGAATCTTCGGAGAGCAGCAAAGCTTTATAATTCAAAATTGAATCTAGTCTATTCGATCAAGACCTAACTACAGAACTTAATAAACTTAAAAACTGTTTAGTGGCCGTATTAAGAGTTGTCTCTTTACCCATGTATCCAAGCCATTTAGGTACGTTTTCAAAATGTTCGAAGTCGTTTTCGAATGCGAATATCTCGAAAAAAATATGGCCTATGAATAGTATTGTTTCGTTCGAAATTTTGGGCTTCGAAATTCTCTAGAAACTGAAGCCGATTTTATCAAAATTTTCGAACATTGTAGGTGGGGTAACTTTCAAAATGTCCTGCCGTTTTTGAGTGTGAATATCGAAATAAAGTGCACGACTGGGTCTTACGTACTTGCACCTAAGTATAAGTAAAGAATGGTTTGAATGAAAATTCCAATTTCGCCTCGATTTGTGACTGCAATAATTTAGTTTCTTACGAAAAAGGTTTTTTTATTTTTTAAAAAAAAAGTTAGGATATTTTTATTTAATTTTAAAGTACAGACATGTGGAACACGATATCTGATAAATGTCCACCCCGGAATTTCTTGCGCATGGTCATCCTTTGGAGGAAATTTAGCATGAAGTTTGGGCACAATTGGGGCTCGATTTCGCGAATAAAAGCGCTGATACTATCTTTGAGCGCTTGAATCGATTGTAGATCATTGGCATAGACCTTATTTTTAACGCATCCCCAAAGAAAGAAGGCTAGCGGCATTAATTGCACGATCTAGGTGGCCAATTGATGTCCAAAACGCGAAATTAACCTTCCAGGAAATTTCTCGTGGAATAATACGGTTGTTTCACGGCATCATTCGAGTTTATTTCCTCAATTTCAGGCCAAAAATAAATCAGATAGCATTGCAACATTGACTGTGACGGTGGCACCGGCTTTATTATCGAAGAAATAAGGCCCCGATAATGCCGCGAGCCCAAAAACCATACCAAACTGTCACTCGTTGTGGATGGAGAGGTTGCTCGACAATCTTTCGGGTTTTCGGTGCCCCAGATGCCACGAAGCCTTGCAGATGGAAATAGGCCTCGTTACTCATGACGATTCCATTGAAAAAAATCAGCATCCTCTGCCTGCATTTCTAACACGGAAATGCGGTGCCTAGTTGCTGCAAACGTCTTTTAATGGACAAACCTGGGTTTCCAGCGACACTTTTAGTAACAACTGCAACATTTTCGATTAACATGGCTTTTCGTGCACGAGTTGGAGTCTTCATATCACTAAAATGTGCGGTTGGCTGAAAATTTATTGATCAGTTTCACAATAGTTGGGCGAGAAGCTGCTTCATACAAGTAGCGACTGAAAAAATTACGAATTTTACAATATGTCTCCGCGAAATTATCACATTTTCTATACGTTGCTCTATATATCGTTCCATTTTCTAGAACCGTATAATTTTTACTTGACAGCTGTCAAGAAATGACAGCTTTATGTTTGAAAAATCAAAAAAATCGCGAAATTTAAAGTTAAAGCTCTTAATGGAAGACTCTATGGAAAAAAGCGTTGAAGAGATAAAGGCAATAGGGGCAAGCAAGGGTATGAGCATTTGTTTTTGCGCGCTTAAAACCAACCCCTGTTTTGATGACGAAAATTGGTAAAAAATGCATGATAATACCACAGGCATTTTTTATAGGAAATTTAATACGCAATATTTGCGTTTCTTACAGTTTTATTGTAACATTAAGCTTTCGGAAGAGAACTGATGCCTACTAGGGATAAATTTTTACCTCAAAAACGATGAAGCATCCATTCATGATAGGTGGGACATTTTCGTATTCTTACGAACTTGGCAATGCCCTCGAATGACAACATATTTCGAGTGTCAACAGATGAAGTTGGAAGGTAGAAACTGTGCCTTGATCTTTTTCGATTTTTGAAATTTTATCAGCGCGAGAGTGGCAATACTTTAATTTTAAAATTTTGAATCGATGTGTCCTATGTTTTTTATATATTTCTAGAGTCATACGATTATTTAGAATAAAGCTAGAAGATGAGTAGATATTCCAAATTAAAATTTATAAAAGCTGGCGTACCGCAAGGTAGTGTATTAAGACCCATCTTGTTCCTTTCATTCACCAACTACCTACCACAAAATGACGAAATTACTGTTGCCATATTTGCAAACGACACTACAATACTTGCTGATGGTAAAACCGTGAAGGAAGTAACCAAAATACTGCAAAGAATAGTAAATTATATATCGGAATGGACTACATGGCAAATAAAATTAAATGAGCTGAAGTCAGTCCATGTAAACTTTACAAATAAAAATGTACAACATATATCTGTGTACATAAATAACAATGCACTTCTTTACTCCAACTCAGTTAAGTACTTACTCGTAGGTATGACTCGCGAAATTGCGCTGGAAAGATCATGTCAAGAAAAAACATGATCAATTAAAAATACGCTGTCTCTCAATATGCAATAAATAACTGCTCTACAACTAAGTACTAAATCCAATATGGACATCTCCGATTTTGGGGGTGCACAAGTAAGACAAACCTACAAAGTAAACAATGCTTTCAGAACAAAGTATTACGTAATATTGTTAATGCGCAATGGTTCATACGTAACGCTGATCTACATAGAGATCTAAAAGTTGAAATGGTAGAGGACGAGGTCAGGAAGGTCGCAAGAAGACCTAAAGTTAGACTTTGCAACCACACCAATTTAGCTGAGTTACTTAATAATTATAATTTAGTTAGAAGATTGAGAACGGTAAAACCCTTTGAACTAAAGGGTGCTTTTTTTAGAGGTATAGAACTTAAAAATGAAATGAAATACATAAAAATCTTGGTACCACTTTTAAAGAAATATGGATCAATGATTCCACCAGCCCATAAAGCACACCAACCAGCGACTTTTTGTGGATGTCATTGCGTCTCAATAATAGCTTGTTTTTTTTTTTATAATTTGCACGTGTGAAAGGGGTTATGAAAAACCTTTATACTAATTTTAGGACACGGGCGTTTCGAGGAGAGGAGAAGAGACAGAGAGAAAGACAGATTGGTGTAGTTGGTTTGAAACTCAGCTGGTATTAAGCTTCAGTGAACTCCAAGGGTGGCTGTCCAGATAACTGGGGAGCTTGTTTGTTTTCGCTTTTGTTGTTGCTCATGATTCACAGTATTTTTTTCCGCCCTCCTAATGTCATCATCACGATCAAGTTGCATTTTAGCCATATGACCGCCCTACTGCCAGTGTTATGCCTTCGCAGTAGAGTTGACATAAGCTTTCGCAATTGATCGACTTTTTATTTATTTCATGCGAAATAAATAGATGATTATTGACATCAGGATTCGAACCGTGAACCTGTAGCGTGCCTCCAATTGCTGTGCACGATGTCGAATCGACTCATTCGGATCCTCCTCAATACTACGCTTCTTCGGTGCGCATTGTACGACGTCTCTGCGGATGCGTATTGTCAATTAGAGTGTGCGTTCTGTGAAAACAATTCATCGTTATTCGAATTTCTTGCGCGGGCGGACGATTATGTCGACCGTAAAATGGACGTAGCGCACCATAAGTTTCGCTAACTGTACCACGATTCGAAAAAATTGCAATCGTTGTCCTGGCGTAAGTCTATTCATGGTGAAGTGACAAACCAAACTGGGTACAAATGAACTGTCAGCTGTCAAATTGGCTGTCGCTGGAAAAAGTATTGCCAATTTGAAAAACAAACCCCTAAAAAAGGATACAATACAACATGATCACAAGAATGGAGTGATTAAACATACCTACATAGGTAACTGAAAAAAGGCAGTTCCATAATATACATACTCCCAAGTGATAGAAATAAATTGCTGATTAGTTTGACGACTTTTTGATGGATTAAAGCTCGCATGCGATGTCTGCGCCGATTTTCACCCAAAATTTCTAGTGCTTTCCACATATTTCGTCTATTTTTGTATCTTTTCGTAACGGTTTATGCATCCATGTTTACCAAAATGTTGCACAGTTTTGTTACAACATTTTAAGTTCAAAAATGTTCAATAAACATTTCCCAATTGAATTCTTTCTACTTTTAGCTGGGTTAAGCTGAAGATTTTTTTTTTTTCAGCAATTTTCAAGACTTTCCCAGTAAATTCTAAGTTCTAAGGGCTGGTAGGTTTCGTCAGAGGGTTATTTTATTTGGACCTCATAACGATTTTTAGAAAAAAGTGTGTTTTATGAGTTGAATCACATTAGACGCTTAACTCTCAAATGGGTTTCTACATTACAAATTGTAACAGACTGTTATATGTTACTGTTGTTTTATGTTATGTCACAAAAGTTCACCTTCATAGCAAATTGAAATTATTTGCGATCTGTTCATGTAAAGGATGCAAAAATCGCAGCCATATCTAGGCAACACCGTAACAGTTAAATAATGTCTCGTTATTATCCCATAAAACATACTTAATTGGATTTCTACAAGAAATATCACTAGCCGTTCGCAATTTATTTCCAATCCCTGAAAGAGCTTGTAGATCTGTGAGTTATAATAAATTTCATCACAACCAACATTTATTTCTAAGCCATAAACTGTTTTATGATAAATTCATCGTGTTAACAAATTTATAGCATAATAGCTTCCTAATGCATTACAAATTGATAACCCCACCTTCTTCGTCTGGATGTATGCACTTAGAAGTCGAACACTAAAATTGTATATTAATTTTTTATAACTCATAAATTTAAAGCTGATTAAACTCATAATAACCAACACTCTTCTTGGGAATTTTAATTATTTTAATAAGAGCATTCCGAAGTCATCGAAGTTATTACGTCCGAAAGTAAGAGGTGACCAACTGTACATTCTCACGTTGCTCTCCGCTACACTGGGCTGGATTAGGATATTATACGACCCGTGCCAGCATGACTGAGTATCCAATCAAAATGCTCAGTCGCAACCAGACTATACGGATTAAGCTATATCTATTTGTGTACAACACTATGCAGATGTACTTCTTACAAACACAAAAAATTTTAGAGCCCGAAACTGAAAAAAAAATTGATGCGTCGAGCTCTTACGCATTGGAAGAGAATGTTCTTTCCAAAAACTTGGTATGTCATCTCACATATAAAATAAACTCTAAACTAAGAACAGTATACAAATTTCATCAAAATCAGCTAAGTCATTTCTGAGATATAATAAATTTTTACGCGCCAATTTGTGGCATGTATTCAAACAAACTTAAACACCAAATTTGGTTGAAATCACCGGAGCCGTTTTCGAGAAAATAAGCGTTACACCCGAAGAATAATACGCGAAATACCGTTATAGGCTCTTATTCCATAAATCTGGAATGCCATTCTATAGCATGCATCTAAACTGGCTAAAATACTAAATTTGGTCGAAATCGTAAAAGCCGTTTTTAAGAAAATATGCGTTACACTCAAAGCGTTACACCTTTTGCGTTACATCCAAGCAAATCTACTCTAACGCGGCTAAAGAAGTTCAAAAGTTTGCCTGGCACTCGTGAAGAGTTGGCAGCAAAAACTTAAATCCCTCTTTTAAGTCTAATACGGACATCTCCGCGATGACTAGTCGTAAGTTCTCTAGGTTACATCATGTAGTACCTTGTAAGTAGAACTATAGCGACAGTTGCACGATATTATGACATCTATAGTATTTTCGAAACAAATTGAGCTGCCGATACGAAACTAAATCTTAACAAGAAGAGTGAAGGTTGTATAGTTCACCACGGAATCTGCATGGCCATGTCTAGGTAACGTAAGGAACGATATGTATTATAGGTCTATCCGAATTGATCTGAGAGTCTTCGTCTAGAAGAGCGAAGAGTCCTGTACGATACGTTATTAGCTTTGTAAGCAAAATTTACTGATAAAGCTGTTATAATTTTCATTGTCCTCTAGAATCTAGAATCGATGCTGCAAGCCCGATTAAGAGAAACAAACAAAATAGTAGATTATATGCGTTCTAACATCAGACGCAATTTCGGCCTTTTAAACGGCCCTCTCTTTTAACAGTAAAGTTAAGATGTACACTCAACAGACAGTTTTTGGAAATGAAGAAGAATCCCTCAGTTTAGCTAACCATCTGGGCGCTCACACTATATCCATTCCATTTGCTGATTTTGCCTAAAACTAATCTTTTTCCCATACCCAACGGAGTACCATGGTTTGTCTGAATAGTAAAGTTGTTGTTCCCATGGGATAGATCGTCGCGCGATTCACGAACTCTGTGGCGGTGCCCTGCCAGCACACCATCACTGGGTGGGTATACACCCTACCCGTCGTCTAAACAAATAATGCAAATAGACGCGCAAATAAACCTGGAAACACAGCACAAGCATAAGAACTACAGCGCAGCACGACGATGACTGTAACAACGACGACGACGACGACGACGAAAGTCAAGATTATGGTTATGTGCGCGATGAAGGTGATCGTGTACTCGATTGGTTATTACCGGTTCGCGTAAAACTCTGCTCAACTGGAAGAAGGAACTCCAGAGAAGCGCGTTCGTGATGCTGGTTCCCCGCACCACCACCTCCTGGTATGATGATGACCAATGTTCTCACAATGTTCAACATGATATCTGAGTAGCGTCATGCGTTGCAGTAACAGGATGCGCGCGCGATGCCCTACATGCAATTAAGCCTTATATCACCCACTTTACGAGCAAGCAATCGCGTAATGCCTAAAGTGACACCTTTCTAATCGGACTCGATTCACCGACCGGTCACCGGTAACCACCACCACAACTACCGTGGGAAAATCAAATTTTCCCAATAAGTAATAACTACTCGTACATAAGGCTACATGATGGCCAGAAACTGAATGCAGACAAACTCCATTCGAAAGCGATCGACAGTGGTAGTGGCGGTGGCGGTGGCGGTGGCGGCTTCGTCTGCGCGCAACCGCAAACCAATTATTTTTTATCGATCCGCTTGCAGAGTACCGAACAGTAGGCAAATGATATTTACTTTTCTGCATCATTACGCGCGGCCCACAAGTTGAATGTAATCATCTCACCGATCACGTACTGGATACACTTTATCAGGACGACTAGTCCCCCTCGTCTTTTATTATCGTCAGCGGATCACTCCGGTACCGTTTTTCGCAGAAATGACAAGTTCACCCACAATCATAATTATTCGATTGAATTCTGCGAGCGAAAAATTTAGTGACATCGATATACCCCAGCAGATATTATAACGACAGCTGAAACAGCGGGACATAGGCTGATCCTCGGTCCTCACGCAAATACACTCAAATGTGTTTATATCATAACAAACATTCGATTTATTGACACATTTATTACGTTTGCAATTTTAATGCGGCTTGTGTGTGCACACACAGCATCCAGTTGTCCATCTGTCTATTGGACCGACTGTCCTGCTCCTCCTGCTGCTCCACCGATCCGAATGGCCGATCTCTGATCATTTAGAGTCATGGCAATTATTCAGTGGAGTGGACTGGGAGAGCAGAACAGTGTATCCGTTCCTTTGGCTTGAAAGTGGTCTAGGTCTTAGCACTAGTTTGGGGCGCGCACAAGTTAAACGGTACAACCCGCCGAGATACAGGTCTTTATGACGTCCACCACAGCCTGGTCGCGGACTTAACCTTTGCAGATGATGTTTGTTCTGTGCATCTCTGAGGCTAATGAGCCTTGTAAATTTTACAAGCACTGTGTATTTGCAATTAGCGGTCGGTCGGTCGACTACAACGACAATGACGACGGGAAAACTCTAAAAATGTTCCCGGCAAGTGTTGCCCCAGGGACGAGTTCCTTTGCATCATTAGCAAATTCAGGTGTACGCGGTGATTTGTACACAGCGACTGCTGTGGTGCGTGAACGAATGCGATTGGGGCATGGCTAAGTAAATTTGCTGCCCGATGGAGCAGGGGACAAAGTGCTATGGAAATACTGTTGCATTCCATTAGTCATGGGTGTACTGGCTCTCTTGGGAGGCTTTGAAAAAAGTAGGGGTTTTGCAGAGGGAAATGCTATGATTTCCGGAAGCACAAATATGGACGTTAATTTGATCGTTTCACTGAGAACGGGATTGTGGCTGAAATGAATTTTTTGTCTGTTAATCTTTCATTTTGCAATTTTTGTCGGAGCTGAGGATACATAATAAATTTTAGTTCTCTATCGGAACAAATTTTGCAGACAGCCTCTGACCGAATTTCAGAATCAAAAATTTCTTAATAATTCGTTTAGTATGACGCAGCGTTTTCGAGATATTCGCTCTCAGAAACAATTTCCATCAACTTCCAGCATTAGTTGGATATTTTGCAACATTTTGACATACTCCAGACCATTTATGACCTGTATCCCCTTGTGAGAGACTCTTCTACTACGCCTACGCGCCAACGGGTACGGTTTCTGGCAACAATATGTCTCAGCTCTCCTCAACTTTTCCCCAACTGCCGTACCTCCTTCTCGACTATTCTGCGCCATGTTCTCCTCAGACTGCCATCCTGGGTTAAAGGGTTGAATTGCATAGCATGGTTAGCTATGGAACTGTCACCTTTTCGGAACGTGTGACCAATCCACTGCCACTTCCGTCGCTTGTTCAGAGGTTTTTAGATATGACTTTGTGTTGCCGCCTCCCATCATACAACCGAACCATAGGTTATAATGGCTGTGTACAACCAGTGTACGATGTGTGGTTACAGGCACCCATTTCTTTTCAAAGACTTTCCTGCATGCGTAAAATACATTGATACCTTTTTTCGCAAATCTAATTTGGAGTCGAATCCAAGTACTTGGTCTCAGTGAAGAGGTTTAGTCGAGTGCCTTTCAGCTTTAGGGGATTCCATTTCGTCTTCTCTTGTTAACACAGTTTCCATCATCTTGCGCATTGTGGATATGTATTTACCTGTAACTAGTACAACTATGTCATCTGCGTAGACTTAAGAATTTTGTCGAGCGAGGTGTTCCATAAAAGAGGTCAGAACACCTCCTTGTGGTGTTCCTCGCTTAACTGATTTTTTAACAGCACAGTTCCTTAAACTATTATACCTACCTATCTATTCTGCACAATGTTAACAAAATGCGTTGCTGTCAACACCAGGTAAAGAAAACAACTGCTTTGTAGATGAGTGCTAAAAATAGTTAAAAATAAAAATTAACACCTCTATTTTAAAACCTCAATCAAACGTGATTTAACTTTGATGTGGCTCTAGCTAATTGATTAACCTCTGGTCGCCGATTTTGACGTTTGCGAGAAGGCGAGAGAGAAATTAAAGGGTCCCATGAGAAAATGTAAAAAAGATTGATAGAGCAGCTACTCGTACATGCTAAGGCTCTCTAGTCTCTCTTCTCTAAATATATAAACGCGAAGGATGTTTTTTGCTTAATCA
Organism: Pocota personata; assembly: GCA_963082735.1. Taxonomy (NCBI): domain Eukaryota; kingdom Metazoa; phylum Arthropoda; class Insecta; order Diptera; family Syrphidae; genus Pocota; species Pocota personata. Next base: position 1,952,732 of record OY720432.1, on the reverse strand, counting down.
CGCCTTAACGGCTAAACGGGTTTAGATGAAATTTTTGTGAATAGATAGTCCATGTCCTCGATTAGCATATAGGCTAATTATCGATCCCGAAAAAGTGCATAATTCCTTAGGGATGAACCATTATAGTCCAGTTATTATTTTGAATCATTCAAAAGTGTCGAAAGAGAGACAATATAAAAAAATACTTTGGCTAGTGAATTTAAAACTGTACTAGAAAACACGCCCAACAAACATTGTAAGGTTGTGGATCCATCCTGACCATGTGCCGCGCGGCCAACATAACACCAATGAAATAGCACTACTGCTCGGGACATCGCCTTGAAGGCGCACAGGTTCTATGATGCTCTCCAGTACCCAATGATTTTTAGGAAAGGATATGAAGGGTATCATTTTGACATCCCACAAAATAATCCTGTAGTCTGGTTCCAAAAAAAAAGTTATCGTGTATTCTCATCATGATGCGCAGTGGTGATCTTAATCTACTGCTGCTGTAGATAACTACTTCACCAATTCTTAGTAGATATGTACATATGTCAAGGTGGAAAGCGAGCGCATGTGATATATATCATTAAATCAGAACAAGCTGCAAGCACAAGACTACATACACTTACAAGATGCAGTAAGAAACGATGGTATCCTTGACGTTAATCCAAACAATTTAAGGCAAATTGTAATTCCTTCATCATCATTTGAAGCAAGCCCACGTTACCTCCACGAGTACATGTAGGATGCATTCGCTTACGTCCTTAACTACGGACGACCCCATCTTTTTGAAACGTTTATTTGCAACCTGCCTGACTGCAATTGCGGTAGAGCTTATGCCTGACTAAAAGCTTCAAAGTCTTCAACTCCTCACAAAAGGTAACACTTTTGGTGAAACACAATGCTTTATGTGCTCCATAGAGTGGCAAAAGCGATGATCGCCTCATGTACATTTATTAGTCTGGCTGATTGATTAGACATTCTGACGAATGAGAGTGGGTATCCTTTGTACAAACGCAGAGCACCAGAGGATGGAGGCGTACTACCACCGATAGGAGCCGGTGCCAACCGTGGTCGACAACAGTTAGGTTGTGCCTTAGTCAAAATGTGGAATTATGTAGCTCCGTGCAGGCAATTAAATACATATCCAAATACATAAATGAAGGTTCTCATGGTAAGGGATCAGGAAGGTGACGTCCCAGAGACGAAATGCAAACTTTTAGGGCGGGCCACTATGTAAGCGTTACGTTAGTAACTTTGAATACTATTGTATGTGCATGTTGTTCAACCATGTGCTGGGGCCAACCAGCTTCCATGAACTCAAAACAATCGATCGGCAAGAGCAGGCTACGTACTCAGAAGCGAGTCAGAAGTTGTGGTTAATGGAAAACGATAATCATTGGGATGCTACGAAGGAGGAAGCCATATTGTATACATTAAGAGAACTGTTTGCTATTCTAATTAGCACTTGCGGACTGTCCAACGCTTTCCAGTTGTGGGAAGATATCTCGCACAGGTACCAAGGTCAATTGAGGACAAAACAATTTCAATAGTCGGAAAAAATTTGCCGATTTTGGTGTGCCTAACCTCAGCGCAGGGAAGAATTGTCCACTGCTGTTATAAAAGAGCTGAACTATGACATCACAACTTTATAACTCTACGTTAATGAAATGACGACAGAACATATTGCTTGACGCACCAGGCGGTACAGGGAAAACATTTTTACTTAAATCACTTTTATCAAAGCTTCACAAAAATGGGAAGACAGCATTAGCGGTAGCTTCTCCGGGCATTGCTGCAACGTTGTTGAGCGGTGGATGAACTGCGCATTCGGTTTTAAAATTATCTTAATTTTGCGAGTGAAGAGACCACTACAGTAGTGTAAATTAATTTTATGGGACCAGTGTACTATGTCACATAAACACGCAGTCGAAGCACTAAACCGCAGCACTTGCAAGATATTCGCGAGAACCGTGCATGGGTGATGTGGTCGTTTTACTAGCAGGAGATTTCAGGGAAAGTCTACCTGTTATTGAAAGAGGAACTCCAGCGAATGAAATTAACGCGTGTCTCAAAGCGTTGCCAACATGCGTATCCAGCTTTATAATGGCCTAGAGTCAGGAGCCTATGACAGTAGGCTACTACAAATTGAAGAGGATTGCATGAACAATGGTTTGTGCAATGTCGTAAGAGGGGATACCAGAATCGATTTGAATGTAGGAACCTGCACGATAATTGACCACATACTGGGCAATCTAAAGGAGCATAAATCATTTTCGTCTATATTTGAGAAAATTATATCCGATCATTATAGCTCTGTTTACGGAGTCTATGATGTGTACCCCAATGAAAATGAAAGTGACCCGCCTTTGTGCTCAGTCATAAATACTAGTCAAGTAAACCAGCTGATAGGAGCCACAGATTAGATCCCAGTACTGGATAAAAGCTGATAAAATGACCGAATTTTACGAAAAGCCAACAACCGTCCACAAAGCGAGACCTCAGAGAAAAAATGCCGCATTACCAGGGACATCATAAGGAGCTGTACAGAAAAAGATATTCTGTATCATAGATGGAGAAACAACCGAAGCAATTCAACATACGAAACCGAGTACAAGATATTCCCTAACTGGATCAACAAGCAAATATTGAGGAGTAAAAATCTATACTATAAAGACAAATTTTAATTTGAAACGTGGGCGTTAATTAACAAAGTGTTAGGACGTAGAAAACCATCGCTGGATTCAGCGAGCTGCATTAGCAGATGAATTTGGTGACCTATTTTTGCGACAAGCAGCTTCTAATTAAACAGCTGCCTTGCGAAAAAAACATCATGTCTTAGTTCTGTTCCTAGATTTCAGCAATGCATTCGACACCCTCGACCATAACAATTTAATCGACGTCTTGGAAACAGCAATGACTAGAGGAACTCTAGCTATCTCAGAGCGAGGATCTTCCGTGTAAAAATAAAATATTGCTGCAGTACTTAATACAAGGTGCAACATGGAGTTCCACCAGGGTCAAAACTGGGACCCCTATTGCTCCTCCTTTGCATATGCAGACGACATGATCATAGTTCTTTGTCACAATAATGTAGAAGAAGCGACAAGGATGATACAGACGGTGCCACGATAATGGGCTGGTGGTGATCAATGTACCGAGCACAAAAATTATGCACATTCGAAGACCACGGTACCCAGTGACAGAAATTAGGCTTATGGCCTATAATTGTACCAATGAAACCAAAACCACTGCTGATGCCGTAGAGGTAGTGGCTACATAAAAGTATCGGGGGTATTACCATCGATAGCCACATTCTTTGGGAATAAAACATCAATAACCTACGGAAAAAGCTGAAAGGGTCCCTGTTTGCATTGGCTTGTATACAAATATTGATACAAATCAACAACTTGCGTCTAAAAGCAAGTATACCACGCTCTTATTGAGTCAAGGCTCAGATATGGCATCCTAGCTTAGGGAGATGCTGCAGAAACGCACATCAACAACCTGCAGAACATCCAAAACAGGGCAATCAAACTGTTTTTGAGAAGAAACATAGCAGGAAACAGCGTAAAAATACTGAACGTAAGGCGGACACCAATCGGCCACAAGCGGACGGGATGTACCAACTTCTATATTAGAACGAGGTAATTGATGTACCTATATACGGTGCCAAACATCCTAAATGATATTCCTCAAACCTTAAGAAATGTATCGCAAACCAATAATTATTCATTATTTCAAAATTCGCACTGTGTTGCCGAACACAGCATTCACTTTGGAAATAGGTTTTCAATATTTCCCAACGCTGTTCAACCATAAATCAATTTATTTCGTACCGCAGAGATACGAGTATGATACTGTGTTTCTATCAATTTTTTGAGCGCAAAAGAGCTGTCAGTGTTAAAATAACATTTAAAAAGAAACCAACAAATGACCTCAACCACCATTCACGCTCTCTTTCATCCATCCAAAGAAATGCTATGTCATTGATGACCTCAGATTTGTTTCAAAAAGAAATGCATTCCCTTGACAAAGTTTATTCAAGAATTCTATTAAATTGGCCTTCCTAAGACAGCTGATGTATTAATCACTTTCAGATTAACCACGTGGGAAGCTTCTTTGGTATGTTCATCACCAAAGGTCGGCAACGTTCCGTGATTTTATTTTTCATTCCAATTATACTAATATCCGCAATAAATTTTAAACGTATCCTATTTGATATAGGAACGAATATGTTAATCTTAAGTGCTTTACTGTTTTACCACCATCGACTGTCAGCAATATACTGAAAGTAAGTCGTCTACATGTACGTATGCAAAAGAGCTCATAAAATAGTTTGATTCAAAGTAAACTTCATGCTGAGACATGGTCTCAGTATGTTCACTTAAGAGCAAAAGTTTGTAGGGGGATGTAATTAAAACACGTTCTCCTTCTAATGATAGCACCAAGCTAAAACTAAAAAGTGCCTTTAAAAAGCCTTACTATGAGATTTTTACATTAACTACAAATTTCTGTCACATTACAATGACTCAGCTTGAGAAATATTTAGCGAATCAATCCGAATTGTGTTAAGTGTTAGCTTAGTTGTTTATTAGTTAATTCTTTAGCTCCAATGAATTAATCAAACATTTTGGATTTTGGCTCTTATAGTTAATTTAGGTGGCGCTCAGAGGCGTAACAAATTGGCATTTCTATCAACTGTCGGATACTCTTAGTCTTTGGGATAAAAACAAGTACAATCGATGGAATGGAAATTCGGATTTGCCGTGATAATTACTACCACAATCTTATGATAAAATTCCGAGGAAACTTGAAACAATAGTGGAAAGTGATAAACAGCATCATTAATCGTAGCGCTAAAGATCAGCATGTATCTAGAGCTATAAGATTTGAAATCGATATAAAACACACACAAGTTGAGCAAATGAGCCAAAGTTATTCTTATTCGACATTAATGACGAAAAATGATTTTGGGAATATGGCCAACACGGGAGCGTCTCAGGAACTGCATCCTGGAGCTCCAATTTCCGAACACTTTTCGAGCATTTGAGGCCCTATCCCACGTGATCCCGATGTTGACTTTCAAGGCCCGAATCATTGTTGCCTTGTCCGCAAAGATCAACGATATCAAATACCCCCAACAGAAAATAGTCCAGCGGTGTCAAATCACACAATCTTGGAGGCCAGGCCACAGGTCCATTTCTGGAGATAATGTTGTCATCGAAATTTAAATAACTCGATTGTTTCGCCGGCAGTGTTGCATGTGACACCATCATGTTGAAACCATATGTCAACCGGACCATATTCATACACCTGTTACGCATTTTTGGAAACAAAAAATCGTTGATCATGGCTCTGTACCGGGCGTCATTGACGGTGACAGCCCATAAACCACACCAAACAGTTCATTTTTTAAGATGAATCGGTAGCTGATAGATCACTTTTGAATTTTCCTCGCTCCAAGTCTGACAATTTTGCTTAATAACAAAAGCTCTGAGACATAAGTGAGCCTCTTCATGGATCGACATCCAACTGTTCAAGTCCCCAATCACTGAATTCACGGTGCAAACGATATTCGTTCGCCTCTCAGTTCTTGCACCAATTGAATATTGTAAGCGTGTAAACCAAGATCCTTGCGCAAAATCTTTCACAAAGTCGATGGACACAGGCCAAGTTCTTGGGCACGATGACGAATTCAAGACTCAACGGGCGTCGATATTTTCATCTGTGCACACACTGTGGATTCTTGTTGGTGGCCTGGAGTTCAAAAGAGTAAATGTAGTGCGAAATTTTTCAATTGTTTTTCGAATAGCCGACTCAGTTGGTCGATTATATAGATTATGTTGCATATGTTGTAAAATTGACATAGCGCTCTGTAAACATTTTTTACTGAACACTGATTTTTGAAATAAATTTCCACAATTTGTAAACGCTGCTCGGACGTAAGTCTTTCCATGATGATTTGCCAAACAGTACTGAATAGAAAGATGGTGTCAGAAGTCAGATTAACTATCAGCTGTCTGAGTGTTGCCATATTGAAAAAAAACCTTCTAAAAAAATACTCTTTATAACACTTAGTAGCGAACGAGTTCAATGATCACTTTGTCTCAAGTGGGCAAAAGCACCTTCCAGGAGGTTCCAATGTACATTGCAACTGTCTTACTAGTACAGCCGATAGCGATTTGTAGCTTCTTTTTTGCACTAATTACTGAGCTTGGAAATTATTAATTTCTTGAATAATTCAAATTCTTGTGCAAGTGATAATGTTAGTAACCTATATATTGCCCTATGCATTGGTTGACATTTTAACACATCTCTTTGCGTTGGGTAGGCAGCCGGTAGCCATGAAAAAGTCAAAAATGAAAAGTAAACGATATGCTAGGGCATATACCCCCATACGAACTCAATACGAATTGCAACCTGGAACGTACGTTCACTGACTGTACGCAGCGCTGAACTGGCGAAAGTTTTAAAAAATCGCCGTATACATATAATCTGTCTTCAAGAGACAAAATGAACTGATGTAAAGGTAGGACAAATTGGTTGAGGATATAAACTCTATTACTATGGCGAAGATGCAAGAAGAAACGGTGTAGCGATAGCTCTAGGCAAGGCAGTTCAAGAAAGGCTGGTCTCAGTACAGCGAGTCTCAGACCGAATAATGTATGTAAAATCTTTAGTGTAGTATACAGTACTTGGCATGGTGGTCATGGCATCGCCGAAATTAATTCCGAAGTCGAAAATATTTTGGAATTCGCAGCATTCCACAACGTAGCAATAGCCAATATTTTTTTTCACTGAACGGACAGAACATCTTCTAACATATAAAAGTGGCGGCAACTGTTCTCAAAAAAAATGTAAGGTGATACCCTGCGAATCACTCACGACCCAACACCAACTCTTGGTAGCAGATATAAAAATAAAGGAGCACCTTATCAGTACCTAAAGAGAAAATTGAGAAATCCGCTGGAACTGGATTTGTGTCAAAAATTCGAGATTATCTGTCGGACGATCTGCGTTCTGAGACGAAGGATGTAAATCAAATGTGGACAAGCTTTCAAAACTTCTGTATTGAACACGCAGGAATTCATCTAGGGGTTTCGAAAGGATCACTAAATAACAAGAAGGAATCCTGGTGGTGGACTGATGAACTACGTAAAGGATCTTTAAAGGAAAAGAACGAAGCTTTTAAAAAAATGGCAAATATCGCAGGCAAGCGAAGATACATAACTCTACAAAACTGCGATATAAATATATGGAATGGTATAACTTTAACTTCCGATAAAGATATTAAAATGCATGTGGTAGGCGGAGTACTACCATCAACCAATCAACGAGGAAGGCACGCCAAGAAAAGAGCAAACACCATCCATCGAGGAAAAAGAGATCGAATCAGCGATAAAAATGATGAAAAACAAAAAGGCTAACGGGCTAGACCAAATTGTGGCCGAAGTTTGGAGGTTGGCTGGACCTGCAGGAATACGCTGGCTAGGTAAATTTTGTTCAGCTGTTAACAAGACCAACATACCTGGTGCGTTGAGGAATAGCTACCTACAATCAGCTCAACGCCAACTAGATTCCTCCCCGTGCTAAGCAACGTACACCCGGAATATGGATAAAATAACCTGCCAATTCACAACAATATCGAGATAAGCGTACTATCTCGACTAAAGTCCCGGTAACCTCTCTTAAAACTGGCGCAAAACTTTAGGGATATCAACTTTAATACAACGGAGCACTAGAAGAGCGAGTGGTTAACGATACACGCATAGATGACCCGACTTACATGCCTGCTGACCACGACCTACATGGGAAAAGATGGGTTAGTGCTGCAACTCTTTATAAATGCAGAGTGGCGGAAACACCATTCTGCGATTGGGGAAATATAGCCCAGAACTTTAAACACGCGACTACCGAATATGCCCTTAGAACGTATCAACTGATTTCGTCAGTGTATCTCAAACTGCTATCGATTGGCTACAAAATTTTAACATTCAATTTTAGAATCATTTAATTTAGCAATATTTAGGCTATTTCTATCCCCTAACATGTGGGGGTCTGGGAGCAATTAAGTACTACATGTCAACTAATAGATCTGTGCAGGCACTCTCTTTGCATAGTGGCCGCGACATCATACTTCAAAAATAAACTGTTTTAGGCAAAAGTGCATCCCCTATACTCGTACTGATTTCTAGAATGACTGTAACTAAGCTTCTATCCCCTAGCATGCTAGGTTCGGTTAGGTTAGGGTGGTTATCTGTACCCGTGTACAAATACACTTAGAGCAAATGAGGGCCGAATTCATTAGACCTATTTTTTATTTAGTTCAGGTCTCTGGTGACTTGACACGTCGTGGCATACTTTATTCTATGATTGACTTTGCTGGTAGAATCCAGCTTGAGTAAAGATAATGTAGTGAGATGCATACCAAAGTGTTGCCTTTCCGGAAGAATTCTGTTGAATGGTGAAAGTTGAATTGCTCCGTCATCTCCGTGAGAGTCGAACCGTAATCTTGAATGGCCGTTGAAGTAAGAAAACACGATACCGTGAAAATCGTTGACAGATATTACATTACATGTAAGTAATTCGCTTAAAATGCGAGTCATTGATCTGGGAAGCAGAAGGAATGCTCAAATTGACCTTCCGGAGAAGACACCTCCATCTACACCACTTCAAGTTTTGGAATCGTCTGTATAGAGGTGAACTGAATTGAATTTCGATATGTTCTGCGGAAAATGCTTATTTCATACTCCTAATCGTCTAGGAATAGATTCCATAAGCACGCCAGTTGGGGATTCAATCATCGATTACCAATGAGTCTAGTAGTTCGTTTGATTTGTGATGACTTAGCCGTTCTAGGACAAGTGGATGTTTTATTATTCACACGGATTTATACCTTTTGCCAGCCAAACGAATTTCATTGAAATCAGCTAAGAATTCAGATACAAGCTCCTGTGGTCGGATTTAGATGAAAATTACGCTGTTCTTTGACTTCCTTTGAGGAGTTAAGACATAGAACGTTTACTGTCAGTGTATCCATTGTATCTTATGTTCAAAAGTAATTAAGCGAAAAACTTTCATAATTCACTGCGGATGGCACAATCCCTTTGCGCATGCTGTACAATTGAAAAGTAAGTTCCATTTGATGAGTGGTTAATAGGGTTCATGCATCACGAGACATTCGTGTTGTTCATACGGCAAGCCGCCAAATGCTAAATTACCACATGGGCGCTCACATTAAAACACAGCGCCACAACGACAACACACTGAGTGTCGCGTTTGTGTAGAAAGTGAGATGTCGTCGCGGCGGGTGAATTGCGTGTGAAGAAACACTGTGGCGTGCCTTGCACGAAAGATGCCCTAGGGACATCACCACACCACGAATGCGCGCAATTCGCCTCCTCCACGCGTTTCAATTATTGATTTGCCAAATTGTGTGCGAATTTGTCGATTGGCATCTGCTGGAAGAGAGACTGATCAGACCGAGTGCAGCAACAGTGTTGCGTTAGGCAGAAAAAAGTTAAAAAGTTTAATAGACTTGCAAAAAAAAAAAAAAACATAGCTGAGGTTCCGTGTTTTTTTCTCCAGCTTTTTGCTGCTATTCATGTTCAAGTGGAGAAGTGTGACGCTCTGGCTGGAGCCTTTCTCTTTTGCTTTTAGACTTGGCTTGTGTTTCTATCTGGTGTTTTAAGCGATTGCACCCGCGCAATAACAATGCGCCATAACTGTAGGTAGGCTCACCATGTGGAGCCACTTTGGCTCCATCTGTTATGTGGCTGGGCTGCTGCCACCGCTGCTCGCTGCTGCTTGGGAGATCTACTTGAGATCAATAAAAATTCATAAGAGTTTGTGCAAACTGGAGCGCGGCAAAGTCGTTCTTTTTTTTTTTTGGATTGTTTTTGGGCCGTTGTTAACGCTCCCCCTATGTGGGCATTGAACATAGTCCGAGGTTAAACTATTTATATTGTCCAGTGCTTCCTCTAAAACAGCATACTATACACAGATTGATTTTTGTAGCACACAGCTGCTGTGCTGTGCCATGGCTCCGGACGTTGTTGCCATGGCTTCTGACTTCTCCTTAATTATGGCCGAACAAACAATCTACCATATTTGTGGTGTGTGGCTCTGATTTTGTTTGTTGCTTGCTTCTGCATGCATGTAAGAGAGTTGTTGTGTGTCGGAGGTACCCACCACCGCTTGAGCGTACTTGGCACCATCTTTGGTCAGATGAAACTAAAACACACCACTTCTGGTGGCACATTTGGGTTAATACTAATTTCTGGCAGCCAAATACCATCCCAGGTTGTGTGTGTTGTTTAGTTGTACCCGGGGAGTTTTATGTGGGAATGGACATGTGTGCGCCATGTAGCGACTGGGGGCTTCGCAGACTTATATTTTGTAATTCGGTTACATATTTGGCTAAAAGGATTGTACCAATCCAAATGCAGATAAATTATTTTCAATTTGTTTGCGGATCACGCAAATCTAAACGCAATTCTCTCTCGTGCATGTTGTTGCTGAAGAGGGTGCTCTCGACAAAAGGAATATGCCGTGCATCCGAGACCTTTTCGAGATGTCGATGACGCAGATGGTCAAGCTAGCGGAAATGTAACATTTTAAAGTGGTATTTAGGTTAGTTTCAAAATAGTTTATAATAACCCTAAGGCTTATGCAGAATGTGTACTCGTACAACCACGATGCGCTTGCCATCTGCGTGCCGAATCGATGTCCCCTTTGCAAGACATATTGAAAGTTGTGTAACTTATTCTAAAGTTCAACTAAGGGTACGGCAGCGAGTCGAGGGTCAAGTTGCAAGCCAAGAGATACAACACAAGTATTTCAATTGAGCCGTACATAGTACGATGAGTTAAACAGTGCTAATGGAATTTTATGAATTTTTCTTTTCGAATCTTACATCGCCGTTTGACGATTGACTCACCGCTCTACTATACTCTTACCTTTAGGCAAATGATTAACTTGATAGTCGGTTTCCTTTGGTTCAGTTTATGGCGTAAAATTCAGGACAAATAGACAGGCTTCTACATTTAGGGATCTATCAATCTCCCTACGACTGCCAGATCATTGTAGTGTATTTCAGGTAAGATAGCGCTATTGTGCTATACACCACCAACATACATCGCCAACAATATGACACAAGTTTGTAAAGCAATGTCGCAGATCTTTGAATGAGATTTGTAAGGCGAAGTTTCCCTGTATTACGTTCCAGGTATAGGGACGTTCAGGGCAAGTGCAGGGCGGACAAACTGACCCATCGATACAATTTCATCTAGATACTGCAGCCAGAAAAATGACGAACAGCAGGTGAAGTAATATCAACACTTACAAATAGGAAAAGCCTAAACTTTATAATAGAAGCCTCTACAGATCAATGCTTGATAGGACAGCATGCTGACAGAATGGGTGAGTAGGAGGATGAAACGATACTCACCCTCTTGAGAAAAAATACCCTTGAGGAGTACTTCTACGAAGACCTCAACTACTTGGTCAGAATCGATATTTAGAAAATAAAGAGTTTTGTCAATCGGTACAAGTGGTTCCGCGAATAATCGTGGAAAAAAAAGCGGTTAATACTGTTATTCAAAAATTATGAAGTTCGTCATATAAAGTTCCTGGTATGTTTCTATGCGATATCACAATGGACCTGCCTTTCGATCTAACTGTGTTTCTGCATATGAAACTAAATAGTGAACTCATCTGTTTTTCGTATTGTGACTCTGCAAATTAAGAACGGATGAATCTATTTATTGCTTAGGATATCTATTAGGGGAGGTTCACTGTCAGCTGAATATCAAAATGTGAACTTTTCGGGCCGGATGAACACAGCCAGGTCTACTTGAATTTCGTGTTGGCGGTACTATACCCTAGTCATCAGCTTTGGCAACTCATGCAAAATTATTCAGTTTGAGAGTCTCTGTGATATGCAACTCAGCACATATTGATGCGAAACTGAAAGATTGCCTTGCTGTAGATATCAGCAACTTTGTTGTGGTTCGACTATGGGGTGAAAGTCCTGCTCGAAATCCAGCTTGAGATAGGTCTATCGCACTACCACCACTCGTGTTAGAATCGTATTGTCTTACATTTATATGACAGCGTCATTCCGAAATTTTCTATAATAAAAGCGCCGAGAGCTAGGAATTCCGGCTTTTAATAAAATTTAACGCCGAATCTAAAATAATATTCAACGTCGACAAGGAGAAGCCCAGGAAGCGCCCCAAACTAACGGGCCGAAGTGGAAAGATAACCTTTGACAAAGACGTGTTTGAGGAAATGATCAACACCGAGTCTTCACTCAGGTACGGATCAGCAGAGACCCTATCGCACCAACTGACGCAAACAAACCACAGCGTGGAGCAATGCCTAAAAGATAAGCTACCAGAAGGGGTGAACCTTGTTACTGGTGGAAGGACGAAGTCAAAAAGCTTAAGGCAAAATACCGCCAGGACCAAAGTTCCGGAAACTTTTAGTCACCTTCAGGCTGGCGACATGCTGAAGACAATAGTGGAGCATCTATTCCCCCACAGACCTCCTACTCTGTGGGAGACCAACATGGAACACATCCCGGCAATCACGCCGGATGAACTGCACGAAGCATGGAAGAAAATAGGCGACAACAAAGTGCCTGCGCAAGAGAGACCGGACCTTTTTATAGCAACGATGCAAAGAGGACTTGAGGAGGGGGTTTTCCTCTTCATCGTTTCGGCCAATATGCTTGCTAGATACTGTGGGAAAGATCCTAGAAAGCATCATGTACGCCAGACTGATAGCGGTGGCAGAGAGGAACTTTTTCAGATTACAAGTAAGGTTTCAGAAAATCGCTTTCTACCGTCGATGCCAATACTGGGGAGAAGATGGCGAGTGGGCACAAAGAAATACTGCGCAGTAGTAACGCTCGACATTAAAAATACCTTCAGTTCTGCGAACTGGTCATGCATTAGGATTTCTCTGACCAGAAGAGATACACTATACTACTTGCTGAAGATAGTCATGAACTACTTCACCAACAGAAAGGTGAGGTACCAAACCGACGATGGCGTTAAGTACTAGAATGTTTCTGCCGGAGTTCCACAGGGGTCAGTCGTTGGACCTGTTCTATTGAACATAATGTATGGCCAAGTCCTGTGACTAACGCTGCCACAAGGAGTTAAGGTGATCGCCTTTGCTGACGATATCGCCGTGGTTACTGTGGCCAAACACATCCACGAGATAGCGTATGCCACTAATGAAGCAGTCGCCAAGATCAAAAATTGGATTGAATCTGCCGGCCTAGAGTTAGTAGACCACAAAACCGAGGCTGTCCTAATACTCAGCCGAAAGACTATGGAATACTTAAATTTCTAGGTTGGGAACTAGACAATGAGGTCTAAAGAGACACTAAAATACTTAGGAGTAATACTCGACAACAGCTGAACTTCAAAACTCACGTTGAGTATTCAAGTAAAAAGATGTCGCAGATGCACTAGGAGGATCCAGAGTGGTAAGCTCAATCCTTCTAGATACTGCCCCGATCTGGATGGGGGCACTCACAACTAAGGAAACGAGAAGGAAGCTCTCGTCTGCATACAGGCTCAACATAATCAGAACTATAAGCGGTTTCTGAAGAATTTCGGGCGAAGCAGTCTATGTTATAGCCGTAAAGAGAGAAGAAAGGTTAACAACTGTAGCATTGTGGCAAGCTAGTTGGGATAACTGATCCCCACCATCGAGGTTTGAACAAAAAGAGTACAGGGACTGCACTACCACCTTACGTAGTTCCTGTCCGGGTACGGCGGCTATCGAAAATATTTTCACAGATTTGGACACAATAGCTCGTCCTTCTGCTCAGAATGCGCAGATGAAGAGGAAGATGCGGAGCACGCAGTGTTCCACTGCAGGCGCTTTGCAGAGCGACGAACGAACCTGCGAAGCCTACAGCTTCTAATAAGTCATATGTCGAGATCAGAGAACAATTGGCTGGAGACCTGTACCTTCATAACGAGCATACAGAACGAGCTGAGGAGAGTCGAAAGACTAAGAAGAATATAGCATAAGTTGCTAACCAGCCCTGTGAAGTAATACCTAACGGTAGTCCCGCAGGGAGAGTGGTACAACTGTGCAGGGTTTGGATTAGTACGTAGGCGCACTCCTAGCATCGACTATCCGGGTTTGTGAATCGTGCATGCCTATAACCCGGTCTACTATTAGCTTTAGAAGATTACGACATCCATTGGCGTATCCAAAAACATGGCCATCTCCCAGATTGTATCGATACACATCTATTTTTTTCTGAAACGAGAGGTCAACTTGTATTCGAATGTTTTAAGAAATCCTGTTCGCGTTTCTGTCACAAATCTATTCAATGGTGGCTTCATGTTGGACGGCTCTGAGGTGTTTCTATCAACAATTAGTACTTTGCTCAATTATTACAAAAAAAAGGCAATTCCTTTCACTCACAACCAAAAATTGCCCTCGATTTGTAGAGAAAATCGTCGCTTCTCTAACCAAAAGCAGCTAAACACTAGAATTTGAGTGAAGGTAACTTAACAACTTATTAAGACCAACCGACCAACCAAAGTGCTACTTTTCAACTAACCAATCAGGAACAAATCTCCAATCGGGCAACCCCCGATTGGACATAAAACCGGGCTCCTCTAAAGCCATCAGGAATAAAAACCCAAATCCAACCATTTCATTACCATCGCCATCTAACCAGCAAAGCAAAGCAACCATTTTACTCTGATTAACAGCTTCACACCTCCAAAATAGTTTTTGCAATAATTTAATTATTATCAACACATCTGTCACTCCGAAAATAATACGAAATCTAAGAAAACATCTAAGCTGTTCGTAGATACAGTCATATCCACGCGAACGGCCAGACAAGCACGTACTATTACTCATCACAACCATGGTAAGGCAATTTTTTGGCATCACGCTAACAAAAAACCCGTGAGCCAGTAGCCGGAACGCATTTTAACGTCGTCGAATGAGAATCTTCTCAGCCATGCGGTAAAATCTTATTCATAGGCTTCTCTCTTGCCTTTTAATTAGGACCCGTGCGGTAATCATAGAAACGGACTGGTGGCGGCACTGCGAAAACCAATCATCGCATCGCATTTGCGACATATCATCGATGATGATATGTACGAGTAGTTGCATCGCGCCGACCGATGAAATGATTTATTTGACATATCTGCTGGATGCGCGCGATTAAATCTAGATTTCTGTGCACGGACTACCGGCGGAATTCGGGAAGCCATGATGATGTTATGATACGCTACTACACCGCAGCACTTGTAATCTCAATTAGTAATTATTTTCACTTAATGGTCGTTTGGGCGACACATACGAACTACGACTACGATTACGACTACAAGTACTCGTATGATTACGAGAACGAGTACAAGAGAGGCGACGAGTAAATGAGAGACATTCCTGCGCTGGCACGCATGCGTCACATTCAATTAAATGTAATTAACCGTGATCGAGAAGTTATGCACGACAACTGACGGCGGTCGGACACACCACTGGCACAGGGAGGGGTGCCTCAAGATTGTGTGAGAGAAAAACAAGCCGCATGCATGCCAGGTGAAAGAAGATAGACACAATCGCGACCGTTTGTTGTCATTCGAAAGCGCAATTGATGACATAGCATGCGCTCTAGAAGTGCTTAAGCGAAGAGGCTGGCAATCGGAATTATAGAACTTCTAATGAGAGACGTGAATCGCATTTATACGGTAAACTGTTGGCAAAGGGAACAAATGGTAGTAGCGTTTTGTACAATTCGTTGATGGTTGTCAGATCTGTCGTTGACATGGAACATGCTATCTATGCGAAACCATATATGGCTTTCTTTTACGTTGAACTTGGTTTCTAGGTCAAGTTGTATTCGATTTTTGTGTATTAAATTGTAAAAGTGATGCCGCAGTTGAAGCCTGAATCATATGCAACCTACTCACTTCATATTTGTAGTAGACTTGTCGGCTCCTATATACCTTGCCTGCTGTATGCTCACGATTGGAATAAGTTCCAACCCCACTTTTGGACATTGGACTATCTCTGATATCTTGATACTTGAAGTAGAAATCAGATTTTGTGAATGATCCTTTCCAGGATTGCACCCATTGCATTGCTTCGCAGGAATTTTGTAGAACACAAGCTTCCATCTAAAGATGATTTCAACCAGGCGACGCACAGCGCATTCAAACTAGTTTTGAGAGCTCTTTAACTACCGATTCTTCATCGAATTCTTCACCTAGTTTGTTCTGAGCTGGCTTGACTGAATGAACAACGGAATTTTGTGGTGTTGCATCAATTATCCTTGTAAGACTTGTCCCCCTAAATTTTGAACTTTCTGCTGTCTCTTCTGATAAACAGATGGAAGATAATACTCAGTTGCTTATGGTAAGAGCAGTGACGTATCTATTGGGCTATAATTGTGAAATGTCGGAGTCCATCAGGGGGTCCTGCAATGACTAACGACGCATTACGTTTTTATCATTTAACCATTTTTGAGATCCTTCGGTTTGCCAAACAAACAGATTGATTGACACCGCTCTACTTCCACGACGAATTCGAAACATGATGAACAGATTTTAATGTGGATTTTACGCCATTGAAAGATGTTCTTCAGATAAGTTTTAGGGTACAAATAAGTTAAGTTTTCAGAAGGACGCAGCAATGAATAATGTGTAATGAAAGGAATATTTTATTTTTGACAAAATTTTCTTTGCTGAATAGGATTTTACAAAAAATGTTAGGCCATTAAATATTGCGCATGCCTTTTCGAAGGATGAGCAGCAAAATCAAAAAGCAAATAAACCCAATACCCGGCTTAGCCTATCTCCTCGCAGCCACTCGTACCGTGGGCCGCACGAATAGTTGGGACCTATAGTGTTTTGCTATTTCCGAAGGAGAATTTTTCCGATTGAAAGAAGCTTCTCATGACAATTTTTACTCTCTGATGTTTGTCAGACGTTAGCGAGAGATGGGATCGCGAGTAAACCTCTTTTTTTTTTGGATGAATCTTGAACCTCCAGCTCAGTGATCGCGCACTTAACCACTGAGCCACGGCGCCCACGAAACCGTAGACTTAATTGAACTAAAAATATCGCACTGGTTCTAGCTTATATCGACTTTAGTAGATAATTCTTTGGAGAAGATTATAATTAACCTATCTCCCACCTCCTTTTGGTGCCATCTGGCAATTTCTTAGAAAATTGCGAACTACAGAGGATGCATGGCGAGTCTCCTTCGCCAAAAAGCAGAATAAGTGTCGATTGGTCTATGACCTAGCGAGCCTAAATTGCTCCAAAACGGAACACAACGCCTCGGATATGGACGAATATTTTGTTGATGACTTTTGACTATCGTACACTGACAACGGTCGATTTCTGGAACGTCAAGACTCACTACAGGAAGGGCCTCAAAACGCCAGATTCCACCATCTAAACGTGAGATCATGCGATATAAGATAGACATCTGAGGCTGAGTGGGATAATATGGTTCGATGCTGGGGAACAAGAAAAAAACACTGTCATGCTCTACTCTGGTAGACCAACTGGGAGTAAGAAAAGTAAGGAAAATTACCATCATACAGTGTTATACTCCGATCGAAGCCACGACTGAGGATGACAAGGACAACTTATAGAGCCCTTTAGGCTCCGTCTACAATCAAACGCCTAATGGGGACATCGTAATGGTGGTAGGAAGTGAGAACACTATGCTTAAGCACGTGATGGGAGTTCAAGGCCTTGGAGACTGGAATGCCAACGGTGAGCGGTTTGTCGATTTCTGCAACACCAACCGCCTAGTCATTGGAGGTACGCTGTTTAAGCACAACACCTGCCACAAGATCAGTTGGGTCTCAACTGACAGGTAGCGAACATTCAACCAGATCGATCACATTGCGATCAGCCGCCGCCTCAGAAATTATCTCCTAGACGTCTGAAACAGACTTGCAGTCGACATCGGCCAAGAATGCGATCACCATCTTATGCTAGCTTTTATACGTCTTCATATTGCATCCGTCTATAGCCACCACTCAAACTTGCTCAACATTGCCAGGTTCAAAACCGACAGGCTTAGGGATCCCCTAGTGAGCCAATAGTTCAGAGTCCATCTTGCCTTAGAGGCAGAAACAACCAGCAGCACAATGCAGGAGAGCGTATGCTCTGGGATGCTCTGAAAAATGTTTTTGTAATTATGGCACACATCTACGTCGGTAAAAGACAGAAAAGGCACCGCACATCGCTATCGGCAGACACCTGGAGATGGATCGATGAGCGTACAGCAATTAAGGCTTGGATTGTAGCAGCCTCAGCAGTAGAGAGAACCGAGCTACAAAAAGAAAGAAATATAGCGTAGTACATATGAGACGTGACAAATGTTAGTATATCCACTCACTTGTCCCAAGGGCTGAAGGAAAAGTAAGCAGGTGTGACAGTAGGACTGTCTATAACATCACCAAAGAGCTCATTGGTGGTCAGAAATCCAAATAACATCCAGTGAAGATGCTTAGATGGTAACCTTCTGATTTCGGATGAGGATCAGCTCACTAGATGGAGAGCACACTTCGCTACAGTCTTTAACCACTTACCACCAGTAGATTGGACACACAATACGGCGCGAGGACAACTCCATTGCGAAATATGTTATGCAGTGGAGTCCGCTCACTCAGGCAGACAGAACTGCGGGATGCCATAGGCAAACGAGGCGCAGAACAGTTAAGGAGTTGAGTTCTTTGTAAGTGGGTTGGAGGCAGATCAAATGCGTTGCAGAACTCCAAACAAGATAGCGAGCAGTCGATGTTGATGACCTATGCCCCTCGAGGAGTAAAATGATTTAAGTAAGTAAGTAAGGGTTTCAATTATGCTTCTATATCCAGGAAACATAAACATTATGATAAATACTGAAGATTACGATAAAGGACATACCTCAAGAAGAAGGCACTGTTCTACAAGTACATACGGTACGCTGGCAACGGATGGTTCAGTGGAGTAAGTCAAGGATCAACTAGACAAACATTTTTTTCACCGTGGCTGACAAACTTGGTTGCAAGTTCGAATCCCAAAAAGTTTTTTCACGGCACCCGATTTGTGCTTACGCGACTGGAAAAAACTTTGAATACAATAAGACATTTGGTTGAAATAAGTCCCGCCTGCATAAGCGGGGCTCTATGTAGATCAACAGCCATTCCCTAGCTACTCATTGAAACAAAGTGGCCAAAGAACACGTCTGCTCAGAGTAGCTGAGGAACCGAAAAGGTGGAATAGATTGACTTCCTTCATCAGTTCATGCAGCTCAAATACTTACGACACAGGAAAAAAATTAAGGCCAAATGCGACGTGCATAAATCACATCATTGCTAAACACTGTAGCATAACTGACGCCCAACCCAACATCCGATGGAGGCAATTTGGGAAGTTATCACTTTTGACAGGTTAAACTGGTCTCATCACCACTCCACAAGCCATATCGGTATAAACCACCGAAGTATTGTGTCGGTCAGGTTGACAGCACCACATGAAGAGCCCTGCCATTCCTTCCAGTATAAAATCTATTCTACAGGACAGATGATTTGAAAAGAAAATGGGAAACAGATTCGATTCATTGATGACAATTAGGTATCTCTGTCACGTCACATGACTTTGGCTACCTTGAGAAATTGCAAGTGGCGGTCATTGTTGATCTGGACCCAGTTGACTTCGTAAAGAAAAACTCTTCGACTGTTTGAACGAGGGTCTACCAACCCGTCCAAGCCAACAAATAATCAACAAAACATTCATAGATAGATCCTTACTCCCAGAATGGCGAATCCGCCATCAACTCTCACATACCGTTCTGATTAAGGGAATGGAAGTTGCAATTGTAGCTAAAGTTCAATATCTGATCTTCGCTGATATCGGTCTTTAGGGCATCTGTTGTATGCCAATACCAAAAGGAAGTCTTGAAGCTCTATTGTGAAGCGCATCACCATAGAGACTATACGGCGTCGCGAGTTCACAGACTATGTAAGGCACTGCTCAGGTATTTCAAGCCGGCACTTGCAATTTTGTTATTAGGTCAAACTTCTAGTGTAGGTTCGAACAAAAATCTTCTGGCCTGTCTGACCAGATGCTGTTGTGGATTTGCCATTTGTCAGATGAGAACATGGATTTGATAGTCGCCTGCTTAACATGTCCATCACAGTTGCTTCTGTTTCAATTCCCGCTTTTAAATACATCCAACACAGCTCTCCTTTAGGTTCCACTTTATATATGTGCGTCTGTTGTTTAGTGAACCAAGATCGTACTTAGGCTAACTTCTTCTACAGTTAGCAACCCGAAGTCATCTAATTTCAGCTCCAATAAGAGCTTTTGTATCATTCCATAGCTGGGATTTTTCAAGATGCCGCTCAAATAAACTTTCTAAATTACTCGTACGGACCTCATTTAGTATCTGTCGATGTCACGTACCAAAAAAAGCTCCAGTAATTGTCATATTAGCACACTGGTTGTCACTAGAAATGCAGAACACATTACCCTGACTATTTACAACATTTGTAAATAGAAAACCAAACAAGTAAGCCAATCAGATCTTGAACACCACCACTCAGGTGTTCAATTTCATGAGCGACAGCCCGGCATAACTCATTCTTCCTTCGCGCTGCTGTTCAAATCTGAGATCTCAGATAAAAGTCGCCAACATGCATTTCGCGCAAATAATGCACTACAGTGGTGCAGTTCCAGTACCGGGGCACAATGCCATCGCACAAAAGAACCCCAACTCCTAAATTGGCATCCCAATGAACAGCAACATGCTGCAATTTTCTCACGTTGCCAATACGATCGTCAAATTTCGATAACTTTTGTGGTGATTGCCCAAACGGGGCCCAATTGAAAGAAAACACACATCCGAGCTCGCAAAAACACTGAAACACTGAAACACTGCATTTCGAAGGAAAATCTATTTATGTTGAGTATCTGCAGAGACAATAACTCAAACGGCCAAAACGAGGTCAACTGCGCAAAATGGGGGCTCCTGTAGTTTCTTTACATCCGTTCGTCTGTCCGTTCGTCCGTCCGTCGTCCGTCCGGTCACTATGTGTTATTCCGTATCGTGAAAACTACGAAACTAAACAACACTACGAGTACGTACGGATCAATTACGCGATCTTTTTTTGTTTGCCACCACTGCTGTTGCTGCTGTTGTTGCTCCAAATGTAACGAATTTTCCGAAAATCCAAGTAAACGAAGTACAAGGTACTAGACCGTAAGAATGGGTAACAGGACGACTGCCGCGACATATGTTACAAATTTTTCAAAATTACGTAATCAGCGCAAGCGCGCTGCACAGGCAAATTTTGACTGACGGATCGTGCTGCAGCCGGCACAATTGCTTTTATCTCTCCAACCAGCAAGGACAGAGAGCGAGCTGCTGCTTTACAATTCAAGAACCAAAAATAACAGTAACATACTACGAGTGCATTGTCTGTGTAATTGCTGCAGATACATAGATCGTCCGAACCTAAAACGATCGCGAGATGCGGTGGTTCTTGTACGCGGTTCAGGTGCAATCGATAAGATCAGCTTGGACAGCTCTAGCTCTGGCATTGGGCCCACCGACCGAAGCAATAAAGAAATTAAAAGTGTAACAGGTCGACAAGATTCTAAATGATCGTCAATCAATCGCCAGTCGTCGTCGTCGCCGTCGTCGTTTATGTCTCGACTCGACTCGACTCGACCAAAATTCAAAGTTGGCTTCATGTATCCGCTTTGTCTGGCGCTTCGTCGACGATACACACATGAGTGATCCACCGCGCGAACACATTTTAATAACGAAAGCCTAACACAAGCCCCATTATCTGCTCTGATTGATCTCAAAGGTCTCTTGGTCTCTTTGCATCTTGTGGTCGGTTGTCGCTCGTCGCGGTTGTAGGTTTAGGTGCTTCACTGATCGCGCGCTGTGAATTTTAATGCGAAGAGGTGTGCAACCTTGATGAACATGTAAATTCTTCCTCTCTCTGGACCAAAATGGAAATTGATACATGGAGTAGGTTGTTTTGGTTCGAGAAGCTGTATCTACATCTGCATATGTGTGCGTTGGTAAGAAGAGATTCTTGCGTCATTCGACGGTTGTTCATTTTAATGAGCTTTGATTGATGGATCAGCAGTGTTGTGCGCTCTGGGGGAACATGCAAAAATATCACACCTGTCATGGGTGGGTAGTGGTGCATGCCACCGGGTAGCTGAAGACTCATTGACATGGGTTTGGTATTTTCATCATCATCATCATTCGAGAGGCTTGACACTTTGTAAAGACCGCTGCGCGCGCACAATCATCACCGAGTCATCAGTGCAAGCTCAGGGTGTGAATCCACAAAAGCGTTTTGTTTCAATTAAGGAAGCAGCACACCCAGTTTCGACGGTGTACAACAATTCCGTACCGCTCAGAGCACAGAGCAGTAGCAGACAAAGAGAAAAGGTGGAGATCAGACAGAAATGAAAGGCAGACACGAGTACATGAACTTGCGCCACTGGGAAGATGAATCGCGGGCGTGGTTAGTTTTTGGTTCTATATGCAAAAAAAAAAAAGTCGGCGAGTGATTAATGGAAATTGAGACATGCAGACGAGGGTTGGGTGTTGCCTGCCAACGCAGAATATATGACTTAATGGATTTCCATCGTAGGCAGATTGGAGATTAAGTTCCCATGCATTTAGTGGTCAATTCATTTTGAGAATCGCCTTCTCCACCCAAAAGCCAGCTATTCAATGTTTACGAAGATGGTGTGACATTATTTTTATTTTTTTTTTTTTCTATGACTCACTGTGACACGTTGGAGCTATTTTCATGACAGATAACGCAACATCAAGGCCCCCAAGCTGGTGCTAATACGGAACTAAAACTAGAAACTCGAGCAATAGTCTGTATAACCATTAAAATCCACACTTATCCGTGGTGTGTACGCAAATCGCCATTTTTTCGTTGTCGTGTCGTTTAACAAGTTTTCGAAACCGTTTAGACCGTTGAAGACCAAGATTGTGTTAATTAATGTTTTTTTACGCTAAGGTACAAGGTACACGATACCTCCTGATCTTTTTTTACTGAGTCATGTTTGCATTGTTTAACGGCGGTGTGTTTCTATGATTAACAAGATTCCGATCTTTTGGCATTTGGTTGGTTGTTATGTGGAGTTTCTTAATGGTATTTTTGTTGATAAAATCATTCATCCGAAATATGATTCGATTAGAGTTGGCTTAAATGCTGCGAAGGATGTTCTTTGTATGCTTGGAACTGGGTTTCTATTTCTAGTCTTACTAATTGATCAAGCATAAAATGTATCTTTGATACTAAGGAGGATGTGGCATCATTTAGCACTTAAGACAAAGATGATTGCAGATTTATCCCCGCTTGACGTGTTGATTAATGAACTGCACATGAGCAGGATTATCTAGAGGCATATTTTTCCTACTGCAAGACCGTAAGTGAGTGATTATGTTGAATAGAAATAGAGTTGATACAGAATGTTTGTTCAGATTTGACTAGTGTGGGGGGGGGGGGGGAGGTGGAATAATTCCTCCAAAAGTAGTTGCATCCTCTTGCACTGAACAACACTATCCTCTGAAATACTAACATTTGGGTTACATTTAGAACAAGCAACTGAGGAGAACCTAGAGCGCGCTGAAAAGAGTCAGGGTAGCTGCTGTTTTTTTTTTTTTTTTGTATTATTTCATTTTAAGGAAAAACGTAGGGAAACCTTTGAGAACACATTATTTTTTTCTTTTTCATAAAAACAAATCTAGGTGATAAAAACTAAAACTACCTTAACCTACGAGTAATTCTCGGGTCGGACCCCTGATATGTGATTTCTGACCCGCCACTGAAAATACCAATCAAATGAGAGTTAGACCATTAAATCGGCCATTCTTAAGACAGCCTTAAGATCTAAATTTAGTGCACTATTGTCATCAATCGGACGAGATATATATGAGAGATACGTAAACGATTGTTTAAACAGCAACTCAACCGACAAAATAAGCCTACTACTATTGAAAGTAAGAGGTGAGCTGATATCACTTAATTTTATTCTGCATCGTCCAGAGCTGCCAATCCTTTGCAATCTGTGTAACAACAGTGCGAGAGAGGACGTTTTCCACTTTATAGCGATATGTCCTATCTTAAAAGAATATCGCCTGAAATACTTTGGGGCGACTGTGCTGGATGAGGAGAGAACGCTAAGCATTTTAAATGGAAACTTTGGATGGAACTACGAAGGCGCTAATGTATAAAAAACGTATTATGGAGGAAATTTTTTAAAATGGCAATGTCAATACAGATAGTTTTCGTTATGAAATTGTTAAATTGTTTATGCGAATGTTTAAAGCACTATGTATGAATGTTTAATGTACTATGTAAGTAAATTCATAGTAGACGGTCAATAACGACCAAACCTAAGTAGACTTGAAACTATGTATGATAATGTAACAACCTACCTTTTTATGAAATAAAAGTCTTAACTAACTAACAATCGGCCATTCAGCAGTATGCCAAAAATCACATATCAGGGTCCAGTCCTGCTTAACCTAATTGTTAGTCTCAACCCAGTCGAACCACCAATATCTCTCCCTATTCAACCTGTCGTCGTTTACTGAATCACGCTCAGGTGTGCTTACGCAGTATCTCAAGTCAGCGTTTCCTTCTTCTGAGTCCATCGGCTCGTAGAGGATACGTTTATCTGTAGTCCTTCTAGCACGAACAGGAACGTTCAGTGAATCTGACAAATAACTATGTGCATCCAGATACAAGAATGCTTCAAGGGGAATGTAACCACTCACCATAGAATTTGAAAATACCCAGGGTTATGATAAAATAAGCCTGATACAAGTTCGTTTTCCGTAACGTTTGCTGACTTTTGCGAAATGGTTCCTCACAAGATCTATCATAGAATGACATTGTAAATTCTGGATACGCCGGAAGCAACCAATAGTCTCTTATTAGAAACGTAATGCCGAAAATCGGAATGTCGGCTCGAAGACATTTTCTTTCAAATAGTCTAAGTTTTTCCATATAAGACGGGCTTATGTTTCACCATACTGGACACACATAAGTCAGATTTTGACGAACGAAAGCTTGGTAGCATATGACCTTCACATCAGATCCAAGATAGTTGGAGTCGAAAAGGCTTTTGAGAGACATACTCGTAAATGCCGCTCTTGCCTTTTGTAACTGTATATTTATATGCTCATTGTAGTTCAAAAAACTTGTCCAGATGAACACCTAAATACTTCACAACAGTCTTTGACTCGATGTGAAGACCATTGGAATTCGTAATTTGTAGGTTTTCCTAGTTTCGTCTCAAATCTGAATTACCGCGTCTTACTGCGGGGGCGGAACAGTATAGTTTCGCATTTCGCCTCGTTTATTTTAAGCTTCCATTCTGAACAGAAAGTTTTGCAGTTTATCAAAATTGTTCTGAAGTTCTGTCTGAATGCCTTGGATTCTCGAGACGCTTGCATACATAGCGAACGCTATCCCTCAGCATATCCGAAATGTAGATATCGAAGAGGATCTGTGTTGTAACTGTGCCCTGTGGCAGACCATTTATGACATTAAAAACTTTAGTCGTCGTATATTGTTTAACTGTTACAACAAATTTCTTCTTATGCACCATAGATGCAATTATCTTTATAAGATGATGTGGAATTCATATCGTAGAAGTTTATATAAAAATCCGTCGATCCAAACTTTATCGTTTGGCTTTTAGATTCCAATTGACATCTGAAATCAGTTTCGTAACAGAATGCACCGCGGAATGATTTCTCTTGAACCCAAACTGGTTCCGTGGTATAATCTCCTTTCTTTCGGACGCGATTAAAATGGGCTTACTAATAATAACTTGAAAGACCTTCCCCATATTAGGTAGGAGACTTATTCGCCTATAGTTGGACGGATCAGAAGGATCCTTCTTCTTTTTTATTATTGGAAAAACCTTCGATGTCTTCCAACAACTCGGAAAGTAGCAGTTGTTTAATAAATTATTGAAGATAACGCAATATTACCGAATGATTTTGTCCGGTGTATGCTTTAGGATGATGTTGGGAATGTTATCTAAACCACTTGACTTTTTTTGTTATTCAGTTGTCTGAATATATATGTCAGTTCGTCTGTCGTTGTAAAGTAATTGTCAGTTTGATCAGCTGTACTCGTAAGTTGGTAAGCTTTTAATCTCTCAGACACTATTGCGAAACCTGGACAATTCGTCACTTACTTCGACAGTTCTGTAGCTAGAGAATTCCCTAGCATGAATTGCCTCAAAATGAGAGCCGATAAGATTTAGCTTATCCGCCCGACTATCCACAACAAAATGCTTATCGATAATGGAGCAGTGTTGCCTATTATTCTCAGCCTGGGAGAGAAGTGACTGAGAAGACAGTGCGACTTTCAGTCTCGCAATTCTGATAACGTTACGATGTTTGAAAGTCTGACTAATTTTAGAAAACGTGTTCCTGGAATTGGACTTCAGTGTGTTCTCGGCTCGTTGCCTCCAGTAATCATTCACACATACATTTCTTGGGTGAACTGCATCGAGCAAAGCCACAGATCAATTCGATTCATTGGACATACTGTTCATTTTCACTGATCGATCATTTTGTCCTGAACCGTCAGGATATTCTATCCTGGGTTGTTGCACTTTGTATGTTACTTTCCTTGATGTTCTTTTTAACAGTGTCCAACCAAGTACTCTGTGAACTTCCTATCGCTTTTGATGGTTGCTGAATATTCAACGCCAATTTAACGATATGGCTATCGTCTCTGCGCATCACATGGTCATACCAATGGAGGCTATTTTCTTTGAACAAGTCACTAAGCGATTTATTTACAGAATCTATTGCGGAAAGCGCTGGCAGCATCCTTACATCTTTCTAAGGATTTGCAATGTCATTGTTTTAACCAGATACGATTCGGAAGGAGATGTGATCCTGAAGAGATTATATTTTACACGGACGACGGTGAAGTGGAATGTAATATCCGCTGAAGTTCCTTGGTATTGATATACTGTAGAGCTGTATACCTGATGAACTCAGAAGGCATGGCCCAATATTAGATACAAATTATGCAGAAGAATTGCAATCTGGGCATACCTTTCAATAAGTGCACAGTTTTCTCAAGCTGAATTAACTGCAGAAGTATCAATCGCATGACATATTGCCACAAGACTGATTCAGTCTAAATTAAAACGGAAATAGTTTCAACTCATAAAAGTTTGACCATCAAAAAGAATTTAAATTTGGAGCCCCCTATCTCGATAGCTTCAGTGACATGTCAGATTCGCAATTTACGAACCTCCTACGCTTTATCAGAAGCTGCATTTATTATTAGTAAAAGTAAAAATTCAGCGTGTATTCAGCATGGGGACCTATGTAGTCAGGGAATTTGCAGAGCCCATTAAAAACGGCTTAAGTTACCCAAACAAAACGTTCATCCAGAATTATTTCGCTGTTGCACCGCTTTGAAGCCATACCTAGCTGACTTTTGAACGGGAAACTACATACCAACTGTCCAAAATCAGGTCTGCCTGAGTAGCGTCATATATTAGTAGATGATAATGTTTTAATTCTAAATTCTAACGACTTGAGGATCAATAGGTGTTAAAATCACGAAACTATAGAAAAAATTAACATCTGCCAAGTGACGGCACAGCGATTCCTCGTGCTCGTTTTTTGAACTCTATTAGCAAATCTCATCTTCAATAATGTTAGGCACTATCGAATGAATTTGACTATCTATAGTTCATTCTGAGAAAAATCACTGCACACAGATCAGCGGCGTCTCGTGACGTATGAAGTTAGGAGTTCACATTACAAAGAAAAAAACCTTTTGGGATACTCGCACTCAAGAACAAACTCATTAAAATTGTGACCGACTATTTCAAGCGCGGAATCATAAAATACAATACTGACAACAGCCCCAAGGAATACGAGTACAGGGTGACTGGTGGCGTACCACAGGGCTCTGTGCTGGGTTCACTACTTTAAAATACTATATGTATGATAGAATCCTATGTCTCCCAATCCCTGAAGGGGCAAAGGTTGACGACATCGCTATAGTTGTTACTGTTAAACTAGTGGAACAGATTAGCAACTCGACTTGCTTCGGCTGGTCTGGCTCTGGCAGAACACAAAACCGAGGCAGTAAGCGCACATATCACATCATCTCCTTAGATGATGTGATATGTAAAAGTAAAATATCTAAACGTCATGATGCTTTCATTCAACGAGCAGATAAGATACATCAGCGGTAAAGTAGCGAACGCGAGTCCTGTACTCGTACTAGCACTTCGGTGGACCAATGAATAGGCGAAGACTGCTTTTTGCGAAAGGAGTTACATCCATAATCCTCTACGCTGCATCAATTTGGGCCAGAGCAACGAGAATTAACTCAACACATTAAAATTTCTTAACAATCGAGGAAATATTGTCTGTATAGAAAGATGCATCTATTTTAAAAATTTCACAACGCCACGATCACTTTATTAGGGGTGAGTTAAACGATGGGGATAGGGTATCATACTATCCGTTCTAGGTGGATTGCACCTTCCCTGTATCTTTTTATTGATGACTTTCAGACAGGACCATCTACACGCACGGTCAAGCTAACAAAGTCATTTATTAAAATTCATGAAGTAGTTCTTGAGCTAAACCTGTGAAAAGAATTACTTCCGCATTAATGAACGCTGTGCAATGAGTAGTTCACTTAACTCATGGTTATCCATTGTTCTAGTGATAATAATTAATAAATTATTAATAGATAAGTTTTTTGTAATTATATTGATAGAATAAAGTTTCGTAATTTATTTCGTTTTAGAACAATTCAATCAGTATTTCCATTCTCAAGTCATTTCTATGCTTAACGTGGTTTGTCGTGGTATATCACTTAAGCGTACCACGCTAAGGTGTGGTCGATAAGTTGTCTGCAGGATTTATTACAGACGTCCGCATCCTGGAGAACTGTGCTACATACAATTACTCGTACGAGGGGCGGCTGATAAGTTCACGATCTAAGGCATTAAGTGAAACGCCTCTCCCTCGAGTGAAATGCATTTCTCACATCGGGCACACAATGCTTTAATACCACCAAAAAAATATTCTTTTTCTTTGCTTTGAAAATTAATTTCGACGACCGCTACGATCTCGCTCTCATCTGCAAATTACGGCCTCGTAACGCTTTTTTTTCAAATTGGTAAAAAGGGAAAATTCGCTCGGGGCCAAGTCTGAGTTGTGCCTTTTAAGACCTGTCTCGAAACCCGCGCCATGTGAAGAGGCGCATTTTTGACGGGTCCTTGAAAAATATACGAGCAGTGTTTCCATCATTCGTATTACCCCCTCCTTGTTTTGGAAAGTCAACTAATATTCCCAACTCATTTCTGTGCTGGTTTTGCAGATAGACTTCAAGTAAGAATTGAACCAGTTTTTTGGCTTCCTCTCTTCTTGCCTGCCAACATTTGTCATTAAGTTTGTATGATATATGCAGCAATGACTCCATAAATTGTATGTGTGCGTGAAGAGTTTGTACTCGTAAGCCATTAGCAAATGCGTTAGTTTCGCAGGGTTTATTTAAACACTTCTCTATGTCATTCATATCCTTTGGAGAAGCTTTGCATATGTAGCAAACTGCGCTAGCTTTATTTCTCATAACTGCATTGCAGGTCTTACCGTCAACCATTGTCTTCCACAGCAGATAATTTTACCGTTGATAGTCAAACAAGTGGGTTGTAAAATATTTATTTCAGATTCCATCTGTAATGGTTTCTGAATTTTCTTTTGCTAATTCAAACCGTACAGGTCTGCAGTATCTCGGCGATTAAGTTCTTGAATTAATCCATAATTTCGTACATTCATTTTCAGATTTCTTCTTGATTTCTAGAGGCACAATGCATATCAACAAGATGTCGCAATCACTTGCAGCAGGATTCACTAAAAAGTTTTGCTTATAGCGAGAGTGTCCCCCACTACCATCACATCCCCACTTCCAATTACATTCTAAAATATCACCATTTTCGCATCGAAAATCAAATACTTCACTCTGTGCCTCTGAAATTCGGTGTACAGTAAAGTCTAGTAAAGGCTGTAGCTTGATTTCGAATAAAGTTTCTGTAACAGTTATTGAGATACTAGGAGGGTAACACTTTTCTGTTTCAAGAATAACGTCGTAGCTAGGGTATATATTCACATTTCTATCTTTTGCACGTTTTTGAAGATATTTCGTTAATTTCAGTTCCGTTATTAAAGCTAGAGCTTCTTCTGGTATATACGGGGTAGCTAATTTCGTTGTGCCAGGTGTTATCAATTGCTTCAAACTTTTGGGTGAGCTGACAATAGCTTTTTTAATAATCTTGGCCATAGAACGTTTTCCTTCTTGTCTAAGCTTCGATTCCATAGCAATTTTCGAATTTTCCTTTTTTTAGTCTTCATTCCACTTTGTTGAAAGGTTTTCAATGGTCTTCGACATTGAGAACTCTGCGCGATTCCCTCTGTAAATTGTACTAGAATTTGAAATTCCTTGCAAAGTCAAGACTCTTCGGATTTTAAGAAAACATGCAGCGTACGCTTCTTTGCCGCCCAGTTTTTAAAAATTAGTGATACAAATGATTTGGTGTAAGTTTGGCATTTTATATACTGTTCATCATTTATGTCAAATACGAGTATGGATAGCTTTGAATACACATAGTTTATGAGTATTATTTCATTCACACAATCAGAAACGGATGATTTAAAAAGTCCGCTATTTTGCGCGAGTAGCAAAATATTTCTCTTCTCGTAATAAACTGCCTCTCTGTTGGAAGAACATTGCTGCCTTTAAAAAGGGGAAAAAGGGACGAAGCGAATTCTCAACTGACACAGAAAAGAACATATTGAGCTATAGTTGAAACATTGCGGAGCTTGTACCGTTTGAAATTCGAGTATTGGACAAATTTGTTGCTTTGAACTTGTTACTTGTATATTGCTCTCTAGGTTTAACGGTAAAAAAATATACAAAAAAATGTTAATTTTTTAATTATGACCAGCTGTTGATGTACTAAATTGACCAGTGTGCGCCGCGTGAAATAACACTCCCAATAGTAGGAAAGAAGTTGTAAATAGCCAAGGTAAATACACTCGTACGCCGGTAATAAAAGAACTGATTGCCAAAGAAAGCCCTGATCAAGCTCCTGCGTATTATAAATGCCGCACTTAGGATAATGATTACGAAACCGGGAAAGCCTCCAAACGACAAAATCGTACAGACCGATATCTCTCCTGCCCATAGTATCTAGGGTATTTGAAAAACTTTTGTTAAAGCGCCTACAACCGATTATTGAAAAAAAAAACCTTTGATTCCTGACCACAATTGCTCAGGGTTATAGAATAAAAAATAAAATAGAGAAAACCTTAGAGGAGAAAAAGATACGTTCTAGCGCTTTTCTGGACGTCTCTCAAGCCTTCAACAAGGTATGGCATGTAGGCTTGCAGTTTAAGTTAAGACAAGCTCTTCTGAAACAAATTATATGAGATTTTAGAATCCAAATCCTACCTTGCGAACAGACTATTCCGTGTTAAATACAGATCGGAATACTCCCAATTTAAGGAAATCGTTGCCGAAGTACCGCAAGGAAGTGTTTTTGGTCCGGTCTTGTTCTTACTGTACACTCGAGATATACCGCAAGAAGGAGGCACTGTCGTAGCTGCATTCGCTGACGATACGACTATATTAACAACAGATAAATCATTCGAGTCAGCAACTGTAAAGCTCCAACGAACTTTGGACAAAATTTGCCAGAGTGGACAAAGATTTGGCGCATTGCTCTCAACGTGTTAACTTAAATTACAAACAATTTCATTAACTCGGTACAAATACCGTATGCAAACGAGGCAAAGTATATAGGAATGACACTAGACGCGAAACTGAAATGGAAGTCGCACATTACAAAGTAACACGACGAACTTGAAAATAGATTCAGACAAATGTATTGGTTGCTTAGAAGACATACCAAATTAAGCATATACATATACAAACAGCTTTTATACAAGCAAGTGCTTAAAAACGTTTGGATGTATGGTATACAACTTTGGGGTAGTACCAAACGAAGCAATAGAGATATCCTACAATCTTTTCAAAACAAAGTGTTCAGAGTCATAGTAAATACCCCGTGGTATATCAGAAACAACGATATCCACAGAGACTTAGGAGAAACTACCGTCGACGACGAAATAACGAACTTTGCTCAAAAACTCCATATTCGTCTTCATGGTCATTGCAACAACGTTATATTCCTAATTCTGAACGAGACAAACCTTGTACGCCGACTACAAAGAACGGAATCGTTCGATCTAGCGCAATAAGGACCAACCGCATTTAATGGCGGTTTTTAGCAGGTGATTTTGCAGGAAAGCTACCTGCCCAACGCGAGTATTTTCGAAACTAAAATTACTTGATAAGGAAACTTAGTCGTAGTAAACCAGCAGAAGGGAAGCATTGTTTAGTGGGTAAAAATCTCACACTACTACGTGTATGAGCACCGGGCTCATAGTGTCTATTAAGATTTTTCACCTACCTTCGCAGCACTCGAGTCGTCGTTGCTTGTCGAACGGTGTGAGCATTTTCGGTACCCAGCGTGCACAATTTGTTCAATCCATTCTTTGCTGATGTGCAACTCGTCCGCTATCTGCCACATTCTCTTTTATTCTTCAGTTGTCCAGAACTAATTTGTCAACTTTTCAGGACGTTTTCTTCAGTGACAACTGATACATGACGCCCTGAACGAGGGTCATCTTCACAGTTCTCTCGCTCTTGTTGAAATAAGCGAGCACAGAATTCTGAAGAGTCGATGACATGACATGACATGGCGCAAAGCTCAAAATTGCGAGAATTTCCAATTTCAGCTAACATAGTGATGTTTATCCTACCGCAGATAATAACAAAATGAAACGAGGTGATATTTATACTACTAAAGAGTGCCGCAGTTAGTGCTATTACTCGTACTAATGAGTAGATGACTTATTCTTAAGTGTCTCAGACCGCGAACTTACGAGTATCAACCGCCCCTCGTATTTTCTTTTATTAAATATTCATGTACTAGATTAAGTAGCCAATATTACAGATTTATTTATAAAAAAATTCTTAGGAAACTAGCATTAGATTAGGTTAGGTTAGGTTTGATGGGTTGACGTAGATGTTGAAAGACCTACTACGCCACACTTAGATCAATGTAGATCCATTGTGATGCCCATTGCCAACAACACGCGGTGTTCCAAGCGGTCCTCCATCTAAGTACTAACCGCGCCCGACGATGCTTGATTTCGGTGATCCGACGAGAACCGATACTGTGGCATGGTCGTTGACAGCATTAGATTAAGTTGTGTCCCTATTGTTGAACCACCAACACCTTTATAGTTATAACTTTAGTTTTAAGTCCATTTGTATATAGAACGACTAAATACTAAGAAAAGGATTTCAGGTACAATCCCAAAACGAAGATCCTCTTTCATTATCAAAAAAAAAAAAAAAAAATGTTAAATTGTTATGTAATTAAGACATGCACCAACATACATATGTATACCATTTCAATAATCACCCATCTAGCTAAATTAAAAGACTATACGCTAAATCAATGCTAATCAGTACTAATCATTTTATCTCAAAACCTAGTACGAGTATCTTCAAGAAAATTCACACCGATCGCTACGTATAGATCCATCTCGAGGTAGGTGTCGTAATTCCACTACTTAATGTCTCTCAGATGAAACGTCATCACTGTTATGACTCTGCCCCTGATTCAGCAACGACAAATTGATCGATTATTCCCTCGTCTTCTGCGTCTGCTTTGTCGTCTTTCACATCCGATCCGACAACGACGACGGCAGAGACAACGCAGCGCGACAAAACATTGTTGAGAGCCAGCAGCAGCTGTTGAATGACCCGCGAGGCATCAACACGCGGCACGTTGCGTCGCTTTGTGTACTGTTATCTTACATTTCACCGCATTGTATTCGCGCCATCATCAGTCCGCTTATCTGACTCACATCTCCACTCTCGAGCAAGATCTTTGCGTCTGTGGCTGATCTTTTTCAGTTATTAACATGGCACAACACACGGCCGAAGCAATTGTTTGTCTGTCTGTCTGTCTGTCCGCGTCCATCTACTGTCTGATTGTGTGTTGCGTTGCGGTGTAGATGATCGGTGTAATTGGTGTTGGCCCAAGACGCGCCGAATGCGGAGGTGATGAATGCAGGCTTGAAATGTTTGACAGCTATGATTCGGCAGTAGCCGACGAGCAGGGGCGGTGGCGCGGTGGCACTGGTGGGAAAAAATTGCTCTCAAGTGTGAAAATTGTTTGATTGTTGAGCATTTAGGTTTTTTTTATTTTTTTTATTTTGGGCAGCATCAGCAGCAACAGCAACAGTTTTGTATTGTTCGTCGTGAACCTTTGTTTGGGAATGGATATCTAAATGAGGTGCGAATAAGATTGACGGATGAATTAATGACGGAGTCATGCGTGTCCTATGGGTTACAGTTTCTTTTGGAAATTTGTGTAGACAAGTTATGAGGAAAATCTCGTCTAATGCAATAGGTCACACGCGAAGTTGTACAAATTGACCTATATCACCCCCACTGGGAGTAAAAGATATTATCATAGTTTGGAGCGTGTCGAATACTCAATCAGGGTTTGTTTTTTTTTTTTTTTTTTTAATACAAAGTGAAGTGCTTTTAACACTTATTATAGGAAATTTGTACTTTACATGTAATGCCCAATCATTTAATAACAGATGTATAATTTCAGTTGGTGGTGGCAAAGGGGTAAGAAGAGCAGAGGAGGAAGTTGCCTATATGATGTGAAAGCAGTAATAGGCTTTGGTCTCTGACTTCAATCTAGTCGAAGGTTTTGAAAGATACTGTGTATATCTTTCTGTTATTCAGTTCTTGTCAATCGTCAGGAATTTAGGTGGTTCCATAGGAAAATCCTTGTAAAATCGTTCTTGCCTGCAGAATTTAACTAGACTAGTTTATTACCCACTCGCAATTGCATGCAATTTCATGCAAAGCTGAACACTCATTTATTATTCATTGCTGTATGACTTGGTCCT
This sequence comes from Pocota personata, assembly GCA_963082735.1. Taxonomy (NCBI): domain Eukaryota; kingdom Metazoa; phylum Arthropoda; class Insecta; order Diptera; family Syrphidae; genus Pocota; species Pocota personata. The sequence continues at coordinate 1,917,644 of OY720432.1, read as the reverse complement.
CTAAAGTACTGGAGAGAGTTCTATGTAATGCCAATTGGTCATAGTCTCGATGAAGGGAAAATCCACGGTCGTACAGGAAGTGATAGAGGACGGGCAACGTCCTTGCGAAAGGGGTATCGAGCAGCTGCCGGAATAAATAACCAACCTAAAGGCCAGGCAGTGGTCAACGGCACAAATCATAGCATGGTGGCGGATGAGCCTAATTCAGTAAGACCAACGGTAGTAGATGGTAGCGTTTCCCATATTGGGCGGCTATAAAAGGCGTCTGTTTCCCACAGTGGGTGGCCTTAATCAGTATGTGTTCGACCATCCAAAGGGTGTGTCCTTTCGTATCTTGGAAAACACCAATGGCAACAAATGAAACTGGGTCCCCAAGAGGTAACCATGCCATGGAGAATCCTCCTACTGCCTTGGGTGTAGAAAACCGCACATTGGATTTGGGGGTGCGGCATCTTTCGTGTACTAGCGTCAACTGAGACGCAACAATAAATACATTGAAGACAGACATTATAGTACTACGGATAGAACTTTTGGCTACCGTAAACGTACGAAAATCGGAGCAAGGAATGTTCGATCCCTGTACGGGGAGGGAAGATACGAGCAAATAGAGCGTGAAATGCTCCGCCTTAAGATCAGCATCCTGGACATAAGTGAAACCAAGTGGAAAGGTAGAGCTGAGTACAAGTCAGACACGGGACAAACGAGAATGCTGTATTCCGGTGAGTTTGAAAGGGAGGATGGTTGGATGATTTCGTTTCCCGGGCCTTAATTTCTGCATTGAAAATACACAACATCACCATTATCCTGCGCTACGCCCCTACAAATGAAGCGACCAAGGAAGAGAAAACCGCTTTATATACTCATCTTAAAGATCCAATCATAATCAATACGGGCCTGGAACGCGTGATGAGAAAACTTGGCTTTAGATCACGAAATGTGATTTGCTTGTCGACCTTTGTAACGCACATTGGCTTGTGTTGGATGGGACTTCATTTCCGCTTCCTAATGGTAGAACTGAAAACCAAATTGACCACTTCATGGTGCGATGGAGGAGGTCACAATGTGAAGTAATCATCACTTGTTACTTACGAACGGTAAGTTACTTACGAACGGTAAGTAACAAGTGATATTTAGCCCCACGATGTGGGGCTAAATAGAAAGCATATTTATGGAAGCTGGATCCGAAACTGTGCCCAGTAAATCTAGAGCTAAAGACTCCTGGATATACCAAGACACCTGGGACAAAATCACATATCGTAAATCGTTGAAGATAAAAATAAACGCCGACCCAGATGCTCAACGAAAGGTGGAACTACGAAGGGAATATCTCACAGCTCATGGGACAGTTCATCGCTGTGTCAGACGTGACAGGAGGATGAAGTTGGACAGTCTTGCGGAAAATGTGGAAAACGCTACAAGAAGAGGAGATATCAGAGAACTGTACAGAATATCCGAAGAAGTTGTTGTCCAAAGAAGTAACACCAGCCATCCTGTACTGAATATGGACGGCACTCTATTGATATCAATTGATATTGACAGCTGGACTTGATGGCATACCAGTTGAGTTCCTGAAAGTATACCGCGCCACATTTGCTGGTATGCTACTTCCATTAATACAGGCCATTTGAGAAAATGAAAACTATCCCAGGAAGGGTGGTATTACCGTTTTTTCCGTTTTTTTCCGAAATTAATGGCAGCTGTCATTCTGGAGCGGCTAAAGGCTAGAATCGGGACTAGTCTCAAAAGTCACATCACAGGATTTCGCAGTGGTCGATCGTGCGTCGAACACATCAACATCTTGAGTATCATCCTCGAGCAATCAGTCGTGGATTACGTGGATTCCGAGATGACCTTTAGCCGGGAAAACCGTGAATGCATATGGAGATCTCTTCTTAGGAGAGAAATCCCCCCAAAAATAATTGCTACTACATATAAAGCAGTCCTACAATAACGCAAGGTGTTTCGTTCTGTACAATGGACAGCTCTTCAACTCTTTCCAAGTGCAAAAGGGAGTGAGGCAAGGGGATATTCTATATATTCTACTGACTGCCACCGTGGATGTATCTTATCCAACGTATCCAATGTTAAATCCGTGCTACTGTATGCCTGTGAAACCTGGAAAGTCTCGGCAAATATCACGAAAAAGTTACGCTTTAGTTAATCGCTGTATCGATACATCCTAAATATTCGCTGACCAGAAATTATATCCAACCAGGAATTGTGGCTTAAAACTAGTCTGAAACTGTTGGATGTCGATATAAGGCAGCGAAAATGTCTCTGGATTGGTCACACACAGAGGAATCCAAATGACAATATCGCGAAGCAGTCCTTCGAATCGAGGTCGAGGCGATATTGTGGTTTAGGCATTATAAAGTTAGGCATAACTTATGTACGCGAAATTTGGATTTGGTCAACCTTCTTTTTTTTTTTTTGTTAAATGTTATTTTGAAGCTGTTTGGCTTATAGACGGCTCTGTTAATTTAACCAGTTTTTTCTATCTGAAAAGTCCGCCTTATTTGCTTTGCAAAAATACTAGAAGCAATGCAATAGATAAGTCCGTTCAGAAGTTATAGCATCTGACGTGATTTAACTCAAAGTACTCGGAATGTTTACTTCAAGTTCATTTTTGTTAAAATAACTTTCCCAAAGCGTAACCAGTTGATGATGTATTAATCTTAGGTGATTTTAATCTTTCCTACCTTCAATGGACTCAGTCGGATGATGAGTCCCATTTTCTCCCTAATGCCACGGAAATCGAACTAATCGGTAGTTTATCTGACTCTGGTCTTTATCAAGTAAGAAACATCAAAAATAACTTGGGTAGGCAACTTGACCTCATATTCTTGTCCGATGCTGATAATTCAGTTGTCTGTTTGAATAGTCATCTTCTTTCCAAATTGGAAATCAAAGGAAAATGCATACGACTACATGACCCCAGTATTTGAGAGCTCAACAATTTGCTTGGTAACTTAGATTTCAACTTTTCTCATATTTTCATTGGTTCTCGCAATTTTCTTCGCTGAAATATTCATCATCTCCACCCTGGTATAACAAAGAATTACCGTCACTTCGAAACAATAGAAACAAATTATGGGAATTATACCTTAAATCCCAAACTGATACTGACTTTTCTTATTACCTTCACACCTATACCCATTTTTATGAACTCTACAGAATGCTTTACTACGAATACCTTGATCGAATGCAATCTGTCAAAAGAAAATCTGATGGATTTCCATCTACTCTTAAATGCTCGGATACATCCTCGTCAGACACTTCCCTAGTCAATGTGGATACAACTTCGTCAGCGGTTCTTAAGAAGATTAGCAACCTCAATCACGATTACTGCTCCGGTCCTGATGTCTTGCCCGTCATAGTTTTGAAACAATGTGTGAACCATTTGACTCAACCCCTTACTGCACTGTTTCAACTATCAATCTCGCATGGAATTTTTCCTGGATTGTGGAAGGATTCGCACACTATTCCTATGAACATGATAGGGTGTATCTATCTAACTATCGGCCCATTCTCATGTGTTCGTGTATGATACAATCATTCTTTCACTGCAAGCCAATCTTTTCTACTAAGCACCACAGATACCTTAAGGGCAGAGTGACAACCACTAACTTAACCGAATTTGTGTCAAATACACTCTGCGCATTGGAAAATGGCGAAGAAGTTGATATTGTTGCCACAGACTTTAGTAAGGCTAGTAGTAGTAGTATGTGGATGAGTGTCAATTACAAAGTTCTTTTTAAATCTTCAGTATCTAATCCTATTATAGTAACTTCGGGGGTCCCTCAGGGCTGCCATCTTGGACCGTTGATCTTTATTATTTATTTTTATCTGATCTATCCGAATACGCTGAGGATATGAAAATCATTAAACGCATATCGTCTACTGCTGACTATCTGGTGTCACTAAACTTCTTAGAACTGAATGTCGACAAATGCCACTCTATTTCATTCGTGATGAGCTCATACTCTCAGTCACTTCAACACGTGATTTGGGTGTAATCTGCGATAGTGAACACAACTTTCGCTCTCATAGTGATAACCCTATAAGCAGGGCCTACTCAGCACTCGGTTTTGTGACAAGCTGATCTAAGAAATTTTCGGATCCTTATGTTTCAAAGTCCCACTATATTACCTTTATAAGGCCCCTTCTCGAGTATGCAAGCCAGGTATGGTCGCCTTTTTACGATACCCATATTTGATTCATTTTACACGAGATTCCCGACTGATTGCATTGTTCTTATAGTAACTACGAATCACTGTGGTTTATGGTAGAATTTGCACCATAAACAAGTTCAGAAATCGAGGTATTACTCTAAAGTGACCGGCTTGCTTTGCGTCGCAAAAGGCGTACTAAAAGGCTCAGATTCAAAGTTCAGTTCACTTTCTAAAGTTCTTCTTCAGAATCGATTCTGTACCAATTCGAAATGATCAGATAAAAATTCAAAAATGAGTGTACTCGTATAGTGGCTAACATAAGATCCATCCGCACCTGCAAGTTTGTGAAACCGACCTCAAGCTGCGTGAAAATATCAGCAGCATGTTGACATTTTGCTTCGGCTAAATTTTTGTAAAGCGACCCGCACACTTCCCCCCGGAATTTGTGCTAAATATGTTTTCTTTTTTTTGTTACTTTTGGACATACGATGCTTACCACGCTGCAATGCGTTAACATTCACGCTCACTGTGAACACCATTGGATGCCGATTCGCTGGGCCAAAAATTGGTAGCCGGCTATCGTGACCACAATTAAGCACTAAAGCCATGGAAGAGATCTATAAGCTTAGAGGAGGATACCATTTAATTTATGACCGCCTCTTGACATATTAATTAGTTTTCGCTTGAAATCAACGCTCGCGGGTGCATGATCACATGTTTGTTGGCTGCACGCTAATTCGAGGATGGGCCATTATACTTATTGTGTGGAAACAGTTAAACGATACTTATAGTTGCCCTACATTTTTGGGACGATCACAATACAAATAACTGTTAAAACTAAACGAAGTACTTATCACTTCCTCCTGCAAGATCATTCGCACGATCGCGTCGGCAAATCAATCAAGCAAACGCTCCACGATAACCAATACTTGTATCTGCATCTGTAGAATGAGGCGAATACAGGTACTCGTATCTCTGCGCACACGCGTTGATATTTCATTTCTCGCATAACGTGAGACCACCGTCGCCAGCGTCCTCCGCCGATCAGGTGATGGTAAATCAGATCAACTAAAAGGCGATATACGACGATGTTAATGCTTGTTGTTGTTGCTGAAAAAACAAGCGCACATGCCGCATGCACTCAGTTCAAAGGAAGCCGCCTCCGGACTCCTTTTACTCGTTGTAGTCGTCGTCGTCGTCGTGCGATGTTCTATGAGGCGCTTCTACATCGCTTCACTCTTCGCGTTTGCCTGCTGCCGCTTTTGATGGCATCCAAACTCCAAACGCTCCAAGATCTAGCTCTGCGATTGTATGCTGCTGCTGCTGCTGCTGCTGTTGATCTTCGCTGTGGTGGAGGTGGTGGTAGTGTAGCAAGCAAGTGGTCAAGTGGGAGAGAAGAACCAAAGATAGACTGGAGTATAGGTGCACTCTTTATAGTGAATTTAATTTGAAAATAAATTTTATTGCAGTGCTTGGACATCATGTTCTACCCGTGTCCGTGTTTAATGTCCGCTCTTAAAGTGAGTTATAGATATGGAGATGCCGCTGCTGCTGCAAAGCCTGTGGCGTTTCCCAGCCAAGGAGATTGTCAACAGCGATTATCGGATCTAGTTGTCAGGCGTTTCGTTCGCCGTTCCAATGCAGCAGTGCTACAAGTCGTCCGCTTTAGTTTTTGGAAAAATAAATTACTGTAGCCATCCTTAGAAGGCAGACATGGTACTCGTCGTAGACGATGGTTAGCTAACTAATTGTGATACCTTCGGGCGCACAGCACATACTCTTTTGGGGCGAGATTCACTTAGGTTTTTTGGTTCTCACAGTTTTCGGCGGGATGATTTCCCGAATGATTTATGAGAGATCCCATTGCTGCTCATAAATAAAATCGAAGCCACCGCTGACAGTCACCTCTGTACCGCCGCCCGCAAGTTAACCTTTGCCTATGGTATATGGGCAAAGCTACCACCGAAAAAGATCAGTAGATTGACTCCACGACGACGAGGACGAATTGTCATCATTTAAATGTGTCGGAGGTTAGGGAAGAATGGAAGTGGGTAGCGTACCAAAAAACCAAACCCATCCCATCATAGAGCACCGTGTGCCTGGGGCACCAACCAAAACTATCCTCATTGCCGTTGTCTTCTTCATTCGACACAAAAATCCAAAGAAACGTCTGTCGTCTTGGCGCTCTCCGGTGTGGTGCAGCAGCGTCAGCTTCTCTATGGGTTATGTGAAAGGTCAAGTTCGTGATCGCATTCAAAATTGTTGTGTGCCAGCATCCGTAACTTGGCAGATGAAGATGAACAAGAAAAAGAAGAAGAAGTGAAAAAAGAAGATCCACCACCACCACCACCATAAGCATCTGAGCCACCACCATCGCCATCGTCGTCGTCCGAGTACATACGTAGATACAAAGTGAATGCATCACATGGAGACATGTTGTCTCCATCACAACGGCTGGCTGGCTGGCTGGTTAGTTGGTTGGGTCTCTGAATTCCTTTATTGGTAACGAGGAGGCATCATCGCGTCTCTAAATGCAAAGACCTTCTCGATGACACGTTAACGGGATCCACCTTTCAAATCATAATCAATAGAGCATGTTGTTCCCATTTGGGAGCAGTTACAGTGCAGTGAGTGTTTCGTCAGCGACATCGTCGTCATGAAATCGATTGCTTGCGATATTTGGCCCACGGTTCATGGAATTCCTTGCAGGTTTTTTTTTTTTTCTCGACAATGTAATGTGCGGGTTCAGACGAATGAAAGGCAGCAAATATTTTGGATATTTATGAATAAATTTTGCAAAACAAAAAATGAATAAATTTGTGAATTTTGTGAAACTGTCCTTAATCGTGGACGTGTGTGACAGGTCGATTCATTTGGTTTATGATTGCTGTACTATGTTGTGATGTCTGATGTGCCTTTGAATTTGACACCGTAATTATGTATTTATGTTTGAAAGTTTGAACAAAGCAGCTGTGAGCAGTTTTGGTTAGTAAAGCTCCCTTTAGCAGCGTGAAAACCCCCCTCAATAGCCCAGGGATTTTAGGCGAAATATTGCAGAAAATGCCAAAACATATCTAAGTTAAGTGCACTGTCCAATAATTTCCCATGTTCACGTCATGGTTTTTTCCACGAAAAACCGCGAAAATAATATTTCCTCGGAACAGACCTAGTGATGCGCGAATTAGCTTGAAAGTTCATATTTATTGGGTAAATAATGCATTTTTAGGTCTGCATTGGACCCCGTTAAACTAAAAAAAAATATTGCTTCGCAAAAAATATCGATGTATCGAAAAATCGATTTTTTTTATATGTATCGATATATTCAGCCGATATTTGAAAACCCGATTTATCGAATGCAATTATTTTTCCGATAAAAAAATAGATGTTTAAGTAAACACTGTAACAAAAGAGATATAATTTTCTTGCAACAAGAAATGTCCGCTTTGGTGGAGTGCAGAACTTAATAGCCTTCGTTGCAAGATCAGAAAAGAACTTCAATAGAGCCAAATCAACGAGGCTACCTTCGGACTGGGAAATCTACAAGGAAAGCCTTAAGATGTTGGTGCAGCTTCTGCCAAAGAATCGATAACACAGTGCAGAACTTAACAACCTTCTTGCAAGAGCAGACAAAACTTCAATAGAGCCAAATCGTCGATTTTCCCTTCGGACTGGGAAGTCTACAAGAAAAGCCCAACGCGGTTTAAATCTGAGGTTAGAAAAGCCCGACGTAGAACTTGGCGCAGTTCCTGCCAGAGTATCGCTAACACAGTGAAGAACTCAACCGCCTTCGTTGCAAGAGCACAAAAAACTTCAATAGATCCAAATCAACAAGGCTACCTTCGGACTGGGAAATCTACAAGGAAAGCCTAACGTTGTTTAAAAATGGAAAGCCCGACGTAAATCTTGGTGCAGCTCTCGCCAGAGTATCGATAACACGTCTCAATCTGCTATGCTGCACAAAAGTCTTCTCCCAATGGATCTTAGGCGGATTCCGAAAGGGAGTCGCTCAATCTGATAGACGCACACTTCCCCGGCTATATTGTTACCCCTGATCAAAGACCTGCCACTGAGTATATTGTATACTCCTAGATATTTTCTGACCTAATTAGCGATGAAAACCTAAAATGGATGGTCAACAGCTTCAAACCATTCAAATCCACGGAACCAGGAGGTATTTTTTCGGCTCAACTCCAGATGGCGTTTGGAATCATACGACAAAACCTGTCCTGTATTCTGAACGGCTGTCTGGCACTAGTGCCTGGTCCGAGTTGAAGGTAGTTCTCATACCGAGCAGGTAAAACTTCACACACATTTGTCAAGTACAGTACGTCAGACAGAATTACTCGTAGGTTGTATGTGGAATTTTCCTATTTGAAAGCGTCTTCCCATACCTAACTCTTTAAAACTTCTCAGACGGCGTGAATCTAAAGCTTTGCAGACTTAAAGTACGAATGACGTAGGAAAATATAATGCAGTCAAATTTTGAGTTTTATTAGTACAGGATGTCGCATAGGAAATTATTTTTCTGATTTATATATACTTTCCGTATGTATGCGTGACTCCCTGCAGACTCACGAAGTTCTCGGATGACTTCAAAAAATTAAAGGCAGCAATCTTTTGCATTTCAGAATTATTTTATTATTTTCCAGAAGTTCTCGAATGGCCAATAAACGCGTGGAGAATATAATCTAATTATTTTAAATACAGGGCGTCACGCAGCACATTTTTCTTTCGGTCCATAAGCTCTGGCATGTAACCAAAAGCTCAAACTTTGCAGACTTATATCAAGTTACAGACAAATTATGAAATCAACCCAACGTTTGGATTTTAGAAATACAGGGTGCTACAGTGAATATTTTTCTACTGACTTATACAATTTTTCAGAACCTTCTCATGACAATTGTTAGGAATTTTTTTTTTTGGATTCGAACCTTGAGCCTCCTACTCAGTGATCGCGCACTTAACCACTGAGCCACCAATACAAGGTGTTGTCAATTTTTTTATTTTTTTTTTCTTTGAACGTTCTCTGTACAATTTTTCAACGTTCGTACTTCTCCCCACACCCCTCAAGAATCTCCCGGCCGAAAAAGACCGAAAAAGAACGTTCTTCTAAGATACAGGGTGTTGCAAAGGACATTTTTCTTCGCAGCTAGTTTGGTTGGCTTAACCAAAAGACCCATATACTCGTACTCTAGATATAGAATTATTCACAAATAAATTATTATTTGCTGACCACAATTATGTAAACTTCAGCTGCAAGTTTCGCGAAAAAACCATGTTGCGCACAGGGAAAATTAGGAGACTTTTAGTATGTTGTCGTACTTCATTTTGAAAACCTAAAATTCCGGAGCTATTAATCGACTTTGTGTATACTAAATTCGGTTAAAATTTGTGATGATTCTCGAGATTCCTGTCAAAAAATGCTCAGGCATATTACTCGGTTAACTCGCTGTTAAGTGAATACCGTTTATAACTTCTTCTATATACCATAGTCTCAGCTCAGTATCAGCAGCCCTAAATTTATACTAAAATCGCAACCCTGTCGTACCCTGCCCCCTGAAAGGCACTCGGACCTGTCCACAAAAAGCTAACACTGTCTTCACTACTATAGACTATCACTGATCTTACACGCTCTCTATGCATCTCGAAAAAAAATTGATGACGCCACAAAGTCGGGATGAACCCATCCTTTCTCACTGCACGCTATCTAAATGTCAATTAACAAATTAACGACGGAGCGCTACCCCGCCTCGTCGGCGGACACCTTGTGGCCTACAGCAGGAAGCAGCAGCCGAACTTGATTTGGGTTCGAGCCATATCGCAGCGTCACAATGATTAATCCAATCGATTAAGCACATGCGCACGGATATTAATCACAACCAGCTATTGGCCTTTTGTCTCGTCGAAATGTGCATGCTCATACGCATATACCTCAGAGAATATTCTCAAGGAGCTTAGCTGCGCTAGTGCGCTAGCAAAAGAGAAAGGCAAACCAGATCAACAGCATACTTCGCGCTCGGCGCTGGAAAACCCACCACTGCACCATCATCGCTACCAGTGTAAGACAAGCGAAAGACACTCTGTGACACAAGAGCCGTCAGCACGCCCGCTTGCCGCCGACCGCCGCCGAGTATCAAAAACAAGTCACGACTATAACCAAACCCACATTTCGTTTTGAAGAAGATTTTTTGTGCGGTGGCGCCCCCCATCATCACCACCAGTAGAGGAGAGCGCCCGAAATGTCAATTTAAATCGTCGCTCCTGATAATTACGCTGACAGTTTGTTGCCTCTTCGTCGAAAGTGCCAATGAACAGGGAACAAACAGAGTCTAGGTTAGGCCAGAAAATAACAAAACGCGATTACATTTGTGAAGAGCCTCTCCGCGTTCGTATATGCCACCGATTAGGGTGACGCCTGCATCGTCAGCGCTAGCGACATTTGGCGACAACAATTACGTGAAGATTCGCAGCAGGAGTTCAGAGAACAGAACAGAGATACACAGTAGTAGAGCACACCAGGAACGGGAATTAATGCAGAAACTAGACGCCGCCGCCGTGGCCATGCCAACAATTATAACCTTCTTGCGTCCACTGGGAATCATCGCTGTCTCTGTCATCAGCCAGACAGCTGGACAGTGCGTTGTCGTCTTCCTAGTAATGCGGTCTACATTTTCTCCCATCGACAGGCGAGTGTGCTGGCCATGGGCAATGTCCAAACCATGTACAACATGCAACGAAATCATCTCGAATGTAAATTTATGGGACGCACGCATGTGCTTCACGCATAGTTCATTGAAAATTTACTTTGCACGCGTAATGTACGCTCGCGCGTACGCAATTTGAGGATAATTAAAGCGTTCTGTCTGCGCATGCAAAGCGATGGCGGCACAACGGTGGTGCTGCAGACAGGTCAATCCGTGGAGGTGGATGCAAGTTCTACGAACTACCAGTAATTGCCCTCCATTGAGGAGGTATGCTACTGACTCTTCAAATAAGGACTTGTGGTCTTGTTAAAATCTCCGAGATTAGTTCATCCGTCGCCGTGCACAGTTAATTTGTAGGTTGGCTGCATGAAGTGGAACCCACAAATCACCACTCTAAACAGGGGACCGTAATTAAAATAGAGTGCCCCTCGCCCGCATATATGGCAACCGGCGCTGGTAACCTATGTTCTTGATATTAAAATATTCTCGCAGCATATGTGTGTTGTGTGCAGCACTTCTTTGCAACAAAAAAAACTATTTATCTAGATACAGCCAGTTCACCTTAGCGGTCGGTGAGGTGATTCAAAAATGTGCATACGCGGACATAAAGCCAAGAGAGTTGACTAGGCCAGCCTATGTAAAGCATGTCGCTTTGGCTGTAAGTCGTTTATTTTTACCTTGACTATCGACCGATGGTTGCTGTGGTGATGGTGGCTACACGGGTAAGTTATGAATCCAAGAAGCCCAAAACTGGGCATTAGAGAAGTATGGACACTGGTACACTTGCCCGTCATTTAATTAGTGCACGGTACGTGATTAAATGGAGCACTAGTGGTCTTGTCCAACTTCAAAATTATCATGGGTCGCGCAGGCGATTACGTAAAAATTTAAAAAAAAAAAAAAATTTGTACAAAGAGATCGGTGAAGGCCAAGTCAGAATTCACATCGAGAGGCTCTCTACGTCTTCATCGTGTGACCATGAAGCGCTATGGCGCTGTATAAGTACAAGTATATTCTGCGCCTAAAGCATCCATCCATCCATCTATCCATCGAACTGAACTACTCATTATTGAATACGCTAGAGCAGAGAGTCTTAATGATTAACTCTCTAATGATCCGTCGGGCCGACAAATGGACGATAATGGTAGTAAATCGTTTTCGTGGCCAATTAGCCCCGTGGCCAGTCAGCCAGTTTGCATGTTTAACTCCTCAAAACGTGGAATTTAATTAATTACTATGATCCAATTGGGGGCCAATTACAGAAAAGCGTTTATTGGTTTTCTTGTCTCAATGAGTGTGAGCCAGGAACTGAGATACCGCCCTCCTTTTTTTGGGATTTTTTTAGCGGACAAATTAATAGGAGTCTCGAAGAACCGTACCATGCAACTGTTGATGGATAAAGCACACACAACGATGGCAATTAATTAGGGGATCATGGGAAACGCTTCGCTATAATTTGTGTCATCATTTCCCGTTGGAGAATGGAATGCGACCTGAATTAAGTGAAGGTTGTGCACACGTTTAAGGGGTAGGGAAATGTGTAAACATTTGTTGGGCTTTTCTAGGTTTTACATGTTGATTGTTGCTGCTGAGGGTTAAATTCTCAGGAATACACTTCTGCTGCATTTGAATGTGTTGCCCTTAAGAACCAATTGCTTAAAATGTTCCACACGAAATTATCGTTTGCAAGGTAATTTTATAAAAATTTGGTATGCCATGTCCTTATGTCAAATATTTTTCAGAAAACTATTTTTTACAATGTTGCCGAAGTTGCGCTCGCAGTTTGCTACTTGCAAACTTGGCTCATGCTATCCAAACTTCAGTCATTTTACATTATTCGAGCAAAATAAGAGCAGTGAAATAGCAAAACTCACCCGTTCTACCGAAACTTTAAGTTTTACTACTGCATTGAATAATTTTCTGGCAGTTGCAAGATGGATGGATCCAGTAGTAGTAGCGGGGTGTAAAGATAGTTCGCCTCCACGTGGTACACCCTGGGTAGAGCTAAATGAACTATCAAATGAAGGATGCCAAACTATCTACATGAAAGGTAGATCACAGTATACAAATATAAACAATATAAGCACTATCTCACTGGCAGTTCTCAGTGCCTTCAGTCCGAATCTGCAAACTCAACATTGAAGGAATTAGCCGATCAAATCTCCAAACACATCCTGGCTCAAGAACATCATAACAGAACACACACATCCACCATGCGCTAAGGAAATATACTGAGAATGATAGAAATGGAGAACAACTCATGGGGTGGTCCGAAATAAATTACATGCATCAACTGTTTGATGCTAAAGATAGATCGACCTTTATGTCAGCAAGATGGATGATTTGTTTCCAGCAACGACAACAACCCGACCCGTGCTGATAGAAATTTAACTAAACATCACAATTTTTAACTCAGTTCGTCGTGCTAGATGGAACTTCGGGAAGACAAGATGGGAACTGTTTGCACGACAACTGGATGAAACGCAGCGGTCAATTCCTCCAACTGCGCAAAACTATGATGGATTTGTTGGCTTATGCTAAACACTGCAAAAAATGTGACCCTAGAGGACAGGAGTATATACCAGGCTGCAGTCCAGAAACCGTTCGATTTTATAGAAAGTTTCTGGCGAGTAGAGATGATGTAATCACATCCGAACCCTTGGCAACGTTTGATAACTCAACAGTGAATAAATGGAAAACTACAACAGAAAATTTAAATTGTCCCACTCTAGTAGAAAGGTTTAGAGTCTGCTGAGTAAACTCGATTGTGCAGACCAAACCGCAAATTAGCCCTGAGCAAGTCGCAAATAGAATAGTTGATATGTCCAGAGTTAAGCCAGATGAAAGCCACACGAAGACAATCAGGAAATCTCCCAAAGAGCTTAAAGCTAATACACCACGATCATCAGGCCCAACAAATTAATTCTCGCTGACTGAGCTAAAAATAGCCATAAAGCAGAAAAAAAATTGGTAAAGCTGCAGCGTTCGACGGAATTTATCCTGAATTCCTAACACATTGCGGAAAAACTGCGAAATTCAGGATCACCCTGTGCTGACTGCAACCTAAACGGCTGGACGGATTCAAAAACTAGGCTCCCAAATTATCGGAGAAATATTTCCGAAATGGTCGCCATTTGCCTTAAAGCACGACCTGAGATCCATTGGCCAATCATCAATCGCATTACGGACCTCATCCATCGGAAAGTTGTCGACAGCGCGGACAAGGGCTCGCTTCAAAGACTCAATATTTCGGTGAGGAGTAGAGCAGGCCATTCCATCTAAAACGGACCGCAACTTGTAATTCAAAGGGTTGAGGTCAAGACTACCAGCTGGCCAATCATCCGGTGATATGAAGTCGGGTACAGTTTTGTTTAGACACTCTTGAGTGGTTTTTGCCTTATGAGTTGGAGCAGAATCTCCAGTGCTTATTTGCGAACATTGTTCGGTTTAGAGCCTTAACGACGTCTTCCGAAATCTTGACTCCTTTTTCACAAAAATGGAGGTTGGTTTTGCCATCGTAGCTCACTCCCCACCATACCATTACATTTGCGGGGTAGTGGCCTCTTTCAACCCTTGGAATAAGTTCTGAAACTTCTTTTGTTGTCCGACCATACAGTTGAAAATTTTGTTTATTAAAAGTTTCTTCGTCTGTGAACAGAATTTGTCTTTAAGCATTTTTAGCGCACCGCCTTAACATAGCTTTTGATTTTTGCTTACATTTTTACTTCAATGCGACTGTTAGCAGGTGTCCAGTGTGTCTTTTGTAGGCGCTAAATCCCAAGTCTTCTTTGAAGATGAGAGACATGGATCTTTGCGAAATGTTCATTTCCCGCGACAGATTTTCTGCTTTGTCAGTGGTTTGCGTCTGATTCGAGCCTGCACGTCTTTGATGGCTCCCTGAGTCCTCATAGTGCGTGAACGGCCGGATCTTTGACGGTCACGTACTTCACCACTATCCTCGAATAATGTAATAGTACGATAAACAAAACAGCGAGTGATTCCAAGCGGTCGCAAGGTCCGAAAGATATCACCTTTTTCCATATTACACTTGTATAAGCCAATCACAACGACACGATTTTCGATGTCACCCTATTCCATGATTGTAAAGAACTTAAAACAAAAATCTTTTCCGCGACAAAGAAGCAAAAAAACAACGGGTTAAATAACGGTTAACATGAAAAGAGTGCAACTAAAACTTTATTTAAAATGCAGTATACAGCGGCGACTTTAACAGCCATCATACCTCATGAAGTGCAACATCAGACCCAAATAGCCTCAAGTTGTCTGACTGGGCTGCAGTCAACTACCTTCACCTCGTCTTCGACGCTAAGGATCACTTTATAATCCTGATTTAACATTCGTAAGCACCAACTGCGGTCAAAGGCCTATCTATCGGCAAATCCCTGTCATCGATTCCATAGCGCACCCAGATGGAATTTCAACAAGGCTTCTTGAAAGAACTTCAGGAGCGAACTCGATGCTAATATAAGGTGGATCTAGCCAGTAGCGTAAAACTATAGACGTCTAGGAGGCATCGTCCTTTCTACGGATGGATAGAAGAAAGCGATCGCCTCTACAAAGATTTTGAGACAAACGGCGATCCCGGTGCTTAAGTCTATTGATAAAGTACGCAGTGATAAATGGTAAAACATCGTCGAAATCACTAACTTTGTCCACTCAATTCGAGCTTACTCCGAAAATTTGGCAACGGCACACCGGTAGCCGCACAGAAACTCACAATCTACTCAGATAAAATAGCTGCTGGGTTTGTCAAACTATCCATTGACCCTGCAGACAAAACTGAAAGTCAGTCAGAAAGTCATTAAAAGGAGAGTCACAGGAACTTGCAGAATTTTCAAGAATCGTCAGCCCCTTTACTCAGGGTAAAGACAGGCAATGCAACAGGACCAGATGGCATATTCCCAGAGTTTCTACTGCATACCGGCACGCACTTCAAGTATTGGCTGACAAGGTCCTACTCAAGTGTACTTGAAACGGAGCACTTCCCACCTGAACACAAAAAATATAAAGTAGTGGCCCTGCTTAAAGCTGGTAAGCTCAACGAAAAACCAGAAAGTTATTGCCCTATCACACTACAGTCCGTGACATTTATAGACTTAACCGCAGCATATGATACAGTATGAAAGTATGGACTGATATTTACTTACTTCCTTAACGGGCTCCCGACCCGTGAAGGAACCCTGCCTGAGACACGGCAACCTTACATCTTCTTCCATCCTGGGCACGCTGCTTCCAGTTTTCCAGACCAAGCGCTCTGGCATCCGCAATAGCTTGGTCCTCAAAACGAAGGTTCGGTCTTCCTTGTCTTCTCGAACCTGTGGACTGGGATTCGAAGATCCTCTTAGCTGGAGCATTATTGTCCATTCGCTCGATGTGACTTCATCCACATCTTGATACAGCTCATAGAGTTCGCGGTAGTATCTTCTTCTCCTCCGATTATTCGACGAAGAATTTTGCTCTCGAAATCAAAATCAAAAATCAAAATCTGCCTGTTTTCCTGCTTATCGTCCATCACTAGGCACCATAGAGCAGGACTGGCAGGATCAAAGTTTTGTAGAGCACGCATTTCGTCTTCCGAGTTAGGAGTTTTGAACCCAGTTGTTTCGCCAAACCGAAGTTAGTCTTCGTCGAAACTCCACTAAGGCGTCGTTCGTGGAGTTGATGTTTACTCCGAGTTCACTTCGAAGTTACTGTTGGCAACAGCGGTGAACAGATGATGCTTTGTTTGTTGACAACATATACTTGGTTTTGTTCTCGTTTACTTCAAGGCCAGCTCGTTTCGCCTGCTCTTCAATTACCGTAAAAGCCTCTATGACGGCATGCTGAGAGCGACCGGTGTTGTCGATGTCTTCTTTGTATCCCAGCAGCTGGACGGATTTGTTGAAGATAGCGCCTTCCATGTTGACGCGTGCCCTGCGCACTATCTGTTCCAGCACTAGATTGAAGAAATCACATAATGGCACATCTCCTTGCTGAAATCCGGTACACGTATGGAATAGTTCAGAAGTATTGCTTCCAAATTGCAGACATCGCGTATTTTCTAGCGTAAGGCGACACAGCTGGATTAGTTTGGGTGGGATCCCGAATTCTGTCATGGATGCTATTATATGCGGCTTTGTACTAGATGAAAAGATGGTGAGTCTCGACTTGAAATTCGCTGGTCGATTCCAGGATTTGTTTCAATGTGAAAATTTGCTCTACCGTCGAACTGCCGGGCCAGAAGCCACACTGGTACACGCCGATGAGTGTGCTGCAGAAAGGCTTGAGACGTTCACATATTACTTTGGATAGGATCTTATACGCGACATTTAGTAGGGACATGCCTCTGGAGTTCTTGGAGGACATAGGATCGCCTTTTTTGTAGATGGAGCATATCTCATTCTCCCATACTTTATTGATGAGTTGGTGCATGAACGCTACCAAAACATCACCACCTTATTTGAAAAGCTCTGCAGGCACTCCATCAAAGCCAACGGCTTTCTTCAGCTGTGCCGACCTCTTCTATACTTCTTCGTTGACTGGATGCAGGTGTTGACTTGTTGGCGTTTGTGGATGGTGAATGCACAGTGGAGAGCTTCTCGCTCAGGCGCTCTCTGTAGTCTCTGGCTTCTCCATGATGTCTAAGGCATCCAACGTTGAATTTCGTTTTCTAGGCCATTTGCAGCTTATTCTCGTTGGACAGTCGAGCTCTGAATTTTGCTGCTACAAGAATGGTCAGAGTCGATGTTGGCCCGTTGGATTCATGTCTCGCATCGATTTGATTGGTGGTTCGACCATCTGGGGAGCACCAGGTTACTGTGTGGATTCGTAGTCTGGGAAACCTAGTGCTACTTGTCACCGTATTACGTGTCGATGTCGAAATATGATGTCACTGAGGATATAAAAACAATCCCTCCAATGAGCATCCTGAAATGTATTGCAAACCTCTCCAGTGCCTCAGATAAAATTTTCAACACATTTTCGATGGAGTTAAGGTGAATATGTAACAAAACAGCTGGGGAGCATCAGTGCACTTTTGTCATGTTTTTTTCTGAGTCGCTTAAATTTGTGTCTGTTACCCTCTTGGGTTGAAACTGCTTCAAACCACTCTGAGCGCCCATTTAGGGTCCCTTATCTGTCAAATACCATTCAATTTAAGGTTTAAGAAACATGCAACTTTACTACGAATTAGTAATAATACCAGGTCCTTAGCTCTAAGATTCCCATTGGGAAATATCTCAAAGAATCAATTGGAAAACGATAGGGGAGACCTACGAGTATATCCAACAACGATGACGACAAGGTCAGAAAGTTAGAATTTTTCAAACCCGTGCACAATTTTGTCGTCTGTGATAAATGAGATAAATGAGACAAATCCTATCGCGGATCTTGTTTATCGCATAATGTTCCACAATCTACATAAAATTTAAACAAGTATGTATGTATCTAGATATTTAAATAAAACTTTCCTAGAATCCGCTTGTGATTTAATACAAACAGTAATTGATGGTTCCTATAACTAGCCACTGTATTTCTTGTCATACAAGTAAATTAAGTCAGCACTTACCTCTTGGTGATCGCAGGCTAAGATCCACTGGTTCCACTTGCACTGGAGGGCCCTCTGCCTGCAAAGATAGATAAACATAGAATTAATTATTGGTAAAACCCGCAAAGACGACTTGTAGACAACCATATCCAATATTTTGCTCAATGAATACGAGTACATCGATCGACTTGCAAATAAATTCAATAAATTATCCGTACAGCTAACAACTCAAACACTTCCCTACAGGTGATCGAGGTGTCTAAATAAATTACATAAGGGTCGACCTAAGGCAAACGGCCCTGAAACCGTGCACCACAAGCCACAATCGATCGGCCGGGCCGATGGTGGACCGCTATAGTAGAGTAAAGTGAGTTATTAACCAGTTCTCGGGCAGATAGTTATTAATTACTCTCGAAGTTTGCAACGTCGTCGTTGTCGTCTGCGAACAAATCCAATGCAAAGTGATGCAAATTAAATGCAACGGTTGTAGCGGCAGCATATTGCGCGCGTTTGGGTCTCTCTGCAGAACCACCCCATAGCGCGCACATTGTGGGCGATACTGGAAATTAAGAGCTAGATTGTGCTACGGATATTGATAAATGACAGCGGGGTCCTCCAAGGAGGCTGGCTATCGATCTGTACTCCAATTTAGCCAGTGGTCGTATTAATCAAGAATCAGTTACTGCGCCAGTAGCCGGCTTGACGGCTCGCTACGTGATATCGGATCGATAGCGGGGCTGTAAGGCTGCCCGATTTGAATATTGTACGGCTTCTGCTGGTGAGATATTGCATGCCACTGGTGGATGCGACGGTGTTTTCGCAATGTCCGACACCTGCGGTTGCAAAATATAGGTACGTACATATGTACACCCCCGCTAAGACAATTAAAATGTGTGCGCCCAACGAACAAAAGTCTTAAGAACTTAATTGCGAATTATTCCAACCGGAAGCTATTCCTCCTGTAAGCTGACACTTAACTGGTTTACAAGTGCTTGCATGTCTGCAGGTGACAGGGGTGTCGGTGGTATCGGCAAAGTGTCGGTGGCCGGTGGCCAACATAACACCATACAATGTACCATGCAAATGAGCCCAACTCACACACGTGTTCTACAATTAGACAGACGAACAGTGGTCGAACGCGATTACACGTCGGGCCGTTTTCATTAAAATACCTACGCCGGCCGGTCGAATACATTGTTCGCCAGGTACATGCACAGGTAGTCAATTAGTTTGCACTTATCGCACTCCACACGCCCCACCAATGCGATTAGTTAGTTGAGTTCAGTTCCGCATTTAGGGGATGAATCAACCTTTGGTCTGCCAATCCAACACAGAAAATCGGATTTTCTTTTTCGCCCGAAAAGCCTTCACAGAGGATTAACATGTCTGTGTCTGCACAGCGCCACGAAAGAGAGACATAATCCACTCGGTTTTACTAATCCAACAGTCAACCTCATATCTCTAAACATCTGAGTACACCACATGTAACCGCAGCCACAGCAGCAGTGGCGCGACAGTTTATCTGGCCACGGCACGAGCTCTAAATTGGGTTGGTGTCGATCGATGTCAACCTAATTTCTGGCCACCCTAATCAGAGTGGAACAACGACAAAGACAACGCGAGTGCGCGATCTATTCATGTGAAAACAAGCAACTTAAGTCACTCGGAATCATTGTCAACACGAATTATTACCACGGTTTGTTCGGTTTGACAATCCATTGTGCGGGGACACACCCACGACCTTGATAGCCAGCAGAATGACTTTAGCGCGGTGGCTATTGTGTGCGCTTTGGGTGCACGTGAGCTGCTGGAGTAGTTCGAGTTGTACTCGTACTGTGGTTGACAGTGATTTTTAAGAAATATTTTCTTACGTCAATCGATGCGTGAGCGATTTAGAGAAAAGATGGGGATTTGCTTCTGATTTTGTGAAGTGTCTTTGTTTGGAGTTGGCGACAAGACGAAATATGATTTGGAGATGATTCGATAGCATAAAACGACATGTGGATCAGTTGTTACGAGTATGTGGATGGGAGCAGATGAATAAGAATAAGAATTTGTAGAACGCACTTAAAATTCTTGATTTTCTTTTGGTTTTCCTATCATTCTCTTAAAGACCAGGCCATTCACAACTACGATATTGTGACGAAATGAAAGAAGTTTTAGGAAGTCTAGCTTTGTGTAGGGTTATCTTGCACTGCGAACCCTCTGCTAGGAGAAGTTTATTCTCTCATTAGAGTTTCCCTTCAGAATTGTTTTCGAGGGTCAAACACTCTTACGAGTACATTACCTTGGCAAGGATAGTTCACCCTAGAGCACCATCTCTAGTCTGGTTTCTCTTAGGAATCTGAGAAGTGGGTCTGAGGTTGGCATTTTTAGAACCTGCTTGTATAGCAATAGCTTATTGTAGTTGGAAAGGAATGAGTATCTCCCATTTTACTCCCATTTTTCTTTATCTTTGCATGCACTTTCCCACGGGGTTTAGCGTCTGTATTTGGCTGTATTTGAGTATTCCACTACATTGTTATTTATGTATACTGGAATGTCTGGTACGTTTTTGCATGTAAAATTAATATGGACTGACTTTAGGTCATTCAATCTAATCTGCCATTTTTTAGTCCATTCTGAAATACTGTTTATTGCCATTTGAAGCTTTTTTGTTAGTATTTCGACATTTGCTCCCACAGCAAGTACAGCAGTGTCATCTGCAAAAGTTGCTATAGTGATTTCTCCACTTTCAGGCAGATGCTAGTAAAGCATAGGACCCAATGAACTGCCTTGTGGTACGCCCGCTTATTTTTTTTTTTTATTATGAGTACTCTGCTTGTTGTTTAATTCTGAAGAATTGATCTGATATATATGACTCCAGTTGCTTTGGTAATTTGTAGATCAATCCTTTGTGCCAGACTTTATCAAAAACTTGTGCTATATCAAGAAATATTGTAGAGCACACATTTTTCTCTTCAAATGCTCTTTCGATTTTATCTGTGATTCTATGCACCTGATCAATTGTATACTGTTTATTTCTAAATCCAAATTGGTGAATTGGGACTATCGATTTTTCATCAATTATCTTTTGCAGACGTTTTACCAGCATTTTTTCCAATAACTTGGTCAACATTGGTAGTATCGATATTATCTCCGCGGTATGAAATGAATCAATTTACGTAAGAAAATCGTTGGAAAATATTGAAAACTTCTTTCCTAAAAATTTCGGTCGAAATAATGCACCAACCGTGCCTTCTGAATGCAAGTTTGTGAGGAAAGTTCATGAGATTGGCAAGTTCGTCCTGTGCGCAGTTGCCGAAAGTGTGCGCCTAAACTCGAGAACCTTAACTCGCCACAGATCTCAGCAACTGAACATTGGCAACAATATTACAGAGGCATATTTTCTTGGCCAAAAACTGAGGAAAATAAACTTGGATGATCTCTAGTTGTAGCAAGATGGCCCTATGTGCCATAACAGCCGTCCAACGATCGATCTTTTGCACAATAAGTTCAATAATCGTATAATCAGCCTTTTTAGTGATGTATCTTGGCCTACGCGGAGTCACGATTTGATGCCGTTGGACTTTTTTGTGTGGGGCGCCGTTAAAGACCGACGTATGCTCACAATCCAGAAACGATTCAGGCACTTAAGCATAATATTTATCGAGCTATTCGTGAAATAGAGCCTCGAAAAATCGAAAATAAACTGCAAAATTGGGTTGACAGGATGGGCAGCCATTTTAACGAAATCATTTTCCATAAATAATCAGAAAGTGTACCCTCTTCAATAAAGCAAGCAACTTTGAAAAATATTTAATGGATTTTTTTATAGCAATTTAAAAAAAAAAAAAACCAACAGATGGCCCACCCTCCAACCATCAAATTTTGTCAAAGTCGTTGGAGCCGTTTTCAAGAAAATATGCATTTTAGCTTTTAGTTACGCCAGAAGCACTCTCCGTCGTTTACAGTCCTGCGCAACCTGCTTGATTTGCGGCCACGTATCCTTGTCGTTTCGCGTGCCACTGACCTTCACCATGTTTACCTTGGTCTGCCCCGTCCCTTGTTCCCTTTGAGGGTTCCACTCGAACGACATTCTCGCGATCTCCAACTATGGCTTGCGGATTGGTTGTTGGTTTGCGAAAACTAATAGGTCGTGGTTCGATATGCGGTTGGGCCAAAGGATCTTACATATCCTCCACAGACATTTCTTTACGAACACTCGAAGTTTTCTGGATACTACCCGTCACCCTCCAGATATCGCTGCTGTCAGTAAATCTGACTTCACACTGACGTTGAAGATGCATAGCTTCTGATGCCTGGAAATGAGTGGTGGACTCCAGACTTTATGCGAGTTTTCACATCCAGGTCTCATCCTCTTTTGTAATCATGGTGCCTAGCTAGCCTGGAAGGTCGATATTGCTAACAATCTTTTGAGGGAGTAGAAAAAGGATCACCGAACGACGGTCTTTTGTAATCGTGCTACCTAGCTGGCAGGGCTCTTGCACCTCTTCGATTACTACTCCGTCTTCTGTCTGTAATTGCATTATGCAGTCACTTTCAATCCGCATCAACTTGATTTCATGGAAATTGATGTATACATATGTAGTCGTACCTTGCGCTCCCGGTCAGTTGTACCAGCTGGTGTTGAATGTCGGCAAATGTTTTTATTCGATGTTAGTTTGTGCCATCAGTCTGTCCAATACTACTAGAAAAAGTATGGGTGATAACACACAGTCTTGCCTTATCCCTGTCTCGATGTCGAACGGAGCGCTTTCGGTGCCTTTGAAGCGAATTTTACAAGGGGCATCTTGATACAAATCACGGATAAGTGGAACAATTGCATATGGAATGCCAAGGTTGTACAGAGTGCTCCAAATAGCTTCCCGGTAAATCATATCAAAGGCTCTTTCGAAATCGACAAATAGGAAGGATGTAGATCGGTTAATTATCTTTTAGTATGGATGTTGTCAATACACGATCGATTCGGATTAAATCCGGCTTGTCCTCCGCGCAACAAGGTTTCAATGGTTGACGATATCCAATCCAATAGGATTAGGGCAAGGACCTTTTGCATTGCGTTTAATAATCTAATACATCTTCAGTTCTTGCATTTACCCAGATCTCCTTTCTTTGGTATCGTTGTGATGACTCCCTCTTTCATGTAGTTCGGATCAGCTGCATGAGAACTAGCGCCAAAGTTGAGACTGCGCAGTTGAATAATTCTGCAGCGAAATTGTCGGGCCCTGACGCTTTATTTTTCTTTAATTTCCATCACTCGTACAATGCTTGTCAACTTGCTGGTCAAGAGGTAGAAGGTGCCACAGGACACTTAGTGCGTCTGTTAGATACGGCCGCAGTCTGTTTATAGTGCCATTCTTGCGTGATTTCTTGATCCGTTGTTCTAAGTCTAGTTTCAAAGCTTTGGCTCGACAATACTGTCCAGATACCTTGTACAACTGTTCAACCGCAAAACATAAGGGTTAGGTACAAAGAATATCAAATCAAAATCTAGAGCGAGGAAGGCTCAAACTGCTACATTTCTCGAATGAGTGCAGACCACACATTAGGTATCTACACATTTAAAATTGAGTGCCAAGCCCTGTTATTAAACTAAAAACTCAAGATGGACTTACTCACTTTCTTCAAATTATGATCTGGGTATGATTTCGATTTTGCTTCCCAAAGATTACGCGCCACAAACTGGCTTGTATTGCTAGGCGCCACTTTCATTGTTACTGGCATTCGTTTAATTACGTACAAAAATAAACATTGACCCAATAAGAGCGTGGTTTTCCCATTCACTTTGTTCACTTCAAAAGTCTCCAAAATTGTAAATGTCAACAACAAAATAAAACTCAAGAAAGTCCCCTTAGAGCTTATAGCTTCAGGTGCTATGGGGTTACGGCGGCGACAGTCTTTTGAGTTTTTTTTTTTTTTTGCAAATCATGACTGGGAAATTTTCAATTCAACTGGCCTGGCCAGCCAGCCAGTTAGGCGGGGTGTAACATGTGGTAAAACAAACTTCTCAATTAGATCCAATTCCGTAATTTTTGAGTAATGCAGCGCCGTGCGTGTCCTTGTAGAACAGTTCCCGCAACAAGCTACATAGCTCCATGGTGGTCTGCACTGTTTTTCGCCGTATATATTATTTTTCTTTGGACTGTTTCGGGCCACTTAAGCACCCAGTGAAGCAATTAAGTCAAAAACCATTCAGTCTATCATTTGCTGTTAAAAGTCAATAAATAAAACCCGCAATAAATTTTCCATTTAGCATTAAATGCGATTACAGGTTACTATGTACGGACCACAATGTGCCTCTGGATGGAGGAGCTCTTTGGCTGCTGCTGTTGTTGCATGTCATATGGTAATTTCTTCACCTGCTAGTTGTCACGATCCACATAAATGTGTGGTAATAAGTGCGACTGAGTCTATCACGGGACTTCTATTGGAGTGTGCCCCCTCTATCTTGGCCAGGGACCCAAGGAGTCGGAGAGCCTGGTGGTGCTCTGCTCTGCTTCGACGGTGGTGATGGTGACGAACTCATTGGAGTCGCCGTACAAAGGGTACCTGCTCGTACTATTTTATTGAATAGATAATGTGCGGTGTGGAAATCTGGTCACCGGCAGTGTAATTGACAGCAACTGTGACAACGGTGACTGGTAAATCACTTGACAATGCCCGAGGAGCAACGACTACTGGCGGTCGGTGGTGAGAAAACTGTGCTGAGAAAGCCCACAAATAAAATTGAGTGAAACCTACGAAAAGGTATTTAATAGAAATTTATATCGCCTGCAAATGCTCCTGAGGAAGTGTCTCCCCGAGCGGGATTACACCATTGCCAGGCCGTGTGGTGGAGGAATTTATTGGCCAAAGACACGAGAGGAATTCGCTGGCTACTATTTGCACGAAACTACTTTTGGGGGAAAAATGTGAGAAAATTACGCGAACGTGCGGCGGTTGCCACCGACACCATCAGCGACACCTCCTGCCTGCCTGCCTGCCACACATACGATATCCATTTGATTCGTAATGACACCATCAACATAGTCGTCAACACCGTTGTTGTTATTGTTGTTGTCAGCGATGCCGTCGTCGGTGCAATGACGATATACCGCGAGAAGGTGTGGTAATTTTCCACTTTATTAGATTCTAAATTAAATTGATTGTGTTGCCCGATCAACTTATATTCATTGGAATGCAATTAAGGCTTTAAGGCTGTTTTGTGCTACCGCGCACTCTTCGGAGTTGGATTTCTTATACTTTTTGTCTAGACAGAGTGGAGGTAATGATGTTTCGTGGTCGGGTGACAGCCGCTCCGCAGATTGAGTGCGATGCGAATGCGATCGGATTGTTTGGAATCCTTTTGATTTCAGTGGCGGTTACTCGGCACTAGGATGATCATAAACTTTGATTGGTTGACTGCGAGCAGTAATTAATCTTTCGCTTTGCGAAATCAACAAAATAACCTTTGAGCTTGGGCTTGGATTCTGCAAAAGGTTGCAGTTGCTAAATTTTGACACACGAAACATGAATGTAGTCCGTACCACGCGAATTCCCACGCTCGCAAAAAAACAAAAATCACTTTAAAGTGCAGAAAATAAATGTATACTGCGGTATTCCCCGCTGGGTGTAAATTACAGTTTAGAGTAAAAAACATGTTGTCAAGCTGATTAAAACGAGTGAAACGAGGGTACAAGCTATAATGACTGTCCACACGCATTGATTAGATTTAAGTGCTTTGCTGAAGTCAAGTGGTGATTAAAAGTCATTGCCAGCACATTTTTCGATTTGTCAATCTTTATGTCTTACTTACTACTCATGCACCTATTAGTGGATAGAGACTTCAAGAAAATATATGTGTGCCCCACTACGGATAGTTTTTTTTTTTTTTTTTGGTGCGCCAAAGGATGTGTAATCTTCGAAAGATATTGGCATGCACGATTCGCAAACCTGAATATTCGATGCCAGGAATACGTCCTAAAAACATGCTCTACACACTTCGCTAGCCAAGATAGCTGCTGGTACACATGCTCATTCTTTCTCAGAAAAAACACTCAAGTCGATAACGCATTAGTGCATCAGTCCGCGACAGTGTTTTGTGAACAATTAAGGAATTTTACGATAGTTTTGAGCGAAGTAGATCTCGCTCTTCATGGCGAACGTTTTTCAAATAGGCGAATCGCAGACATTGTACGATGCCACAAAAGCACTGTGAGACGGCTTTTGAAGACATTAAGCTCGACGGGCAGTACGGAGAGGCAACCTGTGAGCGGAAGAGCCAACAAAGGACAACACGGCAAGATTAGTTTGGGCCAAATAGCACCGAGAATAGACCGCCAACGATTCGAAAAGGGTCATATTTGCCGACGAATCCAAATTGAATTTGATTTGACCTGACGGAAAGAAGACAGTGCGAAGGAGAGCCAAGGAGCGTTATTTAGACGAATATTTACTTTCCATCGTTAAACATTCACCATATGTTATGGTTTGGGGATGCCTGACAAATGGGGGTCCAAAAACCGTATTTTGCTTTTGGATGGTTCCGTAAATGTAGCGAAATACAAAGCAATCATTACTGATGGTGTTGTTTCTACAATAGAAGAGTTATGCTGCTACATCCCAAAGTCCATATTTCAGGATGATTCCGCTCCATGCCATCGTGTTCATTAAAAAACTTAAAATGTAAATTAAAAACCTTTTCTATCATAAATATTGTTTTCTTTCAATGCAAGGAAGATATTGGCCTAGAGTCCGAAAATTGGCCAGGAAATAGCCCTGACTTTAATATAATAGACAACTTGTGGACAATTATGGGTCAGAAAGGAACTTAACACAATTGAAGAGCTCAAAACAGTCATAAAATATATAACAGCATCCGAAAACTTTATGACTCTATGCCACGAAGGTTCCAAGCGGTCATAAAGGCCAAAGGCGATGCTACACAGTACTAACAAAAAATAAAAACAGGATTTCCCATAATAATGACTAATTAGTGTTATTCAATATTCGCTGAATTACGAGGGGCGGCTGATAAGTTCGCGGCCTAAAGCATTAAGTGAAAGAAGAGATTTCATCGTAGTCTCCTTTGGAAGGTAATCAATCACCACAACACCTTCGCTGGCAGAAAGCCAAACCTTCGCTGGTAATAGCTCATGAGGTTTGTTCCTCTTTTATTAGTGATTGTATTTCATTTCAAGATGAAGGCTGCGGACCCTGAGATTCGATCGCGTTCATACAACCGTCAATACACCCTGTAAAGTGAGTGTTCGTTAAAAGTTCCACGGCTTTTGCAGAAGATTCTGTCCAAGTACCATCTGGCCTTTTTACAATCGATGGGCTGCAGTGTTTCTTGAACATTGGTCAGAAGAATTGTTGTGGTATTTTTCCCATAGTCGGCAAAAGGAAAAAGAGGCCAGAAAAGTTGCTTTGGAAAAATAACCAGACAACAAAAATTCTCAAAAGTATCATTGGTTGTATTTTAAAGGGTCAGGTCAACCAAATATTTGTTTGTATCGCTAATGCAGAATATTTTTAATATATTTGGAATCTCTGAAACATCAGCTTTAATTCAATATGGCGCATGATGGGGTGCAAAATACTTTTGATTTTAGTATGTGGTGGACTAAAAACAGTAAAAATTGTAATTTTATTTGGGCATAGTTTCAGATCTTTAGGTAAAACGGTTACAAGCGTACGATAGGCGCACGGGCAAATAGATAGACAGACATAGTGTGGCATCCATTAGTGTTCCGTTTTATGCCATTCTGGTACAGAAAACTAAAAATAAATATTTAATTTTTTTTTACTTGACTAACTATGAGTTAGTCCTCCTGTATATGAAGTAGTAGTAGTAGTAAACTTTATTAGTATTTTCAATACTTTACAATAAATTATCAAATTAGAAGATACCCCTAAATACCGCTAAAGATGCGTCCTATGAAATGTAGCGTATTTTACTTCGTGTAGAGATTACCATAGAAGCACATGGATGGTGGCCATGGGTATTTTCACTTCGGGGAAAATTACCGCAGAAGTTCACAATTGGTTGCCAAGATAGGAGAGACTTCTGACAAATAAATGTTGCCAGAGGCAAGGGATATTGACGAGACTGTTCTGACATCGTGGGAGATTACCACAGAAAGCATGAGGGTAGCGGCCATTGGGGTTTCATATTTCGTGGGAAATTACCACCGAAGCTAGGGCTGATAGGTTTTAATTTTGCTACCCCTACTAATCCTTATAATCAGAGTAATTTTCAATTTAATACAATATTCGTAGATGAAACTGACGTGGTAAGAGCTGTACTCAAAATAAAATCGACAGCTATGGGATTCAATGATATTCATCTCCGATTCTGCCTACTCTAACGCACATTTTGAACACAATCAGCCTAACTAAGACTTTTCCACTTGCATGGAAGGTAGCAAAAGTTATACCCATTGTAAAGAAGGAACCCACTCGTTTATCTCCTCCTGAATGTAGACTGATATCTATATTCCCACTTTTGTCTAAGGTTATGGAAAAAATATTGCATAAGCAAATCTCCAGTTATGCAAAAAAATAACAAAATCTTGAGCATTCATCAGTCTGGTTTTAGGTAACAATACATTTGTGTTTCGGCTGTCCTAAAAGTTACGGACGATCTTAGACGTGTCATGAATAACGATCTTGTTTCGTTCCTGGGACTCCTTGACTTCTCAAAGGCATTCGACACAGTAAACCACAGAATACTCGTCTCCAAAATGAAGTATCAATTTCGCTTTTCCGACACTGCTGCCGATTTGAGTCTATCCTACCTACTTACGGGCAGTAGTCAACCTGTTAACATAGGTGGAAATTTGTCAGACTTCGTTGAATTAGAGTCAAGAGTACCTCAAGGATCAATACTAGGGCCGTTACTATTTTCCATCTTTATAAATAATCTTCCACTCACTGTTGAATTCTCATCATTGTATGCTGACGATGTGCAAATTTATTTAAGTTGCAAATTAGGTATGATCGAAGATAGGGCTGATAAATTAAAATCTGACCTTATAAACATTATGTACTGGTCCAAAGCAAAAAAGCCTGAATTAAATCCAAAAAAATCTAAGTGTATAGTTATTTATAGAAATAAAATTGACGTCAGCTAGTTTCCACCTATTTATCTGGGTAATACTGTACTACAATACGTCGAAAAAACCAAAAATTTAGGCATATGTTTTAATGACACACTTAGTCGGAACTACTACGTCCGATTGGTGATCGGTTAAATTTACAGCTGCTTATGAAGCTTGTCCCTCTCCAAAAGCATTGCAAAAAGCATAATAATGCCAATAAATCTCTATGGGTGCGAAATTTTCTGTAGCCTGAACTACCAGACAAAAAAGAAACCTTACCGTGGCTTTTAATAACGTTGTCAGATACATCTACAATCTTAATCGTTTTGATCATATACCGACCCCCTCGAAAAATGTATTAGGATGTAGCCTCCCTACATATATTAAATACTGTGCCCTTAAAACATTTAATAATATTTTGATAACTAAGGAACCCCTTACATGCGCTACTATAGAACGTCAATTTTTTGTTTACGTCATTAAGTAATGGAACTCCTTACCCCTCAACATTAGAAGACTCCGCGGCAGAAAGCATTTTGGAGCAGTTTTATTCAGGTATCTGGCAGATAATTTTTAATTTTTGAACGTTAACTTATTTATAATTTTTTAAAAATTGAATAAAAATAGAGTGGCCGTGGTGTAGTGGTAACATCATCGCTTGTCACGCTACAGGTTCACGGTTCGAATCCTGATGTCAATAATCATTTATTTATTTCGCATGAAATAAATAAGAAGTCGATCAGTTGCGAAAGCTTATGTCAACTCTAATGCGAAGGCATAACACTGGCAGTAGGGCGGTCATATGGTCAACTTGATCGTGATGATGACATCATAAGGACGGAAAAAAATACTGTGAATCATGAGAAACGACAAAAACAAAAACAAACAAGCTCCCCAGTTATCTGGACAGCCAGCCTTGGAGTTCACTGAAATTATACCAGCTGTGTTTCAAACCAACTACACCAATCTATCTTTCTGTCGGTCTCTTTCCCTTTCCTCAAAACGCCCGAGTCCTAAAATTAGTATAAGGGTATTCATAACCCCTTTCACAAGTGCAAATTATAAAAAAAAAATGCTGGTATGGCTGTACATCTTCTACACTTCTGACTCCAGTTGTCAGATAACTTGGCGCTTTACCATATTTCACTTGAAAGACTAATATCAGCATGTTGAGTTCCAATCTCTGTTTGACGTTTAACCATTTAAGTGCATCGAACATGTGTCTAATTAGTGTTGCGCCTCATAGCCTTGTTTTGCAGTTTTTGGAGCCGCAAGTAAAGTTTGATTTTACTCGTAGTGTTAAAATCTTTAGCAGCTGTTAAATCATCAATCCTTTTTCGAATCCTCTTAAAAAAGGCAATTTTTTGCCAATTTTTCTGCAAATGTAATCAATATGTTTTTCGATTTTCAATTGTTTACCTACAATTATTCCCAGATATTTAATAGTACTCACGTTCTCTATAACATTACCATTTATTTCGACTGTAGTTTCGCTATTCAAATCTATTTCCATTAGTTTAGTTTTCTGTCCATTTAACTTTAACTTATTTATTGTTAATTTACGAATATCGTCTGCATTCTTCAGAATCCTTTCCTTCGCCGTAAATCAATGTATCATCCGAGTACAGAACAATCTTACATTTCTTTATAACCTTTGGAATATCATTGATGCATATAAGAAATAACAGCGCGCCTAGAATTGAACCTTGTGGCACACTCAGCTTCACCTCGACACAATTTGATACACTGTTATTGACTTTCGTGCGCTGAAATGACATAAACCAACGTAATTCTCTCTCCTGAATATCATACATATTAATTTTTTTGAGTAGCATTTCTCGAACGATTGTTTCGAAAGCTCTCTTAAAATCCAGAAATAGTGCAATAGTCGTTTTCTTATTTCCACCATCCTTCCATTTATTTACTAAATGGCTTACAACCGCTTCACATGAACAATTTTTCCTAAACCCGATTGGTACTCATATTCCGAGAAAATGTTATTACTTTCTATGAATGAATGAACTACTTCTGAAAGTGCTTCCGCTTAAACATGCGAATAAGCTACATCGATAATAGCTAATCTGTTGACATTTTTCGAGGTATCCGTAGCATCTAGCGCCACCTTTAGCATCTGGAAACCACTAGATTTCACAATAATAAGCTCTTCGGTACTCTAAAGTGCCCATCGACTTATTCAACATATTGTGTCAGAAAATCAGCCTGTGTGACTTAAAATCATTCTTCGATGGAAGTCTGACTTTCTATGTGAAGTAGGAACTAAAACATTCGGCTGGCAATGTAATGTACCTTCTCTGATCATATCGCTGTTAGCAAGTCGAGTTAGTCGGAACAATTCCATTTTTTTTTTTTTTTGTACTACGGACATCTACACTATTTTGAAATGTGTGCCCAAATGTCTCGAAGTATCAGAGGCAATATGACACCGATCTTATCAAGTTCTCAAATTCTCCACATAACTTTGCGCGATCAAAAATGTCAGTGATAGTCTCAGTACGTTTGACCTCTTTAAGCTGCACCCATTCAAGTGAAGAACTTGCAACAGCAGGCCGTAAAAGCATTGACCTAGTTGAGACACCACACTTTTCCAAGCTTAAACCCTTTTGCTCTCTCAAATGTCAATTAATGTTTTGCCTTTTTTTTTATGGCCACATTACACTGCTTCACTTAGAGACCACCCATTATTCAACCTTGCAACCAATTTAAGCCAAATCGTAACCTGCGAGAACCTCCCTGCACCTTAATTAGTTAATTACTATGCTAAAAAGCTGAGAAAAAAAAGAGAAATAAATCCCACATAGAACAACGAAATCTCACACCGTCGTCGGTTGCGATATGATCGTTAAACGTAACAAGGCTACACCCTTCGATCTTCCGACCTTTTCCGCACAACTCGCCCCACGAACTACGAGTATACATCTAAGCTATAATTACGATGACAGTGACGACGACGACGACGACGACAATGAATACTCACTCTTACATCAGCTCACACAAAACGTCAATTAAAGCGAACAGCACGAGCTGCTGGGAATGGGTATGAGTACGGGAAAAAGGGAAAACGCCCAACTGAGGCAGACAGTGCCCCCTCTGGTGACGGTCACTCCACTCTAAATGGGTTTGTTTACATGTTGCTGGCAGCTTTGTTCAGGCGGATCGATTACCTCAAATTGACCCGCACGTTGCACGATGATGTAATGGGTAATGAGTGCGAGAGCTCACCTGTGCACCGGTAGGCGCAAAATTCACGCACTGTAAACATTACGATTAAATTACGGACTCACGGGTTTAAGCCGCAGTATACGAGTATTTCCTACGATCCGTCTTTTTCCGGAACATAATTAAGTCATTAGCGTGCGGCGACGCGCTGGCAAACACCGTAATGAGTCGTCCGTCAGCTTACGCATGCGGTCTGACATGTGGCCTCTCGCCATCTAAAGGTTTGGACTTTCCCTTTGGGCACTTTTGAGGGTCGATTAGCCTTTCTCAAAATTCTGCACAACTGATAAAGTGGGCCCGTCACTAATTTGTGATACCAATTTAGTAGGTACTGCTGCGTCCAGGGAGGATATTGAAAAATGTGCATTTCCCCGTTCTGAGATCACCGATCACTTGACTTTGTAGTTTATTGGGCTTTTAACATGGCAGCGGCACACACTCGTTCAGGTTTATCGGCGCAGTAATCGGACCTAATAAATCGGTTCGATTCTGATGGGCGAGGATCGGTTAATTAATTCGATCGGCGTGCAAATGAAAGGCGGTTCGTGTTGTGCTGGAACATTAATCGGCTCTCATTCAGAGTGTGCGTGATAAATGGTTTGCTTGACAGTTGTTTCGGAGATCAAGCGCGGATCACATTGAAACTCGCTGCTTTAGAGAGATGAATGTAAACATGGGAATTATTTTTATTTTTTTATTTATATGTGAAAGGAGGTTATGGGAATAATGGTGGGATTATGTAGTGTTGTCGGTTGGAGCTTTTGTTGCTGCATGTGATGGGCAAAATTATCATTCAATTTGTTGGGAAATGTATAAGAGGTTGATACTCGTAGTCTTTTGTATTTGCTTAGGTATTGCCATCACCATTTCGATTTCTTTCATTTCTCGAACGCCAGAAGATCTTTATATCATAGGGATGGCTTTTTAGTTCTTGTAAGAGAATAATGAGATCAGAGATTAGGACCGGCTTCTGAACTTTTCAAAAGTGGCACTGACGTGTTCTATGCTGGGCGGAAAAATAATGTAGGTACTCGCTCTATATGTGGCCAATTATTGAAGAATACTTAAATGACTGTACTCACACTGTGAACATGGTTTGTAGATACTAACAGTTTTCAGATAAAGTTATTCACGCCACGGGAATTATTGCAAAGTTCGATTCTTATGAGGTAATTTTTAATGACTTTTCGACACATTTCTGGCTGTATTGCGGCCTTAAGTTCACGGATGTTGGTCTTTAAGTTCCCCATTAGAACACACAATCTTTAGCATAGTCCCACAAAAATAAATCCAACTAGGTCAGATCATACGATCTTGGTGGCCAATTGATGTCGCCAACTTTCGGGAAACTTTTCGTGCAATAGAGCTAAATTTGCTAGAGTTGTGTGGCACGTAGCACAATCCTTTTGCAACCACATGTCGCTCACATCAATGTCCTTAATCGCAGGCTAAAAAAAAGTTGGTTATTATTTGGCCAAAGCGCAGAGAATTTGAGCCTTTGCAAAGGCGCCTTCATCATTTAAAAAAAAATTCGTCCCGATCAAGCCGTGTCACCCGAATATATGTGGGATGCAATGGCCTCTCAATGATCATATTTGGATTCTCACAACCACAAATTGTGCAATTTTATTTGTTTACGTAACCGCCGAGCGAGAAATGGGCTTCATTGCTGAAGAAGATTTTGTTCCAAAAATCGGCGTCAACTTGTTGCGTATGTTCTGCGTATTCTATTGCCAGCGTTAATGCGTTGAACGGTGGTTAAAGTCCAGGCCAGTGCAAATCAAAACAATGAGAGAGAAGAGCTTGACTGTAATTTATACGCGATTGGCGGTCTGCAGGCAATATCTGATGCACTGTTTGCACTTTCTACGGGTACGTTTTCAAGGCTTTCACCAAAATTCGCTGTAAAGACCGTTTACTGATGCCCAATTGCGTGGCCCACAGTACGGTTGATGTTTGAGGTTCATCTTGGATACTTGCAGCCACAGTAGCGACCAAACAGCTGCTCCGGGGCGGACCCAGTCTGATACTGTCCCGAGTTGAGCCAGTCTCCTCGAGACGAGCGGCTTAACTTCACAGTCTTTGCCCAGTTGGTGCCACATGACCAGAGAATCTACAATGAAATTCAAGTTAAGCCAAAACTATCGACCGATTACTTGTCAAAAACATTGACACAATTACTCCGCGTTCTTGAAGAGTATAGCAATTCATGATTTGTCTACGTGCATTCTGCTTCTGTAAAGTAAACAAATGTCAAAATCGCGATGACATAAGATGCTATTTGCAAACATGAGAGCATCTTCCGACATGGTGATGACTTTTACGCCACACTATATAAAAAAGATACTCGAAAAAGCGGGTCCCTCAATACTGTTTGTATGTATGGCTGACTGTAGCGTAAACGACCGGAAGGATGTTTAGTAGGTTCACAATTCAGGGTAAAATTGGAATTTTCATTCCAATCCCAAAATTAACGATAATGGCCGATTTTGAAAAAAATCAATTTTCTCGAAAACGGCTCCAACGATTTTGATCAAATTTCATATTGTAGTTGGCGTGGACATGGGCTATCATACGGAGTATCAGGTTTTTGGCAAAAAATACGTA
The DNA here is from genome assembly GCA_963082735.1 of Pocota personata. Lineage (NCBI taxonomy): Eukaryota > Metazoa > Arthropoda > Insecta > Diptera > Syrphidae > Pocota > Pocota personata. The sequence continues at coordinate 1,882,294 of OY720432.1, read as the reverse complement.
TAACGGTAATTTACGTCTTGACTGGTTTTTGGAAATCGGCTGCCAATCGATCAATATTGTTCAAAATCATTAGCTAAACAATATTAGACGTATCTACCAAGTTTTGAAAAATTGTTGGCATATAGTTGCAAATACCTGCGAGCCAGTCGTGCATTTTATTTTGTTCTACAGGCACCATTGTTATATTGCAACAATGCCCCGGTTAATTTAAAATAAAAAGTTAACTTTGAGGCCCGCCTAGATATTTTTTAAAATTTGTGGTTATTTGTTTAAAATAAAAGTCTCATGTTCAGCCCATCCTAGTCCTATATCCACATCCACACGTGGACCAGCAAATCGCAGTAGAACCAGGAAAACTTACGTTGCGTTCGGCATCATATTGCTTTCAGCACTTCGCTCTCCAATACTGCTGCATAGATGTAGTAAGTGTAAGGCAACTGACACTTTTACTCGCAAACTGAAGAACTTCGTAAACAGATGTCTTCGCATCATCTGAAGAATTTACTGGCTGAATCGTATCCCGAACGAAATGCGCAAATATAAAATAAATAAAGGGCAAGGCTGTATGTTATCACCCATACTCTTTCTGGTATTATTGGACAGACTGATGGCACGAACTATTATAATATCGAAGCACTCAATGGCATACAACGATCTGGGTTACACTGATGACATTATTCTGATGGCATACATATTTGGCGACATTCAATACCAGGTGGCACGCACCTTCGTCAATGTGAAGTCAGTATTACTATACAGCAGCTTGCCCGTCATCGGCAGTATCCAGAAAACTTCATGAGGATCTTTTTGCTCAACCCAATATCGAACCATGTTCTATTAGTTTTCGCAAACCATCTGTCAATTGCGAATGAAATATGCCGGAGAAAATGTAACTGGATCGGCCACAAGCTATAGTCGAGGATCCCGAAAATGTCGGTTGAATGGATTTCACACGGGAACAGGGGACGCTGCAAACTACAAACAAACATGGCGAAGGTCAGTGGCCCATGAATGCGAAACGACAAAGATGACGTGGCTACACATCAGCATTTCTGAGACAGTTGGACCTCGTAAGGGAACAACCCGAGGTCTTTATGCATAATTCTCTTTAGGCTAGTGCGACTAATGTTCTGTGGCGAGTTAAGGTTCTCGGGTTTAAGCACACACTTTCGGCAACAGCAGTGCACAGGTGTTTGTCCTGAATGCCAATCTCACGAACTTTCTTCACAAACTTGCGTACAACAGGCGCGGTTGTTGCATTATTTCGACCGAAATTTCTTTTCAAAATTCGCACTGTATCGGGAACACAACACTAACTTCGGATATAAGTTTTCAATATTTTCCAACCTTCATCATATCATACATCGATTCATACTGATACTGATACTATGCTTCTGCCAATGTTTTCAGCGCGAAATAGCTGTCAGTGTCAAAATAACATTTAAAAAAAAACCAACAGATTGCTCTCCCGTTACGTTACAGAACTCCAAGTACGATGGCATGCAGGTTACGAGAGTTAAGTAGGTAAGTTAGTTCAAGTTCTTTTTGTACTGCTGGTCTGAATAGATCGACTGATATTGGTTCCTCATAATATAAAAATATTAAAACTTCATAGAAGCCTATTCAAGGAGAGTAAATTCGACCTTTGAAACCCTCAGTGCAAAATATGTGGCTAGTTAGGTGATTTTTCCCCAAACCGACGGATACGTTTCTCTTAAAAAGCCAAAGAGATTTTAATCTGATCAAGGACCGATTTCACTAAAAGAATTGCCTTGCAAAAACATATGACCACCTTCGACACACAGTGTAGGCTATCTTTAGGGTCTAACGGAGTTACCTTCTTAAATGGTACAAAACGATTTGCTGAACCATGTTCATATCTAAGAAGTTAGCAGGTAGATACTGGTACTCGTATACCGTCCAAGGACCTCAATGCCCAATGTAACACGCTGTTAGACAACTTTCTAATTAATATTCAGGCGATGCAATCTAAGCAACTCAACGTTATTCTTTTCCAGATAAACGAAGAGCAACTCTTGTTCCATAAGCACCCATCCTGCACTTTACACTTATCACACGGAAATATAAACTTCGCTAGCAGCCCGTCCGACCGTGCGTCGACATGTCACGTTAAATGTTACCGTAGTGGCCAACAAGTGCGCGACTGGCACTCTGTTCTACACCATTAAAGACAATGACTAGAGCCGCGTGTATTTCCCGTATGTTCGCGGCGCCTTATGGTCGTTCACCTCCTCTCTCTCTCTTTCTGATTCTTTAGTGCGCGAGTACACTTGCTGCGCCCGGCCCGTTGTCTCCATCTCCACCTGACGTTGTTGGTGTTACTCATAAATTTATTATTAATACCGATTATTAATTTCGCATTGAAGCCTAATAGCTGGCCAACGTTAAATGCCGCAAGACTCTGACTCCAGTAGCCATCGTCGTCGTCGTCGTCGTCGTGGTGGTGGTTGTGGAAGCCCCCCATGGCAAATGGGGGTATATGGCACACGCAGTAGTCTGAGTCTGGTTGTAGCCCATTTTAAAGGCCACTTTATCGATTCGGATAAATCTTCGCGGTTGTGCATACTTCTGCCCCTGCGCGCCTGTACGCAACACCATACCGATCGAACGAACGAAGATCGTTCGCGCTGCGGCTACCGCAATTTATTCAAGAAAAATGATCGCTTATTATTCATTTATTCAGCTTTTATAAAATCGATTTGTTACTTTTTAAATGGCGCAGAGTATTACCCGGGGAAGAGATCAAAACGCGCTTAAGATACTACCGATAGACAGATACAGATACTGTGTAGGTACGGACATCTGTTGTTGGATTATGAAGTTGCGCGCGGCTCTATTTCCTTTTCCTTGTTGGATGCACTGATCTTCCGATCGTTAAGACGATTGTGTGCGTGCCCCATCTAACCCAGTGCTACCGGTCATGGATGCGATGGTGGGCCCAAGTCACACAAATTGATCTCGTAAGTGATTGAAAATTAGTCCGAGGGGTTGGACGAGAAAAAAACGAGAGCCTCTGGAATTCATTACTATGTACGACAACAAGCAAGCATTTATAAATCACTCACTACGCGATCTGCGAGTGATTGGCGAGATATCATGACTATTTGTCCGGCATTTATTATTAAAAACCCGCTTGAGGTCTATAGCTAGTGTGAGTGCTTGTTGTGCGTTTGCGCGTCGATCGGTAGCAATCACAACAGCCCGATCCTCCTTCTCGCACTAATTTCGTATGCGACGTGGTCATTGGTGACAACTTATCGGAGATTAATTTGCACTAGGCCGCCTCTCCCCATTGGGTACATTGGGTGATGGTGACGGTGATGGGTGAGATGCTCCACCACGGCGTGCCTGGGTGGATAATTGAGTTGGTGTCTTGAATCTAGTTTCTTTACTCCAACCAGCTGCCGCTGTGTCGTCGCTGGATGATGATTAAATCAACACGACGGCGGCCGCCGCTGAGTGTAATGCTCAATAAAAGACTGATTTCTTATAAATTAGATTAATTGATTGGTCGGCCAGCAAGCCGGTCGGTCCGTGGCCAGCCCGCGTTGACAGGTGAATTCACAGTAAGTTGTTTGACGCAGTGTTATTGCTAATCGAGCAAAAAGCAAACAGAAAAAAAAACGAGGCAGGATCACGGAAACTCGATTCAGGTTAAGAAACCGCTCGCTGCGGGACAGGTAAGGTAATTTTCGCGCGATTGGTATGTGTGTGACATATGGTCTCCTGTGTGAACCCCCACAGGAGGAAACCGCAGAACATTGCGCGATCGTTACCTACTAGCAACTATTTTACACGTAGACGTCGTTGTCGTGTAGGTGGGGAGGGGACCCCAGCACGTTATTGCACTCCCCCAAAAAATACAACACAAATGGATATTTTAGCCAAAATCGTGATCGCTCAGTCTTTTCAAGGTGAGACGGAGAGATGATAGCCGTGTGTCTACAGCGTGTATTTACCGGTGTTATTTTGCACTGCGCCGCCGCCACGCCACCACACAAAACATTGTAGGCACAACACTGAGATACAACGGCGCGCATTCACTTGGACAGAGATTAACGTGAATGTTTCGATGTTCGGTCGTTTTGTCATGCTGGCGTTTTTCACAATTGTAAATTTGTTTTGTGATATTTTCACCTGGGACGCCCTACTGCGGTTGACGTTGCTCGTTCGTTTATACTCTTTCGCGAAATGTTGTCGGAGGGGTTCGGTCGGTGGACAGTAATATTGGTGGCACGGCACGGCATGGAAGATGTGAGTGGTGCGCGCTTGGGCGGATGCTGCTAGTTTGGGATGCACGGTTGGACTTCCTTTCTCACTGGCAATCATGCGGTGGTGGTTCGTTGTGATTAATTTTTCGTGAAAGACTCTTGCACTCTGAGAGATACATTGTTGGTGTGTGAATAGATTCACAAATGCAAGTAGGTCTTTAAAGATAGCAAATTGTTTAACTTGCCCTGAGATGAGCACTTGAGACGTGTTTGTGACATTTACATGCTTGAAAAGTTAGTTTTGAGTAAACTTTGAATAATGAGTGAATGCCTGGCATCAGTCATTGGTCAATAACACTAAACGGTTGGTCGTGTAAACAGATTGCGTGTTTATTTTGAGTCCATTGATGAGTTCAAGAGGTCACGAACTCTACGTGGAGTCATATTTTTTGATTGATTCTTCATAACAAATGGATCAACAAGCTAGTAATAACTATCTATGCCACTACAATCTCTGTTTTTCACTTGTGATGCTTGCGTGAGAACCACAGTGAAATACTGATAAAACCGAGCTAGTCAGCCGTGGAAGTTATACCAAAAGAATGCATCTTCTTTCCTATTAAAAGTTTAAAACGAGACTAAGATTGTGGACACATGGCCAGTAAGCATCTGGGTCAGGTAAAAATGCAGCTTCTAAGCTACCTATTGATCCAAACGCATATATTGGGGATTAATCTCTGCTTCCACCAGAGTGATACCATCTCTCTTGCCATCCTTCCAGACTTGTCCTTGGAAGGACGTATCATTTCGACTCGTCTTTGTTGATGGCGTCCTGCTGGGAGGGGGGGGGGGGGGGGGGGGGGGGGGGGCTGTTTCTTCGTTGACTGGATGCGGGTTTTCTTCTTCCCCTACCAGTCTCTCTACATGACGCCCATTTAGAACCTGCTGAAAGTGCTGCTTGACATCTACTATTTCCTGTGTCTCGGTGACTAGGTTTGCTTCAATTTTTCGAAGAGCCTGCGTTCCGGGCTTGAAGCCAGCTGCCAGTTGCTTGGCTTTCCCGTAGAACATCCGGATGTTGTTTATATGACGGGACTCTTCGATATCCTTGAGCTGGGAGACTGCGTATGCCTTTTTCTTCCTGCGCAGGGTCTTCTTCTCCTCCCTTCGCTGCTCTTGTTTTGCGCTACAACATTTGTTTGTGTGCATTCTCTGTCACCTTTTTTTCCGGCGTACGCAATCCTCATCATACCACGGGTTCTAATTGGGCCGTGGCTGGTATCCAACGGTGGTCTCTGCTACCTCTTTGATGATGTCGCGATACTGGTTTCACAGACTGTTGATGGAAGCACAGTGGAGAGTCTCTCGTTCAGGCGCTCTCTGTAGTCTCTGGCTTCTCCATGCTTGCTAAAGCGTCCAGCGTTAGATTTCTTCTTCTTTGTGGTTCGCAGCTTTTTCTCGTTGAACAATCGAGCTCTGAATTTTGCTACTACAAGAAAATGGTCAGAGTCGACATTGGCCCCTCTGAATGTGCGTACATCCAGGGTGTTGGATGCGTGTCTCGCATCGGACAGGCTCCGTAGGTTAAGGCTGGTATTGTAGGAAGCGCCTCTGGTGCGGATCGGAGCTAGGCGGTAGCTTATCGGCTTCTAGTCAATAAATTTTGACCGAAGGAGATTTCCCATGACGAATCCGCGTCCTAACATGTGCAATCTTTTGTGACTGCTTAATAAATATAGTTTTGCCATTTTTGTGTACCTGATCCTATCTAACGTATCTCCTGGATCGCGGTAATATCTGATACCGCTCGAAGACAGTTTCAAGTTTTTGAGTAGCACCGGCGGTGTACAGTGTACGTACGTTCCAGGTGTTCCGGGTCGTGTTGTTTTATGAGGGAGTCCATTAACAGAGGCATGTTGTGTCTCTCTCGTAACTCGATTTGTTTTCCGTGGTAAGGAAGTTACCCTGACGCCACAACCCCCAACCTGGAGGGCTAGGTAGATTGTTGAATTCCCTAGGACGAGGAGGCGGTTAATAACTTGAGTCAGTAACCCACTTCGGCGATGTGAGCGCTGCCGTTGGTCCTCTTTAAGGGCTCATCCGCCACCATTTCTTTTCCAAGACCATGATTAGTACCTGAAAAAAGCCTTATTATGTTGTAGTAGCCCAGATAAGGTGTTGTTTCTCTTCTGAAAAGATTGACGCCACCATTGTTTCCATTGAGGAAAATCGTTCGCTGACGTGTACATATATAGTGGTGCTATTTTCTGTTGATCAATACTCGCGCTTATAAATTTGGCAATTCGAGTCCAGGTGAACAACAACCAGTACCCGCTGGCTACCACTTGGGGGTAAAATAAGCACAATTGATGTGTGGTAACAGTTACAACACTGGACTTTGCCAGGTTAAAGCCAGTTATTGCCTACCCTATTTCCACAACACCCAACCATTGGTCTGAAGTCTTTTGCAGTAGTGTGACTTGCCTTACCGACTTTGGGTATATTTCCTTGGTATATTCCCCAATTAACAGGCGAAAATTCAAAATAAACAAACAAAAATGACGAAGAGCTAATGTCAAATAATTCACGATTCGAATGGATACTCAAATGATCCTCTTTATTTAGCAATCCATGAACATTCAAAACAACTGACAACCATAAACTGTCATGCCACAGATTATTTGTTAGCGCAACCTCACTATACCAAAACAAATTTAAAGTTCAAAAGGTCTAAATCTACCAGACCATAGCGAAATTCATGTCGGTCACACATATTTACATACATTTTGCTCGAATCCTCCCAATCTGCGGATTAAAATTCCACTCGGGATAGGGTCTAGGAATAAATCAGAAAGTTTTTCTCAAAGCAAAAAAAACAAAAACCCTCCCAAAAAATTAATGTGACAACATTTTTCACAAAGTATCCGGTTATAAGCTGCGCACATCTGTCAAAATACGCAATTTATTGATTGTCTTAATGATCTTCTACACTTTTAATTAGAATATTTAATCAACCAAACACAGCCACAAATCCAATTAGTGCCGCATTGACATCTATTATGTTTTCGCATCGACAGGCCGGTCGACTATACAATGACCTCTATTGTTGCTATCAGGTCAGGTGTCGAATTGATTAAAGACCAACTTATCGTCTTCATTTATGGAATTCCTACATCGCTGATTAGCTAAAAATTCATAGATCTGCCATCAAATCTGCATGCCCCTCAAGCCGTAACGTCACAGATATGTATCTACGAGTATCTACACCGCGTTAAAACAAAGATCTAAAAAAATAGATTCCGTCACAACTAAAATTTGCCATCATTCGAATTGATTAATGTTATTCGGCCTTGAACTCTTAATTACTAAGGAGAGTTGCTATTAGAACCTACCGAAGCTCAACACCGGCATATAATGTGACAATCACACATTTATATGCCAAGAGCATAACTAATCGAGGAATTCCCCAAAGACAAAGCCCTATGAATTAATTTACTAATCAGAGTGTAGCCGGTGCGTTGACCTCTAACCTATTGACAGTAGTTCGCGCGCTGAGATGGTGCGCCTTCTTTCATCTATGGCTCCACTGGAAAAGAGCCATCGGCAAAGTGCCTTTCACATACAAGTCAACGGCTTACGGGATATAAACAAAGTTGGCCACGATCCACATTCGCTTTATGGAAAGGTTCAGTCCGGGTCAACAGTCTCTCGAGCTGGATGTCGTTGTTTTTGCAGTGGCAGTGCACAAAAATGCGTGCCACCTGGCAGTAGTGTGCTTTGTCGAAACTGCCAATCAACGTGTGTGATGGAAATTCAGCTAGAAACTCACTTGTCTATGAGTATCTGTAACATGAGTCCCGCTAGCAGAGATACATTTCCCCGCTGGTCCAGAGCGACTGCGGCTGCGGCTGCGGCTGCTGCTGTCAGTAATGCACCACAAACGAATTGGGCAACTTTCATTTGGATTCTATGGCACAAAGTGATGTGTGCTCGCCGGACCAGTCCATCAAGCTGGCTAACTGATTAGGCGTAGCGAGTAAGACAGAGAGAGAGTACCAATACCAACTGCCGACTGTCGACTGCCGAATGGGATTCAGCAGCATTTCTAATTTAAACATTGCTTTGGCTTGTAACCACTGACAGGTTTGGAATTCGTTGATCTGTTTATGTCCAACGGGTGTGCTATTAATAATAATAGCGAAACTGTCGGACCAATGCGCATGTTCCCTTCAGCTCAGGAGTTGGCTATAAAAGCAGACACTGGCTGTTTCAAGTTTATCACACAGGAATGTGATTAGAGCGCAGCCAAATATGCACGCGCAGGCATATTGCCTGCCAGGCTGCCATGCACTGAGCTGTGTGAACACCCGTTGGAGAAACCCGTTCACATCCATCCCATCGGGAATTCAAAATTACTGTATGGCTCTGCACAGATGTCTGGCCGGTGCGCGCACACGCCTGACACCACACACAACTACCACTTTGTGAATTGGATTTGATTTATCATGGTACGAGTACGCATGGCAAGTGGGAAAGAGTTAAAAGGCTTCAGGAAGACTCCTTATCACAAAAAGAGAGAACTGACTGTGTAATTGGCTGTTGAAAGTGTCAAATTTGGTTTTGGGTACTCACCTCCTTGGCTGGCAGAGGGTCTGGTCCAAGTCCATTCTGCAAAAGAATGAAGATTTTGATTTTAGTTTTTTCTTTCTTTTTTTCTACCTGAAAATGTATCTACTAATTAAAAAAGAAGTAATTAACTTGGGCTTTTAGGAATATCAGTATTTCCACAAGCAAATTTTGCTGTTGACAGATAAATGCTTCTATAATTCTTTTTTATTTGTAAACAAAAAAAGAAGCAGTACATCCTATTCAAGGATTGTTCTATTCGCTCTGAACCTTCCAGTAAAACCGAAATAATAACAACAACCAGTCACTGCCGAACTATTATATTTCAAACGACATCAACAGAACTGCTACAACTGATCATACTGAGCGTGGGAAAATGAGCAGTTTCCACAGGAGTGGATAAGAGAGTTGATCATCAAGCTTCCGAAAAAGGGAAATCTGATGGATTAGAATCATATTAGAACGGATTAAAGAACATTTAGATTCAACTCTCGACGTCGAACAAGCAGGCTTTCACGCTGGATCCACCCACATCCACCACATAAACACCTTACGGATCATAATAGAGCAATGCGTCGAGTACAGGTCTCCGCTACATCCACTTTTTATCGACTTTGGGAAGACTTTTGACAGCTGGAGAGGAGAGGCATCCCAGAAAAACTCATAACTATTATCAAGGTTACGTACGAACGTAGTAAGTGTCACATCTTACACAATGGTAAGGTGTCGGAGTACGTCAGGTGTGCATACTGTCACCGCTATTATTCTTGGTGGTCGTCAGCGGTGTACTCCGTGCAAAATTGACGGAAGGTAACCATGAAATATGATGGACTATGACATCTTACCTTAAACGCCTCGACTACGCTGACGATGTTTGCTTACTTTCACATCGGATGGCCCCTTCATCGAATGGCCCCAAATCTAGAAGCTGAGGCAATCAAAGTTGAGCTTCAAATAAATGCAACCAAAACAAATTGCCGAACAGAAAGTCGAGAAAGTAGACAACTTTTTATATCTAGGAATTGTGGCCTCGGCTAACCGTGGATGTTTGCAGCAGAATCGGTAAAGCAAGAAATGCATTCGGAGTGCTATCTAAAGTTTGGAGACGCAATGTTTCTCAGCACATGAAACAAGCTGCGACTTTTGCGCTCCAATGCTACGTATATATGGGTGCAGGTGGATACAACTAACGCACACAAGCTGCAAACCATCGTAAATAAATCTCTGAGAATCATCTTGAAGTTTTTTTTGGCCCACTCGTATCTTCAACGACCAACTTTATCAGACAACGGGCCAAGAACCTACAGACATTTCTATACGAAGCAGAAAGTGGCAGTGGGTTGGACATGGCCTGCAATTCGCTTACCCATGCCGAACTGCGGGACTCCCTAGGCAAACGTGGCGCAGAACAGTTGAGGAGGAATCAAGCTCTTTGGGAATGAAATGGAAGCAGCTCAAATGCGTTGCATAACCCCGAAGAAGATGGCACGCAGGCGTTGTTGACTACATATGCCCCTCCAGGGGTGAAAGTTAGTAATGATTGTTCTAGAAGCGATCGCCACAGCCCCATCAAATAGACAAAGGATACTTTACAAAGGATTGACATCTCTAACAATTCTGTCAGGCATAAGTTTAACCCAATGCGGCTGGCATTACAAAAAATTAGTATTGTAACTGATCGCGATGTGGGCACCGTTGTTCAGTGGTTGAGTGCGCGATCACTGAGCAGGAGGTTCAAAGTTCGAATCCAAGGCAAAAAAAAAAGTAGGCTGATAGCGCCAAAATATTTATTTAACTGATCGCGATCGAAATAAGAGATCACTATCAGTTGATCAAAATCATGTCATATTGCACGATCACGATCAAAGCAATATTTGATTGAAAATATAAGTCTTCAATGCGATCAGCTGATCGATGAGAAAATCAGGTTCCCGATCTGATTAAATTTTTGATCGTTAATTTGTGAGTCCTACTTCCATTTTTGGCGGACTTTAAATTGTTTTTTTCGTTTTACATGACTTTGAATTCAGCAAATTAATATCAATATTTTTTACTAATATGTTAATTTTCTAAATGCAAATAAATACAGGGTGTTTCGTAAATTAATTACAGACAGAATGATTTTAAAAAAAAATAAAAAATTCATCTCGTTCATTTCAGAAACAATTAGAGATGGGACAACAACAGTTACTCGTATAAGCAAAGTTATTTGGTGACCTCCATTTTAAAAAAAAAAAGATTAAAGAAAAGAACTTAGTTCATGAATTAAAATATCCAGTATTTTGAAGAAGCATTTTGAAATGCGATCGGAGTGTTCCTCTCTTCGATATCTCGAACACGGTTGCCTTTTTTGAAAAATTTAAGGGTAGGCAACCGTGTAAAACTTAAACAAATTAAACACTATTTTTCTACTAATTTTGACTTAGAGTCAATTAAATAGCAACTTTGAAGAAAGACCAAAATTTAACCTGTAACTTCTATAAATGACCGTGGAGTAAAAACATTCACTTAACCACGAATTTGTTTACACAGTGCGATGTTATAATAAACAAAAATATGTACATATATAAAAAAACATCGTGTTTTTCTTCAAATTGTCAATATATCTATACTGAACAAATGTTGTACGACTAAATAAAGAATCGTTAAAATCGGTACAGATTAGGTGAAGGTAGAACCAAAAGACAATGGAAGCAAAGACATAAATAATCCGAGAAAAATGTTCTTATTTTTTTTCGTTTGTAAATTTTGTTACACCCTGTATTTGGTGAATTACAGACTTGAAATCATAGCATGAAAAAAAAAAACCTGTCAGTTGTCGGCATAGCGCTTCCTCGCACTCGATTTTGGAACCTCATCTACAAATCTTATCTGCGCTCTAAATTAATGATCTCCACGTCGGAATAAATTAATTTTTGCAACAACACCCTTTACGAGTATATTTTACCGCCACTAGTTCTAAATTCCATGATTTTCATATGGAACTATCTACACACAGAGAGAGTTCAATGTGATTAAAAACAATTTTATAGCGAAAAACGTACTTAACCCTGTAGTTATTGGTGAACTCAACATTAGAATTGGCGAACTGCAGCAGCTCATAGAGAACGTGTATCGAAGTAATTTCAAAACAGGTACATGTATAAGGAGGTCTAGGGAAGTAGTCATAAATGGCAAAGATGAATAATTTATGGAGTTCTATAGTGAAAATTAACTCGTGGTAAACAATGGTCAAACAAAAGGAGACGAGGTTGATGGGATCACCTACCAATAAGATTGTCGTTGGCATTTGAAACCAGGCATGGGTCACGAAAAAAACTTAATCTGTTACCAAAGCTCAAGTGGGGAGAATGCAGCAAAGAGTTATATAGCCAGAGCTTATGTTATACCACAGTATGATGGGAATGGAACAAGAAAAATACACCTAGAACTGAAAAAGGTAACAGAAATAATAACGATCTCAAGTGCGTTGCGTGAAAATCACCAAAAAAGAAGTAGTTCGATACAAATGAAGTTGCCTAACAAAACTTAAAGTTCAAGGGACAGAGTTCAAAATATAGAAGGATTTGTGAGGAGGAAAAGGCTTAGTACTACATACATCTGGAAGAAAATATAATTCTGGTCAAAGTTAGCAAGGAATGGCGGAAGACCCCAAGGAAATTAGTACAAAAGTGTCAAGAAATACCGACAACAGATTTTAGAAACTCCTTTGACCAGCTCTTAAACACATTACAGACAAAATCTTTAGATGTATTTCATCTCTCGCTGATTCTCGCCTTCTACAGGATGACCTGAATAGTTTCTCCATCTGGTGTAACAAAAATTTCTTAGATTACCTTCTCCCGCAAACGTCTGCCACCACCTCCTAGGGTCAACTTTATTCATCACATCAGCACGACAGTATCATTAATAGAGCCAACTCAGCGCTTGGCTTTGTGAAACGCTGGTCAAAGTAGTTTTCTGACCCATATGTAACTAAATCCCTCTATATTACCTTCGTCAGAGCCCTCCTCGAGTATGCCAGCCAAGTATGGTCGCCCCATTATGCTGCCCATACCATGAGAATTGAGGAGATTTACTTGTATTAAGCTAAATAAATAAAAGAAAAAATAAAAGGTTGGTGGTAAATAAGTTCGAACTTGATAGAGAAGTTACAGGATCCACTTCTGACACGTTCTCTTTAAATTTATCTCAAGTCTGTACACTTTTAAAAGCGTATCCATTCGGATTTCTAATCAAAAGCGACTTGTGCGCCATTTATTATAAGTAGGTTAAGTTTTCAAAATAAGCTACAAGCATTAAGATCCACTTCTGACACGTTGCGAAATATTTTTTTTTTTTTTATAACCTTCTCCCAGGAAAGGCGAAGCTGCAACGATGTGGCAGAGTCCCGTGATGCCTGTAGTAAACTATGAGTATCAGGCAAATCGCTTCAGTTAAAGCACAAACTAACAAATTTAGTGTATATGCATGAAAATTTCAACAAGCAGTTACCGGAAGAACGTACGACTTACTGCCTGCTCTATACAAATTAATAAAAATCACAATTCACATAAGTTCGCATACCTTTCACGCCATAAAAAAGACAATTTAATCAGCTTTATGCCCCTGTAACATGTACTTCTCTACTATATCCTTAGGCACTCATAAAACTCAGAATTCGAAATTGATGCGAAGAGCAATAAGAAACAAGAAACAAACTAAACAATATTTTGCAAAGTTGTGGCACCATAAAACGATTACGATTACGCCAAAGTGGAAAATGGAAAATTTTAATTGGTTCATGGTGTTCAATTTCAAGACGTTCGTTATTATTTAGGAAAAAAATAAAAAAAATTAATCTAAAAAAACAGAAGAAAAAGTTAAGAAAAAAAAATGATAAATGAGTGAATGAGGATAGATTTCTTTTACGGCACTTAAGCCTCTTCTGTGAATGGTTTGCAGCGATTTCTAATTGGAAATTGCTTGGCACTCTATAATTTGAAGACCGTTAGTTCGCTTAATTACACAAATACCTACTTTTAGCGATTTTTTTTTCTTTGTTTATAACATAATTACGAGTACGAGTAGCGAACGTATGTAATACAATGCGCAAGCGCAATAATTCCCTTTCCATGTCCTTCATCAATTAATTGACACTTCAACGGAGATCATTTTCAAAATACCCCCAAAGAGCCCCAGAGATCACGCATGCGGTCGCGTTCCAGTTTCAGTTCTTTTGGTAGTTTTTATTGCGCCGCTGCCAATAATTTGAGCAGGCCAATAAATGAGATTCATGCTGTGATCCTAAAAAAGAGCCCAAAAAGCGAACCTTACCAAATGGGGACTTGGAACAGCACTTGTCATGCTGTGAATTGGGCTTCGATGGCGCGTTGTGTGGCTGGCTGGTGCGCACATTGCGCTGGCTATTGTTTTATGGAGCAATGAAAGGTGGCAATAAAGAGTACATAATAAATAAAAAAAAAATGTATCTACTCTGCTCCCGCCCGACAGTAGCTTGACTCACCAGAGGGCAACTGACTTTAGCTACAATTTTAATTGTTTACTTAAGTCGGTTGGGGTTTTTTTTCGTCTGATATTTCTTTTCGGCTGTCAAGCACACCACAGAGGCAATACTTTAATGCTTCGTGTGTGTCACAGGTTGTTGATGGCGGCATATTATTAAACTGTCAGCGACATTCGCAGCAGCAGCTGATGTTGTTGATGTTGATGGTGATGCTTTTATTGGACTCACGCTTATTAGCATCACTGTGACACCAATTAAAATTCGTTTATCACGATCAAGTTGTAGCGTAAGGAGAAAATCTGGTCTTTCGATCGAATTCGCATAAGTTTTCGATGTTGTTCGTTACGTAAAATGAGAATGGCTGTATGGAATTGTTTTGTCCTTCTTGCTGAAAGAAAATACTTTTATAATGACTGGTGATCAATCAATCAGTCCAACTGGATACTAACTATAAGTATGTCCTTTCTTTTTTGTAGACGATGACAGGAGAAGTTTTCCGTCAGCTATTTCGTGTCATCTTTCAGTTCTTGTTTGGCCTTTCTGTCCGTCAAACATTTAATAACGCACGTATAGAACTAACGTACAATATTAGTACCCTATCGATCCAGACAGATGTTCTTAGTAAAAACACTTTTTAACGAGAACCATTTTATACAACAATCAACATACACAACGGTCCTAAATTAGATCTTGATATACAATATATCTGATATTTTTGTTTTTTTATTATGCGCACGCATTCAATTCAGCGGTCACAACATATGCTTCCTTTCTGTCAAACACCATGAAGATCGTTCAGTGGATATCAGATGGCCGACTGCGGAAAATAATACGGCTATCTGATGACCAGTGCGGGTTTGATTCGGGTAAATCAACAGCAGATGCAATCCAAAGTGTAAGGATCATAATGGAAAAACATCGGGATTCCTTAAAGGACGTGCATATGGTGTTGGTTGATTTTGAAAAAGCCTTTGATAGACAACCAACTTATGGGTGGCGCTAAGACAACGAGGAGTTCCAGAAACATACGTGCGCATGATCATAGACATTTATGAGGGAGCCAGGACAAGAGTAAGATGTCCCGCAGGAGTCACCGAAGAGTTCCCAATCAAAGTCGGTGTAGAACAGGGAAGCGTCATCAGTTCTTTGCTATTTATTGCAGTCCTTTATTATATGCTTGAAGGGAAAGTGACCGACCCCAAAGTGCATCAGTTATTCTTTGCTGATATTGGAGCTACCATAAGTGTAGATCAAACGTCCCTGCAACGAGCACTTAATGTATGGGTGGATGTTTTGGAGGGAAATGGGTACCACATTAGTTCAAAAAAGACAGAGTATCTGTGCTGCCCGTTCTCTGATCCACACCGGCCTATTCCAGACATTTACTTGAATGGAAAGGTGCTTTCCAACTGCGAAAAGTTCAAATATCTGGAATCTATGATCAATAGCGAAGCAACTTGTGATGATGACATTAATCATCGCGTAAGTGTAGGGTGGATGAAGTGGTGGGAAAACTCCGCTATCTTCTGTGATCGCAAAATGCCCCCTAAGCTGAAAGGAAGGCTCTACACCGCAGTTGTACGACCGGCGCTCACATACGGTTCACAATGCTGGACAATGTACAAAAGGTATGAGGGCAAATTAACGGCACCTGAGAAGAAGATGATTCCCATGACAGCAGGAGTAACAGAGCTTGATAGAATAAGAAGTTCGAAGATTCAAGGAAGCCTTCATGCCCATCACAAGCAAGGTAGAGCACGACCGGCTCAGTTTGTATTGTCAGTAAGGAGAGATCCTTCGAACCCAGTCAAGAAGGCAACATCAATCAACGTTCCTACACAATCGCGCAAAAAAGGCAGACCGAAAAACAACTGGGTTACACAAATGCAAAAACACCAGCATTTGATTGGCGTCAGTGATGAGGTGATCCGAAACCGGGAAGTCTGCCGGTACTTCCTGAGGTCAAACCTGCAAACCCCACAGGCGGACCAGTAGGGATGTAGTAAAGTGATACTTCTACTCCGAATCATAACTTCGCCATAAAGAAGAAGGAGTTGAAGATTGATAGTTAGTGCGGGTACCTCTATTAAGTGAACTGCTCGTCTCGGACCGTGCTCTAACCGTGAGAACAATACTCGATATCCCGCATTTATCATGAACACTTTTGCATTTGAATTTCTACTGATCTTGTCCAGCTGCCAACTGGCTGTAGGTCGTGTCGAAAGTTGTTTCATGGTGCAGTTTGGCAGATACAACGTCAGCAGTTGAACACAAAGTGAAAAGACAGGTCTTAAATCAAAAATGTACATTTGATCTTCTACAGTTTAGGCCAGTATATTGGTGAACCGAATCGCAAGAGCAAAACACTTCAAGTCCTCTTGCAACTTTCACCTATAGATTGTTCGACATTTAAGGCCTCCATAAGTTGATCTCGTCAATGCAAAAGAAGTACCATCAGGATGATTTCTCGAACTAAACTTGAATGCGGACTTCCACCAAGAGGCCTATATTATATGCTCATGTTGCAGCAACTACTCTTTTTTTTAATGAGACATCGAACAATTTTTAAGCCAAAACTTATCCTTTTTGCATTCGCTGTGTTTCACCGAGTGGTGTCACTGACTGAGTCATAGGTCTCTAAAAACCTTGAATTAAATGCAAGATTTAGAACTTTCGGAGAAACTAAAGGCTTTGGACTAGAAGAAAGAAAAACATACGAACGTTCGTCCATGCTGCAGCGGACTTTTACTACCCTGCTGAACAAGCAATGCCAATTGACAGAAGCTCAGTCGTAATTTATATTTCAATCCGACTCAGCGAATGGCTCATGAATATCTACCTTTTGCAATCGATTGCTCAATCGTCATGCCAAAGTCCAGTAACTAAGTACATCATAAAAAAAATCTCTATTCATTCATGCCCTTAGTAGTTTACGACTTTGGTCGATCATTCAAAAAAAAAAAGGAAAAAAAAAAAAAATCGTTACTATTGGAAAGAGAACGGTTTTGTCGTCGTAGCGTTCACATGGAATCACTGCAAATAACTCACCGTTGTTGCCCAAGGCAAGTCCCCTTCATTAATTTAATTACTGCACTCGTTAGCACCAAATCTCTCTCTCTCAGCACTGAAGCAAACGAATTGGCAATCCAAATCTATCCATCCATCCGTTCAGTATCCATTCATCTATCGAATCCGATGTGAATGCATTCTCTGGTGTGATATATGCGATCTCAGAGCCATGTGACCGCCAGTAGAACAATCGCAACCACGCGAAAGACCGCCTAATATGGAAATAGAGGGCACACATTCGACGCTGCTGTCCTCGCCATCATCGCACCGTCTCCGTCGCTGTCGGCTATAGTCGGTGAGGTGTCAAAGATTTCATGTCAAGAAAAGAAATAATGACACTCAATCTATCACAAATCAAATCAAATTTGCGAGCTATCGCGCGAACAACCAGAGGGTCTCCGCGCTCAAACAATAAACACTGTTATTGGCCGCGCAGCCTAGTAGTAGTATTTTAGTGGTAGTGGCGGCTGGAAGGATTACGATACAACGAAGGTTGCCCAGTGAATAAGTGAGTGTGTAGCAGCAAACAAATCACCTACTCGATGCCATTTGTATAGGCAAATCTCTCGAATTGAACAACAGCAGCCGCGCAACAGCAGCGCGAAAACTAGAGGTGTACAATCATAAATCATAAAACACGATTCGACGAACACACTCGCGCGCCGCGCATAGCCCATAGCGTACCTGTCTCTCTCACCTGGGGTTCGCGTGGTGCGGTCCCGTACCAAAACACACCAAACACCTCACATAGTTAGCTGCATAGCTGCGCGATCACATTTTCATATTCAAATCAGGCGTTGGACTCTGTAACTCTCTGCGGGGCTAGTGTTCATGTTTTGCATATCCTCCTCCTCCTGCAGCTGGGGGAGGGCGCGGCGACGCATCGGCGGTTGAGAGTTGATAGTTGAAGGGATTTAGCCACACGGCAACTGACGTCAACTTGTGTGACAGACGAAAATTAAGTGTCACTCGAGCGTGAGTGAGCTTGAAAACATATCAATTCCTGGTTGCCACACGCACGCACCAGCCTAGCTACCCACCCACTTGTGCTCGGCTGGTGGTGGCCTCCCCGAGGGTCAGCCAGCGTCAACATTGTGTGTGCATATGCATGGGAGGAAAAATATTTAATCAACTTGCGCGGAGCTCCGCCTTTGTACGGACGCACACTTGTCAGCGAACAAGCATGCAGATTGTCCGTTTAGCTGTCAGCCTACCACAGACAGACAGACAAACAGACCAACAGACCAGCAGACATTTGGCCAATTTGCTAGCATCATCGCATACTGGGCAGTAAGTCTTCAACCGAGACATGACAGTGAGTAGACAGTACAGCTAATGCCTGTACATTCCACTAGGCTAGCATCGAATCGCAGTCTGTGTACGCGCACAGCGGATCTGAATCGTCATCGAACTCTTTGGCAATTTATCATCTCGATTGTAACTGAATCCGTAAAACCAATAAATCTTTAAGATCTCATAAATCTCGCTCTCTTAGCGGTCTTACTGTCAGCAGCCAGCGTCGCGTCGCGTCGTCGTCGTTTTCTCTCTTTTTCTGTTGCCTTCTGTTCGCACCGCATTTGGTGGCCACAAAAAGGATTGTCGTTCGCTCCATCATCATCATCAGCATCCACAACCAACCAACAAACCAACCCAGCAAGTGCGTATGTAAGATCACTCAAATATTTGCTCGCCCATTTAGATTGCAGATCTGCCATTTGGCTTTTCTGTCTGTCTGTCAGTTTGTCTGACTTGTTGTTTTGCTTAATTTGCTGCCTATGTGTCTGTCTGACCGCCACCTTGTTCGCAGAACAAATGACACATCACTAAAAGGATATTGTCAAATGGTGTGCCGTCGTATCAGTCGCTTCGTTCTGGGCCAGCATTTGAGTGCAAACGATTGTTGTGCGCGTTCATTAGCTCTAAAAAGTTGAAGCCGTTGCATTTTTTTCCACTCTATCTACCTATATACTCTATACAAAGTCATCCGTGGACCATGGCCATTTTTGACTTGAAATCTGTGGTAAAAAGTGTCATTCTATTCGGACATGGTATGTGACAAAGCACAGTTCTGTTCGATCATTAATGTTTTAAGGAGCAGGGAAATGACAAATATCATCGTCAAATGCCATCAATCAATTAGGAATGCCAAAGTAGTCACGGAAATCTATCCACTCGGAAATTTCACATAAATGTCAGTTCAGCTGTGGAGCTTTGAAATTGGTAGATAGATACTTTGTCTTTTGTTGTCGAAAATTGACAGAAGTCCAAACTAATACTTGACAACTTCGTTTGCGTGGGCTGCTGTCATTCAGTGTTTTGACAAGTGGAGAGCAAATTTATCGAGAATGAGTTGATATTTTTATTTTTTGACAGTTTGTACTTGTCAATCGTGACAGAAAAAAACGAAACGAGTAGTGTGTAGATTTTCTCTAAGTTGGTGCTCGAAAAAAGTCTCTTGGTAAAAACTTTCAAGAAAATATTGCGAAGAAGAATTGGCTACTCAGCTAAATTCAAATAAAGGTATAAAGTTGTGGGTTTTACATAACCCAAATGAGCCTAGATGAAGGCAAAATATTATTGCAATACTTTCAGATAACTTGGTATCCATTTGTCAGTTTTTGAGAGTATTCTTCCTTGACAGTTGGTAAGCTTTAACTAGAAAAAGGACACGAATAGCAGCACTAGGTCTTTCATTTAGTATCGAATCTATTCTTCCCTTCAATGTAACATTATTGATACAGAATGACCCGCAGTGCATTTTACGCATTTCATAGCAATTTGGTTCAACAAAAGCAAAATTCCTGACAACCTTGACAACTTTGACGAATTCTATAAATTTGACATTTTTTAAACGAAATGACTCCGTCGAGATGTTCAAATTTGTCGGCCTCTTCGATGTGTACTCATCTTCATTACACAAGCTCAGAACCTATTTTCGAAACATTGCTGCGATAAGAACATAGGGTCGTCAGTGGTAGCGAATATCTACCGAATTCAACTCTGACATTAATGCAATCGCCAATGGGGGTGCGGAGAGCTAAGTTGAGTTCGAAACGTCAAAAAACCAATGCTGTCTCATATCCCTGACGTACCGTAGCCAAACATGCATGTTAGCTCAGACCTCCGCTCGATTCAGCAGATGACAAAAGCAGCTGATATTTATGTTGATAATTGGCGCCAGGAGTTGTTAGTTAATCTTTACTCCATGGTTCGTCACTTTGATAAATCGCGGTAGGTAGCGATACGGTCGCTATAATTTGTTTTCAGTAATCATTGCTAAAAATATAACAATTTGGGATACAGATAATAATACTCTTAATGCTATCACTACACTACGGTTCTTCATAACCAATCCTCCTCAACCTTAGGTATGACTTTTCTAATATTCAAGGATATTCACATCAAAGATGCGTTAGTTTTCTCCTTTGGTAATTGCTGCATACGCACTGCCGTAATGTCACTTCCATTTCATTTCTCTTTTTTCTAAAAAACGCAACAAAGAATTCCTATCCAAACATACATCATCTTCAATTGTATGCTCTAATAGCAACCAGCACCCAAAAACACAACAACCGCCCAACCCAATGACCATGCACAATCCGTAAGTGCACTCCAACCTACTACCTGTCTTTCACCGAGATGGTGATCATCATTGAGCCCATTATCTGATCACACTGGAGGATAGTTGAAGAGTCATAAGTCACTCCCAGGCTTGCGCTCACCTCACATATTTATTTATTTACCTAACAATTTCGTTGGATGCCTCTTGATGCCGCAAGTGCAAGACACTTGCATGCGCGCACCCCCATGGAGCGGCGTCTAGAGGGAATGCTTGTATCGCGCGAGAGCAAGAGACAGAGAGAGAGACTTCACCAAAGGTTCATCACAGCGGTGGAGAATTTAATTGAAATTACATATCTTTGTCTTTTTTTTTAGCTCCACTCTCTTTCTCACCATTAGAGAGGTAACCAGAGTGATTAACGATCGCGCATTGGAATCTATTTCCAACACGCGAGCGTTTCCCATAGTTCATGTATCTGCAACGCAAAAAAATGGGGAAAAAAGCCTGTTTGTGCCGCCTGCCAATTACAAATCTATCACTTCGAAGCCAAAAATCCACCGCATGATCCTGTGGACACAAACGATCTGCAGAAGATCATTCAAATGATCTGTGTGCAAGAAGAGATCGTGCTAGAGCATATCTGTTTAGTAGAGCAGCTGTAGCCGCATGGTCGTCCTCCTGCGATTGAAGTATGCCACAACTGTCACGACAGACGACAAAACCCAAGCGGAAAACAGTCATTTATACCTCCATCAGCGGAAAACATTTGTAAAACACACAAAGCAGCAGCAGCAGCTGTACGAGTATCTGTATCTGCGACTGTTCAGTGTGCCTCCTCCACCTTCGTTTGGACAGGAGAGCGCCCCGGCCGGTGAGTAAAAGCTACAAAGCTAAATGAGGCTGTAAAGCAAACACGACGACGGCGATGGTGATTGATTCGGAATTCTTTAGCTACTGACTAGATTGGCTCCACTCTCCACTTCGACGCGCCGTTTCATTATGGAATTCTTTGTTTGCACCTCTCACGAGGCTGGCTGGCAGGCGCGCATTGGACCAAATCGTACAAATCGACTTTTTGTACTAAAATCAAGCGCATTCCTTTCCGCGTATCAATTATTTAGCAAATAAGCTGCATCATCAATTAAAAAAATAACACAAATGGAAGCCCTTGCACGCGCAGGACATAAACGTTGGTCGTCACCCATTCCAGGCCACACGACGACATATAGGACATTAAAATTCTGACTGCGTTGCCGCGCTCGTAAATCACTTTGGTTGCTTGCAAAACATCAAATTAACGAAAGATCATCGAGGAAAAATAGCAAAATTATTATTTTATGGTAAAATGGAGGGAAAACATGCGTGCGCTTGCGCGCATACCTAACGAGCTGCTGGACGGACGAGGGTCCCCAAACACCCACCGATCACTATTATAGGCTTGTGCGGCTAAGTTAACATATTTTTTTATATGATGCGAGAGCAAGTAAGACGCGCGCAAGCGCATCCCATATTTGGGGACTCTGCAGATTATGGGCATACTCTGGATAGAGGTGGTGGCAGCTCCATGAGATCAGATCAGGGCAGCAAAGTCAAATATGCACGCATCGATGGATATGGTGCACCGTATTTGTTAATGCATTCGAGAGAGGGTGTACGACAAATGGGTAGCACGGACAAATTTGGAAAAAGTACATCTGCTTGCGATGACAGCGATGGGGTTCCGGGATAATCGTAGCAAAAATATCTATGTGATCTATGTTCTTGAAAAATGGACAATTTACCGCTGCAAGAAAAGGAATGAAATAGTAGTGAATGAATCAAAAATCAATTTTAAAACAAAATAACGTAAAACACAGTAAAATATTGTTTATTCCTTTTTCTTATTCCTGCTTTTATACTACAGGGTGGCCCAAAAATATTAAGTGGATTTTAAATTTGAATAAGTTTTTGTTCGAATAACGAAACAGAAGAATATTTATCTTTACTATTTGTTATGATGTTGAGAATGGATAATAATATCCTTTAGGTGGCCGTCATTTTGGTTTTCGCAAAACTTCAATCTTTTGTTGAAATTTTTTCAAAGTTTATGGTGTCAAGGCGAACATATGAGACCTTTTAAGGTCTACAAGAGACTAGGGATTATTCTCGTAAATCTTTCCTTTCAGACAGCAGGTCAACCTCCTATTCGGCCTGGGAAAAATTTTTGAAGATTACTCATTGTATGTCTAGCTGTATGGACAGTAGCAACATCTTATTGAGCACAGGATAGATGTTCCAGCTGCGAATGTAAAAAGTTTTCGAGCATTCTCTCGGTACTTAATCCTCATTTACATCTTCAAAGAAATATGGCCCTATGACCTTTTCAGCCGAGATACCGAGATACATCTGCCGCCCTTGAATTATTAGATGGTTTTGCACACCATCGTTTTGCAGAAATCCAAATTTTGTTTACTGACGAAGCCATTGAGGTAGAAATGAGCTTCGTCTGACATAAACAGTTTCTCCAAACTTGAAAAAAATTTACGAAACTCTAGAGGTACAATTTTTCAAAAGTCAACTATAATCGGAAGAACTCAGCGGACTATCAGTGGTACATTCGTGAGTATTAAGGCGAAAGTGGCAAAGATGGGTTTAGTTTACAAGAAGGGACACTCAACATCAGCGCCTTGAACAGAACGCAACGATGGACAGATATAATTTTGAGGTGGTAAAGAACTTTGTCTACCTAGGCTCTGTGGTGAACTTTGACAATGACATCAGTGCGGACATCAAGCGAAGAATTATTCTTGCTAATCGCTGCTCAATTGGGTAGCAAAGCCCTCTCACGAACAACTAAGGAAACTTTGTATAAGACCCAGTTCTGCTCTAGGTATGGCGCACAAACGTGGGTACTGTATTCTAGGTTGCTTTGAAAGAAAATATCTCTGTGTGGTCTTCGGTCCTGTTTGTATCGACAGAGTGTGGAGGAGAAGGTTTAATGAAAAATCAAAAAAGTCCGAATTAATAGGCTAAGATGGCTGGAAAATATACAGCGCACCAGCCCGGAGAATCTTTAAATTCACTGCAAAGGAACGCAGTAGAAAAAGACCTAACATAAGGTGGCCTGCCCAGTTGGAAGGGGGCCTCGGCCAAATCGGCGTACAAAACTGGAGGCAGTTGAGGTCCAGGTTCGCAACGGATTGTAAGCGAAAGTAGGAGTGATTTGCAAATAAAAAAAATATAGGTGCAAGTACGTGTGATCTAGTCGTGCACTCTATTATTTGCTCATTTAGGGCAACCCACCCTCGGGTGGGTCAATAAGTCTCTGAAAAATGAAATAAGGAACACTGTTTTCGGTATAAAAACATTTTATTTTTCAATATAGTCTCCTTTTAGCTCTATACACTTCATCTAACGTTTCTCCAATTTGTTGATGCCCTCCAAATAATACGATTTCTCGAGCCCCTCAAAATAAGCGCTTGTTTCAGTGACCTCTTCATTCGACCTAAATCTCTTACCTCCGAGCCATTTCTTCATGTTTGGAAACAAGAAATAGTCGCAAGGGGCCAAATCTGGAGAATATGCTGGATGAGGGAGGAGTTCGTAGCCTAACTCATGCAATTTTGCCATTGCGACTGCGGACTTGTGCGCCGCTGCGTCGTCCTGGTGAAAAGAACTTTTTTCTTCGCCAAATGCGGCCGTTTTTGCTTCAAATCGTCTTGGAATCGATCCAGCAGCTCTGCGTAATATGCGCCGGTGATCGTTTTACCCTTTTTAAGGTAATCGATGTGAATAACATCGCGCGCATCCCAAAAAACTTTCGCCATGACCTTGTTTGCTGTCAAACCCGCCTTGACCTTCTTCGGCTTCAATTCACCAGGAGAAGTCCATTGTTTTGACTGTTCCTTGGTTTCTGGTGTGTTGCGGTGAATTCAGGTTTCATCCACGGTTACGAACCGCGCAAAATCTCAGCCGAATTTTTCTGGAACAACGCCGAACACACCTTTGAAATTGTCAAACGAATGCGTTTGTTGTCGATTGTGAGCAAACGCGGCACCCATCTTGCGGAAAGCTTTTTCATGTCCAAATATTTATATAAAATCGAAATCACTGAGCCATGTGATAAGCCTGTGACCTCTTCAAGCTTGCGCACTTTCACTTGCCGAACGTCCATTATCAAACCATGGATTTTGTCGACCATTTCTGGTGTGGTGACATCAATTGGGCGACCAGAACGTTCGGCGGCACTTGTGCTTAAACGACCGCACCGAAATTGAGCAAACCAGTGGTGAATGGTTCCAATCGATGGTGAAGAGTCCCCATAATATTTGCCAAGCTTTTGTTTGGTTTGCGTGATACTTTTTTCTTGCAAAAAATAGTGTTTAATGAGCACTCGAAATTCTTTTTTTTCCATTTTAACGAAAATGCTAGTAGGCGTCTATATAAAATGGCTGCCACAACAAAACTATTTGACAGATCTGTCTGAAAATTTGGGTGCGTTCTTTTGAAAGATGATTCTTGACAAAAAAAAAATAAATTTAAGGTGACGACACAATTTGTGTTAATTTTTAGGGGGAACTCTCGCAATTCTGTCCACCTGTCTGTATCTCGATTAAACTGCATATACGAGTATATGAGGTAATGTGCACATTTGCAATAAGACTACGTACTCAATTTTTCGCTAATTCGAATGACTGCACTTTTTCTTGGATATGGCCAAGACTTCTTACCCTGCTGAAGTTTTATCCCCATTTCTGTCAAATTCCACCAAGACTTTTGAATTGTTCCTTAACTTTTATAGTTTTTTTTATCACCACCCACTTATCTTACTAACTCTTTTAAATTAACTAAAACCGATTTCAAATCATTAAATTTTTTATCGTTTGTACAATAGTTTTGTTGGTGCTTCATTAGCTCCAAACGGAAAAGCAATGGTATTCCAATATTTATGGAATATGATGAAGCTAATTCAGTGGATGAATTGTATACTTTCCAATTACTTAGCCAGTTCAGCTAATGTTGAACCTAATGATGCTCCAAGTACTGACATTTATTGCGAAGTTGATCCGATTGCTGACATAAGATCTCCTTATTTTACAGAAGCAAATGTACTTAGTGGCCTCAAATCTCATGACACTAAACCCAGTTCTGGATTCGATGGTATTCCTCCCAAAATACTTAGGAATTCCTACAATTCCTTAGCTACTTCTGTAAAGTAAAAATCGAAAGTGGTTTAATAACGATAGCAGCAGTGTATTGTGCTCCTATAAGCTAAGGCAAAATAATTTTGTAAATTTTCTTCAAATATTTGGAAGTCGATACGAGTATATATTAGGCGGCGACTTTAATGATAAAAACCACTGGGGTTCAAAATTAACTAATACAAGAGGAACATAACTTCTTAAAGCTTTAACAGATAATAACACTGAGAGATCCTCAACAGAAAATCCTACTTTTTGGACCACAGATAGGAATAAAATTAAAGATGTTATAGACTTCTTCGTAATTAAGACTATATCCGCGAATACTACAAGATTGAAAGAAGGGCCTAAGTACTTCTAAGACTCAGCGAAAAAAATACTATGAGACAAAACAACCCGCGACTGGTGAATAGAAGGACTGATTGAGACTACTTCAGGCAGAATTTGAAATTATGCCTCCAATTCTCCCAACCCATAGAAACAAAAGGGTATCGAGACGTGTATACTTTTACCTCTAATGTACAAAACTCGACATGCGCTGCAACCCCCGAAACAAAAGTGAAATTAAAAAGGAATACATCTCCTAAAAATATTCTTGACATCGTCGTAGAAAATAGAAAAGCTAGGAGGTGCTGGCAACAAAGAAGAGTGCCAGCTGTTAAAACCAGGCTCAGTAATCTAAACAATAAGCTCAGAAAACAAATCAAAGAGTACAACAATGAGTCGCTAAACAGGTATCTTGAGAAAGATTTCTGCACATTTGAAGATAAAGAAATACAAGAAATCGGACCCATTCGGCCGGTAACCTCTAAAGAATTAGCTGAAACAATAAAAGAGAGCATTAATCCAAAAAAGCCCCCGGGTTTGATTTAATCACAGAAGAAATCCTTAAGCACTTCCCGAAGAAAGGTTTAGCAAAGCTAGCTCAAATTATAAATGCGACATTTCGATTAAGATACGCAAAGTCGCTGAGGTAATTATGGTGTCGACTTCTTTCCCTGCTGCCTATGCTATCTAAAATCTTCGAAAAAATGTTAAAGCGACGAATTAATACCAAATCACCAATCCGAATTCAGGAATAGGCACTCAACTATAGACCAGGTACATAGAATAACAGACCTTATAGAAAAAGCATTGGAAGAAAAGAAATTATGCTCAGCTACCTTCTTAGATGTTTCGCAGGCCTTTGGCACAGTGTGGCATAAAATACTCATTCACAAGTTGCAAAGGTACCTGCTAAAACAATTCAGTCAAATGTTAATGTCCTGCATTGAACTCAATACTCAATACTTAAAGAAATAAAAGCTGGTGTACCGCAAGGAATTGTAATAGGTCCTATCTTATTCCTCTTATATACAAATGACTTACCACAAAGCCAAGAAATAACCGTAGCCACTTTTGCAGATGATACAGCTGTACTTGCCGTGGGAGAAACCATGCAGGAAGTAACAGAAAAACTGCAAAGGATAGTTAATTCCATATCGACATGGACAAAACAATGGCAAATATAACTTGGCGAACTAAAGTCTGTCCATACTAACTAAATGTGCAACACCTACCAGTACTCATTAATAATAATGCAGTGCTATACTGAAACATAGCAACATATTTGGGTATAACTCTTGATGCAAAACTACGTTGGAAGGCCAATGTGAAGAAAAAAAGCAAAGAACTAGACATACTCGTACCTTATAGAAATATGTATGTAGCTAATTGTAAGAAAATCCTGCCTTTCGATTTGTAATAAAATACTGCTCTACAAGCAAGTCCTGGAATCAGTTTGAATCTATGGGCTCCAACTGTGGGATGCACGAGCCGAACTAACCTGCAAATCGTCCAATCATTTCAAAACAAAGTACTTCGCAGCATTGTTAATGCTCCGTGGTATGTTTGTAACGCTGATCTACATAGAGTTCTACGATGAAGTCAAAAAAGTTGCTAGGAAACATGAAACTAGGCTTCAAAACCATGACAATGTTAAAATTCTCCAACTCCTGAATAGAAACAATTTTAGTTAGAAGACTTTTGAACTTATTAATTAACAAAACAAAAATAATATACTCATACATGTGAACAATTTTCAAGCCAAATTGCTGATTAGTCTAACTACTAGGCGCAATTATAAGAAGGCGATTATACTTCTGCCCTCTAAGGGAGGTGTTTTTAGTTAAAGTCTCACCCTATTGCTAGCAATCGCGGCTGCAATGTATTTCGATGATTTTCACCTTCCAACGCAAACAAAAAAAAAATATATGTATATATACTGATTTCTCAAAATTTTACTTAGCTAACAGAAAGCAGATAGAAAAAGTGGAAAAATCAACGTCTTCACCCATAAACTTGCTCAGTGATGTACCCTAGGGAAGTCATCTACATAGGTCCTTTACTTTTTATTTTATTTAAAAATGATATCCCTTCATTCATCAACACATCTAGTTGTTTAGGATATGATGATATTCACAAAAAATAATTCAATAAGGATGAGGTTTATCATCCTTATTCGCTGATGTAATATTTATTAATTTGTTAAGTTTTTCATAGCTTCAAGGCTCCTCAGCAATATTACTTAGTCTTGGAAAGAGTTAATGAAATCTCTGATCTCGGTGTAATGCTTCGCAGCAAGTTTACCTTTGTTTGCATTTACGAGACCCTTCTACACTCAAGTTAGAATACTGTTTCCTAGTCAGATCTGCATTAGAATAGAGGTACGTGTAAATCGAATTGAGTTGAATCTTAACTTGTATGCACCTGTAAGGCACCTTCAAGAAAGGGTTTTGTTCATGATCTCACTGCAAGTAACGGGTGCGCCATCTACTGGCATCTTTGTAAATTACAAGTTATTTTAACACTGACAGCTCTTTTGCGCTCAACAAATTGACAGAAACACAGTATCACTTCTCTGTTTGAGCTTTAGAGCAGCTCGAAAGTGACGTTGATCGGAGGCGCATTTTCATCTCGGCCGCTATGTAAACCTAGGAAACCCCAGATGTAGTCGTAGAGAAGCAAATGTATCCTCAGCGTGTGACGGTGTGGTTTGCGGAATGGCGGTATTATTGGCTCTCTTTTCTTTAAAGATGAAGATGGCAACAACGTTACGGTCAACGGAGAGCACTACAAAGGCATGACCGTTTTTTTTTTTTTTGGCCACAAACTGAAGAAATGAACTTCGACGATCTTTGGTTTCAGCAAAACTTATTCGTGAAATAGAGCTCCAAACCATCGATATACTGCAAAATTGGGCTGACAGGATGGGCTATTGCAAAGTCAACCATTTAAATGATTAAATGAAATTATTTTCCATAAATAATTGGAAAAAAGACTTTGAATAATATTATGCGAGACCGACAATTCGCGGTCTGATCATCCTGATCGCAGACCTTACTTGTTTGTAATTGATGGTTAAAGAAAACGCCCCCAAAAAGAGGGCGTTTTCTTTTTTCTAATATTTGCTAATGAAAATATTGAACAAATGATACTTAAAGTAAAGGGATTGTGGCCACTAGAAGATATTAAAAATGTTTGTATTGTACTGTCTCGGCTTAGGATATACCAAATTTCATCACCCTAGCTAAGGCTCAAATCATATTAACTTACAGACGCACTACTCGGATGGATGTTTGAAGAAGAAAATTTGACTCATTCCATTCGACGTCCATCCATGACACGATCAAAATGAAATCCAATCGAAATGGTAAGAGAAGAAAACGCCGTCAACTACATGCACTTTATCAAGATATTTATAAAGCTAGTTAAACCGAACAGCCAACAAGATCTTCGAATCGCTGCCATTCAAAAACCAGGCCATCGCAGATCTCAGACAGATTTAACAAACCGCGATCGAGAATTATAAAAAGCTGCAGTTAGACATTCTTTAATATAAAAATGTCACGAAAGTAATAATCAAAACCGATAAAGCTGAAACCACATTTGCACATAAATTACTCAAAAGAATTTCGTTAAATTTAGCATAAAATATTTTCGAAGACAAAATATAAAGTAAAATCATAGGCGCCGGCACGAAAGTACGAAACTTAAAGAAACCGTAATTTCTTGCCACATTTTCGGCCAAGGAGAGACTTAAAAATGCGCATCGGTTTATAACCTACATGAGGTAACAAATCTAAAAATCGTAAAAGTCTCCATTCAATGTCTGATCTCCTCACAGCAGCACCTATAAACCTCACTTAAGCCAGACATAAAAATGTCAATAAAACTAATTCGAGTGTAATAAACGCTCGGCAACAAAGTAAACAATCTTCAAAACGACCGTTTACAATGTTTTTCCGCTCGAAAATCATGCAGAATGTGTCCCAATCCTGGCGCACACATATTACACCTCGGTCGCACTCATTCCTGGGCAATGAAACTTTCTATCGACAACGGCGACGACGTCTACGGTGGTGGCGGTGGCGGCGTTTAGCTTTATGGTAAGCTGCTGCTTAAATATTCCCATAAAAATGCACTTTTGCGATAAGGCCGACTGAGTTTTTTTTTTTCTTAATTAAGGAGAATCTCATTGGCTTTATGGGCAGGCGTACTACCAGAATGGCTGCTGCTACTGCTGTTGGCCATCGACGTCGGTGGCGGTTAAGCCACGCGTAAAACTAACTCTAACTTTCATTAATAACCGAAATGTAATTAAAACTGTTAGTTTGTAATGGGAGCAGCAAGTGTTTCACACCGCTAGTCACCACCATCATCATCAACATCATCTTCCAGCCGGCTTTGGCTGGCAAGTGATATATGCAACCACTGTCATCTCTTGAACCGGACACATTAGCATATTTCACTGCTCGGTAGCGGCCATAATTCGGTCATAATTTCGGCTCTTCTATTGCACACATCCATTTGATCAGCATTAGGCAGTGGCGGATGGCTGGCATGCGGTAGTTTATGCAACTAGGACATAACTTTGGATTGGTTCTTGTTTCGCCATCGTTGCAGGAGCCACCGAACGCCGACCGTCGACCGACGACCGCTGCACTGTGTCTTTGGGGGCAGTATAGATATCCCACTTGTAAACACATGCTGCAGGTGTAGCACTGACCATAAATTGAATGACGGTGGTTGTTTGTTCAATCGAGCAATTGCAGCAGACGCTGTGTGGAAAGGGCAGAGAAATATGTCGGCTTTTTAATTGGTTATAAATTAATTAAACGACTATTAATTATCCGCTTTCATGTCACTTTGAATTTGCGAGGGTATCCGCAAGAGGTACTGAGTGGGAAGTGCATAAGTGACGGCAGACAGTGGTGGACTGGATTACGGGGAAGCCAGTGACAATTAAATTATCTACACCCGGCAGCAGCTCCTACGGAACACACGTGTGTATCTATCGTTCAAGTGCATTCCAAGAAGATCTCAATCTCCAAAGAGGAGTAGTTGTCGAATTCGTGTGGCACAATGAATGACTGACGAATGACTAAAAAACATGAACCATGTGTGTACCTGTGTGGGTATCTGTATCTATCACTGGGTACCTTTGAATAATCACTACAAATGACTCGTGTGTTTCATCTGTTTGCGATCAATATCATCGGTTGCTCTCCTCCGTCGGGGAGAATGGTTTGTTTAGCCTTTAATAGGAGCATCTACACCAACGGCTACGTAATGGACAGTCATCTGCGATGGGGCGGTCTATCTCTTATCCACAATTTTTTTTCTCTATTTTTTCTAAGGCTGGGAACTCTTCTTCATTGCTTCAAGTGCAGAGTTAGTGGAGGCGAGATTCAAAAGCAAAATGCGGCGAAGGCCACGAAGCGTTTATTTTGTTTTTTGTTTTTTTGTTTCTCTTTGTGGGCCTTGTCGTCGTCGTCGTCGTTCGTCGTCTTCGTGTAGGTAGACATCGAGGACCTCTCGGGGCAGTACTTAATAGATTGTTGATGAGGCGGCTGTACACCGTAAATTGTCAAAACGTGACTAGCCGCGAAAAAGCACTTGAATCTTCCAAACCCAAAAAATTAGAAACAAAACAAAAAAAAAAAAAAATATAAACCCCCGCCCCCCATCAGACCTCGGACTGACCGACAATGGGTGTTAGATGAAATTCAAATCCACTGGCCAGTGCCATTGAAGCGATAAATCGGTGGCGATCATCATCGTAGCTGAAATTTTAGGATGGCTTTGGGTTTGGTTTCGGGCGGGGGAGGAGGGGCAGAAGAACAGTCGGTCAGTCCATTGTGCTTTCGAAAATTGAATGTGTCATTGGGCGAGTGAATTGCTCTGCGCGAATTCAGCGGCTAAGTTTAATGCAAATAGATTAATTGTTGTGTAATTGGTAATTGATTGAGGCGAAGAGCCACTTCTTACTAGGGAAGGTCCGATTGAAAGTTGTGTACATTGCCGGCGCGTTCAATTAGATTGTATGAAAATCTATGTATAAAGTTTGGCGAATAATTTTTGGAAAAGCATTTAAGGTGGGTGGGTTGTATTCATAGGTAGATACATTGCGGATATAAAGTAAATTGAAAATGAAAGGAATTCTCCAAGAATAGCATCTTATTGTCATTCTATAGGAATGGAGAAATTGATGGAGGATCAATTGTGAATGCGGTCACTTCGATTGATGTTGACGACTCTTAGGGCAATGTGAGGCTCTCATGCCGTAGGAACCTATGAATACTATTTTCACCACACTGGCGGACAAACAGATCCGCAAAACTGACAAAGTTCGTCAAGGTTCCTGAAAAACTACAATTATAACCACAAGGTGGTCCGAGAATTAACGTCTCAACAACACTAAAACTTCCTTGACAAGTTCAGGGCCTGTATGTAGAATTCCCGATCAGTGTTACCTCAAAATCCGGACGGAACATTTGCGAAAAAGTACAAAAGGCCTCTAGCCTTACCAAATGTCTAAATGCCTTACAAGTACGGCATCTCACAAAAAGGTAGAATGCTTTATTAAGTGGGTATGGGGCACAGTTGTGACTTCTATTCGACGGCCCCCAAATTATGACCTAAAATATCCACTGGAAAAAAAAGAAAGGCGCGTAAGACATGACAACAAAGTCGTGCTCCCCAGCACAGGATACACTTGAATCACTTGTGTAACCTGCTGAAACAGACTATTAGGAATTTTAAAAACCGTGCAATAGGTACTTGTCTCGAAAGCTTGACAGCGTAAAAAGAATCCAATTATTCGCTTTGGTAAGCTGTAAAAGGCACTAAAATCTCTGCGCCGCCAATCAAAAAAAAAAAAACAGACACCTGACAATCACACAATAACAAGCGCAACGCTAATGGAACGGAGAAGCTCTAAAAATGTTGCCTTGAAAAGCTTTAATTAAGCTTTTCAATATTATGAACGCTGCGCTTAAATTGGAATACGTTTCGAGTCAATGGAAAGTTGCGTATGTCATAATGGTATTAAAACCAGAAAAACCGCCGAGCGACAAAAAGTCATATAGACTCATTTCGCTCCTCCCAATTAAATCCAAAAATGTTGAAAGGATAATACTTAAACGCTTACAACCGATTATTGAGGAACAAAATCTTATCCCTAATCACCAGTTTGGGTTCAGAAGCAAGCATTCAACCATTGATCAGGTACATAGAATCACTGACGTAATTAATAATGTTCTTAAAGAGAACACGATTTGCTCAAACGTGTTTCTTAATCTCTCGCAAGCCTTTTATAAGGTGTGGCATGAAGGCCTACATAACAAACATATTGACAACATATCTCGGCAATAGACTCTTCCGTGTCAGACACGGAAACAAATCTCGCAATTTAAAGAAATTTTAACTGGCATACCGTAAGGAAGCGTTCTTAGTCCGCTTCTGTATCTTCTATATACCCTCGATATATCACACCGGTCTTAGCTATATTTGCAATGCATTTCGTCCTCAAACTACCATCCAGAGGGTAGATCGCATATTGCCGGAGAATCGTTGTAGGACATATACTGTCCATCACCTCTGCTCAACCTCGCAATGCATTCGGAACGTTTTGTGGCAGTGTGTTCCAAGATGTGATCTATGTTGCTCAGGAAGGTGAAAATAATTTGGTTCACCTGCAGCCAGGTTGTTAGCTTAGGCCTTGAACGAACTGCTAAAACCGAAAACCAACTTAAAACTTGTAAAGAATTGCAAGAAGAAACTTAAAATTTTAGCAAGCTCATTCATGCTGATTCCTTTTCACCATGACCGTCGCAGTCAGCGAGAGCTGGCATCACAGTAATGCCACAGCCAGCGATAGTTGGCATCACCATCGAAGATCGACGATGTCACTAATAGAGGGAAACGCAAAATAAATATAAGCCTGTTGCTGATTGGCTAGCCAACGAGGTGCCCCCTTCTATCGATACACTGCGGATAAGGCATAGTTTAATGAGTATTCATCGGTCAGCAGTGGTAGCAAGAACACAAATTTTAAACCAACTAAGGAACCACCAATTTTAGCCCACCAAACCCACCAATTTCAACCCTAGTGAACTTTTTACATAAAAAACAAACAGTGAAACATAAAAAAGTTCTTCTTTTATTTTCCAAAGGGTTGTAACAGGTTCGAACAATGACCTATGTACAAAAGAACGAAACGGCGGATGAACTGTCTATAAAGGAAGCTTGAGTACTCGCACAGTAACTCTTAAGATATATCTACGCTTAAGGCTGGCTAGAGACGTTTTCTTGGCCGGGGTTTGATACGTTGTACATAGTAAAAAACCAAGTTAACAGTTACCGAAACTGCACAAAGTCTGCAAACAACCAAGGCTCTCATGAAAGAACGCCCCAATTTTTGCAGAGAAATTTGATGAAGACAATTGACGAAGACCAACAAAGAACTTCAGTAAACTGACGGAAAAAAAGGACGGAAGAGACTAACGAATTTGTTAAGCCCCACAGCTTCGGTGAATGCTCCTTAAAGGACGCTCATCCTAAGACATACACTCGTTTTAAATGTACCACCTTACCCAGGCGGTAGCCCCACATTCGGGCTTTACAGGTACCACCGAACAGCTTTCTAGGATCTCTGAGCTTCGATATCTTTTCACCCGGACATCAGACAGCTGTATACTGTTACTATGAGTCAACGAAACCATGAGGCACTCCCCTAATTTTCAAAATCTTGAACTTGCTTTAGCAAACGTCTTCAAATCTCAAGAAAACGCAAATATACTTCAACCCCTTCAGTCATTAAACTTACGTATTGCTTGCTTTGTTTTTAAATCTCCTTGGAAAGCGAAATATAAAACGACCAATAGCATTAGTCTTATAGCTGACTATCCATTGAGGTAAGACGAAAGTCTATGTTTGACGAAATTCAGCGAAGGTTGCGGGGAAAATCTATCTATAATGCTTTCTGTTCCATGACTCCAATCGAATGTCCCATCTACGGATACCACCTTACATTTATCATAATAATTCAAGTCGACTTTACCGTCGGCAAAACACACTCTGCTTAATACAACAATAATAGTTACTTAAAGCGCAATATTATTAATTAAGAAGCTTCACGAATCCTCCTTAAGCAGTGCGAAAAGCAAACAAATAATAAAAATCCAACACAAATCGTTAAACCCCCGGCTATAACTGCATCTCATAAATACATTCTAATAAGATACGGGATAATTCTTCCCCACATTAACTAGACAAGAAATTGCACTAAAGATCCGCACTAAGTGGCCATCCCAAGTGGGAAGAGCTGACATAAAATGCATCAACAGCACTGGAAACCATCAAGTGCGATGCGTCTTCAAGTTCAAGCCGTGTACACTAGGGCGCAATAGCACAGGAGAGTGCTGTTGTGGTTCAACTAGAATCTATCAGATCAATTTGGAACACAGAATCTAAATTTATGATGGCCAATTAGAATTGTCTATAATGGCCGCAATAGGAGCAAGTAAATTGCTAACGGAGATGAGAAGACGGAGACGGAGACGGACTACGTAAGTGTACGATAGTTCTGTGCTCGCTGTGTGATGCCTAAGTAAATGGAGATGAATCCAGTCGGTCCACACTTTAGCGAGTTGCCCACCTTCGAAAATTGGCAGCCTGTTTTCCATATGCTCTGAATGGGATCATATGATTGAGTAAAAGAGATATACGCCCACTCGTATGCACATGTGAATACGAGTACGATTGCTTTGGCATTTTTAAGGGAATCCGCTGCACTGAGCTCCTTTTACTTTAGAGTTTTATAGATGTAGCCGACGGGATTCTTAAAACAAATTGAAGTTATTTGAGCTTTCATGGGTTTTTAAATGCGATGTAAAGATTAATTAAGGAGTTTATATTGTTGGCTGCAAATTGGTTGATGATTTAAGGGGTTTTGTTAACGTACTGCAATTCATAAAATAACGTTCCAGTTGTCAAATTGCAACTTGCCAGCTGATGTAGATCGCGTTATGTATCTACTGAGGGTAAGGAGTTTTAGATAAGTATCGATAGGTATAGATGCTCGTAAGTATATACTATAAGATAGGGTGAGTCTCAGCCTTAACTAGTAGCCCATGTGGATCTACGAGTATTTTTCGGATCCAGGTATATTTCATATTGTATTAGTAATTCGCAACTTCGGTCTACTCAGCATCGATATTCGATTTATTATTTCCTGCTGCAAAAGTTACCATCCGCTTGAAACGGGAAGTATAATATGCTATCCTTCATGTTCACCGAAGTATGAATGGCATTATGATATGCTTGCTTCAAATGCATCGTACTACTCAGAAAACATTGCATCAATTTTGAAGCAATTTTGTCACGAAACTTATTTAAAAGATTATTCCTTAGACAAAAGTGGGCGTGGCTATCACTATTTGTAACAAAAATTAACGTATGTTGATAAAATTCATAAAATAAAGCTTATCCATCACCGTAAATTGGGTTATTTTTTATGAAAACGCCCACAAAAGGCGTGGCCAGGTGGAGAATATCAACATATACGTACTATATTTTGAAGTATGGCTATTATCTCAGCTTGAAAGATACTGCACCCATTGCTAATTCTAAATGAATAGCCAACTCCTACGTATTCGCTTTTGTTTCGACATCTATTTTGAAGCCATCGGTATAAAAGGCTAGCTACTCTATGTCAATGATTTGCCGGTTTATCCAATCATTTCTGTCAGGTATTCTGGTAGTTTATATACTCTCAAGTCGCAGTCATGTAGTCGGTTTCTATTCGCTCGCCCATTGCAGCCCATAGGGATTCAATAATGACCGTCTCCCTTTAGTCTTAGTGCGTTTTTGACCTGCTGTTGTAGAACAGATCGAACGGAATGACATTTAGCATAGTCTTCTATGGGTGACGACCTTTATTGTTAATAAAATAGCTTAAAGACTTCTATTATTGGAACCCAATTTAAGACTTATCAAGCAATTTCTGTTATCATGAAATAAAGACGTTTGGCAGTTGTCTAATTGGGAGAACTTCGTAAACAAAGCCAAGCGTAACATCGAATTAAACGTTCCACTGAAAACATCATTTCAATTAGAAGACGAAGTTGAACACTCCCTGTCAAAAGAAAACCGTAGCTAATTGTGACATTAAGTACAAGACAGAAATCCTAGAATTGGTAAAGGAAAAGTGGCGAGTCCGTAGGAGATCGCAATTAGTACTCCTCAGCGATAAGCGATTTTAAAAATCAGAAGATTCTAACTACGAGTATCTTGAAAGGTTAACCGAGGTAAAAAATACAAATTATTCGCAAGCACCGCCAATAAAGAAAGCCAACTGGGAATGGACTAAATTCGATAGAGACAAGACTGAAATACTTCCCGCGCATTTAGAAGGAACTTTCAAAACATTTGGCCTAACGCAAACATTGCAAGTGACAATTGTAGAATCCAATTCGCAACGCTGGTGGAACTTAAACAAGAAAATTTCAATCTTAAAACCAACATAGCTCCTGGTTACGCATTAAAAACAGAACATGTTCCTAAAGATATTTCTAAAGAATTTCCCCCGAACGACAAAAAGTAGAAAACAAACTTTACTACAACGACTACAGCCTATAATAGAACAAAAATGCCTAATTTTGGATCACCAATAGAATAAAAGATATAAATAGGAAGGCCTGGAAGAAAAGAAGGTCTGTTTGAGCGTTTTTCTTAATGTCAACAAGGTATGGCACAAAGGATTGGAAAGGGATTGAAACTCAAGATCTTTCCTGGCCCTATTTCCTATAGATAGACTCTTCCGTGTAGAGCACGGTAACGAATATTCCGACCTAAAAAAAAATCGCGCCTGGAATGCCACAAGGCAGTGTGCTTGGTCCGATTTTATACTTGTTATACATGCAAGACATAACGCAACTAGAACACACCATTGTAGCCACATTTGTGGATGACACAGCTACAATTGGCAACGAGCAACAAGGTAGAGGAAGCTACCGGAAAGGCGTAGATAAGCTACATGATTGGACAAAAATCTGGCGCATCGTATTCTACTCGTGTAAATTTTACATACGAAAAAGTGAAGCTTTAACTTGATGAAAATTCCGTAAACACGCGATACGGAATACCTGGGAATGACACCTGACGCAAAATTAAAATTAACTAGAGAACAAGTACAGAAAAATGTATTAGTTGCTCGGGGGATATTCCAAGCTACAACAAGTGCTAAAACCCGTGTGGTATACAACTGTGGGGTTGTACCAAGAAAAGTAATAGAAACCTCCTACAAACTTTTGAAAATAAAGTGCACGCACCGTGGTATATTCGAAATGATGTATCCACAGAGTTTTAAGAATAGTGTCCGTTGAAGACGAAGTTCCAAATTTCGCACAAAAATTCCAATGTCGACTTTTGGACAAAAGAAATATAGTTTAGTCGACTACAAAGGTCAGAACCGTCCGATTTAGCTCAGTAAAGAGCACCGGCGCGTAATTGACAGTACGTTGAAAAATCACCTGCAAAACGTGTAAAATATGAAATGTAAACTACTAGATAAGTACTACTTTTTTTAGCGAGCAAGAATCTCACATTACTAGCACGCGCTGCCGGTCCTCATAGTGTCTCATGGAAGATTTTCACCTACCCTCATAAAAAGAGAATAACTCGAGAAATTCTGCACGAATTATGTTAAAACTTGGTTCGTAAGTCGACAAGGAGTAAGCACACGACTTGGAGATGCGGTTCCAAAAATGTTACGAGAAAGCACACTTTGCAGATGCTTTGTTCCCCCTTTTTTTCACAATCTCTGATTCTTAATACACATTAGTACAATATTTTCCATGACTCAGCAAACACCGCAGGAAATAAATTAAGAAGAAAACTCTTCTAAGTTCGAAAAAATTGTAGACGTAGCTGTTTGGTTTTAAGTGCCAAATTATCAGTCTGTGTCTACAGAAGTGACACAACTTTTAGTAAGTTAAAAATAAGATTTCTAAATGTTGGACAATTTGTATTTGTCCAATTAAAATAATAGGAATTGGGGAAGGTGCAGTCAAAATAAGGAGAAGATAACAAGAATGTAACGGCTAAGACTTATTTTTTGTTTATTGTGATGAGAACAATTTTACTGCATCTTTTCTGAAACACCCTGTATGCTAATAAACACGATTTTATAAAGAACTCGACTTTTGTTAAGTTATTTGGCTTTTTGCTACACTATTCTACTTCCGAAAAATATTTCTTAGTGGCAGCACTGTCCAAATAGACATGTTATAAATAATGGTGCATGTTTAAACGCACTCATTCTGAAACTAGTATTGAACACATCCATTCTACATTAACAGGCGAATGAGTGACATTTATACTAAGTTAACATGCAAAAAGATTTACACAAAAGTCGTTCGTAAATGTGGAGTGGAGAGATATTGAAAACCTTGTTGAGGTAATTGGCCATCACAAGTGTAATATGGAACGACGGTTTGGAATCACTCGGAATTTTGTATATCGAACAGTTAAATTGTTTCAGGATGGTGGTGGGGTAACTGCCCGTCAAAGATATGAGAGCCCTCGCACTGTTAGAAGTCCACGCGATTAAAGCTGTTAAAACCAGGATTAATCGGAAATGAATATATCGCAGAAATCCATGTCACGCACTATCAAACAATATTTGGGACCCAACACATATAAAAGACACACTGGCCTATAACACACAGCCCAATTAAAGCAAAAACGAACTGAAAGATCGAAGCAATACGCCGGCGGTACGCGCTAAATTGTCACAGGAAAATTTTGTTCACGGATAAAAAACTATTAAGGAATCGTTCAGTAACCAAAAGGACAGAGTCTATGCCCAGTCATCCAAAGAAGCATCAGAACTCTTTCCGCGAGTCGAACGGGGCTATTGTACTGCATCTGTGATGGTTTGGTGGGGACTCCGGTACGAAGGCGACCCGCATTTTTGCGAGAAACGAGTAAAAACATTGGCAAAAATCTACCATAGTGACGTTCTGGAAAGAGTTGTGAAGGGACTTAACCAACAATTGTTTTCAAACAACCAGTGGACGTCAGAAAGTCCAGGCCTCAATCTTTTGAGTATAAGATGTGGTTTTATTTTCAAACAACCAGCGGGCTTTCCAACAAGACTCCGCGCTAGCTCATAAGGCACTCCACAACAATGTGCTGCACTTCATAGCAGCAGACGATTGGCCGTCAGACATTCCAGGCCTCAATCCTTTGGACTATAAGCTGTGGTCTATTTTAGAGGCGATAGCTTGTTCTACTCGACACCGAAATATTGAGTCCTTGAATCGTGCACTTTTCCGTTTCCTAAATAATCAATTAAAGTTTTACAGAAAAAAAAAAAAACAAAAAATACTCGTTCGCTTTTATTTCATCACCAAAAATGCGTGCACCAGTATTTATGACTTGACTAGGTATATTGACTTGGCTGAGTATGTATATTGACAGTCTAAACTAAACTGTTTAGCTTGTATACGAAAATGTCTTATGAACAGGTAGACAGATAGTTCCAATAGATACATTCAAATGTATGATATATTGAGTGTCTTCAGACGAAATATTTGTTGAATAATATTCTTCAAAACTTACCATGAAAACCATTAAATAGTAAAACAGCAAACGAAATTTTGATCGCCTCCTGTTGCCAGAGCAATCGCAGCTACCACAACAAATCGTTCACATTCCATGCACATTACTTCCGATGGATGCGATGCTTCCAGCGCAAGCGTCAACGCAAAATAAAAGAGAGAAATGATACCGGAAACAAAAAAAAACAAAAAAAATCGCTGCAACACGCAAGAACTTATCTTCACAATTGTGTGACTGCTCAAATTTTCACCAAAAAAAAAATAATAATAATTTTTATTTTATTTTTTTTTTACTACCACGAATCACACTTTTCAGTTGAAAAGAAAAAAAAAGAAGGACAGCAGTCGATAAATTAAAATTTAAACACAAACCGACAAAAAACCGAAACAAAATAATTGTCTCCAACAAATGTAAGACGCGCAGCAACTGCTGCTGATGACGATGCTGATAAAACTTTTTTATCACACGGGACACACAGCTTTTATCTTTTATCTTTATCTTGTCGATAGAAGCCGCAAAGTGCTACAAGCAGCACACATACCAAACAGAAAAATTCTTATATAAATAATAATGCCCTTTCGACTGGCTTGACGGCTGCGGGATCACATAGTCCGGTTCACGAGTGTAATTGCATAACAAGCGCACGCGATCGGCTATTTCTCCCTCCTGCACACATGCAAATCGCATCAATTTAATTATCCGCGGGCGGGAACTGGCATAAATCTAATTCCAGACTGAGGGATGGTCACCATTTGACAGGTAGTGCTGCATATCCGGCATTTGTGATTCTCGTCTCTCTCTTCGAAGGGGGAAAATGCATTGACATTAGTCCAATTGGAAGTATCCGGCTGCGAAGGCAGTTTAATTGTGCCCACACCCCATCGGCGGCGGCAAAGCCCCACGAAATTCAAACTAACACACAAAAGTTCGCGCAAAGTGACCTTGTTTGTTCTCCTTTTCTAATTGTCCGCAGTTCATTTATCAATCAACACACTCTCTCACACACACACACGAAACCCAGCACCTGTCAAATCAAAACTGATGCGGCACAGGTGTCAAAATAGTCCACAGCATCAGACTCAACCACACGGCGTGCGTTCAAGTGCAACGATGACTTAAATACAAAAAAAAAAAACCGCAACCAGCTTCACAGACGATCGTCGTCGTCCCGTTCTCAGCGCCTCTGAGTCATGCCCACCATCGAACGCGTATCAGAAAAGTTCGGTGGTCAAAACAAAAAAAAAAAATAAAATAAATAAAAAATTAAACACGAAAAGAAGATGAATAAAATAATAAAAAAAAAGAAGAATAATAACGAACAATCTACAATAAAATAATAATAACAAAAAAATCGAACGAGAAATCAAAGCGAAAACCGAACGCACGTTATGCCGCCTCACGGGACAGCTCAGTACTGCCTCTACCCGGGTTCCGGCCGTAGTTGTCTACCCCCAGTCGAGTTTTATCTTTTAAGTTACACCAGTTAACCAGCCAACAAGCGGCCAACCAAACAGCCACCCAACGTTCAACGAAACTTCAGATTGTTTACCTATTCTGGATGTGTTGTGGTGGAGGCAGCTATAGCGGCCCCAAAACAACAACAACTGCATCGCCGTCATCGCAAGTGCTACCGCTGCTGCTGCGCTAGTCGGCTTAAGAGAAAGGTAGCAAAGAGTTTGCTGGTTAGTTCTCTTTTGGCGCCGTACCGGTGTAGACATAACAGTAAACAAAACGTTCTGA
This sequence comes from Pocota personata, assembly GCA_963082735.1. Lineage (NCBI taxonomy): Eukaryota > Metazoa > Arthropoda > Insecta > Diptera > Syrphidae > Pocota > Pocota personata. The sequence goes on along the minus strand of OY720432.1, from coordinate 1,839,433 downwards.
TTTTGGATCTTATGCTCTGCTCACGTGTGTAGTCGAAGAGGAGAATGATAAAGCTGCAATACACCGCACAAAAGCTTTTGATAACAGGTGAGGTGAAGCTCATCTGAACTGAAGAGGATGTAGATTGTAGATACATGTGGGTGGGAGTGGGTTGAGGTTGTTTTTGCTTTTCTGTTTTTAGTGGAAAATGTTTATCTCGTTTTGTGGTATGCAATTTGTATCTTTCATTCATTTTCGGTCCACGAGGGGCGGCTGATAAGTTCGCGGCCTAAGGCATTAAGTGAAAGAAGACATCGGATTAAAGAAAATTGTTTTTCTCAATATAATCTCTCTCGTGGGAGCCGTGGCTCAGTGGTTGAGTGCGCGATCACTGAACGAGATGTTCAAGGTTCGAATCCACAAAAAAAAACACACAAAAAACAAAAAAAAAATTCTCAGGGTCCCGCCTCTCACGAACGTCTGACAAACATCCGAGAGTAAAAAGCTTCTCTCAATCGAAAAAATTGCCTTTAGGAAACGACATAAAACTGTAGGTAACAACCATTCGAGACGCACAGCACGAGTGGCTGCGAGAAGCTACGCCAGGCCCTGCATTGGGCTATTAGCGCCAAAATATTTATATTTATTTAATCTCCCTCGAGTGAAATGCATTTTTCACATCGAGCACACAGTGCCTTAATACCACCGAAAAAATATTCTTTTTCTTTGCCTTCAAAATGACTTTCTATGGCAGCCTTGATCTCGTTCTCATCTGCAAATCTCCGGCCTCGTAACTTGCTTGGGGCCAAGTTTGGGCTGTAGGGTGAGTAGTCTGTCGTTGAAAAACGTTAAGGCCTGTCTCGAAACCAGCGCTGTGTGAACAGGCGCGTTATATTGCAAAGACGTACGTACGACCGCTTCACGTGTCTGAATTAATAAATTTGCGTAATATTGATAATTCATAGTAGTACCCTTTGGCAGGTAATCAATCACCAAAACACCTCCGCTGTCCTAACAAACAGTCGCCATATTTCATTTATACATATCAAATCCAATGCATAAACTCTGTCGTTTGGACTCCGGATTGTATTTTCGAACCCAAGTGTCATTTACAGTTACGATTCGGTTGCAAATTTCGTCGAGATTGTTCCCACCTAACTCCAAGAAGTCTTTGCAGCACTTGAGTCGTTGTTGCTTGTCGAACTATCTGGCTATCTGCCACATTTTTATTCTTCGGTCGGCCAGAACCAATTTTTCAACTTTTCCGACGTTTCGTGTTCACAGCTCTCTCACTTTTTTGAAATAAGCGAGCCCATTTTCTGACCTGGTATATGAAGACCCAGAATCCTGAAGATTCCATGATATGTCTTCGAAAATTTCTTTTCCTGCGATTTTCCTTTTTTCACGAAGTACTTTATCACGGCGCGGACATGGTGATGTTTGTCGTACCACAGATAATAACAAATTAACATTATTATTGAAACGAGGTGATATTTATACTACTAAAGAGTGCCGCAGTTAGTGCTATAACTAATGTGAAGATGACTCGTTGTTGAGTATCTCAGGCCGCGAACTTATCAGCCACTCCTCGTAAAACTTGGCATCAGTACACATGTGCAACGAAATGACTTTCAAAGCACACAATTGTTTTCTAATACCACAATAGACAAAAATAAAACACATAAGCACTTTTACAAGTTTATAATTTTGAAAATATTAACAATATTAAAAAAAAAAAGAAAAAAGAAGTGTACCATGGTTTTCATCATCACCCTCATTTTCGACGACCGCACTTTCACGAGTAATGTTCTCTGTAATTTTTAAAATCTATGTTTCTAGCTCATGCGCTTCTTCTCTTAACTGCTCTATAGGCAACAAAGCAAATGAGACTACTTCAGTAGGTGACATATTGTACCAGGGGTACTTAGCTACAAAATATCTGACTGTATCTATCGGCATCAATTTCGTGGCTACCTGGAACAACAACTATCCTTGTGTGCATTCTTTTAATTAATCCAATGTCTAATTTAGTTATATCAGCCAAAATCTCGGCTGGTGTAATTTCCCGTTTTGGTGATCAGAATTAGCCGCACAATTCATGCGATTTGATGCCGTTGGACTTTTTTCTTTGGGGTTTTCTGAAGTCTAAGGTTTATGCCAACAAGCTTACGACCACTCACGCTTTGAAGGAGCAAATTGAGCACTGTATCAACGAAATTCAGCCACATTTATGTAAGACAGTTATGGAAACGTTGGAAAAAAGAGTGCGTATGTGCCAGCAAAGCCGTGGAGGCTATGTGCTATTCCATACATAACCCTATACTGTATAACTTTATGAATCAATAAAAAAATTTAAATTTTTAATTAAAACCTGTGTTTTCTATCAAAATTACTTGTTGTGTGATTTTCGGGAGAGAGAATGTGTCTCTGAGTTTATTTTCAAAATTCCTAGCATTTGTGGTCAACAATCCAAATACTTCGATCTTCTCTGGTCTTTCCTAACTTTGACCCAATAACCCTCAATTCACTTTCATTGACTGTCTGCAGCAAATTAAGTAACCTTCTTTGCCAAAACTGCGCCCATCACTTAATCTACTCACAGCAGAAGGTCACAACTACTCCATTTGCTTTCCATTCTTTCACCAGAGATCCAATCGTAGCAGCAAAAAAGTCCCGAAACGAATCCACACTCTACATCTGCATCTTTCTACCCACATTTCGTTCTCGTATCCAAATCCAAATCCAAACATCCATCACGAGCTGCAGAAGAAAAGTCAATGTGATTAGTCACGACCTTTTATGGAATTCACATAGCTCTTCGTTTGCACGGGCACCACAGTTTCGTGGCTGCGTGTTTTGATTTTCCACGAGAATCGAGAGATCCTTTAGTTTTTCCTATTTGCGTACCGTCATTTCCATGTAAATCAGTAGCTATCATCTCGATACTCCAACAACGATGACGATGGGACATGGACATGGTCAGAATGGTTCCCATAACCCATTTCCACTTCGCTCGCCACAGACGTCACTCAAAGCAGCACACACACAATTCGGCAATGGCTACGACTACGGCAGACTCCCGCATTACATCGCGCCAGGGATGGATAATAGGCCTATGCAGATGCTGATGTTAAATCGCCAGGGAATAACCACCAATCTGTGTGCCAATTGAACACACATCGATCCCAGAGCGGAGTCACATCGAACACACAGAACACGAAGCAAGAGCGATTTAATTGATTGATAACGTCATTTTGCGGTGGCGTAGATACCATTGACTGCATCTTGTCAGATGTAATGGCAGGTTGATCTCTGTCTAGTGCTGGTCCACGATTTTGTCGCCGACGCCGCATCTAACTGTGGACACGAAATCAATTTCGAATCTCGCAGAACGCAACTGTTTCTACCGGTCGCCATCATCATCATCATCATCATCATCATCATCATCATCATCATCATCATCATCATCATCATCATCGTTTCCGTCGCATGTGGGAGATGTTGCCCCCCCCCTGCGCGTTGTAGGAGAGAGAGCCCGCTCGCTCACATACATTTTGTTGATCCAATTTTGTGAGGCGATCTCCGCTTTAGGATCTGCCGAGCAAAAACTCGTTCGTGATTTTCAGTTTTCTCCCAGCCAAGACGGCCAGGACCAGGAGACTGCTGGTGGTGGCATAGAAAAACTTAAATTTTAATTGAAGCGGAGCACTTTCGTGGTTCCCACGCCTGATGGCTGTGTGTTCAGGTAATGAAGTTATGAATCGTGGTACACCATGTGGGAAGATGCAAAGCATCACATAAATCTTTCGCATTAGGAAAGAGTGGCTGAGATGTTGGCAACTCGCTTAATTTGAGACCTTTGACTTTGGATTAGTTTTGCCGAGATGCAGTGGCGTACACACTTGCACAACAACTGCAAACACTGTTACGTGCTCAGACTGCAGAGCACAACACTGGTGGATTGTGTCTTGGTAAAAGTTTCTAATTGCAAATGTCAACGATGCTCGCCAGAGCCATCCCTTTTGGTTAGAAGCAATATTGGCAGCGAAATTATTCAAAAGTCAAGCACTGGTAGATAATGACCTTTCTGACTAAATTTCGGATTTCCTTCCGCAAATGGAAGTTAATTAACCGTCAGAAAACTTTTCGCAGTTGTTTCGAAACTTCTGAGGGTACATTTGGAGAAAGTTCTAGCCATAACTAAAATTGTATGCAAAGTGTATTTAGATGTTATATTCATTAGATACAATTAGAGATAGGTTGGCTTTGGGCTCAGGTTAGTTCTACAAGTTTAAGCGAATTAATGTCTTTAAGAGATTTGCTTGCAGTTCTCCTAGTCTCCAATTTGAAAAGCAAGAGAATGTAATCAAGCTTTTTCATGTTAACTTTCCGGAAAGCTTGCATGTGGCGAAAGCAATTTTGATTGTATAGTTTTAGGAAGCAAGTTCATGAAGATTTGTAAAGCTTTTTGTTGGCAGGTACTGAAAAATCATTGAGTGGGTCAATTAGGGGCGGTTTAATTGCTTCAACAAATTGATTCTTAAACGTATTAATAAGGAGAAACTTTTTAACACTGTAAGGGTTTTGAGTGAGTAGATATCTTTGTATCGTTGAATAGAAAAATTTGCGTATCCAGGTTAGTAGTGATAAATATTCGTCGAATTCATTGCTGATGTTCACCAGGCGGGAGGGAAAAACGCACCAGCTAATTTGAACAATAGATAACCTGAAAAAAAATACCCCAACGAAAAAAAAGAGCCGATATCTCAAGGTTTCCAGATGATAAGGCGGTTGTCAAGCATCTCAATAATGAACTAAAAAAACGAATCTGTGAACTCAAAAATGATTCACTTAGTAGATATTTACGAAATTTGACGACGGATGCGTCCACCGACTACTCCTTGTGGAAAGCAGCTTCTTCTTTTCCTTATGGCGAGGTTATGATCCGGAGTAGAAGGATCGCAACCCTCCCACTTTACTGCATCCCTACTGCCTGTGGGGATTGCCAATTTGACCTCAGGAAGTACCGGCAGACTTCTCGGTTTCGGATCACTTCGTCACTGACACCAATCAAATGCTGCTGTTTTTGCATTTGTGTAATCCAGTTGTTTTTTCGTCTGCCTTTTTTGCGCGATTATGTAGGAACGTTGATTGATATTGCCTTTTTGACGGGGTTCGCAGGATCTCTCCTTACTGGCAATACCAACTGAAGGCTTCCTCGAATCTTCGAACTTCTTATTCTATCAAGCTTTGTTACTCCTGCTGTCATGTGAAGTATTTTCATCTCAGCTGCCCCATCCTTTTTATACATTGTCCAGCATTCTGAACCGTATGTGAGCGCCGGACGTACAACTGCGGTGTAGAGCCTTCCTTTCAGCTTAGGGGGCATTTTTCGATCACAGAAGATAGCGGAGTTTTCCCGTCACTTCATCCACCTTACGCTTACGCGATGATTGATGTTATCATCACAAGTTGTTTCGCTATTGATCATAGATCCCACATATTTGAACTTTTCACACATAGGAAGCACCTTTCCATTCAAGTAAATGTCTGGAATAGGCCGGTGTGGATCAGAGAACGGGGAGCACAGATACTCTGTCTTTTTTGAATTAATACTCATTTCCCTCCAAAACATCCACCCATACATCAAGTGCTCATTGCAAGGACGTTTGATCTTCACTTATGATAGCTCCAATGTACTTTGGGGTCCGTCACTTTTCCTTCAAGCCGATAATCAACGACTGCAAGAAATAGCAAAGGACTGAGGACGCTTCCCTGGTGTACACCGACTTTGCTTGAGAACTCTTCGGCGACTCCTGCGGGACATCTTACTCTTGTCCTTGCTCCTTTATACATGTCCATGATCATGCGCACGTAGGTTTCTGGAACTCCTCGTTGTCTTAGCGCTACCCATAAGAGATCTCTTGGTTATCTATCAAAGGATTTTTCAAAATCAACCAACAATTCCTTTAAGGAATCACGGATCCTTACACTTTGCATTGCATCTGTTGTTGATTTACCCGAGACAAACCCGCACTAGTCGTCAGATAACCGTATTATTTTCCGCAGTCGGCCATACGATCTCCATGATGTGTGACATCAGCTTCACAGAACGGTAGTTATCGTTATCCTTTGTGCAAAGGAAGAAGATAACTTTTCCTCCACTGATTAGGCATTGGATCACCGCTCAGAAGTTTGGAGATAAGAATCATTGGTCATCTGGACCCGATGTCTCCCATATTTTTCCACTAACGACTACTGTAGAAGCTGCAGACGTCGAGGAGGAAATAGAATTCGTTCATCATCTCCTGTATGACTATCCAGCTCTGGCCAGCAAAAGAAGTCGTGCTTTTGGCAGATACTTCTTTTCAGAGCTGGATGAGCTAGGTAGCATTGAGCTAAGAAAACTCCTGACATTCATATATTTATCTGGGTGATTTAGCCTAGCGGTTGAAGATTGAACTTTTCAGGTTTCCAGGGTTCTAAATATTGGGCACAATGGACTCTTAGTGGTCCAAGTGAGCTTTTGACAACACTGTCAACAAGGGCACCCAAGTTACCTAACCTAGCCCAAAGAAGCAGCCATTGGCAAGAGTTATTCTTCGTTTGATCTCAGCGCTTGTGTCGTTGTCTAAATTTATAGTGGAGCCTAGGTACACAAAGTCCCTAGCTACCTCAAAGATATATCTGTCTAGGGTGACGTTCTGCCAGAGATTCCGATGTTGGTCGTCCTTTCTTGTTGACAGCATGTACTTGGTGTTGCCCTCATTGACTGTTGAACCCATCTTCGCCGCTTCCGCCTCAATACTCATGGAAGCGCCACTTCCAACTGCGTTCTTCCAATTATGTCGGCGTATGCGAGAAATTGGACGGACTTTTGAACGAGCGTGAGTTTTGCTCTATTATTTCAAGAATGATGTTAAAGAAATCGGCGGGTCCCATTATCTGAATTCTTTTTTGACATCAAGTGAGGTCTTTACCGACCTCGATGGAGCAGCGGGCATTCTCCATCGTCATCCTGCACAAACGGACGAGTTTGGCAGGGATGCCAAAACTAGACATGGCTCTATATAGCTCGTCTCTATAAATACTGTCATACGCGGCCTTAAAATCGATGAAAAGGTGGTGGGTATCGATTTGAAGCTCCTGAGCTTTTCCAAGATCTGCTGTAGTGTGAATATTTGGTCGATGGTGGACTTTCCTGGCCTAAAGCCACATTGGTATGGAGCAATCAGGTTGTTGACGAACGGCTGCAAGCATTCACACAACACAGCAGATAAGATCTTATAGGCAATGTTCAAGGACACTGATGCCTCTGTAATTGACGCAGTTCAGACGATCTCGTTTTTTTGAGAATTGACCAAACAATACTGCGGTTAAATTTATTGGGCATACTTTCATTCGACCATATCTTACAGTGAGTTGGTGCATGCTCCTTACCAAGTCATCGCCCGCTGGCCGTCAGCTCCAGCAGCTTGGTCGGACTTAAGTTTAAATATGGCTATCTTCACTTCGTCTAAATCAGGTGGACGGAATTGTTGATCTACGGCGTCCAGGTTGAATGGTTCATTCTGCCTGATAGCGGAATTCGATTCGTAGTCGTCGTTATACATTCTGCAGAAATGTTTCTTCCATATCCTCAGCATTGACTACATTTCTACTACGATGTTCACGTGATCATCTTTGCAGGCTTCTTGGATGGAGGTGATATCTGCTATGCAGCAGTTTAGGGCCTCCGCTAATTGTTCGGCTACACGTAATCTATTAAGGGACCTTACGTTCCACGTGCAGATCCGAAGATCGTTGTCCTTGTTTCGTTTGCATATATTTTTTTTTTTTTTTTTGTTTTCCGTTGTCAGGCAGTTCCCCCGTCGGTACAATCCCCAACCTGGAGGACCAGTTCCATTCTAGAAACCCCTAGGACGAGGGGTCAGTAACCCACTTCGGGGGTGGCACCTTTAGGGACATCCATCTCTTTTCCAAGACTCCAACTAATTCTTGGAAATCCTTAATGGCCAAAGGTCTAATTATATTGAAGAAACCCGAATAAGGTGCTATCTCCGCTACAGAGGTTTATCACGCCACCGTTGGTTCCATCTGGTGAATTAGTCCTCTGTCGTTTTTATAGTGATGCTATTTTTGTTTCTTGTCAACACTCGCGCTTATAAGTTTAGCAAGTTAAGTCCGGGTGGACAACAACCAGTATCAGATGACTACCGCGTGGAGGTAAAATTAGCACAACTGATGTGCAGTAACAGTATCGCCTGGTTGACACCGATCAGAGACTACCCTATTTCTACAACATCCATCCACACATATATTACAGAACTGTTGTTTTTGTAGTAAGATGCAACAATTTGAATTCGTTAAGCGGTGGTTAAACGTTTCGTGTTAATGGCAAGGCAAGGACTAACTACCTGTTAGTATGGATGACAGATGGATTTGACATATACCATATGGCAGGGATGTGAAATCCCAACCTCTAAATGAATAAAATGATTTCCCTACACAAAAATAACAACAATACTCGATAGCTTTCCATACTGTGAGCGCTGTTAATGAGAAAGATATTACATATGTATTTCTTTCGAAATACAACTCCCCTTGTCTGTCCCAATCACAATTGCAAATAGAAGAATCATCGTCACTCATAGGGTCAACACAAAATTCATTAGAACAATTTTTTCTCTCGTAACGATTATTCTTGTCGATCTTATTAATTACAAGATCGACGTCAAATTAGACGAACTCAGTCACTGCCATCTGGAAATTTTAATTATACAATCGTGCGCCACTATCACCACTTGGAATTACAAATAGTTTATCGCTTTTCTGGGGAATAAGCACGATTAACCACGAATCGTACGTATGTAATACTTGTGTAGAACCTCTAAGCAGTGCTAGAATATCACCACAATCTCGTGTAAAACCCTCTTAGCAATATCAGCATTACTTAGAAACGGCAACTCCAAGTAGGACTTCCAAACGTGTCATTGAAAAACCAATTTCTTTTTGTAGCCTTTAGATACACTCATTTATCATCAGCAAGAGGGAAATAAAATAGCACAGATTACATTTATTGAAGCAGATACTTATTTATTGTGATCATCGGCTTGAGATACTGTTGGGGATTATCACAAATATAATCAGTATATGGGTAGCTGCTTATGACCATAATATGATGGTATTGCAAGTTTTCTATTGAAGTGTTTTAACAGAGTCGATTAATGATAATTAATGGCGCTTTGTAGGATACATAGATCATGGAGATGTTTTATTCAGGAGGTAGACTGTATTCTCTAGACAGTTTTAGAAACAAATTCTTCAAAGGGGAATTTTTTTTTGTCGACGAGTCTTCGTAGATCTTTCTCCTCTTTCTCATACGATATCGTATGGCGAACTGGAGTCATCTTTAAACTACTCCAAGTAATGGTAAATGGAACTATAGCAAATCGAATAAACAACGGTCTTCCACAAGGATCAGTACTGTCACCTCTGTTGTTTAATCTCTATATGTATGATGTGCCCGAAACAAGAGTACAGAGTACTAATACGTTAATGACATAAGTTTAACAATGCAGACTTTAACAATGCAGTAGAAATACTTCAAGAAGATCTCAAGAGGTTAGGCAAATATGTCGTAGATTCGAGGCTAAAAATGAAGCTAAACGAAACCGAGATTGCTTGTTTTCACCTAAACAACTTTTTTTCATCCTAAGGGAACGAACCAACACTGTTTGGTTATCAAGAGGTGATTGTGTTATATCCCACAGCCTATGGCCACAATTGAATGAGGGGAGAACCAAGCAAATCCTCATCTTGGTAGATGTACTGACGGGACATTGCTCCATCGGCACAATGACCAAAAGGCTGTGCATAATCTCCAACATGACTACTGCAGGAGTTGTCAAAAACCTGCTCTCCGACTGCCCAAATCTCCACAACCGTCGCCTCCTCCATACAGACTCTTCGGAGAACTGGGTGAGTTGGCACATGCATCGCTGATGGACTTAACGAGATTCATAAGGAGCACACGCTGGTTCGAGTAAGAACCAGCCAATGGACCAATAGGGCCCCGTGTAAGCACCTTTCGAGATGCACAGCCCCCCCAACATAACCTAACAACAACCAGGACAAAATGACTTTTCAAAATTCGCACTGTTTCGGCAACACTGCCCTCACTTTGGAAATAGGTTTTCACATTTCCCAACGATGTTCAAGTGTAAATTTAACAAAAAACCTTCTGCAGAACACATGTGCAGAGTTGAAAACAAGTAATAATCTCCTCCAAAAACTTGCGACAACAACATGGGGTGCTTCGCCCACAACGCTTCCATTAGGCCTGGTATTTTCAACCGCATTAGGCCTGGTATTTTCAACCGCGGAGTATGGCGCGCCAGTATACTCGTACATAACAAAAAAGTCGATAGCCTATTTCTATTATTGACTATTAAATCAACTCCTGCCATATGCCTTCCCGTTTTGAGCGATATCGTACCACCTAATATGATGCTCAAACGCTGATTAGTTCATACGAAAAAATACGCGCAAATCCAGAACTTTCTATACAGCAAGACCTAAATGACTACCTTAATCGACGTCCGCAGCTCAAATCAAGAAATCCTCAAATGAAGAGTGCTTAAAGATTCGACATTTCAACTGAATGAGAAATGGAAGAGACAGTGGAGAAGCTTTGTACCACCAACCAATTTCGTAATTGAAGACCCAAGTGTTCCTGGTCTGAGTCAGGATCTGCCATCTATGCACTAGGCTAAATCATGTGCGCATCAACTATGATCGATGTGCCGACTTCCTCTAAACGTTGGTCGAAAATTCTTCGAGCGTTTCGGAGTATTATACCCCGTAATAGCTTCTATAGTTGGCTGGATGTTGTGGAAATAGGGTCGGCACTGTCTGGCATAACTTACTCACCCTCCAGGTTGGATGTTGTGCGTCGGGGCAACTTCACTACCATGTTTAAAAAAATCAATAGTTACGAAACAAAACAAGCCTCGGAAAAGGATAACCCACAACGACCTTAGGAAATGCATGTGGAATGTTCAGACCCTTAACGGGCCGCATGCAGCCGAATAATTAGCAGAGGCCCTAGACTGCTAGCAAGTAGGTCTTAAAGCCACCCAGGAACTGCGAAAAAAGAGGAGGAAAAATCTGTGACATTTATTACGGAGATTGCTACAGAGAGCAGAAGCAGCGCTTATTTGGGTGCGGATTCGTTATACGCGGGAGACTTAGGCGGAAGTAGTGCTTCTACGAGCTCGTCGACAACACATACATGTTAGGCGATTTTAAAGTCACGATAGGAAAGAAGGAGATCTTTGGTAAGACAGTTGGTAAGCATAGCCTACATGACACCACGTTTGGCAACGGACTTGGGATTATTAACTTTGGTGCACGACGAAACGTCACTATAGCAGGCACATAGTTTCCTCATCTCAATATCCACAAGTCCTCATCTCGACTACCACAAAGAAACCCGTGGTTTGAATGCAAGCACATGCAGACAAACAAGAAGCATACAAAACCGCACTGCAAAGAAGGACGAGGGCTGCTCGTGAACTCTACGAGCAAAAGAGACGGGAAGAACATCGGCTTCTGCAAAAGAAGAAAAAAGAGCATGAGAGGCGCGTGATCGAAGATACTGAGATGTTAAACTTCAGGAATAATGTACGGAAGTTTTACCAAAAGGTAAAAAGAGAGTGTGACGCTAACCATACCCGTACAGAAACCTGTAGAGGTGAAGTAGGAAATTTATTATTAAAGTCACAGTCGGTGCTGAGAATATGGAAAAACTTCTTCTGCAGACTGTATAACGGCGACGAAGACCAACATACCGCTGTCAGGCAGAATGGGCCATTCAACATAGATGATAGCCAAAACTTCCGTCCACCTGACCAAAACGAAGTGAGGATAGTAATATTCAAGCTTAAAACCAACAAGGCTGCTGGACCTGATGACCTACCGACCGAGATGTTCAAAGCAGTTGGAGATGACTTGGTAGAGAATATACACCAACTCACTTCAAAAATATGGTCAGACTAGTGTATGCCTGATGAATGGAATCTCAGCATCGCTTACCCGATCCACAATAAAGCAGACTCCCTCAACTGTGCCAATTACAGAGGTATCAGCCTCCTTAACATCGCGTACAAGATATTATCCGCCATGTTGTGCGAACGCCTGAAACCTCTCATTACCAATCTGATTTGCCACAGTCGACTAAATTTGCACACTTCGGCAGATCCTGGAGAATACCCAAGAGGTCCACATCGATACCCACCATCTTTTCATCGATTTTAAGGCTGCATATGACAGCATTTATAGAGACGAGCTATATAGAGCCATGTCTAGGTTTGGCATCCCTGCCAAACTCATCCGTCTGTGCAGGATAATGCTCGCTGCTCCATCAAGGTCAGTAACGATCTCACCGAGACCTTCGATGTGAAAAAAGGATTTAGACAAGGTGATGCGCTGTCATGTGACTTCTTAAGCATCATACTTGAAAGAATTGTGCTAAACTCACAAGCCAATACCGGAGGCACAATCTTTCAAAAATCTGTGCAACTACTAACGTACACCGACGATATTGACAAAATTGGACGAGCTCAGCGAGCTGTTACTAGTATTGAAACGGAAAATACCAAAATGGGTTTAGCGGTAAATGATGGACACACAACATCGATGGATGAATTGAACAGAACGTCACAGTCGGCAGCCATAAATCAAACGAATAATAACTCTTGCCAATCGCTGTTTCTTTGGGCTGAGAGGGCAATTGAATAATAAGGTCCTATCCTGAACAACTAAGGAGACTCTATACAAGACCTTAATTTCTGCTCCTGGTGCTAAATCAGTGACACTGTCGAAAGCGGGTGAATATATCCTTGGTCGCTTCAATAGAAAAGTTCTTCGTAAGATATTCGGTCCCATTTGCGCTGATGGGTTGTGAAAGATAAGATTCAACAACGAACTGTACGAGCTGTACAGCGACATCGACTTAGTCAAAAAATTGCGCATTGGTCGTTTGAGATAACTACGACATGTAGAGTGAGTCGACAACAACGGTCCAGCTTGCAGAGTCTTCGAAACTAACCCGACCTCACTTTAAGCGGCGCGCACAAGTAGAAGGGAACCTCAACCAACTTGGACCGAGCTAAATGGAGAGGTTTGTTGGTTGAGACTTCACTCCGACCTGTAGCGTCACCTTCCATGACAGATTATGAATCTTCATAGCTGTTTCCACTCAGGTTATGGAATATCTCCTGTGTAGATCCCAGCGGAACCTTACAACTTCTGTCCGCAACTTTTTACATTTCGTTCTAAAGTATTTCTTTTATCAGCAAATACAGCTAGTAATCCATATATTTACGAGCACAATCAACAGGCATCTGCAGACACCTCGGGGCGCTATTCCAGGGTTATTTATATGTATGTTAGTTATTATACGACTTCAAAAATAGATGTTCTTTACCATACTCATATCATGAATTGGTCAATGGTTAGCTTAGCTCAACTGTCATCAGGTCAATATCCTCCTACGAATGATAATTCTTTACTGCAAAACACACAAACATTTCAGCAATAGTTTGCCTTACTCGCAGCAATAAATACACTTTAGCCAACCAAATGGGAAACCCTTATTCAAAGCAACCCCAGAAAGCTTGTTAAACGTTTCTCGTTCGGCTACTTTATGCAACCATACAGAACCCACCAAACCTTATTCTCTGACCATATCTAAGCAGTATTTCCATCCCACAGATGGAACGGAAGAATAAAACTGAAATAAGACCGACAGCGTAGCGCTACCTTATACCACACAACTCTAACGAAGTTCAACACCACCGAGCATAGCACCCACCGCATCATTTGTACCAACCCCAACCGCTTATTACGGACAACGTGCAGTGTTTTGCGCCCGGAATTCGAAATCGCAAAACCAAAAATCCAAGCGGCGAGATGTGCAAGGATGCGAGTGAAGTCGGATATCGAGAGCATTCATCATCGTTCTGTGTGGTAAGCAGACCGAAGGAAACGGTATCATTGCTCTCCCATTTGCGAATTTATTAGTTTGCCAAATTTATTCCAGGATTAACTTCACCTTTACCGAGACCGAGATACACAGCAGCACACACACTCACCCACACAGCAGTTGAAGGGACCTTTATCGCGGGCCACCTAATCCCCTCTATCCCATCCTCCATAAAACCATAATTAATTAAGTGGTCCGGAAATCAGAATATTCCCCAAAAAAAAGAGAAAAATAAAAAAAAGTATAAAATTATTTATTCCATCCATTTGATTGCACCTCTCTGTGGTGGTTGTGGGGTTTTCTGTTTGTCCCGAGCGATATTCTTTATCTAAGTTGTTCGTTTAATTATGGATTTGCCGTCGCACCACACCACCACTCAGTCGATCGGTTACTTAACGAAAAGTTTATCTCGGATTTGTCTTGGGGGCTATAAAAGAAATCGTAAGAGACACGCTCCTCAATGTCGACTAGGCAAACACCAGATACTTGGTATCTAAATCGGTTTGTTCTTTTTATCGGCTGGGGATTTGTGATTGGATGATTTGGGAAATTCGAATCACATGACGTAAGCACACGAGTGTATCGAACAAGAAAAATACGTCAGGAGAAATTGAGAAAAACCCTCATTCATGAAAATATTTTTCAAGGTAATATTAATCAGATCAAAGGAGGTGGTAGCAGGCATATGGTCAGCGCAGCACAATCGTGTGGCTACCTGGCCTCGATAAATTGTTGCATGAATTGCACTGAATTTCGTATTCATTGCATTTGTGTGGAGGTCATTTGGTTGACTAGGCTAAAATCAGAGGAAAAAACGGGTAGAAATAGCTTTTGCTGAAAATTCACAATCTGAAAGGGAGGAAGCCATTGAGGACGAAATGGAAATCTGGGAGAGGTCACCCAGTACCAAGGCCGAGCAGGCTATTCAATTTGAATGTTTCGAAAAATGTACTCCTTAAATTTTTAACACGCGATGCACGATGGATTGATTTGATTAAAAAGTAGAGTAGGTTCTACTTTGACGTAAAATGTATTTAGAGGCAATATGCGCTCAAGTGCAAACAAAACTGAGCCTTGAGCATAGAGATAGAAATTCAATGGTAGCGTTTGTGGACGAATAAATCAATTTGGTAGTAAAATTAGATCTGCTCTATGACATAAAATCATGAAATACTCTCTATTGCTTCGAAAGACGAATGACTTTGGTCGTACATACGAGGTCAAGGTGAAAAGTTCTCGGCCTGACAATGAAAGACTGCGATTTTCAGTTAAAAAATGATTTTATTTTTCTACACAGTCTCCCTTGACTTTAACACACTTGGTCCAGCGTTTCTCCAACATCAGTATTCCTTCTCGGAAGTGAGAGTCTGGAAGGCTGTGAAAATATTCATTTACGGCCCTCTCAACTTCTGAACAAATTTCTTCAAGTTGGAGAACAGATGGAAGTCTGAGTGTGCCAAATCAGGTGAATAGGGGGGATGGCCGAGCAAATCGTACCCGCAGTTTTCCCATCGCCAACGCATACTTGTGTACAGGTGCATTGTCCTGGTGAAAGATGATTTTTTTCTTCTTCAAGCCAGGCCTCTTTTTGCGAATTTTGGCATCCAGCTGGTCAAGAAGTTTGGAGTAATATTCGCCTGTAATTGTTCTGCTTTTCTCAAGGTAACCAATTAACAGGATCCCTTTCGCATCCCAAAACACACTGGCCATGACATTTCCGGCAGATGCGATCGACTTCGCTTTCTTTGGCGCTGAACCACCGGCTCCCACCCACTGCTTCGACTGCTGTCTCGTTTCTGGCGTGTAGTGGTGGACCATGTCTCATCCATGGTGACAAATCGCCGCACAAAATCGGTCGAATCCCTATTGTATCGGTACAAATATTGCCGCGAAAATCGTTTGCACATTTGCTGAATGCCGATCAAAAGCACCCATCTTGCGCAGAGCTTTCGCATCCCTAAGTTTTTCTCTTCCGATATATACACAGTCTCAGCTATCTCACTCACCTTCACTCTCCTATCGCCTAACACGATATCATGCACTTTTTCGATGGTTTCGAGTGTGGTTGCAGTTTTTGGCCGTCCTTCACGTGGGTCATCTTCGAGGGACGTGCGACCACGTTTAAATTCAGCATCAGCTGCCCACTTTTTAACGGTTGACATGGAAAGAGCAGAGTCCCCGTAAACTTTTGTCAACTTTGGATGAATTTCCGAAGAGGAAAATTGCAAATTGAAACGCCATCTCTGCGTCAGGCCGAGAACTTTTCACCTTGCCTCGTACAAACATAGAGGAGAAGATGCAATGAGAAATCTTACAGGTTGTACGGCAGCAGAAAGGGACATAAAAAACTTGAGGAAATTGGTTCAGTGTCATATATGATACATATATTAGTAAACTCTCCAACTACATAATTATATACGTACTTAACAAGGCATACAAAAGAATTTGGAAAGGAAAGCAAAAAAGTCATACACATCACCTAGCTAAGGAGCTTGCGGAAATCAGGGACAGTAGCTCATTTTGAAAACTCGCAAGGTATCTCAACGGCACGACTTTCTCACGAGGTATTCAATTTGCAGCATCTTTGCTGGTTGAGCATTTTAAACAGTTACTCAATCCGCACTGCAATACAAGTCAACTTCGTTATGCACTTCCTTGTCAGAAAGTCGAAGTTCTAGACCGAAAAATCACACTGCAAGACGTCTGTATAGTTATACACCGATGTAACCTTAATAAAGGTCCAGGATATGACCATATTCCATAAATATTCTTCAACCACAAACGAGTTTTTGAAAAAAATTAACGCAGGTTTATAATTTTATTTTCGATATGGGCGACGTGCCTGACAGTTTTAAGAGGAATATTGTGGGTCGCCATGGTGTAGTGGTAACATCATCGCTTGTCACGTTGCAGGTTCACGGTTTAAATCCCGATGTCAAGTATCATCTATTTATTTCGCATGAAATAAATAAAAAAGTCGATCAATTGCGAAAGCTTAGTCAACTCTACTGCAAAGGCATAACGCTGGCAGTACGGTGGTCATATGGCTCAAATCCAACTTGATCGTGATGATGACATCAGGAGGACGGAAAAAAAATACTGTGAATCATAAGCAAGGACAATACAAAAATATTCCCCAGTTATCTGGACGCCACCCTTGGAGTTCACTGAAACCTGAGTTTCAAACCAAATACACCAATCTGTCTTTCTCTCTGTCTGTTCCCCTTTCCTCAAAAACGCCTGTGTTCTAAAAATTAGTATAAGGGTATTCATAACCCCTTTCACACATGCAAATTATAAAAAAAAAAAGAAAAAAAAAAAAGTCAGTTGTCAGTTCCTGAACTGGGTTCCTACTTTACTGCTCGTTTGTGATTAGGGTCTCCAACCATCTTGAAGTCCTCAGAATCTTGGAAAGATAGATAGTTCTTGTATGTCCTGTCAATATTGACAGCGATTTTCTGTCATTCTTTCAAAGATTGTTGGTTCTGGCTTTGTCGTATTTTGGTATAATATTTTCGCCCCTTTTTGCAGATATGTAATACTTAACACCGAGCATGCAATTCCCTAATAGAAGGTAGTATTAAAATAAAACTTCACAAAACAAACCTTACATAGCAAGCTCCTCAACCATCAAGTAAGAAAGTTCGGACCAAAATTTACGATTTTTTTTTTCAAATTAATAATTTTTTTGGGGGTTTCTTTCAAAAATCTACCGATTCTAGGGGTCTTTTAAAAAATTTTAGGAGAATTTTTTTATCTAGTAACACTGTTTTGACGAGATATACACGATTAAATGGCCATCACGGGAGTTTTTGCAAACTTTGATTCTTGTGAGGCAATTTTCTATGACTTTTCGGCATATTTCTGGCTGCATTGCGGCAATAACTTCACGGATGTTGGTTATTAAGTGTTCCAACATTTGTGGATTGTCTGCATAGCATAGGCGCACAAAGTGAAATTCAACGAGGTCGGATCACACGATCTTGGTGGTCAATTGTTGACGCCAAATCTCGAAATTAAACGGCCGGTGTACTTTTCGTGCAATAGAGCCAAATTTGCCTGTGTTGTTTGGTTTGTAGCCCTGTACTGTTGCAACCACATGTTTCTCAAATCAATGTCTTCAATCTCAAGACAAAAAAAGTCAGTAACATTGGCGCCACCTTAACAGTGCGCCTTGATCGCTTTCAAAAAAAACTTCCCGATCTCGCCGCCGCGGCCGGTCCACAGCGCGCATCAAATTGTCACCCGTGGTGGATGCAATGGCCTCTCAACGATCACATTTGGATTCTCAGAACCCAAAATTGTGTAATTTTGTTTGATTACGTAGTCGCTGAGCAAGAAACGGTCCTCATCGCTGCATAAGATTTTGTTCGAAAAATCGGAATCAACTTGTCGGTTTTCCATCATTCAATTGGCGTACGAGTATGTTCTATGGTCAGCAGGCTTTCGTTGTTGTGCAAGCTGGACTTTGTAGGGATGAAGATACAAATCCAAGCGCAAAATACGCCAAA
The DNA here is from genome assembly GCA_963082735.1 of Pocota personata. NCBI lineage: Eukaryota > Metazoa > Arthropoda > Insecta > Diptera > Syrphidae > Pocota > Pocota personata. Next base: position 1,820,896 of record OY720432.1, on the reverse strand, counting down.
GGATAAACTCAATTGCTGAGCGCGACATGGAATTGACAATTCCGGGTTTTCAGCCACTGAGGCACTCACTACGGCTATGTTTTCAACTGATCGTTCATTACAATGATGCACAGGCCTTAAGACAACGCAAACATTGTGATTGGATTGTGCTTCTCAGTTGGGCAATTATGACGAACATAATCTGTCCTTAAATCGCAATGCACAGAACTGTTATTTCTGATAATACGTTGAGCGGTGGTTAAACGATCCATATTATAAAATGGCACGGCAGGAACTAACTTCCTGTCACTATGGATGACAGATGGATTTGACAGATGCCATATGACAGGTGTGTCAAACAATTTAGATTGCAGCGTTTCATTTTACTCCGCAATTCAAAAATGCTTTCAAGGATTTCCACTAGATAGAAGGAGTTTAAATTAATTGTCTTAAGATCGTTGTCTTTACTAATAAACCTGAATTACCTTCTGTGTATAACAAATTGAAAGTAAAATAACGTTTTAAGCGTTTTTTTTTTTTTCTAGCAAGTAAGTAATAATGAATTAAGAAGTAATAAAAATGCATTAAAAATGAAAATGAAAAAAAAATAAAATAACGTCAACACGTTAGGAGGATCAATACGTTTAGTTAGCTAGCCTTGAACTTAAATTTAGTACCAACTACACTACGACTGAGATGACACTGTGACTCATTATTCTCTCAGAAGTAAGAAATAGAGAACTTAATTTCTTCCGATGAATGGTGAAACAAACACAGATGGTTTTCCCAATCAAAGCAAAGTAGCTAATCTAATAATAAGTCAACTTCATTATAATTATGTAAATAAATTTCCCTAACACAGTCAATTTGTCTACACAATTGTCTGTGTTCTCGCGATAGATAATATTGTTCTTTGTTTTTTTTTTTTTTTTATCTTATCATATCCGAATCACACCCACTAAACATAAACAAGTCACGTTATTTTTAAAATACAAAATAAAATAGCTCACGTTTTTTAGTGTGTAGAAATGTTTGTTTTTTTTTTTTTTTTTTTTAATATGTGACGAAACGTTTTGTGTTAAATTTGTGATACTTTTTTATATACGAGTATCTAAATATTTGTTTACAAATAAAAATAAATATTCAACAGCACAACAAAATATAACTTTATAGGTTGCCTCAATATTTTGCGTTTTAAATTTGTTGTTTTTCTCCTCCTAAAATACGTTACACGTTTGTTTTTGATTTTAGAATATAAATACAGTGCATGGCAGATACATTTATCCACACTAAAAGATTTGATTAATTACGTTTTTATCTAAAAATTTGTGTTTTATTTGCACAAAGTATTCTGTCACAGTCAAACCTGTTAAAAGTTTATCATCACTTCAGTTACTGGTTTCCAACAAAATCTTAATTAATGCACCGCGTATTAAATTTTAGGTCGCAATCGAAACTTGTTTATACAAATACAAATACAAATGACAAATAACAGAATGTGAAGGTTTCTTCAGACGTAAATTATATCCTGAGTTTGCCATCTTGATTAAGTGTACAGGTATGTAATATATCTAGTATAAGAGTTCTACCATATGCCCCCCTAGCACTTTGAATAAGCACTATCAGATCTGTGTCGTAGAGTGCTTATTGGAAGCAGCTCCCACGAGGTAGAGATTCGCCAAAGCATGAACAATGAATCCACAGGTTCATCATTTATTGGTGGTGTTAGTGGTTAGAAGGAAACAAGACAAACATCACTAATAACAACATAAAAGGGACAAATGACATTTATTAATATTGAAGTCCACGAGGTTTGAGTTTACATTTTATAAGTCACTCATGTGACTAATTGGCTCATGCATGCCATAATTTATTCTATGATACGGGACATGCAATAGCTCCAAACTACGTAGTTTGTTAGGCCCCACAAAAATTAAATCCAACTGAGGATAACAAATCAGTTCTTGTAAAAAAATTATGTCACTATTTCCCCGTCTTTGAGACGAAGATAAAATTTGTAAAAGTTTTATGTGATCCGAGTATGTTGATACATAGATACATCGAATTCCGAATCGAATGCGAAACTATACCTTTGCAGGAGAGTAGGAATCCGAGTAAAATCAACTGGATACGGTTTAAGGAAGAGTTAGGCAAATCTATCAAAGCTCTATCCAAACTTAGAGCGAGTAGAGGAAGCCGTTTCTAGACCTGGATAGCACCCTTACCAGATATTTTAAACTAAAGTGTCCACTGACAAAAAACCCCTGCAGAAGGCCAGTTCCGTGGTGGAACTCAGATTTGTAGCGGAAACCAAAAAACTTCTCAATAGGTCACTCAAGACAAATTCAGAGGTGGACTGGAACCTTTACCGATTGAAGCAAAAAGAATATAAGAGGTTTAGGGATTTTTGTGGCAAGATCGAAACTCTCGGTGAAACCAGTAGGCAGGTCAAAGTTCTTAGAAATGGAATGCCGTCTAATGCAATGCCTGGTGTAGGAAAGTTGATCAAAGGCCTTGGGTAAGTCTGTGTAGATACAACCGACCTCTTGTGCACTTTCTAAAACCATAGAATATTTGTGCAAAAAACTTAGTAACAGTAGACCTCTTTACGTATGATATTACGACAGACTAATGTCAACTTGTCGCAGACTAATTGTTCAAATTTGGTCTAGTTGGTGATATGACTTTTCTCACCTGGCTCTACCTTGTGCCGGGCATCCGCAGTGGATGTGGAAAAGAGGCTCATTCTCACTAAAGCATTCACAACGGCGGCAGTGTGTATTAAAAGGGCCAAACCTAGTCGCCGTGACCCATGGTGATCGCCATAACCCTGGAGATGTTCGAGCGAAACCTGTTCAGAAACTCTTTTGTCTTGCCCCATCTATAGTCGTCTTTTGATAGAAATTGTAAAAAGATTTCTCTCTTGACAGATCCCAGAGGAACGTGAACTTCCTCCGCAACGGATCTCTCGCTCATTCCCTTCTATGCTACTATGGCCTGAGAACCAGATAAGACTGACCTTAAACCGACTGTCCAGCAGGTCGAGTTCCTCCCCACACTGTTCTACCAGTTTCGAGGATGATGTAGCCCAATCTATGACTTTGATAGCGGCCTGCCTATCAACGAAAATGACGATGTTGCGCTTGGGTGTAGGATTGTAATCGCCAGAAATTCCGCCTCAATTACACTACACGAGTGTGGAAAGCGGCAAGGCTCCAAAATTTTCAGTGGTTCTGAGAAAATTCCAGTACCAACCCCACATTTCATCTTTAAACCATCGGTGAAAATTGTTATTTCGAACTTCCTTATTATGTCGCCTCTTTCTCAGTCCGCCCTGGGTGAAAAATCTACCGAGAAGTCTTTCTTGAAGTTCAGTTTGGGTGCAGTGTAATCAATAAGAGTCGTTGCTAGATTCGCCGGTAATAAGTCCAGAATTCTACTATGACCGTAGGGCTTTACCCACCAAAGCTCCGACTCTCTGAGTCTTACTGCGCTGCACGACGATATGTTTCAATATGAAGGTCAAGAGTTAGAAGGCGCACAAGTACCTTCCCCGTTGTAGCTATTGCTGCTGATTTTTGAACCCTGCTTCATTTTTTTATATTGCAGTACTCAAGGCGGACCACCAAACTAGTGACCCATAAGACGGGATAGGACATACAACAAGACCATCCAATTTGGACGAAGTCCAAAGTGACAAAGTTGCTGGGAACGCAAATGCGCATAATGAAGATTATTAGAACCTTAGAAAGCGAAAGGAAAGAATTAGTTCTTGTGTATGGCATGGATAGCAATTTTGGATGTTTTGAGCGGAATAGTTCTGCTCATACAGTCATTAATAATAGAATGGAAGACGTTGACTACTTTAATTCTTCTCACGTTCTCGTGTCAAATCAAGAAAAATATCCAGTGGTGGATGCTATTTATCTATCTTAGCAATGCTGGGGTTAGATTCTAAAACAATAGTGCTAAACAGAGTCAGATGAAAAGATTATATTCAGTATTCGATTATTGAAATTGTTTATACAGCTAACTTGCTGTAAGTTAGTAAGACAGAACATTATCCAGTAACGTAAGCTCCTGCTAAATTGAAGCGATGGTTGATATTAGATGGGAGTCGTCTTCCGAGGAATTTCTGTTTCGTAGGGCAAAATTTAGACACACAACTCTAGAAAGTCTTCTTTATGTAAACCTGTGGTTAGCGAGCACGTTGCCTGGCACACGAGCAATTACATGCTTTTGGAATAGATTTGGTTACTGACTTCACGAGTCTCTGTTTAGAGCAGCTAATTCCAGACTGGGATACCAAGATCGCCTTTAAGAATTCGGAAATTTTGTAAAATAATGACCGGTTTCCTATCAATTCCAACATTTATAGCTATTGCTGCCATTTTGCTATGTTATTGCATCGACGGTAGAACGGCCTTTCGTTGATGGGTTCGAATTTCGACTTCTAAAATGTTGATTCATTTTCTTTAATATGCACCCCTGTTAAGTAGCCAGGTGCATCAAGATATAGAAATGCATCAGGTTACATGTAACCACTCTTATAAGTATTTCTGAAAACGGAAGCGGATGCTCTAACAAGACGTAATGCCAAGAGTCGGAACTTCTCTTCTTTGAAGCTGTATCATTCACCTCGGGCTTATGGTGCACCAAACTGGACCAGCACAAATAAAATTAGATGAATTACGGCTGGAAAACATATGACATTTACATCGGATCTCAGATAATCGGAATAGAAAAGGCTTTTCAGTGACACCTTTTACAACTTACTTGCGAAGTGGTACTATACACTTTAGTCATCCTATTGTCTCTCTGTTCCATAAATTTCTTCTTATACACCATACTCGTGGGTAACCTTTGTAACATGATACGGAAATTTATATTGCAAAAATTCAGAATGCTTTTCGACATCCACTTGAGAGGTAGTTGCACACCCTTTAGCATTTAGATTCCATTTTCCGACTGACATTAGTTGCGTAACAGCATGGAAAGATCCTCCTCCGTGATGCCCGTAAAGTAATATGTACTTGCTTCTGTAGGACATAATGCATCCAAATTCTTTACAAATACTTATATATACTACTATAAGCACAATAGTTATCATTCAGGATTTATCTACTGACTCCTTCTCTCTCCCCAATAAGGTGAACCCTGGGTGCAATCTGCATTTTATAACTCATTTTAATCGAGGCGGAGGTCAAAGCGGTAGTCTCAATTTTAAATTAACGACAACAACCGCATTTCCAGATACGTCCGACAACAATATATGATACATATACATATGGTCCTCTTTGTGTCAATATTTACTGAAAGAATATTTGACCAATTACACTGTTCTGAAATTATTTTTTCTCTAGCGCTTATAATTTTGAAGGTCAATTGCTTTTGGCAATGCCTAACCATTCGTACATCCAATCGTCGCATGAGTGGTTTGTATAAATTTACGTCAAAATGTAGAAAAATATTCCTGACTAAACTGAACCTCAATAGAGGAAAAACCATGACATCAACAAAAAAAATATATTTCCAGCTTAAATCGCTTACGGCAGTGGGTTAGAGGAGATCGAAAAAAGATGCCTTTTTGGTTTACCCCTGATTTGGATGGAGCAATCAAACCGCAAAACTGATTGTTATAAAAATACGTGGTTATTTCAGTAATAATTCAAATATGATCATGTACCCCGATTCGTCAGCAGATTTGAATATAGGGACGTACATATGATCTCGATAAAAAAGTTGGTTAGCATCGAATTCGTAGGCGGATAAAGTGCAGCTTATGAATATCTACATTACTTAGAACCCCATTTATTGAATCAAAAAGAGTTAACAGACTTCTTACGCTCTTTAAATTTGCCGAAATACAAAGCAGATCAACTTGTTTCTAGTTGGGACGGGGAAAATTGTTAAAAATTAAACTGTCACAAATTTTCTCAATAGATATGAGTAGTATAAAAACTTTCTTTCTCTGAAAAAAGAGGTCCTTTTCTGCAATAGTAGATGTGCAGTTGGAATTTTTGGGATACAAATGAGACATAAAAAATCTATTTATTTTTAGTTATATACGACGCCAATGTACTCTCTTTAATTTCAATTATTTAGTCAACAACTCTGAAAGAAACATCTGAAACCATGAACAGGATACTAAACATTTCCAACTGCAAAGACAATAACTGGAAGATAAGTAAATATGACATATGTTCCGACCTTAATGTAGTAGCAATTTTGCTGGGCATGCAAAATGGATATTCATTTCGAGGTTGAAATTTCACATCCCTGTCATATGTCATCTGTCATCCATAGTGACAAGTAGTTAGTTCTTGTCTTGCCATTCTACAATATGCATTGTTTAACCACCACTCAAACCATTAAAATTGTTGCAACTTTCTACAGAAATAACAGTTCTGTAATATCTGTGTATCGCGATTTAATAGATTATGGGAGTTCCCTGCCATATGGCATCTGTCAAATCTATCTGTCATCCATAGTGACAGGTAGTTAGTTTTTGCCTTGCCTTTAATTTGAAACGTTTAACAACCGCTCAATACATTCAAACTGTAATAACAGTTCAGATTATGGTCGTCATAATCATCCAACTAAGCAATCAATTCGAAATACAGGGTCTCCCAATAGGGACTTCCGAACTTTGACAGTTGATAGCGGCCATATTGTTGAAGATACATCTGTCAAATTGGCTGTCATTTATTCAGTGTGTTTTGCCAAATCACCATATAGCGTTCAACAACACGTGCAAATAATAAAATTATTTTATCAAAATGGGTGTTCTGTTCGGGCAACGTTTCGCGCGCTTCCCCATTTTACGGTCGCTATAATCGTCCTTCCGAGAGGACTATTCGCAGTGTGGTGGATAAATTTGAGTCCACTGGTTCAGTAAACGATCAACCAACACCCGTACGTCGACGAAACGTAAGATCTGCCGAATTTGCTGCAGAATCCGAGGCAGTGGATTTCGCGTCGTTCACAAGAACTCGGAATTTCGCAGACCACAACTTGGCGAATTTTGCGTCGTGACTTGGGCCTACACCCGTACAAAATTCAACTGACTCAGGAGCTGAAGGTAAACGACCATAGGCAACGACGTGTATTCGCTGAATGGGCTCTGGAGCAGTTGGAAACTGACCCTAATTTTCATCGAAAAATCATCATCAGCGATGAGGCCCATTTCTGGATGAATGGGTACGTCAACATATAAAATTGTCGAATTTGGGACGATACCAATGCACATGAGATCCAAAAGCGTCCAATGCATCCCGAAAAAGTCACTGTTTGGTGTGGATTTTGGGCTGGCGGCGTCATCGGTCCATATTTCTTTGAGAACGACGTTGGCAAGGCCATCACCGTCAACGGCGAGCGCTATAGGTCGATGATTACCAACTTCTTTTGGCCTGAATTGGATCATATGGACACCAACAGCATGTGGTTTCAACAGGACGGCGCTACGTGCTACGTCAAAATCAACTGTGTAACATGTTACATGACACAACAAAATATCCAACGTTGTTAAGCTATTTGTTTAGAACAAAGAGATACGTACTTCACGTCGACACAACTACTTCTCTTATACAAGTCACCAGCAGTATTATCAGATTGTTGCTATCAAAAAACCCAGTTTCAACAGAGAAAAACCCATATTTACCTATGTACTGGATCAAAAAAAAAGCTTCAAAATGAAATTGAATAAAATTTGTTTTATTAAATTCAACCAAAACGAAAATCCATATGCCTTTGTGGTGTGATATTTGATTAAAAGTAACCAGAATAGCAAACAAAATTATAATAATCCTTGGAGTTCTTTAAGAAAATAGCACAACGAAGATCACGACTGAAATCAGAGGCCCAGCATTTAAAATAGACAGAGGAGTAAGACAGGGAGATCCTCTATCACCAGCCCTTTTCTGTGCATTACTAGAGGAAATATTTAGGAACATAGATACGAGTAGATGGGGAGAAACTATCTAACCTTCGCTTTGCAGATGATCTAGCTCTTTTTGCAGAAACATCAAATGAATTAGAGGAAATAATCATTAAACTATCGGAAGGAAGCAGAACAGCAGGCTTAGAAGTGAACCAGATAAAAACCAAACTTATGACCAACAGCGATGAGATTGCAATCAAATTGGGAAGGGACAAGCTTGAGTACGTATAGGACATCTATTAAGGGCAAATTATATCGTTTAAAAGCAGAATGGAAAAAGTGGTACAAAGAAGAGTTTCAAATAGTTGGAAGCAGGTATGGAATCTTTAGTGCGGCATCGAGAAAGTACGTGTTTGACAAAGCCGTGCTTCCAGTACTAACCAAAGGCTCTCAAACTTGGAGTATGAACGTACAAAATCTTAAAAGGCTTGAAACTACCCAAGGAGCAATAGAAAAATGCTGCTGCATATATCCAGGTATCAAAGAGCCAGAAATAGCAGAATCAGAAATGGCATAGGGCCGGACACGTTGCTAGGATAACTAATGATCGCTGGACAAAAAGATTGACAGAGTGGTACCCTAAAGATGGCACGAGAAGAGCAGTAAGACAACTTTTAAGATAGCTAGATGATCTTCAGAAAATAAATGGGCGATGGCAACAAACTGCAAGAAATAGACAGGCTTGGAAAATTATGGGGGAGGCTCTAAATATATAAAGAAAATTTGTATTTGGAAATAAAACTCAAAAAGAAATTTTAACTAACCTAAACTATATTTGAAATTATAAATAGAACTATTATTTAATTTTAAGAAACTACTATTATGCACGTAGTATGTTAAGAAAGTGTGAATAAAGCTTTATATAATAATAATAATAATAACCGGATTTTGTAGTCCGGTAAACTCTCTCCAAATATACTGAAATTTGAATGAACAAGCGACATAAGTCCGCAGTACATAATTTGTCAAGAAATTGCCATTTGATTGTCTTTACAAGAGCTCGAATGATCTAGAAAGTTGAAATTTTGGACACTTGTACGTATTATGAAACAAAGAGAAATCCGGATTTTTGTTTTTCGAAATGCGGTGTATTGCAAAGCATCAATGTATAATTTGCGTATAAATTATGTAGAAAGCTAAGGTGCCACACTGTCATAGTATACAACTAGGGTCAGGACCTAATGTAGCCAGAAGTTACAAAGAACTTCTTTTTACCTTTTATGCAACAAGTTTAGTATGCCTATCGTTGGCAAGCTTCAAATATTTAATTAATAACCAACGAAACTAGCAAGAGATCACTAGGTGAAGCACTTTGACATTACAGTTTGGTGTTGTAAAAAGCAAAATACTTTGGAGGTTTATTCCATATGACAACATAGAACCAGGCAGATACAGTGCAATGTAAGGGAACAAGTAAACAAGTCTTATAGCATATATATTATATACTAAATATTACGTTTGTCCACACTTATCTACATCGTTTCAGGTGTTTAGAAACCGAATCCTAGATCACGTCGCTTAATACTCCTGTACCTAGAAGAGTAAATGGTTCAGAACCAATATAAGTTTTGTATATGTGGATCGCTTTTCTGGTCCCTCAGTACACTAGAGAATATTTTGGGTCTAGCAAGTTAGGTTGTTTTGAGTGAAAAACACTTTTATTTTTTTATTTATTTATTTTTATTATTTGTTACATGAATTCATTTCATTTTTAACCAAAATAATAAATAATGCATTGAAAAAAAAGTTTTAAGTATGCTTGTGTGTAGAATTAAAGCACAAAATTCATACACATATGGGTATCTCATATTGGATGCAGATGGTTTTTATCCTTTTAGCATTCTATCGGGCATATGCAGCTCCTTGTTCTTGGGACATATTCTTATAACACACGGCACAAGTCTCTTCTGACTAAGCACTTCCTGAAGAACATGTTTGCGCTTAATTCTTGCGCGTTAAGCCTTCAACGATCTTTTCCTTAAATTTTGTTGTGTTCATTTTAGAGCTATTTATATTGTTATACAGAACGAGAGCGTTTACAATGGCTGTAGTAGTAACCATTTCAATGTTCGGCGTAAGTACGGCGAATATGCCGACATTTGGTCGGATACATCAATGAAGGTTTTAACTTTACTCTAGTCGACAACCATTGCAGGTTTGCTGATTACCGGTCTTCTGGAAGTTACAGGCACCAATGAACTATCTTGCTTCGAACTCAGCATCAAAACATCCCTTTTGTCCTTCCACTTCATAACAACGATCTTATATTCGTTTTGTTCAGCACACGTTTCAGCTTTTTTGAGTTTGGCCTTTACAATGTTTATTGGGTTATTCTTTCGATTTATGCGAAGGGTGCCGACCAAATGAGAAAGTCTTGTGTACCAGTTATCACAGAACAAAGTCCTTCCGCGATCCAAAAGACCGTCCATCAAATCCATCACGACCTTCTCTGAAACAAACAAATTATCCACTCTTTCCTCTCCGGTATAGACTTTGAAAGCCCATGTGTATCCTCCAGGAGCACAAAGTTTGAATAGTTTTATACCATACCTGTGCCATTTATTGGGGATATATTGAAGGAAAAAAATTCCGCCACGAAATGGAACATTCCTCTCGTCAATGCAAACTTCTTCTTCAGGAGTGCAAACTTCTTTGAATTTTACTTGAAGCAGCTCTATCAAACTTGAAAGTTTCGACAATCGATCGTTCGTAGGAATGCTATTATCTGCGAAGTGCAACATTGTAAGCAAAACCTCGAAATGGTTTCGGCTCATGTGGCAAACGAACAAGACCCATCCACTGAATCAATCCCAGAAAATTCCGGATAGTCCACTATAACATAGTTTAGAGCTGATTCGCAAGAGTGTTTTCATCTAAATCCAGATTGCTCCTCGATTATTATATTATTTTTCTGCAAGTATTCTTCAAGTTGAATTCGGACAACTTTTTCCAATATTTTTTCGTAGAGTGGAAGCATGTTTATAGGTAGAGTGGAAGCATGTTATAGGTCTATTCGTTATGCTGTCTTGAGATTGTTTTTGTACGCATTCCTTATTCTTTTATATCCCTCCCAATCTTCAATGTTTCCTGTAAGCACAAATTTGAAGTGACTTCTGATTTTGCTTGATTTTTGTCTCCTTAAATCATTGTGTAATGATTATAATGGTGTAAACGTATTACTAACGGATTCAAGACGGTGCCTGTCTGTCAGTCTGTACATCTGTATCCGTCACACGCTTGTAACTTCTGTACAGTTTGACGTAAAGAGCTGAAATTTTGCACAAAAATAGTACGTAGAGGACCAAAAATAAGTGGCGAAACAAATATTTTTGTGGGGGGCTTATGGAGCCCTAATCCCCCCCCACCCCCCACCCCAAATAAAAAAAAGGAACGTAACGCAAAATGCAAATTTCATCAAAATCCGTTAAGTGGTTCTTGAGTTATGCGTATGAGAAAGATAATTGGAAAATGTTTTGAACCCCTCCTCATGTCTTTATCCCACTTCATTCGACTTCGATCAATTTCAAGTGGAACTACTGGCGTATCAGTCTAAGCCTGCCAAATTTCATCGAAATCCGTTCAGGAGTTCTTAATTTAGACGCCTAAAAAAGATGATTTAAAGAATTTTCAAATCCCACTCCAACAGTTTTTAGACGAAATGGCCTACATTTTAGGATGAAGGTACTCGAGTGAGCCCTGTGAAGATGATAGCAGTACGGAACACTAACCGCGCTAGGTCCGTCTCGCACTTGACGAATTTTTTAACAGGCTTTTTCGCCAAACCCAGATTACAGGCTCATTTTAGATTTTCTGAGACCAGTTCCGGCTCTTATTTAGCATCAAGCAAAGGTTTTCAACCATTGGATGCCTGAACAGTTCAGACTGTATCAGCAACAAGCATAAAATGATCCACAACAAGTTGAAAAATTGAAACAATACACCCTTTCTCAAAAGCATTTCTCTAAATATCATATTTATCACACTATTCGTTTTAAGGATCCGACAAATATGTACTCGAGTAATGTTTCAACACCCAAACTACGTGCGTCACAATCTTCTCATCTTTATCAAATAAAAAGAAAAGCATTTGCAGCAATCCTAATCCCCTAATCACCTTGTAGCCATAGGGCTGCGCGACATACCTACCTACATCTCAAACCCTTCACTTACAAGGCCAGTTAACTTATACACAGAGGCCAACAATTTCTTCAGCCGCTTATTGTGCCATAAACAACACAACCAAATAAACGAACCTCACCCATGTCATGCCCGACCAGGAAGGGGGGAACCATCATCATCATCATCAGCACATCCCATTCTCCCAGTATCCCAACCTACCGCACCGGCATTATGATGAGCTACATGTTTTGATAGCATTGAGATCAAGAGCACGTTTTTATGTTGGCCTAGGTTCGGGTCGTTTGGACTCTTGTTTACATATTTGCTGGCCCCCTCCGCTTACCTGTTGTATCTGAAATAGAAATGGAACTTGCGCACCAACATCTATCCACTCTGCTCCATCATAATGTGTTGCGATACAATTTTATTCAACAAGCACAAGAATGTGGAGAATGCTCCACGTCAACATGTTGCCGGGCAGCCCCATTTGATATCAAACTGGCTTCGTGGCTGTGCCATGGTGGAGCAGCACCGACAATCGCTTAGTGTTTGCTTGTCTTCCACGTTGAACGGTGGTAGTGGAGATTCAAAGCACATGGCACGTCGGGTTATTTTTTGCATCATCAACGTCGACGTACTCGTAGTTCTAGATACTTTTGTTTTCATTTTATAAACGATCGCCAATTCTCATTCGGCAGTCAGTCAACGTCGGACCGCAGTTACAATCGCGCATAGAAACGGACCTGCAATTGTTGCAAGTGAATGCAGTAGAATCTCTGCACTTTCGTGTATCTTTTTTTTCTTCTCCTCTTGTGTGCTCTCATGCAGTGGTGCATTGCATTCAATTAAATTCAATTTACGGTGCGTTAAATCGTGAGTAGTGCGTTCTTGAGTCAAAGCCCACTCAAATAAAAATAAAAAAATAAAAAATTCACGAAAACACAGATCGAAAGATACACGAAAACAAAAATAAATAAATAAAAGACGCGTGTTATATGCTTTCTTTTTATGTGAATTTATTTATACCTTGTGTGCATGCCGTGTAAAAATAAATTGCACCATAGTTTTTCTTGTACGGGGTGACACACGGTGTAAATTAATATTCAAATGCGAATCCGCCCGACATTTGTCTCTGTGCCAATCGTTTGATTCAAATGACCGCTGGCGGTCTACCATTGCTAGGTGCCCTCCTCCGATCGTCTCCATTCATATTTCAAACGCGTAAAAGTCCTCAATTGAAATGTTTACCCAATAAATAAAATGTCAAATAGTAAACAAAAATCTCGTCGTGAGTGAGTAAACCGCGCCTCCTCTTATAACAGATTTCATCTGAAAGTTAGACGGCGGCGACAACGGCAGACAAACCGGTCTAGTGAATGTATCTGATTTTTTTTTTTCGTTGATTTTTTCCAATCTATGGAATTGTACAAATTAATAGAGTGGACTAGATTATGTGCTGAAAACCAGATTTTTTTTTTCTCTTCGAAAACTCGATAATGAGCTCCAAACAGCTGGGAAGCATTGAATCGAAACGGAGAGAACGAGTTTAATTGTTAAAAGATACACGACACTGGGCCGTTCTGCGGTGCATTGTGCATGGATTGATTTTGAGCGCCCTTGGGAAGTTGTGGTCAAAAAAAATTAAGTCGAAGGCAATTTCAAATTTTGCAAGAGTCCTGGGAGACTGCAAGTTTTGGGTGATTTATTGTTTTCCTCTGACTTTATTTTTTTTTTTTTAATAAATAGTGCCTGGAAGGGTACTCCTTTTCGATGTGGCAAAGTTGACGGGAATATGAAAGATGCAAATACGAGTATGTATCTCAGAATATAGCCTTGAATACGTTTGTCACAAAAGACGGAAACGAATTTCAAATTGTGTTTTGTTTAGAGATGAGTTTTCTATAACTGGTCATTTTTTTAATTAATTTATTCTTGAAACAGTGTTTGTTAAGTTGTTCAGGGCTGACGAATTTGTTTACAAAGAATATGTACAATAAATTTCTTGTTTTGAGTCCTACGAACACTACTCAATGGAATCATAGTTAAAATCTGTATCGCAGTGACATTCTGTAGGTAGTTTTCAAAAGTGTCAGAAGTGGAATATTTCCCAGACAACCACTCATTGCAAATAGAAGTCTTAAGCCCGAAGTGGACCGACACTTTACAATTTTTAATTATTGCCAAAGTTAAAAGAGGAGTTAGTGCCCGCTTTATAAGAAATTTAAGAAAGCTATAACGCAAGAGAGTTAACTAAGACTTTGGAAAATTGTAGCTTAAAGCTAGAAATTTCTCTTTTTTTTAAATGTTCCTAACTAATTAGTCATCTTTGCAGCCAAATGGCCCTGTCCGTTTTTTCCCCAAATCAAACCCAAACATTTATAAACCAAACCCATTTGAAATCTCAGCTTTTTATCTCAACTTTCAATGGAGAAAAATTTTGAAATCAAGAAAGCGACACTCAGTATTTCTTTAGCTAATGTTAGCTCAGATCCCCTAACGCCTTATTTGGATCTTAAAAAACTGTTCTCCTGTATTTTTACAAGCAGAGCGAAATGCAAATCAATTGTCAATCTAAAATTGACATGGACATTGGTTAGAACTACGCAGTTAATTTAGATTCTAAGAGAGGCATTTAGCAAATTAAGGCGAACCCAGAACTGTCAAAAAATAAAATTACTAAACGATGATGACCTACATCCATATGTACGAGTATGGGCTACGGTAACCAAGAGGATACAATTGTCATTGCCTTAAAAAAATACTATTTCCAGGACATTGCAGAACTATCTAATAGTTTCTCGTCAAACTTATGCAAAGGTATGGAGCTAAGACGACTTAAAAAGCAACCTATAGGTTGTATTGGTACAAATAATAGTTTCCTCAAATTTAATTTTTCATTCTTCGAGCGTTCAGTTGTTGAAGTTGCTTGTATCCACGTTTCACATTAGATAGTATCGGCACTAAATCTGTACGTTCTTCTATTCATGCAAACAAATACAACACACACAACAAGAATGATTGTGAGAAGCTGTAGGTACTCTATGGGCTGTTTGCACCTAACATTAATTTTAATTTTTTCACTTAACGCGTGGCTATAACCTTGAGAAATGCAGAATTTAAACTGAACGTTTCTCTGCTGATATTCAATGATTCGTATAAAGGTCATATAATCTTTCTACCCAAATTGAGAGGGAATTTTGGGCAATTACACAAAGTATCTGGCCACCAAGATCGTGTGATCTCGCCCCGTTGGATATGTTCATTAATTTTTCTGTTAATCGAAATCAGTTTCGAACACTGTTATCTGAGTTTCCAAACACTAGTAATCAAATTATCAAAGTGTGTAACATTCTACTACTTGTTTAGAACAAAGAGATACATACTTCACATCGACACAACTTCTCCTAAACAAGGCACCAGCAAATATTATCAGTTTGTTGCTATTAAAAAACCCAGATTGGACAGGAAAAAACCCATATCTGGTTTTTTGATTCCGTACATGGGTAAGTACTGAATCAAAAAACCCACAAAGAAAAAGCTTAAAAATGAAAGTAAACAAAGCATCTATCATAGTAGATCTGCAAGAAACTAAGCATGACAATCTTTTTCCAAAAGAGAATTTTTGCAAAACTAATATTTCTGAACTGATTCTTCGAATTTTCAATTGCTCGCATCCTCCTTTGGCCCAGAATTCAATTTGTTCTTGTATTTCAGAACAATTTTTGAGTGATTTGTGGAAGAATCAAGCGCTTTCAATACAATCTTGGCTCTCAGATGCCAATATTACGCCACGCTATCTTGTTTTTTTTTTTTTTTTTGTATTTGGGTTGCTATCTTCAGGTATAACAAATATTTTTCTTTAAAGACTGTTTTGCCACTTTACTTGAATCATGGTTTCACCGCGAAAATACTAACCAGTTTCAGTCCCAATTGAGATGCAAAAAGCATGTTGAATACCATTGTTCAAAAACCCTTCATGCCGAGCTCGAGAGTCGATTATTCCAGACTTTTGGAATTTTAAGATATTTTTTTGAGGAAAAACAAAATCATTTGCAAACAAACAACATATAGGTGCAAGTACGTGCCACCCAATCATGCACTTTATTTCTCATTCGGTACACAGCTGTCATTGTAATTAAGCTATACAAAATAAATTGTTTTGCATGTCGTTTGTAGTCTGATGATAGTGTAACCATGGTATTTAAATTCTCTCCTTGGCCACCATACCACAGTCGCTTAGGTGAATTTTGGTCTAATAATCGTTATGAGGGCGTTGTGGCTCAGTAGTTAAGTAAAACAGCTTTGCCTTTGCTCTGTCTTTTACCAAAGCAGACTGGAGAGAAATGTACTAATGCCGACTGAACCTCAGTGCCGGGTCTTTCTTAAGGAAATGTTCATCTTTGTGGTTTGTAATTCTGATTTGCTTTTGCTATGGACAAGCTTTCGGAAACACTAACACTCTCTTGTAAAAACTATGAGACTCTGGTTGAGATTTCAAATCCCTGCCATATGGCATCTGTCAAATCCATCTGTCATCCATAGTGACAGGTAGTTAGTTCTTGCCTTGCCATTTTGCAATATGGATAGTTTAACCACCACTCAACATGTTGGGTAATGGAGGACGTTAAACTACAATGATCGAAACCTGCTTGGGGAGTTTCGATATTGATGACAAGGCAGTACTACAGCAAGAGATACTATCTCTTTTCATCCATCTTTAATACTTTCTATTTTATTTCAATTAAAATCGTAAAGCACAAAATGAATAATTATATCCGTCAACAATTTGAGATTACTAGTTGCCCTCAGATCTGGATATCAACTTTGAAGGATTTATGTATTAAAATTCACGTGGTCTGTCCACAAACCATACAACCAAAGTATTTGTATTTATTTTACCAATTTTTTTTTGGTCAACACATACTTCAATGCGACAACGACATGGTCAAAGTTAACTATAACTATTTGTTTAAATTTCACATAGACCACCCTTCAAACGAGTCAGTCGTTTCAAAGTTATTAGACTTCAAACAAACAAATAAATCCATTAGCGCTGTTCAAACAGCCTTGAGGATGAGTCCGTTTGATATAAATACGAGTAAATTTAAAAGGACTTCAAAGAACCAAACAGGGACAAACATTTTTAAAATTCATTATGTACCTACTGTCTCAAATCATTTGGCGCCCTTTGTAAAAGAGACTTTATAGTAGAGCCCTGGACGCATCTGGAACACCCCTGACTGCATTGATTAGCGATATTCGCCAGTCAAGTTCTTCGGTTCAATGTACATAACACAATGCAACAACATCTGCCTCTCCTTCTCTCTTGTATTTGTCTGTCGTTTTGTGTTTCGGCTTTAACCACAGCGAGTGCAGCCACAATAAATACGAGTATCTTTATTGCAGAACCAGAAAACCGGTTGACCCGCTCAACTTCGAGTGAATATTCCACGAAAAGATTTTTTTTTTATTTTTTTTTTACTTTAATAAACGACATCAACGTGTAGTGCGTACGTACTTCGAGTCCCTTAACGAGAAAAGGAGGTGTGTCTCTCTCCGCCGTCGACGACGTTCGTGCGCCCGATGCCATCGGCAACGAAAGACCTTGCAAAAGAAGTCAATGATCCCCAATCAGTTTTATGTGTTGCCAGAGTTGAGAGTTGAATTCCCTTTGAGCAATGGAGTAATCCATAAAGTTTACCTTCCCCAGCAGTAGATCCCTAAATATCCTTAGGGTGTTTGGTCGCGATTTATCTTGATTATCAGCACTAAATACGCGGATTACTTTTGTGAGGGAGATTAAGCTGGGCGAGAGTAAATGTGAGACACAATGTTTTACAGGTGCAGAAATGCTCTTATTATTTCCGACCGGTCCTACTTAAAAAAGACAAATTTCTTTGGGGATTTTGTACCCAGTTTGAGGGGGAAAAAAACCGTCAGGTTGGTTTGTTTTCTTTGCTTATCTGATGATGAATACTACGCTATCAGGTGACACTGACGTATATAGTGAGTTTCAAGATAACGCCCTACACATTGTTTGTTTCGTGCTGGTGAAATGCACTTACGACTAATTGCAAACGTTGCAAATGCAATTACGTCGAGACTCTAATTTGATAAAGTGCACAACGCACTGAGCTGATAAATATTTGTCTAGACCTGTCAAGGGAGGTGTGATGTGATATGAATGCTTTGATGTTGATTTGTTATGAGCTTGAAGGTTTTGCAAGGGTCATTCGAGTTTATAGAGATTATTTAGCTGTACCCCTCTTTATATCAAACTTAAAGCCACGGAAAAAGTACCACGTGTGTAACAGAAACAATCTCTTTTTTAGTAGATGTAAAAGGAGATAAAATCCCCACCTCTAATTAAACAGAGGCAATCTTCTCTTTTCTGCGAATGGAATGCTATAAAACGAAAACACTTAAAACTACATAATGTGATGCGTGAGTTGAAGCAGATGTTGTATCTCAAGTTAAAAGCCCATAAAATTTGATTAAACAAATTAACGATTAATGTTGGTGAGATTGAGGCAGTGCCATTTATCTAGAAGTTATCTGTGGATGTTCTTTACTATCATCACTTTGTGTACCGCATCTCTTTTTATTGGCAGGTGTTTTATTTGTGGTACGATTTTTATCAGGAGTACACACATTCGGTACCCGGTCCCACTCGCAGTTATTATCCATGAACAACATTCGCTGCAATATGCAAATGTGTTTGACCTTTTGGTAAATACATGGCAGCGATGTACTCGTATTCTGTTGCTGTACAAATGGCAGGAAGTCGATTCCCTTTCACTTTTCAGCATTCGGAGGAGTTACATTGGAGTTCATTTTTCACTCGGTGCTCCCTCATTTCGATAGACACCTATGGTCCATCCAAGCATTTATATTTTAATGGTATGCAATCTTTCTGCATGCACTTTTTGACTTTCCAACATTTAGTTATCGTTGGTCTTAACCACAATTGTGTAAATAATTGGAATTGACATTTTGTGGTCGTATAATACTCTTGTCACGGTGCTTCTTCTGTTTTTGTCTTTAGAAGCCTGGACGGCTAGCATTGGATCAACGTATTTACTTTTACTTTCTATACTTTTGAGCAATTACTTTAACTCTCCTGAATGGATTTAGGTACCTTAAGTTTCAACTTTGCGGTCTGTCAACCTATACTTACCCCGAGTGCATGACTGGGTCGCACGTCTCTGCAGCTACATATGTGCTGTTCATTTGGAAATCACACAGATTGACAATTTTTCAAAACTTGGTATATCATAACCTTGCATGTATCAAATATTGGTTATATAATAATTTCAAACAAAATTGTTCGATGCATAGCCGAGAAATAGCTAATTTAACCCCAAAGTACAATTATACGTATTTGTTCGCGAAAACCTGGTATGCCATCAGATGACATATATCGACCATAACTCAAATGTCGAGTTTGACCGAAATCGTAAGAACCGTTTTGAGAAAATCGATTTTTTCAAAATCGTTAATTAGTACAGAGTGACCATAGTGTAGTGGTAACATCATCGCTTGTCACGCATGAAATAAATAAAAAAGTCGATCCGTTGCTAAGGCTTACATCAACTCTACTGCGAAGTCATAAAACTGGCAGTAGGGTGGTCATATGGCTGGAAATTCAACTTGATCGTAATGATGACATCAGGAGGACGGAAAAAATACTGTGAATCAAAAGCAATGACAATAACAGCAAAAACAAAAAATGCTTCCTAGTTATCTGGACGCCTTCTTTGGAGTTTACTGAAACTTGATACCACCTGAGTTTCAAACCACTGCACCAATCTTTCTTTTTCTCCGTCTCTTCCTACTTTCCCCAGAATGCCTGTGCCCTGAAATAGTATAAGTATTCATATCTCCTTTGGCGCGCGCAAATTATAAAAAACAAATAGCTAATTTTGGGGTTAGATCGGAAATTCCGATTTTGGTTGCAATCGTGCTTACAGACAGACAGACAGAATTAAGAGACTCACTTTAAAGAAATTCACTATTCTGGTAATGTGAACCCCCAACCACATATGGCATGAGCCGCTACTGAGATCTACAGACTTGACAGATTTGAAAATTCCCTCTCTCCCTCGTACGATTTACTAAAAACAATCGCGAAATTTCGTACAGATAAATTCAGTATAGCAAAAAAAAAAAATTGCATCGCAATAATTACATCATTATACTTTTATTAGTTAAAATCAGCCAACAAAAAGAAGTTTGAAACACAAAAAGTAAACACAAAATTAAAAGTTAGGATAGAACAAGTATAATGCTACAGTTGGGTGCACGTTATTAGAAACTATTTCGATGCCGTATTTCTTACTATCAACGCTCATGTGTTTTCACCCTAAATCCTTTTCAAAATGTTTGCTTTTTCTTCTGACGACTGCCAACCTTACGACAAAATATATGTCACGGTTACACTAAAATACAAAATTTCCGTAGACTACGGGTTAGACGCAACTACTATGACGTTGAGGCGCAATTTAATCACTAGAAGCGTTTCTAATTATGTGCACGCCACAGTACGTACGTTAAATATTTTTTTTATTTTTTTAAAAGAAAACGGAAATAATTTAAATTTTCATAAAAAGTATTTGATTTCTCTTCATCGATATTTGAGCTAGTTTCATACATATATCCCTGAATGAATTTTTTTTAGCATATCAGCTGTTGGGTTAAATGCGTTTCAGCAAATTCTGTTGACATTTGAGTGAATGATCTTAACTGGACCTTCTTTGGGTATAGTTAACAGCTATAAGTTTGCGCCACTATATTGGAGTTTTATGAAAATTATTTTCCATTACGAAAACCCAGTACATTTCATATCACAAGTGTGCACGAAATTACTTTTTATACATTTTAGATTATACCTTACTGTTTTAACTATTTATACGTTTTTTGGTCCTCTTTGTAAATAAAAGACCCTTTTCTATAATTTATTTTGTCTTGTCGGACTACAAAGCGCCAACTGTCGATTAAACTTCAAATTGTATGTGAAACAGACATAAATAACATGGCTCAATCGGAAGTCGGTTGGGTCCATTGTGGACTTACCAAATAAATCTGAAAACTGAATGAAATGAAACGATGCCATTCCGACACAATTTTTCTTTAAGGAAATCCCAAATCCCGAAGCACTCAGACTGGACTTTTGGTCCATTATAATACCAGATAGACACCCCTTTGTGGTGTAATGGTTGAATACCAAAATTTTAATTTAGAATTGTTCTTCCATTCACAACAATGTCAATACTAGTAAATATGACACACCTCTCATATAGGAAAGTAGAAAACTCAGTGAATGGAAACCATTCATCTTTCACAGATAAGGAAATAAAATTAATTTTACTCGTATTTATTGTTCGGCATGAAAAAAAAAATTCACTAAAATCGGTTAAGCCGCTCAAAAGTTATAAACGTTACAACGTTTAGGCAATGTGGCTCAAAACACTTCACTCGATTTCCTAAAGCAGTAACATTGTTTATATAATAAATAAAAAAAATTGATTCTGTTCGCTAATTTTGTTTATCCAGACGTTGAAATTTTGTTCCATTAAGTCACAAAGATTATATCGGTTAAGTGGCCGCCGCCAGAATTACTCGTAGTGCACATTCGGGCTCGTTCCACAGTATTTTCCATGACTTTTCTCAAAACTTCCTTTAGGGTCGCCAAGGTCTGTGGCTTGTTTGTATAGACAAAAAACTCCAAAGAAAGAAGTCTGAAATGGTCAAATCGGGTGATCTTCCGGACCAGTGCAAATAGCCAAAATAAGAATTTAAGCGGCCGGGAAACGCTTGCTACAGAATGTCCACTGTCGCTGGTGCTGTATGTGCGGTTGCTGGAACCATATATTCTCGAAACCAAATTCTTTAATTTCCGGCAGCCAAAAGTCATTGATTATGATTTTGTAGCGCTCTCCAGTCACAGTAACAGTGTTGCCGATGCCATCATAGAAAAATGATAGGTCAATCACCTTTCCTCCTTAAATGTCCCGCACCAAACAGTGACTTTGAGAGGATATAATGTAACCATTTTGCTTATTCATGTATCCGCAAGGCTACTCGTCACCCATGATGATTTTCAACGAGGTTTAGAAAAGCGTGGCTGTAATTTACACCCGGTTGGCGGTCTGCAGGCAATAGCTGATGCAATGTTTGCACTTTATACATGTACATCTTAAAGTCTTTCACCAAAATTCGGTGTAAAGACCATCTATTGATTCCCAATTACGTAGCTCGTCGTCTGGTTAATGTTTGAAGGTCCTCTTCGACATCTGCAACCACAGCAATGATATTTTCGATCGAACAGCTCCGGACCCGGGCCCATCTGATTCTGTTTCGTGTTGATCCAGTCTCATTGAGGCGAACGGCTAAACGGCTCAGTGTTTGCCTAGTTGATGCCACACGACCAGGGAATCGACGACAAAATTCACGTTGAGTCAAATCCACCAAAAAACATTCACATAATTATTCCGCGTTCTTGAAGACTATAGCAATCCATGGTTTGTCTACGTGTATTCTGCTTCTTTTTACTTTACAAATGTCTAAATCGCGATGACATTAGACTCCATTTGCAAAAATGAGAACATCATCACTTTAAACTTCAATGTTCCATGCGACAATTACCAGTTCTCTTCAAACATTTAAATCCAATAAGTAGATTTCAAGTACCAAAATATTTATAAATATACAATTCTCACGGATGTAAACACGGCCAAGGACCAAGTACATTTCACCACAACTTGCCACCCATTCAGCAGTAGCAAAGAAACAATTATGTATCATTTATTATACAATAATAATTACCCCTTCCAAATCGCACTGATTAGCGTCTCATTAAATCGAAAACCTTTCCACTGGTCACAAAACGAAGTTAAGCTTCCTACCTACCAGTAATCCGTTTTTGACATCAAAACAATAGCAGTCAAGGGAGATGGTGTCGCTGGCACAACCACCCTCCCTCCTGCGACATTTAGTGCTACTGCCAATCTAACTTTCACCGAATCCCAAATGGGCTTTCAAAGAACACTTCGTCTCAAGGGGTGTAGCGCTGCCCTTCTCACTTACCCACCCATTATCAAGGGTATTTCATTGTATGATGGAATGTGCTACAAAAGCAACACGTGATCAAAATTCCTTATACGAAAAATAACCAGGTCGTTCAGTGTTCTTAATTTCGTGAGCGGGCACCCCAACCACCCCAGCATCAATATAGGATCACAGGACGATTTTTGACGTGTCGTCTCTAAGCTTCGTTTGTTCCGCACACACGCGGTAGCAAACAACGAAAAAGAAGGACAAAAGGTTTAATGGTGTTGCCTTTATTGGATTGACATTAGGGCGCTTTAGCAAGGGGGGCAGTATCGCAAAATCCTTAGATGGAGACTCAGTCGAGCGGTCCTCGTGTGAATTTCAGGTTATACTAGCAGTAAATTTGATTGGCCTCCTTTCTTTTTTCTTCCTCTTACAATTTGCAGATCACAAGGACACGATTCTCGTTTCAAATTGAATTTATTTTATTGTCCTACACGTATGTGCGTTGGAAATGATTTCCACCACCCCAGTCGTTGGACGCACTCAAATTAAAGTTGTGCGCGCGTAAAGCAATTGTCAGTGGCACTCGTCGAGGGCATTTCGATTACAACATTTATAAATAAATAAAAAAAAAGCACAAAAAAAACATTAAACAATTGCAATAAAGTGCAAGTGACTAAAAAAAAAATGAGAACATCGAGGGGATTTGTGCTTGCAGCAGCTTTCGTTATGGGTGAGTACAGAGTAAATTGTTGATATTTGTTTTATTTTCTCTGTTTTATTGTTTTATGTTGTTTTACATCGGCTAAGTGGTTTTAGATTAGGTTGAAAAATGACGCAATAAAAATGTAGATACCTAGTATGTGTTCAGTTGAATCAAGTAAAAATATGTGCTAATTGTTGCAAAGGTGTTGTTGCAAAACAATTCAGGTGCCAGTAGTTATTAGCACATTGAAGCGAATTTATACACGCTGGAGGGCAACATAACTTGCTATAGCATGCAAGTCATACATTATACATGGACGCCTGCCTATTGTGAATTCATATTGTATGTCTGAAATTAGCGTAGCAAGCTAATTTATAATAATAATCGCTCTCTATTCACTTCTTGCCGGTTCCGTAAATATAGTTCATTTGAAAAAGTGAAAACAATAATTCGCAAAGTGATTTTTTTTAAATAGAAAATAACTTGATTGTAACAACAAACATAACTGACCTTCACAACTAGATATAGAGATATAGAAATGGAAAACAACTTAGACAATATTAGCAATAAAATCAATGAAAAGTCATGTGGATTAGAGAGTTCCTTGTGGAATGATCAATGACCAAGAAATCGCAGAAATATTTTAAGGTAGACAAATTGAGTTTAACTCTAAAGCAACACAAAATATAAGAAACAGCTGACACTACGCGTGTTTTTTTTGCGAACTATGTATGTATATCTGCAGTAACACAAAAAAACGGCTAGTAGTGAAATTGCGAAGCGAATCATCAAAAGTAGAAAGTAGAAAAATACCAAACCCTCTCTCAATTTACAGCAGTAAAATTAACTCTTCAGCAAGTCCATGCCATCAGTGTTCTGCTCGAATTATGAATCCGAACAATGTATCTAAAGCAATCCTTAACAAGCAAGCCGTTGTTAGCTATGCAGCAAATTGTTGTTTTCTTTTATTTTCCATGTAAATTTCTCCTGTGCTGTATATATGATTATAAGCCTTATGAGGAAACAACTGATGAATTGCAAACAATGTCCATTAACTTAAGGATCGTTTCAAACATATCTGGCATAGGATGGACAGTACTCGTATATACTATTTCTTACACGTATCCCTCTTTGATTCTGACGAATTTCAGATGGGAACGTCTCAACATTATATGGAGATATACGAGAAAGCCAACTTAATACCTTCTTTGTGTTGTGGGTAGAATGTTCACCTGTGACTCGAAGTATGCAGATTCGAGTCCGGACGGGGAACAGCAACCACAGCCACCTGAGCATAACAGAGAAACGAATAAAATCTAAGTTTCTCCAACCAGTAGACCAAAAGGAGTTCTACCTGGTAGTACAATGGACGCAAAATTGAGTCTGAGTGCTCCGGGATTTGGAAATTTCCTTCGTTTTAACTTGTCGCTGTACTTCCTCGATCACTGACACTATCCTCTGAGGTGAACGACTTTATTCCTAACAGAATAATGAGGCAGACTCGTGGTTTGACCAGAGCTATAACAACGCTATCAGGTTGAAAGAAGTAAGCTTTCGGTCTTATAAAGCCAACAAATCTGAGGAAAACCAAAAGAAGAAGTCTAAACAAGCCAGAAAAGACTGCAATGCCCACATTCGACTTACTTAAGTTCTTACCTGACCAAAAATGAAGGCAAAAATTCTTGCAATATCTCAAAGGTAGTACAAATTGCGGGTGATTCGTCAAAAATATTAAAAATTCTGCCTCGTCTGCCATCCTGACGTTCCTCATTTTGCAGCAAACTCCACGATGCCAGACAGTGCGTTGTCTCCACTTGGAAAAGTCCACTTTCGCACTCGCACAGTTGCAGGAGTACTCAAAGGTCTTAGCATACACATATTTGCTGGTCCAGATCGAATCGAATCTCCCCCGTTGTCCAATTACCGACCAAGTACACTTGCCTTTCCAAGGTCAGGGAAACGCTGATAAATCATCAGCTTATGAAATATATTGACTCACAAAAACTCTTCAATGACCGGCAGTGTACTTTTCGTAGCAACAGGTCCACTGGTGATTTGATGGCATATCTCACCAATAAGTGGATCCAATCTCTCCATCACTTCGACGAAACTAAGATTGTTGACGAAACTAAAGGCATTTGACAGAGTTTGGCATCAGGCTCTGTTGTAGTCTCTTCTTCATTGAATTAGAAATTACCTTGCGGGATGTTCAACACAAGTTGTCTTGGACGACTTCAAGTCTGCAGTTCACCATGTAAATGCTGGTGTTCCCCAAGGCTGTGTTTTGTCTCCGACTCTTTTTCTTATTTTTATAAATCATCCCTTACTTGGTGTATTAATTTTCCCCAATTTTGCTGCAAAATATCTAGGATTCCTAAAGTATTTCACCCTGTCTTATCTGACCTCAATTTATAAGGCATTCATCTGTTCAAAGCTAGAATATATGGTACAGAATCGCGCGTTAAAACATATAGGTGATAGAGACATTGTGAACTCCATAG
Organism: Pocota personata; assembly: GCA_963082735.1. Classification (NCBI taxonomy): domain Eukaryota; kingdom Metazoa; phylum Arthropoda; class Insecta; order Diptera; family Syrphidae; genus Pocota; species Pocota personata. The sequence continues at coordinate 1,794,600 of OY720432.1, read as the reverse complement.
ATTCACTCCAACGTCGTAGAAATGTATCGTTTCCTTTCCTACTTTATCGCTTTTTTATAAAAAGTGCTCCAGCGAAGCACCCAGTTGCATTTTTTCAAACTTTCAAACTTTCACCACAAATTGAATATCAGTCATCGTGCATCCAACCAATGGCCAAATCGCTGAATTCCATGCACTTCAATGTATCCGACGTCGGATATCCGACTTTTTCGGCAGCAGAAAGTCGCATATCTGGCGTCTTTGTCCTCTATCCGATGTCTAACAAGAGTGGACACTCCCATTGAATTCTACATACTTGGAACCGCTTATCCGATATCATATACCCGATGCCGGACATGTTTGAAATGGGCCTGAGGTCGTACTGTAGTTCAGTAATTTATAGATTGAATGCACGTGATTGGTGCAGTGCGAAGGTACATGCAGCATGATACCTCCTAACCTGGTCGATAAACAATTGGGTGCCTACATTACCCAAGGAATTTCATACATCCGCCCTTCAGGGGCATGCACTAGCCTTTAGCATCCAAGCTAAACTGGGACTTGACTATTCAGCACTAGCAAGGGTATCAGAGCAAGGGTAACTGTCTGAGGAAATCAAGTAAAAAAAAAAAAAAATCCTTCCGTGACGAATTTTATCGAAACTTTTTTTTTCCAATTTTGTGAACTTACTTTTTAAGACTTTGATTGCCGTAAAAGCGTATATGACAGCTTGTCACTGGGTGCGTTCAGTAATGTCGATACTGTCTGCATAGCCCAGTGACTGGACTTGTATAACACAGTGCCCTTCGTGTTAAAACTTGCACTTTCTGGTCCAACAAGAAGTTGACATATCCGCTTGCACGTTCGGAATCTGTTTTTCCTAAGTGCCCGGCAAGTTGTAACAACCATCACATCTTTTTTCTAGACCACCAACAAAGCTTCTAACTGACCATCTGCTATATACCTCTGTAATGGTCAAAGGTTCCGATGGATAAAAAGTTCGACGTAGTTCCTTTATTAACCCTTTCACCGGCTTTAATCCACAGGGTAAACAGAAACGATTACCGTGTCAAAAACCATTTGAATATTAACAGCTCATAAGCATGATGCTCAGCCATGCTATAAATAAGTCATCCAGAAGAAGACTTCAAGTTATTTTCCCCCCACAGTTCAAGTGCGAAGAAGAAACTTTGTGGTCATGGTACATGCCACAAACGGAGTGTACCTGCCTCCATAGCAGAGAAACATCAGCAACACACCATGCTTATGCTTCTGTTCCTGTTCCACACTTTTAAGCTTTTTTTTTTTTTGTTGCTGTTGTTCCTTCTTCTTCTTAATTTGCCACACTACCCCAACTTGGAATACTTTGCTCTCGTACGAAAGAAAAACCGCATACCCCGACTGTACTCGTATACTCGTATATCGGTTGCAAATAACCTACAATGTCGTGGAAATTTGTCCTCTGTCGTCATCGTCATCGTGGTGGATGATTAGATGACTGAGTGTGCCTGTACTCTCGGTTCTCAGAGGGAACTTTGGCCGTCAAGGTATTTCCATGGCACTTTTGAGTAAATTAATTCATTGCAAGGATCCACAATATCCACTATATCTTTGCATAAATAATGAAGCAATTTTCCATTAATTACCACATTTCTGGTACAGATTTCTTGTGCTTGTGTATGGAAGGGTCGGGGGAAATTAAAAAGGAGCAAGCAACGATTTCATAATTTATCGCCGAATATGTGACGACAATGTCTTCTCTTCGTCTTCGAGAGAGAGATAGAGACTCAAAAACCACCCAAGGGTTATTCCCGTCGCCCACGTTCGCAAGTCATAATTTTTAATATAAATTAACTAATTAGAAATTTTTCTATCATAAACAATTCATCGACAAATCTACTTCATTCATCTTTGACAGCGGCGGCGGCGTGACGAGAGGGGGTTACCCCCAAAAGCTAACCTCTCGACATGAACCTTAAGGAGCGGGGGAGCTCCATCAATTTTTGGGGTTACTCTCCGGCTCGAAGGACCCATGAAAAACTTTGTGCAAACTCTCTGTGTGTGTGCAATGGGTGTAACGCAGAATTCAAATAATATTAATGATAAAAGGATTCATTTTCATAATATTAACACACAGAACAACGCTGCCAAGGAGAGGGTGGTAAGAGAAGGCATCGGCGGCGCTTCGGATGATTAAAAGATCGGTGCTCCCATGCGGCAAAAGTAAAAAGTTAAATTTAAATTGTTAAGGAAATTATTTAATTTTACCGCGCGCGAAGGGGTGCAGCAAATCATCTCGATTGCCTACAGCCTGGGAGAAGCCGGCACACAACAAAAAAAAAAGGATAACCCATCATCGTGCTCTCTTGCGCATAATTTTTTATCGCTTATTAAAAAAAAAAAAAAAAAGGCCAACCAGGATAAATCTTGGACGGATAAAGCGACGAACAAAAAGCGTTCGTCCAACGAAATTAAAATTTAAATTAAACAAAAATTGTTAAAATTGCTTTCCTCCGGGGGAGGCGGATGTTGGTCGCCTGGCATTACAACAACCGAGGTATTTGCCGGACCATGTTTGCCTTTTGATGGAAGGAATGTGAATACAGGACAAGCATTCATCACTGAATTCATGGAGATATGTGGATATGGTGTGCCTGAACGCATTCGCAGATAAGCTCATGCTGGGTAATTTTTACACTTTTTCTAAATTTAAATCTGATTTTTACGTGGGAGAAACGCAGGCCATGGGGAAAGATATCTAGCAGGGTTGGTGATTCCACTTGGGTGCATTCCCATGCTGACCAGGCTCCTCTTTTTATTGCGGTGCCAGTGATGGGTTCTTTAGGGAATTTATTTTATTTTTTTTCCACAGATAAAAGGATACCGGGGTGAACATTTATGACGATTTTCTTCCACCCGAACTGAGAAATTAATTTTATAAATAATTTGGGGGCGAATCTGTGTCAATTCTGATGAAATTCTCTCCTGATTGGTATGTGGTCTAATAATGGATTGTTGACATTTTTAATGAAAATATCCTGCTTTGTCATAATTTTCAAAAATGCTCCTAGCGAAGATTGAAGATTATTAAACTTTTGGAGTACTGCGACCGAAGGAGATCTCCTGAAAAGAGTCAGTTTTTTCACTTCCACCAGATTTAGATGATAATTGAGGCAGCAAAGACTGGAGAAAGGGCCCGCTAGCCTACTGATATCCTTCAGGATATAAAAGGATCCCTTTTTTGACAGTTCGCTGGTAATTTTATTGCATGCTATCTACCAGAGCTTGGTTATTTGTGAGTGGACAGTTCTTGTGAGGTATTGAAATAGCACTCAATCATTTTGGAGTCCAACACGTAGAAAGTTAGCACCTTCAGTGGTGCTTGATGGACGTGTATATTTCAATAGCTGGGTGTAGAGACATCAGCACCATTTCTGAACCATCAGTGTACCACAGTATTCCTTTGGGATAAACCCAGGTTTCGCGCCAAGGGATTTCTTTTTATACAATCATACCTACATACGAGTATGTGTTTAAATATGAGAGGAACGCACCCGGAAGTCATAAAGTCATAAAATTTCCATAGTGCGGCGTTTTTTTTTTTTTTTTTTGATACAGGGTGTGCATTGCCCAAATTTGACCAGAAGTTGCAGATTAGCTGCTCTACTTGTTCCTACTTTCTAAACGAAAATATGAAGGCGGTAAGCCTAATAGTAGCTTCTATGGCATCACCTTTTCTTGCACCTTTATCCACCAAACGTAACAATCGATACAATTGGTCAGACTATACATCAGCTTTCGACTTCTATCAGCTTAAACCAGTAATTTATCAGCAGAAATTGTTCCAAATAGATGGGAAGTTCAATTGGTGGGCTAGCACTGATTCCGCTTCCAGCTTCAGCCTTGTTTCTATTCCGCAGCACTAATCAGTTTTATTTTCAATCAAAAATTTACTATTATGAGGTGTTTTTGACCTTTGCTTGATATTCTTGTTTTTTTTTTTTTTGTTTTATTGAAAAAGTTTTTCATTCTTTTGCATTGGAAAACTGTCATCCGAAGTCAAGCTAAGGCGTTGAATAGTTGCTTGATTTTTTATTCTGCGTCTAAGTGTACCCCGTCGATCTCTATTTCCAACTTCCCGCTCGCCTGATTCCTAGGCGCAGTGTTCCTTGAAGCGTTTTGTATAATTAGGTCTAAATTTAAGGGAAGTAGGTTACGAATGGTGAGTGTGGGAGCCGTGTCTCAGTGGTTGAACACAAAAAATAAAAAATAAAAGTTTTCTCACGGTCCCACCTATCCCGTAAAATTGTCATGAAAAGCTTCTCCCAATCAAAAACAAATTTACCCTCGGAAAAGGCTTAAAACTGTGTGGCTGCGAAAAGCTAGGCCAAGCCCTGAATTAGCCTGTTAGTGACACAAAAATATATAATATAGGTTACGAATGGTATCAAGTCCCGTTGGAAAAGTAGCAAGCGATACAAGTGAGTGAAAAAAAAAAAACTTTTGGAACGCACTTACCCAAGATAAAGAAATGCAGGTTGACCATTTTTGATAGAATTGCACCTGCAAGAAAGAAATAATGTACTCAGAGACTTCTTCAAAATATAATACGAGCACATATAGTATTTTTAAAAATCAATAAATTCGTTGCCTTTAAAAGATCATATGCAAACCGATCGATAGTTATGAAATTTCCCGGTGCCCACTTCTGACACCCTTTAATACCAATTCATTGTAACTTGTACAGTTTTGCTACTTTGTAAGCAATTTTAAGTTTGCAAAATCAAAGAAATCAGATGCCGTACAAAGTCCTCTTTATACCTCTTTATATCTTTACAACATAAAAACCAGAAAAGGCTTGTGATGAATGATATACGAAAAGAAAACTTGCTTTCATTCCGACAAATTTCAGCAGTTTCTGCATAAGTTGTTGAAAATAATTTCTAATTCCAGTATCCACTTCTGAAAAAACCTGTCTGTTAGAGAGATTAACAAGACACTCGACTTCTTTTTTGGCCAGAATTGTCGTCAAAATTGTAATATCTTTAAAAGCAGACTAATTCAGGCTATTCAGACTATTTCATTCATTTTTGTGCGGAATGAAAACTATAAATCTCGTTTTCGTGATAAAAATTATACCATCTACCTTGTGTTTTATATCACTTATGTATATAATGTCAAGTGTCAACTTCGATTCAATTTCGCTTAAGCCGAAAAGAACTACACACGCGACAAATCGCAAAGACATTTTTTATTGTTCTGCCGATATCCGGCAGGTGGCATGGGCGAGCAGTCAGTTGAACCAGTTGTTAATCCAAGTTTCCGTCGTGTGTTGATCGATAGTAGCCATTTGTTTCATCTGTCGTGGAGTTATTAGTAGAAATCCCTAACATGGTCATACTGGCCCATAGATTAAAGACCACTGTTCCTAAAATGTGGGATTTATTTTGTTTTGAGGGATTTTTTGTTCACCCTACATGGATAAGGGATTTTTTTTTTCTCATTTTTCGTCAATTTGTGGGATTTTTTCATTCTATACTATTTTCATAAAAAACAGAAGGAATGAAATAAGCAAAACTACAAAGACTATCATATACTAAGGCGTTGGCAAAGAATTTCCATTTTCTACCGGGATGCCTTTTTTTATTCAGTAACAATAATGGCATTTATAATCACTCTCATTGCTGACATTTAGAGCAGCGTCTCTAATATAATACTAGTCGGTCACTTCTTTTGCCAGTCGTTTGCTTACTACGTCTTGACTATTTCTGCTATTTGAACAACTCTGCACAAACATCCCTTGTCTTCGTGGATATAACCCCGTCAATAGTTGTTAATACGATTAATCAACTGATGGTCTGATGGTATCCGCCATAGTATTAAAAAAAAACCATGAATTATCGGACATAGCCCCTCACAATCCTTCTTCAATTTTCAATCTCCCACGACGTTTTTCTTCTATTGTGGAAAGACGCTTTCTTTAATCCTGTCCACAAAGAAAGGTGCCAGAGCGAAGCTTCAGATTATAGACCAATTGCTAAGCTCTTATGCAGACCTAAACTTCTCGAGAGCATCGTGTATGATACAATATCTTTCTCTGCAAGTCAATCCTCTCCACAAAGCATCAAAAGGTAGGTGAAAACCACCAACTTAACCGAAATAGATTATAGTACACCGAACGCTTTGAAAGATGGCAATGAATTAAAATTCCTCACCAAGTTATTCTTTTCAAACTAAAGCCCTTAAATTCCAACCTCGGTTCATCTCATGGATCAAATCATACCTAGTAGAATACAAAGTACCTTTTAGATCTTCATTATCGGACCCTATCATAACAGCAGCAGGAATTCCTCAAGGCAGCCAATTCGGAGCATCGATCTTCTTTAATAATTGATGCCGAACGTTTCATCCGGATCTCCGATCTTCTGGTCTACGCAGATGATATGAACATTTTTAGACGTATATTATCTCCCGCTGATTTCCGCCTTATGCAGGATGATCTAAAGAATTTCTCCAATTTCGTCAATAAATGTCACTTCCGCAAACGTCTCACTTATTCGTGATGAGCTTGTATCCTCAATTATATCCACAAAGCCATAAGTAGAGCCAAGTGAGAGCTTGAATTTGTTAAAATCTTGTCAAAAGAGTTCTCTGATCTTTACGTAACAAAATCTCTCTATCTCACCTTCATTAGACCCCTCCTCGAGCATGCCAGCCAAGTATGATCGCCCTATTATGCTGCCAATACTATAAGAATCGATTTTCCATTGCAAGTGGAATTTACAACTAACACCTTGCGGCAACTCTGTTAGACACACTTTAACTCAGGATGAAAAAAAACACTCATTCTTACTTACGAATACTTGTAGAATTCCCCTCGAATAATTTTGATATTGATGAATGCTTTCTGATGCTTCTTCGGATAGCCTATTTTGCTTATTGAACGATTCCTCAATAGCAAACATTTTTACATCCAAATTTTTCCTTTGACCATTTTGCGCGTACCAACGGCGTACAGTTTTCGATCTGTCACTCCGTTTTTGAGAAAGTATAGGTAGCAAGTCTGCTTTTTTTATACACATCGAGTCCCAAATCTTGTTTCAAATCTTCATTTCTTGTGACAATATTTCCTGCTTGCACTGCGGTTTCCGATTAATCCTGACTTTAACAGCTTTGATCGCCTGCGGAGTTCTGACAGTGTGAGGGCAGGTGATTCCAAATGGTCGCTAGGTCCAAAAAATATCACCTCTTTTCATATTACACTTGTTAATCACAACAACACGGTTTTCAATATCGCCGATCTCAAATTTTACAAAAGGCTTTTATAAATGTCACTCATTGAATACGAGTACCTGTCAATATAGAATGGAAGCGTTCAACACTAGTTTCACGATGAGTGCGTTTAAACGCGTACCAGTATTTATGACATGAATACATACAACTTCACAGATTAATTAAATGAGAAAAACTAAAATAAAAGTGATATAAAACAACTACTTTCAAGTTCAGAAAGCGAATTCCATAACTTAATGGAGATGACGAATTAGAGATGTGAAGAATTGATTTATTTGAAGCTAGGAGAACGAGCGAACTGAAGTTGATTGTACAGATAGGATGACGATTTATTTTTAATGATATTGTGTAGAGATGTACGTTTATGTGTTGTTTTAGTATGAAACTTATAACATTTTTAGAGTATTCTGAAATTCGTAATCATTAAAAGCCACTTGCAGTTTGTGTTGAGACAATAAGTCAAGCTAGCCATAGATAACTTCGGCGTATGTTATTATAGGAACTACTAGAGTTCGAAATAGTTTCCGGTACATTTCGATTGACGTAAAGTCAGCAATTAACCAGAGTTTACGGAGGGTCTCATGAATACGACTTTCTACAGTGTTCACATGATTGTAGCGTGACAAGTTATGAGTGATAACTGACTCCACAAGTCAAAGTTTATTATCAGACAGCCATATATCAGCACATGTGTGAGATCAAATGTTCTGTTGGTCATTGGTATAGCCTGATACTTTAGGAGTAGTCCATTTGCAATTGATAAACTGCATATTGATAACAAGTCATCATTGACCTTAGAAGCAGGATCAACAAGGTTGAAACAAATGCAGTTTAACATCAACTGCATATAAGTGGATAGATGCATGTTTCCGCACAGAAGGCAAGTCTTGATAAACATGCAGAAGAGAACAGGTCCTAGAATTGATCCTTGCGGTACACCTTGATTGATAGACAGATTGTCTGTCATCAACCATTACTCTTTGCAGCCTATTTGAAATAAAAATCCTTTTAAGCTTGGCTCTAATTTCCAGCAAGTGATTTACTTAAGGATCTTTATCAAAGACTTTTGAGAAATCAAGCAAACAAAGAGGAATCATAAAGCTCATACTATGAACCATAGCAGTGGAACAACTGTGATTTGCTCTAAATCCAGACTGAAACTGACTTAGCAGTGAGTTCGCAGTCTATGACTGTGGACTTGTTTTGCTAGCATTTTCTCAAAAACTTTTGACAAGCACGACAAAATGCTGATTGGTCTCTAGTCATTTGGATATATTGCATTCGACTTTTTCGCAATAGATATGACTCTCGCAAGTTTTCAGAATTGGATTGGGGGAATGTATAGTCATTATGCCTGAGTTAATAATTTATTGGGGCAATATCATCTTAATTAATCGGAGAGGTACAACACCTTCACCAACTGCATTTGATTTTATAGCTGCAATGCTCTGCTTTTCGTAACAACTTCAAAGTCTACCGAGCGGTAGAGCGGTAGTTGACATTGAGTAGAAAGCAGGTAAGCTACATCACAACATCTAAGTTTCGTTACCAGTCTATCACAATTGGGTTACTAGTTAGTGTCCTCAAAGTCTTGGGCGTCCCCAATGTAGGACCGTTTATTGCACTTTGCAACAAGCTGAACCGTTATCACTTTCCAGCGGAACAGGGAGTCTGCACACCTTCCGTGATTTGTCCAGATCCTGTTGAAATCCAGTCAATTCCAAAAAATCGGCATAATGGGTTTGAAACGGTGATGGTATCAGCTGCAGTTGACTCATACATGCAGACATATAGACATTATTATTTATTTTTTCCCAATCTGGTACGAAAAGTGCAATTTTCGGTCCCATTTTCGTTCTTATAAAAATGTTGGTTAATTTCCCTTTCGGTCGCATTTCGTTTTTAGTCCGTGCTTAAAAGATACTAAAATCATATGAGCACCTACTCTGGGTCGTATGCCTTAAAATGGAATGGGAAACCAAGATATTTCAGATGAAAGTTTTTTAAGCACTTCACTTCAAAAATATATGTTTAATCTCTCGTCATTCAAAACTGCACTGTTTTCATATTGCGACGACTTACTTTAGATTGGACAGTATATTATTTGCGCCAACAAACAAGTGAACACAAAATCAGTGGATGTTTGAAATGAATCACAACTTTAAATACTACAGTAAGAGTTTACCTCAACCCTCCTGACTTTCTCTAAATGGGTTAAGTTTGCCTTTGCTGTAGTCCCAACAACAATAAAATGCAACTATGCTTCTCATTTACAACTTTTTTGTTCATTAGTTTCTCTTGGTAGGATGATATTCAGCTTAGCATAGAAACACCTTCTGTAGAAAAGTTTTATGGGTGTTAGAAGTGGGAACAAAATAGAAACCACATGTCATTTATAGCGGGACTACACTCATAATAAAGTTGCCTCAAACTATTAAGATGCTTAGATACCACACATTCGTGGTTAAATAAAATAAAGTGACATACGAGTATCATCCTGTTCACTATTTATGCTAGTGTCAGAAGTGGAAGAAAATACATTTTCTGTGGTTTCATTATTAACAAACAAATTTTGAAGATAAGTACTCTCAAACTACTAAATGAGATATCCGTTTACGCTACACTCTCAACCAATTTAATTAGCTACTGAAGCATAATGTATTTAACTGTGCAAAGTGCAATCACGTTTTTTTTTTTTAATTTACACTTTCTTGCTTATTACACCCGACTGACTGACTGGCGGGCGTAATAAGCATTCACTCTCTCGCGCTTCCCATACTGAAAAATATTGTCTCGCCGATCGCAGATTAAATTTCAATTAAGTGTTATAAAATAAAATTCACTCCTGCATTATGCCAGAGAATATATAATATTTTAAATGAAAAAAAAAATAAAAATTGCTCCACTCCTGAACCACTGTGAGTACTCGACCAATAATGCACATTAATACTGTGTTCACTAGCTAATTAAATTAAATGAATTTATTGGCGGAAATTGAAAACGAAACCACCACCAATACGCATCACCACACATAGCGTACATATGCGTGGCTTAAGTGGAAAAAATTGCTCATCTTTTTTTTCGGTTTGATAAAATTACAGGATATAGCCCGATCACACTTCATTATTTGCCGGACAACACGACCGCATCACAAAAGAGTTCAGAAAAACGGCCCGCTCGCTACTGTAGTGCAAAATAATCACAATGAATTATGCAGCGCCAAACATATGCTAATTAACCATCGAATTGGAAAAGTTGAAAACTTAATTTTGGGCCAGCTTCCATCATCACAATGTCAACGACAGTACCCAGCAGCGCGCCCCATCATCATTGTCATTGACAGCATTTCCATGTGTGTGCGATGGGCCGCATTATCAATTGATGTGTGTGCAAGACTCGCAATCGTCCAGCACTTTGGCATGTTTAACAGAACAAAAATAATTAACTTAAATCATTCGCACACGCACAGAGAGAAAGAGACTAGGGTAGGAGCTCGGCTGGTAATGGTGACACTGTGCACATCAAAAGTGACAGAGGTATCGGATGCATCCGCACGCAGACAATGGGCTACCATGGTGATAATGGACGCTGGCATTCACCGGAAGAGCACCCATGCATCGGCTAATTGTTGGTCCACCATCTTTGGGCAGCCACACGCCAATGCGTTGCGTACAGTTGGTGTGAACGATTTCCATGGGCCACGATGTAGCACAATGCGCCCATGGTCCTAATTAACGAAACTTAATGCGAATTAATTAAATTTCGATCTCGAAACCTAGCGTGCTACAATATGCAACGTGTTTCCATTATTTCCGACCTAAAAACTCGAATTCGTTGCTGGTACCTGTGAATCCGTTGTGATTTTACAGCTGAACGTTCGGTCAGCCGTGAACTGACCGAGAGATCGTCCTTCTGCCACTGCTGCTGCGGCAACTGGAAGCATTTCAATTAATTGAATTAAAATTAAAGAACAAATCGTGGACTGGGTAAAGTGTAGTGAAACTTATCCGAGCAGAACATGCCCCACTGCTGCAGCACTGGGAGTACACGGATTTCGTAGTGTTTAACTCATGTCGTGTGTTACGGTCGCAGCATACGGAATGCAGTCAGTGATGATTTTTTTTTTGGGGAGGCAAAAACATAGGTACACCATGTAGTGGCGTCAAATATGTAGGAGTATGAAACGCATTACTACATCATGATTACAACAACTCAAAGGATGTGTTGTGCTGAGCATTAAATTAATCCAAATTGGATAGAGCAGCGAAGGTTGGTTGCTGATGTTTGTGCAGCAAAAGAACGGTGAAGCAAATTAGGCCATTTGACTGAAAGGAAAACCGAAATGGGTAGATTGGAAATCAGCCTTAGGATTGCAATGACCCACTAAGGTAAAGCGCAAGGGGTTTTGAATAATTAAAATTCCTGTTGACAGCTGTAGTAAGTGGAGCGTTAGTTAAATGCACTTGCACATGCCTTTAGATACCGTTTAACTAATTAAGTGCATACAGGTACTTCTTAAATACATTTTCGTCCAAGGCAAGACCGAATAAGATGTTAAAAGAGTAATAGACTCCATCGATTATGGAGATTTTAATGTCAAAATCGGAAGGGAAGATGAATGGATTTGCGTTCATTTGCATTACTGCGAGACGAAACATGGAAGAGAGCGCGTTTCCCACATCTTAACATCTATAAAAGTGGCCACACGCCTTCGAACCGAACCGGCAGACATGAAATTACCCCGGCCCAGACCGTGAGCCAAAAACGCTCTCTCAATTCGAAAAACTATTATGGAATGCTCGCTATATGTTCGTGGTCCGGTCCGTGATCATTGGCTATGACGAACCAAATGGTGGACCGATATTTTTCATCGCTGAGTGGACACACCATCTGTAGTCACATGTCAGCCTAAGGTATGTGGCCCGTTTAAGGCACATGATCAACAGACGGTCACACTTTCAACCCAGCCAATACTCATATGAACATTTTACCATCGCCACGGATTATTACCGTTCAGAAATATCTTCTTGAAGAAGATACTGCCAAAGGTTTGCCGATGGAGTATCTCAAGAGCTTAAAATTGGAACCTGAAATGGTCTAAAAGCCGAAGTGTTTATAGCTGCAGGAGATAAGCTGGTCGGAAGTAGTTATGAGCTCATCTGTAAGATATGGTCGGGTAAAAATATTAATAACTCAAAAACCCCTGAAAATCCTATGTGAGAACCTAGTCTCTTGGTGATTAGCTTTTATCAGTCAATTTTTCGGTCTGGACATCGACCAGACGGTAGACAAATACATAATTCCAAATTGATACGCAGAACCCATCTCCCATTGCTAAATGCAATTCAGTAGCAGGGACCTATCAAGAAGAAATAAGAAGTCGCTGTTTATGTAGAACCCACATGTTCTCAGTCCTCCCGTATGGTGCAGACTTTATCAAAGTTGGATGAAAGCACCCTTGGAGTTTTCGAGAAAAAAATCCCTTTGCAGGTTTAAGGACTCAGTCGACCGTTATATATTTGTTTGCAAATAATTAGGCCCACTATTAAATAGGGACTTTGTATTCATCTCCCCAATGGGGGAGTATATAAGTAAATCGATTTTTTTATTTCCTACTGGGAATCGATTTGGGAGCAACCCAACCCAGCATCATCCTTTCACAATAAAGCCAACATATTGTAGTATGCATGTGCAGATACTATATCTGAAAAGAAAATCTATACTTTACTCTTTGATATTTCTTGTTGAAACGTTTGGATACATTTCAGGGTAAATCAAAATTTCGTTTTGTCATTTTTAGGTGTAAGCGGGTATTTAAGTTTGTCACCTGTCATCTGCGTGTTTTGTTTGTTTCTTTTTTTCTTACTTTTCGACAGCTGAATGTATTTCAATTGAAAATCCGATTTTGATTGCCGATGTCAACTGATAATGTTACATCTTCTGTCGTAAGCATAGTAAAGTCAGTGTTAACATCGGTGCGATTTGATGTGATGACGCATTCTGTCTGGGTCGTCAGATGCCTACCATTTTCCATTTGTATGTACCATGGTGCTTTATGGTCCTTTAAACTTTATTTTGGAAGGTTTTTTTTGCACAGCCCCGTCACTGAATTGGTTATACAAAAGCAATTTATTTTTGATTGATAGTTCTGACTTTTGTCCTAGTAGCCAGTTTAGCTTTCGGTACTTAATGTTAAGCTACATAACTTTTTTCTTTATATGTTCCTTCCCTTTGACGTCGAGTGTCATCCATAGATATTTTTCTGTATTAGCATATGTTATTTGATTTCTGTTTATTGTGAGAGGTATTGGAGTTACTTTCAAAAGCGTGTAGCTTATATGGATTGATTCTCCACTTTATTATAATGTTAGTGGTCCTCTGCAGTTTAACAGTTGCTGCTTCTATGGTATTTCCTATCGTTAGTAGTGCGGTTTTATCAGCAAACGTAGCTATTTCAGCTTCTAACGGCGTTGGTAAGTCATTAGTATAAAGAAGATACAAAATGGGTCCAAGCACACTGCCTTGGGGTACTCCAACATTTATTCTCTTTAGAATAGTGCATTCTCCTTCATATTGTGACATAGAAGTGTCTTTCAGAGGTGTCTGATCTCAAGATTTCGACGAATTGCACAGCAATTGTTGTTGTAATTTGTACATAAAGCTATCTCGTCCAACTTTATCAAATGCTTGCACTACATCGAAGAAAACAGCACAACATACATATCTTCTTTTCTTGTATCGCAGTTTGTTATTCGGTGTACCTGTTCTATCGTTAAATATTTTATCATAAAGGTTTATTTTTTCTCATATCGGTATTAATCGGCTCATGAGCTGTTTTTCAAATAGTTACGATATTACAGGCAGCAAGGATATGGGCCTATAAAATTGTGTATCGTTAGGTGGTTTTCCTGGTTTGTGTATCATGATTATTTCGACTACTTTACATTGCAGTGGGACGTATCTTAATCACAGATAAGCATTAATTATATGCTATAACTTTCTTAATTCTTTTTCTAGTACAATAGTTCCTTAATAATTTGTCCTGTGATCAGGTCATAATATCCTGGGCTCCTTTTCGGGTTAATTTGCTTTATAGCTTCTTTGATTTCATTAAAAGATACATTTTTTATAGTCTTTTTATCTCTTCTTATTGGTACTGCTCGTTTTCTTCTGTTTACGCAGGTAGTGGCTTAAATGTTAGCTTTTTTATCGCACTTTTTGCCCAGGTGTTGTTATCTTTCTTTATCGTGGAATTTGTACTTGGGGTGATTTAAGTTTCTTAACTACTGTCCATAGTGAGTAGTCTCTGTTTTTGGTTGGTCATAAGTTCTCCATGTACCTGGAGGATGATTCATTTTTTGCTTGACTTCCTTTTAACTTTAGTTCATTGCAGAGTTTGTTAAGGATTCTTTTCTTTTCAGGAGACCTGTGATAAGGTCATTTTTTTCGTGCTTTGCGCTTATCATTCAATATTATGATTACTTACTTAGCCTTACTGATTTTTGTTTTGTTGACTAGGGTGCTTTCTCATGTAGCTGTTTGTATGTTCATTAAAAGTTGGTCTGATCTTCTCTTCAATTTGTGTTCCATTTTTGAGAGATTTGCTCAAATCTACTTTTTCTTCAAGGAGTAATGATTTTTACTTTTAAGAGTTCAAAAGATCATGATTTCCATTTTTAGAAATTTAAATCAGAAGATAATAGTTTTAAAGATTTGTTAATATGTAGTAAGTTCATTTTTTACTTTTAAGAATTAGATTACACCAAATATTAGTTAACACTTTTGTGACTTGCTCTCCGCACACTTCCTTTTTTTGGTTGCACTCCAATAATGGCGTCCCTTCTTCCAAAAACTCAACCAACGTGAAGTCAGGCCCAGCACTCCCCTGAAGTTGGCTACGGCTACAAACCTAAAGGCAAGTGATGCGCTTGATCGCCATAAGAATGTGTGTTCACAATTTTCAAAGTTCTAGTAATATACTACAAATATTTATTTATTTCATAAATGGGAAGGTGAAAATATTGCGTAAGATTTTAACGTTCTACCGACAGAGCTAGCTGGGCGAAACGTACGGGATCTAAATATTTGTTCAAAATTGTTTTATGATTTTTTAAACGAGGTATACTGATAGATTAATCTTAAATACGTATCGCGTAGTTGCTGCTGCTGCATGGCAATCTCATATATTGAAATATTTATGAGGCGGCTTAACCGATTTGCCTGAAAAAGTTATCACGAAAATCGGTCTTGTTAGTGCGAGTAACACTGGACAGATTCAAACTCTATATTATCTAATTTAAAAAGTCAAAGTGGGTTATGCGTCTGATTTGCACCCATTGCCGCACTCAAATGATTTTAATTACCCTTAGAATTTTTACAACAAGGCGCGAGAAGAAGCTAAATTTATGAATAATATGAAAGAAAGTATTTAACATGCTACATACTTCCCCACATAAACTCAAGCACTCATGAGTCAATTGGAATTGGGAGTTATAAGTCATCCACAAGTTGTGGTATTCCATTGACTTAAACCCACTTTAAGTCGAAAATATATATGTATACGTATATCATTTCGGAATCCTAGCTTGTAGGAATTTTTATCCAAAATCGATTGCAATTACTTGATGGTACACTTGTTTGAAGTTGACTGACTTTTGCTGTGACTCGTGATGTTTTGTATTTCGAGTACTACTACATAATAAACTCGTATTAATCTCTAATGTGCAAACATTTCTTGTCCTGAATTACAGTATTGCATCTGCTAAAAGGAATTTTAAAGACCTCTTAGACAAAGTATAATACTTCAACCCACAATCACGTTCTCAAAACAAAGGAGGAATGCGTTGCGTGCCCTCATGCACCCTCCACACATCTAATGATCTTACAACATAGTTGCCCACATTGTCGCATATCAACGAGCCACTCGGTCAGTGACATATAACAAGAAGCCAGCCACACAATCCCTGCAAGCTTTGCATGAATATGCAACGCAATCTGAGTGTCTGGTTCGTTTAAATTAATTAACGTTGATTGAAGAACTCATCTAAAGCGCACACACAGTCTCCACTAAGCCCATAGTCAATCATTGACAATTCCAGGATTTTGCTTTTGAAACCCGTAAACCTATTAAGTGTGTGTAATTCTTCTTTACACACACAGTCCTCGTACTACATGTTGTCCTCTATTCGATGGTGGTTTACGCTGGTGCTGGTGTTGATGGAAAAGCCTTATGTGTTTAATCCTTGGAGCTGAAATGTTCAACTAATGGAAATTCAAAGAAAAAACGACTCAAATTGTCTCTCGGCTTTCCGGTTTTACGGTTCTCCAGCGCATTTCTTTTTTTTTTCAGACCTGATCAACGCTTTGTTTGCGAAAGTGAATTTCATATTAAAAATTCACACATCATAAAAATCGTATAACCGAAGCGGAGCGGATTTGTGCACGTTTTCAGAGCCAAACAAGCGATGCTGCTACCAAACACTTTTTTCATTTAAATGACTTTGCAGTGCAGCAGTGCAGCAGCGCAGCCTTGTGCGAGGATTTGGCGCGCAACATGGCTTTTCATTATCTCTGCTAGAACCCGTAAGTTTTCACGCTAAAACTACTTCTTTCACTCCCGAGATACGGCGGATGGGGAGGTAAACTATAAAAAATCCCGAATCCATTCATTGACAACTCTGTGGCGAAGACCACCATCGTCAGAGTGCAAAATCTTTTCGTCAACAGGAAGGAACTTTTTTTCGAATGAAAAGATTTTTTCAAGCTTGAGAACCAGCAGCGCACTATTCAAAGTGAACCGTGGGATAAAATTGAATCTGAATTTGCATCCGAATTTCATCGGAAGGGATTCGGAGTTCATTGCGCGCAAATACCAACCAGTGCTAGTCTTCAGTTCCAAGCGAAACAAAGCGAAAAGCACGGGCTTGATTAAGGATGTGACATCATCCACTCAGCATACCTCAACTGAATGCTTACGATGTCCCTGGTGTGTTCTGCTCATTCAACTCAAGTGCTTGGATCATAAAATGGATATGTTGCAAGGATTCGGGAGTAATTAATTTTTTTTTTACGGATTTTTACTGTGACTCCAATTAATTGCATTGGGGTTAAGAGGAGCGGGTCATTGAAAATTTGATGAACTTTGTTGAGTACACTCTTCAACTCAACTACGCTAATTTAATTCTGTCCCTTGTTCAGGCTCAATGTAATGCTTCCGAGGAGATACTCATATCTCTAACTATTTCCACGCTGCACACATATTTGCAATAGAAAAGACAAGAATCCTAGATGGGTACCACACCAGCAAAGAAATAATAATTAAAAACTTTCATATTATACGTTTTCTTCTCTCCCTTTGACTTCCGGTCTATGAGGGAATATCCAATGAAGCAGTAGGGTGAGAACGAAATGAAATAGAAACTTTGTCCACAGTTGAGTGATTTTTATGCGCAATGTAGGTAAGTAGATACACCATCCCCTCCCTAGTGGTTTCTTTGATTTCAGTGGATTTGATAATTACTCCTCTGATGCACAGCTCTAAAGATGACGGAGCAATCCAACAGAAAAAGATAAGCCATGCAATTGCGGCGAAAGACAAAACAGTGTTGATGGATGACGTTGTAACGAGTGTCGTGAGAATTCAGTTTCAGTTCTTTTAAATGAAAAATCAAATCAAAGTTTATTAATGTCCCATTTCAAGGAACGTTACGACGACGAAAGAAGCCTTACCCGGGGGATAAAACCTGGTAAAAATTTAAATTGCAAAAAGGATAATGGCAAAAAGTATCTGGAAATTCTCAGATTTAAAATCTTTTTATGGGAAGTTTTTTCTAACCTTGTAAAATTTATGGTTGTCTGTCTGTTTGTTTTCTTAGGAAACTTTACACACTTGTATCCTTAACATAATACCTCAATCAAGTTAAAAATTGATTAAGCAAAAATTCGGATCTTATGTTTTCCAAAAGCTTATTAACATTTAATTTAAACAATTTTTGTAAAACAATGATCAGCATGATTTACATTTTAAGATTAGTGTGTGGTAGTACATTCAAAGAATCGAAAGCAGAAAGATTTTTAGTTTTACAGGGTGTTGCAAAGAACTAAATTTAAACTTGAAGATATCCTTGATTAGGGTCATTCTTCATGACAATTCATGGACAGCTACTTCGGATCCATATCTTCAAAACGTTCTAGAATTCTATGTGCTGGGTATTTTGTGTGCGATAAAAAGCAGAATTGTTGAAATTGATGCAGATTTGGTGTAAATAGTGCTAGGTTTTCTTTTATTGCGTTGGAAGGTGGGAATCTTTCAATGTCGAAACTGAGCCTGTATTCAGTAACAGTGTGGGATTTCCACCCACTAAACCCACTTCCCCTCCTACCCATCAAGCATTTCATCGGGAGGGGGGCTTCAGCCTTACATACTCGGCTCGTTCGTGTTGGCAGCCGTCTGCGCGACGTTTTGCTATCGCTCCTGTCTTCGTTGTTCTTTCATGATGGTAGCCACAGTTTCGTTTACTGCTTCCCAAGCTCCTTGCGTGCTCATCATCTGTCTGGCGGTGTTCTCTGGTGTTAATTCCATACCCACTCTGTAAGCATTTGCATCAGATAGAAGTTCAGCTCTCCATGTTTCCTATTGATCCAAGGGTCTACATTGGGGATCAATCTCTGCGTCCATCTGCATTTGTCAGAAAAGTTCCATCTCTCTTGCCATTCTTCGAGGCTTGTTCTTGGCGGAACTTCGTTGTCACTTCAACTCGTCGTCGGCTAGCAGTACTTTAGCAACGCCCTGTTCTAATACTGCATTTGCACGTCGAGTAATAATATGATACCTAATAGGGATCACTTCCTGAAACCAAAAAAGTGTAACGCTAATAAGAAACGCTTATTTGTTGCGAAGACGACTCCAACGATTTTAACCAAATTTTGTAGTTTGATTAGTTTAGATGCATTCTACAAAATGGCATTCAAGGTTTTTTTTTTTTTTTTTTGTTTTCTTTTTTTTTAAAAATGATAGTACAATGTAACGCTCGGGTGTAACGCTTATTTTATTGAAAATAGCTGTAACGATTTTGATAGATTTTGGTAATTTGTTTGGGTGCATCCTACAAAATTGCATTCAAAACTTTTAGAAGAAAATGCATACAATGGTGCCCTTGAAAATTGACCATATATCATAAACAGCTTAACCGATTTCGATGAAATTTTGATACATCACTTAAAATTAATTGCATTCTTAAATGAAAAATTTAATTTTAAAGTCATTACAGATAAGAATAATAAGGATGTTTATGCAAATAGAGTAGGCACTGACTGGCTTGAACCTGGCAAAGACCAGTGTTGTAACTGTTACTATAGTTGTGCTTATTTTACCTCCAATTGGTAGATATGGGATACTGGCCGTTGTCCACCCGGACTCGGCTTGCCAAACTTAAAAGCGCGAGTGTTAATCAAGAGAAAATAGCAGCACTATAAACACGTCAGTGGACGATTTCCCTCTAGGGAAACAACGGTGGCGTCAGTATGACGTTTTCAGAACGGAAACAACACCTTATCTGGGCTACCTCAAGTACTAGTTAGGGTCTTGGAAAAGAGATGGTGGCGGATGAGCCCTTAATAGGCTAACGGCAGCGCTCTGGCATTGGCTATTAACCGGCCGGTTAGATGTTGTGCATCGGGTCAACTTCGCTACCATGTAAAGAAATTTTTTTTAACCTCGGAAAAAATGACCCTACTGTTGACGACCCTGGCAAACGAAATAAGGACAACGACCTTCGGAAAGACCTACGCGGAATGTTCGGACCCTTAACTGACCGCATGCAGCCGAAAAATTAGAAGAGGGCCTAGTCTGCTACAACGTAGATCTTACAGCCATCCAGGAAGTGCGAAAAAAAAGAGGACGAACAACTATGATATTTATTACGGAGATTGCTACAAAGAGCAGAAGCAGCGCTTATTTGGGTGCGAATTTGATATACGCGGCAGTCTTAGGCAAGGAATTTTGCGCTTCCGACATGTAATCGAGCGTCTTATGACAATTCGCATCAAGGTCAATGCATTCGCCAACATCTTTTCCTCGGTAATAATGGGTGTTAGGCTTTCCCAGTCGCTGAGAGCTGGTAGACTCTGTTCTATTATGTTTGCACCCGGGAAAATGGGTATTTATTAGAAATTCTAAAAATTCTGCAGTTGACTCAGTCCATTCCCCATCTGCCTACCTCAAGAGGAATGGATTGGGCTGTTCTTTTGATAAAATTTTACTGAGTCTTGCTGAGGCCCTCAATAGATTGGCAGTATTCTGTCCATGGCTGTTTCTTAGCCACTCTGACAGATTGTTTGTATAATCTAAGGCAGATATTGAAGGTCTCTCTGGTCAACTTCCTAAGATTGGAGAGTTCCTTATTCCACCAAGGAGGGAATGATTTTTTACTATATCTGATTAAACATGAGACTGTGTTGAACGCTTTTTCGAATGTCTCTACTTTTGTGTCGAGTTGTGTGATTGAGGTGATTTTCGGGTTGGAGGTTTCACCGAGCTTTGAACTAATAAGTTGTCCAAACTTTGCCCAGTCAATTCTTTTGGGGTTTCGGAAAAGCTTAGGAATATCGATCTCGAGATTTACATTAAACAGGATCCAACTATGGTCTGAGAAGGGGTACTTTCCAATTTTCAAGCATATACCTCGTACAAACCCCCATTAGATTTATTCCATTTGAACCCTTGCACTCACTTCTAGCCCTAAAGTGGTGATAATGGGGAGATGGTCCAACAGGATGTGGGAATGCTTTGACCTCGAAATCCATTACCAATTCCTATGACATGTTGCTTTACACTCTTTCATCACATGGAGGGAACAACTATTGTGGTAAATGTACCTCAAAAGAATATATACTATGACGTCAACCATAAAGGATACTCTAGCTAGATCTAGAAAATGAGACCACTGCATCAAATCTGGTCAACTCAATCCTGCTCTACATCCGATGTAAAAGGATACGTAATTGTATGTCTGAGTAAAACCCACTGCAGCACGCGAACTTTGCATGAATTAAAGTAACTATACGTTATTAAGTAATGCATTAAGGGAGAGTTCACTTCGTTTCATGCACCCATATCAGCACTAAGATGACTATTCAACTCACTTATAGACATGAACTTGATCCACGACTCCCCTCAAGCAAAACAATGCACATTCGTTCTGCATTACCGCACAACCAGTAAAAAAAAAAAAAAAAACTACTTCAACATGCCATTTGGATTCCATTATCCTGCGAGGTGGCTGGAAAAATAATGTTAAGTGTTTGCAGTGCTCTGCCGCATACGTAATCGCTTCAAGGTGTTTCTGGTATTCCCCGAGTGGGAAATGAAATCCTTCCTCATCCTTCGGCGACCTGTACAGGCAGCACCGGGACATAAAGAAATTCCAATGTCTATGCGAAGCATTTTTCCCCGCTAAGTGTCTTTCGAGTGTTATCGCGGCGGTCCTGAAAAACCTCACCGCAAGTGCAATCATCACTACTCTCTCTCTTGGCCTGTGGGGAATGTGTTTTCTTGTTTTATTTTTTTTTTATTTTTTTCGATGAGAGGATGCAAAAATACACCAAATTAATCAGGTCATGGTTTTGGCAGCCTTAGCGAGCGAGAGATAAATAATGGGATTCAACCGATACAGCCATCCATATTCATAACTTTCTCGAGTTCGAGTTGCATTGTGAGCAAAGGTGCACCACGAAATGCCATTGTATTCACCTGTCGTATCGAGTGGTGCTCTCGTTCCAATCAAAGGGGCGCAAAACTCTGAACCTCTGTTGTTCCTGCGACTATTCAACTTCGGCATGCATAAATAAGTTAACACATCTCGTGCAGTAGTACTCTGCTGGTATGGTACTCGTTATGTTGTTTTATTTACTCGCTCTCCCCCTCGCCCTGTTTGTCAATTTTTATTTTAAACAATTGACTGTCAACAGTGGCGCAGCAAAGGACTGACTATTGCGTGAAGGATATGTACCTACTCTATAAATTTCAAAAAAAAAAAAAAAAAACGAATCAATATTCGCTCACGTTGGGCGCCCGCGAGTAGGAGGTCCTTTGTTTGTTGTTAACAAATGGCATGATGAATTATTTTAACAAAGCAAAAGCAAATCGAGCTGAATAAATCAAACAGTTTGCATGGAATTACGTATACGACCGAGTGTTGTACACATCCACACACAGGGAGGCGCCGCGAGGCTTGGGGCTGCGTTGTGTCAATTTAATATTCACCAATTAATTTTACGCGTTCACAAAAACACAAATGGAGATTTTTTCGGGATGATTTTTTCTGGCATTCCGGCTCTGTGCTGTGCCCAAACAATTTGTTTTGTTTGTTTTTTTTTTTTTTTTTTGGGCGATGTTATGTATGTGCTCTTTATTTGAAATTGACATTCAAAGTATTTCGACAACCGAGAGAGGGAAAGAGATTTTTGTGGTGGAGTTTTCTCTGTTCATCAGGACATACGTAAATAGATTGAAACGATGGTTGTTGCTGGAGTGCAAAGCATTTAATAGACATCATTAGGGGAATTGGAAATTTAGTTGCACGAGGCATTAGTCTATGGAGAGTATGTAGAGTTTATTTAAGCCCAAGTGGTTTGAAATGTTTTTGATGATTTTTGAAAGTTTTGATAAATGAGTGTTTCAAAACACGATTTTAAATATTCGATTTTTTCCTTTAAACAGTAGTTTAGGAATTTTTAGAGATTTGTCATCGGAGAGTTGACGGTTTTTTTCAATCCTTCTTTCGAATCATGGCGATGGGTTTTCTCAAAAAAATTTGATTGTAAGCCTGAAGCGGGAAATTGCATAAAAATTTTGTTCAACAAATCAATCTAAAATATTTGGAACTTTTAACACGCAGTAAGCATTTCCATATGATCCCAAGTACCAAAGTAAATTCATTTTGAGGTTGGGATTTAGCATCCCTGCTATATGGCATCTGTCAAATCCATCTGTCATCCATAGTGACAGGTAGTTTATTCTTGCCTTTGCCATTTTACAGTATGACCATAGAATGCGCTAAACATACGCCGGCTGAATTGGGTGGTGGAGAATCAACAAGTTGACGCCGATCTTTCGAACAAAATCTTCTTCAGCAATGAGGGTCATTTCTCGCTCGGCAGCTAAATAAATAAACAAAATTGCAGAATTTGGGGTTATGGGAATCCAAATGTGTGTTGAGAGGCCATTGAATCCACCACGGATGCCAGTTTGATGTGCACTGTGGACTGGAAGCGTGATCGGACCGTTTTTTTTTTTTCAAAATGACGAATGCATCAAATACTGTCAAATGATGACTTTTTTGGCCTGAGATTAGAGTCATTAATGTGAGCGACGTGTGGTTCCAACAGAATGGGGCTGTGTGCCACACAACACAGGCAAATTTGGCTCTATTGCACGAATCCGATTGAATTTCATCCTTTAACTCCTCCTGGAGCATAGGGCGCTGACAAGTTCATTCCATCTCTCCCGGTTTGCGGCAAGTAGCTTTAACTGTGACCACGATTTAATATTTTGGGACTGCGCTTCCGTGAATACAGTTGACCTCCATGTTCTTCTTCGCCTATCAGTTCGCCTTGCACCCTGAGGACTGCTTTGCTATGTTATCGTTTGGTTTCCTCAATGTATGGGTCAATCTAGCTCCATTTTCGTCGTTGCATCCAATTTATTGTGTCCAGTCCTACTCCACAGCTCATTGTTAGATATAATCAGTGGCCACCAGATCATCAGAATGTATCGCAGGTACCTTTTAATGAAAGCCTTTCCAGATTTCGCAGGCGTATAACAGCATGGATTTAACGTTGGATTTAAAGAGTTTCAACTTGATGCGTAGCGAAATTATGCTGGAGTTTCACACAGGAGAAAGTATTCTAAATCCACTGTGGGCTTTGTTTATTCTATTGTTAACATCTAGTTCCATTCCACCATCGAGTGATATAAGACTGGCCAGATTGTTGAATTGCACGACCTCCTCTATGGTCTCCTAACTCAGAATAATCTGCTGTTGTGTGTTTCAGCCTGTATGCGTTAATCTTTAAGCCAGCCACCTCTCCATTGATTTGCAGCGATTGCCACATTTCATTCAAGCCACCATTGCTGTTTTCCAGGAGACAGATATCATCGGCATAGTCTACATGGCTAAGCCTTACAAACTGTCTCCATTGGATACCATGTCTCTCGTTTATACCCACCGTTGCAGTCAGCACATTGTTAATTGTCAGTAAGAATAGAATAGGTGACAAATCGTCTCCTAGACGCACCTCAAAAGAGTCGGATAGTTGTCCATTGTACAAAACGAAATGCCTTGCATTGTTGTAGGTTAAAAGAAGTATCGAGGCACTTGTTGGGATCCGACTTCAATACCCCTAGAAGAACTAGGCATGTCAAGCAGTTGGGAAAGTGATATTTCCCCCGTAGTTCTGAAGAGGCGTTCAGTTTTTTCATCTGTCATACTCCTGAGGTCTCTGTCCGAGTAGATGGAAAACAATATTTGTTCCCGTCCCTAGAAAATGCGTATCTTCTTCTGCCTCCCACCACTCTTCGAATGCTCAATTTACAATCTCCGGATATGCGCAACACGCATGTGGAATGCGTTGCCACACTCTATTTTTTATTGCCACTACAACCCACAACTGTTTAAAACCAATGTGCACCAGTACCTCTCTTCTCTCCTTTTCACTTTTTTCTTCCACTCGTGCTGTGTTTCAAACATTTTAAGGGTAGCTCAAAACCCCTTGTGTAATTATATAAAAAAATAACTTGCTGAAAACATTTACGAGTAGCACGCCAAGATACTAAAACTCCTTCTTAAACACTATTAAATCTAAGAGCCAGGGAGTGCACCAAGTTTGATCCATATAGCTCAAAATTTACGACCGCAAAACCTGTTACATAAGAACAAGAAGACAGACAGGGTTGAATCGAAAGAAAAGGATAATTTTTAAGGCCTTTAATCTCCAATCTACAGCTAATAGATCTAGAAAAAGGAGCTACCATTTTAGGGTTCTATCTCTAGAGGCCAGTGAATAAATGAAGACAGGATTTAGAGCATCATATATTCTTCCGCCTAAAAGCGGCCATAGTGGGGTTACAAATTGAGAACCGAGCGAATCGAAAAGTGTCCTTTTGGATATTCAAGCAAAGTAGCAGAAAGAGTGAATGGGAACAAGTAAGCCGATAGGTAACATAGTCAGCGACAAGCATATTCGTAAGACGAAAACTCTTCTGCGGGATGGGTATTACTTGGCCCCGTTTCACAAATAGTCAGCATCGAATACACGGCGAAGTACTCGTATATCCGAAAATGTGTTAACGCTCTCATACTATACTGCACGGTCCTCGAATGGTCTGAATTAAGATACCCTTATATTGTTTCAGGGCACGGGCGTTTGGGAAAAGGGGGAAGAGAGCCGGGTTTTCGGCTCACTGCGGCTATGTTTTCAATTGAGCGAGCATTACGATGATGCACAAACCCTACCGATTTGTTCGAATTTGGTCATTGTGTTTCGAATTGTTTGCTCAGTTGAGCGATTATGACGACCATAATCTGTCCTAAAATAGCGATACACAGATATCACAGAACTGTTATTTTCGTAGTAAGATGCATCAATTTAAATTTATGAACGATAGATGGCTTTGACAGATGCCATGTGGCAGGGATGTTAAATCCATTACCGAGAGTGTGCGCACCTGGAAATGAATAACCCTTTATTGTTTAAATTTGGTTGTTAGCATGCCCCGTAGAGTCGCCATTGTCGTCGTCGTTTATAGCCTCTAGATAGGTATGTACCTAATTCCCTGTTCAGTTTCTTTCTGCTAGAACTTTTTGGCAGTTATAATCATTAAGCGTACGACCCAAGCCCCTTCGTTTCACATCTCTTACGTCAGTTTTATGACTTAGAAAATACGTAGGATACATGCAGTATTTAACAAAATATTACAATAGCCACTTTCAACGACCTGTAGCTTATTTATTTATTAATAAATTGAAAACTTGTTTTCCTTACATATCGACAGGGAATGTCCTGCAGCCTGGGAATAGTTTGAGATTTTCTCCCGCATGGTCATTCAATCACTATCCAACCCACAGTAAAGTCAACAGCAATATCAAAAAACTCCCACTACAAGTCCTAACCATGTTGCATGCAAAAATCCAAGATAGTCCTTACAAATTCAATATATCTGAAACCATGTATGGCACTAATGCTTAGCAGAATGCCTTTAAGCAATCTTATTTCCATTTCTCCATTCATCACTACTCTATTTGAATAGACCTTGAGACCAGGAAATGGAGAACTTAAAGTTAATTTATACATTCTCGAGTTTCAAAACTCACTTTCTCCTGCTCCATTAGATAAATTGTCCTCTAATTACTACCACTACACTATACTCACTGTTGTCGTTACAATGGAAGTGCATGGAAGTCCTTGAGAAATTTATTTACGCTAAACTACTGCTAGACTACTAAATACTTTCGCAATAATGATAATTGCACGGCACATGCCGGATTCTCAAGGTTGTCACATCGCTCACTCATTCGGGATGGCATTAATTTTTTATTTTTTTTTTTTTTTTTTTCTTAGTTTAGCATTCGAAACTGACTATAGAAAGGCGCCAGGATACAAAAACACAGCGACAGACACACTGGCATAAAAAAAAACACAAATTACGCTTTGGTGGTGTTGAAAAATTGAGTGTCAAGTGGCTTATTCAGTTATGTGCCTCGCCACCCGTTCCCCGTCTCGAAATAAGATTTATCTTCCTGGCAAATATTTAATTTTTTTTGTTTTGTTTTGTTGGTTCTTTATTTATGCTATTTTGTTTACATGCTTGTGACCTAAACAACAAACATTTATCCCCATGCCCGGCAAGCCCACTGAATGTGGGGAGTAGCATGGCGAAGAAGAGCGCAAATCCTCTTGACATAATTTTCTACAAGCGCGCTCTCTGACAATGGCTGATGCGAATTTTCGTTGCTGAATGACACAGCTAACAAAAAGGTGCTGAAAGCAAACAACAACTTTTGTTAAAGTTTTTTTTTTTATGTACGAGTATTTCTGCTTTCTTTTCGTCCACTGTCGCGTTTTTATTTTGTTTTAGCACTTTTCCATTCATCCCACTTCTCTGGCTGTGCCCGTTGTCATGGTCTTTCTGTTTGTGTCCTGCTATAGTCCTTTTTTTCAAATGGCTTTCTGTTTTAGTTTAGCACATTAGATGGATGGACGGGTGAATGGAGAAGGATTCTGTTTCACTCAGCCTTTGAATCTACGAAAAAATTCCAAGTTTACGGGCATTTATTTCAAAAGTCCTTGCTTCAAAAACACTTAAGATGAATAACTGTGTATTTCTTTTCTCAAAATGTGTGTTTCTGTATATGGAAATGTGTACTTTCATGAAGCACAGCACACAACACACATGTAAGCTCAAGTGCAGCTTAGTTTTGTTATTTAGAATGGTAGTGAGTAGCGCGCTATGGTAACGAGTGACGATGAGAAGGATATTTTGAAAAGGACATAGCAGAACGCTGATTGCTGTTGATATGAGAAAAATAACTTGTGAACGTGGTTGCAATTTTTGTTTGCTAATTGCTTTTGTATTGAGGTTCACTATTATGTTGTACTTTGTTAAGCTTTTCAGTTCTTTGGAAAGTCGAAATTTACGTGGACAGTTGAGGAATCCATGGGAAAATTATTGTCCCCAGCTGGTACTTAAACCTACAGGTTTTCTTAACCAGCGAACACATTATTCATTAAACACCATCCGCTACATGGCCACCTGCTAACTCGTTTTTTAATGACGTCCTCAACTTCAATTCTTTTTTGAACGGTTCGCGCCTTAAATATGGTTCGGGTCCCAGTTAATTACAGTGTAGGTACCTGCTATAGATATTTTTCTCGTTTAAAGAAAACATCTCTTGCTGCCAAATAAGAAATCTGGTCACAGCACGGCATTTAATGCCATATCTGGCGAAGTCTTGAAAAAGAACGCTCCAGTTGTTTAGCAATGCTTCTACAAAGCTGGATTCGACTTTTCTTTCAGACTCACAAAATTCCCTTCCACAGTTGGTAAATTTTGGCATGTTATATGGAAATATAGATCTCTTTGAACAAAGACGTTTCTTATATGCTTCTCCATGAAAAATTCAAAAAAATCCTATAGAAGCGTGTTGCTTAGGCTATCGCAAATGTTCCTTGAAAAATTCATGCACGACATGAAAATCGGTTCAGACGTTCTGGAGTTACCGCGTTACAATGAGAATAACAAGAAAATACCATTTAATTTTATAGTATTATATAGGGATGTGGAAAATGGGAGCGAATACTCAAAAGAAAGGAATGAACTGCCTGTAAATGACCGAAAAGCTTGTGTTCGCCTGTGAACACATTAATTGGACCATCAAGCAGCCGAACGAAAGTAGAGT
This sequence comes from Pocota personata, assembly GCA_963082735.1. NCBI lineage: Eukaryota > Metazoa > Arthropoda > Insecta > Diptera > Syrphidae > Pocota > Pocota personata. The sequence continues at coordinate 1,765,873 of OY720432.1, read as the reverse complement.
CGCATTAATGTGGAGAAGACACTCAGAGTGATTTCTAACCTAACTTATCAAACAGTCAGTGTTCACGGAGTTTCTCTCATGATCTGTGGATGGGTGTGTTCGTTAGGCATACGTCGTACCTTCGTGGACACACAAAACTTTTCACAACAAATTCTTTCCATAAACCACCCGCAAATTTGCAATATTTTCAACGAATGAAGTCGGCCTCAAAATTCGATTTACAATTTCGTTTGTCTGCCTGTCGGTACCTCGGACCTGGGCGGATGTACTTTGAACTTAAAATCTATGTTCTACTCGAACGATTTCGACAAAAGTTCCTATCTGAGGTAATATGGACGTTTTTAATAAGACTACGTGCATGTGCAGTTCCACTCGGAGGCCAGTTGACCCATTGTGATTGCCCTTAAAGTGCATTGAAGACATATGACTAACAAAATCATTTGGATCTGTTAATAGAGTTCTTTAGGTCAATTAGAGTTAACTTTGCCAGGTCGTCCAGGCTACCTAAGAATCTTGAGCCAAGCAGCGGCATATGAGGTATTCTACTGATTCTACCTATTCTTCGTCTCTACAGCTTCTACAGAACTCGTTGGTGAAGATATCTAGTTCCTGGCCATATTTTCAATGATACAGTGTCCGGTTATTACGATAGACAATAGGGAATTTCATCTTTTTGCTTCGATTGAGGAGCATAAGCTGCGGTTTATCGCATAGACTGCCATTGTTCTACTGTTGTATTTGTGGTGACGCAGTCTATAATATTCTGAGCTGCATTTAAGGCCGGTAGAATCTGTCTGTCTGCAAGCAGGATATCCATGTCAGAGGCGGCCCTGACCAGTTCGATCCTTTCTACTCTTGTGCATCTAGAGACCTAGCAGAGCGAGACTGAGTGGTAATTGATAGCTCTAGGTGTCCTTTACACATTTAGAGTTTACGAGATTGGAGTTCAGCGTTGCTTGGCTATCCACATAGACAGTTATGTCCATAATGGTTATTCTATTGCTAGGACAGTTTGTGCCGCCTTTTTAACCGCGTAGATCTCAGCTTGGAAAACTCTGCAGTAGTACTATCCTATCTCTGTCTTCGAGCCGTCTGTAAAAATGGCTTTAGCTTTAGTGATAGTGTTAGTAAAGAGACCGTGAAGCTCTTATTGAAGTCATACTGGGGTTTCTCGTAATCTGTTTAAGTCCTGCTTGATTAAAGGTGTCCAGTATTCGCGCCGCGTACAATGCTTCCAAATTTCGTTCTCTCCCAATCTTAGAGCTCCTTTGGCTTCAATGGCATATGTAAGGGACATGGCGTTCAAATTTTGGACAACGAACCCTTTTGCGCGTGAAATGAAGAAAATGTTCGGTTACAACGGACCAAAAATGTCTCACTTTACATTGTCATTCAGATTTCCCCAATTTTTCGGGGCTTCCCCGAGAACTGTATAGCTGTATATACGTACATACCAACATTCTCAAACAAAAAAATGTTGTCCTTGAACATATTTTTTTCGGTACTTCCCCGAATTACATTATGTTTGCATCAAACGAAAAAATTCAAAAGGCAGCACAAATTAGTTGAGTTCCAAAGTGGATAGAGGAAGGCTACTACGCGCTTGAAAATCAATTAAATAAAATGGGAGATACAGCATCAAATAAAAAGAGATACAGCATCATGTTTGTCTCATTAAAAGACAAACACGATTTAATAAAGCGTTTACAGCTAGGTGCAAAGCAAAGCGATATTAGCATAGAAATGGGTCTAAGTAAGTCGACTGTTGGCATAATTTGGAAGAAAAGGGAGAGGATCCTGGACCACTTCAATCAAACAAATTCGAAGGTAAAAAGAGCAACAAATTCACAAAGTTACTGTGAGTACAAGAAAAGGCCAAAGAGCTTGGTCGAAAGTTTACGAATCAGGAATGCAATCTTAGCAAAAGTTGGTTGAATGGGAAAAATTGTTGGGGAAGCGGTAGCAGTTGACATGGGTATTGTTGATGATTGATTGCAAATCAAATGGCCAAGTATTAATGGAAACTTTAAGGATGAGGACAAATTTAACGGCGACGAGACTTGCTTATTTTATAAACTGATACTTAATAGAAAGTTGCATTTCAAAGGAGAGACATGCGTTGATGGGAAACTATCGAAAGACCGTATAACCGTATTGGTGGTGGCAAATTTTTTGGGGACAGAAAAAAGAATACTGCTGGTCATAGGAAAACCAAAAAATTGCCGATGAACTGCAGATATAATCGGAGGGCTTGGATGACTTCTTACTTAAGGCAGTGGGATAATGAATTATGTCGTAAAAATATAAATATTCTATTACTAGTGGATAACTCATCCAAACGTCAAGGATTTGGAGTCAATTAAGTTAGTGTTTATGCCTCCTAAGCTCAAGGCTGCAGTTTAAAGAGCAATTATCGGCATTTGCATATCATGAAGATGATAAATTGAACTGATATGGCATGGCAAAAAGTTACACAAAAAACTATTAATAATTGTTTTCGACATGGCGAACTCATCAGAAGTGTGTACAATTTCGATTTGGAGGACGATATACCCTTAGTTGACTGGCTCTGACTAAATCACGATGAAGACATAGATTCTCAAAATGCATTAACAACTGTTATCGACAGCGACGCTTTGAGGAATATGTGTACTTTGATGACAACCTTATAAGTGTAGAATTTCTGGTTGTTAATGCAAGGCGTAAGTGGTAGTGAAGATGTTGACGAGAATTAAGACGACGAAGAAAGTGAGAATGTGGACGCAATATGCTTTGCTGGGCGCCTTCGTGCTTTCCTTCAGTCACAAAACACTCCCCAAACTAAAATTTGGAAACAGAATAATTTCCAATAGTCGTGTGCTTTATTTCGTTTGCGTCTTCAATTTTGTCAGCCCTCACCATTAAAATAAAGCTTCATTTGAGAGCTCAGTTGTCCAACGCACTTACCACTAAGCCACGGCTCCTACCCAATGATACTTCTGCGGCATAAATTATAACTAAGACAAATCCTTAATACCTTGACGAAGCTTACTTAAATGTATGTTAATTAAAAATTATCCTTTTGCATACTTTTTTCCATTATCAAATTTGTATGACTCTGTCAAAGCAAAGAGCGTCCAGTCCATCGCCGTCTTCATCCAAATCAAATCATCGAACTTAACAATGGAACTGCAGCAGAGCGAACTAAGTAATTCCACAACATAGGACAAAACTTTATCTCTTCTACTGAAAGGACAACAATTGGAAGGGAAAAAAAAACCAAACTACGAGTATCTATATATCATTCTTATTCCTCATCCTCTATTTTCTCCTCTTTTGCCCGCTCAAACTGACAATGGGAGAAATTATGTTTTCTGAAAAAAAGAATTTAACGACAAAAGTACAAAAACGGATAATATGAGGGAGCCATGAAGGGAAAATAACGGTAATATTTCATTGTTTCTCTTCTTTTTTTTTGTCAATTTACCTATTTTCGTATCACAACGACGAGTGTACCTAGTATGTGTTAAGGCTAACAAGGAAGAAGAAGTCCTGGCGATAAAAAGCGAAATATTTCTATTTGATTCCCTTTTACGAGGAGACTAAGTGAAATGCTGGATGACATTTTCTTCCTTTTTTTCCCTGTTTGTCCTTTTTTTTTACTGTCAGATCTTTTTGTTTCGTCGCCCGTTTAATTTTTCCTGCTTTCTTTTTCTTTACAGTTGCATCCTGCATGGCGATAGTAACGAATGCCGAGGAATGTGGCCAAGAGGAATTCACCAAGTGCGCAGAGCCCCTAGACATGCTTCATCTAACGTCGGAGTTTTCAATTGGTGCCTCCAAAAAGGAAGAACTAGACAAACTTTGCCAGTAAGTCTCACACAGGACCGTTTGCTAAAAGTGCAGACGGGTGGGCGGCGGTGTGTTGAGGGAGGGGGGTTTAAGTAGGGGGATCTCTAATGGAATTAATTGTGACCAATTGATGTGGCTCGAGGACTTTTTCATTTTCTCAGTCTCTTTAGGAGTCTTTTTTTTTCTGTTTTTTTGTTCAAAGTAACATAAGCTTTTAATTGGGAAGGATACAAGGACTTTTTCTTCTCAGCTAATTCGCACATCTACCTCCTTAAAAATTGCACACAGCACGAGGAAGAAAACAAAATGACGAAGTTTTCTCTTTTTTATTTTCGGCAAATTGGTTTTCCCCAGCATTCCTTGTCCTTCCTTCCGTTCAAATTGATCAAAAGGAAACCAGAGGGCAATTTAACACACAACCAAGGAGGGCCAACATCTCTCCTACCGTCGTATATTCTACTGCTGCACTATTTTCAATTCAAAACATGTTCATAGATTTCGGCAAGAGTAGAAGGACGAAAAAAGCATCGACAAAAACAAAAAAGAACCTGGTCTCCTACTCCAAACAGCAACCAGAAAACAAAAACAGGACGCCGGACGGAGTGGGTGGTAACGGGCCAATACTGAGAAGATTCTCTCGATACATTTTCCGTGGGACTTAAATTGAATTTATAACTTTTTTGCAAAACAAACGACCTTTAGCCACCACACCAACGTTCACACACATACCAGCACCCGATCAGTGGGGTTTTGCAATGGTTTTTAAGGACAAAAATGTCCTTTTTTTCCATGTGACTCCTTTTTATGTTGCCGGTGTGTTTGTTTATTGTCTTTGGTGCGTATATTTGTTTTGTCATTTTGCAAGGATATTAGTGAGAATCCTTATTAATGCTCTGGAATTCATGACTTATTGAACTGTGTTAAAAGGAAATGTCATTGGACTGGCAGCGAAAAGACAAGGGATAACAAGGACGAGGTAGTTAGAGGCGGCTCATTAAAAATTCTAATCGGATTTTTCTTGATACCCAGTGGGTCACGAGTTTCTTCAATTTTTCTAGGCGAACTATACGGGTCGGACATAATCTAATTATTTGTGAAATTTAAATTCTGGAACATCTTTATTTGTGAGAGCACATCACACAGGTGGAGATGGAGAGTGGATTGGAGTTTTAGGGTTGCTATTTTGTTTTTTGTTTGCTCCTCTTTAGGGGAGAGTAGGGGTCATTCGAGTATTTAATATTCAATGTGGACGAATGAAGGTAGTCATCAGGATAATTTTTGGGGCTGCAGCTTGCCAAACTTAAAATGGAGTAGGGAGCTCTTTAAATAATTGAGTGGGAAGGTGGGTCTGTTATTTTCATCCTTAATTCAGAACAAAGTTTTGCATTTGAGGAGAGCTTAGGGAGATATTTATCGTATTTAAGTTCTGGGTCTGAGGTAAAATCTAGATGGACACACTTAAGTGCGATTAGGATTGATGAATAGGTATTTACCACCTTTGGGATGAACGTGGTGACTGACTACAGCATGTGAAACTGAGCATAGTCGACTGAAGTATTTCTGTGTCTGCTTGTCTATCCCTAACATCTTTGGTACAAGCTATGCGACCATTACACATCTAAACAGAGAACACATTTCCATGAAAAAGTTTGGGCTGGCGTATGTATTCAAAGTCTGTAGAGTCCTTTCTTGATATTGAGGGAACTTTCATGAACTTACATGAACACTGACTTTATCCTTTGTTCGTACTGTCAATTATGATCTTTCTCACCACCCTGGATGACGAAATCTTAATAAATATTAACAGGAGCCTATGCTAATCATGCTGTAATTTTGTGCAATACTAAGCAAAAGACTCAACTACGAGAAAAGTATTAAACTCCGCATTAGACTAGTCGAAGTGGAAAAGCATCCAGATCCAGTCGTAATGAAACGGGACTATTGTCATCAGCATCCTATGTTCACCCTTCTTTTCGGTCTTGGCGAGGGCTTCGGGAAGTCGAATAGTTTACTATGTACAAGAACTCTGGAAAAAATGGACCAAATCAGAAAAGCTAGGAATAAAGAAAAGTTAGGCTTCTACAATGAAACGCTTAAACGTCTGGGTAAAACATTATGGGAAACAAAACAAACCACTGCCTCATATTTGTACAAGTGCGAGCATGTTAAAAAAGACCGAGAAGAATTAAACTTCGATGGATTTTTTTGACCGTTCGCCGTCAAGAAGAGCTTTTTTCAGTCACACATATGAGTTTTATGACAGTACTGCCCGCGCAGTTTTACCTATAAGGATAATCCCTAAAAATCACAATATTTTAGCCACTTTTAGTACTCGTAGCAAGGATGCATGAGCTGTATCATTTACACTGCGCCATCTGTATCTTGTAAGTAGCGATCCTCAGTAATATACAGTGGCTATTACAGGTGCACCTCTGGTGATCTACTTCTTTGATAAACTAGAAGCCTCGTCCAACTACGAGCTGACTTAGGGAGTTCATGTTCCAAGAGTTAATGCAATCCGAAGAAGACGAACGATAGAAAAAGGGAACTGCTACTACTTCAATTTGCCTAAACTTCCAACTCTGAGAATATAATTGATGTTTTGAAGATCGATAACCCAGCTAGTCCTGTTGATCGATGAGTGCTGAATGATAAGCAAGGAAGCTGAACAGATATTCGTCAGATATTTGGAGAAGAAGAAAATTGTATTGCAATCTGTAAGAGCTGCATAAATACGTGGATGTAGTTAAGACAGACAAGACCCGACAACTGCAATTTCTTGAAAAGTGCTATTAATTCAACCCTAAAACTCACCATCTGTCCGTTGACTCTAATCTGTATGAGTCGCATATGACAGAGTCAAATGTAAAGTGAGGATCGGATCTTACTTGTCTTCTGAAACCAAAGAAGGTCTAAATCAAGGAGATGGACTAGCACAGCTATTCTTTAACTCTGTGCTGGAATTTGCAGTCCGGAAATCTTGAACAAATTCTTGCATATGCTTATGATGTTGAGAAGAGAACTATCTAGCAACAGAACAGGCGGCAAGAGACGTAGGACTCCAAGTCAACGAGCACAACAGCTTCTAGGAACCACCAGCCACAACAACCTAACATCACAATCAAAGCACGTAATATAGAACAGGTTAATAGTTTTGTATATTTTGGAACAAACAGAACCTTCTTTAGTTAGTTAGTTAGTTAGTTATGTCCTCTGACCCCTCGTGGGGCATAGGGCGTCAACAACGCCTGCGCTCCATTGTGTTCGGAGTTCTGCAACTCGCTTGAGCTCTCTCCAAGTCATCCCCAATAATCTAGATTCCTCCTCGACTAAATATAGGAAACTGCTTACTTTCTCGACTTGCTGTCCGGCAATGTTGAGTTTAGCGGCGCTGGTGTTTTGTTGAACCTTCTTTGGCCTCGGTAAATTAATGAGGTCTGAAACCTATGGTTACGAAACTTGCTGCATGACCAACGAATATGAACGATAACTATCAGCGTGCGAACGGAATATGCTCCGACATACATATATATGGTCCTTTACAGATTGAACAAGGCGTCTGGAGAATAAGATACAACCACGAATTGTGACAGATATTGTCAAGTTCATTGAGCATCTGTTATAAGAATGAAAGAAGACCGGGTACCAAATCCTAAAGGACACAGAACTCAGGGTAGCCAACGAAAGAGTTAGCTTGACAGCATAAACAGGGACGTGGAGGCATAAGTTGGACGACACTAGGGTCCACAATGAATTGTAGCGCGATGAAGAAGAAGTGAAGAAGCAGAAGAATTAGTTCGGCTATATCGAGGAAATGGAAAAAAATTCCAGCCAAAATGATTTTGAATCCCAACCACCAGCTTCTAGATGACAAAAATTGGATGAAATTGAATTCAAAAATTTAAAACGCGGAACAATCATCTCCTTTGCTACAAAGGTACTCATGCTGGTACACTTAAAATTGTCCTGCATGGTAAAATACGAGTAACTCGAATACTCTCCTTCAGCTCGATTTCTTTGAGAGTTTTAAGTACAGTGCACTGCATATCGGCAGCGTCATCGATTCGATTAGCTTCCTATTTCATATCCTTTTTTGTGACTTTCCGGCCGGATCATTGGAGTTTCTAAGAAATTTCAAAATCCACTTTCCACTTACCTACCTTACAAACCAATGTATAATGAACTTTAGTAGTAAAAATCCATCAAAAAGGAATGACGGTTGCCAGTTTTTTTTTTTTGTGAATTCAGATACTATTCATTGTAATACACAATCGTGAAAACCGCATTCAAATTGGTTCAATTCACAACAAATATAGCACGCGTCAAACATTACCATTTCACACTTTCATAAAATAAACTCCAAACAGCCTCTCCATCTATTGCCCATTAAATCCTTAAATCCTTTAATACTTGCTTCTTTCTTCTTGAAGAGTATTCCCACCTCCATTAGCTGCCTTATCCTTTCACAACCTAGCGACAATGGATTCGTTACACCACCCACCACTTATTTCTCGTGCTCTCCTGTTGCAGAAAGGATACGCTACTTGGTGGTGGTGTCTGAAATTAAAATGCAGTCACCCGGAAGCGAATATAAAAATGAAATTTACTCTCGTCATGCGGCAGCCATTACAACACCAAACGCCGACAGGTTGTTGAATTGAATCATTAGAAGTGGTGGTCCGACATGACGACGACAACGACGACGACGATGTTCCTCGATGGCAGCATCATATCCGTCTGTTCGGGAATATATCCATGTCACTCACAGTGTGACAGTGTCCTTTTTGTGGAATTTTTTTTGTTGTAAATGCAAATTTCAAACGCCAACCGAAAGGCTTGATAGTGTCGTAGGACATCCATACGGAATGATTTCGCACTTGACACAAGGAACAAGCAAACGAGTGCATGCATGATGCATTGCAGTGTCATGCTTCGTTATAGGGCAAATAATGTAATTAGGGTAGTAAATTTCTGTCGATCTGTCACTCACCATCCACCATTGCACCACCCCCACCACCACCTTCATTAACCATTCTATTTTCGTTTCTCTTTCACAGTGAATTGCGTAAGGGTGTCCGCTGTATACAGAGCTACACGAGACGGTGCATGGACCTGCAGCAGAGGAATCAATTTAATAAATTATACCATGGCACTAATCAATTCATTCGGGATTTATGCAATAAAGGCGAATTCCAGGACGGTAAGAATTTTGCACTGCGATGGAGAGAAAGAGTAATTAATTTTACTCTCTCCCTCCATTCTCAAATTTTTCTTCTTCTCATTCATATTCTTCTGGCTATAGTAAATTTATTGTTCATTTGGCTTTTATTATCTCATTGATAGAGTACCTGAAGCATGCTCCTTGCTCGGAAATGGCCAAAAGGGAGTTCGAGGTATGCTCTACCAAATACAAGGAGACAATGGTCTTTATGAAACCAAACAAGAATCAGGAGAATTATGAAAACGTAACTCTGAATGAGAACATTAAAACGATATGTTGGTAAGTTGGCCGAAAGACATATTGTTTGCTTGGGAAAGATATTCATCTGGCCTATTTATGTGCATTTCCAGTTCCATAAACGAACTAGTCGATTGCTCCGAAGATGCAGCACGCAAAGTGTGCGGTACTGAGGCGGCGAAATTCACCAGGGAGCTAGTGGACAAGTATGCGAATAGTTTGACCAAGGTAAGTTGTTATACAAATTTTCAAATTCAACGGGTATGAGCACGGTCTAATAACAATTAGTCAAAGGTTTTCGTAGGGTGATAATTCGCATCGTTTGACAGTAATCTTTCATTAGAGTTGGATCGGATTAGACTAGATTGCCATGTAGATCTTAGTATTTTCTGTGATTACACATGCAGTGATTTACTGGCGCCATATTGTTTGAACATTTACTGGCGCGCCAGTTCGATCTTTGCACGCGCATGGACAGAAAAAGTAGGAACTCGAATTTCGAATACTGTGTTGAAATCAAAGTTTTGGTACGCAAATTTAATTGTCAGAAAATAATAGAAACATTTAGAGGTTGTAAGAGGTTTACCGGCGCCAGAATCGTTGCATGTGTAAACCTACCCTCATTTATGAAATTTTGTCTGAATAAAGTTTTGCGTGAAGTAACTGCAATATCTGTTAGACTATATTATCCAAGTCCAAAGTAAGGTACCTTTTGTTCGCCAGATCATCGCATAAGCAGAGAACATGTTCAGCAGTTTACTTACTTACTTACATCCTTTCATCCTTCAAGGGACATGGAGCATCAACAACGCCTGCGCGCCATCTTGTTTGGAGTTCTACAACGCATCTGAGCTGCCTCCAACTCATTTCCAAAGAGCTTGATTCCTTCTCAATTGTTCTGCGCCACGTTTGCCTACTTCGTCCCGTAGAATATTTCGCAATGGAGTTGTCTTTGCGCCGTAGGGTGTGTCCAATCCACTGCCACTTTCTCCTTCGTGTAGTATGTGTATAGGTTCTTAGTCCATTATCTGATAAAGCTGTTCCTTGGGGATACGATTGGGCCAAAAAATCCTCCAGATAATTCTTAATCAAAGGTCTGCAGCTTGAGTGAGTTAGTGGTACCCACCTTCCAAGTACTGCACCCATATACGAGTAGCAGTACTAATTCTACGTTGGAGCGGAACAGTCGTAGGTTGTTTCTTGCGCTGAGAACATTACTTATCCAGACTTTGGTTAGCATTCCAAGCGCAGCTTTTGCCTTCCCGACTTTGCTGCATACATGCAGTTCGATGCCACCGCGGTGTGTTCTAGGTTAGAACACACTTCTTATGTCCAGCAATATTGGGTTGAGCGCAGGTATTAGAAGTGCTCAAGGCTTTTGTGTTGGTCGTGTTTATTTTAAGCCCCGTTTTGTTTGCCAAAGCTTCTAGACTGATTTTGGGCCATCAGATGAAGATCAACATATAACATATAAGAATCCATCGAATTCCATGGTTACCTTCCGTTAATGCTGCACGGAATACATTACTGATGACCACCAAGAACCACAGCGGTGACAGTATCTCCATCTAGTGAACTGATCCTCTTCCGAAATCAAAAGGTAACCATCTAAACTCTTCACTGGATGTTGTTTGAATAGTCCTACTGTCATACCTGCTTTCTGCTTCTTCAGCCCTTGAGGCAAGTGAGTTGACATATCTACTGACGTTTGCCATGCTCACACTTCCTTGTTTTAAACACGATATTGGGCTTCTAGCTCAGTTCTCTCTAATGCTAAGTCTGGTGCATTCCGAGCCTTGATTGCTGTACGCTCATCGATCCGTATCCAGGTGCACGGTAACCTTTCTGCCTTTTATCGACTTAGGTACCCCAGTTGCAAAAACATTTTCCACAGCATCCAAGTCGTCATCCACGCTCTCCTGCATTGTGTTACTGATTGTTTCTGCTTCTAAGGCAAAATTATCCCTGAATTTTTGGCGCACTTGGGGATCCCCTAACCTGTCGGTATTGAACCTGGTAATGCTTAGCTACGAGTACTTTGAGCATTCCTGTTGATGGATGCGTATAAAAGCTGACATAGCATGGTGATCACTTTCTTGTCCGATGTGGGCTCCACGTTGTGATCGATCTGTTTGGATGTTTACTGCCTGTCAGTTGAGACCCAACGAACAGGCAGCAGTAACTTTCTCAGCCAGTAGATTCCTGATCGTTCACTATATACATTTTTGTATAAGCCTACCGACACCTTCGGCACAATATTTGTATAAACAATTTGCTTTGGGTGGTTGCCCAATTTTATTTTTGAAAAAAATGGCGTATCCTTCTATGTTTGACGTGAGAGAGAAAAATACCTTAAACCCGACTAGATAAAGAACTTAGAAACTGGTCATATGCACGTCCGAAAGAATGAACAATGGGCTGCAATGGCTGTGGTGGGCAGAAGCTTGATTGAGTAGGCTGAAACACCTTGGCAACCAGCCTGTTTCGTGATACGCAAGTTATTTACAACCTGGTGACTTACGGTCAGGTTTATGTCTCTTTTGTGTAGCTCCGTATGCGAACGTCCTAAAGCAGTACTAGGGGCACGATACATGATGCGTTTTCTAACTCGTGTTTTAAATCTATTTGTTGAGAATTTTGATGCATCGTCATAGCAGCGATTTGTGTGCGCTTCATGTGTCCGAACTCGAATGCTGTGGTTTGAATTGCATAAATAAACGAGGGTAGGGTAGCGAGCGTATCCAGATTGTACTTACGCTCCTATACTATAAGAGCATGTATTGGTTTCGTGGACAAATTCGACCTCGAGATTTTGGAGAATCTCAAAAAATGGGTCTCGCAATTCTGTCTGAATAGCTAGGCAGATTTTCTTCAAACTTTATATCTAGGGTCGGTGAGTTCAAAATCAACATTTCTATAGCAGCACAAACTTAAACGATTTGCAGTGAAATCTAAAAGAGAAACATGCCTTGAGTTCGTGCTGTCAGAAGTAGAAAGTAATGCAAAAATAAAATCTCATGTCATAAGAAAAAACTAGAACCCTCCCTTAATTTTCAGCAGTAAAATTCACTATTCAGGGATTTGCGGACCATCAGTGCTCTCTTCGAATTATTTATCCGTACAATGTATCCAAAGCAGACCTTACTGCGGATAAAACCCAAGGCATTCTTGTTTTTATTTTGCATGTAAATTTAAAAAAAACTGCTTATTATGATCCGAATTTAATTAACCACCCTCTCATTTGATTCGTAACTAAATTCTCGGATATTGTGGACTAGAATATTAAATTTGTACAAATAGGGTTACACTTTTTTTTTTTAATATAAAACCTTCCTTTTTCTGTCTTCCTTTCCTAGCTCTACTGTGAAGAATACACACGACACCCGGGAACATGCCGTGATGGAAATAATGGTTCCAGTCATCGACTGCAAGAACAATCTATAATCGGCCTTCTGGTGGCCGCCGCACTGGCGCTCACATATCACCAAGCAAGATAGATTTTTCCAAGGCTTAGTAAATCAACGTTGCCATCGCAGAGTCAACTCAACCACTCAACGCACCCCTCAATAAAATCACAAAAAAATACAAACACTCGGTAAAGCAATTTCGAAACTTTAGTCAATTTTTTAGATAAGATATTAAAAAGCAATGAAGAAACATCAATTAACAGCAACAAAAGGTAGCATCATATCAAGCGGAAGCGTCAACGATTTTTCTTTCCAACAAAAAAAAAAAAAAAACCAAGCAAGTCTTAATTTTCTTGACGCTTTTTCTTTAGCAACACTTCTTTGACTTTTCACAAAAGCAAATTCTTAAAAAATTCAGCAAAACTTAGCAATAGAAAAAAATTAAATTTATTAAACTTAATTCTTCAATAGAAATTACAAGCGCTTCACAATGGAATGGGAATTGGAAAAAAAGTAATTAAATGAAACCAGAGTTGCTTGTTGATATACATAGTGTATGAGGGTGAATCGGTATCGTTACTATTGTAACGCCATTGAAATACGAATAAGAGAACAAAAAGAAAAAAATTAAGCACAAAACCCAAGCAGGTGACAATTGTGGCAGTGAGACAATTCTCTTGGAGTCCCACAAGGTTCCACTCTAGGCGGAACATTATCTTGTTGATAACCCAAAATTCACTTCCACCACACTGCCACAGGAACTGCCACCTGTTAAACGTTAAGTAGTTCTAGAGAATTTAGTTTTATGAAAAGTATTCAATTTAAAAAAAACATAAAAAAAATGACAGGCGTACATATACATATATTTTACTACTTATTTAAACCAGTACCTTAAGATATTATTATTATTGTAATGCCGCTTAGTTTTAAGTTTTAAGCGAAACGGTTTCCTTCAACTTATGATTTAGTTAGATTAATTTCTTATGGTTTAATTCTAAATTTGTTGCACAAGTATAAAAGAAGAACTTGTACACATCAAAAAAAAAAGACCAAAAATTACTTTAAACATATATATAAACAAATTATATATTATATACAAGAAGATACACATATTATAGACAATGTAGAAGAATTAAATATTTTAAGATTAAACGAGTATTTTTTGAGAGGATTAAACAGAAGTGGCCACTTTTCTAAAATGCTCCTAGTATTTAGTTATGAGTTAGAAAAGACTTTTTTTTATTAATTCGATTTTTGTTATATTAGAAAGTATTTATTGTATTATACGAAATTTTTGTACCTACTCCAAGAGTTATTATTATTTTTTAGAAATCCTTTCTTATTTGTATGTACCCAAATTGTTGATTTTGTTAAGAATCGGAAAGATAAGAAAAACATAAAAATGTTGAAGAAAATTTTCAAAAAAAAAAAGTAAAATAAAAGTAATAATTAAAAAGAAATGTGTGTTTCATTTGGATAGAAATATTTCTCTTTTAGAATGAGAAGAAGAATTTGAGCGAGATAGACGTGTGTATAAGAGCTATTGGAAATTATTAATTTTTTTTTTAACTATTCCGCGGATTTAATCCAAATTTTTTAAGTGGTTCCACTAAACTCTTCCATTTATCGAAATTTGGAGATACTGATTCGATATTATGGATGGTTTTTGTGGTAAATGCGATAAAGGATTTAGTCGTGGTGACGCGCAAATAGTACCGTGTAGCGGGTTGTGCAAAAGGTTGTTTCACCGTACTTGCTGTGAAGATCAGCTAACAGAATACGACCTGGGAGTCTTGAAATGCAAGCGAAGTCTCGGATATTATTGTTTGGAGTGTAAAATAATTTCGGGAAAAATATTGAAGCAATATGATTGTATTTTAGAGGCTCAACAGTCCAAATATGAAAAAGTTATCGAGGTTTTAAATAAAAACGTATTAGAGTTGTCAAAGCAAATTACGGAATTAAAACAAATAATGCAAAATGAACTGTTAAAGAACAATGAAAATGAAAAAGAAAATAGTTTGAACGAAGGAGTGCGATCTATTTCAAAAACTGTAAACGAACTTAAACATGAACTAATTAGGAAAACAAATAAAGGTGTGAGTGAGAAAGATAGTCTGATCAAGGAAAGTGTCGAATATATTTCAAAATCGGTGAATGAAATTAAAAATGAAATGAAGAAAGTGAATAAGAATTCTTCTGAAAAGGATGAAAAGAGACAAAAGGAAAAATCATTCTCTGAAGTACTAAGAAATAGGGAACCGACTGTCCTTATCTATCCAAGAAAAAAAGATCAGGTTGCAAGTGAAACAAGAAAAGAAATAAAGGCGAACATTGATCCAACAACAATTAGCATAGACAGTGTGGTAAACAAGTCCAAAGGAGGTGTTGCCATTCGATGTGCTGACAAGAATTCGTTAGAAAATTTAAAAACACAAGTGGAAAATAAATTAAAAAATGATTATGAAGTAAAACTACCGTCTTTAAATAAACCAAAAGTGTGCATTATGCACATTGAGAACGATGAAGTCGAAACTGAAATTTTGAGTAAAATTAAATCACAAAACACGGAAATAGCCAATTGCGAAATGTCGTTGATAAAATTGTATAGAAATAAAAACAAGTGGAGAAATTTGAATGCTGTGTTAGAAGTGGATAGTGAGAGTTTTGCAAAAATTATGAGTTTGGAAAAGATTAGAGTGGGTTGGGTAAGGTGCCCAGTCAGAGAATTCTACGATTTAACGAGATGTTTTAATTGCCAAGGGTATAATCATAAGGCAGAAAAGTGTAAAAATGCGATAGCATGTACGAAATGCGGTGATAGTCATAAATTTAAAGACTGTAAGAGTGAACTTAGAAGCTGTGTCAACTGCAAAAAAGCGAATGAAACTTTTGGGCTAAGATATAACTGTGAACATGAAGCAATCCATAAGGACTGTCCAGTTTTCGAAAGAAAACTGAAAGTATTAAGAGAATCTATTAGATATTAGCAATCAACGGGTCTAAGATTGGTCTATCTTAACATTGAAGGTCTTCGTAACAATTTTGATGAGTTTAAAGTTCTTATACTGGGAAAAAATTATGATATTATTGTGTTATCAGAAACTCATGTTACCAAAAACATTTTAGACAAGGAGATCAACGTACCAAACTATACTCCATTCAGATGTAACAGTTTGTCGTCTCATACAGGAGGAATTGTTATATATGTTAAGGATGAACTAAAATCAGTGACATTGTCGAAGAAAGATTATAACATGAATTTGTGGTGGTTATCAAATTATGTTATAACTAGCAATTATACATGTGTAATAACTGGCGTTTATAGGTCCCCAAGCTCTTCGGAAAAAGATTTTTGTGAAGAATTCGAAATATTATGCGAAGAACTAAGTGATTTACGGAAAGATACTATTATAGTGGGCGACTTTAATATCGACTGGTTTCAAATTAATAGCACCTATAGAAAAAGAATATATAACATTTTGAAAAATAATTTATATTTTCAAATTATGAAGACTGCGACAAGGATAACAAATTCATCTTGCACTCTAATAGACTATGTGGTAACAAATAACAAACGAATTAGCGCTTCAAGTGTCCCGGACTTGCAAATAAGTGATCATCAAACAATATCTGTTGAGATTAATAATGGAAAGGAAGCAAAATTATTGACTGAAAAAAAAAATAAGTCAATAAGTGTAATGAGGTATAACAGACGACTTTTTCGGGAAGCTTTAGGAAATAGCCAAATGAGTACCATAAACAGTGCAATTGATGTTGATTCAATGGGGGAGCTGTTTCTTAAATCTATCAACGAAACCTCGACAAAGTTTATTGTTAAAAGTGAAATTAATCAGGACAATAATTCTAAATGGTTCAACAAACGGCTTCAATCGCTAAGAATATTAAAGATTCGAAAACACACAAAAGCAGTATTGTGCAATTCCGATGTCAATTGGAGGGATTACAAATTGATAAGAAATAAGTACAAAAAAGAAATTAAAAAGTGTAAGGAATCATTTATTAAACGGAAAGTGCAATGTTCAACTGATCAAAAATCCATGTGGAAAAATTTAAAAAGATATGTGCTTAAAGACGAAAAATTTAATGAAATAAAAAGCATTCAGTTTAATAACAACATTTTTGACAGCAATAAAGTCATAGCCAACAAATTTAATGATTTCTTTATTGAGAGTGTAGTCTCAATAAGTGATTCTATTCCGTTTGTGCCGTTCTGTAACAATATTTCTGATACAAATTGTACTTTCAATTTTAATTTTGTGACGTACCAGGATCTTAAACTTATTCTAACGGAAATGAAAAATAAAGTTGACTTTACGCATATGAGTCCAAGGAGATTTCTTGACAATTACGATATACTCGGACCAGCTTTATTAATGACTATTAATAAATCATTGCAAACAAAGACATTCCCAAAATCATGGAAGAAATCTTTAGTGACCCCTATAGAAAAAGTAAACAATACTAAACTATGTGAAGAGTTTCGCCCGGTTAATGCGTTTCCATTATGTGAAAAAGTGTTTGAGAAAATTGTTTTCAAGCAGTTAAATAATTACTTTGAATCAAATAAATTAATAATTGACATTCAGTCAGGATTCAGAAAGAACCATTCGTGTGAAAGTGCAATAAATTTGATAATTAATAATTTTAAGGAAGAAACCGACCAAGGAAAGAGAGTCTTGTGTGTTTTTCTTGATTTAAAAAGAGCATTTGAAACGATAGACAGACAAATATTAATAGATAAACTTAAACGATATGGAATAAAAGGAGGTGAAAGTGATTGGTTCAAATCATACCTTAGCAATAGAACTCAATGTGTAAAAGTTAATGGTGAACTATCATGTCCAAAGGATGTTATGTTTGGTGTACCACAGGGTTCGGTTTTGGGAACGTTGTTGTTTATTATATACATAAACGACATGAAAAGTGCAATAAAAAATGGAAAACTTGCATTGTTTGCTGATGATGCGGTGATATATGTGGCGGATAAAAATTACGTAGAATGTCAACAAAAAATGCAACAGGACCTGGAAAGTGTTTCGGAGTGGCTGAAAATGAATAAACTTAAGCTGAATGTGACAAAAACCAAACAATTGATAATAAATAATCGGCAAGAAGAGAACGTAAGACTGAAAATTGACGGTGAATATATTGAACAAGTTGAGGAAATAAAGTATTTAGGTGTAACAATAGATAATAAATTGACTTTTAGCAATCACGTCGAATACTTGTGTAAAAAAATAGCGAAAAAAATAGGTTTTTTAAAAAGAATTAGAAATGATATATCAACATTAAGTGCAATAAACATTTACAATGTAATAATTAAACCACACTTCGAGTATTGTTCGTCTATTTTATTTCTGTGTTCTGATTGTATTGTACAAAGTTTACAATTGTTACAAAATAAGGCCATGCGATGTATTTTAAAATGTAATAGATATGTCTCAATTCGTTTAATGTTAAATTCGTTAAAATGGTTGTCGGTAAAACAAAGAATAATAATGAATGTTTTATTGTTGGTGTTTAGAATTAAAAATAACCTAATGCCTATTTATTTATTGAATTATGTACAATATGTTCGTGAGGTACAACCCTATTTATTAAGAACAGCCAATAATTTTAGACTACCAAATCTTCTAAAAGTAAGATCTCAAAATTCTTTGCAATATAGAGGCTTCAAAATGTTCAATGAATTGCCAATTAGTATTAAAAATGAAACAAATCTTGCAGCTTTCAAAAGAAATTTAATCATTTACATTCAAGCTAATTTTTAAGTATCTAAAATTCTTATACTAAATAAAATACTATGTATTTGAAAAATCTATTGATGTATATGGCTAAATGGCTTTCTTAAAAAAGCTAAATAAATAAAAATAAAAAAAAATAAAAAAAAAAAAAAAATTAGGACTGGCTCGCAAATCTAATTCGTAGGTGACGTAGACAATCCTTCGGGTGGGGTTCAACACCACACCGTTGAAAGCAACTTCAATTTTGTTTCACGTCATTTTGGAATAAACAAACAGCTGCGAGCAACTAGCTTTTGGGATATGCACATTTGAAGCGTTCCTATCAGTGTTAAAAGTGTGATTTGTTGCTGCTATATTCAGATTCTTTCTTGGAAGGAAGGTCGTCAGTGTTGAAGAAAAAAGGTGACAGCAATGAACCTGGTCTAAATGGTCCACCGGTGTATTATTGTAAAATTGTATGGTTATTCATTTCGAAGTTGTAATTTCACATCATTCCTCCCATCTGTCATCCGTAGTGACAGTTTATAATATGGGTCGCTTAATCACCGCTCAACGGACTAACGATGATCATAGAATGCGCAGAACATACGTCGATTGCGTGCTGGAAAATCGACTAGTTGACGCCGATGAAATCTTCTTTATGAGGCCCATTTCTCGCTCGACACACACACACGTAAACAAACAAAATTGCTGAATTTGGCATTCTGAGAATATGATTGTTGAGAACCCATTGCATCCTCCACGGTGGGCAGTTTGGTGCGCGCTGTGTACCGATGCCTTATTTTTTTTGAAAACGACGAAGACGCCAGTCTTACGGTGAATTCTCTGCGATATTGTCAAATGATAACTACATTTTATTGGCCTAAGACATTAATATGAGCAACATGTGGTTCCAACAGGATGAATCTATGTGCCACACAACACAGGCAAATTTGGCACGAAAAGTTCCCCGACCGTTTAATTTTGAGATTTGGCGACGTCAATTGGCCACCTAGATCATGTGATCTGACCCCGTTTTTGAGGGGCCACGCTGAAGATCGCACTTAAAAACCAACATCCGTGAAGTTATGGCAGCAATACAGTGAGAAATGTGCCAATAAGTAATCTAAAATTACCTCACAAGTTTGCAAAAACTCACGTGCCGGCCATTTAACCGATGTTTTATTGCATACGTAATATAATATTTATTGCATAGCCATTAAATCTTTAACACTTTTTATTTAAATTTAAATTAAAATTCTAAAGGCCCTGACCTATAGAATCTGTTGATCCGTTGCTGCGTCATTTTTAACTGACAGCTAGATAGAATACACGCATTCTTATGGAAGGTGGCCCATAACCAACAGATAAGGTAGGTTTACTTTATAATTTTTCAGTGCGTTGATCCGTTGGCTGTTCACGCATTCACATATTGAGAGTGAGCACATTCATTGGTTGAAGCATTGAGAGAATGTAAAGAAACTGTCATCGCTGTTGACAATCGGATAGCTTGAAGAGAAAACACTTTCAGCAATAACAAAATGTCTTCAGGTGTCATCTGTTAACGAAGGTATGCGACGGACTTTATGGGACTGTCCTTTCCGGCAATAAATGAACGTTAACATCAACCTTCAACGGAACGGCGGCTACATATATTCATCACAAAATTAAAAACCCTGTAGAGGAATTCAGTTCGATGATAATCCATCTGCTTTGAAGCTAAACTCTCAGACTTACTTTCTTTACCAGATGTCTTCGCATGGAAACAGAAAATAAGGACTCTGGTACGTCACGATACCTGTGAGGGTGGCCGTGGTG
The DNA here is from genome assembly GCA_963082735.1 of Pocota personata. Classification (NCBI taxonomy): domain Eukaryota; kingdom Metazoa; phylum Arthropoda; class Insecta; order Diptera; family Syrphidae; genus Pocota; species Pocota personata. The sequence continues at coordinate 1,745,612 of OY720432.1, read as the reverse complement.
TAGTGGTATCATCCTGATCTCAACAATCATCTATTTATTTCGTCGGAAATAAATGAAAAAAGTCGATCAATTGCGAAAGCTTAGTCAATCTACTGCGAAGGCATAACACTGGCAGTAGGGTGGTCATATGGCTTAAATGCAACTTGATCGTGATGATGACATCAGGTGGAGGGAAAAAAATACTGTGAATCATGAGCAACGACAAAAAACAAAACAAACAAGCTCCCCAGTTATCTGGACGCCACCCTTGGAGTTTACTGAAACTTAATACCACCTAAGTTTCAAACCCACTACACCAATCTGTCTTTCTCTCTCTCTCTCTCAATTTCTTCAAACGCCCGTGCCCTGAAATAATTTAATGGTATTCATATCCCATTTGGCGCGTGCAAATTATAAAAAAAAAAAAAAACCTATCGAATAATAGCCCCGCTGTCATAATGGAAAGAACGTATGAAGATTCCACTAAAGGGACTGGAGTTAATTGGTATTTGGGCAATGAAACCAAGTACAGGGTGTTTTTTTTTTAAGGTTTGTTTTTTGAATTAGCAATATAGTACTTTTTCCAGCGATAACCAATTTGACAGCTGACAGCTGATAGACATTTTAGAGATGAGTTTTTCGAGGATGTACTCATTTTTTTTTTGTTTTTTTTTTTATTTTTATTCCCCTTTTAATTTCCTTTTGTCTCTTTTTGTAGATATTTTTGTTTGTTGAGAAATTGTCAAGTTTTATATTCTCTTTATTTTGACAGTTGCTTTAGATTCTTAATTTCTCTAAGCAGTGTCTCGTTGAGTTGCTTGAATCCATCTCTTTCTTCATAGGCTTGCGTATATTTAGTCTTCAATGTATCCACATTTTTTGTGTTTCGAGATAGGGGTGTTCTCTCTACCATTTTACATTTTTTTTTTAGTTTATAGTGGTGCTATTTTTGTTTCAGTTCAGCAAGTTAGATCCGACTGAACCCGACCAATAGTCTCGACTTCTCCAGGTTGACGCCAATCAGTGCCTACAACCTACCATATTTCTACAACAATCAGCCATCTATATCCGACCTTTACATAATAATAGAAGTGTTTTATTGAGAAATGAATCTACAGCTGCCCAGAGAAATAAATTGGTAGTCAGATTGTGGTCTCGTGCATTAATTTGTCAAAAGTAATAAGAAAAGTAGCAGCCAAGAACAGCAGACATAACCCCTCTTTCAAATTGCAATAAATCTATTTTCAACGATTTAAGCGTTTCTTTTTCGTGCAAACTACATATAGGAACATATATGTATATGTAGAGGTATAAATCTTCAAATTGAAATAAAACACATAAAAATTGTGGTAATGGCCATGCTATTGGCTCTATTGGAAAGATAATTTTATACCATTAGTGTCTAAATATGATTTCGGTTGAGCGCAGTGGCTAGCTCGACCACTTTTACAAACAGCAATAACGTGGTAAATGTTGGCTTCAAGTCGTCCATCGTCTCTGTTTTATCGGCGTAGATTTACGACTTCATATATACCGACAGAAAATTATCCAAAGATGTTAAATCACATGATCAGGGACGCCAATTCACAGGTAAATTACACGAAATTATGCACTTATCGAATGTTTCCTTCAATAAATTGATTGTGGCATGCGCTGTGTGTATGTTGCGCTGTCTCGTTGTAATCACAGGTCTTCCATATTAATGCCATTCAATTGAGGAATAAAAAAGTCAGTAATCATAGTGCTCTCCATTGGCTGTAATGTTCTAGCCGGCCCATAAAGCGCACCTAACAGTGACTTTTTGTGAATGTAAAGGCGCGACGTCTCAATAATAGCTTGTTGATTTTCTTCATTCCAAATTCTGCAATTTTGCTTGTTGACGTAGCCATTCTATCAAAAACGAGCATCGCTGCACAAAATTTGGTGGTGAAAATGAGGATCAAGAGCAATCTCGTTTTCGGCACATTCACCAAACGTACGACTCACACGATGGTCAAGCGGCTTCAATTCTTGCACGAGCTGGATCTTGTAATCTCTTAAACCAAGATCTTTCCGCAAAATCTTCGATCCAATTGCTGCGCACAATGGCAAATCGACTCATTCGGGTCTACGCTCACAGCAGTACCAGCTTATTTGGTGCGCACTGTACGACGTCTCCGTGGATGCGTATTATCAATTAGAGTATGCATGGTGCGAAAACGATCCATGACCATTATGTCGACCATAAAATGGGCGTAGCGCACTTAAGTTTCGCGAACTGAACCACGAATTTCGAAATAAATTTACACAATTTGCAAGCTCTATTCTGGCGTCAGTCTATTCGTGGTAAAATGGCAAACCAAACTGAGCACAAATCAGCTGTCGGCTGTCAAATTGGCTGTCGCTGGAAAAAGTATTGCCAAATCGAAAAACAATCCTCTAAAGAAAAACACCGTTTACATCGCCAAACTACAAATACGTATCTGAACATTTGGCCAAAGTAGCACTTACCTAATGTGAGACTGTGTAACCAGTAAGTAGTTAATGATCCTGACGTCAGAATAAATGGAGCAACTAATTTTAAATAGCTGAATATTTTGACAGAAGAGCGAACCAGTTCAGGCCAGATGTCAAAACAGGGTGATTCACTGTATTATTATGATATATTTACCTACCATACTGATCTAATTAATTAATATAAATATTTATATTAAATTGCACTCCGTGGCAGCAGCATCAAAATTCACAGAATTTGATACACCACCATACAATGCGACTCCTTCACGTAACAAGAATTTATTGGGAAAAATCCAAAAATCACCCCGTTAGACTGTCTCCACATGACAACACACCCAAAAGCAGCAAAATCCAATATTTTCTTAGTTATGACTTCATCATCCAGAAACAAGCAACTTTCCTACATGCTCCACCTCCACTGGCGCGCTGGTACATACTCTCGGATGTCGGATGAAAGCCTCATTTAGGAGTCCCATTATGTCGCCAATATTCATTTGCCGAGAACCAACCACCAAGTGGCACCGCTGCTGCTGTTTTACCCCGGCCGGCGCCGTGAGAGTGTATGTCCGGGGTAATTCCCTGGCAATTTAGTTGCTCTCACAATCTCATAATGGCTTTTGCCATCCTTCCCGTGGGAAGGCAAGGACACAGGATGCGCGCTTGTTTCTCCTTGCAAATAGGAGGTCATTACTTGGGTCGTAGTCATTTAATTAATGTCTGCGCGTCTGATTTGATTACCCTTATTAGGTAGGTACTAAGCTGAGAATTAGGAAATTGCTAATGTGCTCCAGACAGGTGTATGTGACCAGAGTAAATGGCATGACCTTTCCACGCTCTTCTGCAGATACTCGTATATGTGATGCTGAAAATCAATGGCTCACCGCCAATTCAATTTATAACTTTTATATTGGAAAAAAAACTAAATTGAAAGCGCGATATTTTTTCGCCGACAAAGACTTTGCAATGGCACAAAACAAATAAATCAAGACCGGGTGTGTGCTGGCAATATTCGTTTTCGTATGCCAGAGACAGTCACGTCCAATTTCATCCCAATGGATAGGGAAAATGCAACTGCCAGGTCGCGGAGTCAGGTGAATCTTTTATAAGTGGAGTTTGTGTTTTTTGCATTTCCATTTTCATTGCTATTCAACTAATTTATACTCTTGTTAGAGAACCGAAAAATCATTTATAAATATTAAAATTAATCGAAAACTGAAATAATTATTTACAACGGATAATGTCGTAATCCCATCACACAAATTATTCGCGCTGTGTGTGGGCGACTCAGGTTGGGAAAAAAGATACATATACATAATTCCATCTATTTCGGTTGTCCGAACATAATCGCTAAACAAATCACTAATAAATTATTCGCATCGAAATACCACATAATATTTTGTTTCGGTTTGGGTCATTTCGCATTCAGGAGCCAACACTACTGCACTGCACGGGCAAACAACCCTGCCCCTCGACGTTGACCTCATACGGGGGCTTATTGGTTAAAAATGGATCCCGATTGCCTGCGAAAAATGGCCCGATGCATGCTGCGGTGCAAAATATTCCATTTAATCTCAATTTAAAACAAAACGAATATAATCATTCCGTTCGTGCACAAAAGTGCGCCACCAACAGCGAAACAATGCTTGGTTGGCTCCCAAATAATGTGCACTGCACATAACTTCATACTGGAGGTACGAAAATCATCAGGTTTTAAGCGATTTTGATTGTAATAAAGCCCCCATTGGAGGGAACTAATTTATAATGGCTAAAATTTCCTGTTTGTCTTTAATTAAAAAAAAAAAAAAAACATTAAATATTTAAGAAAGTTGCATCGTAAATGAAACTATAAAATAAGGACGGGAAGAATGATGAGGTAGGGTTGTACCTAATTTAATATCTGTTCCCCATAAAAATCAACATCATCGTAAGGTATTGTAGTCCAAGGATTTAGGGTTTTCACCTCGAAGAGAAAAGGTATAGCTGAAAATTTACAAACAGTTAAGTAAGTTTACATAAGTTAATTAATCAAATTACAAGTCCCCAACGATTTTGATGAAATGTGTTCTCTCAATTTGTCAAAAACCATCAGAATTGATTGTAGAATTTTCAAAAATGTTATTGTAATCGGATTATGGCTAAGCTATTTGGCTGGAGTTTCAAAAATCTTCAAATATCGACTAATCCAAGAGCAACTCAATGAAATTCAATTAAAATTGCTCTAGTAGTCCATACTTCAAAACTGAGTACGAGCCAATTAGCAGAGGTTTTCGAAAATTAATTATTTCTATAGGATCAGGACGGTTATGACTACATATGCAATCATCCTAATTCTGAATGGTGGAGATTGAAATGTCCTGTATAGCTACCTGAAAACCGCCTGGAAATACCGATAGCATATAAATAAGATGAAAATAAAGCGACATTACTTCCGCGGAACTGCAACAGGAAGAAGTACCCATAAGGCCAGAAAACACCTTAGGGAGCTGAGCTTAATAGTTACAATCTCAAACCTTCCCATGGTTAAAACAAATATAATTTTAGTTCACTGACATAGGGGTCACGAATTCCACAAACCCAATGTACTCGTAGATAGTAATGCATATAATGTAAATCCATTAAAGTACTAATGTGCACGATCAACGTCTGGTAGAACATACGGCACGTTTGCGACAATTCGTGAAATCGTTTGCTCAACTATGTCAAGTGTTGCATGTGAACATCGTTATATTATTTTTGCAAAATAATCTAATCAAGTTAGTTCGTAAGTTATTGAATTTTCTCCTAAAATATAATAGTACTCGAAACTCTTAGTCTAGAGAGCCACAGATTCTGGATCGAAGTGGTTAGAATTAGAGTCAACTATTATTGAATTGAAAGGCGCTACAAGTTAGAGACAAATTTACCATCTAGATCCACTCCAGATGGTCTAGTTTCTAAGGAAAACTAGACTGACTGGAGTGGATTCTTTAGACGGATTATAACTGGGGGTAGTATCAGGAGAAGGATCCAATAGATCGTTTAGCATTGCAGTGCATTTCACAAAAATTCGTTTCTAGAAGGACCCTACAGCACAGACCCCAAGCGATCTTGAAGTCTATATTCATGTAGGTATGAGGATTGTATCCAAAATTTTAGATTTATGGTATACCCACATGAACACCGACCCATGGCAATAACAGTATAATAACACAGCGACATCTTTGTACGATAAATCGGTTTCAACGAACCAGTATCATGAACACGAACCATTATAATAAATTCATCTCGGAGACTATGGAGTGAACTATAAACCATCAGATGCCATCTATTATAGAATGCAATGTTTCTGGAGCTGAGAGGCATAGAACCTTCGAGACGTGGAAAGAGGATGAATTTCAAACTCGAATTGAATGGTTCGTGTTCTTGCTACTAGTTGAAAAATGCTATTTTTTTTCGGTGCTATTTTACTTCTTTACTCATGGAATTTGCGTTTTACAATGAACCCTTAAATGGCAAATGTTCCAAAAACTGATGACATTTTGTGTTCCAAATTGTATGCAACTCGCTCAAGACCGGAACCATCCAGATTACTATGTTGAATAATTCAAAAAGTAACAATTTTATTTGAAAAACCCTAATACCTCCAATCGATTTCCACAAATAAGACCAATTCAATCATCTAGTGACCACCAACTTGTCAGTTAACTAGACCACTACCCCTAATCCAGAGAAAGAGAAAAACTGCATTCCTGCAGCGAGTGAAGAAAACTCAATTTATCGTCCCTCCGATCATTATCATCACTCGTCCTCCACGCTCACTTTAGAAAATGTAAAACTTTATCCATAACCACAATGCCAAGTTGCAGTCCCAATTGTACAACGTTTTTGCTGCTCGCTGCGCTATCTCTATCTCCCTCTCTTTCGCCCCCAACTTCCAAATACAAATTTCATTTCATTGTGGATGGCGCCGCGCAACAACAGCGCTCCGCCGTGTTAGCTATTACAACAAAGTTTCTTCCCGACAACTAAGCTTCCAAAATGTTTGATTTCCCCATGGAGTTGCCTGGGTTGCTTGTTGCCAAACAGCAAAACTTCAACTTTGACGACTCCGACGACGTGTGTAAGGCGCGCTGGAAAGTGCTGCACTCACGAGGATTCTCCCTCGACTCCATCGCGCCCCACCAACTTTGCCATGCCACAGAGAAACTATTGTGTGAAGGAGTGAATATTTTATACACTTTTCAATTGAAATTATAGTTAATTTTATTTTTTTGCTATAAACATCGCACCAAATAACAACAAGCACAACTTGAAAGTCCTACGGTGGATTTGATTAAATTTTGAGCCTTCCTCCGGTTTGGAAACGGGAAGGGGGTAGAAAGTATCTCTCGATATCTGCTCGAGAGATTCAATGTGGTTTGGGTTTTGGGGTACTCGTATTTTTCTCTTCGTTTCCTCTATTTGACATGTGATATTCATATCGGGTTAATTAAGGTAGGAATTGTTGAAATGAGGTTTTCCTTCGAATTTTAGAGACAAGCACATGCCGAGTTCCTATTACGAATCCTTAGGTGGTGAATGGAATTGGCAGGTTGTAAGCTAAATCTGATTTGTGGCATTTCGAGAGGTGAGCATGTGTTATACATACTATTGATGCAATTAATTTCAATTAAATCCAAATCAAGTTCATGATGCCTTGGATAACCACAATTTGCCATGAGCCTACATAGATTACTGACGTTCGGTTGAGGTATACCTATTATTTTGAAATTTGAGCTTTCTATGTCTCAAAGTTGATAGGAATGCTTCAAGTTTTCCGCAGTTAACTCTGGGAAAGGGTTGAAGGAATTTTTAATTCGATAATCCTTTGAGGGATGTTCAGCGTGCCGTTTAATATAGCGACTTTCCCAAAGTTGACAATGTGTCATTTTCGTAAATGGAATTAGTGTGTTGTTAAGATAAGTGAGACTTTCTAACACTGCCACGTGTGTAAGCCTACATATTATTCGAGATAAAAATATTAACAGCTCTGAATACTTCAGTAAAGGATTTTTAAAGGGGAAAAGTATGTTCTTCAACGTGAATTGGAATTTCAAGATATGTACGTGTAGCTAAAACTTTGATGGATATGCAAAATTAGTTCCATATGGTAACAGCCTGATAGAAGATCAACAGTCAGCAAATTCATAAAAGGTGCTAGGATATCAAGAATACCCACCGCCTGTTTTTATACGTATTCTTTTTTCGAATGACGGAAGTGTAGAATAAAGCATTTTGCAATTTTTAATAGTATTTTTCACAAAGTGACTGAATGCATTTAAATGATGTTTAAACTATGTAGAACCTAGATAAAAGAACTTGTACGTATTATATCATCAGTTAGATAGATCTGGAAATCACATCTCCAAAAACTGTGGAATAAATAAAAAGACCTCTGCAACTTGTATTAATTGCAAAAGAAAACACCCGACTAACTATGAAGGCTGCGAAGTAGCTAAGGAGCTGCAAAAAAGGCGGGGTAAATTCTTAAAGCATTCGAAACCGTTCTGGTCACAAAAATATTAAGGAAAAAGTGGCTTTGAACGTCGGGCATCGGGCGCTCAAACATACATACAAACATGAAAAAAAAGCCGCACTATGAAAATTTGATGGCTTTATGACTTCCAGCTACGTTCCTCTCACGTTTCTAACACGTATGTAGGTACGATTGCAGTTTTTCTGTGATATGCTTAGTCTTTTTGATCTATAAGAGAAAAAAACACTCAAGTCGATAACGCATTAGTACTCTAGACCGCGACAAAATGTTTTGTGAAGTTAAGGAATTTTACCCTCGTTTTCTGATGAATCACGTATACTCTCTCTTCATGGTGACGAACCTTTTTCAAATATGCGAATCGCAGACGTTCTGGGTTGCCACGAAAGCACTGTGAGAAGGCTTTTGAAGAAATTAAGCTTGAAGAGCAGTACGGAGAGGCAACCTGGGAACGGAAGACCCAAAAAAACGACAGCACGGCAAAATTGGATTTTGGAGCTCTGAAAAACCGGTTCGCAACTGCAAAGATATTGGGAAAGGATTTGAACGAGAGATGTTCTATTAACATCAGCAAGCGCAGTGTTCAACTCCGGCAAAATGAAGAGGGTCTGCAAGCCTGTAGACCCGCAAAAAAGCCGCTTCTCTCTGCAGTAATTAAGAAAAGAATATTGATGTGGGCCAAAACAGCACCGGGAATGGTCCGCCAACGACTGGAAAAAGCTCATATTTCTGACGAATTCAAATTTAATTTAATTGGACCTGACAGAAAGCAGGCACTGCGAAGGAGTGATATTTTGATGAATGTTTGCTTCCCACCTTTAAGTATTCACCATATGTTATGGTTTGGGGATGTATGACAAATTAGGTTCTTTGCCGTATTTTGATTTTGGACAGTTCCGTAAATGCAGCGAAATACAAAGAAATCATTGCTGATGATGCCATTCCTACAATAGAGGAGTTATGCTGCTACATCCCAAATCCCATATTTCAGGATGATTCCGCTCCCTGTCATCACCCTTATTCCGCAAGTAAAAACAAATTTTGACCTAAAATTTAAACTCGAAACCACTTGGTTTTTTTGCGTGTAGCATGCGAGCTTTGCAATAGTGTGGGGCTTTAATTCACTAAAACCACCCGAAGATAGTATGATTTATGTCATTCTTCGAATTATCGCACCTAGTCGTCAAACTAATCAGCAATTTTTTTTGTATCACTTGAAAGTGACAATAAGTCGTATAGACCCATTTCGTTTATCCCAATTATATCAAAAAATTTGTAAAGCGCTTACAGCCGGTTATTGCGGAACAAAGCCTTGGATAAGGTGTGGCATTAAGGCCTGTAGTTCAAATTACGACAGATTCTGCCTGTACGCCTAATTTCCGCATACTCGCAATATAGGGAAATTTCAGCTGGCAGCATTCTTCATTCTCTTCTGTATTTTCTGTATACCCGCTGCTAGGCATCCAGAGCTCCATAAATGGGTAAAACAATAAAACAACCAGACAAATGCGTGCTCTCTCTAAAACCCAAGCTTGCCACTGACTTCGAGAATGGTACTTTGAAGTTTTTCAGACAAATTGTATTGTATTCCGTATTTGAGAGCAGTATTGCATGCGTCTTACCAGGATTTAAGGAAAGACCATCCACAGATTTCCGTGAGACCCTAACAACAAGATCTTTAATAAGGTAAACGCTGGGTATGAACATACAGAAGAGAATTGGACCAAATATTGAACCGTGGGGTACTCCCGATAGAAGGCTTCTGGGTTCCGAAATTACCTCACTGACTTGGTTTGATAAATAATTATTTATAAGATGAGTAGCTCTATCACTAAACCCAAAATAAACGGCAAGTTTTTGGCATGAAATGTCATGCCGTTGAGAAATCAAGGAGGCACAGGATCGTTTATTTGTCTTTATCAAGTTGAGATCTTACATCGTTCAGCACCTTTACCATCGCAGTGAAACAGCTGTGATTAGCTCTGAAGCCAGATTGATTTTCAGATAGAAGATTATTTTCATCAAGATAAAGACTAATTTGCTTGGCAAGTTTTTCTCGATAGTCGCTAGGTAGTGATGGGTACAATGTTTTTGCAACAGGAGTTTTCATAAGAATGGAAACTTATTCTTTCCTCAATAGCGAGGGAAGAATAAGTTTTCTAAATGTAAGGGGTATGCCATCAACATCATCAGATTTAAGTGCTTTAACAATTTCAACCAGATTCCTTTCTGTCACCACTTTAAAGTCAAAGGGTTCTTAAGATTCTCAAGCACAAAATTGGATGGACTTGATGTGTTGATTTAAGATCACTGGAATTGAGTGCACAATCTAATTTGTCCCTTTTTGGCAATACCGATATCCCATAGATTAGACCAACGTTGTTTCGCGGAGAGTTGTCCATTCAGAATTTTCATTTCGCTAACCAGGTTACTGAAGTAGCCCGGTTTCGCGCTAGGCAGTATATTGACCAATTTTCCGAACTTTGGTTACTTCTCTAGTTATGATACTGCAGTACGTTGAAATGTACTTGTTGCTTAGAAAATATTCAAAGCTTAACATTGAGAATAAGCTGCTCTTATGCAAGCAAGTGCTGAAGCCGGTGTGGACCACTCTGGGGCTGTATCAATAAAACTAATGCCAATATTTTACAAACTTTCGAAAATAAAGTGCTAAGAGAAATTGTCAATGCACGGTGGTGCATAAGAAACGACGATATCCACAGAGATCTCGGAATTCCTACAGTCGAAAATGAAACCAAAAACTTTGCTCGAAAGCACAAAGAAAAACATTGGATTAAACGGACTAATAATATAGTCCTAAAAATTCTGGACGAGAGAAATTTATTCCGCCGTCTAAAAAGGGCCAAACCTTTCGACTTAGCATGATAAAGATTAACAGCGTCTTAATAGAGTAACAAGCAGGAACTTTCATTGGAAAGATACCGGCCAAACTTCTTTATTTCGGGATAAAAAAAGTCTCAACTTAGTTGCAGTAGCTAACAAATTTATATCGAACGGAGGTGTTTTTAATGAGAAAGAATCTCACACCACTATGAGCATGCGCCTGCGGTCCTCATAGGGTCTATGGACGATTTTCATAGATTTTTTCCCTTTGGAACAAAAAATAACAAGTTGCAGTCAGTGGAATGAAAGTAATTAGTTTTTTCTTGATCAGGGAAGAACATTTTTTTAGTTATTGTTCAGTCTAATGATGATATATCAGGATAGGTTCAAGAGTTTTGTTGACAAATACATTTTAAAAGAACGATTCGTGGGAGGAAATATTCGAAGTTGTTCATCATTACTGTGATCTTTCTAAATTTTAAACACCTCTGACGGCTTTCAAATAAATCTCTTGAACTTCGTTCTTGCAAAAGAAAAAGCGATCGCGTGTTTGTCTCTTTAAATAGTAATAAAGAGAGAGGAAAAAATCAAACAACTGCTCTTTAGAAATCGAAACGAACAACTGACAAAAACTTTATTATTCAAACCACAAGAAGTATCTATCTAAATACAATTATAATTCTTAGAACGCTGAACGGGATTGCATGCAGCTGCAAATTATGCAAAGTGGCATTTTTGCAGTGATATGCATCCAGTGCATGGCGTAATCTTATCTTAAGACAATTTTATTAAGACAATAAAATTATTCTAGGAAGAGGAAAAGATTCAATTACTGGAATAGTTCCTCGAATTAAGTATTCTGAGAATTAATTATACATAACAATATTGTCTTTTGCTCTTTATAGCGTTTTGGCAGGAATCTATTATTGTTAGACTTTTTTGATAGCTTGCTGACCGTCTATTGGACTACTTGAGAGACTAAGTCACGCTTGATCGACAAAAGCTCTGACAGTTTCTTGCAATCAAAGTGCACCTTGTGTTTTTTTAGGTATGAGGACGATGATGATGTTTCAATCCGACATTCCAAAGATGCCCTATTTTAATATTTTTCAACTCCATGGTCGAGAACTTCGTAGAAGCAGTCTGTCTTGTTGATTGTTTTACAGCCCGTAAGAATGGCGAACATATTAAAGGGTGACCAGATAGCAATGACAGTTTTGCCAATTGTTATGTTTCATCAGCTATCAAACCCAATGACATCCAGCTGTCAAAATATTCAGTAAGGTTTGCCATTTCATCATGCATCGTTTGACGCTTCCCGAACGAGTGGAAATTATTAAAAATTATTATCGGAATTCCGGCTCGTTGTATCGTCATCATGGCTTCAGTGAGCAGGCAATTCGTCGCACCGTAGACAAGTTTGAGCGTGAGTACACTCTTTTGGACCTTAAGAAACCAACCAAACAGAGATCGGCGCGAAGTAAAGAAAACATAGCCGCCGTGGGGTCCAGTTTCCAAAAAGACCAAGAAATGTCGGGCCTACATCCATATAAGATTGTGCTGACACAAGAATTGAAGCCGGACGACCATAGACAACGCCGTGAGTTCGCTAATTGGGCGCTGGAAATGTTGGCCGGAGTTCCGGATTTTGGCCAAAAAATCAGCTTATCGAATGAGGCCCAGCTTATCGGACGAGGCCCAGCTTATCGGACGAGACCCCATCAATGCATTCACAAAAAATTACTGTTTGGTGCGGTTTATGGCACGGCGGCATCATCGGACCTTATTTCTTTCAAAATGAGGAAGGAAACACTGTTACCGTCAATGATCCCCGGTATAGAGTGATGTTAACCGACTTTCTATAGCCAGAGCTCGACAACATCGATATATCCGAGCTGTGGTTCCAACAAGACGGAGCTACATACCATACAAGCGACGTAACGCTCGATGTGGTGAAGGAGAAATTTAGTGACTGGGTCATCTCACGGCGAGCGTTGATCAATTGGCCGCCGCGATCATGCGACTTGACACCCCTCGATTATTTTCTCTGGGGCTACGTCAAGTCCTTAATCTACGCTAACAAGCCAACCACTTTGTACGAGCTCGAGGCCAACAAAAATTGGACCGACCGCTTGAAGCACTGCCACTGAAGCCGAGAGGGCCATTTAAATAATGGCATGAATGTAGCTTCAAAATAAAGCCAGAATCAATTTGATATCTCACACCGTTGTTGTTTTATTTAAATTTCTTTCCCTATCGTTCTTATCTGGTCACCCTATAAAATAAAACATTATGCCTCGAAGTTGTAACGCGAGCCACCATCAAATTAAATGCTTTTCTAAAGAAATAAATAAATAACTATGTTTCATAGCTTTTTTATATTAGTGGCACAAACTTGACCCGTTCCTCAATAAATAAGGTAGAACTCTTAATGTAACGCCAGTTACCATGGCCTCAAGTTTTTTTCAAGGTGATTAAGCAGTTGTTGGTCACAGATGTACTCGTAGATTTTTTGACGTCTTAAAGTTATTCAGGCTATATTATGGTCTGAAGTCAAACAAAGATTGCTTGGGTTTTTGGTAGAATTCGATCGACTGAAACATACGCCCTAGCAAAACCAACAAATCATTTATCTTACTTTGATTTATGTAGTTCTAGGGCATGACCCACAATTGTAAAATATCTCTCACCCTCAATGTCTCCTAATGACTTTCGTGCTCCTCAAAAATGTTCAACATTCCAAGCTAGAAGCTATAGCATTTCCTTGAACATTCCGTTCATCTGTTATCCCAAAGAAAAAATCTCACAATGTACTTACTTAGATTTGAATTCCCTATCCTAAATTTAATAAAATTCTTCACCTACTCTCACTCCATCCCTAACTCTTTGCTCGTGAAAGTCAAAAACCTTGCTGGCAACATCGCAAATAAACTGCCATAAATCATTTCTTCAAAAATCCACCGATTGCACACTCAGCTCAAAAAAAAATCTTACCCACATTCGCATCCGGTGATTCAGCATTCCCATAAAGCAGCAAAAGTCTAACTCACTCAATATACTCGTACCTATCCTACCCTTTCGATAACCAAAATAAAGGGCAATTCAAGAAAACAATTGCCCTTCATATAATAGACTGTAAATTGGGTATACACCCCCCCTGAAAATTTAAATGCAAACGATACAACATTCCCCATAATTCAAAAGGAATACAGACAAACTTGAGCCCACCCCCACTCATCCTCCTCCATGACACAAACAACAATAAGTATCCGAACTCGGAATTATTGTAAATCCCACCGCAAATATCAAATAAAACTTTTATTACAGTTTAGTAAATTTTGCATACATCACCGGGTAGGTGGTAGGTACCTGTGCTCTCTATATTCTCCCCATTTTCGTAGCTCCGACAGGGCGCCACCCAATAGCGCCCACTTACACATGAGCATTTCATATTTTGCAGAAATCCAAACACCAAATACAAATTTTCTACTTCAGCCGGAGCAGCAGAGCGATGAAATTTATTCGCATACAGGGAAAAGGAAGATCCAGCAAGCGTCGTCTATCTTCCATTTCTAGCTTGGTTTTGGCCTCGTACTGAGGGAAAAAGGATTTCGTTGCAAAAAAAAAGGAGAGGAGCACAATCGACCCCCAGCACCGACGTTCCGTATATCATCGAGTCCTCAACCTCATCCACCTCGCCCCATTGCTTGCAACTATACGGCGACGAATATAAAAGTTTGTTTCATTTTGTGATCTCTGGGGAGGATTTTCTTAAATGGCAAAAATTTTTATCCTAAAAGTCTCTCCCTCAGCACATAGACTCAGCGAGCAACATATACTCTGAGGGTCGTCCTTACGTACGAGTATAGTAGTCGCAATGAAATGCGATATATTATTAGTTTTGTCTCCCTGTCTTTTGAGTTTTTTTTTCTTTTTTTAGCTTTTCTCTCATCTTTATCCTTTTTGTAAATATTTTATATCGAGATAATGTTAAGAGTTTGTCAATCCGTTAGATTGGATGAAAATAAATTTAATAATAGCGACGGGTGGGCCGAGGTTAGATTTTTGAGAAAACCCAACAAAGGATGCAGTTGCAATGGTAGGAATTGCAGCCTTCTCACCTTGATTTCTTTGCAAAACAATTGGCTGAGAACTTGGAATGAACCGCAACTGGGAAAAAGGAAAATTCTCTGCTCGTAATAATCCTTGACGATGGTGGTTAGTAATCTCCGACTGTGAGAAACTTTGAATAAACTTTTTATTTTGTTGGTCAACACAAACAGAGACTAGAAAATATAATGCGAAGCGATTTTTGTAATGCTTTTATCAGAGAGACAGAAATGAAAGGAATGGGATGCAATGCAGACCGCAAGTTGTGAAAAATGGTTTTGAGGTCCTGTTTTTTTCTTGGATCTAAAGTTGTTTTTTGTTGCCTAGATTGTGCAGCAATGCGGTGATGATATTTTCTGTACTTTTATGGAGCGGCAACGAGACAGCTCACAAAAAGAAACTCATTACTTACGGGAGGAGAACGAGAGAAAGAAGGTCGAACCGTTGGAAAGTTTGGTTAGACAGTTGCACTTTTTAGTGGAATTAGTTTTGTTCGCACCTTTCATGGTGTTATTCTTTGTGTTGTTCTTTAAAAAAAAATGTTTATCTACATATAGAGGTGGATCTAGAAAAACAAGTTTTCCAGCAATAAATAATAGCGATAGGTAGGTATGATACTCGTATCTTGAGGAAGGATACTTTGAATAACCTTTGGTAATTCAAGCTATTTATGAAGTGTAACTCGATCTAAAGTTGTTCGACGGGAAGACATAATTAAGAATTAATATCAGTAGATCTGTTTTTCAATATTCCCGAAGTGCCTCTGATAACCCGCTGCGTTCATGTCAATGTCGTCGGCGTACGCCAGTAGTTGTACTGACTTTTGAAAGATCGCACGCCTGATGTTAGCACAATTCGTTCAAGTGTGATGCTAAAGAAATCACATGACAATGCGTCACCTGGTCGTAGAAGTTATCCTTTCTTTTTTAATGGAACAATGTGCATTGTCCATCGTCATTGTACACAGACGGACGACTTTGGCAAAGATGTCATGGCTCTGTAAAGCTCGTCTCTATAGATGCTATTATAGGCGACTTTAAAATCAATAAAAAGGTCAATCAATCGATGTGGAGTTTCCGGGTTTTTTCGAGCTCCGCCGCAATGTGAATATCTGATCCATGGTGGACTTTCCTGGCCACGGTGGACACACTATTACGAACGAATCAAATTGTTGAAACTAATACCTGTAGTTGCCGCAATTTAGAGGGTCTCCATTCTTGAGGATCGAGCAAACAACGCTGAGGTTCCATTCGTCGGGCATACTTTCATCGGACCATATCTTACAGATCAGTTGATGTAAATCATCTTTAAATAGCTCGGTTCAAGCAGCATTGATATTGCTATCTCCACTTCACTTTGGTCGGATGGACGAAATTGTTGATCGCCAGCGTCCGGGTTGAATGGAATATTCTTCCTGACAGCGGAGTTTTGATCGTCAACGCGGTTTAACAGCCTGTAGAAGTGATATTTCTAAATTCTCAGCATCGAATGTGACTCTACTACTAGATTTTCTTCTTCATCCCTACAGGCTTCTGTTCGGGCTTTGTAGCCTTGGCATGCTCTTTTTACCTTCTGATAAAACTTTCAAACATCATTCCTGCTCTCCATTGACTCGATCTCTCGTTTTTCATATTCTTTTTCATTCTTTCTTAAAAGCTGGCGTTCTTCCCTCTTGCTTGTATGTTTTTTTTTTGTGAAGCCAGCTGATCACACACTGAAAAAATAATGAAGTGAACTACTGGGTTGCGCGTACTTGCATTTTCCTTGAAAAAACCTAGTACGCAGTCGTTTCCTGAAATCTAGAGATTTTGATCAAACTTGACATAACTATGATAGAGCAACTCAATCAAGTGGGTCTCTCAATACTGTCTAACGCAGGTCTGTCGGGAGCCAAAACAGCTGGACGGATTTCCTTCAAACTTCAAATCTGGAATCAGTAGCGTTACAATTCGAGGCGAAATCGGAATTTTTTCATTCTAATCCCAAAATTAATGCTCCGATTTTGAAAATACACCAACTATGCAAGCGTCAGCAACCTGATAGGCCCTTATCAGTGAGGTTTTAGGTCACATTACGCCTAATTTCAAATCAATTTCCAACACATGCCACTCGATCTTAAAGTTGCCTATGATAGCGTGTATAGAGATGAGCTGTACTAATTTTGTCATTCCTGTGCAGGAAGACGCTTGAGAACTCCTGCTCCATCAATGTCGGTAAGAATACAACCGAATCGTTTGATGTTCGAAAAAGTCTTATACAGGGTGAATTACATTGTACGAAACTCACAAAGCCAACATCAGATATACAATCTTTTAAAATTCTGAGGATACACCGATGACATTGACATAAGCAGAAGAACTCAGCGTAAGTGGAAGAACATGGCGATGCGCCAGGCCTTTGTCCATCCATTTACATTATTCAGAGCGCTTTGTAGTTTTACAGTTGTTTCTTCGATTATTTTACCTATTGCTAGGATAGCAGAGGTATCGGCAAATATAGCTAAGACCGATGCCTTCTTCTTTCGGTATATCACGAGTATATAGCGGATACAGAAGCGGACCAAGAACGCTACCTTGCGGCACTGAAATTTCCTTGAATTGCTAGTACTTGTTTCTGTGTCTGGCATGGAAGAGTCTATTCCCGAGTATGTTATATAGGCTTACAAGCATGCCACACCTCATCAAAGGCTTGCGATACATCAAGAAATTGCTTGAGTAATTACTTTTCTCTTCAAGAACTTTTCTCAATTACGTCAGTGATTGTATGTACCTAGTCAACGGTTGAATACTTGCTTCTGAGTCCAAACTGGTGATCAGGGATAAGATTTTGTTCCTCAATAACCGGCTGTAAGCGCTTGAGTAATATCCTCTCAAAACTTTCTCTTTGTCTCCCTTTAAGTCTTTTAGTGCCAAAGCGAATAATTGAATTCTTTTTCCGCTGTCAAGCTTTTAGTGTAAGTACCTGTTGTGCGGTTTTCAAAATTCCCAATAGTCTGATTCAGCAAGTTACACAAGTGATTCAAGTGTGCTCTATGCTGTGGAGCACGACTTTGTTACCATTTCCTACCCGCTTCCCATTTTTCCTTTATCAATTCTTTGCAATTTGTGGGTTTTTTTCCTTGATAAAGAGTATTATTCCACACGGCGCACTGCACGATCTCAACTAGGCGGTCAACTTAGAGTTCAATATTCTCTTCAGTTTCTTTCTTGAAACCTTCCCAATTAGTATTTCTGTCAGTTAGTCTTGAAGGTTTTTGTTGTTTAATTTCGCTTATTGTCAGAGGAAATACCAAAGCTTTCTTCAACTTTTATGAAATTGGCAGATATTTCTTTTACAATGAATAAATCGATTAGATCGGGTATTTTCATGGTACTTCACACCATACTCCATACCCGCTTCATAGAACATTCTACTTTTCGTGAGATGTATTTAAGACATGACTAGGTACACTCTGTACATAGTCGTGCAAAATTCAAATCAATGTTAATGCAAAATCTCCATTTTGTTAACTTAAAGGAACTTTAAATTTAAATTTTGCACGAAAATATGCCAGTACCTTGTGGTTTGACCCAACTCACACACTCACATGGCAACACTTGCATTTAAGATGTCCTATTAGCCGCACAAAACGATATTTAAAGTAGCCTCCCACAGACGTGTCGTATACCAAATTTACTCTGTGGCAAATACCACAGCAGCATATTTAAACTTCAGAACTAGCATTTCTTAAATAGTCCCATTGGTTACATTCCCAGTGTCCTCCTACAATATTCCCAATTACAAAAGTTTTTTTTTTTTTTTTCCAGAAATTTGCCTTTTTTCGTCGGTTTTTTGCTTCGGTTTTCTTTTTACCATTTTGCCGGTTTCGATTGCAGTAGCAAGGAGCAGAGCGTACAAAATTAAACTATGAAAATGAATTGTCCTTCCGTGGTTGCTAAGCACAGTCCTGTAAGGGGATATGTGTGTATATTTTATCACATATCCCTGTGACCACCCCCACGAAGAAGAACACACATATGGCCAATTGGTCCCCATGGATGCGGAACAGGGCAAACGGAGAAAACTTGTGCTTAGTTATAAATCTTAACTTTTGCGACATACGAGCTGTAGATTTCGTTGTCCTAGGTTCATTTTCTTCGGCTTGCTCCTTTTTTGCGGATGTCCCTGGGGAGAATGTATTTTCTTCTTTCACTTTTAGCTTCTTGATATTCATGCTGCTCCAAGCTGATATCGGACGGAGGACGACGTAGGTGAGAACGAACCCGTTGCCCTAGGGTGAGTAGGATTTATGTTTCCTGGCACTCGTCCAGATGAGTTATGTTTGCATGTGTACATGTGTTAGTGTTGGCCCGCAACTCAGCCCTTCGTCAACACTAACGAAGCCAAATCAGGATGAACCACAAAATTGAAACTTCAGTAATTATAGTACGCGCGCGGTTGATAAAACTCAAACATGGTGACACGGCCCTGTTTGTCTGGTTTTTGGCGAGGCTATATATCTATGGGATTAATGTGTCTGGCAGGAAGCCTGAGGGTTATTACGTAGCTTACAGGACATAAATTGGCAACAATAATTACCCCGACGATGCAGTGTAGGGTCCCTGTCCTTTTACCTGGTTACCTTCGTACATTTACTTTCTGTTCAGTCGACTTGGCTAATGGCAATTCGGTAGTTTGCGCCCTTCTGACAAACGAAGGGTTATTTATTACCCATTACCCTAGCTGGAGAAGATACGATTGCAGTTTTCAATTGTCTTTCGAATGCCTTCGATTAGCATGGAATTAGCCGTCATACGAGCAGTCCAGACGGCAAAGAGGAAAATCAAATAACTCAATGTTGATACATGTTGCCGGAAAATCGGAATGTTGCTGGAGCAATAAATACCTTCACGTCGAATATCCCTCTCCCTACACCCAGGACCAGGATGGGACAGGACCATTGAGCCCCAAAAATATGCAATTGATTACGAACGAATGAGCGAACGTATGTTTACCAATGTATGCGAAAGGGAGAAGCAAATCGCCAACCAATCTGCGGCAACCATTGCGGATTAAAGGGAATCGTTAATTCGGAGTGTTTGCGGTAAACTGTTTCCGGTCTCAGGACGGAGCTTCCATTAGCAGATTGCTGTTGTGAGGTGTTACGTTACACTCAATACTGGCCCGAAAGTCATCAATACGAAAATGTACTGCTGCAATTGAATTTCATCATCCGCCTCTGTAAACGCAATCCACTTGCATGGGATGGAATCATACACAGGACGATATCGCCATGGGAGTTATGGTGGTAAGAGTATGTGTTCCACATTCAAATGTAGTTATACATGATGAACGTGCGAATAAGATGCTTAACCGATCTGGTTGTTGGGATGCTAACAATTCAACGAACACAGTGTGTGTGTCTCTGTAGGGGTGTTGGATTCGGATGCAGTGTGAAATTCTCGTCCTTTAATTGAATTTTGAAAGCCAGAGACTTTTGTGATGAATGTTACCCATGCATTTTCGGGAGCGTTTTGGTTTGCCATATCGCATTTAAAATTTGCGATTCGGTGTGACAGCTTGTTAGATGTGTTATCCTTTGAGATTCAAGTAGGTATATATATGGTCCAATTGACTTTGACATTTGACATTTCGACAAAAATTTGCTTAGCGTTCAGTTAAAGAGAAAATAACCTAGCGATTAATATGATAACAAGCAGGTTGGAGAGACTACTGCAGTAGCCCTTTGTGTTCTCGTCGTTTTGTAACTGTCGGGATTAGACTAGTTTGAGCTATTAGGAGAATAAAACTAAGGAAATCACATTGCTTTCCAGTAAACTCTATGATGTTATCAATTCTTATTAGGAACGTCGTTGGTTTGACAAAGTTTTGTATAAGGAGGAGAAGGCATTCCAAGCTATACATGTATTCAGACTGCAATCCATGCATTCTTTCGGAATGTCCAGTCGACACAGGTAATTTGATGACCAACGTGACAAGATCTGAGACTTTCTGGCAGCCTTAGGGGTAACGAAAATTACTCTAGAGTCTTCTAGGTCCTACACTTGAACGCCTTCATTTTTTTTTTTTTTAATGTTCTGCACTACTTAGAACTGACTCCTTTAGAGTTATAAACCCATTGATGGAGTGAAATGAGAAAGCTAAAGATTGGAGAGAAAATGAAAGAAAGTGAGGTGACAATGCGCATTAATTTTGAATCTTTACAGATTATATTGTAAGTTTCTGGAAATATTGAAGAAGGCAAACTATTCATTACTCGTGTTGAAAATGAGGGAATGTGATTGAAAATAGACTGTGTGGAATGTGATTGAAAAAAGAATCCACATGCTTGTTGTTGAACACGATCGAGTAAATTCAAACTCAATTTTCGGGCAAAAGTAAGCTTTGTATCGTTTATACCTTTTGAAGAATCCGAGACATTTAGCACCAGCCTTAGCAACTTGTCGTGGAGTCAATAAAGAGTAAGCTAAAAGAAGAGTACTGTCATTCGCGAAAGAATGGATTGGGTTCCGATTGAGAGAGAGTTCATTGGTAAATATTAGAGAAAGACATTGGTCGAGAATGGAGTAGACTAGATTAATTAAAAACTCGTATCTATTTCGAGAAAGTACTACAAAAACCTTAGGCTTGAAGCTTTATTACGAGGATTCTGTACCACACTCTATCCAAAGCCTTTTTGCTTCAACTGTGGGTTCCCCATAAAAAAAAGACCTTCTCAATAGTGTCAACAAAAACATCAGCGTTTTTTTTAAATTAAAAAAAAAAAAAAAATAATTAAAAGCACATCGCTAGATCCACTCAACCTGCTACATGCCAGGGCTAACTTCGAAACCAAATTCCACAAAATTTATTATGAATGGATTCTGAATTTGGCACGTATTAAGGTTGATATTTCAATATTTTTTTTAAAATTCCACCCAACAATCTTAACCCCACTAAATCCGATTTCGATGATTTTTAAAAGAAACCACCTAGGCACTAAGCGACACGACCGGGAAACTTTGTGTGCAATAACTGCATTGTTTCTCGCGCTATGTGGCAGGTAGCGCCGTCTTGTTGAAACAACATGTCTTTCATATCAGTATCGTTCAATTGGTGCCAAAAATAATTTGTTACTATGTCCCGATAACGTTGGCCATTGACTATTACAGCACAGTGTCTTTTTGCGGATGAATCGGTTGTACGGCCGTGGATCTTCATCACCTCAAATGCGGCAATTTTGTTTGTCTATGTAGCCGTTCAGTTGAAAGTGAGCCGCATCGCTGAAGATGTTAGAAAAATCGCCATCAACTTGGTGGTTCACTTACACCGAACCAATTCGATGTTCTAGGCATGCAGAAGCTAACCTTTTCTTAAAAAACACTCCGTGGAACTCCAGGAAAGTTTCAATTGCTGGGAATGATGACGAATAGAGTTTGACGGATAGTCACAAATATTGTCAGTCACTGCGGCGATATTTTCACATGAGCGGTCAATACGAGGACGCGGTGATCGTTACACGTCTAACACTAACCTGGTTCAATCGAATTTTTGCATTAATTTCTTACGCTGACGTTAGATCCGTGACGTTAGACCCATGAATCCTTTTTTTAGGACATCGAGGTGTCACCAAATTTCATTAGGTAGGTACTACCATTCAACAAGCACAACTTCGATGAGGCTACAATTGCGTAGATAGTTAGCAGAGCGAACAAGCTATTCAGGTAGACAGCAAACTAAACTAGATGTAATTTTTAATGGAAACGCTAGATTAGACTTGGACCCCAACCTTTGCAAATGGTTTTTGCGTAAAGAGCGTTATATAATTTGTCCAAAAAACCATTCAGGGAGTCACAATTTTCAGTAAGAAATTCATTATTTTTTCAACAATTAATTCAATTACTGCATAAATCATTTCCTGGTCGTGTAATTTCCCGCTTTAGTGATCAGAATTGGCCGCCTAGATTGTATGATTAAATGCCGGCTGTTGGAATTTTTTCTTTTTGAAGTCTAGGGTTTATGCCAACAAGCCCACCTTCAGATTTTAAATCAGCAAACAGGTCCATTAACAAGCTGCACTTAATGGCAAGCATCAGGTTCGAGAGGGAGACCGTTTTACATTAGTCACATACCTATGAAAAGATAGTATTGCACTCCTGAAGATGAAGTTAAGCGTTTGTACTGAGCCCTATACCAATTGGATGGAACACTTTGACACAAATTCAAGATCCATTTCGATCCAGTTGGAGTATCTGCAGGTGGACATAGTTATGTAATGATTATATTAACAAATTATTTTTAACACAGAGAAAGTGCGTACACTGCGGGAAAATAAAAGTATCACAGAGAAAAATACTAATAATGACCGCAGGAAAAATTAGATCAACAAGAACGATACACAAAAAGAAACGATTATAATTTTTTTGCGAAGCGATTTGAATACACGTCTAAAATGATGCTGGACTATGTGCCAAACCCATCACTTGTAGTGATTGTAAAGGATGTTCCAAAATGCACGCAAGATTTGATTTTTGCGCCATTTACGCGGTAAAGTGTTGCCAACGAAAAAAAAAAGACAGCGAGACAGCTGACAGAGGGTTATTGAAAATGGAGTGCTACACGAAAGAATAACGCTTTTTCAGTGTTGAACAATATTTTAAAAATAATGAAGTTTTGGCACCTTCAGTTAGCAATTTTCGTACAATATATGACCGGAATAATCTTCATCAACTGTAGAGAGATTAATTCAAAAACTCAGGGAGACTATATCAATTAGTGATCGCGGACACTCTGGCCGTCCTTCAATAAGTCGTTAAACACAAGACATCGAATCAGTTCGTAAGACTGTTGTTGAGACTCCAGGAACATTAATGCGGCACCGTCGTCAAGAGAATTGGAAATTTCCGAGAAGCTCTCTACAGCTTATTCCCACGAAAGACTTGCATCTTCTTGCATACAAAGTGCAATTGACTCAAGAACTGAAACCTACTGGCCACGATCAGCAAAGAGAGTTCGTTGAATGGATTATGGAACAACAACAAGTGGATTCTGATTTTTCAAACAAAATCATCTCCAGCGATTAGGCTATTTTCATTTTGATGACTTTGTTAATCATCAAAATTGTCGAATTTGGGGTTCAGAAAATGTAATGGTGCTCGCAAGATATGGATGTGGACGACATGTGGTTTCAACAAGACGCTACCATATGCCATACAGCCCGAGAAACAATTCAATTACTGCATAAATCATTTCCTGGTCGTGTAATTTCCCGCTTTAGTGATCAGAATTGGCCGCCTAGATTGTATGATTAAATGCCGGCTGTTGGAATTTTTTCTTTTTGAAGTCTAGGGTTTATGCCAACAAGCCCACGACCACCCCCTCCTTGAACGAGCAAATTGAGCGCTGTATCAATGTAATTCAGCCACATTCATGCAAAAGAGTCATGAAAAATTTCGACAAAAGAGTGCGTATGTGCCAGCAAAGCCGTGGAGGCCATTTACCCGATATGCTATTCCATACATAACCCTTTACTGTATACTTTATAATTCAATAAAACATTTACAATTTTTAATTAAAAGCTTGTGTTTTCTATCAAAATTACTTTACCTTTACAAGAAACCAAGTGCAGTTCATACAAGCAACTACCATAAAATATAGGAACGCCTAGGGGTTTGCACGCTATTAGGATCTATTCTTCAGTCCTACTCAATCCACGTCTGCTCTAAAATTCTCTTTCGGGTGGATCATTGTCCACTTCACACATTTGAAACTGATCGATAGAGTTTCCTCTGCGTGATAAAAAAACATTTTATCATAGAATATAATTTCCCCAACCAATATTGTAATTTTCATAAAATAAATACACAAATCATATCAAATAGACTCACCTGACGAAATTCAAAATTTCAAATGTAAAACGGTTTAACCGCATGTAACGGCAGTCATAACCAGAAAAAAAAATAACTTTTCATCATGACTTTCATTTCACAAAAAAACACTTATTTCACTAAAACTTAACCACAAAACACATTTCAAAATAAACTTTGAACATTAGTTTACAAGAATATTATAAATTTTATGCTGAAATCAAAAAACTTTCACTTTAATTAAATATTTCTTCTGAGGCAATTATGAACCGAACCGAATTTTCGCACTCCCGCACTTGCACTGATACTTTGATCTCGTTTTCGTCAAGTGTCGTGGTGATGACCGACGAAGGTAAGGCAGTGCGATTGATTAGTTTTGTGTTGTAAAATTAATTTGATGGACAAATTATTTCAAATTGATGTTTTGTTGATTGTATTTAATTAAAATTAATTTTGATGGTTTAAAATTCGATTTAGTGTTTTATGATTGTTCCTGAAGGAAATGTATTTTTTTCTGGAAGAGTTCTCCAATGACTTTAGATTTTCTGTAGGGGGGAATGTTCCGAATTATTCGGAACGTTCACTGTAAAGAAGTGAAGAAAACCATACAAAATTAAGTATCACAGATATAAAGCCTCTTCAGACTATCATAGAAGTCTTATGACTTCTATTATGACGAAATGCTGGAATTCAACGGTCCTAATCTGCAAGCATATTTCCTAAAATTCATTATTTTCCTCTGCCTATCTTGCGTGTTGAATGCTAGAGCACTATACCATGGCATTTATGACATTTAGAAAACAGCAGCTGCATGCGGTTTTGATGCACCTTACACCGATACTCGATATATTTGTTGTCACGGTCCTAATTGCGATCGAAACGGTCACTTGACGAAAACGAGATCAAAGTATCAGTGCAAGTGCGGGAGTGCGAAAATTCGGTTCGGTTCATAATTGCCTCAGAAGAAATATTTAATTAAAGTGAAAGTTTTTTGATTTCAGCATAAAATTTATAATATTCTTGTAAACTAATGTTCAAAGTTTATTTTGAAATGTGTTTTGTGGTTAAGTTTTAGTGAAGTAAGTGTTTTTTTGTGAAATGAAAGTCATGATGAAAAGTTATTTTTTTTCTGGTTATGGCTGCCGTTACATGCGGTTAAACCGTTTTACATTTGAAATTTTGAATTTCGTCAGGTGAGTCTATTTGATATGATTTGTGTATTTATTTGATGATAATTACAATATTGGTTGGGGAAATTATATTCTATGATAAAATGTTTTTTTATCACGCAGAGGAAACTCTATCGATCAGTTTCAAATGTGTGAAGTGGACAATGATCCACCCGAAAGAGAATTTTAGAGCAGACGTGGATTGAGTAGGACTGAGGAATAGATCCTAATAGCGTGCAAACCCCTAGGCGTTCCTATATTTTATGGTAGTTGCTTGTATGAACTGCACTTGGTTTCTTGTAAAGGTAAAGTAATTTTGATAGAAAACACAAGCTTTTAATTAAAAATTGTAAATGTTTGCTATGTTGTTCAAGCAAGGGAACAATGGGCTTATTTCACATGGGTGCATGAGGTGACTCTATTTAATTGTTACCTCAGAGACTTGAACATAGAAAGCCGCTGTTCTGATTAGTTTGGTCTGTAGATGGGTAGGTTTGTTGTTTGAGGTCTGAGTTATTAATTCCATGCTGCATAGATGAGTCTTCAGTTGTTTTACTGGTTGATGGGTTGAATGTTTGATTAGCGCTACACTTTACAAAAATAATTTTAAATAAATATATTAAATTTCTAGTTCGTACAATATATTTTTTAGACACTACGATTCCTTTCTACCCTCCAAGTTTTCATATATGCCTAGTGCACAGTTAACACCTTTTCAAACCTCAGCAACAATTTGTCATGTTCCGCTTTCCATCCGTCTTGATAAACAGGCTTCGTGACACTCCCACATCATGGAGTGCACTTTGAAAATTACTTTCATGACTCCTACACCGGATGAAAGGGAAAAAAATATGCATCTGCAGTTTTAATTACGAAATGAATGTGTCAAGTCCACAGCAATGGGTGGAAGAAAAAAAAATGGATCTGTGCTTTCGCTTGCAAAAGCATTCCGGCTTCCGGTTGCGCGCGGACAAAGCAAATTCAATGTCCGCCGCCGGACGTACTGTTTCAGCCGTTTCCCCGCACACACGAAAGTGATTCTGAAGTTTTCAAAAAATAAAGTTAGCGTGGAGATTTTCTGCTGCGTAGAAGCAGTCACGTGGAATAAAAGAGATTTTCATGTCGAGATACAGAACGAAACTCTTCACGACGTAGCAGCCTCCAAAAGTGCGCTAATACAGAAAGTTTTCGAAAAAGTCTGACTTTCGAAACACTGTTTTTCTGTGCCAAATATGGTGCCAGTGGTGTTTGTATGGAGATGATTGAAAAAGGGTTTAAATGTGATTTTTTGCACTTACAGCATGTTCGTTAGAGCGGACTAAGTAGCAAATGCACACGAGTATGTGAAACTTCCTTCTACAACACCTCTCGATGGTTGTTCGTTAGTTTCGAAGGAATTTCTTCTTTTTTTCGAAACGAACAGCAATATGTCTGGTATGATATATTGTATATTGTATGCCTAGAGCGGGAGGGATGTGCAAAGTGCATTCTATCCATGGAATTTGCTACAAATTTAACGCACTTCACTTGCATTGATATACTATGGTGAATGAAGTCAATGAAATGGGGGTGATTTACGGCCACCCAATGGAAAGGATTCGGGCGCAAAGCTTTAGTAGCTTAAACACACAGACTTGTTGAACGCTATTAAGTATTTACCCAGACGCGAATGTTACGACGAAGTTTATGTGTGGTAATTTTGCTTGCACTAACACTTTCTGAAGTTGCTGGCATCTTTGGGTGTAGGGTTTTTGTGTATATTCTCCAGTGAAGAGAACTATACAAGGGTTAAGTGTTGGCAGTGTGAACTCTGTAGAGGTGCACATTTTTGGTGCATTTAACAAGAGTCTGCTGCTTTATACAACAGGTTTGCTTCATTGTAATGGAATAGAACCCCGATAAGGATTGAGATTTATTTTACCTGAAGCAATTCGTAGAGAATGGCTTATCTCTGGGTGATGTAACGAGTGATCATGTGGAACGCTGATATAAATACGGGCTTTTGTAGAGAATTTAAATATTTTGTATGCTTTGGTTTCAGAGGAAATGGAAGAACAATGTGTTTAGAATAATGAAGGTAATATTCACCCAGTTGAATTAAAAAAATGGGTGCTAATACTTTCTGCAAGAGCTTAGGATTTAGGAAATTCAATTTTGGTCGGACAAGCAAGCATGTTTCCGTCCCGGAAAAGGGGCGCACGGAACTGGATGTGAGCAGCAGAATCGATAAAGTAAAAGCTATGTTCATTCATTCATGGGAAATGAGCTGTCAGAAATGAAATGAGCTGTCAAAACCGTGCAGAGTTGCCATTTTTTATTTTAATAAAACAGAATTAAGTTATTGAAAATATTTTTCTTTACAAACCTTATATCTATTCGATATAGGCTAGTTAAAAATAATGTAGACCATTCTTCAGGGTTTTGAATTCGGAAATAATTCCCATCCCAAAATGGTTTGGGGGATGGGAACATATCAATTGGTCTTCTTCTTGCAGAGTGTGCTTTCGGGTCCATCTCGTTCAACAAAGACAATATAAAATAAAATTTGTCAAGTGCGAGTCGGGCCTCGCGCGGTTAAAGTTCCGTTATGTTATTTTAACTATATCTTTATTTTTCCTTCTCGTTGATTCACTATGGTCACTCATACTTGAAAGGGTCAGGTCCAGCAAGCACTTTTTGTTCCATGTCTGCCCATATGTCAGTCCTCATACGGCTCGCTTGAGAACCACTAAGGACATTTTGATAAAATTTTATTTATATGCATGTATATCCTGATACGTAGGATCAACGCGTTTCAAAAATGGTCCAAATGTGAGTGGAATGTGGGGGGCCTGGTGTTAAGCATTTTTAAATCATCTTCGTTTGACGACTAACTAAAGAACTATTAAACGGATTTCGGATATGTTAGTAGTTTCACTTAAAATTGATCGGAATCCAATAGAGTTGAATTAAGATGTGGGGAGGGGTTTCAAACATTATCGAATCATTTTTCTCACACGCCTAACTTAACAGTAGATCGCGCTGTAAACAAAAATTAAGAATAAAAATAAGTGTCTTTTAACAAAATACAAATTTATTTTTGTTCAATGCATTCACAGCAAATAAATTCGACTTGAAAAGATTTTCTTTTGTTTTGCTTATGCCTAAATAGTAGCACTTATAACATCTTTCGCGCTTGTTCGGTATTGCTGTAGTCTTCCGTCTCTTTGACTCTGGCGAATGTGATCAAGACGATCATCACTGTCATGAGTCATGAGTTGAAAGTACTGAAATTAGTGATCTAGAAGAAGTAGTTTGAGCTCGCTGCTGAATGTATTTTGTTGCCAATATACAATACGAGTAAGAGGCATAGAAAATGCTACTTCACATGCTAATGGCCATCGAAGAGAATGCATCAATTAAAACTTTTTTCCAATGACATGCAAATATAGCAATTCAAGCACTTAAATCCAACTAAAATCGAAAAAACTTAATTTGCAATAAACAGGCCTCCTCTCCCCCAAAAGAGTTCCTTTACAGAAATAATCCTAAAATGGCAGGTGCTTTCTTCCTCCCTAAATTGTACCGCAAAAGAGAACAAGTCAAGGAACTAATGTAAACTATTCGCGTGTGGTGCTAACAATGAAGTAGCAATTCACTGTGAAAATTAAATACATTTCCCTCCATTTCCATGAACTAAATTACCAAGTACCCGGTTATTGAAAGGGAAACCTCTCTGCGTGGGCGCCTTCCGACACTCATTTTGGCTTGTTAAATAACATGACTATTTGCGCTGGCTGTGAGCAGGGCTTTCATCAATCCACCAACCATGCAATTGGAAACGTCAACACTCACACGCAACCTCTAATGAATCGTAGGTTGCCGCTACCCGTTCCTGTCAAAAGGACGAACGCAGAAAAAACTTTTCTTTGAAAACCTTGTGGAATGTCACTCTTTGTCAAATTAAAAGTTTTGCCACCACAAGAAGAAAGCTATGTGATCACCCAGAGCTACACAATTAAAAAAGAGCATAAGTCGCCACCCTCATCCTTCGTCCTTTGTATGCACCTCCTCATCTTAGGGACCATAAGAGAAAAAAAAACTGAAATAATTATACGGAACTTAAGATCCTTACAAAATTAATATATTGCTCTGGCGCCAGCCAACAAGGACTTACCGCAATTCTTTAACGCCAAGGATGAGTGGAGCGAAAAGAAAAAAAAACGAGGAAATTAAAAAACTTTCATGACTTTTATGGGGAGTCGTAGAAGACGTCGGAGTAGGTATATGACACAAAATGTATCCGACCTTAAAAAGCAACTCACTGCACACACACATATGTAGGACTTCCTCCCTGGGGATGCAGTTAAATCCAGGAATTTATATTTTCATTTAAATTGTTAGCTGGAATCCATGTCGCGTTGAATATGTGGTGAGCGTTGTGGTTGCCTGCAGCAATGGGTGCAGCCAAAAAAGGATTTTTCGCAACAATTTGACGCTGACGTATACAGTTAAATTCTTAACTCAGCTAGCGCGAGAAAGAGTACCCGTACACGGGTAAACGCTCACTGGATACTAATTCCTTGATACATCTACCTGATAGCAGAGCACCTAGTATGAGTATCTATTTATGAACTACTATCTGCTGGAACTATACTAGCTATACGGTCCCATAAAGTTGTGGTAAGATGTGTGCGTGCCTGAAAGTGCACCTGGAAGTTGTGTTCTGCAGGGATGGGTGGATGAATTTTATTAGGTTGAGGTAGAACGCCTTTTCTTTCTTTAAATAATCAACTGCGATGATGTTGTTTACGAGTATGTTGGGGGGAAAGTTACAATTTTTCGTCATTTCATGTCATTAACCTGGAATGGGTTTAATCATGACAGTTGAATGGTATAGTGTGATGATGTTGAATTTAAGTATAGGGGATTTTGTATAATGAGACCTTCGTCTCTGCTTTATGGTGCAGGAGTGTAGTCGAGTGCAAGATTTGTCTTTCCCTCAAATAGCTTCTAGCTGATATCGTGTGTCTGCGGGCTTGTAAATACATATGTAGATAGGTAACGAACGATGTACCCCGGATACATTGCGATTATTGGATTTTTCCTTAACTGAGTAAATATGCGGGGCTGACTCTAAACAGATCTATTTGTCAAGTTTCTATCAGCTCCCAGCTGGACTTGTGTTTGTCCCCAGAATTAATGCCAAACCCGTGAATATTCGATCACACTAAACAGAGCTGGCAACTGCCACGTTTCCCATTATCAGCTTAGTTATAACAATTATGATATTAGTCGTAGGAAAGGCAAACATATAAGGTTTGGACAGAGGCCTGAGAAGCCTATAGTAAATGCCTATTGATTCTGCTTTTGAATACAGAGACTTGGCGGGTTCCAGGTGGACATAAAGTGATGGGCCTAAATATTGCATTTCTAGAGATCATTTCATTAAAATCTTCGAAACATCTGCCGTGGAAATATCGGTAGACATTACCATGATTATTTCACCAGCATAGTACCATATGTACATATGTATAAATCGGGAGTAAGTAGATACCTAAGAGAAATGTTCTCTCAAAAACTTGAACTAACGAATGGCACCGCCTAATCTGCAGAAGAAGTTCCCCTGTCACCCTGACTGTAGAGCAAGGTTTGGACATTATTTCAAAACTTATTAAATCGACAGAGACTTGACTTTACCTTTTCTATGACCTGTCAGCTTCAGGATCAATAAAAACTCCTACACGAAGCCATTAGAGAAATCACAAAAGTCACATTCCGGAAACGATTTGTAGAAGAATTCTAACCCGTCGCTTCTCTCCGGCTCTGGGGCTGCAACTTTCAGGCCTGACGCATCTCAGTTCAGGACCAAATAAGTTAAGAAATTTAACAATTCCTTTGGTACTGACTCTGCCTAAAGGGTCGCTAGATCATTCCCCATATTTTTAAGGATTGACCCTTTACAGAAGTAAAAGAGTAAAATATGACGAAAATGCACACTTTGGTCTTCCATCTTTAAACTTTTGCAAAATCTGCAAAACACCATTAATCCCACTCGATTTTTTTTAAGAATGAAGCTTAAACTGTCAGCTGTCAAATGGCATAGCAATAATATTGACGCGCTCAATCTATTACTTTAAAAAGTAAACCAACGCCATCTGTTCGAAAAATGCGTCATGATTCCTACAACCCAATAGTATCATTCGATAGTTACGACTTTACTTTGAGGAAGAAGCTGACAAAACTGTTGAGTTATCTCCTTCCACATTTATTCTCTAAAAAAATGTCCTTCTCTCATTATCCAAAAACTGCCACAGACAGATACACTCTATCTCCACCAAACATCTCTACCCAAACGTATAAAAGCTAACTAAATGAAAGCCACTAACAAAAAACCGTTTAAGGGTATAAAATAGAATTTTAAGTATTACGCTGACGTTTTAAAAGACCCCATAACCGTTACATCGCAGTAACTTTACGTTAAATTCATTTCGACTCAACGACACAGAATTACAACTGCTTTTTTTTTTTTTAAAAAAAAAAAGAAAAAAAAGTTAAAAATTAAACAGCCACACACACCCACTAGTCCTTAAATAATTCCGCCCTTGTGGAAGTCAAATCCTACCCCCAAAGCTGCTTGGTTCTTCAGTGCGCTAGAAAACCACAAACGTTTTAACAATTGCTCACTTGTTCTAAGCACTCTGCGGGGAAATCAAAACTTGAAATTACTGCAAATGACTGCTCGTGTTTAAATGCACTGCAATAAAAATTCATACGATGATGCTGTGCTTCTCCCTCCGCCCACGCGATAGTACTCCACAAAATTCAATTATTTTGATGGTTCATTTGCTGGATAGGGTTATGCGTTGTTGATACTCCAGAGAAAAACAACAACAGTGCCAGCAGAAATTAAAAAAAAAAATCCTACAGGGGTTATTGCAATTCTGAAAGTTAAAAAAGTTAAAAACCAAAAGATTGCAGTAGAGTTCGTACGGATGACATATGCGATGGCATCTGTTCGATTAAGCAACTCCAGAGGCACATTAAACCGCATCCAAGGCATCTTCTCTTTTTTTTGTCAATATTTAAGGATAAGCGACTACCTGTTTCGGGATACAATGTCAATTGTTCGTTGGCCACATACAGCTGGTATCCAGAGTTAAGCACCTCGGGCTACCCACCCATCACTGGGGATGATGAACAACTTTATAGAAAGTGTCGCACCCGTTACCCTGCAACAGCGCTCAATTCTGTGGGACAGGGAGTACGTGCAGCTACTGCTGCTAGCTGACAGCGATAAATGCATTCCAAATACATCATATCCCGCATCTATGAGAGGGACAGACAAACAGACAGACGTATCCCTACACTATACATCGTGAGGTGGGTAATAAAACAATATATGCGAACAGTAGCATCAGGAGCAGCCAGGAGTTGGCAACACAACCCAGTCACTTCACCTACAATTGTATGTCATCTAGATGGGTTTTTTGTCCGGCAGTAGCTGTGTACAGCATGGCAGAGCAGCGGCAAATACGTGAACAGAAGACATCTGTGTACAGATGTACTTGGGAGAAGCCAGCCAGCGACGAGTGCCGTCACGAGCACTGCATAGCAATTCCATTTGGTGCAAGTTGAAAGCCACTGAAAGCCGAGAGTGAGAGCACTCGTTGCATGGATTTTCCTATTTTGTCCAATTTAAAGTTTTTGTTGTTGTTGTTATTATTCACGGCTGCTGCCTGCCTCCTGCCGCCTGCCACGGGAACGCGCGGCATGTGTTTGAAATGGATTTGGGAAAAAAAAAGATGCTTTCCTAGCGAAGGACATGGGAGTAGATTAAAATGTTCTTATTGTTTTGTAAAAAGTACTAATTATGACACCAAAAGGCTATCTGTTATGGGAATGTGCAGATGTCAGCTCATTATTTTGACAGAGAGTATCTAGAAGTGGGGATGGTATCAGTGGTTACAATGCCATGAGGTACAGTATGTGAGATGCATTAATGTAATTAGGTTAACAATGAATGAATAGAAGCTGGTGCGGCATTTTCAAGACGAGGAAAATGGTGCTGTTTTGTTGGGAACGCGATTGGAAAACACACCCAGTATGACACCATCAAAAGAAAGCTTCGGGAGATTTTGCGAGACAATTACTACCACTCCTGCTGCAGCAAAACTATACCGAGATGGTAGTTTCACTAAGGGTGAAGAACAGAGGAAGAACTACTGTTCTTATAAACTCACTTCCCCGGAAGTATGCAGAATACAAATGAAGACAGCATGACCAACATATCAAGACCTCGGAAAAAAGATTGGAAAATTTCAAGTACGATCTGTTCCAGAGGAAGAATTGAATGAGCATTCACCAGGTGTGGATAGTGTCACACCTGTCCTACTACAAAAGGGGCAAGAAAGACTACTACCATACCTAGTCAGAATAATGATAAGTAGCCTCGCACTGGGGTATATTCCAAAGCAGATGTTGATGAATGTTGTGTTCATACCAAAACTGGGGAAAAATGACCCAACACAGCCTAACATCGTTTCTTCTCAAAACAATGGAAAAAACTGTGGATAACTACAGAAAAGAGGACGTACTACACACGTCCCCACTTAATTACCGTCAACATGCATACAGAGCGGGCAGATCCACTGAGACGACTCTGTTCCAGTTGACCAAAACTATACAGAAAGCTCTAGATAGTTCTCTGCGCCTTCCTAGGCATTGAAGGAGCTTTTGATAATACTTCACACGCCCTGGACAGAAAAGGACTTAGCAGAACAGTATCTAAGTGGATGCACGAGTTGCTGAGAACAAAATCAGCAGAAACTCAGGCGTGTCGCGTAGAATCATTAAGGTCAACACATCAAGAGGATGTCCAGAAGTAAGAGTACTATCTCCTCTAATGTGGAGTCAAGTTTGTGGATCACCTACTTGGAAAGTTAACCAACCTCGGAATCAACTGTCAGACCTACGCTGATGACATAGTACTGATTGCCAGAGGAAAGTTTGAAGGAACTCTTTGCGACATCATACAAAGGGGTCTAATAGTAACTCAAGAATGGTGCTACATGGCTGGGCTCAACATAAACCCGGCAAAAAGTACAATAGTACCCTTTAAGAGAAAAAAGAAGCTTGAGCTGAATTCAATCCGGCTGTCGGGCATGAAACTGACAGCAGCAAAAGAATTGAAATACTCGTATCTAGGATTACACCTAGACAGTAAACTCATGTGGAAGAATCAAACAGAATTGGTATCCAAAAAAGGCACCCATGCTCTCATGATATGTAGGAGCCTAGCGGGTAAGTCTTGGGAACTTAGCCTGAGCATTCTAAGATGGATGTACATCGAACAAATAGTGCATATGGAGCGATAGCGTGGGCTAAACGAACTAGTCTAGCCACAACTCATTAAATTGCAAAGACTTTCTTGCCTCTGTATTACTGGAGCCAAGAGAACATGTTCAACTACAGCCATGGAAGTATTCCTAAAACTAACTCCGCTTCACATCGTAGTTAAGCAAAACGCAAGATGGACGATCCTATGGATGGCAAAAGAGGGTATCGGGAGGGAGAAATGCATCAGTTCGAAAGAATATGATGTACTTCTCAAGAAACTCCCCCTTCTAGCAATCCCTAGGGATGATAGTACCAGGAAATTAAACTTTGATAAAAATTTCCGGACGATAGAAGATACAAAAAATGCATCATAGCAACATTGTCAGAAAGTCAAGCAGCTAACAAGGCCCTTGACTCCCATGTCATTAAATCAAAACTTGTGCGATAATTTATATACAAACTTAATTAATTGAGTAGTAGTAACAAGGTAACCCTCTATTAGATTCCTGGGCATGCTGAAAACGAGGGCATCGAAGAAGCAGACTCGAGAACCTGGATTAATAACCCAAGGTCTGAAGCAAACTAAGAAACTTCTGGGACAGTACTACCGGAAGAGAAGAGATAATGGACCTCCATCAGATGGTGCATAATATGGAATCAGAGACGATCAAAGTAAGGATCAAAATAAATACGGCAAAAGTACTTCAATTTCTCAACAAAACACCGGCACCACTCAACTCAATATTGCCGGACAGCAAATCGCGGAAATAAGCAGCTTTCTATATTTTAGAAGTATGGTCTCAGAAGATGGTGGTACCGAACTGGATGTGACATGCAGAATTCGTAAAGACTGCGTTCGGTATGCTGTCTAAAATCTGAAAAGCAATGTTTTCAGCACAAAAACCAAGCTGAAACAGTTCCGATCAAACGTGGAAACAGTGCTACTTTATGGGCGTAGTACTTGGAAAGTGATCAACACTGTCACAATGAAGCTGTAAACCTTCATAAATAGATGTCTTCGTAATATCCTAAGGATCTTCTGGCAGAATCGTATATCGAATGACCAACTACACGCGACAACGGGCCAAGATCCAATAAACATCAAAATGCCGAGGAGAAAGTGGCAATGGATTGGTCATACCCTACGGCGTGAAGACAATTCCATTGCGAAGTACGCCATGCAATGGAATTTACTTATGTACCCAATCAGGCAGATAAATGGACCGCTCTAGTCAGACATGGACAAGGACAGGCGAGAAGGAATCCAGATCATTGGGGAGGACTTAGAGGAATCTCAATGAGCGTTGCAGAACTCCGAACACGATGGCGAGCAAACGTTGTTAATGCCCTAAGCCCCCCGAAGTCATCAGAGTACATAAGTAAGTAAGTAAGTGTCTGACAACGCTTACAGAGAAGTTCACATGCACACGTTCAAGAGTTACTGAAGCAAATCCAGCTGCCAACTCGCATAGACCTAGACAGGCCCTTAGCTTCTCTTTATGCTGAGAAGAATTTCTGTGGAGCGAAAAATTGACTCATATAAAAATTTAATGGGATAGCACAATACAGCTCGTTAAGAGTACCTGAGCTGGTTAGACACCCTGCCACCCCTAGAATTGAAACTTATAAGGCCTCAGCGTTGTTTATTATTTTGACTCTTACGCAGATTCGACGGTGGATCTGCTCACAATTTAGGTCAGTTCAGTTTACGGTTCAGGATAACTCCCAGTTTCTTTGCTTTCCATAAAAATTGACCAAATAGAATAAATGAGATCAATGACACACTCTTTATGGTATACCCAAACGTGCTCTGTGACTTAATTTGTATCATCTGCAGCAAAGCTACTATCTACTATGAAAGCTCAAATTAACTTCACGGTTCTTAAAACCATTTCTCCCCCCCTATTGCACACCTAGCTAATACAAAGTTTGTACTCCTTTCAATAACAATATATCTCTAGCAAAAGACCGCTTATAACTCAATGAATCCGCTTTATCGGATAAATATTTCCATTAGATGCCACTATCCCGACCCTAGATCTGTATCAACTTGAAAAGTTCCACCCAATCACAAACATTAAGGACACACTTCTACTGGATTCAATCCAGACAAGCGACAAAAAGCACAGCATCACACAAAAGGCATTCCTTTGTAGCGTTAGCTGTTGGAATAGCAATAGCACTAGCCTCGAAGACGCAGACAATCATGACAATTGATTTTTTACCTTTATCGTGCCATTGCTGTATCTGTGACCTCTTCGATTTGTCGAGATGTCATCTCTGGCGATTGTCAGCATCCGGCAGAATGTCAACTGAATTAGGCTATCATCATTCGGGCGAAAAATAAAAGAACTAAGGACACTCATTCTTTCCTGTGATGCTATCTATGTCCACTGGCGTAATTGAAATTGAAAGACGACAAGACGTTGGTCGGTAGACCTTTCTCCCTGAAATGATGTTTCCTTCCTTGTCGCGTGACATCGTAACTTTTGTCGGTCCTGTGTGAGGGAACCGTAAAAGGTCTCACTTAACGCCAATTAACCAACAGTTGGCCATTAAGGACAAAGCACGAAGAGGGAGATTATTTCTAAATCCGGTATTCACCCGGAAAGGTGAAAGCAGGTCACTAGGTGTAACCAGGTTCCAAAAACATGGCATGAAATGAATTCATAATGAGTATGACCTGATTTCCTTGTAATCTCCATAGGAAACCTTCTTGCTGACAAGATAACGTTTCGGTTGCGATTCATCCTCTTTACTTTTTTTTTTTGTTGTATATCATGGAAGAACAGGACAAGCCAGAACTTCCAATTAAGTCCATTTTTTCTATCTATGTACGACCTTTTAGTGTTGGTCTTCCCTTTCTCACTCAAAGGAGCAACAAATGTCACGTATTGTCTGACATCCGTAGAAGCACTACCAAATCTTGGCCCACAAGTGGAGCAAGGCATCATATCCGCTTGACAAAGGTATAATTGAATGTGTCCTTAATGCGAATGACTGCCTAGACAGGCATCGTTCATACATATAAATACGTCCATCTGTGTCACACATTTGTGTGAGATCAGTGCGCACTTTTGAAGTCCCGAACGTGTGGCAACCAGGGGTGGCTAATCCCACTAAAGGCGTACGTTTTAATTACCTTTGTGGCGATATCGTGACCGAGAGCAAATAGTACTCGTACCCGTTTCATACATTGGTTGGTTGGTCATTCTGGATGGGAAACAAGTTTTCGTTGTTATGATGCAGATGTCAATTGTGTAGCATTCATGTAGAATGACAGCCGAATTGTTGATGGATGCATTTGATGGACGTGATTAGATGTTTGTATATTATTTAGCTGATGGGTGGAAATAGACTGTCGTCGTACCCAATAATGCTGTCAAGAGTATTCTTGTGATGCATAAATAAATTGAACGATGGGAATGAGGATGATAAAAAAGATTACAGCGAGGATAATGGTAAGTGACGTGCTTGGAAATGCACAGTCGAGTGGGGTGAAGGGGTGCCGATTTTTCTTTATTTTTTTGTTTATTTGTAAGGGGTTATTCATTTCGATTTTGGGATTTCACAACCCTTCCATATGGCAGCTGTCAAATCCATCTATCATCCATAGTGACAGGTAGTTAGTTCTTGTCTTGCCATTTTACAATATGGATTGTTTAACCACCTCTCACCGCATTAAAATTGTTGCATCTAACTTCACAAATGACAGTCATTTTTTTCATTTTTAATGCATTTTTATTAATTTTTCATTCATTGTATTGTAACTTACTTGCTAGGCAAACAACGCTTAAAACTAGCTTAACTAACTTATCTATGTTATTCTAACTTTCTGCGGGCGTTCTATGCTAAACCTAATACTTAAACTCTGTTTTTCGACGTTCCACACTGCTATGAGCGACATCTCTGTCGTATTTGAGTCACCTATCAGCAGCTGTCCGAGCAACATGGAAGATTAGCGAGGCCAACCTGTCTTGGATCAGACCTTTCTCATCCAGATAGTGGAACGCCTTTGACGGAACAAAGCCGTTAAGGCGCACTCTCTCGTGGTACCTATAATTGGGGTAATGAACCCCGGAGATTAGGTTGTTCATCGAGCTCATTGCTCTTCCAATGTGCCTTCGAATCAGATTGACCACCAAATTATCCACTCTTATTAGGTTAGCCCTGTTGTGCAGGACCTCATTGGGATAGAATTTTATTTACTGGGACTCTGGTGTTCTATATAAATGAAGGCGAGCCCACTCAAACACCTTAATCGTTTCCAACAAACTTGCTCCACGTTGAACCATACGGGACATCCCTCAATTTGATTGCTATAAAAAGGTCTCTTTATAAGGGCAAAAGCACTTTTGGCTCTGGCCAGAGCAGCATCTATATGTTTGTTAAAACACTGGTCTAACCAGTGAAGTGATCCTATGAAATCGCTCGTGTAAATGTTGAAAAGGATCGGTGAATTCACCGTCATTGAACTCGTTAAAACCTATGTTCTCGGATCACCAGTACTCTATATCATTTCGAAGGTGGAAGTTGTGCAGAAGGACGCGATTTTCCAGGTTCGGGCGAATGGTATCATTCACCTTGTACACTTCCTGGAAAGTCGCTCCTATAGCCTCTACCTTCTCCTGTGGATCTTCGATCACAAAGAAGTTGTCATCCTCTACTGGATTATCTGGATCTATAGACACGGAAGGTCGTTTTGATTGTTCCTCCAAAATATTTTATTTATTGGCGGAAACGTACTCGGGTTGTTGGCTTTTACAGCCCGAATTTTGTTGTTCCAATGCAAATTAACAGAAAGTCTGTAGTTTTGTATAATATGCACGCGCCGAAGGGAATATGAATACCTTTAAACTGTTTCCGGGCATGGGCGTTAGGAAGGAGGACCCTGTGCACGTTGGCTTTAAATGTTTGAAGGTTGTAGTGATGAGAAAAAGAAAGCCTGGTAGATCATTCTACATTCGTGTCGTTCGGCTTATAAACGGATCTCTATACTTGACAGTACGACCGGGCTAAAGGGTGAACTGATGTGCATTCGAAACATGATGCGTATTGCGGATGAAATTTTGAAGGGGAGGAATGCAACTGGCTATTTCCTGATTAATTTGTTACACAAATAACAGTTCTATAATATCTGTGTACAACAAGTTGACGCCTATTTTTCGAACAAAATCTTCTTCAGCGATTAGTCCCATTTCTCGCTCAAAATTGCAAAATTTGAGGTTCTGAGAATCCAAATTTGATCATTGCGAGGCCATTGCATCCAGCACGGGTGACTGTTTGTTGCGCGCTGTGGACTGGCGTGGTCCGGATGTATTTTTTTGAAACCGATAAAGTCGCCACTGTTACGGTGAATTCTCAGCGCTATGGTTAAATGACAACCAACCTTTTATGGCCTGAGATTGAAGACATTGATGTGAATGACATCACCAACAGAATGGGTCTGCATGCCACACAACACAGATAAATTTGGTTCCGCGGCCGTTTAATTTCGAGATTTTGGGACATCAATTGGCCACCAATATCGTGTTATCTGACCCCGCTGGATATCTCTTTATGGAGCTGTGCTAAATAGCGTATTTATACAGACAATCCCCAAACACTGGAATACTTAAACCCCAACATCCGTGAAGTTATGGCCGCAATACAGCCATAAATGCGCCGAAAATTCATCTAAAATTAGCTCACAAAAACCGATGTTTGCAAAAACTGTGGTGTTGTATTCAATACATATGGCATAGTCAAAAATTTTAAAACGGTTCATAGCTATGGTTCATTAATTCAGAAAATAAATTTAGAAGATGAATCAATCCAGAAAGGATATATTCTTTCTAATTTTATGTGGGAATTTTCATTTCGCATGAACAGAGACAAATACTTGCCCTTAATATGAGCAAAGTAAAAAGAATTCCTAAAGATGTACCATCCTAACGCACCGAGAATGAAAAGAGATGATCTCTGAAAACTTGATTTTGCTTTGAAAAACCAAAAGTATCTTTAGCTTCAATCCAAATCGTGTACTTCTTTGAATCTATCTAACATGACCTTTCGAGAAAAAGAAACTGAAAACTCTTTTCCACCGTACACACTTGTATCTACATGCACCATAAAGTCAGATAAAAATCATTCCTTTGCACCGTCAAAACTCCATCAACTCAAGGAGCTGCGTATTCAAATCGAACTCTACTGCATCGCAAAGTACTCAACTCTTGGTTGGAACTATAACGTTCGACTGAACCACCAAAAAAAGCGGTGAGAAATGCTCCCCATAATGAATAAAATTAACGCTACGCAAACAGAATGTGCATCATTTAAGAGGACAGTGCAACAGCATTCAC
Organism: Pocota personata; assembly: GCA_963082735.1. NCBI lineage: Eukaryota > Metazoa > Arthropoda > Insecta > Diptera > Syrphidae > Pocota > Pocota personata. Next base: position 1,703,998 of record OY720432.1, on the reverse strand, counting down.
ATCCCCCGTATATGCTGCCATGCTTCTCAAGTTGCATTCGTGTCGAGATACAACGTAGTAGCAGCAGGCAGTGGAATAATGCGCTGACCTCATGTCGAATACTGCAAGTCTTTAATTTCTCATAATTTCCCATTTTCCGCCACTAATATGATTTCGACGTACTGCACATATATGTATGCCATTTGCCTTCGCATGGATGTAAAAACACTGCACTTCATCCAACACCCATATACTCGTATTTCAACAGGATACAAGACCATGCTGCAATTTTAAGTGGATTTTATGAATAATTCAACTATACGCCTTCCCGTATTCTGCTCAAGGTTTTCCCTTACTCCTGTGCTCTCCCGTCCTCAGGCAGGGGCCAGACTTTCGCGCAAAGTCACTGCAGCATCATCACTCACATGATTGACTCTGAGTTACTGAATATGTTACTTTTCATTTTATGAGTCGTGGGCGTAGATTAGGCGATTAAATTTCATTCGACCTAAAGCCATGCATGCAGTTGAATCAATAAACCTCGAAGAAACTCGTACCCTTTTCACATTTGCCATTGGGAAAGTTCAAATTTTTCTTATGAATTCTAAATCAAGGCAAGTTTACCGCACATTGGGCAAAAGCCAAAGAACAAGAAGAAGTGTAAAGATGAAGTTATATAGCCCACTCCAGGTTAAAAGACGTGCTCACGAAGTTAAAAATTTCTTTCAAAGGTAAAGTTATCCCTCTCTCTCAGTGCCGTCGCATCAGTAAGTTCGTTTTCCGTGCATACTTGTGCTTGAAGAAGCTATGCTTCCTATGTTTACCTTGCGCTGCTGTTTGCATGTGCCTTCATAACAGAATGAAGTTAAATTTTCAATTATACACTGGAAGCTGAAAGTTTTCGGCAACTTTTTCAAAAGTGATTTGAGGACCTTTTTCTCGATGTACTTTTCAATGTTATTCTTGCACAAATTTGCAAGGTTTTTGTAAAAAGTGTTAATAGCCTTTTTCTTCCTCTGAGAAGACTCCAACTCGTGAATACTCACCCTCTGCGCATAACTGATTTTTATGTTGCCTAGCTAGCTCGTGAGCTGCACAACAACTGTCACAGTGACTAGCTATCTTGTTCAGAGTTGCGCAGGTGCAGCAGTTTTTTACTGCCTACGAGTATGATCTGCTGAGCTGAATATTAAAGATTTATAAAAAACTTGGCAAGATATCGATATCAGCCTGCAATGCTGTATTTATGGATAGCGTTGTTGTTTCGTGTACCACTCCATTTTTAATAACCCTGAACTGTCAGCTGTCACGCTATCTTTTTTCCTTTCGTTGGCACTGCACAAATTGCGTGAATATTGGGACATCCTTTAGTAGCCAGTTTTTTTTTTCCAGCTTTTCAGCGGTGCTGTACCAGAGTTTTTCCGGATATTGGAGGATCATATTTATGCAACTTGCTGAGTCTTTTCCAGTATTTTTCAAAGTCAAGTTCTCACTTTTGCCCTCCACTGTGCCCATCTAATATATCATACATACTTATGTACATTTCAAGCATACTTGCATTTGAGTTGTAACATGTTGCACATGGGCTATTCGAATGGAATAGGGCTCCACCCATTTTAATGTTCATGGCCAAAGATATTACAAATTCAATATTGCAGAAATGATTCCAATGGAATATTACACTCATATCTATTCGTCATAGAAACTCATTGTCCTTGAGATTTGTCTTCCCCGTCCATGGTTACTGGTTAGATAGGTTGCTGGAAAACTTGTTGAATAGACGACGACATAATTCTGAAGTAGTTCCTCGTACAGAGCGAGTGGTGGCAAATAATTTACTTTGTCACCGGGAAAACTTTTTAAAGTTAAAATGAATGGGGGCAAAAAATATGTTTAATTTGGAAGACAGCGGCAGGACTCTTCGCGCTGGGTAAACATTGAGGAGCTTTATTAATATCACATTAGATATGGTTGCTTAAATTTTTGCCTGCATTTTGGAAGAGCAATGTGTGGGCATAGTAAAAGTAGAACGAAAGAAAGGCAAACAGTCGAAGCGCATGAAATTAATGAGCAAACAATGGAGTGTAGTTTAATTGATTTACCTGCTGCTGCTTCCACTGTTACTGCTCATCGTTCTCACTTTTCACCTTAAGGCTGTGTTAGGTTTAACGACATATACGGGTAATGAGTAATGACATGACAAGGACACGCTTTGTAATTTTCATGAAAATTATGTGTGCTTTAGCAGGATGTGATGTTTTACGGGTGTGTGTGTGTGTTTTATCAATTCAATTTGTTGCACTACTTTGAACAGGAATTTTGACGAAAGTGCATGGTTATATGAGTACAAAAAATAGCTGCAGGTTAGCATTAAAAATTAAACTGAAGTAGGTTCCACTGGAATATTTATTTGAAATTTACTGAAAGCAGGGAAAAACGTTTTCAGATCATCAGAAGTTATTTTATCCAATTACTTTGTGCATTATGTCTACTTTTTCGAAATCGTGCCTACATATACGTAGTTTCTGTTTGCCGAGCTCTACAGACCCTTGTACTCACGGTAAGTGGGACCAATCGGGTCACCAACAATTTTTGGATACGGAACAGTGCCATATAATTTTGAATAGCATTGTTTCAGAGTCAAAGTCACAGCTGAACAGAGCTACGCTAAAAGGAACCAACTTCACCTTTGATTTTAAATATTTTGACAGCCATATTATGCCAACATTTGTATGGATGTGGACGACATGTGGTTTCAGGAAGACGGTGACACATGCCATACATCCCGAACTGTTCAATTACTGCATAATTTATTTACTGGTGATCAGAATTCGCCTCCCAGATCATGCTATTTAACGCCGTTGGATTTGTTTCTTTGGGGTTATTTTGAAGTGTAAAGTTTATGCCAACAAGCCCACGACCACCCCGCCTTGAAGAAGCAAATTGAGTGCTGTATCAACGAAATTCGTGAAAAATTTCGACAAAAGAGTGCATATGTGCCAGTATACTTTATAATTCAATAAAACATTTACAATTTTTAATTAAAAACTTATGTTTTCTATCAAAATTACTTCTTGCGTGAATTACTGAAGGAAATATGGGGCTACTTAAGCCCAGTAAATTGTTTTCTGTTCCAAGAACAACATTACAGAGAAGGCTTCGGTCTAATCCCATAAAAAAAGCAATTGGGGAATTTCGCAACAGTCTTTACTAAAGAGTCAGAAGATGAACTAGTAGCTCATATATTTGACTTAGAAAAGTGTTTTTTTGTAGTCACAGCAAAAGATCTGCGAGGTCTTTCTTTCCGGTTATCTAAGAAAAACGGCATTCCACATTATTCCGATTTAATAAAAGTTGGAGATTTGCAGAGCAAAGACTGGCTCTGTGAATTTAGAGTCAGGCATAGAGAGTTGTCTATGAGCAGACCTGAAGCTACGTCAAAGGCAAGGCCACAACCTTTTAATAAGCCGGTTGTGTTTTAGAGGAAGAAAAGTTTTCTAGCAGCAGAATTTATAACGGAGATGAGACCGGTTAGGGTGAAATAAAATTTTATAGACACGGATAGGATACGTTAAATCGATAGTTCTTTTGTGTGCATTTTTAGGTACAAACCCAGTCATCCAAGGTATTCGCTTCGAGAGGCCGAAAACAAGTTGGCAGTTTAACACCTGTTGGACGGTGACACTTGCCACACATCACGTGAGATAATAGTTTTATTGCACGAAACATTCCCTAGTCGTGTAATCTCCCTTTAGATCGTGCGATTTAACGCCTTTGGACTTTCTCTGGGTGTTTTTAAAGTCAAAAGTGTATGTCAACAAGCCTATGACCACTCAAGCCTTGAAGGAGGAGACTAGACGCTGTATCACTGAAATCCAGCCACATTTATGCCAAACCGTTATTGAAAATTTCGTCAAAAGAACGCAAGAGTGCCAGCAAATCCGAGGAGGACATTTATAGGATATGTTGTTCGATACATAACTGCCACATGTATACTTTATGATGATATCAACATTTTTATATTTTCTGAAAAATATTTTATTTAAAATTTAAATTTTCCGTTTTCTTTTCTGGGACACCCTTTAGATACTAAAATATCAACTATCGGGCGCCTAATTTTGTAAGATCAGGAAAAATGTATGTCAATTGAATACGATCTGTGTAGGAAATGACAAAATCTGGTAGTAAATAAGTCTGTCTGTGTATATTCCACCACATTTTATGCTAAAAACACACATGCAAGTGAAAACGAATTTGCAAACCCTTCTTTTGCTGTACTGGGGAATATTTGAACGATTTATTGTTTTGTGGACAGATGTATCATGCCAAGATTCTAATACCTTCTCACTATATAAAAAAAAAAAAAAAATTTCACATGACACAGCCCAGTTTCTTGACAATTGTCTGATTTTCAATAACATTTCGACATCAAAAGATACTCAAAATCCGAGGAAAAAAAAACATAATAAAAACCTTCCCATTAAATTAAAACAACCTTCACGTTTATGTACAACCCTAGCAAGGTCAATTAAACATTATTTCAACTCGGTACCTGTTGTTATAGTACAAAACTTCATCACTGTCTACTTCTAAAACCCACTTCATTGCCACTAACGCACTATGACTTACATACCCTCTTCATTTGCATGTTATTCCCACGTTACACTGCACACATTCCCTTTAGCTAAACAAGACCCAAATACACAACCCGCCCAGTACTTTCTCAATAACATGAGTTACGTTGCCGCCAGCAAGTAAGTCTGACATAAAGGACAGCACACTATTCATTCTTTCACCTTTTTCCATTGGACAAAATGTATGAGTTCAGGAGTAGGACCTCAGGCAAGGACACACTTAGTGAAAACAAAGGGAGAATTATACTGTCCCGCATTCAAAGCCAAGGACTTTTTTCGAAAAAAAAAAAACAACAACAACAACAACAAACACAAATGTTGAAACTGCAACGGTTGCACTATGTAGGTACGAGTGCAAGTAAGTTGTGTAATTGTAAAAAAGGGCATTCGAACATGACAGAGGTTTCGATATGTTCCAGCTTGGAACTTTTATCCATCTTAACCGTTCTTAGGGATTTGTATACTGTATGCCATAGGGTATATTATTGTTTGGAACACAGACAGACAACGACGACAGGAATAGATCCTCGAAAGCAAATACCAACAGACAAGTCGATTCAGCTGTGTACGTCTGTGCGGACGTCACCAGATTTCGAACTAGGGAACTGAAATTTTATGCGCAAACTTTTTGAAAAATATCGCTTTTCGATTTGTTCGAAACTGAAAAAGTTCCCTTAGTATGTACACATCACTTTTTTATTGTGATTTTTTTTTTTTTTTTTTTTTATAATTTGCACGTGTTAAAGGGGATATGAATACCCTTATACTAATTTTTTAGAACACGTGCATTTTTGCGGAAAGGGGAAGAGACAGAGAGAAAGACAGAGTGGTGTGGTTTGAAACTCAGGTGGTATTAAGTTTCTGTAAACTCCAAGGGTGGCTGTCCAGATAACTGGGGAGTATTTTGATTTGTTTTCGCTATTATTGTCGTTGCTTATGATTCACAGTATTTTTTTCCGTCCTCCTGATGTCATCATCACGATCAAGTTACATTTTAGCCAGATGACCACCCTACTGCCAGTGTTATGCCTTCACAGTAGAGTTGACTTAGCTTTTGCAAGTGATCGACTTTTTTATTTATTTCATGCGAAATAAATAGATGATTCTTGACATCAGGATTCGAACCGTGAATCAATTGCGTGACAAGCGATGATGTTACCACTACACCACGGCCACCCTCATGATAGATACTTTTTTTTATAAGATTTTAACTGAATCTGTGCATTTGGGTTACAAATAGTGACAGCCACGTCTTCTTTATTTTATTAAAAATTCTTTACAATCATGTCTTAAGGACAAATGACTTAATCATCGAAGCCTTTAAGCAGTAATTTCACTACGCCATGCCCACTTCGCTTCGGCTTTATAACTTTTCTGTATCTTTTTTTGTTAGACATCAGTCCCATAGCAAACCACAGAGTACTGTTCATTTAATATTAGACAGCTTGAGATGAATAAATAGAAGTGAGGTTTCCATGAATATCAGTTATCCAGAAAGAGCTTGATTCTTTCACCGCTGTTAGGGAGGTCTTAAAATTCTTGAAAAATTTCGAATTTTTCCAAAAACAAAATTTGGCTTCGACGTATTTGAGGAAACTATTAACTCCCCAAAGCTTGGGGAACCAAGTAGTGGATTGGATTTAGCTCCTGGTATTGACTTTGGGATAGAAAGCTAATACCTGCTCAGACGGATCCAACCCTTGAGAAATAAAAGGTCAACTTGTATTACCAACTTTTTGTCGCCCATAATTTAACACCTAATGGAGACATCGCCATTATTATGGGGGGCTTCAATGTCAAGGTAGGTAATGACAACGAAGCAATCAAATATCGTATTGCAATGCACCTAGTCCTACTGCCTCATAGACTGGTAAAAGATTCCTAGATTTCAACTTCAACCGCCATATAGTCAGTTGAGTATGAACCACCAGACAGGAAAGTTCCAAACAAGTTGATCATTATGGCGATCAGTCTTCGGTCTTTTAGATATCCCAAGCATGAAAGCAGCCTACATTGGAGTGTAATGAGATTATGACGTTTCAAGGAGTCAGGCAAAATACCGACAGACTTAACTAACAATCCCAAAGTGGACTGTTGGGAGTTTGCAAAAAAGTTAAACCACATAGATATCCGCAAATTTATGCAGACCGTTCGAAAGAGAAGTGCAATGCTAAAATCCACAAGTAGATGCACCAGTAGAACCTTACACAGATTCATCCAAAATCAGCTAAGAAAATTAAGAAATTTAACGACAGACCTTTTGTACCTATTTAAAGAAAAGATCTGCGCTGCAATCGCTTTTCATAGACTTCGAAAAGCTTTTTCAAAGTTTTAAGAGGGTTCACAATCGAAACCAATGCAGAGAAGCAACTTTGTCGGAAAAAAATGAGATTCGCTACGGATACCGGGAGATCAATTTTGATGGAGATCAGTGACAGTATTCTATTCATGTGATGCGAGAGATAGGTTTTGAGATCTACCTGATAAATAAGCATTGCAAGTGTAACAGATCGAGAGAGTATCCTGAAAGTATATGTTGTCCGGTCGATGGTAGTTGGACCTCGAGAAGCAGTGCCATCAGCTAAGAAGATCATCGATCACCTGCGACTTTGTTAGTCAAACGTGGAATCGGTTCTAGAAAGCTGTAGATTCAGACTTTTATTGTGCGTTTTCTCAAAAATATACTGAGGCATCGTATCTCTAGCAGGTGTATGAAAGAACGGGCCAGGTTCAGGGATTAGTCGCCCAAACCGATTTGGTCCAAAGAAGTACATACCACGAGCTAAAGTTAGCAGAGTGCAGGAAGGAGTTTAGAATGTGTTGAGGTTGTATGCCGTAGGGATGGTTAAATTAAAAAATCACTTTTTCTTCTTTCTTTCAATTAAGATGTGTTCGCCGCCATGAGGCGTCATGACAACTTCTTTGCTGATGAGAAACTTGTATCTTGTTGTACACAGATAAATATTTATTGTATCCTTCGGGGTACAACTACAAGCTGTATGATACTTTCTTAAGCAAGTATCTTTGGACATCTTTAGATTGTTTATAAGAGTAATGATAATCCCCCATGGGCATTTCCTTATGATTTACATGCAACTATTCGTAGCCTTGCATTATGTTTTTTTTTTTAATTATTTGCTTGTATGTAATTCCAGGTCAAGTGGGCCTTCTACACTCCAGAAAGTGCATGGACTTCCTCACTCGAAGCGGAAAAAGTAATTTCGCAAAGAGAAAAACTGAATTAAGTTCTGAAGTGGAGAAGAGAAATTCTTCTTTTGCTTCTTCCATATCCAGTAAAATGTTTGCTTTGCCAGGCGTGAAGCACAAGTGTCATGTATATTGTACGACGAGTGAAGGCTATATGAACGATGTTAGTACAGTGGATGCAAAAATTATGAAATTTCTTCTTTTCGTGTAGGAGGCGAAGGTTGGTTAAATTTTGTTTGACCATTACACGAATATGCCAAAAAAAATAAAAAAATAAATTTACTCAGTGCTTCCAATTAGACAGTTTGTCTATGCACTCTGCCTGTGCTACTGTTTCTTGACAAATTTGGGATGCAGAACTAATGCCCATAGTGCACCACTATCAGATTCGAATTAATTCAAATTGTCATTCAAACAGTGTATTCCACAGACACTCAACAAAGAGGGGACACAACGTTGCTGATGCCACCTGGAACACTGTGGCAATTGTGACAGAAAAGTGGCTTTCTGTTCTGAACCACATTACTGCTGTCGGACTGGGATGATAGTCGTTATTCGAAAATGGAAATTAAGACATTCTTGGAAGGATATGCATTTTGTACCAATCAGCACCTATAGTATCAGTGTCTCTGGGGCTACTCCCCCATTCATTTGCATTAATTATGCAAATGCAGGTGACACATTTAATGCGCGACTGTCCAAGTTAAGGTAGATGATGAGACTCTTGATATTTGATTCCTATGGGTGGCACAAATATACATTTCGGAAGGATAGTGTGGTTTTTTGTTGGTTCTGGCTCACTGAACTGTTGATAATTGAATTTGCAGAGAGAATTTATTTCGATTTGCTTGCAATTCAAAATATAAAACTGATACATTTTGACAATGAAATTACATGTAAACAGTGTAAAACGCAATTGATTTTATTTTTGGAAATTAGTCTGTTCGTGCTATTTGACAATTGAAAATGTATCTAGTTGAATCAATGATCAAAATAAGCAAGCAGGTATCAATTGCACTAATGACGAACCTTTCTGAGATAGTGTGTCGTTATGGGGGATAGTATTCTTTTGTTCCCTAGAACTCCTGAGATCAATGGAAATACATCCATATTACGATTCACAAAGTAATCAACTCCAGTTAGAGTTTCGGATCATTGACAGGTTTGGCCTAAATTGTCGCAATTGGTTAAGTTCCACCCCCATTTCCACTTAAATGATTTCCCGAAAAGCCTTCCGATTCATAGCTTCGTCAGAGCTCGTTTGTTTCCCGATAAATTTCAGCCGGCAAAAAAAAATGAAAACTGTCAAATGAATGTCAATTGAGTTGATTTTTGTGAAACACAGAAATAACAATTTTATCAATTTGTTTTTAAAGAACATATCAGTGAATACAAATTGGATTTGTTTTAAAAAATAGTCGATGAACTGCAAAAAAAATAGTAAGTTATACCCCGGAGATTATTTAGCGGTTACATCAAATTGACGTTCCCCATTTCCCTCTAAGAAAAGCGTTCTCGTATTTTCTTTGATCGTCAACGAATAGACCTTTTATAATTGGAAATCACACTTCAATTTGACTTGGCAATGGCTCTTTGTCTTTTTTAGAAGGATTACTCATCCTAAGAAAATCGTAGGGTAATTTTGTTCAAAACTAAAGTGTGTTGGCAACTTTACAACTTTTGCTGATTTAACAGGTTGCAAGATCAACAGCGAACATCCTAAGAGGGCCTAAATTCCCAGAATCAATTGTGTTGTATTTTTGTACGAATGGAAGTGCCCAGTAATTAACTGCCGCATCCGACGGCAAATTGGGAAGCTTCTTATGACAGTTATACTCTCAGAGATTTCTCAGATATTAGTTTTTGTAATATGAAGGGTTGAACCTCTCGGATTTGGAGTGTTATGTACAGGGTTGCGCAAAATTACCTTTATGGATCAAATTCGTTATAACTTTTTCATTTCATTATTTTTTTTTATTTTTTTTTTTTTGTTCAGAACTGTGCCAGCAAGGCTTGGGGAATTTAACAAGGAACGATACACAACAGAACTATGAACAAAAATCATCATAACGTGCATATCGTCGACATTTTAATGTGCGGATCGCACCCACAGTACAAACAATATATCGTGACAAGAAGGGTTAATAATGAACCTTCCTGTTACCGGAACGTACGGCATACACAGATGAAAATATTCAACGTGTACTGGAGAGTGTGCAAGATAGTCCAGAAATATCAGCAAGGAGACGTTCGGCTTAACTCGGGGACCACATTGCATATAGTCCCATATAAAGTCCAGGTTGTGCAAGAATTGAAGCCGACAGCCTACCAGCAAAGGGCTCTGTTACGGGACATCTCCGACGAGAGCATTATTTCGCTCAGTAGCAACTTCAATTGGCCCCCACGTTCACCGGATATAACAGCTCCCGTGTGTTGTCTTTGGGCCTATTTGAAAGAACAAGTGTACGTCAATAAGCCAGTAAACATCCCCCCAATTGAAAACCAATAACAAAGAAATCCGTGTCGTAACATCTGAAAATTTGCGATATGTGATGGAAAATGTGTTGGAAAGACCACAAATATGCGAAGTAGAAAATGGTCACCATTTGCGAGACGTAATCATTCACGTTTAGGTCAATAAAATTCCCCATTTGAAATAAAAAAGTTATGACGAATTCAAACAATAAATGTCATTCATTTTGCGCCGCCCTGTATATGATATAATTTTATATTAGATATGATTTTCACTATAAGCATCAATGTGTACCACCACGTGTCAATAAAATTCTACATTGAACCGTATTTTGGCACACTTTCCATAGGTTTGCCTACACTGGGTGGCTAATGACAATAATTCAAATTTGTTTTGTCGAACTGTAATTAATTTAAAATTTCAAATTTTAATTATACGTGGGATACTTTCTAATCGAATATAATACCTTTCACCTGGGAAAGCCCAAAGGGGAATAAACAATTTAAATTTAAAATGTTAGCTAATTAACACTCAATAAAATGCACAGTAGCTAATAGTTAAATTTATTTTTTTAATGAAATTAATATTTTATTATAATATATTCTACAATCCTTCCCTTCCCCAAATTATAAGAGCCAGTTTCCACGTTAACAGTTCAATTAAAATTTCGCAAAATTGAATTTTAATATTAAGGTATCATTTGATTGGGACTACTACGACATGTCATAAATACTGGTTACGTAAACGCGTAACGCACTCATCGTGAAACTACAATATTATTGGATACATCCATTCTACGAGTATATTGACAGGTATAGAACGAGTGACATTTATACTACATTAAAGCGCAAGAAGATTTACGCAAAAGTCGTTTGTAAATACGGAGTGGGTCGATATTGAAAACCGTGTTTTGGTAATTGGCTATATTTTTTAGACCTTGGGGCCGCTTTTGAATCACCCGGTATTTTATGTATCGAACTGTTAAATTGTTTGAGGACCCTGGTGGAGTAACTGACAGTCAAATACCCGGACGGCCGCCCACTTTAAGAGCTCCACAGGCGACCAAAATTGTAAAAGCCAGGATTAATCGGAAACCGCTGCGAAATAAAAAAAATATTGTCACGAGAAATGAAGATATCGCAGAAATCCATGTCTCACATTATCAAACAAGATTTGGATCCCAACGCATATAAAAGACACACTGGCCCCTTACTCACAGCAAAACTAATGAAAGATGGAAAGCTCTACGCCGCCAAAATGACAGAGTCTATGACCGGTCATCAAAAGAAGGATCAGAACTCATTCCGCGAGTCGAACGCGCCAGCTCATAAGGCAAAAACAACACAAGGGTGCCGGCTTTCATAGCAGCTGCAGCAGTTGGCCATCAGATAATTCAGACCTCAATCCTGTGCATTAGAGGCAATGGCTTGTTCTACTCTCCACCCAAATATTAAATCCTTGAATCGCGCAATGCATGTACCAGTATTTATGACTTGACTAAGTATTAGTAACATTTATTAATTATATCAGTCTCTGTCTGATGTCAAGGCAAACAAATTTAGAATTTTCGTTTATTGTCCTTTTATTTTCATTTATAGGCAACACGTCCTAATTGGCTTGTCTAGATATAAGTCTTGTGAGAACTCGATCCTTTATCCTTCCTCTTCGACCTTCTGGAGAAGTGAATTGAAAAGTTTATGCCGCAACAGGGTAACACCTTTTCTAAAAGGCAGGACACATCCTATACGAGGTAACATGACAGTCACTGCCAATTTACCCTGTTGCTATATACGGATACACTGTCTGTGAAGTTTTTCGAAACTCTAAAGAAATTCTTAATTACTTCAGTTTTAACATAAGGCAAACTTTCTCTGGCATTGACCGTTAGCTCGTTAACGACAATGATGGATGGAATAAACGAAAGCTTAACTCTTTTGCTTTCTTTTCCGTTCATTCCGGCCTATTGTTTCCTTTGCTCCTTAACACAAGGACATCGTTTTTTCCCTCGTGACAGTGACAAAACCAAATGCAAAACAATCATAGTGAAAAGTACCATAGATACAAAAGAAGCAAACAGCTACAAAAAAATAAAAGAACAAAAATTGCAAAAGGGGGCTTATTTGGAAAATTCTCACGTACACAATTGTTTCCGTAACCGATGTGCATATACATACTCGTATGTACTCGTACATACCCTTCGTGTAAAGGCACAGGATTTTCACAGAGGATTGTTGGCAATTCTGAGAGCTGAGAAGTACTGGACGGGTAAGGATAACAAAGGTGTACAAGTGGAGTGTTTCACTTGTGATATTTCATTTCAACTTAAACGCCCTTTCAACTGGTACCTACTACTTTATACGTACCTGCATACTATACTGACAAAAAACAAGGATGAATGGACTTAAAAAGGCATGTTTATGAGAACAATCTTGCTTTAGCTCGTTTTATGTAGGTACCTACTCATTCATATCCATAACGAAAAAGTAAATAACTTTCTAAAAGGGAACGCAAGGGTTTTCGTACGAACTTGCACTCTTTTCAAGGTCAGTTAGCTTGCTCCCTTTTGTGTGTATAATTACAACAAGAGATTGTTTATTTTTTGTGCTTAGGAGCTAACTGGCCTATTATATTTATACCTACTATCCTCAGCTTTTTTTTTTTGTCAGTACCTACTTACGTTATACTATGTATGCACCACAATCCTTTAGCTTTTCACTACAGAATTTGAACTTTATTTCTGTGGCAATTGTGAATGGGGAAAAGGAGACAAAGAGAAGGCGGATTTATTTGGCTGCTCCTGGAAGAAACGTTTAAGCCATTAGACTAACAGGCGCTAACAGGAGAGTTTGGTGGTACGATTACGACACCTGAAAACTTTAAAATAAAGAGCGTGTCGTTGGTCGAACGTTGGCAGTCAAAAAAAAAAAATCTTAAAAATAACAAGACCCCTGGATATGATTTAATAACTGGACAGATCCTCAAGGAATGGCCAAAGAAAGCCCTGACCAAGCTTCTGCATATTATAAATGCCGCGCTAAGATTATTATACGTTCCAAAGCAATGGAAAGTCGCCGAGGTTATAATGGTTCCAAAACCGGGAAAGCCTCTAAAAGACAAAAAATCGTACAGACCCATATAGCTCCTGTCTAAGGTATTTGAAAAGCTTTTGTTAAATCGCCTACAACCGGTCATTGAAGAAAGATGTTTGATTTCTGACCATCAATTCGCCTTCAGAACAAAGCATTCCACAATTGATCAGGTTTATAGAATAACAAATGAAATCGAGAAAACCTTAGAGGAGAAAAAGATATGTTCTAGCGCTTTTCTGGACGTCTCTCAAGCCTTCGACAAGGTATGGCATGAAGGCTTGAAGTTTAAGTTAAGACAGGTACTTCCGGAACAATTATATGAGATTTTAGAATCCTACCTTACGAACAAACTACTCCGTGTTAAACACAGATCGAAATACTCCCAATTTAAGGAAATCGTTTCCGGAGTACCGCATGGAAGTGTTTTTGGTCAGGTCTTGTTCTTAGTGTACACTCGAGATATACCGCAAGAAGAAGGCACTACATTCGCGGACGATATGGCTATATTAACAACAGATAAATCAGTCATTAGAAATATCATATATCAGAAATATTGATATCCCCAGAAACTTAGGAGTAACTACCGTCGATGACGAAATAACGAACTTTGCTCGAAAACTCCGTATTCGTATTTACGCTCATTGCAACAACATTATACTCCAAATTCTGGATTAGAAAACCTTTGTGCGCCGAATACAAAGAATGAAACTGTTCGATCTAGCACAATAAGGGCCAGTCGCATTTAATGGCGGGTTTTAGCAGGTGCTTTTGCTGGAAAGCTACCTGTCCAACGCGAATATTTTTGAAACTAAAACTACTTGATACGAAAATTTAGTCGTAGTAAATCAGTAGAAGGGAGGTGTTGTTTAGTGAGTAAAAATCTCACACTACTATGAGCTCCGGCACAAAAAAAAAATGGCTGCTGACTGGTTAGTTCTCGCATGGCAGTGGTTCTACCAGTGAATGCTAAGCATTAAATTATTGTGAATGCTTTAAGGTTTGTGGACTTTCCCGAATCTGGCCTTACGATTGCTGTGCGCATCCTTCTTAAGCTATAAAAACAATATTTAAAAAAAAAGTGTTCGATACCAGTAGTTATCGAATAATTTTAGTCAGCTTTGATTCGATACTACTCAAATAAATAGGTATCGATACTTTGAGGATATCGTTATAACCCTAGAAGGTAAGTCAGCGATTACTATCCAACCTCTTTCTACGAGAATCTGAGGTTGGATTTGCAACAATGTGAACTGTGAATTCGCTTAAAGCGATGGTCTTCAATTTCTTGAGCCCAATATAACACAAAAATTCAACACAAACAAAGACTATTCTAGGAATCAGTGTAATCAAATCAGCTGCATACCTTAAATAAGCATATTTACTTACCTAATTGTTATTATGCATATGAAACCTACATGCATCCTCCTATTCCTTTGAAAATAAAAATACGGATTCTCCAACCACATCCATTAGTGGTTGACCAATGCTTTCACATTGACCTATACCATGGAACTTAATGACCCATAAAAACGGTGTCGATGGTCCGGATACATGCTCCACTAACTACACGATGATGAAAATGCCTTCTCTGAATAATAAGACTTCCGCATAATTTATCAAAGGAAACGCATTCATATGTTTCGCTCTGATTCCTAAGTTTGCTCAAAGGAAGATACATAGAGGATATCCTTTGCGGCTTTCCAATTATGGTTAATTATTCCATTTTCTCTTTCAGTTGAATTTAAAGATGTTTCCTTGTCATTTAATGGTTCCCCTACCACAAAACTATTTCCAAAAAAGAATGTACTCGTATGAATCATTAATTCATCGTGCGTAAGCTGCGTACTAAATTACTACGATTTGAGATTATTCCGCTGGACTGCATGCAATTAATATTAGAGGCGCTTCAGCGAATGCTCCCCCCATTAAGCTTCCACCTATGTACCAGTCCGGGCGGCGGCTGTAAGCTGCATATGCATTTCTAAAATTAAAACTGAAAATGGATAATATCCCTATCTGCATGGATAATATTCCAAACGCAAAGCAGTATTTTTGACGTTGGTGTCCTTTTTTTTCATGACGACCAAAATGAATCTAATTTTCAACTACACTAATGGTGTATAGTGTTTTATGGCGAAAATTACCTTTGAAGTATAAGCTTTGGATTGGGTGTAACTATTCTCTTACGTAGTCACACTCCTAGACGTCCTTTTTGTTGGCCCTGTAACTAACGTTTTGATGCATTTCGATAGTAAAAATGCTTTTAACATCCCAATAAAGAGTTTCTCTACCATTTTATTGCGATGTTAAATTCTTTTACGATTTTCTAAAAAGCGCTATAGAGAAAGGTTGTATTTCCTTGTACGAGTAGGTAGTGTGCCGCTGGGCAAATACCAGAACTGCACATGGTGTATTGTTGTGGACCTGTAAATGACTTGAGAAATTAAATTTCATTCCCTGTAAGGAATTGGGACACAGAAGTGGTCATGATTTCTTGAGATTACTTTACAGGAATTTGAGAGGAGTCATAAAATTCAAACATGCTTGTCACCTGCGTGGTTTTAATACGGCAGGCTGCATTGTTGCAGTGACTTTTACTGATTGAGTCCTACCAAAGAGAAATTAATGATGTGGAAGGAACTGTATGACAGGGATGAAGGGAAACTTTACGTGCATCTGTCAGCAGATCGATAAGGAACTAACTTGACTTTCTTTCCAAGCAAATTACTACAAACGGCTGCCTAAACTACTTGAAAATATTTTTTTTTTTTTTATAATCTGCGCGCGCCAAATGGAGTATTAATACCCTTTAATTGTTTCAGGGCACGGGCGTCAGGGAAAAGGGGGTAGAGGAACAGAGGAGGTACCTTGCACGTTGGCTTTGAATGTTTGAAGGTTGTAGTGATGGGGAAATACAGAGCCTGGTAAATCGTTACACATTCGTGTTGTTCGGCTTATAAATGAATCCCTATATTTGACAGTACGACCGAAGTTTAGCTTTAGGGTAAACTGATGTGCATTCGAAGCATGTCGCGTATTGCGGGTGAAATTTTGAAGGGGAGGAATGCAACTGGCTATTTCGCTGGAGCTTTTTTTGTGGAAAAAACGATAAATCAGGGAGAGACAGGAGACATTTCTCCGATGTTCTAGTGAATGAATGGAATTCACAATGTCTCTATCACCTATAAGTTTTAACGCGCGATTTTGTACCCTATCAAGAATGTGCAAAACGGTCTTGGGTGCACCAGATCAGATATGGGCGTTATATTCCAGCTTAGGGCGGATGAATGCCTTATAAATTGAGGCCAGATCAGACGGGGTAAAATATTTCTTGCACCGTTTAAGGAATCCTAGACATTTTGCAGCATTTTTGGCGACCTCGAATATGTGATCATTCCATCAAAGATCGAAGATTTCGGTTTCAATGATGCAAGTACCATCCATGGATAATGGTTGAGGGTTTTGGTTTCGCTTGAGAGACAGAAGGCAGCATTGTGTTTTGGAAGCATTAAATTCCACTCTGTTGGTTGAACCCCATTTAATTATGCTGTCCAGGTCGGAATTTAATGTGTTTAACATACGTTGTCGTTCCCCTTCTACGGCCGAAGAGGAAGGACGTGAGTTAGGGAACGAATATAAAAAACGGAGGGTACTGTCATCAGCGAAGGAATGGATTGGATTAGAAGTTGCAAACAAGAGATCATTTATAAAAATAAGAAAGAGGATCGGAGACAAAACAGAGCCTTGGGGAACACCAACATTTATTTGGTGAATTGCAGACTTGAAGCAGAGACTCATCGATGCCATATGCACGCATTTTCGACAAAAGAGCCTGATACCAAACTCTGTCAAATGCTTTTGAAATATCAAGAGCAACCGTCTTGGTTTCGCCGAAGTGATGGAGAGATTGGTTCCACTTCTCGGTGAGATATGCCATCAAATCACCAGTGGACCTGTTGCTACGAAAACCATACTGCCGGTCATTAAGGAGTTTTCGTGAATCGAGATATTTCATAAGCTAATGATTTATCAGCGTTTCCATGGCCTTAGAAAGAAGGGACGTAAGTGCAATGGGTCGGTAGTTGGACGGAGAAGAAGATTCGCCTTTATCGACTAATGCTGAGGTCGTTGGAACAAAAGGCTTCCAAGTGGAGTTTCATTCTTTGGGAGAGAGCTGGGCTGGTGCAAAGAAGAAATCATTTGAAAATACGCCAAGCTTTGTTGCATGCTTACCAGTGCAACAAAGACAGTGTCCGCTGATATGCGATCTGTTGAGAGAAATCAAAGTCTTAGAGCGTTTAGATCCAACTTAGGCCAATCTGTTTTGTCGCTAGACACGTTTTACCACTTCTTTACCTAGAATTTGTCCTTTCAATAGCGACCGGCATACCCAGTGAACTTTTGTTTGAAAGGATGGCAAGTTCGTCAGAATTACAATTTCCTGGAATCTATGCCCCGGCACCCAAATTAGGTGAATATTGCACTGCTCCGTCATCTCTATAAGAGACGATCGGCAGTCTAGAGCTGTAAGAGAATTTATAGAGGATGATTTCAAGGATTTGATTGCTGCTTGACTGTCTGAAAATATGCGAATATCAGCGGTTGACATCACATTTTTCTTTAGCCAAGACAACACTCCCTTTATTACCATTATTTCCGCATAGAACACGCTACAATGTTTTGGGAGACGAAAAGAGAGGTTTAGATTAAGCCTATCAGAGAACACACCACCACCCACCAAGTCATTAACCAGCTGTATTTAAGTTCACGCATTTCATTTCCGACGTCAAGTCTCCTTCCAATTCTTGCTTGGAAGGGATAATGTCCTCGAATTTTCTTTTGAAAATATATCTTGTCAGGGTGTAGTCACTGTTTTTGGGATGAATACTAGGTTATTTAAGATTGCACAGTGTACAGTAGGCAGGTTGGACCGAATCCGAATAGCTGCCATATGTTGCAAAGGATATCTAGAAGTAGCACCTGAAACTGCTGCAGGCGATTGTATGAAATCGAATAAATTACTTTCCGAATCGAGAATCAGAATAAGGCCCGGTGTACTCCATCAGAGCCTCTATCGCCATTTCCTTGCACAAGTTTTGTCCGAGTTGGTAATATTATTGAGAAAGACTGAAGTCTGTGGTCACACTGTGGCCACACCCAAGAGGGTGAAGATGCATGGTGATCATACACATCAGCAGCAAGCGCACATAATCGCTCATAGGCGTAGTAGATGCACTCAAACCTTTTATGGAAAGGTTCTTCACCTAACAATATAAGTAAAACAATATAAGTGATTTTAACAGCACATGTTGTTAGTGTGCCTAGGTACGAGTATTCGGGTTCGCTATCTGAGTCATTAAAATAATTTTTAATTTGATAATCTGTTATATCACGCAAGCAAATAAAGCAGATCAGAACAAAATTAAAATGTGCCAGCTCAGCGTATACTGATATAATCTCTGCAGCTACTTAAATACACACAACAAGCTATTATCGCATTTCAGACGAGGGTTATCTTTAGGAGAAACTGACGCTGGCTTCTCATCTCGCAGTGGCTTGTCTTTGTCGAACTTGTGACGACACTTGTAGAAAATAAACAAAACAGCTCGACGAACTTGTGTTAATCAATAACTTGCACAGTCTGCAACTGCACTATCTCCAGGCGAAAAGCTTAGGCTAGGCAACAGCTGAAAAGAGATGTTCAGTAGAACGCTCAGTATGAGCAAGATCGGTCTGTATGTCGGCTTCTTAAAACTGTCGTCTTGAACGTTAATTTTTTTTTTTTTTTGTGTCTTTTCTCTTCCGGTGTCAACGAAATGTACAATGGATTGGATCACTTTGCTTCAACTGCTCATTTACATTGCTCTTCCATTGAATGTACAAATGGATATCGTTATGATTCTACCTCATCAGAGGATGTATCGTCACAACATGAGCATCAAGCGAACTTATATCAACATGATCGATCGCTGCACTCGATAAGTCAGCGATGTGGAAACTCTAGAATGCCCTCTTCCATGGCGAACTTCGAAGACAGCATGACAGAGATTGTTGTATGTGATTGTTTGCTTTAGTATCATACTTTATCTGTCATGCGTCGAAACACGTCTAATAGTTCTTTCTTTTTTATTAACCGCTCTAACATTCAGATGGACGATGTCCCGACTGAAAGCGAACCGACTTCTGCAATCCTCAACTACTGCAAGAGGAAGGTGGGCTTTGTAGTTAAATCAATGCTGCACATAGTCTAATTCTAGTTTGTTATAGTTTCTCCGACCTTATATGACTATTCTTGCGTTAGTGGGGTTAAATCCGATCTCGACAGATACAACTCAGTGTAAGGCTTACCTAAGCTACGTTCAAGCTCTGATCATCTTACTTATCATCTGTTTTGGATTCTTTCTACAGTTTCTTGCGTCATACAGGTAAGATATGCTATTGAATCCTAAAACGAACATGACCAACTTTTTTTTCTAGAGGCGACCGAGGTTTTACTGGCAATAGAAGGGAGCCTTCGAACTTTACAAGCTTCCATCAGATGACAGTTCCTAACTGGGGAGAGGTACTTTTCGGTTATATAATTCCGAATGGGCTACATCTTTTGGGATTTGCCTCAGCAATTTTAGTGTGCAAAGTCGCTGATAAGGAGCAACTGCAGAATCTCATTGAAAGAGTTTTCCTGATGTCTGCGAAACCCAAACGACTTTGCACCATACTTTGGGTATATGTCGGATTTGGTGTGGCATTTCTAGCGCTTCTGTTTGGGTACGTCATACCAGCCGTATTAATGCAAGTGCAGATTATACAAGTTGAATGGATGCCGGTACTGTTGGATGAGCGTCAAAATCCATTGAAGGTGAGTAAACTTTACCTTAAAGGATCGCACTTACGGTATTTTCCTAGATTGCTCTCCTGTGCACCATATTTACTCAGGACTTGGTCGAGATAGTTATACTGACAAGTTACAGTATAGAGTGTTATTTATTGAGAATTCACTTACACACACTATCTCAAAAACTGCTGATGCACTCAATAGAGAGTCTCGACTGGATGAGGGTAAGTTTGGAAGTTGTACATACTTCGGAGTTTTTAAGCTTTCCTAGAATTGGCAAGAACTTCTAGCTTTGTTGAGTACTTGCTAATTGTAATTGCTAACAATAGGTCCATTCGAGTACTCATTCAAATTTGCTTTCGAGTGAACTGAAACGCGAGTCATGTCAGACGAAAAGTAACGACTAGCAATTACATTAACTTAATATGTGTTATGCATAATAATAGGTCTGTTTCTTTACTATAAATTGGAATTCCTTGTGTTCATGAAATCACACGAACTAGCACAATTTATGTTTGGTTAACGAATATATGCCAAATTAACGAAGTAGGACGAAGTTTTTACTTAATATACCTTCATAGCACAACAAAAATTAATATTTTTCACAGTTGTCAGTCAGTTTTCTTACGAGTACGTTTTCATATCATTTTGCACAAAATAGAAATAAGTATTTAGCCAGACCTTTTGACCCCGAAAAGTTAAGCAAAAAGGCCTAATATATTAACTAAAAGTGTGTGAGAGAATATTCCAAATTTAGAGAGAATACCATTTCTCCTCCCTGTAATTTGGTGTAATTTTCTTTCCGAGAAATTTCATCCTGTAATAAAGTGAAAACTGTCAAAACAGTGACAGCTGAAAATGTTGACGTAGGGAATATAAAATTCGCCGAATACAAAGTGGATGTGTTCTACAAAATAGTCGACAAATTCTAGAAAAGTAATTTTTAAACCTGGCATATCTTCACCCTATTTATGAGATTTGACCTTTTTTTTATTTGTTTTACCTCCCTAATAGATTATTGAGACGAACCTGTCAGCATATGGTTGACAGTAGCTTTGGTTAATGACGAAAAAGTAGCACAAAATAAGACAGAATAGCACAAATGAGTGACAACTGTCATTGTAATTGATATGAATGCCATACAAATGGTGTTCTTGCGTACGCGAATAGACCGTATAAAGGGTGGTCCATCTATTGGTTTCTTTTTAAAATTGCTACAAAAAAAAAACTTTTAATATTTTCCAAAGTTTTTCCTTTTTGAAGAGAGTAGACTTTCCGTTTATGTATGGAAAATAATAGCCGCGGCTGGCTTGGCAGTAGCCCATCCTGTCAACCCAAATTTGCAGTAAATTTCCCGATGGTTCGGGGCTCTATTTCACGAATAGCTCAATCATTATTGTGCTTAAGTGCCTGAATTGTTTCTATATTAACAGCATAACTTCGATCTTTAACGGCATCCCACATAAAAAATCCAACGACGTCATATCGCAGCTCCGCGGAGGCGAAGCAACATCACCAAAACGGCTGATTACACGATTATTGAACTTAGTGCGCAAAAGATTGATTGTTGGGTGGCTGTATGCCCCAAATATGGCAGTTTTGCCTGTTAACATAGCCGCAGAGATAAAAATGAGCCTCATACGAAAAAAAAATATTACAGAGAAGCGATATCGAAGCGGGTGGTCATTTTGCATTGTCATTTTCCTTAGTCAGTTGAACCATGTAAAGGAATAATTCGATGTCTGTAGGAGTATCTATAATTCTCCTCAGGTTAGTGGAGCTAATGTTAAGTTGCTGAAATCTGTGGCGAATTGAGGTTCTCGGGTTTTGACGCACATGTCCGGCAACAGCAGCAATATTCTCGGCTGAGCGCGCAAATGTGAAAGTAACATAAGGCCGAAAGTAATATAAGGCCGAAAGTAACATAAGGCCGAATTCTATCATTTGGCATTATGACACTTTAATAAAGCGACTAAGGCTTATCTAATTTTGCAGCATAGGCAGGCGCCTATAACATAATAGTGCTTGGGTGGACCGCTTTGCGGGTTAAAGGATTTCACACTATGAGACATCTCTTCGACTTATACACCAGACGAAATTTAGGGAGACCGTATTTGGTCTTATGTTGTGTATTGTGTTGTTGTCAATTGTTTGA
Source organism: Pocota personata (assembly GCA_963082735.1). Lineage (NCBI taxonomy): Eukaryota > Metazoa > Arthropoda > Insecta > Diptera > Syrphidae > Pocota > Pocota personata. Next base: position 1,681,629 of record OY720432.1, on the reverse strand, counting down.
GGGCAAAAGAGCTATCAGTGTCAAAATAACTTGTAGTTTAAAAACAAGCTAAACGGGTACTTAAAGTTTCTTAACAATGCTTTTGTATTTCAGCAATAAATTTTTTCCTCGAGCATTATCACTTACAAATTTGTATCTACTCAAATTTATTATTCATACTAGCCAATTGTACAAATTGTAATCTTTTCTCCTTTTAATACAGTAACTAGTCATTTTAATCAATCTTTCGTTTTCAGGAAGTTCTCGAGTTTCGTAAGCTCCTCGATCACCTCAACAACAAGCTGTCCATCCCCGTGTGCTTCTTCACGATAATGAACCTCTCCTATGCCTTTGCAGGGCTCGTATATCTCTTCAAAGATTTTGATTTTCACTACACCGATCTGAAAGTAATAATCCTTAACATAATGAATGTCCTCCTGTGGCTGGTAATGGGTCTACTGCCATTCTTCACCGCAGCATCTGTAACCCGCGTTTGTCAAACAGCTCAAGCTAGTGGCCATCATATACGCGTTAGACCCTTTGTCTACCACAACACCTCCGCCGAAGATCTCAACTCTACACTTCTCTTCGCCTCATCGCTTAAAATGTCCGCCAAACTATTCCGCATGCCGGTTCAACCGAACTATCTCTGCTTCGCCATCTTAGTCATATCCGTTGTGATCCTGACACTGGGGATGTGCCTGAACTTTTCGTTGGGAATTTTCTGAATGTCTATATTTTCGTGTTATTTATACGATGTATTTAATAAAATCCTCTGTTGTTCTATGCTCACAACTTGAATTCCTTTATCCTTTCCTTTAATGGCAGAGCAATAAAATCTCAACATGGATGTTTCCTCCCACAGCTATTCCACAAGACAAGTACTAAACCTCCAACGGGGGTGGAAATGACAAAAAAAGGATTTCATCAGGGGGTAAAGATCATCACATCTCAACGTCTATACCGATGGGGTGCTCCTACTTGGGATGACTTCTCCTGACGGCAATCATAAATTATATTTCTTTTTGTTTTTTTTTTTCTTTTTTTTTTTTTTTTTTTCCTCTGCAAATAAGATGTTCACATGGAATACACACTACAAAGAGAAACACATGTACACAAAACAATAGCACAATTTCGTCCTTAAGAGAAGAGAAGTGATTTTTTCCAGAATGTTTCTTCCTTTGGTCATTAGATCGTAAGCACCAGTCATTTAATTTCATTAAAATTGGCTTCTCAATGACCCTGTAAGCGTGGTCGTTTCGTCGTGGACTTAATGGTATATCTCTGTGCAATCTCAGCGCAAGGTGGCGGACAGCAGACGCAACTACTACTGGTGGCACCTTTGGGTGACACGCTCGAAAATGTCAAGTTATAGTACAGTTTAACGGTTTAATTACGTAGCTTTAAAAAAAAATAAACGTGGAATTATGGTGTTGACAGTAAAGTTAACAAGATTTCCGTTGGGAATGGGATGCAATGACTGTTTTGCTGGCCATGATTGTATACATATTTGGCTTGGATACAATGGACTCGTTATTAATTGAAAGCAACGAGCTCTCAAATGGTACATAAAAGTTGAAGGCGAGGACTTGTTAGAGGAATAGCAGTTGTTTCTGGCTATCTATGGTGGATCCAATCCCTGATGAGGGTTGTTTTGAAATGGGTAGTTTTTTTTTAGAAGCATTTAGAAGAGATAAAGATCCAAACTGAAGGAATTAGGTTCATTCGATAAAAATACCCGAATGGATTGTATGCTAAATGCCAAATAAGAAGACTAAGACCTACCCTCTGTGGGAGCAATATTTGTTGGTATGCGAGTGGACCTTTTACAATTGAAGGAATATGTCCTCGAAAAGGCTGTATTCTACAAAGAGTTGCGAATAGATTTTTTTTTTTAAAAGAGTTTGCCGTAGATCAGTACTTCGACAAAACTTTTAAGCGGTTCTTCACGGTCCACTAGTACCTACTTATTTTATTAGTAATTGCTTCTAAATACTTTTTTTCGCAGAAGTGGTAGTCCAGAAATTCAGAATAATCTCTGCAGGCTAGATGTCTTGGAAGCTTGCTAGGGGATCGAATTCGTCACCGAATAACCCATGGGTAATGCGGCAGTGCCATTCTGGCAGACAAGAATCTGCGTTATTAATTCAAAGCCACTAACATAGGAAACAGATAAGTTGTATCCTTCTTGTTTGTTTAATGTGGCTTACATTTTAAATCTAGTGCAAGAATGGACGTCTCTTACCCTCTCATAGGACAGGGGGAAAGTATTAACCAAGTGCATTTGCCAACAAGACGGTACTCTATTGGTATCAAGAAGATTAGCTACGCAGATGGAAGGAACATTATTGTGCCCTACTTAATAGCATTTCTGGCGAGCAGAGAGCAGCAATGAGCCCACAGTTGCTCGACATACGCAGATCTTACATGAATATTGACATCGGACCTCCAACAGTTGCAGAAATCGAAACTACGATCAATCTCCTCAAAACCGACAAAGCAGTTGGAATTGATGGCATACCAGCAGATTCCGCCACAACGGCTAATATTCTACTTCCGTTAATACAGGCCATTTGAGACAATGAAACCTAATCGAGGGGCTGGAAGGACGGTTAAGATACCAAAGAAGGCGATCTGAAGAACTGCAATTACAGTTTTGTCCGTTTTTTCGAAACTAATGGCAACTATGATTCGCGAGTAGGATTAATGTTAGAACCGAGACTACACTCAAAACGCATCAAGCGGGCTTTCGAAGTGGCTGATCGTTCGTCGACTACATCAACACCTTGCATATCAATCTCGAGCAATCAACGGAGTTCAAGTCACCGCTTTACCTCATGTTCGTGGGTTTTGAAAATGCCTTTGACCAGATAAATCAAGAATGTATATGGAGATCTCTTCTTAAGGGAGGGATTCCCCCAAAAATAGTTGCTATTGTAATGGCGCCTACAATAACGCAACATGTTTCCTGTTGCATAATAGGCAGCTCTCCGACTCTTTCGAATTGCAACAGGGTAGACTGTGAGACATGGCATCCAATGGAGACCTTTTGAAAGACTAAGTCATTTGGACTATCCGATGATATCTGTTTCCTGGCAAGTACCATCAGCGGACTTATCGAGATGTGTCAATCACTGCGGGTGAATCGATAGGTCTAAGGATCAAAGACAAAAAGACAAAAATAATGCCCACAGGCCGCTCCACACATCAGCGTGTTATTCTAAAGCAGACGCCAATTGAGGAGGTCGAACAGTTTAACTACCTGAGGATCATCATTTTGTATCACCTGATGGCGGAACGGACCTAGACGTTAAAAAGCAGAATAAATAAAGCTCGCGCTGCCTTTGTTATCCTGTCTCCAATTTGCAAATTCAGTCAAATCTCCTTACGCACTAAGTTGAGAGTCTTCGAATCCAAGGTTAAATTCGTGCTAATGTATGACTGCGAAGCCTGGAAAGTCGCGGCAAACATCACGAGGAAGTTAAAGGCGTTCGTTAATCGATGTCTGCGATACATCCTAAAGATTCGCTGGTCGCAGATTATATCCAGCCAGGAGTCTGAAGCTGTTGGATGTCGATATAAGGCACCGAAAATGGCACTGGATTGGTCAGACACTGAGGAAGCCAAATGACAACATCGCGAAGCAGTCCTTCAAATGAAATCCTTAGCGTGCACGGCGGGTTGGATGACCAAGAACAACGTGTAGATCAATAATCTTAGCAGAAACAGCGACTCAGAGGAAAACGTGACCACAGCTGAAATATCAAGCTGCAGAACAAGAAGATAGAAAAGATTTGTTGCCGCCCTTTGATTGCAAACTGTAGCTGCCAAACCTTCATTATTTTTAAAATATTGCTCAACAATGAACAAGCGTAGTTCATGTGTGAATTTTGGGTCACCTTTTATTTAAAATCGCGTTAAGAAAAGCTTAACGTTTAAAGTACTTTTCCAAAGCTTTATTATTTCACGAAGGACTTTGTTTTGGAATGTCTGTATTGTTTCGATATTTGTTTTCTTTGTACAGCCCCTTAATTGGATGTCGTACGTCGAAACAGGCTTTAAGACTTGCATGATTTTGTTAAGGGTAGACTTATCTGATTTTCTTCCCAGTAACGAGTACATTTTTCTATATTTCAAGTTCAGTCTTTCTTTAAGATGTCACTTCTGTTGGTGGCTTCCTTGCTTGGGTATTACAATCACTTCTGCAATTGTTCAATGATGTGGGATATATCGAAACTTTAGGCATGCGTTTATTATAAATTTGAGTTTTCTTAAAAAGCTATTGGTGGCATTCCTTTTAAAACCTGGACAGTTATATGGTACGCTGATACTATTTGATAACTTGTGTTAACACATGCTTCTTTCTTCTCTCTGCGTCACGACGGGAATTTCATCACACCACAGCCACCCGTGGCTTTCAGTAACTTCACTGGACGGAAATGGCTTAAAAACGTTCGACAGTTGGATTTCCGATCCATTTTCCGTCTCGTGCTTTCAAGGGCGTATTTTGTAACTGAGGTCTTTTTTAAATACTTAACTGCTACCCACAAGGAGTAGTCGGTGGACACATCCGTCATTCATCTCGAATATAATTAAAAAATAGGGTAATTTCTTTGGTTGTTCATTAAAATATTATTGCTAGAAGCAGTCGATAAGATTATGTATGATTCCTTAACCGCGCAACAGAAAAGTTGTGTAAAGCGATAATTTGTGTGCTCGGCGACGACAAAAAAAGAACAGAGAAAACACATATGTATGTTTCTCAATTTTCTTATTTATTATCTACGTATCAAGAAATATGAACAATTTATTTTGTTTTTTTAATTTCAAATGACTAGCGCAATTTTTAAAACCCTAAGGACGGAAAAAGGCGAAAACTCAAGAAGAAAATCAAGAAATACTATAAATATCCTCTTGTCAATAATATTATAACTTTGGTTTTTTTTCACTTAACTTGTTTTTTTTTTTTCAGAAAAATTCGTTAACGGAAAACATTGTAACAACAAAAATAAATAATACACGTGCATTGTCTTTTGTAGCCCCTCTCCTTCGCGCAGCAAAGAGCTCCTCTACCTATAATCTACCATCCCAGCCACGGTGGATGATTTATTTTGTGTGGCGGTATAAAAGTCAGGTTCACAGGAAGATTGATTAAAGCATGCGTCCGTTTCAGTTTCCTCAGTGTGTTTTGTATAACTATGCCGTTCTTTCCCAGTAGATATCCAGCTGGAATCTGGGCATCTCTATCGGTATTGTCATGAATCATTTCGATGTAATGATCGAATTCCATTGACTGGGCATTGAATTCTGTAATGATTGCAGCTTCGGCTCCAGCCAACTCGGCATTCACTGTCTTCGTGAGGAAGGAACATTCTCTGAAGAGGAAAACATTTGATAAGCAATTTTATCTGAAGACACAGGTGTTATAATTAAGTATACCCCCTCTCGATTAAGGCAACATTGCCACGTAGATCTCGCTTATTTGTTATCTGTGTACATGCGTGCAAAGGCACTGCCGGTACTAGGGCGACACCTTCAAGTTTCACATTGAATGCGGCTCCAAAGTCTTTTGCGGGTCGCAAGCGATACGTGTACTCCAGCTCAGTGGGTTCAATGATTTCAAAGAAAATATCTCCAGCTATAATATCTTGGGTGGTAATTGAGTCGGCGAGCTGGTGGACACCTGAAATTAGTGCAATCTTTGGATTAGTATGGCTGCCACCATGTTTTCACGTTCTAACCGCCAATTCCGGTGATGCAAAATTTGTCAACTGAGAGTATGGCAATGAGAAACCAGAGAAGAACACTTATCCTCACGCATTGTAACATTATTTTTCAGTATTTTCTGTAGAAAAATCATTTAATTTTAATTCATCGCCGATCAAAACAATCGTATTCACTTTTTTTATAATGAAAATGTTGACAGCTGACGTTTCTCGAAGGTGTTGAACAGTTGTACCAAACTTTGATTATTTTTATGTCGGCACGGTAGGGCTCTGAGCTAGTATTTGGCGGTGTGACCATGAGTCACTGGGAATATTTTTTTTTTAAATAATTGCATCTAATACTATATCTCATTTTTATGACCATCATCTGAATTGAATTTAGCTGACAAAAGTGAGATACATTCCTAGAGATGAACAAAACTGTCTTTGTATGTTTCGTTGATAAAGCGCAACAAAATGGTGGACTTTTTAAGAAATAAACACTAGGCAGAAATGATGTCAGAGTTGTCGAGAATCTCTATTGGAATCAAGAAGCAAAAATAGTTGTAGAGGGTAAAGAATCAGAAGAGATGGAGATTCGCAGTGGAGACAGACAAGGCTGCCGAAGGACCAAAATCATGCTCTACAGAACATTGATCTTGCCAGTCGTGCTTTACGGAGACGAAAGCAGGGCGACAAAGCAGGCTCGAAAGAAAAATCCTACGTCGGATATTCGGTCCTATCTGCGAGGAGGGCGAATGGAGGAGAAGATATAACCGCGAACTCTATGAGCTGTACAAAGCTGTGGATGTAGTCCGGAAGGCAAAAATTCGTCGGCCACATCGAGCGAATGGACGACAACGCTCCACCTAAGAGAGTCTTCGAATCCCAGCCCACTGGTTCGAGACGATAAAGAGGACCGAACCACCGGTTTAAGGACCAAGTAGTCGCGGATGCAAGAAATCTTGGTCTTGCCAACTGGAAGCAGCGAGCCCAGGACCGTGAAGGATGGAAGGCAGCAATTCAGGCTCCGACCCTCCAAGGTTCGCAGGCCTATTAAGTGAAGTAAGTGAGTGATAAACAAACATATACTTGCTTCGATAATTTCCAACATTCTGAAGAGAGTGGAACCATAAGAAGAAGAACAACAATTTTAAACACGATTATACACGTGAATAAACAAATTGCCAATTGAATAAAATGTCTGGTCACACTGGTTTTCGTTCATCAAATCAAAGATGCGGGTGTTTATTTTTATTTTTAATTTAATTTACGCGCTAGTGGCTGTTCGGGAGGAGACTTTCTACCCTCTTCCTCGATTCTGGACGAATACTGGTTTTTGCCCGCCGGGTGATATTACACATGAAGCAATTTCCAGTTCGCTGCTCACTAGCGAAGTCAAGGTGAACTTGCAGTTAATTGGCGCTCTACCCAATGGAGCTCTTTCGAATGTACGAATCCACTGGCTGTTGGAACTTGTTCAGCTGATTGAATTTCAGCGACACAATATTCCAAAATATGACTTTTCCAAACTGGATAGACTTGTTTGGTGGCTGGATCGAAGGGAGCTCTTCCTCGGATTTGAGTTTATGGGGAATCCGAGCGGAGTATTCACCAGAAATGCATCCATCGCTGACTTCCTCTGGGAGGATTTGTCATTTCAAATCGGGAAGAGATACCTGAGTAGGTACTTGTAAGGCAATCAGAAATATGAACAATACAAAGTAAACTTTGCAGATCGTCTGGGACCAAGCAAACTGGACAAATGGAGATTTGAATCATGGAATGAGCCTGATTTAGCCGGGTATAATATCCTGCATTTTGACATTGAAAGTAAGTTCTTTAGTATTTACGTTAGAGTGGAGGAAGCTGCAGTAAGCCCCACAAAGATTCACCTTATAAAACTCTAAATTGGGCGATCTCAAGGGGAATCTAAGAATCTTTAATAAGCTCCCGATTCTCTCTGTTCCAGCGATGCGTGTTAAAGAGTTCATGTCCCTAGAAACAAATCGTGCCCGCTCTTTCAAAATCCTGATCCCGGAACACAGTGAATGGAACGATGGAGGTCTACCTCTGAATGACTTACTCAACATGGTACACCGTTGGATATCATAAAAACCCTTCACTCTTTCTCCTTTAAATGTAAGCTTTGTATGGGACTTCCTAAACTCGCCAGACGCGGTTTTCTGTCACTATTCATATGTCTCTTACTATACTGTGGACTGCCTCTGAACCACCTTAAATAAGAGCTGAAATCTTGCGAACAACAAGAATTACTCTAATAGGCTTCTATCACTTACCGACATTATTCACTTAACTTCGTAAACTAGGCGAAACTCCTTTAGATCTCTGCCGACCTTGTTTGAAAGATCAAGCAGGCACAGACTCCTCGTAAAGGTTTTCGTTTCTTCCCCTGATTTATCTGATTTCCAGGTTCCTTCGTGACCTGAACCTTATTCATTGCAATCTAGAACAACACAATCTTATTTGGTCGCAATATTAAGAGACCTCGCCTCTATCCCTAACAACAGCTAATAATAGTAGTCTTTCCAATGGATAACCTACACTTGTGTCATTTCTTAGAATTTCAAGTCTACCTTCATGCTCTTCGTAGTGGTCTGAACGCAGCTGGACGCAGACCCCTGAAAGACATTCATTTTAAACTCCATGGACCAGCGGGACTATTCAAAAAAGAAGACAATCACCCCCTATGCTGGCAAACGCTGGAGAAATGCAATAAGCACCCCAAACGCTGTCCATTGGATGTTTTAACTTTTCACCACAAAGGCTCAGGAAGCAGTCGTGAAGTCGCTGATGGCGGGGCACGACTGCTGGAGGAAATTTTTCATAAATTCTCAAATCTAACAAACATCCCGGTGGCAAATAAGTATAAGCAACCACATCACTCTCTACTTTTACTAAATGAGTTTACCATTCCAGTGAAGCTGATCCCATCTCAGGATGGTCAACGCCGCGGGACTTCCAAGCCGACGTGCGTTATGCCATTGCAGTGGTCTCCATAATATTCGACCATTGGACAGCTAAGCTGAACGCGAAAATATTTCAAAATCTGGACTTCATAAGCCATGACAACGGTTTCATCAGTTACCACCCGTATGAGTTCTCGCAGAGAACCCTCTTCGCTCACTTTCGAATGAACAACACTAAGCCACATCCATATTCTCAGTTTATTCAGAAGCCCGTCTATGCTGCTCTAGGGATGATGGGTAATCTAGCAACTCATGCTACTGATGTTGAACACATTTCCGACACAGTTCGCCTCTTGAAGACATCCGATGGGAATAATACAACTTTTCTCAGTTTGGTGGCTATTTCGGATGGCACAGCAGGAGCACACGATCGATTTCAAAAGCAGATCAACCTAAAAACTATGACGGGAGGTAACTTCTCATACGTTGTGGAATTTCTCGAGTACCAAAACACTGATCCAGTCTATGTGTGGAAGTTCTACGGCTCACCACCATTTCCAAACAGCACTGTAAGGGAAGCAATGCGTAGGAATCAAGGACCTAATCTTTATACTACTGGAACTCTTAATCATCCATTAATCTATATAAATCTTCCTCTTCGCTCTCCATGGCTTGTTCACATCAGAATGTGTACCGACTCCATTCCACCTCCCCAAAAGCCTCGTAAATTACACATCGTTCCGCTCACTACAAACGAAATTCTCCTTCTTTGGAAGGAAAACTATCAAATCTCCAGGTGCACAGTCACCTATCAAGTATGGTTCCTTCCACCGAATGACACAGATTGGAAGGACATCACCAACGGATGGCATACACCATTTCTCTCGTTCCACTTCGCACCCAAGGATCATCGTGTCAAAGGTATACGCTGCAAATTACCACATAAAACCTATAAAAGTGAATATTTCCTTCCAGGTACCTACAGAGTGCGCAGCGTCGACGCATTCGGACGTTTCAGTGAGTTCTCCAAAGCCAAAAAGTACACGTAATTATTTTTATTTAAAACTTTAAAAGTCAACCAAAGGCCTTATTTATATAAAAACACATTGCGAACAAAAGCACATTATTCAGATTAGATAAATGCAGTGCATTCTTTAGCAATACAACAACTTTTCATGTAAGTAAAGTGTAACTGTAGCACTCCTAGGTATCCAGAACCAGCCACTTTTCATTTAAGTGTTCGATTTGCTTCGTTAGAATTGGGTTTCTTACTCGAACTTTAATCTCCAGCTTACCGCCAACTGCTTTGCGTCCCTCCATTAACTATGCAACAAAAAGATTGTTAGAGACATTTTTTCTATAAATTCAGATCTACTTACATCGTATGTATCGTGTATGTCGCATTTGGTTTCGAGTGGCTGTAGCTTTACATTCACCGTTCCAATGAGCGTGTCCGAGCGCAGGAAACCGCTGAAACAACACATTGGCAATTTTCGACAAATTCCACAGCATCTGGGGCATTATTTTAGTTTTGCATATTTTTTTTGTTTACAATTTTACCAAAAATCAAACATTTTTCTGTTAAATGCTGGGTTAGTAGTGCGGAGAGCGAACGAAAGCAAACTGACCTTCTGGTTGGTTTGGGTTTATAAACGGGAGAGTAGGTGTATATTGCGGAAATATTTAAAGAAGATACAACAACAGTTCTTGCACCTACTCTCACATTTATAACCCCAAGTCTAATGGAATAAGCATGCAAAGCTTTTATGAGAATAGTGGAGGATGAATGTAAATCATTTTTCAACAGCAACAAGGAGAACAAGTAAATGTGACTTACTTTAATTACATAGCAGAAATGAAGGAGAATACAAGTTAATGAACGGTCTAACCCTTTTATCCCAGCAAAAGGTTTAGAACTGGAGATACAACCTCTTCGCTCGCGAATACCGGATTAATGGAGCTAAGTTTCACAGACTATGACTGTGTGCTGAGAATGTAGAACAACTACTTTTGCAAACTGTGTAACGGCGATGAAGACCAACATCCCGCTGTCAAGCATGATGAACCAGACGATGATAGCCAAAACTTCCGTCCATTTGATCAAAACTTGACCAAAACGAAGTGCGGACAGCAATATCCAAGCTAAAATCCAACAAGGCTGCTCGATTTGACAGCTTACCGGCGGAGTTATTTAAAGCAGCTGTAGATGAGTTGAAAGAAATTATACACCTGAGGCATCATCAGTTTCCTCAGCATTATATACAATATCTTATCTGCCATATTGTGTGAACGCCTGAAACCTTTCGTCAACAACCTGATTGGCCCCTATCAGTATGGTTTTAGGCCAGGAAAATCCACAATCGATCAAATTTTCACACTTCGGCAGATCCTGAAGAAAACTCAAGAAGTCCAAATAGATACTTGCCATCTCTTTATCGATTTTAAGGCCGCTAAGCAACAAGCTATGCAGAGCCATGTCTAGCTTTGGTATCCTTGCCAAACTCGTTCGCCTATGCAGGATGGAGAATGCCCGCTGCTCCATCAACTTCAAAGAATTGTGCAAAACTCACAAGCTAACATTAGAGGCACAATCTTTCAAAAGTCTGTGAAACTACTGGCGTACGCCGACGATATCAACATAATTGGCAGAAATCAGCGGGCTGTCACCGCGAGACATTGAACCGCGAGTATTTGGCAGTCCAAATGTATTTAGCGGTGAACGAGGGCAAAACAAAGTATATGCTGTCAACAAGAAGGGACACCCAACATTGACGAATCGGACAGAACGCCACAGGGGACAGCTATAACTTCGAGGTTGTTAGGGACATCAGCACAGAAATCAAACAAAGAATAACTCTTGCCAATCGCTGCTTCTTTGGGCTGAGAGGGCAATTGAGTAGTAAGGCCCTATCCCGAGAAGAAGACTATATAAAGACGTCGATAATACCGGTCCTGCTCTATGGCGCTGAAGCATGGACTATATCGAAAGCGGATGAAGACATCCTTGGCCGTTTCGATAGAAAAATTGTTCGTAAGATATTCGATCTTGTTTGTGTTGACGGGCTTTGGAGGAGGAGATTCAACGACGAACTGTACAGCGACATCGAAGTCAAAAAACTGTGCATTGGTCGTTTGAGATAGCTAGGACATGTAGAGCGAATGGACACCAACACTCCGGCCCACAGAGTCTTTGAATCTAACTCGGAGGAACGACGCACTAGAGGAAGAACTCGCCTTAGGCGGCGCGCACAAATAGAAGGGAAACTCAACTAACTGGAGACAGTTGGCTAACTGTAAGGCCACCTAAATAAAGAAGTCTTAGGGGTCACACGAAGTCGAATTCGTTATTTCGTCAGCTGTTTATCGATTGGGAATTATTTCCTTGTTGCTGTTTAGAAAAAAAAAATAACACTAAAGATACCGACGTGACATGCATTTTACCCGACACAAAAAGTTATAAATGTCGTATCGATCTAGTAGAGCACATGCAGGAATTTAATTTGAAAGTCCTAGCCTTTTTAAGTTTACCGCTCCTCGAATGGAATGTAATGGATTCTCAGACATACTCCATTCACGCGTCGATAGTCCGTTAAGTAAGATAAATAATGAACTTTATTAGATAGACAATCACACTTAAGAAAGTTTATTATTGTTGTTCTTCCTCCAAGCATTCCCATTATTTGTGCGAAAAAAAAAAACACACACACACATTCAAAACACTTACCCTCTCGAATAGACTTCAACCTTGACCGCCTGACGCTTGAACAATCGCTGGCACTGCCTGTTGGTGCGTAGAATATCCACCTTAAATCGTTCATTGTATTCCGGACTATCTGAGTTTCTGACTAGATTACTCTTTGCTTTAAAGAAATCCTCCTACAAAAAAATTTGTTTCGGAAATATATCATTTAATCGGCGGTCACACTAGGCTTGTTTACAATGTACTGGTTAATTGAGTCGTTGTGGTCGGATATATCTTTTTTGTTTCTACGTTATTAAGACTCCATACCAAGCACGAGAACGAAACAATGAAACGTCACAACTTGTACAACACAAATGATCTGAAGTTCATAGCAACCATTAGTGGTGCTCAAGCAGGAAATAAACTTCCTTTTATTGAACTCGCACTCACCAGCAACAACCACCTTATGGCAAACCTGCCTAATATGACTATCACCAAATACCAACCTGAGGATAAGGAAACTCAATTTTAAAATAGGTGTCGACATCCTTTGGATTCGCCACATGGTAGTTGATACCACGTACCACCATGATTTCGACCTCATTGTCTGTTAGATCTGTATTACAGTGAACAATGTTGAAACTCTTCTGTTCGTAGTGGAATTTAGGAAGAGGGAAATTTTTCCTGAAATCAAGAGGCGTAACCAAAGAGCTATAGATAACCTCTATTACAAATGAATTTACCTCTTGGAATATCTAACTAAATCTAAATCCTTTTGGACGGTTAGGGCTAAATTCTCGAATCTATTCATTCCAGCAATATCACCCATGGCCTTGTGGTGGTCCCTAAAAGTAGCAAAATCAATCAAGAAGCTACTACCAAATGTGCTGATTGTATTCCCTTACCTAGTATTTTTGCACATCATTAGTTGTTTAGCCAGCTGCTCCTCCAGTCTAACACTTATGTCGCATATTTCATCATTTGGGTCACATTCTCCTGGACTTACAATTGCAAAGGAGGCTTCAAGGTTGTCTCGCTGTGATGGCGGAACAGGTAGCTAGAATGATTTCTTATAAACCCAGCGTCTGGTAAATACTTTCCCAGCAACTTACCGTAGACAAATCAACGGGCAGTCCACTGCTGGCAGCATTCAGTAAGCCCTCGAAACCTTTGTAAATCTTCAGATACTCCTTTGCCTGTTCGATTTCGCCAGCTTTCTTTGCCTCAATAGCTGCAACCTTGAACTCTTTTTGTCGATCCAGAAGAATTTTCATTTGCTGTTCGGCCAGGTTAGTACTGTGTTGGTTTCCTGAAATTCGGGTGGTCAATTCCTTTTTGGGTGAATTCTGCGACGGTTTGGGGGTGCCCTCATGACTGTCATCGTCTTCAGGCGTGGCAACCGGTGCGGGTCTAGGAGGTAGTACAGGTGAGGCAACTGCGGGGGTGGATGGTGCAGCAGGTGTGGATCCCGCAGCTGGTGCTGGAGCACCTTCACCTCCAGGAAGAGGTCCAAATCCTGGTGGAGTCGGTAACTCATCATATGCAACAGGTCTACCGGCCTTATGGCTCTTGATTGCATCCTCGTACTGCTTGACTATGCGACCAAAACGTCGCGCTTTGCCTGAATTATTCTCAGCCTTAGCAGCCTCTTCAACTGACTTATACTTCTGAAGTCGCTGTTCGAGGGCTTCAATCATCGAAGTGGTCGCAGCTGGCGGATCTTCAGGAACTGGAGCCACCGGCTCAGGGGGAGCTTCTTCTTTTGTCGGTTCAGCGGCAGCCGCTTGCATTTTTGCTAGGAACTCCGCAAACTCATTCGGCGGAGGTGGCATATCGCTAAGATCGACCTCCTTCCCCTCTTCACACATCTTTATGACCAGTTCGAATTGTTTTAAGACTTTAACAAATTGCAAGGCCAGAGCTGTGTCTCCGGAACGTTTGGCAGTGAGTGCAGCAACCTTGTACTCCTGTTTACGTTCATTTAACTTTGCCACAATTGGGTTAACCTCTTCAGTTTTCTCTTCCACAGACGGAGCCTTTTGCACCGGAGGTGGCACTGGTGCTGGTCTTGTAGGAAGTGCCGGTTCTGGGCTCAAAGGCACATTCGGCGGCTCTCCTGCACCAGTCGATGGTTGTTCTGCAGGTTTTGCGCCTTTAACAATTACCTCCGGAGGAATGTCATCAACGTTTATTGTGTTCCCTGCCACGGATTGCTTAAGAAGATCATTGAGAGTCTTAAGGCCACGGTTGAAGCGACGTGCCTTTGCTGATTCACCAGCGGACTTAGCAGCGGCTTCTGCCAACTTATACATTTCAATGCGGGTTTTTATTATAGAAATCGTGTCAGTTGTCGTAGTTGGAAGAAACATCTGCTGTTCCGTCGCCTCTCGTTCCTCTGCTGGACTCGACTGATCAACGTTTAAATCTCCGCCTGCAATTCCTTGCAGTTCTCCAAGTAGTTCTGGATCATCATCATCATCCGAGAACTCATCGTCACTACCTATGTCTCGCATGCTATCCGAGATCATTTTGTCCAAATCCGAGGCAGGAATTAGGGCAGGTTTCGGCTTCGCTTTAGGTTTTTGTTTACCACCGCCACCAACAATGGCAGACAACTCTGCCTCCAAGTCGCTATCATCACCATCATCGTGTGCACCTCCAGTTGGGTCAAAGTCATCAGGAATTTCCGTCAAACCAAACTAGACAACAAAGGTAAAAGTATAGTTTCCTTGTGATTGGATGGGGCATGAGCAAATAGTGAAAAATGACTCATAGTGGGACCAAATTTGAGAAAAATTACGTCTCACCAGAGTTGGGCTTTACCTGGGACAGATCATGGTTACGCCTCTTCGGCGGTTCTGGCTTTTTTCTGCTAAACATCGCACTGTACAATTTTCAATCGTTTAATTGCGACGAAGTGCTAATTGGAAAAGTAATTTGTGTTTCTATTATCACTTTTGTTTTGGATGACAAAATCGTCCGTTGACAGATGACTGACATTCCATCTTTTTCGTTAAGTAATGCCAAGTTCGTCGATTATGGTGTTCAGGTGCCTTTACCACGAAACAACAAACATTGTCCAAGAAGTATATTTTAACTTATAACTGGAGTTCCCGTACATCAAAACAAAAAAGTCAGCATGCAAGATAACAATTCTTAACAAATCGGAAATTATTGAATTTCTCACTTTGTGTAACTCAAAACAACAATTGTGGATGTGTTTTAGAAAATAATTGTTGAAATATAACGAATGAATTCGTAATTGTTCAGTGACATAATATTAATTTTTAGTAAGGTCTAAATAAAAATTTCGAAATTTTCCTATGTTGTGTTATCTCGGAGCGGAACTTCATAGATGATTAGATGAATTTCTAGAAACAAACATCTAATATTTGCATAATAACTTTTACATATAAATGCAGTCGTACATTAGAGATAAACAAATATTATACATATGTTCAAAGTTATTGTTTCACCTGTCAATCGTAGTTACAGTCACAATAAATCGATTACCGTGCTTATTTTAGCATAGTAAAAATAGCCAAAATGTTTTTTTTTCCGATTTAAGTAGTAGTTAAGTAATAATTTGTACGACAGATATGCTAATGAAGTCCAATCATCCCAGCATAGATTGTACTATACTAATATATAAGTATTTATTATAGTCAAATTGAGCGGGTAGCTGGTACATCTAAATTCTATACCACTCCGTCCAGAACTGCCAATTTTATTTTGTGCAATATTTTCAACTTGAATGTAAGGGTAGATGTGTTACATTTTCTTGCCATTTATCCAATTTTAAAGGAATCAACATCAACTATCCTAGATGAAGATGATGCAATCTACATTTTGAATGAACAACAAGGATGGAATTTAATATACAACTATGCACTGAATGTCCTTCGCTATAGAAAATGTATTGTTGAGGAAAACATTTAAATTATATATTTATGTTAATGTTTCCTTTTATTATATAAATAACGGCCATCAGCCAAACCAAAAACAACTTATAACTTTTCTTGTTTTCGTAAATTATTTAAAATTAAATGAAAGTCATTTAGAACTGAAATTTAAAAACTAAATAAACAAAATTTGAGTTTAAGTCCCGCGAAGAAGTGGGTATCTGGTTGCTCGTCGGCTCGCTCATGAAGAAGCCAACTTCAGAAAACTTTTATTGCAACTGCAAACTTACCCTTATTGAAATTCTTCACCAAAAACAAAAGTATTTCATTTATTGAATGCACTCCATGGTATGTATAATTTTCGAACACAGGTCTCTTTCATAGGGATCTGTCACAGCAACAGCTGTGTGTGGTGGACTTTTGCAGGCTTCTACGGACTTACGTTATTGTTTTCCCATAAATAAGGCGCTTACTTCAAAAATTACCCGAATAATCCATACCTAATATCAAACAAGATGTCAATTAGTTTCCTATCACCTTTTAGAAATGCTGTCGACACCAAAAGGTTAAAGATTTCTTTATTTTTTTCACTTCTAATATCCCCATCTACTAGAGTTATTCAATTTAATTTGCGATTCCTCTCGAAACAATCGTCCTCGAATCCACACCCTTTGAATACCGCATCAACGACAGACGCCGAAGTCGAACATCATTCCAAGCTAGCAGGTGAATGGTGGAATCCACTTGGGGTCCTCAAGGCACTTCATGCGATGAACTCAATAAGGTTAGCCACTACCTAACGAATAGTAATATGTACTTTGCCAATCAATTTATAGAGTTCCACTGGTACGCGATGGTCTCATATCCGCGGGAAATGTCACTCCATCACTCATTCATACAGCAAAAGTCTTACAAAATCAAAAGATATTAGAAGTCGGTTGTGGTGGAGGCATTCTAACAGAAAACCTAGCTCGCCTCCATGCTAATGTTACGGCAATCGACTTGAGCGACGAATTGATTAAAGTCGCTAAACAACATTTGATCGACTGTAGTCCAGATTTGAGCTCAAGAGTAACATATAAAATGGAACCGGTGGACATTCACGCAATGGATAATCTGGGAAAGTACGATGCTGTTGTTGTATCCGAAGTTATAGAGCACATTGACAATAAGGCAGCTTTTCTCACATCCTGCGTGGATGCACTGAGAGTAAGATTTGTGATTGTATCTTGTGAAAGTCTTATGTTCATTGGTTTTAGCCAGGGGGATCTATATTCATAACTACGCTGAATAAGACAAATATTATGTGGTTTTCTGGAATCATTCTGGCCGAGTATGTTTTGGAAATTGCGCCAAAAGGAACGCACCACTGGGATAAATTGATTACACCGCTGGATATGATTAGAATCTTGAATGCTTGTACGTAAGTGGGTGGGAAATTTTGTACAATCTGTTGCAGCTTTTCTTCTTTTGTTTACAGTAAACTGCAATACAGTCCTCTTGAAGGGATGTATTTATGAATTCTGGTCAAACAAATGGCAATGGATACCATTCGATGATTTCTCATATGCAATGCATGCAATTAAATCGGAGAAACCTCTCTGAGGTGATGAGGTGCTTGCTGTAGTTGCTGACTTGGTAGTTTGTAGAAGTTAGTTGTACTTATGCATATAAGTTGTTTTTCTAAAGGTCATCTTACTCTATTCAAACTGGGAATGATGTAAAAATAAGCCGACTTTCGAGGCTAAACTTAATTGAGTTTTGTTGTTGGATCTAGTAGTATTAAGTATTTTCTAAATCCCAAGCATGTAACTTTAAGTTTAGTCGACCGTAGAAGGTTTCATGTGTTTTCATCATAATTCGTTGTCTTCCCGAAGCTTTGTCCTTTTTTGAATGCTGTGCCTAGGTATAGAAAAAATGAATTAGCATGACTGTCGGATTATGAATTTGTGGAGTCAGGTAGCAATCAAGGCACTGGGATAAGGCAGTTTGTAAATGTCATAAAACCCTGAACCAACTTAGCAATATCGACGTGGCCAATCTCTGGTGGGTTCCCAGACATAGTGATATAGAAAGGAATGAGATAACAGATGAACTGGCCAGAAAAGGATCCACACTAGGTACAGAGCAAACCCACACACAAATAGACACCCCTATTGGTGTAATGAGCTAACACTGCTTGGTTATCAAGAGGTGATTCTGTTATATCCCGCAGCCCATTGCCACAATTAAATGAGGGGAGAACCAAATGCTCACTAGCTATGGGGAAAAACGAAATCCGCATCTTGAAGGAGTACTGACTGGGCATAAACTCCCCGGACTACTGCAAGAGCTGTCAAGATGAGAAAGAAATAGAAAGCATCAAACACCTGCTCTGCGACTGTCCAAATCTCCACAACCGTCGCCTCCTCCATATGGGAAACAGGCTCTTCGAAGAACTAGGTGAGTTGGCACATGTATCGCTGATGGACTTAACGAGATTCATAAGGAGCAAACACTGGTTCGAGTAAGAACCAACCAACTAAAAACAGTGTTAGATCCGGTAACATAAACCAAGAGAAATTACAACGCTTACACCAATTATGGCAAAGGTTTTCGAAAAATTGCTCCTGAAAAGCTTTAGTAAAATCATAGAAGAAAGAAGTCTAATCCCGAATCATCAGTTCGACATTTGAAATAAATATAATGGATGCACTGGAAGTAAAATAAGTCTGTTTGGCACTATTTTTAGATGTTGTCCAAGCCTTTGACAAGGTGTGGCATAAGGGCCTTGACTACAAACTGCAGACCTAGACAGTATTACGAAATACCGAAATTCTACATTTCAGATCGACTCCTTCGAGTTCGATACAAACAAGAATATTCGAAACTAAAGAAAATTAAATCATATATCCCACAAGAAAGTGTCCTAGGACCAACACTGTATCTGTTGTATACCAGGGATATACCGGGGGATAACAATGCCACGATTGCTACTTTTGCAGATGACACTTCCATTGTAGTAACTGATAAATGCACTGTGAAGGCAACAAATAAAAGAAAAACCTTAAACAATGATGAAGGTGGAATCACTGTAATGGAATCAGAAACAATAACATTGCGAAAAGTGGTAAATAAAACAAAATAGATCGAAGAAACAAAAATTATGGCATCAGGATCAACAACGCCAAAACCAAATTTATGGCAGTTCCTAGAAACCAGCTAAAAATTGAAAGTGTGCAGATCTACCGCATCTGCAAAATGAAGTACTTTTCTAATCAATTTGACTGCAAAAGTACAAACCAAATCCATCCGTAAAGACAAAATGAATTGAACAGGCTCTAGCAGCTTTTGGCAAACTGAAGAAGGTATTGTGTGGCAAGGACCTCCAAATAAGGCTGATCAAATGTTATGTCTGGTCCTAACTACTGTATGAAACTCGAACGCTACACAAAGCATCACAGAAGAGACTAAAAGCCTTTGAAATGTGACTGTTCTGGAGGATATTGAAAATATCAAGGACAGAGAATAGAATAGAAACTAAAAGAGAGATTTTGAATATAATTTAAGTGCGGAAATTGGAGTACCTGGGGCATATCATCAGGGACGAAAAGTATCAGCTCCTACTAGGAATCGAAAGAGGGAGAGCAGCTGGCAGGTAACGAATAACATGGACGTACAATCTGAGGGACTGGTGCAGTCTGTCCACAATGCAACTGTTCAGGAGCGCCAACATCCGTGAAAACAGAAGAACTTCTGGTGCACTACTTTTATTTAATTGAGTAAAACCAGCGAAGTAGACTCTTTTTTAATGTTCTTCACAGTTTATAAGACCCAGTGATGGTGTGAAAGGTGAAAGTATGTAGGATAGGTAAGGAGAGAGAGTGAGGTGTCTATGAGCGTTGATTTAAAATCTTTGAAAATTTAAAGTTTCTGTGAATACTGGGGAGTGTTGAATGGCTAACAAACGATCTCCTACGGTGATCCTCCCTTTGTTGCCAGAACCTTAGCTTCACGACTACAGTAATTTTAACAGAAGAGATAGATTCATAGTGCTTTATTAATGAATTAGTGTAGTGTTATATAAAATTTACATTTTTTTTTTTATTTTTATCAATGCCTGGTCCTTCAAACCTCCTCATTTGGTCTCCGGAACTTCGGTTTTTTGTTGCCCCCACGTTCATCGCTTTTACGTTTCCTTTCAAATTTCTTATTCATCGTCTTAGCCAAATTGTTGTCATAGAAGATCTTCATATCCTGGTCAGATACATCATTTGCTTGTTGAGGTCGATTTTTCTCTTCTTTCTCGGCTTGCTCCAACTCTAGGAGGCGTTCAATTTCTGGGTTCATGCCACGATAACTGAGTCTTCCCTCAATTAGTCCCTCACAGTATACGAAACTTGGTTCTATAATAAAATTTGAATTTTGATTCATTTTGTCTGTAATCTCACTTGAGTACATGGCACGACCCTCGGCTTCTTCGATTTCTTTGTCCACTTTGGCTTTGGTACGTTGCATGAATTTCATCTCAAGGATTCCCTTGGAGAGCCTGGGTCTAGCTTGTTTAGATGCCATTGTATATGATCGGATTTTTGTGGTATAAATGGAAATAATTCGGGAGAACCCAAATCAAAACGTGCCCGAAGCGAGCAAAATAAACAAGGAGCTGTCAGGAAAGCATACATTCTGACAAATCTGTTCAGTTTGTTGGGTGTGGTGAACTTTCAGTATAAGCCTGTTCGATTTCGTTGAAGAGTATCAACAAAGTAGTTTTCGTAAGTTTTACACCAAGTTCTTAGCGCTCCCTGAGAATGGATATATATGTACATTTATTTCAATATTCATCAATGGATTGAACAATTTGCTAAATTTAAATTGAATAATAATATTAATTTGTCCAACAAAATTTTTACAAATTTTTTTTACATTGCTATATCGACCTCTTTGTAAACAGAATTTTGAAGCATTAGAGAACGAATTATTGGGTTGTTAGACCATAATTTGTCTTATGATTGATAACGTAAAATATATAGTATCTGTTTCTAAAGTTTCTTTCTGGAATATACCAAGAAACCAGCGCAAGTAACTCGGTTGTTTTAATACTACCGCTTTATGAAAATAATGCTTTGAGTTTGTGTCCGGCTTTCTAGAGTTTTGAATTTAACACACATCTTAAAAAATAGTCAGGCATTCGCAAAACAAAACGCCCAATTTTTTTTTAATTTTAACAGTATTCACATAAAATGGAAACTAAATGCCACAACAGAATTCTAAAATGGGCAGCACTAAGAATATTAAAATTGTCTTTAGTAAACCTAACATAGAACTCGCTTTGGATACAATAAAATCAAAATTAGTCGATAAAGTTAGTTTGAAGTCAAAGATAACACAGATATTTTACCTGACTGACTTTTGAGGGAGGTTCATTGTCAAACTTATAGGTAAAACTCACTGACACCAAGTTTTGGTGAGTCATAAAGATTTTGGATTTGAGCTCTAGATGGTTGTATTGGCACAACTTTAAAAATAATTCAGTATCATTTTGAAATCTGATACAGTCGTGGCTAAGGTAAATAATTTCACATCGTCCACAAACATCAGACAGTCCGAATATTTTAGAATATCATTCACGAACAAGTTAAACAAAAGCAGTCCCAAATAACTACCCTGTGGAAGACCTGACTCCACATTGATAAACCATCAATTTGAACAACTTGTTTTCAGTTAGATAAATACGATCTCAACCAATTCAAGAACTTTGAGTTGAATCCAAGCTTTTTAAGTTTTTGTAATAATAGGCTTTTCTATGGCATGGTGTAGGGGTAACATCATCGCTTGTCATGCTGCAGGTTCACAGTTCGAATCTTGATGTCAAGAATCATCTATTTATTTCGCATGAAATAAATAAAAAAGTCGATTAATTGCGAAAGCTTATGTCAACTCTACTGCGAAGGCATAACACTGGCAGTAGGGTGGTTATATGGCTAAAATGCAACTTGATCGTCATGGTGACATCAGGAGGACAGAAAAAAATACTGTGAATCATAAGTAACGACAATAACAGCAAAACAAAAATACTCCCCAGTTATCTGGACGCCACCCTTGGAGTTCACTGAAACTTAATACCACCTGAGTTTCAAACCAACTACACCAATCTGTCTTTCTCTCTGTCTCTTTCCCTTTCCACAAAAACGCCCGTGTCCTAAAATTAGTATAATGGTATTCATATCCCCTTCACACATACAAATAAATAGCCAATTTTCAAAAACTTGTTAATAGGAATAGTACCGTTACATACATTTTTTGTTAAAAACTTGGTACGTCATCTATATACAATTTTATCAAAACTGTTTTGGAAATTGGCCATTAGTAAAGTACTAGGGTTTCTCCTCGAATTGTGAAACTGTGGGTTTAGCCTGCTGTCGTTCATACAGACAGACAGAATAGAGGTTCTCTATTATAGCAATGTCAAGTCTGATCAAAATCGCGTGATCGGGAATTTTCAGGAAACCAATACTTGCATTTATAGTTGCAAGTAAAAATTTAACTTTGCCGAATCGAAAACCAAACGAATGTGAGAACAGAAAATAATACAAACAGTACCACGAAGTGTCAACAATATTCACCACAGTAAACGCACATGGCGGACAAGACCTCATTCTATTGCAACAGAAGTTCAAGAAATTGTGTATTTTTCATCCGAAAGCCTATTTATTCGGCAAAAAATGAAAGTAAAAATAGTAAATAAAGTGAAACCCATAAAGGAAAAGAAGGCGAAGAAAACAAAACTGAAAGGAACCATAGACAAGGTTGAAAATGAAAAGAAAAAAGTGAAAAAAGTCGCCAAACTTGGCAAAGTACCCACCGTGGATGGGGTAAAGAAAATCAAAGAAAAAACTAAAAAATCCAAGGCAAAGACATCCCACAAGCAAGATCTGGAAGGATTAAAAAATATTGATCCAGAATTTTATAAATTTCTCAAACAAAACGACAAAGAATTGCTGGAATTCAATTTGTTCGACAGCGATGACGAGGACAACGAAGATGCTTCGGAAAAGCAACAAGCTGACGATGAGTCGGATGACGACGAGAAATTCCACAAACCAAGTGCGAATCTAGAAGTCGCCAGTGATGAGAGTGACGTCGATGATGGAGAAGAAAATGCAGAGGATGGCACGCAGAAGGTAACTCTTAATTTGCTGCGACAGTGGCAACTGCAGTTGCAGCAGCCGAATGTTCCTATTGATGTCGTGCGTAAGGCGATTCAAGCATTCAGCTCGGCGCTAGCCAGTGTGTCAGGGGATGACTCCAAAATTTCAGTGTATAAGGTTGAAGGTGCCGCCGCATTCAACGGTGTTGTTCAACTTTGTGTTCTACATATGCATCCGGCTCTCTTGAATTTGCTGGGAATTACGGAGAAAACTAAGACTCCGCTGCATAAGACAAAGAAATGGGCAAAGGTTCGCAGTTGCCTGCGATACTACTTGATGGACTTGATTCGGCTTATTGAACACGTGTCTAGTTCAAATATACTTACCGTTCTGCTGAAACATCTTCATCAGATGGCCGGCATGATTGGATCGTTTTCCACCATCGGTAAAACGATTCTAAAACGACTAATAGTCCTCTGGAGTACTGCCGATGAGACAGTTCGTGTCTTGGCTTTCCTCTGTATCCTTAAGATTACGCGAAATCAGCAGACGTCCATGCTGAATCACGTCTTGAAGGCGATGTACCTGTCCTACGTGCGAAACTCGAAGTTCGTTTCCCCAAACACCCTTCCATCGATTAACTTTATGCGACGTTCGCTGGTTGAAATGTTTGCACTTGATCTTAACACGGCCTATCAACATGCATTTCTGTATATTCGTCAGCTGGCGATACACTTGCGTAACGCTGTTATCCTCAAGAAGAAGGATAGCTTTCAATCTGTATACAACTGGCAGTATGTGAACTCCATCCGCCTGTGGGTAGATTTGCTTGGAACAACTCACAACAAACCACAACTGCAGCCGTTGATTTATCCGCTGGTCAGCATTACAACTGGAGCTATAAAACTGATCCCCACAGCGCAGTACTTCCCACTTCGTTTCCACTGCGTCAATGCCCTGTTATCATTGGCAAAGCAGACGGACACCTTTATACCTGTGCTGCCGTTTATTCTTGAAGTGCTGAACAGCAACACGTTCAAGAAGAAGCACACTGTGGTGTCGATGAAGCCCATGCAATTCACTTGCATCCTTCGGTTGAATAAATCACAGATGGCTGAAAACGGATTCCGTGATGAAGTTGTGGAGAATGTTTGTGGTCTGTTGTTGGATTGCTTGGCGCATGAATCGTGTACTTTGGCCTTTCCTGATCTAGTGGTGCCGACTGTTGTTGCATTGAAGCAGTATCTAAAGGTAAGTTAAAGGAGCTTTAAGGCGTTTGTTTTTTTTTTTTTTTAAAGAAGTTCTCTTGTTTTAGGTCTGCAAGAATTCAAATCACACCAGAAAGCTCAAGCAACTGCTCGACAAAATCACCGATAATGCTAAGTTCATTGAGAACGAAAGAAGGAGGATAACATTTAGTTTGAAGGACACCAGTCTCATTCAATCATGGGAGACACAAATTCGCAATAAGGGCACGCCGCTCGGAATCTACTACACCAGCTGGCTGAAAACACACGAGACCAAGAAACGTCGCCAAGCTGCCAACACAGATGACATCAACGACTATGATATACCGATGATCAAGCGACGAAAGGGTGAAAAATCAGCACAAAATGGAGTCCAAGGTGAAGTGGAGCTCTTCCCATCCGATTCAGAAGAAGACGGGCTAAATGACAAACTAAACGGCGCAGAGGAAGAAGAACCACAGACCACAGAGAAGAAGTCAAAGAAGGAGAAAAAAGTTAAAAAGACGAAAGAAACTCCCACGGTTGTTGACGAAGGAGAAGATGATGGAACAGCCGCTGTAGATATTGTTAAAGATTTGGATCTAAATGATTGGTAGTTCTTAAGTTTTTTTTTTTAAATAAAAACCTTTATTTGCGTACACTAGCTTACTAACATTTGACTAGAAATTGAATTAGCTCTTCTTTGCAGGATCTTTTCCGGGGATGAGTTCGTACTCGTCATACTTGGGAAACGTTCCGTAAAAGGTCTGCTCCTCCGACTTCCCGTGTACTTTATCAATTTCGGCTGCATTACGTTTTTTCATCTCCATAATTTGCAGATTTTGTACAAGTTCGTCCTTTGTTGGTGGATCGTCTCTATAGGGAGGGGGAGGAAAAAGTGTAATAAATTTAAAAGAATGTCTTGCCTGCACTAACCTTCGAAATCTCAGCCATGCCTCCCATTCAGCAGTCATTTCCTGATCAAAGGCTTCTTTATCGACAGGTTCAAACCATCGGGAGGGCTTTCTCTTCCCAATCGAAGGATTTGCGGGAATTTCAAAGTATTTATTCCCGAAATAGTCTTCGCCCATGTAATTGCCACGAATCTGTCGTGGTCTCAATGAATTTACAAAGTTTTGAATAATTATTTTGAATATATCACGAGTTGGTTTAGCCATTTTTAGTTGTTAAAAACGCAAATAATTTCTGGCAATTGCAAATATTACACAAACTTTGCAGTAGTGCGTTTTAGGTTAGTTTTGACACAATCAGCTGTTTTTGACACATTGGTTGCGGTATGAATTCACCACATTATCCGCGTTCAGGAATAGATTTCAATTATGGATGATCAATTATGTTAAGGACTGACTATGCATCTGCCCAAATATTGGCAATAGAGGAAATATCAACCCTAGAACAAAGAGTGTATCTACGAATAATCGCTGCCATCATTTCATCAGAAGTCACTTAGCCCTGCCATTAGATACCCTTAGTTCTTTCCCACCTGAGTTAGATAACCACAAAGACTTTGTCAGAGGCACTCAGGGAAGTTGCCGGCCATATATTACTTCGTAGGAGATTACAACTGAAACTCAGACTTGTGGTCGGCACTCTACCTGCCAGGAGTTTGCTGTATGACAAAGTATTAATACATTTTTAATTTAAAATATATTGACCACGTCGTTCTAAATCTGTTTAATGAGAATGCAGTCTTAATCTCACGTGGGAGATGACTAAATTTCTCCAATCGCTTGAATACTTAATTATTTTGCAATGCCGCTCTGGGTACAAAACTGATTGTTATATCCTATTCCTTGAGTCCCCCGCTCAGTGATCACGCACTAAGCCTCGGCGCAGAGAGGGAAGTTTAGAATATAAATTCATACATTCAGTACCAAATCGAATTCGAAACATTCCTTCTCGACAAGTGGAAAACCCTCAGCTGTTTAACACCGTTGGCTTAATTTTACTAATTTGATAAGCCGTACAAAGGCCGCTGGTTCTGAAGGATAGTTTTGATTTGATAAGAAAGTTAAGAAGGTCGTTCTCGAAAATATAATTAAATTGTTATGAAAACAACAGTTGAAAAAATGCCAAATAACTACGAAAATTTAACTACAATAAAATTCGTAATGGACATTTATGCCAATCGGACCAGGCTACGGATAACTGTTTTTTTTTTTTAAGTTTTCATATTTCTATAAAAATTTAATCTAATTTTGATTCAACTCTTTTTTACCACTTTCCAATTGACTTCCCCGTTCAGTCAACTCAGTGGACACATCTTTTTCGATTTTCGAATTAGATTTTCACCGCTTGTTCTGTCACTCGTCACTCGTTGGTTTCACACTGGAAAATCTAGTTTCTCGTCAGTCTTTTTTCGATTTTTATTCATGGTGGTTCTCCGTGCCGTCGCAGCTCACCGCAGGCGTGGTATTCGATTGATTTAATTTTTTTTTTATTATTATTTCGTCTGGAAAATCAAATTCAAAGTGAACATTAATCAATTCGTGCGCAATTGAATTGGAATACAAAACGCAATATATTGAGTTTCCGAAGGCAAGCAAGGAAAAGTGAAAATTTGGTGCAAAGAAACTACAAAAATTCGTGTGCCATTTGCTAATTGGATAGAATAGCCTGGCTATACCGGTCGAAGCGAGATAGTGGCATTAATTAGGGTAAATCGCCGTACATTTTTTTACACACAACATCGTTTCTTTTGAAGTTGAAGTGACGTCGCGTAGTTGAATCGAAGAGTTTTCTTTCTCGTTCTCGTCGTCGTTTTTATATATAAAAAATAAGTGCATTCGATGTGTCAAAAGTGAAAATTTTTCACACGCAGTGAAAATTCCCATTTGACGATGGTAGAAAATGATGCGATTGTGCAACGAAAAGGGGATTTACGTTGTGTGGGTGAGTAGAATTTTCTTCTTTTCCAAGCGAAACAAGTAAATTCCTTCAAATCGGATTAATTAAAAGCCAATTCTCTTGCTCGGGTGATTGGGTTGGTTTTTTTTTTTTTCTTTTTTTTTTCCTTTTTCGTTCTTTTCTTTTGGAAAAAAAAGACGGTTTGGTGTGTTTATATCACCATCTATGTCGCACTTGGGGGGACGGGGCAATATGGATAGTTCTTGCGTCTCTGTCCCTCCTTGTTGACTAACCGCCATTTTCTGTTTCTTCACTTGTCGTGGCTCCCTAGTGGTTGAAGTGGTAAAAGGTTTTCCGATTCCGACGTATTAATTGGGAAATTAATAATAAGAATTAGAAATATTTTGCTATTAGAAAAGATTACGTGATTTGTGAGTTATTTGAAAGTGTGAAAAGGTTTGTAAATGTTTTGTGTTCTCGTTCACACGGAGTATGTACAAGTGGACGAAAGTTTCCTTTTGCCACATATTATGGAGTGGTTGACGGAGACTACTTGAGCTGCAAAATCAAGATTAAAATTCCTCAAGTTATATTCGCTTTATCGGTATTAATTTCATGCCTATTATAATATTTTAAGTGGTGGCCTTGATATTTTTCCAAAATTATTCGCTGAAAATACGAATCAGCTTGGAGATTGCAATGCGTTGTTATCGAAAATGTTTTTTTTTTTTTTTTGAGTAGGTATAACTAGATAATTGGCCAACTCTGGGATAGTAAGAGCATTGGTATGCAAGTTTTTGTTATTGTAATTAGCTAGTAAAAGGTTGAATCGTATAAATGCTCATACAGAGAGGGTTGGGGATATGTTTTTTTTTTTTTTTGTTTTTATTGTCAGATGGTAGGTAATCCTTTTTAGGTAAATGGTTATTCATTTCGAGGTTAAGATTTCACATCCCTGCCATATGGCATCTGTCAAATACATCTGTCATCCATAGTGAGAGTTAGATCTTGCGTTGCCATTTTACAATATGGATCCTTTATAGTTCTGTAATATTTGTGTATCTGTAAGTTGACGCCGATTTTTCGAACAAAATCTCCTTCAACGATGAAGTCCAATTCTCGTTCGGTGTCCGCGTCTACGTAAACAAACAAAATTGCAGAATTCCCATGCGATCGTTGAGATGCCATTGCATCCAATTTGGGTGACAGTTCAGTGCGTACTGACGACCGACGCCGTATTTTTTTTTTTTTTTTTTTTTTTTTTTTTTTTTTTTTTTTTTTTTTTTTAACACGAAGGCGAATCCTTTACGCTAATAAATTTTTGTTGGCTCGAGATTGAAGACATTGATGATGTGATAACAGGGCGGGGCTATGTGCCCCACACGAAAGTTGCCCCACAAGAATCAAAGTTTGCAAAACTCTGGAGGACATTTAACTGATGTTGTATTCCATACATAATGGTGTAGTCCGCAATTTAAAACAACGTGACGACAACAAAATTGTTACTGTATATGAAACTTGGGTTCATTATTATTATGATCCTGAATCAAACCAGGAGTCCATGCAGTGCAGAAAAATTGGGCGATCCAGCCCCCAAAAAGCTTAAGGTCGTAATATTGGTTAGGGTGATCATGGCACCAGTGTTTTGGAACTCACAACGAGTCCTGTTCCTATATTATACACCAAAAGGCATCACCATTACAGGAGAATGCTACGATAATATTCTAAGACGCCTAAGAGATTAACAAAAGGCGTGCTAATACTTCATTACAATGCACCGCTTTACTAAGCTCAAATTGCCATTGTTGCTATGAATTCATGTAGCTTTTAGCTCATTCACCTTACAGTCCTGACCCGGCACCTAGTGATTATTACCTGTTCCCAAATTTTAAAAAAAACTTGGAAAGCATTTTGATGACGCAGGTAGCTGGAAACGAGCATTTTGAAGGCAAACTGGAGAATTAATTTTATGAACGCTTAGAAAAATGAATCAAAGAAGTCTGTTCATGTTCAAGGAGATTATATTGAAAAATAAAACTATAAAACTAAAATGTATCCGTCTCCCTGCATCTTATCGAACTTAAACAAAATTGCCGTCGTGCATATGTATAAAAGATTTGCATCCGTTTATTAGGACTCAGAAAAATTCGGGTAGGTGTGTGTACATACATACATATATAATGTGGCTCATATAATTAAGTCATAAACAATTTGCATATTTTTTTTTTAAGTCCATGTTTTATTAACAATATTATGTTAATTCTTAAAAAATACACATACATACATAGTTTGTAAATTATAAAGTATAATGTTTGAAAAAAATAAGCAAATTTTAAATCAAATTCGTCATCTGTTAGGAAATGGATATAAGTAGCTTAGAGTTTATTTTAAAAACTACCCCCTGTTTATTTTAAAAACTACCCCCTACCAATGAACCACCCACCCTTCCAGCCACAATGTTAATTTTTGCAAAGGATAAAAGGACCCTAGTTCATTTTCCCCAATGACTTACAAAAATGGAAATGCATATGTATGTATATACCTTGAGTCTGTTACAAGTAGCCCTCTCGTAAACGCATAAGTAAACGCCCTAACTAATCAAACTAAAGGCGCCATTGTGCCTACGTCGAAATCTGATAATGCTACTTGCCTTTTTAGTTAATGATAATAATTTACGTACGAATACGTACCCAAGCGAAAGAAATTGTCTTGATTAAGAAATGAAAATGACAAGGCTTAGTTTGCCTATCTTAGATTCAATATTTCTTATTCTTAATTTTTTTCAATGAAAATTCGATTATCAAGATTTTGTTTCTATAAAATAACATAATCGGTGCTGTATTTTTATCTTTTGATAACGGCAACAATTTGCGTTAATTATAATATATGCATATATATTATACATATTATAATGCGTCCAACGGTCGTTATCGGTGCTATTTTAGATTTATTTAGACATTTTGTAAGCAACGCCTTAAGCAATAGATATGAATGGACGTCAAAGATTGATAAAGACATAGGTATGTGCATCTCCTCGTCAATATGACTACCATACGAATGCAGCGTCTCCATTTCGTCGCATTTTTGTCATCGTGTTCTGTCCAAACTATTATTATATGTCAGTGAAAGGGAAATTAGAGCTGCTTTTCATTTGCTTTGAAAAGTTGTGGCTTAATAAGATACACCGATCTAAGAAAAGTTTTTACTTACGTTAACCCTTTATAACTCCAGTAGTCAAAAATAAAAAAAAAATACTGGAATTAGGAAATGTTTTGGTAATTGGAAAAACACATATTTCGTAAAAAATAAATATTTGTATTAGAAAGCAGGTTATTTCATAATAGAGGTTGTGTAACATTTCTTATTTATTGCTTATTAATAACAGAAAAGTACAAATTTAAGAAGTATGGAAGAGTTTAAAACAATTATTTCGTTTGTTAAAACCTCCTGATAGCAGTAACAAACCGTTATTTTCACAAAAAGTAATAATTTTTAATTTTCACAATTTCAACTTGTTTTGCTAAGTGTGTTTCACTGTATGGACCGCGCGAGTCGATTGAACGAAATAAAGAAGTAACGGTACCTGCATGTTGTTGGGCATACCAGTGTGATGCGTTAGCATATGTCAGATGTATCACATTGAGTTATAAGTATAAAATTCGCTGCTATGAACTTTGGCAAACAATTTTTCGGTTTGTGACAGTAATGTGTACATGGTGATATAAAGGGTTAAATACGATACGAATTAATCAACAGCACCTTGCACGCCAAACTTGGATGAAGGTTCAAAACCATGCCATACACAAGTTGTCTATTCTAAGCAGTCAAAGTCATTTGAAATAGTAACAATAAAACATTTTTAATAATTTCTTCATTGATTATTTTCGGTTCACCGTATGAAAATGTCATCCTTCTAGGGCTAACAGTTCAGAAGTTACCAGCAGTTAGCAGCAGTTATCAACAGTGCTCCATTTTACCATTGTGGTACGGAACACTAAAAACATCTGCTAATTGATAGCACAGCGTTTCTTCGTGGTCGTTTTTGGAACCGCATCTTCCAACCTTATCTACACTCCATGTTGACCATCGTGTACATGTCAGAGCAAATTTATAAAAAAAATGTCAGTTCAATATTTCGCGAGGTTACATAATACATATACCCTACCACTACTACATTCAATTTTATGATTTCCTTATGGAACTATCTACACACAATTCCACACTATCATAATAACCCAAATTTCATCAAAATCCGTTCAATGATTCTTAAGTTATGTGTACGACGCAAACTTCACCGAATCTTATGATTTTCAAATGGTACCGCCTACACACACCAGGCCAAACCAACGAACC
Organism: Pocota personata; assembly: GCA_963082735.1. Taxonomy (NCBI): domain Eukaryota; kingdom Metazoa; phylum Arthropoda; class Insecta; order Diptera; family Syrphidae; genus Pocota; species Pocota personata. The sequence goes on along the minus strand of OY720432.1, from coordinate 1,649,854 downwards.
AAATTTCATAAAAATCCATTGAGTGGTTCTTGAGTTAGCCGGTTTACAGGGACCACTTTGTTAAATGTTGCTGATTTTAAGACAGATACGCAAAGTCAAGATAAAAAGAAATATATCAAAATTCATCCAGCGGCCCTCGAGCTCGCATATACGCATCGACGATTTTTTATGACTTCCACTCAGTTCGCCATATAATTCGCTCATTCCATCCTATTTAAATTAATTTCAGATGAGACCATCTAAATGCTAGCCAAATTGCATAGAGATCCATTCGGTAATTTTTGTAATTAGACGTGTGAGAAGGACGAAAGGGACAGACAGACACGGAACTAATTCTTTTGGCATGAAACAGAAAGATCAATTGAACATTTTGAGATCGAAGACCAACAATTTTTTGCTTTTCAGAAATGATCACATAGATTCCTATTCCTAACCTTAAAACATTTTTCAAATATTTCTGTATTTTACCTTACTGTCCGCGGGTATGCACAGTTCATTACTCGGTCAAATTTCGACCTTCTGTGTCAAACCGTTCAAAAGTTATGAAGATGTGACGGAGGGGAAGAACTCTAACCATAAGAGTTCCGTTCTTGATTTGTACACCCTCCTTCGAAAGGCCAGTTTTTTTTATAACTTTTTAGACCCATATTTCAGATGACCACGACAACAAGGGATGCCTACGAAAGTTTACGATAACGGTTATAGCCGAAAAAAAAACACTTCAGTTGTAAAAACCTCGCCCTTTGCGTTGAAGCTCCAGCTATGGTTATGCAGATCTGAGTGTTCAGCATGTGTAGTCATACTCCTTCTCAACCTGATCTAACCTGGTATAAGTAGGCTTAAAGAGCCTTCCAAATGAACATTATAGTTTTGTTTAAAATTTAAGAATAGTGTACCCATCTACATCGTAGGCTTTATTTAGTTTAGGCTTTAGAGCAGCTCGAAATTGACGTCGATTTTGCTAAAAAAAATGATGCACGATCCAGAAACGATTCAGGCACTTTAGCACAATATTGATCGAGCTATTCGAGAAATAAAGCCCCGAACGAAAGGGTTACTGTCAAGGCCAGCCGCGGCAGCCATTTAAATGAAATTATTTTCCATAAATAATCAGAAAGTGTACTCTCTTCCAATAAAGTAATAAAGTTTGAAAAATTTTAAATGGATTTTTTTTTATAGCAATTTTAAAAAGAAACCAACAGATGGCTCACCCTTTACATGTGCTACACCGTGAATGATGTATCCAACAACCATATGATATTCGAAGTTAATTCACCGAAAGAGTTGGGAAAAACCCCTCTGCAAATTAAAGGCATACAAATATCGCCATGAAAAATTTGTAGGTAGAACTAACTTTAGGAAAAGTGGATTTTGTAAATTGGTAGCAACGTATTAATCGATGAGTAATACATTCGTATTCCAAATGATGAATACCTGTAATTGGTTGGTTCTTTTAAAATCGATTGTACTTACCTTACCCTTCAGTTGTAAGTGCATACAGCAAATTCATGGGGGGTTTGTTTATAGATAGAAATATCTACATTAAACAAAAATCCAGTAGAGAATGGTGGGTGGCTTTAAAAACATCCTGTCAGCACTTTTATAAGGCGCAGAATAAAAGCCATTTAAATTGGAATTAATGGTCGATTTTTATTTACCTGCGAAATAAAAGTTCGCCTTTAATCAATATCAAATGAATTAAGTCAAACAAGTGTAATACAGAAAGTAATTAACTTACCTAACAGGACAAGTCATTAATTATGCAATTTTAGTACTCATTGATGCCACCGATCTGCAATGTAGTAAGTGGGGAACTCCTACGCAAACCAACTCAGCAATAGGATGGATTAGCTCTATTAAAAAAAAAAAAAAACAGGTAAAATCATTGTTCATTGTTCTCGGTATTGTATTATCGCGTTACACAATTGGTAGACTCAAGGACCAAGCAAGTTTGTGTTGGCTCCACATTGCCCGCGCCCGATATTGAAAAATAAATCATTTACTTAGCCACGAAGCTTCTACATTCCACATAGTAGATTGTGTCGTGTGTAGGGGTTCTTAAGTTTCGTACGTTCCCGCCAGCCTTATCAAAAGACTACGGGTCCATATGAGAGCGCATATGCAAGCGAAGCAATTGCAATACGACACAACAGTCATAAGCTGGTCTGTGGAGATTTTTGATTAAATATTTTAACAACCATTGTTAAACAGTGACATATTCGCGGCCTTATACATGTGTATTGGCGTGCGCATATCAACAACATTGCTTCTTTCTATACGAACAGATTTTAGACTACATTGTCCATAGGAAACAAGATGTTCTGTGGTACAGCTTTACAGGGTACAGAAAGAAAGGGCGATTTTTACCACCAAATAACTTTCAAGAAAAAGTAGAAAGTAGAAAAATTGGTCCTTAAAGTACGTAACGAGTGTTGCGTTCATTAGCCCTAATTACTATCTGCATGTAATCTTCTGCTGGGAGGTTTCCTTATCCGCTAATGTGACCATTATTGCAGCTATCAGTTCGCAAATAGTCTCTTTCTCTAACTATGTTTTTTTTTTGAATATCCCAGGCAAGTTTTTTATATAATTCATCTGAACTGCGCCTTTCCAACCTCTTTTACAACACAACCAGCGGTGAGAGGTCGGGCATTTTTATTGCTCAATAGTCGGGGGGGATCCATTGATGATAAAAAGCTCAGTTCGAGCCTTCGAGCATATCCCTTCCCAAACCATAATACAAAGACTCCTCGTGAAAAAAACCTCGATCCACTGCTCGGCGGTACAATTGATCTTAAAGCGAGTCTAAAAAATCGTAAAAGCCTAAACATTGTTTAGTTAAAAACACCCAACCATGTTTCATAATTTACAGCTGGATCACATTCACTGCCTCTGAATGTATTTGAAAGAGTGATACTTACCCTTTAAATGTTAAGTATGGCTGTTATCAGCACTAAGCTCTAGTGAGACTTCTTATAAAACTGGGGCTTAGGTAAAGAAGTAAAATAGATATCGATTAGGGTGTTAGTCTTTAGGGGACTACCAGTTTTTTGTGTTATCAAATAGAACAGGCGATAAGTAAAATTATGTTCGTCTCCATGACTGCCAGATAGCTGATAGTAAAATCCTTTTTGTGACATGCTTTAATTTATCTGTGTAATTTTTGCTAAATCTAAATCTAAAATAGTTTAAAGCTGCTTCAGCTTGCTAGATCGGAAAACTTTAATGCGGGATGGGTAGAGCAGGCTATTCCCCCTAAAACGAACCACAACTTGTAATCCAAAGGATTGAGGTCCGGATTCAATTATCCGGTGGTATGAAGTCGGGAACATTTTGTTTTTAGCCACTCTTGAGTGGTTTTCGCCGTGTGGGCTGGAATGTCCAGTGCTTTTTTGCGAACATTATTCGTCTTAAAGGCTTAACGACGTCTTCCAAAACAGTGGTTTGGTAACTTTCGCTGAAGTCTTGACTACTTTTTCACAAAAATGGAGGTTGGTTATGCCATAGTAGCCTCGCTCCCCACCATACCATTACATTTGCGGGGTGGTGGTATCTTTCAACCCTTGGAATAAGTTCTGAATCTTCTTTTGATGTCCGAGCATACACTTGATCTTTTTGTTTATTAAAAGTTTCTTCGATGGTAAAAATTTTCTCGTCGGTGAACAGTTTTTGTCTGTGAGCATTTTTAGCGTACCGCCTTAAGAGAGCTTTTGATTGTTATTTACGTTTTTGCTTCAATGCGACTGTTAGCAGGTGTCTAGTATGTCTTTTGTAGGCACTAAGTCCCAAGACTTCTTAGATGAGACATGGATTTTTGCGAAATGTTCATTTCCCGCGACAAGATCTTCTGCTTTGTCAGTGGTTTGCATCTGATTCGAGGCTGCACTTCTTTCATGGCTCCCGGAGTCCTCACAGTGCTTGGACGGCCGGATCTTTGACGGTCACATATGTACTCCACCAGTATCCTCGAATAATTTAATAGTACGATAAACAAAACAGCGAGTGATTCCAAGCGGTCGCAAGGTCCGAAAGATATCACCTTTTGCCATATTACACTTGTATAAGCCGATCACAACGATACGATTTTCGATGTCACCCCATTCCATGATTGTAAACGACTAAAAACAAAAATCTTTTTCGCGACAAAGAAGCATAAAAGCAACGCGTTAAATAACGGTTAACATGAAAAGAGTGCAACTAATACTTTATTTAAAATGGTTGCAATAAAAATTGTATCAATATTTATGACTAGATTAGGTACACCTACAAGTATTGTTCTTTTTTTTTTTTTTTTGTAAAACGTTGAATGTATTGTAGGTATAAGTATAAAAGATTTCAATGAAATTTGTTTACTGTATTAAATTTTGGACTATGCCATTTTGTATTGAATCAGTTTTGTTTGTTTACGTAGTCGCCGTGCGAGAAATGAGCCTCATCGCTGAAGAAGATTTTGTTCGAAAAATCGGCGTCAACTTACCGATATAATAGAAATGTTATTTTTGTAGTAAGCGCAACAATATTAATGCATTGAGCGGTGGCTAAACGATCCATATTTTGTAAAATGGCAACGCAAGAACTAACTACCTGTCACTATGGATTTGACAGATGCCATATGACAGGGATGTGAAATCCCAACCTGGAAATGAATAATTCTTTACCCACACCTCATTATTAGAAGTCATTTACCATTCATCTCTTTCAGGAAGTAAGAAAGGTCTTAGAGTGGTCTAAATATCGACTTTTGAAAGTAACCAGTCGCTATTTGTTATGAACATTTGTAAATACATAAGATGGCATCAAAATAGGATTACGGTCCCTCATTTGCAATTCAAGCCGTGAAACTAAGCCAATAGGTTGAAACACAATGATTGGCGATTTTCTTTTGTTTTCGTTTTCATTGGCAATTGTATATCGGTAGATGGTCGTTTGCAAATTTTACGTGAGTCCAATTCTTTAGAAGCAATCACTACAGATTACGTTCAACACTGAGGAGGCCTAATTAATATGCAGTGAGTAGCCAAAAATATCGCTGGAAATCCTTGGAACAATTTAATTGGTTTTTCGCGAATATTTGTACCCCCTGCTACCACACGGCCGACGTGTGCTTGCCTTTTAATAACCTCAATTCCAATTATCCCACTGAGTCGTCGGGGACATGGAGTGCATTTAGCAGTAATAAAATTCAAACTGCTATCCATAGGTTGCAGCAGTAGTCATCGTACCGCATATTTTTTTATACATGTACTCGTATCAAGTGACAAAACTTGTAGGTACGAGTAGTTGTGAAACACCAGAAATTCCATTCAATGCCGATGGAGAAGCTAGAATACACAAAGCGAAGTGGTGGGTAGGTAAACGTATCGTCTTGCTAGACAGCAAATAGACCGTGTGCGCTTTTATTTTGGCCCCCACACTGGAGTGGAATGGTGCGAAACCCGTTATGAAATACATAGCAATATGGAGTGCAAGAAACGAGAAGAAAGAGATCGATAAATATTATATTTTTGGTCATTAAAGTCAAAGAAAATGATTTTATAAATTGTATATGCTGCTGTATCAAGTTGAAAAATTGGTAAAAATACAATAAGAAATGTGTACTTATACGATTCGGATATTAAGTAATCACGACTTCCTTCTTCTCTCAAATTATACTGAAGTCCACTTGGTTTTCTTCAATGTAAGACCAAACTAAATGAAATGAACTGCGGTCGGGTTAAGTGGAAAGAGCGAGATGTGGAGAATACTGGTAAACCAAACAAAACCGCATAGAATCTGTGTGATGTAATATGATGGGATGGGAGTACTACTTAAAAACGCTTTGGTCTTCTTTTTCTTTATCCGTTGTGTGTTTGTTCAAGCGAGCCGAACCCTAAAGCCAAGTGTATAGGTGCAATACTAGTTGAGAGAATGTAAAAAAAAAAAAATAGGTGAAAGATACACCGCATTGGGTGTTTTTTTCTTATGTAGAAAATAATTTAATCTAAGGTGATGATGTCCGTAACTTTGAAGGAATGTCCGTCTAGAATGGTGCTTGATGGATTTGGATGCTTTGGTCTGTACTTTCAGTTGGTTTTACTCATATCATCTATTGGACCTTATTTCACTGTTTTTCTACATTTATCGAAACGTTAACTCGAAGTGCTTAAATAGCAAATGTTTCATTAATAGTTCCTAATACGACTACTCCGCGCTTGATACAACTTTGCTTCTAAAATGGTTAACCACCAGACACCATTGCATTTTCATTCTTAATCTAATTTAAATAGAATAATAATACAGGGTGGCGCAAAAACCTTTATGGTTTGGATTCGTTATAACTTTTGTATGCTCTTTCCAACTCATTTTCCATCAACTTTCGCAAACTTCAGGTTTTACGACACGAATTTCATTGCGAAATTTCAGTATGCTTTGGTCTGTACTTTCAGTTGGTTTTACTCATATCATCTGTTGGACCTTATTTCACTGTTTTTCTACATTTATCGAAACGTTAACTCGAAGTGCTTAAATAGCAAATGTTTCATTAATAGTTAATAATACGACTACTCCGCGCTTGATACAACTTTGCTTCTAAAATGGTTAACCACCAGACACCATTGCATTTTCATTCTTAATCTAATTTAAATAGAATAATAATACAGGGTGGCGCAAAAACCTTTATGGTTTGGATTCGTTATAACTTTTGTATGCTCTTTCCAACTCATTTTCCATCAACTTTCGCAAACTTCAGGTTTTACGACACGAATTTCATTGCGAATATTGGTTTTCAGTTGGGATATGGTGGCTGGCTTATTGACGTTTAATCGTTCTTTCAAATAGGCCCACAGAAAACAGTTGGGAGCGGTTAAATCCGGTTAATGCGGCGACTAATTGAAATCGCTACTACGCGAAATAATGCACTCGTCGAAGATGTCCCGTAAGAGAGCCATTGTGTCCCTTGCGGTATGCGCTGTGGCTACATCTTCTTGGAACCTTAGTTGTGGATGGTTTTGCACAACTGGCCTCAACAAATTTTCCAACATCGTCCGACATTGAGTAGCATTAATGGTAACTGCGGAACCGTCTTCATTTTCAAAAAAAAAAGATGGCCAATGAACAGTACACTTAAGTAATTAGTTGATGAACTGCTCTTTGATTCTCCGTAGCCCATATCCTGCAGTTTTGCTTGTTAACGGAGCCTAATTGGAAATGAGCTTCATCGCTCATTATCAAATTGTGAATGGAATCGGGATTTTGCTCTGCTTTTTTGTCGCAACACAATGGATGCTGTCTGTCGACTCAAAATCCTCTGAACGGACCTCTGCGATAGCCCGAGTTGAGACGAACGTCTTCTTGTTGATGTTTCTGAACAATCCTGTACACTCCAGTACACATTGAATATTTTCTTCTGGTACCAGAGAGGTTCCTTACTTCCTTTCTTGCTGAAAACGTGCAACTAAACAATTTATTGTTGGCACTGTGGGTGCGATCAGCACATTAAAATGTCGACGATATGCACGCTGCTTCAAAACAATAGACTGTTGGTTTTCAAAATAAGATTTTTTTCGTTGTACTGTTGTGTATCGTTGCATATTAGATTCCCCACGTCTTTTTTGCAAAATTCTGAAAAGGAAATTAAAAAAAAAATTTAAATAAGAAAGTTATAACAAATTTAAACCATAAAGGTCATTTTGAGCCACCCTGTACAACCATATAGTACATATCAATAATCTGAGGCCCAAAGTTTACGACCTCTTAGGTCCACATCAAACGACTATTTAAGAGTCAAACCATATGACCATGCCAAGCCAAACAACCATTCAAGTTGAAGGCATATAATCGTTTAAAGTTCAAGTCAAACGATTAGTTAAGTGCCAAGGAGTGTACTAGTAAAAGGTTTAAATCATTTGTCAGGTTTAAATCAGATTATGGTGCAAATCGTATGTTGTAGTTGTCATTTTACCAAGTCATAATGTCTCAAAATTATCCACATCTTGCGTGGCATTGACTATATATCATTCTAACTTCTCCCATTAAAGGCGTCTCGAAATCTATCAGACTACAGTTATGAAGCTATGCGAAAAAGTCTCTTGGCATGCTTTCTCAAAGGACAGAATCTCCTATTACTATGCTTTTCTGCTTAGTTTACGAATTTGCCTCGTACTCTTCGGACCTAACACTTGTCATAGGACCTTGGATACTCAATGTCCTCATATGTTACACCATCTTTGACCGCCTATTTGATTTTTCTTAAGTGAGCACGAATGTGATTACACTTGTTTGTCAATTCATATGCCTTTATACCGCAGCGTCCAGTCACACAGCATAGTCTTACACATTTCTGCATATATAATGCTTTAAGCACTGTGTGGCAGTTCCTGACTACTCAAATCTGAAGAAACATGATTATAGAACTTTAAGTGTGGTCTAACTATCGATTTAAATAGCGGAATCCTTGTCATATACAGACTTCAACTCCAGTAATTCCGCAGCTTTAAGTTCTGCTAAAACATCTGCCTGAAAGACACTGCATGTGTAAATAATACAGAAAAACAATTTCGACGTTCGTATCAAGCTGTTAAGCAAATATTGAATTATATGAAAATGTGATATGTTTTCCATTTTATGGAAATGGGTAACGGACGCCAGAAATATAAAAGTGCCCCTTTCCCCGCGTTCCATCCGATTTTAACAATTTTCAAATCAAATATAAACTAAATTTCATAAAAATCGGTTCAGACAAACACGATCATGCTTTTTCTGATTCTTCGAATTAACAAGAAAACCAAGTTCGGAACAAAAATTTTGGAGTTCATATGGAGCAAAACCTAATGTGGCCTTAGGTTTTGAGAGACGTTTGATCGCCGGAGTAGATCAGTTCTCTGCTCGAGCTGACTTTGACATTTGTTCTTGTATGAGGGATGAGTGATTACTTTCTTTGGTTGCTGCCAGTCACTGCTGCGAATGATGGAAAAAAAAGTCCTGTTGTTATTTTTGAAAGGGGATTCAGTGGTTTTTGAGCTACTTTTTGTTCAACAAACTTTATTTTTGGACTCCTTGGCAGCTCAATTTGATATGTCACATGTAAAAATATTACCCCTCACTACAATATTTTTTTTACAATTTCGTCCACCACGTACTATTTTTGTGCAAAATTTCTGTCTAGGTCAAATGGTTCAAAAATTACAAGCTTTTGACAGGCACACAGAGAGACAGACGAAACACTAAAAAAACACGAAATAGATCGTTGTTATAGGTTTAAATTTTCCGAAATGTCGACGTATCATACGTGTATACTATATACAAAAAGTCGGCAGAAGTTACTATAAAGTTACTCAAAAGCTGCTGAGATCGGAGCGCCGTAACGCAGCATTTAGTTTTAGACTCACACTTGACGATTAGTCAAGTCATAAATTTTGGTATCCGCATTTTTGGTGACTCAATATTTGGGTGTCGAGTAGAACAAGTCAACGTCTCTAAAATAGACTACAGCTTATAATCCAAAGGATTGGAGGTATGGACTGCTTGACGGCCAATCGTCTGATGGTTATGAAGCCCCCATATTATTTTGGAGCCACCCTTGTGTTATTTTTGCTTTATAAGGTGACGCGTTCGACTCGCGAAATGAATTCTGATGCTTCTTTGGATGACCGGGCATAAACTCTGTCATTTAGCTTATTGAACGATTCCTCAATAGTAAAAATTTATTTATTTATTTAACAGCTTTGATCCCATGCGGAGTTCTGACAGTGCGAGGGCGTCCGGATCTTTGACAGTCAGTTACTCCACCAATGTCCTCAAACAATTTAACTGTTCGATACACACAGTTCCTTGTAATTCCAAGCAGTCGCGAGTTCAATATCGACCCACTCTGTATTTACAAACAACTTTTGCGTAAATATTTTTGGGCAATAACTTAATATAAATGTCACTCATTGAACACCTGTCAATATAGAATGGATGTGTTCAGTACTAGTATCACGATGAGTGCGTATAAATGTGTACCAGTATTGTATTTTTAAAGTAAAGTCCCTCAAAAATATTTGAAAAATATTTTTCGTTTAAATGGTCATGAGTTATAAAAAAAGCGGAACAAAAATTAGATCCCTAGCTTCGAAGATTGTGTATATTGCGAAGGAAAGACAATAAATTCACATCACTCCATTGAGATGGGAAATTACCTACACTTTCTGATGATTCTTTGACTAATATGGTTGCCGTGGCTCAGTGGTTATGTGCTTGGATAATTGGGTGGGAGGCTCAGGTTCCACCTCTCGCGAACTTCTGACAAACACCGGGGAGTAAAATTGTCCCTGCAAGAAGTTAGGCCCTGGAGAATCCCAATATCAGGTCTGTTTGTGCCAGATATTTATTTTATTTCTTTGAATAACATTTCAATTTAATTGAGGAAGTTCTAAAAGCTAGAATGGCCATGGAAAAAACGCAACAAAAATCTGCTTAAAGATTTTTATTACGATATTTAGTATAACATTTCGCTTTCTCTCTATATTCCATCGACCAGTCTAATTGACATTTCATTTCGCATATTTATGGTAATTTTTTGGCAAAACTAAAAATGTGAATAATGCTGAAATTCCTGCAAACAAATTGCCTGTTGTTATGATCGAACGCGAAGGCGATTAAGAAAAGCGAGGCAAAAAAAAACAAAAAACAAATATGTGGGCGATGACAGCAGTCACATCAACAACAACTACGACGAAAGGTCGGTCGCTTAATAGTTTTCACTTTGGTGAAGTTTGTGCTGCAGCCACAGCAAGCAATACCTGCCTCAGCGGCAGGTTGCAAATAGATGGGGCCGCACATCAATCACGAGCTTGGCAGGCTAACACTGGCTGGCTGGCTAGTCGGTGCAGGTATGGCAGCCAGATCAATACCCAACACATTTCCAGAGTCCGAAGGAGAAATTTCCGAAAGTTACTTGGCAAGATTCATTGAGAACAAAATCACGACAAAAACAACCAGTGAGTGAATACCACCAGTGTTGTGTATGGCTCCTTTTTGTTTTAGCGATGTTTGCCCCATGTTTGGCCGGCACTAACACACAATTGCTACTACGTTTTCCTCCACGGCTGGCTGGAGCATCGTAAAAATGGACAAGATTTGCCTCCTTAGTTCGTTCTGCTTCCTCTTTCGCCACCCATACATGCGTACACCTGTTGATCGAAATTATCACCTTTAATTCATCAGCCAATATTAGATGACCGTGACCGTTTATTTATTTTTTGAATCTTTTCTTCGTATTCTTTGCGGTTTTATTTTTCGGACGAGTGCGGTAGGTTGGCGACCTCAAACGAAACGCTCGCGAGTAATGTAACAAGAAAACAGATCCACACAAAGTCTGTATCTACTTTTCGTTTTCATCTGTTTGTGGAACGCGAACCACCACCACCACCACCACCACCGCCGCGGAATAATCAAAGGTACATATCTGATTTGGATTTTCCGGTTCTGTGTTATTGCATATCTATCAGCATCGATATGAAATGAAAAACCTAAAATTTTTTTGCGACCTGTTTGGGAATTGTTCATCACATGTTACACGTTCTTTTCGATTTATATTCGTGAATCGGAATGGTACCGAAACATCATTTTTATTTTTGTCTTCGAAGAAACCAGCAATGCTTGTATGATGAGACTATACGAGTTCGATTGGGGGCACTGGTGATAAAGATTTGAGAAGCTGCTGCAGAGATTATCGATTGTGAAGCTGGTGGAATTCCATTTATCTTAGTGAAATCGAATTCATAAATATTTAGTAGCATATGCATTCAGACTAAACACGAGGCGGTAGTAGCATAGTATAAGTGAAACGTTTGCTTCTTGTTTCTAAACAAAACAACATATTTATTTTAGCAAAAACTTTCTTATGCTAATTTATGGACTAGATTTGAAAGTGAGCAAAGATTCCAACTTCTAATGTGTATTATGCGGTTCTTGCCTTCTGTTTTATTGATGTTCCCAGGAATGCGAGAGTACCTATTTAAAAAAAAAAAACAAGACACCGCCTAAACACGAATGAATAAAAATGGGAGGCTGAATTGTACTGCGATTAGAATTGCGCCCTGAAGTGGGTGGGTAGGCCATCAGATAGCTTGTTCTTTTGTAAATCCGTGAACCGCCAGTTGTCTAGAAGATGGTCCGGAGTTTTCGTAGCCTTTTCCGATATCTCCTTCCATACCGCAGCCGGTCATATAAAAAGTGTAGTTGCCCCTACTTTAGACAACTTGTAGGCTTCATCATTACTCTAAACTCCCATATGGTCTGTGTGCCCGGGGAAGTCGGACAGAATCCTGAAAGACATAATCCCGAAAATCCAAAATCCCGAAAGTGAAACTGGAAATTTTATTTTATAAGAAAAACTGAAATATTTGGTGTTTGGTTACAAGCCTCGTAGCGGTGCCCTGAACACCTGCATGTGAGGCCGAAGGCCGTCCGGTATATGAGTCGAAGATATGTCCCATAGTGTAAAAACCTGTTACTGTTAAGATACAGGCGTACTCAATCAAATTTTTCGGGATTTCGTTTTTGGATTTTAGGGATTGTGACCCCAACCCCGTGCAGGGTAACGCTGTAACTTTGAGATAAGCAGAAAAAGCTCAATGCTTACCTCTGACATAATCGCGGTAGTTTCTGTCGACGGAAAGTTGAACACACCTTTCGATCGCGTGAGAGCTGCCTTCGAGTAATTGGTTCTAGGTTCAAATACTCCTGCTTCAGATCGCTCAGATGTCCTCGATCCATCCGTTTACCAATTTTTGGAATGCTTTCTGAAAGGGTATGTTGTGGATTCATTAGGCTAGAACTTTTTATTCATCAGTTTCGTAGTGAAGTTATCGGCTCTGGGGATTCCAAGGCGAGAGATCGAGTCCTAAGATTTGTGACGACAGAAAAACCTGGGTTCACCACTACCCCTGAGAAAAACAGCAATCAAAAGAGTGGAGAAGATCTGAATCAGTAGCTAAGAAATCTAAAGTTAAAATATCTTCGGATAAGGTAATGGCATCGGTATTTTGGTACTCAAAGGGAATTACCATGGTTGATTACCTTGTCAAGGGTTAGACAATTAGCTCTGATTACTACTGCGGTCTTTTCCGTCTCTGTAGATTAATTAAGTGAATCAAATGACAATGTCAGCCAACACGTTTTCGGGCCGCTAAATCCAAATTTAGAATTTCAAAATACAAAATGGTGGATTCAAAATGGCGCCCAAAAAAAATAAGAAATACTGCGATGGTCACATTTTTTAATTTATTTGCAGTAATAAACGAATTCTATGTGAAGCAGTTTTAGGAGGAAAATCACAATAAAAACCTATTAACGGGTTTTCGGTACGATTTTGTTTGTTATTTTGTTGCCTAGCGTATTCTTTTGATAGTACGATAAGGTAACAGGAGGAAAGCATTGTAGAAACCCTAGGCAATCACGCTAGGTAGCAAGAACCCTGTCTTAATTGCAACTTCTGACTGATATTTTTGCCTTTTTTCCGCTAGGCAGTTATCCCCTGATCTGATAGACATTTTCAAGTACATAAACTTCTAATCACTATCTCTACAACAATTTTGTGTTGTCCTATCTCATGTGTTCACCAAAGCAGAAAATGTCTGCATAAGAAATATGTACATCACTTGAGCTCCCCATCTTACCTGCGTTGTGTGTCTGGTTGTTGGTTATTATCTTCCAACACACTATTTTAATGTAAGAAGCATCAATTGCTAGAAACCACCTTCGGTCCGCTAACACAACGTCGCCGTTCCAGTAATTATGCAGCAGAAAAAAAAAAGCAACAGCGGGTGCAGCCACGCACACATGCAGAGTGTACTCCATGCATCATGGACGACCGATCCCTCTACTGCTATGCCACCTGTGCATATTGCAGGTAAATACATAAACTAATAGCGGTATGGCATGTTTCTGTTCGCCTGTTGCATTCTATTGACGTTGGCGAAGTTTACCGTAATCAAAATGGCGAAACAGTAAACAAACTAGTATAATTCCTGTAGTAGTTGTGTCGTGCAGCAACAAACTGACAGAGGTTGGCAAAAAAGCATGCAGATTTGTGACTCACTCACCTTGCTCATCGATAAGTGATCACACACAGAGAGTAAAGTTTAGTGAGAGAGAGTGATTTTCAGAGAGAAATCGAATGGACTGTTTATTTTAAGGGCTGACTAGCTATCTAAAGGAATGTCGACAAGTGTAATCTACAAAAACAGGTGAAGCAAGGTGGGTTTGATTTGCCAAGCGACCCTAATTACATGTTTGCGTCATGTGGCTCAACACAATAAACACAGCAGTGTCGTCTTCTCTGCATTCGTTGATTGTTCTTTTGTTTTCCTTTTCCGCAATTTGTCATTTCTATTGAATTGTCTGTTTTTTATGATCTCGCGACAATAGAACTAGAAATTTTATTTTGTCGTATTTGCGCGCTGTTCCAGTTTAGTTAGGTTTTAATTTATTGATTCTGATAAGAAAAGTACGCTGCTCCCAGCACACTGACTCAGAGAGATTTTTTTTTTTTTTTTAGGAGCGAGACGAGTAACTGGTATATTGTAAATTAGGATGAAGTGGCAAATACATATCATCATCATCATCATCTTCAAAACTTTGTCTGATAAAAACGTAAACCAGTATTTGCTCGCACCACTGCCGCACCCTATTTGCCTTTATCACATGTGAGACACCGCTGTAAGACCGAAAAACACTCTTTTTCATATATTGAGAAGCAGCTACCTGTCTGCCTCCTCTCCAATGTCAACAGCAGGGAGTTGTTGTGTGCGCAGAGTTTGACTCAAGTCGATCGCTAAACGGCCTTAACGTTTTGAAAGTATTTGAATAATGATGATGCCATCCCCCGACGTCGATGATCGTCGACACATTCATCGGAAATGTTTTTCGTTCAAGTTTCGTTTTTTTATCTTTTTTTTTTTTTTATGAACGAAGTGTAGAAGTATCTGGGATATGTGTCACTCACAATAGAGTTAGAGAGAATAAAGTTGAGGATGAATCAATTTTGCGCAACTACACTGGGGGTACCTTCATGAATAATAATTGTTATTGATTTGGAAGTGTTAAACGATCAGAACACGCCACAAGTTTTATGAATAGAAATTAGGTACAATATATTTAACATTTTTGTATAGGAAATGAATTCGATGAGCCACCTAGCGCACACTTGCTGCGCCATATCCTTCATGGTACGTAATAATGGCAATGGCAATAAAAATCAGCAGTCAAAAGGTGCATGCGCTTATGCAATTAATGTAAATAAAGTATTGCACTCACGTAGTTGCGTTATTTTTATTATATAGTATTGCCAATTGAATTTATATAATCAGCTGTGCAACCGTTGAACTTGCTTGTGCTGTGTTTCCTGCCACAATAATTCATATCGAATCAGCGTAACACACTGAGGCGACTCGATTTTGTAGATTTCTTTTTGGCTCGCATTCAAAATAATATTCTTGAACGAAATAATTTGTTTACAAAATAGGCAGGCGTAGGTCTATAGAATTTATTTTATAAAACAAAAAAGGGAAGACGGAAGACGCCGTTTCGGTTAAAATGATGTTTGGACGGCGCAAAAGAGTAAAACAAAAGTGAAATCATAAACACGTGGGAAGTATACATAAGTGTACGGAGTACAGTGATCTACAATGGAAGTTGTATGAAATATTTGTACATTGACATTCATCCTCATGCACGTCGTCGTTCAAAAGAAAGTGAATTTTACATACATACTTCTTTTACGATGTAACAAAGTCGTTATTTACATATGTACGTATATGTAGGTACATGCGAAGGCGTGCGACTGCAAGTGATTTAAATTAAATTTATTTTTTTTGGTTTTAGGCTTACAGAGCAGCATATCACACTATCTAAAGAAAAAATGAGGTACAGAGAAACACGGATAAATGTCGCCTGTTTCCCGTATGTACCCCATAAAACACTGAATCCTTTAATGAAAATTGGCGAAGACACTTATCCGAACTCGACTGTGTAAGATCTTTTACCAATAAGGGTACAACTGGTCTTATTGTGAACTTCTTCTGGTTAGAGAAATAGCAATTAAGTTTCCGCTTTAAGGTAAAAGTTACGTAGTCGTGCACATAAGTTCTGTCCCTCAAACTAAACACGACATAGCTCATTAACTGTGGGAACTGATTAGCCCAAAATCGGAGAAAGCTCTGCTTCAGCAGACTCATTAGTATTAATTAATAGATCAGGTAAACAACATGGAGTGAGAATTGCACTTTACAAATGAATGTCGTCTGCGGTTGGCAGATCCAGCGTTTCAAGAACTCCATTGACTATCACATCTGAGGGGAGAAATCGCCAAAATCCTCTCTGGACACAGAATATTATGTCCCAAAATATCAACGTACAAAAAGGATAATGTCGCAGGATTTGAGACTGTCTACTTGGAGGTCTTTTCTTCTTAGCCCTTTACGGCTACCTATTGTTCCTGTATGAAAAAGAGAGCAATTTAAATGAAGGACTAATATGTATATAAAGATATGATACTAACGCTTAGCGGTTTGATGTGATTCTGTTCGCTTCGAACGATGACTTTCTCCATCGAACCTCACGATCGACGAGACGGGTATGTCCTTTAGCTCATTCAAGTCGTCAAAGAAGGGTCTTTCTAGGAGATACCACCGGAGGCTTTGTGAAAAATAAAGATAACGAGAGTGTAATGACTGTTTGAGCGGCAAGCGTAGGGTGGATATCATCAAATTTCTTTTTATTGGCAAGAAAATCTTCAAGGGGGAAGAAAAGTACGCTCAAAGCTGCCGAGAGAGCCTCCTGCAAAAGTTCCAAAGGCGGAAAGATGACATCATTCGGTATCACACAATTAAACCTGTGAGATTAAAAATTGGACAAGGTAATTTCGTTAATTTTAGAAGGATTAAAAACGGCTGTAATGTTTTCCCAATGTGGAGTTTCTTTGTCAATGGGTCAAATTAAACCTACACTTTGGACATTTGCGTATAAAAATATACAGAACCGTATGATAACTTGTCCCTAAGCTTTAAACCCATCTGTAATAAGATGAGCGAGGCGTTGTGAACTTTTTAATTCAAATACAGTAACATCTTTCTACTCCGGATATTTTTGCTATTTTTGAGAGAATTTATGGGAAAACTGTTGTTAAGGCTATTTTCTAGAAGAAAGTGGGCTCGGCTGTATCCATAAGAACACTTAACCGTCACCGTAAATAGAATTTAGAATGAAAAATACTATTTTCGAAGAAAACAAGTGGGGTGTATCTGTATGTAAAAACACCAGCATTTGATTGGCCTCAGTAACGATGTGATCCGAAACTGGTACTTCCTGAGATCAAACCGGCAAACCCCACATGCGGACCAGTAGGGATGCAGTAAAGTGGGAGGGTTGTGGTCCTTCTACTCCGAATCATAACCTCGCCGACATTGAATCCACTACATTATAAAGATGTTCCGGTCTCTGAGAAATGCATTTCCATTGACTGTATCAAATGATTGTTTAAAACATAGATAACAGTTCCTTTTACGAAGCATAAATTCCATAGTAAAAAAAAACATACCCATATTATTTGGCCGGCCGGATGCTTCACCGTTCGCTGAAGACAATTTTTATTTAAGCGCTCTCCAGTTCTTCGCCGCACGTACTGAATTCCATTCGTATATGCTGAATTAGCTCTTATATGAGAATATGACTTTTCTCGGATCAATTTCTGTCCATTTTTCGTATTTTCTGCCCACGTTAGCCGAGATTTCATCATCTTGTGTGTCAACGTGGGCTTTTTTTGCGGGGCGACGAACTATTAAACCAAATTTTCTAAGTTTTTGAGGCACTGTATGCACAACAATTTCAGTTCCATTTGACTCCTCAGACGTTGATCTTATTTGTACCGCTATTGAAAATCGGTTCCTTATTGATAGTCGGCTTAAAACTCGATCATCCGCTTTAAATGTCTTGCGAACTCCTGTCCCTTTTTTTTCCATTCAGCTGTGCCAATTAATATATATATATTTTTTTTTTTAGTAACCTGCTCACAGTCGACTTGTTGCATCCAACCAATTGTTTATAATTCGTCATTTTTTTAAAAAATAATTAAGTATTTTTTTTTTTTTGCCAAAAATGGATGTTGCACTTTTCGTGCTCGCTACTGTACATACATCACGTCCCGAGTTTTTCAAAGAAAAAATCGTATAACGGTACTTTACTTATCAACGGATTTCTATTGTTTTATTCTTGGATATGGTTAAACAAAATTTTTAAAAAAATAATCGACATCTACGCAATATTTGACATAAGCAAGTTTTTATTTTTTTACTTTTTAATGCATTTTTGAAAACAATTGACATTTTAACAACTTTGTTTAAAGAGCATATAAAGGGTCTTTCATTAAGCACTTCCTATCTTTAAATTTCAATAAAACAAAGTGTGTGTGAGATATCACCGAAATTTTTTATTCGTTTGAAAGGCCTATCGATGCCATTATGTATGGAATATAACATCGTATACGCATAATACGCATAAATCAGGCTGAATTTGACCGATGGCATGGGTTATGTTGGCTTTGAGGGCCGCTGTAGTTTGTCGCTTATTCGCATAGACCTGCGACTTCAGAAATCGCACGATCTTGGTGGCCAGTTCACATCACCTCCACGTGAGATGACCATGCCCTCGAATCGCTCGTGCAGAATTTCCAATGTGGCGTGAGCTGTGTGGCTCTTAGCGCCGTCCTGTTGAAACCACATGTCGTTGGTGTCCATATGATCCAATGCAGGCCAAAAGAAGTTGGTAATCATCGACCTATAGCGCTCGCTGTTGACAGTGATGGCCTGGCCAACGTGGTTCTCAAAGAATGATGATGACACCGCCACCCCAAAATCCACACTAAACAGTGACTTTTTCGGGTTGCATTGGACGCTCTTGGATCTCATGTGGATTGGTATTGTCCCAAATTCGACAATTTTATTTGTTGACGTACCCATTCATCCAGAAATGGGCCTCATCGCTGAAGATGATTTTCCGATGAAAATTAGGGTCAGTTTCCAACTGCTCCAGTGCCCATTCAGCGAACACACTTCGTTGTCTACGGTCGTTCACCTTCAGCTCCTGGGTCAGTTGAATTTTGTATGGGTTCAGGACCAAGTCACGACGCAAAATTCGCCAAGTTGTGGTCTGCGAAAGGCCGAGTTCTTGTGAGCGACGCGAAATCGACTGCCTCGGATTCTCCTGCACACTCTCACGGACAGCGGTTATGTTTTCGACAGATCTTGCGTTTCGTCGACGTACAGGTGTTGGTTGATCGTTTGCTGAACCAGTGGACTCAAATTTATCCACCACACTGCGAACAGGCCTCTCGGAAGGTCGATTATGGCGACCGTAAAATGGGCGAAGCGCGCGGATAAAACAATTTTATTATTTGCACGTGTTGTTGAACGCTATATCCGTCCATGGTGATTTAGTAAAACAGACTGAATAAATAACAACCAATTTAACAGATGTAGCTTCAACAATATGGCCGCTATCAACTGTCAAAGTTCGGAAGTCCCTATTAGAAGACCCTGTACATACATTGCTGCAAGTAGGTTTTCATTAATTCCCACTTTAATAAATCATCATTCTCTCCCTGTGATCAACGGTTAAGTACGTGATCACTGAGTTCGAGTCACGAAAAATCGCGAACGTCTGACGAACATCAGAGAGTAACATTATCATGAAAGGCTTCTCTCAATCGAATAAGTTGACCTTCGAAAACGGCATAAAACTGTAGGTCCCTCCCTTTCATGTGTCGCACCCTGTATGGGCTGTTAGCGCACAAATATTTATATTCCCTGATAACGTCATGGCTGGGCCAATGCTTAAGAGGAGAAAAAAAAATATGCAGCTGTCGGTTTGAAATTGAACGTGACTCACTGTTCATACAAATACACCTCTCTAACTAGTCAACCTACAATGTCCACACTTAATTTCTGTACATAATCACTTATTTCTTAAATGCCTAGCATATAAACATTTTAAATTAAGTGCCGCCGATAGAAATAAAAAATAGAAACAGAAAAGCAGTAAAATTTATTGAGTTTTAGATGGGTCAGTTCATGCAATCGTTCAGAGTTATTTCCATTTTTGGAGTAATTGTTTTGTTATCGTATCACCAAGAATGAGTACTTAATTCATTCTCCTTATCAGTACTGGTTCTTTGCTTTTGTTAACTGAGCTTTTGAAAATAATTGCTATGTATGATGTATCAGCAAAATAACCTTCGAAGTGTGTTTTTATCATTTTAAACTAACTGATAAAACAATACCATTTGACGATGATATGTACATACGTCTGAAAAATAAAAAAAACATACATATCTAGAACTTTTTTTGGGTAAAAATAAATTTATTTTCTAACGTAAATTCTTTCTTTTTCATTTCAGGTCTAAAATATCAGCATTAAAACAAAGTACACTAGGAAGTCCACAGTAAACTTAGTCACAAATTACACACCCACCCATCATAGCAGGAGAAATATCGAGTATTTGTGTAATTTAATTAGGCTCCCTCTCCAAACAACAGAAGAAAAATACAAAGAGTCACCTTCGTTTGGCCACTTACCTGTGCACCACCATATGCAAGTTGTTCGTTCCGCAAATCAAATAAATATCAGATTACATGAATTCAAAAAAGAGACGGAAATTTTGCCAACGCCGCCACATCAAAATCGATCAACTTCACCGATACTGATTAGCGGAATCCCCATTGGCTTCCGAATCGACCACTAGAGAGCAATTACATCATTTATGGGGTCAGCAAGAAGAGTCTTCCCCCATAAGCAGCAGATTGATTTGAAACGAAACTAAACGACTGATTTTTATATAATAAATTTATTAGGTACATTATATACTAGTTTGTATATAAAAACAAATTATTTACTAGTAAATGGCATATCAATTGTGATACTTAACTGTGCAAGAGGAGCTCCCCAATGAGTCCATGATAAATTGTCTGCATTTTTTTGCAAATATGTAGGTTTTTAGTTGGACCTTGTTTATTTTTTCATAAGTGATAATCAATAATAGAAGAGAGAAATACGCAAACGGTTTTGCTCAATAGAAGGGAGAAGGAATATTGAACTTGTCCTTTCAACGTTAACATAAGAAGTAGGAACAACAAGACACAATCAAAATGTCTTTTATTAACAACCTGAAGAAGGTGTTCCACCTTGGAGGTGGCGAGGCCAAAAAGAAACGTCTCTATAATAATATAAAAATGGATACAGACCCAGCTGAATACTGGGAGATGGTTGGCGAACTGGGCGATGGTGCATTTGGCAAAGTGTATAAAGCTCAGCATAGGGAGACGAGACGTTATGCTGCGGCTAAGATGTGCACCCTGGAAGATGAGGAAAACCTGAGTGACCATATGGTAGAGATTGATATTCTATCGGAAATTAAACATCAGAATATCGTGGAACTCTATGAAGCATTTTCTCTCGAAGATAAATTGTGGGTGAGTTACAATATGAATTAATAAATTTGTTCTTGTATACATTTTTATATTTATTTAATAGACCACGGAACCCTATTGTTCTCGCTAGTGCGTCTATCCGGTTGTCATCCTATAAATGCCACGTGCATACATACTATACATGCACGGCTCTTACATAAGTCCTGTAAAACAATCAGCCACATATAAAAGTGGTGTGCTTTTTTTCAAAAATCTGAATCCATGTATGTTTGGCTGATTGTTTTACAAGAATCCATAAAAAAAAATTTCGAATTAAAACAAATTAAATTTGCTCTCGCAGTAGACCAGTATCTGCGAAAAATTAATGTCTGTCTGTTCGTCTCACTTGTCTGTCACACGCTTTATTTTGAACCGTTAAGTAGGGAATTTAAATTTTCTTGTGGTGGACCGAATTTAATCAGGAAAAAATAAAAAAAAATAATGGGCGGGCGCTTTGTGAACATAATGTGAAAACAAAGACATATCTGATAAAAGGAGAATGTAAAATTTTCGCGGAGCTTGACTGTCAAAAGTAACAGAATTTCAAGCTAAAATGGGTGATGAAAATTTTGTACGTGATTTGTAACGGGTGGGACATCTGCTGGTTTCTTTTTAAATTACACGTTTTTTTTGACACTGACAGCTCTTTCGCGCTCAAAAATATGACAGAAACAGAGTATCATTCCGCAGTACGAAATGAATCGATTTACGCTTGAACAATGTTGGGAAATATTGAAAACTTAAACGAAATAGTGCTCCAACCGTGCCTGCTGTACGCAAGTTTGTGAAGTTCGTGAGATTGGTATGCTAACTGATAACACAAGTTATCCTCGTGCTCATCCTGTGTCCTCAGCCGAGAATGTTGCTGTTGCTTTTTTTTTGGCCAGGAACTGTGAAAATTAACTTGGACGATCTCTAATTCCAGGAAGACGGCGGTGCGTGTCATACAAGCCGCCCAATAAACAATCTTTTGCGCACTAAGTTCAATGATCGTATAATCAATCGTTGTGGTGATGTTGTTTGGACTCCACGAAGTTGCGATTTGACGCCTTTGGACTTTTTTTTTCGATCGATGTTATGCTGACAATCCAGAAATAATTCAGGCACTTAAACACAATAATCATCGAAAATATACTGCAAAATTGGGTTGATAGGATGGGCAGCCTTTTAAATGAAATTATTTTCCATAAATAATCGAAAAGTGTATTCTCTTCAATAACTTTCAAAAATAATAAATGGATTTTTTTTAATAGCACTTTTAAAAAGAAACCAACAGATGGCCCGCCATCTCATTACTCATGAGAAACATGTGCATATGCAGATCCATGGAAAAATTAAAAGAAAACCATTGAAACAAAGGCTACAAAAGTAGAAATATAAAAATGAATCTCAATTAATATTTTGAAGTCGTTTTTTGTTAAATCACTCGTAAACATAAAAAATTTCTGAATTATAAATGTTTTGAAAACGCTCTTTCACATTTTCTTTTTCATAATGTGGACAACAACGCCTTTTACTAATATTGTTCCAGAATAAATATAGCAAGGAATGAAACAAAGTCACGAAACATACTATCACTTACCGTCTGTAATGAGTAGAATTACACGTGCTCATCTCAGCTTACGGTTAAAATGGAGTATAGCTACGTTGCGTTTATATGAAAAGGAATTGTGCACAAAAAATGTGTGCCCAAAGTATAGTTCCCATAATGTAATTTGATTGAACAATGAGAGATTAGAGTTTTTTTTTAAGTTTTTATTTTTCGCTATCGTTGCGAAATTCCCGTTTGACAAGTATCGCGTGACAGAAAGTTTTGTAATTTCACATTTAAAATATGTACCTTCGGTTGGCAGTTAATGGAAATAGGTTTTACTGCGAAATTTCAGGTTTTTAAATTCCCTACAAGATGGATGCCGAATTTTTCAAAATTTCCAAAATTTAAGTTACGCATATGAATTATGCAAAATATCCAACTTTACATGAACACAATGAAAATTGTTTTTCAGTGCAAGTATATCGCAAACTTAGTCCTACAAAAACAAATTATAACAGTTCAAATATTAGGCTGGATGCCGAAGTTTTTGAAGGTACACAGTCTTCTGAAATGTCCAACTTTATGGATATTGTTCTTCAATGCGAATATCTTCTAAACTGTTCTCCCAAAATGTCCGACTTTACCCGGGAGTTAATGAAAATCGTTTTTGAATGCGAATATCTCGAAAATGGTGCATCCTACGAACAAAATTATTATTATCGAAATTACCGAAAATTTGTTCGCTTTGCAAATGTAAAGTCCTTCATATTTCCCGGAAAAGAAGTTGCCTAGAATATGCCTACTAATGCTAATATCGATACTCTTTGTTACGTAACAAGGATGCTAATATTAAGTAAAACTGACTACGCATTATGTATCTACGACAATGCCCCGAAGCGAAGCAAGGCGCCTTATCATTAAGCGGTCCGCAGAAGTTGAACTGCACACAAAAAAAAAAAAAAAAGGTTTTCTCACGGTCCCACCTCTCGCGAACGTCTGACAAACACCCGAGAGTAAAACTGTCATCAGAAGCTTCTCTCAATCGAAAAAATTGCACTTCGAAAACGGCATAAAAATGTAGGTCCCAACCATTCGTGAGGCGCACAGCACGAGTGGCAGCGAGAAGCTAGGCCTGGTCCTGTACGTGCTGTTAGCGCCAAAATATTATTATTATTGAATGCACATTAAATCGAACTGAAAGCCTTTGCATAATAATAATAATACTCTTATAGCAGTTACTTGGAATTATTTTCATAGTGTTGAATTCTTTAATGTTAGTTATGTCCTCTGACAAGGATCCTCGACTGTCCTTCTCATGCCTGATTGGGTAAGTGGATTCTATTGCATGACGTACTTCACAATGGAACTGTCTTCGCGCCGTAAGGTGTGACCAATCTACTGCCACTTTCTCCTCCGTATTTTGATATCTATTGGCTGCTGGCTCCTGGAAGACATCTATTTATGAAGGTTTGCTGCTTCCTTGTGACGGTGTTGGTCACTTTTCAAGTATTACACCCATAAAGTAGCACTGTTTCCACGTTTGATCGGAACAGTCTCAGTTTGGTTTTTGTGCTGAAATCATTGCTTTTCCATATTTTAGACATTTTTTTACGAATTTTGCTGTCCACATCAAGTTCGGTACCACCATCTTCTGAGACCATACTTCCTAAATATAGAAAGCTGCTTATTTTCTCGATTTGCAGCCTGACAATGTTGAGTTGAGCAGCGCTGTTGTTTTCTTGAGAAATTGAAGTGCATAGGGCCGTTGTTTTTGTTGTATTTATTTTAAGCCCTACTTTGTTCGCCTCTGACTCGAAATTATGGGCCATCTGATGCAGGTCCATTATCCTATTTTTATCAAATTAATTTTTAATTAAAAACTTACTCTGATTTTTAATGCGCATTTGCTTAAATATTTAAATAATTAAATAAATTCCCTTTAAATCACTCATAAACTCTACACAATTATTTAATTAATACTCGTTTTTCTTGTGTCTCCTGTTTTCTATCTCTTCTTCCGTCTTCCACAATATAGATGTTAATTGAGTACTGTGACGGCGGTGCCTTAGATAGTATTATGGTTGAATTGGAAAAACCTTTGACCGAGCCTCAAATATCCTATGTGTGTAAGCATATGACAGAAGGCTTGAGTTTTCTACACAAAAACAGAGTTATTCATCGAGACTTAAAGGCTGGAAACGTACTACTGACAATGGAAGGCGGCGTTAAGTTGGGTAAGCACATGCACAGTTCATTAACTCATTCTCTCCGTTGTTCACTTGAAAAAAAAAAGAGTTTTTTTTCCATTTAATTAGAGGACGGGTCAATCTATTTATACCAGACACATTATTAAGACTTAATGCCTCTTCACTTATGTTTACTCTTTCTATTTAGCTGATTTTGGTGTGTCGGCTAAAAATAAACACACACTCCAGAAGCATGACACATTCATTGGTACACCATACTGGATGGCTCCCGAATTAGTATTGTGCGAAACTTTCCGGGACAATCCATACGATCTGAAGGTTGATATTTGGTCTCTGGGTATTACTCTCATTGAATTGGCACAGATGGAACCACCGAATAGTGAGATGTCACCGATGCGTGTGCTTCTTAAAATTCAAAAAAGCGAACCACCCAAATTGGATCAGCCGTCCAAATATTCTAAGGAATTCAACGACTTTTTAAGTAAATCTTTAGTTAAGGTTTGTCATGAACTTGCAATGCAATTAAAGATGTTCGTTTTTTTTTACGAGATGTTCTATTCTATTTCAGGATCCCCTACTGCGGCCGTCAACAGACACCCTAATGGCACATCCATTTATTAACAGAAATCTTGATTGCAAGCCAATAAAGGATCTGCTGCTAGAATACAAAGCCGAAGTCGTTGAAGAGGAAGTTGTTGACGAGGAAGCCGAGGTATGTAGTCTAACAATACACATTCTAGTCTTCTTCTTCTATTCCTTTGGCTACTCTTAACAGTCTCGTGTGCAAATTTTACCCACCAAACAAAACGTTCTTTCTTCTTTTTTATACTTTCACGCTGCTTTTAAACACAAATTTCTCACTTAATCAATAAATCCTTTAAAACAAAAACAAAATTTGTTAGAAAGCAAAGCGTCAAGCGAAACGAAGGTCACTTTATCAGAGGGTTGGTAAGTCGTCAGACTAGTGCAACATATCCAAAAACACAAAAACTAATTACTAAATGAAAACTTAAAAGAAAATTATCATAAATCTCATAATCAAATCGTTTTTTTGTATATTTTGGACTCAGACTAGTCTGGCTGTAAATATGTGAATACGATCATAGTTTTGCTTGGATTGATTTCATTTTAATTTTTCTAAAATTTGTTTTTTTTTATAAAAAAAAGAAGCGGTATCAAAGCTTTTTGTTGTAATATATAATTGTAGTCTGAGGGGTTCCGCTGTAGCAGCTAAGTTGCTAAATACCATAGCTAGGATAGATTTGATTCATCCACTGGTTCTGCAAGAATCTTACTCACTCACAGTATATCTAATATGTATCTTCAGTTGCTAAATGAAAAGATCTAGTTTCTTGTGTGCCATAATAATTTGCTCTTTTCCGTTTTGCTTTTACAAAATCCAAAGGTTACAAGTATTAAGACTGTGATATTGATTATTGTAATATTTTATTTAGGAACCCCGCAATTCGGCGCTCCCACTCGACCTGGACGATGACTCTTCATCCCAACAGAGTCAAGAAATCGACAAACGTAAGAGTGCGTATTGTAGAGCTCGTATTTTATTTTTAATTTTCTTTGTTTGATAGTTCCAGGCACTCCAACATCTGTATCACAAACATCGAGAGATTCCAAAGAATCGTCACCAGCAATCCCGACAACTCCAACAGCATCAACACCACCACCGCCACTACCGACGCCACAAATTACAACATCATCAGCTGTTAAAACGGACGAGAACAACAAGTCTCAAGTTAAATCATTGACTCCACCACCAGCTGCCGTGCAAGATAAGGTACCGCCACCACCAGCGGTTGTACAGAAACAAATAAGTCCTCCACCACCCCCGTCACAAAAATCATCGCCACCATCAGCCAGAGTAGATACGAAGGCGGCTGCAATAGCAGCAGGAGCCACCAGTGAAGTAACAGCTGAAAGCGACAGGAAAAAAGTCGACAGTGCAGATGGAGAAAAGAAGGTAAGTTAGGGGAGGTGTTTGCTGTTTCACTTGTATTCAGAATATTGAAGTTACATTTCTGATTTACAAGCAAATTATGTATAACAGATTACCTCCAGCAGCAGAAATCTTAAAGTAAAATCTTTATAGATTGAATCTGTTTCTCATTTGAGTTGCAGATGTCACCTAAGGTGATTTTAGGACCCAAAGTTAGTTAGGGGAGGTAGTCGTTTGCTTATTGATGTACACTCGTTTTTTCAAATAGGCACAAAGAAAACAGTCGTGAGCGGTTAAATCCGGTGAACGCGGCAGCCAT
Source organism: Pocota personata (assembly GCA_963082735.1). Classification (NCBI taxonomy): domain Eukaryota; kingdom Metazoa; phylum Arthropoda; class Insecta; order Diptera; family Syrphidae; genus Pocota; species Pocota personata. The sequence goes on along the minus strand of OY720432.1, from coordinate 1,622,361 downwards.
GATCTTTTCGGACGATAGACCGCACCAAACACTGCACTACGTGGGTGTAATTGTCGCTGATGAACTGCTCTTGGATTTTCCGTAGCCCATATCCTGCAGTTTTGCTTGTTAATGAAGCCATTTAATTGGCTTCATCGCTCATTATCAAATTGCTGATGAAATTGGAATTTTTCACAACTTTTTGCCGCAACGCAATGGCATAATCAATCTGTTGCTGGTAGTCTGTCGGCTTCAATTATTGCACATGCTGGCCAAAATCCTCTGAACGGTCCGTTCGCGATAACCCGAGTTGAGCCGAATGTCTCCTTGTTGATGCTTGCATGTGGTCTTTCGGTACCAGGGAGGTTCCTTACTGACTTCTTGCCGACAACGTGCAGCCAGGCGACTTATTATTGGCACTGTGGGTGCGATCCGCGTATTAAAATATCGACGATTGCACGCCGCGTTTAAAACAATTTACCGTTGGTTTTCAAAATAAAATTCGATGATTTTTGTTCGTTGTTTTGTTGTGGATCGTCCCATATCAAATTTCTTAAGTCTTGTTTGCAAAATTCTGAAAAAAAAAAATATTAAAATAATAAAGTTATAATGAATTTAAACCATAAAGGTCATTTTGCACCACCCTGTACAAGCAAAAATTTAAATAACCGTTTTTTTTTTATTAGGCATGCGAGGTATCATTGAAAAGATCTCTTTGAGCACACTATAAAACGACGGGTAGAACGCACTGTCTACTTTTCGTGTTGAACGATAGTTTGAATAAGCATATTCGTTCCACCTGAACCCTTTATGTGCGAAGTCGCGCTTAACTAATTTGTTTCGGGTTTTCAGTTCCTTAAACCAATTCCGCTAAAGTTGGAGGTGATTACAAATATTTCAGCTTGTGATTCTACATGCCGAGTGGTATTTAACTCCTGGTATATATTTAATCTTGCCCGTGTTCCTTGGAATCCTAGAAAATATTCCGACTCTCATTGATTTAGATCTATACCGAATGACAAACGAGTCACTTCACCTGATTTTATACAAAGGCCGGTTCTGTTCTCGTTCTCTGTTAGTCTGATAACATTATTTAGAACTTTACTCATGTCCTGTATCTCCTTGTGGGTCCTAGGGCCTCTACTACGCCTACGCGCCACCGTGTACGGTTTCTGGCAATGTGTCTCAGCTCTCCCCAACTTTTCCCCAACTGCCATGCTTCCTTTACGACTGTTCTGGGCCATGTTCTCCTCGGACCGCCAGCTATTCTATCATCTTGGGTTAAAGGGTTTCATTGCATAGCATGGTTAGTTATGGAACTGTCATCTTTTCGGAACGTGTTACCAATTCACTGCCACTTCCGTCGTTTGATGGTTGTGCCTATTGGTTCCTGACCCGTTCTCTGGTAGAAGTGTTTATTAGAGATACAGTTGAGCCAGACAATCCTTAAGATATTGCATAGGCACCAGTTAACAAACATTTGCAGCTCTCTCGTTGGAGCGGAACAGTCTTAGCTTGGTGTTCAAACTGATTGCATTGCTTCGAAATATTTAGACAACATCCCTAACGAGGACTTCCCTTTGGCGATCCTGTTGGCTATATCCAGTTCAATCGTTGGCTATATCTCGGTCGAGACAACACTCCCAAGATACTGCAAATTTTCTACTCTCTCTACCGGATGTCCAACAATGCATATTTGAGCTGATGAGTTTGTTCCAAAGCTGATAATTTTAGTTTTTGCCATATTAACTTTCAGCCCGACGACACCTGCCTCCCTCTGTCAGTGAAAGAATGTAATCTTGTCTTACCCCACTTTGGATCTCGAATTCCTCAGACAACCTTCTTCTGTGCAGAACGTGAAACTTGGAGCATTGTATGCACCTTTGATAATAGCAATTAATTTATCGGAAATACTTTTCTTGCACTCCAAATAAATTCCAAATTGTTGATGAGGTCGACACAGGAGAATCCAGGTCGGAAAACTGTTGTTCGACATTGAGTGTGTCTTCGAGATGTTGTTTGATTCGCTCCAGGATGATTTTAGGTATTATCTTAGCGACAGCAAGCAGCACGAGGATACCCCTCCAATTTTCGCACTGCATTAAATTGCCTTTCTTAGGAAGCTTAACGATCATTATTCCCTTATTTGAATCCAGGCTCTCTATATAAGTGGGAGCAGTACTTCAGACGATGCTGTTAGCGCTGCTCATAAGAGCTCCACGGGAATACCATCAAGCCTAGAACTTTACACACTATAAACTCGAGTAAGTTAGCTATCGTTGGTGCATCCCCACACTGCATTGCGAACATTTCCATCAAACAATTAGTAAGCCTTCTTCCTCACACTTGCAGATTTTCACCGGAAATTCTACCTCCGGCGAGTCACATGCAAGATGTTCAAAGACTGTCAGACGTTAGAGATCTCAATTATCTAGGACACCAGTGACACCACTAGCAGTTAAATTTTCCCATCGCGTCTACAACCTTAGAATTGGGGGCGTTGTTCATTTAATTTTTGAGCCAAATTAAGGTTGTGCTACAGTATATGTAACTACCTAACATGATTCATATATAACACCACATAAGCCCTCCCATGGACTACTAGGTAGGATGATTCATTGCCGTGCGATAGAATGATGATGATGATGTTTATATATGTGCAACGGTTGGTTTTTCTCAACAGAATAGATTTAAAGCAGCTCTGTTCATGAATCACTAGTTATCATCGATTAGCAGCAAAACAGCTTTAATAATCTTCCGAATAGTAGACTCACGACCAGAAGTCTCGTGATAGATTAAAGGGGGATCTCTTCAGACTTAGTGGCGTTTGTTTTTAACTCCAACGATTATTAAGATTTGGAAATTAATTTTAATTTGTATGTACATATGCATGTTTCGATTAGATTTTTAGATAGAGATACCTAAGTGCTGTGCGCTTAGCTCAACATAGGTCCTTTGTGGTTCCGGTTTTGCGTTTTGTTTTTGTATTCAGTGGTAGAGTGCTGGAATCTTCCGGCATAAATCATTGCAATCACAAAGGACCATTATTTTGTGGAAACTTTTGAGTTTAAATTTATAAGTTTTGGACTTAAATTTTTAATCTATTTCAAGGTAAAACGAATAATGAAATTCTTCGACCCTTATTTGTTTGCATTTTGTTGGAAACGACCTACGCGCCGTCAAAGTATTCTGGTCGATATACCAGATTATGTCCAAGAGAATTTTTTAAGGTGAATTCGTTGAGAATAGTAGTCGATTGAGATACAATATTTTCTGTATATGTTTTACTAATTTTTTTGTGTTTTGAAACTTTAGTGTTCGAGGAGGTTATCTCGATTAATTACACACAACAGGATGGTAACAGCAAAGGTTGTCTCTACCGCAGAGTACTTGTAATTATTGTAGAATTTTGGATGCTTAAACGTAGCATTTTGTTTTCGCTTAATCTTACATTGGTTCGATTGCCGCTGTCGTTTGACTCGTCACGTACTTCAGCCAACTGTGCTATCTTCGATTGTAATCCTTTTTTGTGGGTTAAGACAAAGATGGCGTATCGAAATGAAAACGACAACGGTAATCGGAGAGAAAATTCGACGATCATTTAGCGTAACGATACGTTAAAGGCTTCAGGTTACATTGCCTTTGTTTAGGATCATTCGTAGGCTGTGGCTTAAACCTCTTATACAACGATTTTTTTTTTTTTATATCCATTGATGCAAGTACATAATTCTACTTTCATTTATTTAACAGGTCATCAAGAAAGAAAAGGGCAAAGCGCCACCACCACCATTAGTTGTCTCACAGCAACAACAGCAAAAGAAGGCTCTGGAATCAACAGAGTTTAAAGACAACATAGATGCTGCAGCTCTTTTGAAGGATATAATCAAACCGCCTCCTGAGTTTGAAGAGGATACTACCATCACAGCAGCAAACAATATTATCGAACAAAGAAGAAGCCGAGACGAAACAATAACTGTTGAGTTTAAGAGTCAGAAGGATGAGAAACGAGTCATTCCTATAAGTAGAAGTAATTCTGATGATGACCAACATAAACCACCATCGCCTACAACATCTACAATATCGGTAACGTCAACTCCGTCAAAGGTTGTATCAATGGGAACAGCCACAACGACTTCGTCAAATACATCCCTTATCACAATTAACAGCGGCGAAGAAGATAAACCCGTCTTGCCCAATAGCCTAGCGTCAAATGTGAGTCAAATTACTGTAGTCACGAGCACACATCCGCCAGTAATAATTGATAATTCCCAACAGAGAGTAGATACACCTACAAAATCGAACAGCAGCGAAGTAATCATTGTGTCCAACGAACTGAACAAGACCCATGTGAATGAATCATCGACAGATGATGATTATCCATCATTGGACAGCTTGGAACATTCACCACGCAAGCAATCTAGCATGATTGTCATCAACGAAGACGAAGCAATGGGCAATGCACCAAAATCCACATCAGCGCCTACGAATGCTCGCAAGTTAGATGAAAGCGAAGTGTTGATCGTTAGTCCAAGCTTTGTCGATGAGGACTCTGCCTACAATACAGCCTCGACAGGAGGTGGAGACAATCATTTGTTAGACACTAGCCACGTATCTGTGGTAACAGTTGGCGAGGAGATCAAAGTAAAAGACAGCAGCCACATACGTGCAGCGGAGTCCAGCAGTGATCTTTCATCCGTGGGAGGCCCGAGTGAATGCAGCGACGATTTGCGAAGTAGCAGCGAGCATATTCTCACAAAACCCAACAACAAAATGAATGGCGGACAGCTGGTAAATACCGCATCTGTATCTGCGTCCCGCGAAGACGTCAGTATAATTGTCAATCACAAAAAGACGCTGCCAGAGAAGCGCATCTCACCGGACAGCAGTGTAGGCTCAATGGAATCACGAACTCACAGCGAGTGTGGATCAGTGCGATCTAGTGGCGGAACACCGGTTCGTGGAGTTATCAAAATCGATCGCAGTGATGCCGAGAGTATTGCCACCACTACTAGTCATGATAGTCGAGAGCAAGAGGAGGATGTCATTATCCGTCGCAAGCCCTCACCTCCAAAGGTGGAGCCGACCAAAGAGGAAATTGAGCTGCGCAATCTCCGCAAGAAGACGCGCAAACGCACCAGGAAATTTGAAATCGATGGGGTGCAAGTAACAACGACCACTAGTCGTGTGATTTACGGCGATGATGAGACCGGCCGATTGTACGATGATCATGTGTTCAGAAAGCAAGAGCTACGCGAGCTGAAGATGCTTCAAAAACAAGAAAAGAAACAGCAAAACGATTTGCAACTAAAGGAGCAAATGGCCAAAGAGCAGCAAGATCGTCGTTTCGAACAAGAGCGTATTACTTTGGAGAAAACCTACGAAAGCGATATGGATGCCTTAGCCAGGCAACAGAAGCAATTGATCGAGAAAACCGAACAGAATCAAGAAGCAGAATTGCGCTCATCTTCGAAACGCATACGCTCCGAACAAGAGCAGGAACTGAAAATCTTCAGAGAGAACCTTAAACAGGAGATTCGTCTGCTGAAGCAAGAAATAGACTTATTACCCAAGGAGAAACGGAAGGATGAGTTCAAGAAACGACGAGCCGCTATGGAGCTAGATCATGAAGAGAAAGAAAGACAATTCTTGGACTCTCTCAAGGAACGTCATGAATTGCTATTGAGACGAATTAGTGAGAAACATCGCGATCGTTTGGCAACGATTGATCGCAATTTCTTGCAGCAAAAGCAGAATGCTATGCGTACTCGTGAAGCCTTAATCTGGGAATTGGAAGAGAAACACTTGCATGAACGACATCAGCTGTCCAAGCGTCACGTGAAAGATATGTGCTTCATGCAGAGGCATCAAATGATTATTCGCCATGAAAAGGAGCTGGATCAAGTGAAGCGAATGCTGCAACGCAAAGAGGAGGATCTATTGAAGAAGCAGTCAATCGAGAAGCGAGCCTTGCCAAAGCGTATCCGAGCTGAACGTAAGGCCAGAGATCTTATGTTCAGGGAATCGCTGAGGATTTCAACGAATTTGGATCCCGAAGTGGAACGAGAAAGATTGAAGAAGGTAAGATCTAAGAATCGTTGAAAAAGTAAAAATTAAATAAATTTGTTTTTTGTAACAGTTCCAAGAGCAAGAGAAGAGACGCTACAATCAAGAGGAAAAGCGTTTTGAAATCAAACACCAAAAACAACTTGAGGAATTAAGGGCTACTCGCGAGGGAGCTATTAGGTACGAAGAAGTTTTTTTTTTTATTGTTATGAGCACCTATTGTATGCACATACTTATTTCTATCGCAGGGAACTGGAGCAATTGCAAAATGAGAAGCGCAAGGCACTAGTCGAACATGAGACTCATAAGTTGAAGGAGATCGATGAACGGCTCCAGAAGGAGTTGCGTGAATGGAAGGAACAACTTGTTCCACGCAAACAGGTGAGTCTTTATTAGTTTATCTCTTCAGGGGAATATTTGCATGCGGTTTAAGATCGGGGAAGGTTCTAGTTAAAAATATTGAGCATGACAATAATAATATATAATAATAATATAATCTTCTCTCTCTCTCTCTCTCTCTCTCTTACTAATCATACGCTTACCTGGACTCTATTAATATTTCAATTGCTATCTAAACCAAAAAAAAAAAAAAAAACCTTTCTAATGCTAATGTTTGTTACACTACTCAACTCTGGCTGAATTTATGTAACAACGCACAGAAACTTGTCACCAAATTAGACCAGATGGTGGATCAGTACGAGGCAAAATATGGACCGGTACCGGAACGATCTATATTCGACGGTGACATTGTCGTACCGGAGCATTTACGCAACGGTCGGTCGATGTTGCGCGGTGGTTTTTTGGGTAGCCTGACGCGATCCCGAACTTTCCTCACTCTTTCCACAGACTTTTCACAGTCTAATTTCCGTGGCTCAGCTCCAGACCTTAGTCGCAGCATGCCTAACACACCGGTGTCTACTGCCAAACAACAAAAGAATCGAATTCTGCCAACCACGTCATCGGTGGATTCGGTAATCGAAGAGACATCATCACCACAACATAGTATTACTTCTTCGTCCAGTGGGAATGTGAGCAAAATCTATATTCGAGATCCATATAGTAATTCTACGGAGGTGGCTGTAGAATTGAGACGTAATCAGCAGGAGGTAATGTCGCCACGTCTATCGTCGACGCTTCCCAATAAGAAATATGCGCGCAACAATACCCAATCACACATCACAAAGGTTACAGTTGGTAGCGGCTCTGCACCCAGGAGCCCTGTGGATCAACCCCCGACGCTGACTACATTCCGTCCAATAAGCATTGATACTTCCGCAATTGTAATGGATCGTTTTAAGAAACCTTCGACGGCAAGTGCTATGCCAGCAAAGACCAAAGAAAACATTTTGTATTCATCGTCATCATTTGCCATCAAGCGTCCATCGCTGCTCGTCCAACAGAGGGCTACATTGGGGTCTGCCCAATCGATGCACAACATTCATGAAGCTCTTAGTACACCAACTTCGCCGGCAGTAGTGCCGAAGTCAAATTGGGGACCGGTTCGTGGCTCGAACAGCTTTGCCGATGGCGTCAGTCTATCTTCACTGTCATCCTACACCATTCCGAGGGTATCGCTAGCATCGAATAACCAAAAAATCACAATCAACGGCAAGAAACCCAAGGATAATGGAGATGTGCGTGACTCTGCAGCCTGATAACCACGACTATTTCCTCTATCATCCCATCTAGATCCTTTTCGTTTCATTTCTTTGCCACTGTGACCCTGTCTCTCTTTCTTTATCTCTATATTCTGTTACTGTTCTATTTTTTCGTTCCACTATATAGATTTTTTGTTCATTTTTGTACTACACTCATGATTTGTTAAGTTGTACACACCAATTCAAAGTGCCAGCATTTTTGTGCCATGGCGCATAGAGTTGAAAAGGAAAACACGATGCTTTAATTAAACCAAACCAAAAAGAAAAGGAAAAAAAAAAGTTGCCAAAATATTAGTAAAAGAGAAGGATAACAAAAATAATCTGTAGCTTATTTAAGAGTCAATTTAATCGCATTTAAGTAGTAGAAGAATTTTTTTTTTTTTTGTTGTAAATATATTAGCAAACATAAAATGTATTTTTAACTAAAACCATTCCAATAATTATAAACACACACACATCACATACTTTTGAATTTCTCTTTTTATTGCACTTTTCTTGCATTTAACGCTTGCTCTCGCCATGTATCATTTTGTTATATTGCCCCCCATTTCATTGTCCCACACCCAAAATGGAAACAAAATTCCATTGCTCCTCCTGTTCCTTACAAAATAAAAAAAAAACAAATTTGAATGAAAACAATGGACTGCTGTTTGCTACTACTATGTTGTTGCTGCGGCAAAACTATTTTATAAATTTGAATTTAACGGAATTAATGTACTGAAATCTACTACTGCTACTGATGGTGGATGGGAACGTGTGTTCGAACGTTTGCGAGAAAGGTTGGTTTATTGCATAAAGATTTTGCTTGTTGTTGCTTTTTTTATTTGTTGTTAGTTGCAAACGAAATAGATTTACAAAGCAACAGTGGTATTTGTCGGCACTTACTTAACTAATGGAAAAGTCGCACACTAATTAAGGGGGTTTGAATAAGTAGCTCTTGTATTGCCTTATATATCAGTTTTGGGGACCTTAAAGCAGCGGTAAAACTCTAGCAAGTCTCTTGGATGCATGGTTTGTCAGTTCATTGTGCTGAGTGAAATAGTCATTCATAAAGTGATCGTTCATTGGTTGATGGTCATTATTTCATTTTTCAAATCATCACATTTTGAAGGGACCTTTTCTGTCACGGATGTTACTATAAGCAAAGTAATGCGTAGATGACCTTACATTTCATACTGTCTAGATATGACCGCTGCTTTAGTGCTATTTGAGTTTCCGAAAATATTTCTAAATCTATGCATTGTGGTTGCCAATAATAAGGTTCAACAGTTTTCGACCGCACATTGTTTTATTTAGAGGCCTATGGTTGAGCCAGCCTTTTCGCCTGATGCAAACAAATGAACATAATACCCCTCCAAAGATACGTGCATTGTTTTATTAACTGACTCATGGTTGGTCCAGCCTATTCGTCTGTTCCGCAAAAATTAGCATAATACTCCTCCAAGGACTTAATTTTGACGTGTTATACACTTTCCCTAAGAAATTCCCTTAAAAACAAAACAAACAGCATCAAAATAGGTCTAAGAGTTCTTGACTCAGCTTTACGGCGTAGAAAACTAATTATTTGCTGTGATCATTGCCCTTAACTCTCTTGCAAACCTTCTCTGACAAATTCCCTTAGCAAAAAACTAAACTGCATATAATTCTGTTTAGGCATTTTTGAGTTAACGTTTGTAAAATCAATTTAAAATACGCTTTTTACATGTCTTGTCTCAAATCACGTCCAAGTCATAAGTCCTTCCAACATGGCCGTCCAATTTATTCTTGAAGTTTGTTATTCTTCCAAATGTAGAGGGCGCACCAACCACTATATAGTACATTAGTACCTATGTTACATTTCAAACGTGAAACGTTACAAATAAAGACATTTCACGTTACAACACAAACAAATGAATTGCATTCATAATTTTACAATGCAACCCAATTTCGTTATGATTGCTTAAAGCTTACAAATCTTCCATGAGAAGTTCCCTTAACAACAAAACAAATAGCTTGAAAATGGATTCAGCCGTTTTAGAGTTACAGCGTCATAACGCAAAGAACAGTAATAAATCACTTGATTTTATATTGTTAGGGATAAGTGCTATATTAATTTTCACAAAAGTTAGCGTCACGCTTAAGTCTTTGTAAACCTTCCCTGAGAAATTGATTCAGCAACTGCTGAGTTACAGTGTTACAACGCAGTCTCTCACGCAATAATACTCGTCAATTAGACATGAGACAGAAAAGCAAAATAAAAAAATTATAATCGTCATACTACGTACAGGGCACACCACACAAACCCATCCACTGCTTCACTTGTGATGACTTCGATACTCGTTAAATATGAATGAGTTAATCAGGGAAATAAAAGAATTATGTGTATCGTAAAGCTCGAGATAGACCTGGGCGCTGTGGCTCAATGGCTAAGTGTGCGATCACTGAGCTGATTCAAGGTTCGAATCCCAGAAAACACAAAAAAAAAGTTTTCTCACGGTCCCACCGTGAAGCTTCTTTTAATCGAACAAAATTGCCCTTCGGAAACGGCATGTAAGTCACAACCATTCGTGCGGCGCACAGCACGAGCGGTTGCGAGAAGCTTGGCCTCCCATCGCCAAAATATTTATTTATTTAAAGGGTGTTCACGCAAGAAGTAATTTTGATAGAAGACACAGGTTTTTAATTAAAAATTGTAACTGTTTTATTGATTCATAAAATATACAGTATAGGGTTATGTATGGAATAGCATATCGGATAAAGGCCTCCACGGTTTTGTGGCTGAATTTCGTTAATACAGCGCTCAATTTACTTCTTCAAGTCGTGGGTGGTCGTGGGCTTGTTGGCATAAGCCTTAGAATTCAAAAAACCCCAAAGAAAAAAGTCCAACGGTGTCAAATCGCATGATCTGTGCGGCCAGTTCTGATCACCAAAACGGGAAATTACACGACCAGGAAATGACTCATGCAGTAATAAAATTGTTTCCGGGCTGTATGGCATGTGGCACCATCTTGTTGAAACCACATGTCGTCCGCATCCCCATATCTTGCAATTTAGGCACAAAAAACTGGATTATCATGTCGCGATTTAAAATTTTGGATTATGTCATTATGTATGACAAACTTAGATTCTTGTAAGGTAATTTCCGTTGAATTTTCGGCACATTTCTGGCCATAACTTCACGGTTATTGGTTTTTAAGGGCTCCAAAGTTTGGGGATTGTCTGCATAGACACGATCTTTAGCATAGCCCAACAAAAAAAAAAATTCAACGGGGTTAGATCGCACGATCTAGGTGGCCAATTGATGTCGCCGAATCTCGAAAATAAACGGCCGGGGCACTTTTCATGCAATAGACCCAAATTTGTCTGTATTGTGTGGCAGGTAGCTCCGTCCTAATGGAACCACATGTCGCTCATCAATGTCTTTAATCTCAGGCCAAAAAGTATTGGTTAACGTCAACGATTCACATTTGGGTTCTCAGAATCCCAGTCTGCAGTTTTGTTTGTGCACGCAGCCGCCGAGCAAAAAATGGCCCTCGTCACTGAAGAAGATTTTGTTCGAAAAATTCGCGTCAACTTATAGATACACAGATATTACAGAACTGTCACTTTTGTAGTAAGATGTACAAATTTTAGTGCTCTGATCGTTGGTTAAACGATTCATATTATAAATTGACAAGGCGAGAACTAACTACCTGTTACTATGGATAACAGATGTCATATGGCAGGGATGTGAAATCCCAACCTCGAAATGAATAACCCTTTACAAATGGACCGACTCGAATGGAGATAATTTTGCCCTTCAGTGTGCGGATGTCTCTAACGCTTAGACAGTTTTCAGTGTTCAACATATCTTAGGATAACATACAAGGAAAGAGAGAGAAAGAGAGATAGAGATTTCGAACCAGACCTTGGTGTTGGTTGCCTTTATTCTCTCTTTCTTCCTTCGGATGGCAGTCTGGTGACCAGAAGCTTTTTTATTTGATAGAAAAATTCAACCCAGCTTGTGCCTACAACTTTCCGATCAAAGACCTACACCACTGCCACCCCTAACTGCCAGAATAAATTTCATTGGAATCGGTCGTTTTTTATACCGAAAACAGATCGAAAATTTTTGAACCTTCCTATTAAACCGCCTTGCACTTTGAATTGTTTTGTAGCCAGAGTCATATTGAAGTTTCTTTTACTAATAATTCTAGAGAGAATGATTATGGGAATGGAAATTTCATGAAATATTTTACAACAAATTGCTAGATCCCCCAAACTTGCTTTGTAAATATATTTTGATTGAAAACTAATTTGCTGTAAATATTAATTTGCTTAAAACTTATTTCTTATCAGTTATGTTAAAAATTGGCTCCAAAAAGAGCTTTAAAAAAAAAAAATCTACTTTCAGAAAATTGTACATATGTATCTAAAACTCTCATTATTTTCATAAAAACATAAAAACATTTTTTAAAACATAAACTTTTGTATAGCGTTTGGAGGAAACTTTTTCCCAACAGTTGGAGGAGATGGAATCATTGTATGGCGGAGCGCTAATAGTTCCTATACCTTCAGACACCTTGCAGCGCGACTTTACCGGGTCTACGCGTAGCAGCCTATCATCATACTCCGAAGGTTAACAATTCGTCAAAATTTAAAATCTATTCATAAAAAAATCAATTTTCGAGCAAATGATTGTGTATTTATAATTTATTTAAACAAACAAAAAAAAAATGTTTTTTTTTTTTTCTCTTATTCCCTGTTGTTTAGTCCCTTTAGTATGAATTACATAACATAAACCCTCTTGATATACAAACAATAACTTTTTTTTTATATATTATACAATTTTTAGGTTACTTTGTTTGTAAAAAAAAATAATATTAACCTACATTTAGATAGATAGAATAGACTATTATTTTGGATAGTTAGACGAAATACCTAAAAACATCTATGTAATCAAAATATCTATTTGAAGCAATAATTCGTTGCGTTACTTAAACAGTAGACAAAATCAACATGGATTTTCTAAAAAGACTCTCATTGTTAAATTGCCCAATAAAATACTGAATACAGACAAAAATTGCCCAAAAATGCACTTCTTCCAAAACTATACCAATGCCAATCAACACACTGAATGAATTAGATTGAAAAAAAAGTAAATATATTTTTATAAAAGAAATATGAAAAAAATTAAATTTTATACGCCAAGAAGTAAATAAATAAAAAAAAAAAAAAATTAGTTGTAATTATAGAATAACAAAAGACAAGAAAAAATTATTAAACTAATTTTTAAGTACACATAAGTGTGGAGACATGCAAAAGTATAGACATTTTGTATTTATATTTTGAAATAGACTACATTTCGCAATTTGAAAAGAAAAGTCAAATTAAAATCAAATAGTTTTGTAAATAGTACCTCGTTACTTCTCTCAATTAAACAAAAAAAACAAAAAAACAAAAAAAAACAATACGACTTCCAATGTCAATATTCTCTATGTACATATATATTTTTTGCCTCTTGTTTATTTATAATTACACACACACACACACCAACACAAAAATACACTTTTTTCTTACTTTATCCTAATTTTCTATTTCTTTATTTAATACTGAATTATAAAATGATTTAAATTTAAACTAAGTTTTAACAATGAAATTGTTTGTATTCTGATCAAGAGCCGCGCACGCAGCTTTTGGTTTGTTTTATGGAAAATAAAAGAAAATATATTTATATGTTATTTAATTATTATTACATTTTTTTTTTTTTTTCTTAAAATGAGTTTATATGTACGAAAATCAATTTAAATATATGTATTCAACAAAGTTATTATTTCACAGTTGATGTTGTTTTACTAAAATGCATGCGCTTGCCAATAGGCTGCTGTGTTGCAGCAACATGAATGCAACAGGTTCAAACAACAACAATTTGGCAGTATTGCTCAAATCAAAGGTTTTTTTTTTTTTCTTTGCAACACCAGCGCAACGAAACGTCAAAGCAGAGCAACCTACACAACAGTTGCTTTGCTGTTGCTTTCGTTTTTTCATAGGCACTACCAGGTGCTCTACGGTCTACTCCGTCAGATGCTCTAACAGTCCTTCTGCATCTTTTACCTCTAAACCTACACATAACAAACATTACAGCATATAGCGCGATCAGACTCAGAGAGTCTGGCTGCTGGACTGCGAAACCCTACGGGCATAGTAATATACTGGACAACAGATTACATTATCCCCAAAATTAATTTCACAAAGCGTTTCGACGTACAATTCCCCACAAGATCAGAATGGCATGGTGGGCAGGTGATTAAGGACTTTGACGTAATAATCTACACAGACGGTTCAAAGATCGACTGCGGTGTTGGTGCAGGTGTGTTTTCCGAATCCTTAAACATCTCAAAATCTTATAGACTTCCAGATAATGCCTTCCAGATCAAACTACACACAAATATAAAGCCAAGGCAAAAGATTGCCACACTCATTGATAGCCAAGCTGCTATCAAAGCCAACACCTCGGTCACTATATCTTCTAAACTAGCTTTAGAGTACCGAAATGAGCTAGCCTCGCTAAATAATCAATTCAAAGTAACCCTGATCAGGTTTCTAGGGCATAGTAACGTTTGTGGAAACTAACTTGTTTCGTTTGGAGACGTCAAGGCAGAGATCTCCTCAATATTCCTTATGAAGCCAATCTTACATGAACTAGGCTAACAAACTGTGTTATATCCAGAAGGATGTGGCCAGGCTACAACAAAATTAAAACAACCGACTTCCTAAATAGAACGCGTAAAGACGTCGCACAGTCAAACTACATACATAAATATCCCACACAACACATACTGCCGCAGTTGCTATGTCACAACTGAAAGAGGAACTCTTATCCACTATTTATGCGCCTGTCTGGCACTAGCTAGGGCCAGACAACGAGCATTATGTAAATCCTTCTTCAATTCCATAGAGGAAATTTCAGAGAAAAACATCTAAGAACTTATTACTTTTTTGAATTCTACAGGTTGGATCTAGAGACTCCTCACCAACACACCATAACACCCAGAATTACATGAGTTGTGGTAACAAAACGGCACCTCCTAGTGCCTCTTACCTACATATCTACTTACCTTGCTTTCGTTTGCTTTAGATAAGCTTTCGTTTGTTACAGTTCGTTAGCTATTATTATTTATTTTGCCCTACACTTTGTGTACAAAATGGATGAAAGGTAACTTATAACAATTTTATTTTTTTCTATTGTCTATAGGATTGCAACCTAACTATTCATAAATGTCAAATAAGGGCAACAGCAACAGTGCAATACAAAAGCTGGGCAACAGCAACATAAAGCCTGTTGTGTTGCCGCAACACTACACAGTTTTTTGACGTTTTCGAATTCACATAACGTAATAATAATCCGAAAAATTCAAGTTTGGGTTTCCTGAAGGCCAATCCTCGGATGCAATAATAGCAGGAATATTGATTCTAAGCCACTGCTGGCTTGTTTAGGTTTTATGTGTGGGAGTGCAGAGTCTTGTTGGAAAACCCATCTTTGCTCCATTAAAAGGGTCTTTAACGACGTTGTTTTATTTTATTGGGGAAAATTACTTTAAATCCTAGTAAATATTGCAGTGAGAAAAATAAACTTTTTGCTAAACTCCAAATTACTAGTAAAATTTCACTCAGTACTTACTTGTATTGGCTTTTTTACAATACATTAATTTGTATGTATTAAAAATTCCTTCAAATTCCCTTACAAATTTTGTCAAAATGGTTAACGATTGCAAATATAAATTTTTGTCTATAAATGTTAATAAAACGCTGGGAAAATGTTTGCAGAAATTTTCCTTGGGCATAAATTACTGCCTGCCCAGGAGGAAACAGAAATATACTACGAATTTACCTAAAATAAAAATGAATAAGTAATTAAACATTATCAAAGAGAATTTTAAATCAATTATGTGCCTTTTTGACCAAAATAAGCCAAAAGAATCTATCTTGGCACATTACAATCAGATGTGCAAATACATTATGTTTCCATTTTCTTAAATGGAATCAGAACTCATTTAATTACAATTTATTATCGCATTGAAAAGTTAATTGCAGTTTGCTTCTGCATTGAATAATAAATAAATAATAACTAAAGATCCTTCTCTGCAATTTTGCTGAATACTTTAATTAATTTTGGTCTGTCGCAGGTTTAAAAGCTGTTTTTGCATCGCTCGCTTCAATTCATTCGTTCGACGTTCTTATGACGTGTTTGAATTATAGCGAGCAAACGAATTCGTTACTTAATTGCATCTTACATCTTGGTTAATTTGCATCTTGCAGAGCGAACAGAACTAGTTCGTGCTCGTTTATGTTCATCAGAGAAAGTATGGGTCAGTTATTTTAGTGCAGTGTATAGTGAGTGATATTTCCGCTGAACTGGAAGACGTTAATTGTTATTAGAGGTAAATATATTTAAATTATGTTTTATTTTTTAAATTATAGAACTCCCTATTCTTATCATTTATTGTTATCAAGTAATTTTTGTCATCGAAGGGATCATTCGGTTTAGTATTAATTGTAACTGTTTTGTCTTTAACTGTAAATAGCTACACTCAGGGACAAAACCGAAAAACCGAGAACTGGGTGGGACGAAAAGATAGGCCAGATAGATTTTAAAATAAAATAACATTAAAATTTCAATATTTTATTTTATTAGTAATGTGTGCTAGCTCCTTTATTTTCTACAGTTTCTAACATTCGCTTAGGCATACTTTTGAACAATTTGTTTAACATATTTTTGATCCATCTTGTCCCATTCTGTGTTAATGGCTTCTTTTAATTCCGCAATATTGTTGTATTGCTTTCTACCTGCACAAACTGCTCGAGCAAGCTCTCCCCATATGCTCTCAATTATATTCAAGTCAGGTGATCTTGCTGGCCAGTTAAGGGATATGTTTTCTGAGTTAAAGTACTGCTTGTCTTGATGGGAAGTATGAATTGCCGCATTATCCTGTTGAAAAATTAGGTTTTCTTCGGCAAGCAAACCTTTCAATTTGTTCGTTAATTAGTTCAATATAATTTGTGCTGTTAATTCTGCGATAGACAAATTTTATTTGGATCCTCCCGTTGTAGCCAATTCCGGTCCATACCATTACAGAACCTCCTCCCATTTGACATTACTCCACTACTAGGTCCGTCTAAATTAAACTTTTTTTTCATCTGTGAATATGACTTTTCCACTTTTTCTTCCAATGGCAAACTTTAAACGGCACGTTTTGTGAGCTTCAGTTAAAGGTGGCTTCAGAAGCAATTTTTGCCATTGGAAATATTCGCATTGTTGTAAACCTTTCATCACATTTTTTATATTGGTCTTAACTTCCAACTTAGCTTACACGTGTGCAAAGAAACCTGGTGTGGACAATTAATTTCTTACATATTATATTGTGTGGATGCAAAGGACGTTTCCATAGCTGTATAAAGATAAAGTGGGACACCTATCTCATCTTTGGAATCACCACAGCTGAAACCTACCGACTTTTTTTTATAATCAGTGCCCTGAAATGCCTGTAGTAGATGTCTGTAAATTCTACTTTTAAATAGCTGGAGATTCTAAGAATATATCTCCAAAGTTTACTTGTTCTGTGGGAATTTTGACGGACGATCGAGCGGTTCCCAGTTGGGCTTGTCTAGTTAAAGGTCGCATATATCTATAAGGATAATTCCACTGAGGTCTTCGGAACATCTACCGTGGTAGTATTTAGAAAAGGCATAGGTCTGCATAATGGACAGCTCTCCGACTCTTCCGAAGTGCACAACAGGGAGTGAGACAAGGTCATATTATGTCGCCAATCCTCTTTCTACTGGCGATGTACTGACTGCCAGCGTATGTGAATCTTAGAGACATGGCATCTAATGGGGACCGTTTGAAAGGCTAAGTCAATTGGACTATGCCGATGATATCTGTTTTCTGGCAAGTACCATCAGCGGGCTAGACGAGATGTGTCGATCACTGCAGGTGAATGGAGAGTCGGTCGGTTTAAGGATCAAATAATGCCCACAGGAAACATGATGATGATAGGTCTGCTACCAGCCTTCGACTTCTATTAAGTGAACTGTTCACCTATGTATGCTGTCGAGTTCATGAAGAGAAATGGTTTTGGGGCCGAGCTCCACATGTGAGAACAATACTCAACCTTATTCTTACCGATCACATTGAGGAAAGCTACAAACAATTTACTTGGTAATGTTTATTTATTAAGCATATTCATGTTTAATACAGTATGTGTACCTATATAATTTATATTTCTATGCAGTACATTCAATAACTTCATTTGTTTCTTAAACTCCTTCTCTAACCACGGGGACAATAATGCGCTTTGTGTTTACAATCGTTCCAGTACGTCAAAATAAATACGGTAGGGGGGAAATCAGCTAAAGAAAATTAGGATTGGTGGAAACAAATTTTGAGTGGGGAATTTATTATTTTTGCTCTCGACTTTAACTATACGTAACATTAGATTTATAACAAAAAAAAAAAAAAAAAAAATGAAATACAGACTTATCCGGACAAATCTCCATGGTCAAACAGTGCCTGATCGTAGAGTTGCGCAACAACTCGCCGACCTCCAAAGAAACGACCATGTAACGCGTCGCGTCCACGTATCGCTTCGACGGCTGCGGAGAATTCAACGAAAATTTTCACAATAATCTCAGCATCTTCGTCGTCCTCATTTTCGGTCTGCTTCTCCTTGTAGATGATTACTCGACTGACAACACCAAACTTGGCGCATTCGTCTTGAATTTCCTCCTGAAGAGTTTCATCAACATCCTCTGGGCCAACCATGTTACGCAGGATGATGACTCGGGATTCTTGCGGCCGCATAAGGCGTTGCATTACCAACTGTCTTGCGCTCTGGCCTTTGATGGACATACTCTCCTGCTGCTGAAGCGTTTGAGTTTCACCTTCTTCCATTAATTTTTTTTGTAACTCTTCCTGTTGCTTTTCATGGGCTTTTTTGATTTGTTCCGAGTTGTTTACGGCAACAACAGCTGCTGGAATCAAAGCCGCAGGAGTGGCTATGGTAGGTGCTGCTGTGGTAACGGATATTATACCAGGTGGTGCCAGTACAGCGGGTGCAACAACAGCAGGTGTTTGGAATACCGTGGGTGAATGAAATCCTGTTGTAGGAGGAACTGCAATTCCAGGCGCCTGGAGAGCGGTGGTTGTTGCCAGCGGAAGAGCAGCGACCTTTGGCACGACTGTAGCCAATGGTGGAATCGTGGAAAGTGTAGGAGTTGTGGAGAGTCCCAGTACGGCATTGCTAGCCACGGCGTCAAGTGCTTGGATTTTCGCAGTTGCAGCAGCAGCGGCTACTGCTGCAGCTGTTGGCATTGTTGAGTTTGTCGACGGTCCCATCAGAGCATTGGGTGGTGTGATTGAACGTCCAACTCTAAAGAAAACAAAATTGATTTGAATTTACGTGAGTTTTACACTTTTTTTTTTGTGATTTTACCTCAACAACTGTCCTCCGAGATCAAAAAGATTCATACTGGCAATAGCTTCATCCATAGCCTGCTTATTGGCATACTCAATGAAGCCGTAGCCCTTGTGTGAGTGCAGTGATGTTCCCTGTGCCAGCTTGCAGTACAAGATTGGCCCAAACGCTTCAAAAACACTCTTGATATCCTCTTCGGATAAGTCTGGATGAATGGAAGCCACATAAATGCGATTATAGCTCTTTGCCTCCTCTTGAATTTCATCAATCACTTGCTGTGCTTGCGGCATATTGCTCGGGCGGCCAACCTTAATGTTGCGCCCTCCCATTAGGGCTCCATTCATCTGTTCCAGAGCCAGTTGTGCTCCCTCGGGAATTTCATATTCAACGAAAGCAAAGCCCTTGTGCTTTTGAGTAATCGGGTCCCACGACATATTTATGGATTTGATGGGACCAAAAGGCAGAAAAGCAGCTCGGATGGTGTCCTCTTTGAGCTCGAATGATATGCTACCCACGTACACTCTGTAAAAACATGAGAGAACTTGTGAATCAATGTACTGGAGGAATTCATTCAGTTTTAAGAGTCAATCTAGGTCAGATCTTATCAGCTAAAAGCACACGAAACTTTAACTCCTCGAAGTCTCATTAACGCGAGAACGAATTTCGATAGATTCAAAGTTGTATTCACTTGGAAAAAAATGTGTGTTTACATCATTCAGTCGTATGTCTGTGTGTGTGAATGTTAAGTCTGAACTTACCTGCACATCAGCGCCAGAGCCTGTTGCCGTTGCACTTGAGTCCTTTGACTTGCCAATTGCTGTAAGTTAGAAGGAAAAATTAGAAACATTCATTCGGATTCATCTGTACTGCTCCTTCTTACTTGCTGTTGATGGGCCAACGTTTGCTTCATAAGTACCATCTTAATACTCTGCTCCATAGCATATTTTTTCGCCTTGGTGACTGTATCATGCTGCTCGGAACTCAATTTTGGCAGAGCACCTCCCAAGAGGCCTAGCAGAGCTGACCTCGTCCCTGGACCAAACTTCACATCACCAGTTTGCTTTAAATCATAGATAGGTTGAGATATGAAAGGTACTTTCGGTTCCGATTTGCCTAGAATTGTTAACTCTTATTTAGTAAAAGTTTGCCAATAAGTCAGACAGCTAAACATCATCTTGTTCTTAGCAACAACAGAAAAGTATTTCCTTCTGTCTTGTGGGTCACAGTCAGTCAAAATTTAATGTCTACTATTATTTTTTGTTGAGGAATTGAAACTTGAAAATGTTATCAAAGTCGTGTAAGTGTAAGTTTTGAGGGAGATGCAATAGAAAGTCGTTCCGTTCCGTTTCTAGAGAGTCAAAGAGACAACAAGAACAAACAGAAACGAAATGGAAACACAGAAATATTTTTTGCTTAATATTCGATGCCTGTAAGAAAGATAAAAAAAAGAAAAAAAGAAATATTATTATAAATTTTTTGTGGTTAATTTGTTTTTTGGAACATGAAACAGCCCTAGAAGTGTGTGTTTATGCTTTTTGTTCTCACAAAGCCTACAATTTGCTTTTAGATAGCGGATATATTTAGCACACAGGAGGAGGAGATTTTCTTATTTTCACACAACTTTATAATTTGTTAATCCGTCTGAAAATAAGAGAGAACAAAAAGAAAGAACCGGAGAATTAACCAAACATAGTTTCCTAATGTTTTTTTTTTTTTTTTTGTTTATATATAAATATGTATTGCACAAAAGAACTGTATGGGTTGCTTATACAATAAAAATGAGTTATTGAAAAAAATAATATAAATTACTATACACTCGATGCAAACAAAATTGTGAGAAAAAAAAAAAATGTTAGCTGGACAATATGATTATTTGGCTGCAACCAAAAGCAGCACCAGAAAGATTGACATTCGGTTAAAAGTACGACTATGCATAGGCGGAGTTATAACTTTCATCAACTATTTGTTGCTTGCCTGAAAGAGAAGTTGTTATTCTTCGAAATTGATATGCATCAGTTTTATTCGGTTCCAAGCAAGCTAACAACAGTAGGTGGATCTGTCAGTTATTTTAGGCCTGCATACGGAGTATATATTTTGTAGTAGTGCTGTCAAAATTAAATTGCTATCTAAGGCTTTCCGCACATGAAGCGACACAACGCAAAAACTCGTTGCAGATTTTTGTCACAATTCAGTAGCAAACTAGTTAGTGACTAAGTTTCGCACATGGTTCAATCTAAGACCTTTCACAAATAAAGCGGAAAAAACGTACAAAGTCGTTGCAGATTTGTGTCACAATCCAGCTAGCAAACTAGTTAGTGACTAAATTCAGCACATGGTCCTATCTAAGGACTTTCTTACATGAAGCGATAAAAACGCAGAAACTCGTTGCAGATTTTTGTCACCATTCAGTTGCAAACTAGTTGGTGACTAAGTTCCGCACACGGTGCAACTCGAAATTGCAGATTTTCTGTACATTTTCACTCCACTGACTGATTTCAAATTCAACAATAGCTCTGTAATCGTGAAGATCAACTGCAAATGGTTCCAGACAAGCAGACTGTGTCGTATGTAGCTAGTTTCAAACCCATTGATCATTTTGTAAATTCTTTTGGGCTACTTTAATACATTAAATAATGCACATACGTTCAATAAAATATTGTCAAACTCTGAGCAAAAGGAAAATACCAAAATTTTCGACAGCTCAAAATTGAGCAAAAATTTCGGTTTACTGTCAATGTACTCGTATTGGGGGAAAATATTTCACGGCTGTCTTTTGGTTAAGAAAACAAATAATCATCATAGAGTACAATGGAATGCGTTAGAATCGTTAAAAAAATGGGGACTTGAGTGAGATTTCACGGTAAACATGAAGCGTTAACAAATAATGCAATTTCTGGTTTGATATGAGTGATCGGCATAGGCATAGTAATCGACAAATTAGCACACAAGTTTTATTTTTATTTATAATGATTTAGACGTTGCAGCTCCTCTCTGCGGGTATTATCTGCCAATATCATCTTTCTTTTTCAGTTAGGTATCGTTATAAGGTTACATCAATACAGTTGAACTTTCAAATTTAGTTTTGTGTGAGTGTTGTCTTTCAGTTCCAAGCATATTTCTATCTCAATAATAAAAAAAAAAAAAATCATTTGGGTTTACTAAACTAAAGCCTGAAGAATATAAAAGAAATACGTGTCATGAAATACAGTAATACTTTGGTAACAGACACCCTGGACAAGAAAAAAGACTTGGTCAAGAGCGACTGAGCTAAGTACCAATATTAATGCAACTTTTGTTAGTTATAACATTTTTTTTAGGCAATAGAGGGTCAGAATATTCATTTTTTTGTAAGGTTCTCCGAAAACCGTTTACTGTTTCAATGCGAAAATGGTTTTCCAGTACTCTTTCCACTTTTATTCTAACGCCCAACAGTTTTTTGTTTATTACCTGAGGGGTTAGGAAAAACTCTTGTCGCCTAGTTTTAAATTGCTGATATAAACGTTTTGAAGCAGAAAAAAACGAGACCTTTGGCTACGAATTTGAGATAGATCAAAGGACAGATGGTTGGTGCCTTCAATACAGGAATTGCCGGGACAAACCACTCAAATGAAATATTGAGTGTCAATGTTTAAAAAGCGACAGAGAACATCAAAAATGCCAAACTGGTGTTTAAAGCACATAATGTAATGTGTGGCTGAGATCATACTCTGCCTGTCGGAACATCGGTAAATTAAATATGTAGGGCTGTTCACGAAAAAAAGTAGGCGCAATTTTATAATTTGCAATAGTTTCTCGGTTGCATTCATTAATATTGATACAATCAAGATGTCATGAAATCGAGGAAACTTTGCCCTAAATTTAGGGAAAATTCCAATCTGTCACAGGCGTAGGTATCGTAAGTTTTGGAATTGCAAAAAGACCGATCGCAACGATCCGATTGGTGATTGTGGCAAATGATTTAGAAAATCGACTTCGCAGCTGCTTTCACTGGATCTTTATCGATAAATGGGATGTGATTGCTTGCAGATGTTATCGGCGGGTGGGTTCGTGTTGTTTTAGAGGATAACTGGTGTTGGTGGCTGTATTGCACCGGCACTACAGACCTCTGAAGATAGCAATGGAATTTTTATCACATTTTGTTCAGTCGGTTTTCCTTCAATCGTCATCAGGTTGTATATATTAAGAATGTCTCCCTGTGCTATTGGTAGTCCTAGAGTTCCATCTTCATCTGTTTTGATGTAATTAATTGCGGGCTGATCTTCCCATGGTTGGTATCTGTTAGCATATCCAATATGGAATTCGCTGGAAGTTTGGGAACAGTTCATAGCCATTGAAACGAGTAAATTGGACAGTTTTTCCTGATAAATTTCCCGTCTTATGCTACTCATTTGATTTGTGGGGCTATACCATGATTTGAGTTGTATCGTACGTTAAGGTCCTTTTGATTCTTCTTCAGAGTGTGATTTACTATGGAAGTTTGATTCTGGATAGGGTTGCTGATAGTGGTTTCCATGTATTCAGCATATTGGGAATACAAAATTCCAATTAGTTCTGGTACCTTGGGCGGCGAACTGCGTTGTGGTTCTTTCGCAATTTGACTTGTCATCTAGTAGATCGCAAACTGTATTAAGTGCTTGACTGTAGTTTGTGGAATAGCTGGTGCACTTGTGTAATAATGATCACTTAGCTGCATGTGCATGAAATTTTCAAAATAGATTCCGGTATTCGATTTAAAATTGATTTTGCGCTGGACTATCATATCCTAAAGGTAAAGCAAGGCAAGTTAGGAGCACGGTTAAAACTGCTGATCCAAGAGAAAGTTGAAGGTTGGTGTGCCCTTCTTCTGATTAACTAATTTAGGCGATGAAGATTGATTTCATGCCAATAGGCAACTGACAGCAACCAACAGACAACCGAGCACAAAAAAAAGAAAAAGAATTAAATGTTAGTTTGACTAACCACTAAATTAAAAAGGGTTTCTGCCTGGCAACAAATTGAGTCTAGGTGCCCTGGGGACAATTCTTTGGAGACAGTCTGCAAATACCGCTGTGCTAAACCTAAAGCTATGTCTCTTCGGCTGAAAAAAAAAAAAAATATACTTGGGCACAATAAGTTTTCCAAAGAAACGGTAGGACCAGAGCTGCTCAGAAAACTTGATGCCTCGCTGGCAGTGAAATAATTTCTTTTCTTAAGCCTTTTTATAATTTGCACGCGCCAAAGGGGATATGAATATCCTTATATTGTTTCAGGGCAAGGGCGTTTATGAAAAGGGGGAAGAAGAACAGAGGAGGAGCTTATTTTCAGTCGTTAAACTATCCAATGGAGTATAATTCTCCGTCTCCCGGGTGTGTCTGTTTCATGAAAGATTTACTGTATTTCATTTCGGTTTCTAAACCGAACATATAAACGTTCTTAAGGTCCGCAAACGACTAAATTTAACTAATTACCAAAACTAGCAAACATACAAATAGGTGATTAAAGTCATCAACTTAATCTACGCAAGTGCACCTAATTTTCTTTCAAATTAAAACAAATAAAACAAAACTCGACACAAAATCCAATCCATACAATTCTTTTTTGCTTACAAACATTTATAAGAGTAGTTTGTTTAAACGTATCGACCTTATATTCATGGTGCAACATGAAGCTGTAGGAAGAGCCACACTCTTTCGATTTTTTGGGAACAATAGTTTTTTTTTTTTTTTTTTTTTGTGGAACGAATATGAATACGAAATGAAAATCCTCTGAAACGATAATAAGCACAGTGGAAACAACTAAAAAAAAAAAGTTTAAAAAATCTTCTTGTGTTTTAAATGGAAAATGTGTCTGTCAAACATTTTCTCATTTTTGTTTTTCATTTTGAAATAAACTAAAAAAAAATAAATAAAAAATAAAAATTGGTTATTAATGAAAATCAAAACAAAAAGTGTACACAAACAAATAATTCTGTAAAGTAGAGATAAGCAGCCGTTTTTAGAAGAGCAGAGATGTCACACCTTTCGCGCCCACACTATCGAGATGGTGTTTAGAGGATGTTGTGCAGGGTGTTGCATCGCGCATTTGTTTTGCTTAGCAATTATCCTCAATCGATTAGAAACTTAAAAAATATGACATACAAAGAAAAAAGAAAGAATTTATATGAAAAAAAAAAGAATAGTTCGATTAATCAATGATCACTTAGTTGCAGGGGTAGTAGTAATAATTCTTTTACTCTAGTGAAAGTTCGAATCGATGGTTTATTTTTCTGTTTGTATGGTTTACTCGCTGGATCAGCTCAGTTTCTATTTAAAGCGTTTTCAAGTCTAGTATACGCTTGTAATTTTTTTTTTGCTATCGTCGGAGCTCATAGGGAAAGGTTTTAGTTTTCGATTTCTAGGTTCAGATTTAAAATTAACTCATTTTCTTAAAATTTTCTTTTCTCGTTTTGTCTTGTGAGCGCTGACTAATTTTTTTTTTTTCAAGGAGCGCAAGTAGGTAGATTAGGTAGTGTCTCACCTGACATCAGCATGAGTCTGCAATAACTTAAGAGCAGAACAAAAAAGAAAAAAAAAAAAAAACCGACGAATTAGTTAGAGTTTTTGACATATGTAGAACTTTTTTTTTTTAGATCTTTGTAAATTTTGATACGTATAGATATTTTGCTTACTTAATCAAATTGACTACAATTACATTGAAATTTTTTATACATAAAAAGAATAACTGTTTACTTAAATGTTTGCTAAATTTAGGATTTGTTTTAATTGATATTTACTAGGTGTAGTTTTTTTTGTTTTTTTTTTTTTAAACTAGTTATCAATGTGCAATTTAAAATATGAATGGGAAATATTTTATTTTATTTATTATACCTGAATCCGAACGTGACTTCTTGGTCGGCGACGCACCATCGTGTGCAGGTTCGTCCGAACGGGGTGACGACCGCGATTCTCTTTCATGTGAACCCTGGAAATTAATAAATTTATATAATGGAAAACACTTTTGATACACTGGTGTGGTACTGAGAAATAAAGGGTTATTTATTTCGAGGTTGGGATTTCAAATCCCTGCCATATATCATCTGTCATCCGTAGTGACAGGTAGTTAGTTATTGTCTTGTCATTTTACAATATGGATCGTTTAACCACCAATAAACGCATTAAAATTGTTGCACCTTACTATAAAAGTAACAGTTCTGCAATATCTGTGTATCGCAATTTAAGCACAGATTAGTAAACAATTCCAAATAAAATCACCAAATTGATAGTGTGGTGATGTAAAGCCTGTAATTGAAAACATAGCCGCTGTGAATTCTTCAATGGTCGAAAACCCGAAATTGTCAATTTCCTACATTTCTGTTTGATGTATTTTGCACTTGGATTTGAATCTTCATTCCTATAAGGTCCAGCTTACACAATAACTAAAGCGTCTGTTGACCATAGAATGCGCAAAACATACGCTGATGGGGTGCTGGAAAATCAACAAGTTGACTCTGATTTATCGAACGAAATCTTCTTCAGCGATGAGGGCTCGCTCGGCGGCTACGTAAGCAAACAAAGTTGCAGGATTTGGGGTTGAAGATCCATATGATCGTTGAGACCCAATTCCATCCACCACGAATGACAGTTTGGTGTGCGCTGTGGAACGTATTTTTTTTTTTTTAAACGACGAAGGCGCCACTGTTACGTTCAATTCTTCGCGCTATAGTCAAATGATAACCAATTTTTTTTGGCTTGAGATTGAAAACATTGATGTGAGCGACATGTTGTTCCAGTAGGACGGGGCTACGTGCCACACAATACAAGCAAATTTGGCTCTATTGCAAGAAAAGTTTCCCACCCCGTTTAATTTCGAGATTTGGCGACATCAATTGGCCATCAATATCGTGTGACCTGACCCCGTTAGATTTATGTTTGTGGTGCTGTACTAAAGATCGTGTCTATGCAGACAATCTCTTAAAAACCAACATCCGTGAAGTTATGGCTGCAATATAGCCAGAAATTTACCGTAAAGTAATCGAAAATTATCTCACAAGGATCGAAGTTTGCAAAAGCGCTTTTAGTGACCATCAGTTAGAAAAGTACGTGCTTTTGATTTTGACACAGAACTTTCTGTTGGTTAAAAAGGATTTTATGTATCCGAAGATTTTTGAATCCATTCCCCAATTTTTCATTTTATTTAGCACAAGATGTATGCCTATGCGGTCAAATGTCCTTTCAAAGTCTAACGCAAGGATTGAAACGTGGCTTCGGGCTGCTTCTATGCAACCCCGTTTAGGCTTAAAGGCAACTTGATTTTTACTAATTAAACTTTTGGCTTCTGTAAGACGGTTAGCAGTTATTTTTGAAGCATATGTCTCGGTAACCGCTGAAGTCGAACTTAGCTTTCTTGGGTTACAAAACCATTAATGATTTTTTTCAGAGAAGATCGACTTCAAACATTTTTTGTTTTCAGTGTTCGATTAGTCGTGGGAGTCACTGTATGTCTTAATTGACTATGGAGAATTTGGTATACACAATGCAATCCAGTAAATCGCAGAAATCACTGCGCTACAATCTTGAACAACTATTCAGATGCAATAGGCGCACAAAATGTATCTCAATCAACTTGAGGCAACTCGCAAGTTATTTTACTGCAGCGCAATAGGTTCTGTAGGCCTTTTTTCGTCACAAACTTTCAATACGTTTGCTTAGAATTATAAATAACCACTTAATTACATTTCCATACGTAAACATTACGGCGCAAGTGGTGCTAAATATATGTACGTATGGTTCATATAAATACACTTACTTTATCTTTGCTTGAAAAAACAATCGATACGGGTAAGAGGCTCACCAAGGTCACGCGACTATGCTATGCAGTGCCCCCATGAGACGACTCACATTTCAACTTTTATTTTTTATCAAATTGTTTCTCCTTTCTCCCTTTGGAAATTGTTTTTATATCTTCTAATGTAATTTACCATACTTTAACTACGACTTTCCATATTGTACTCAAATAGTTTCAAATTAAGAGGCACAAAATTCTTCGGCCATCATGGATATTGAAAATTAAAATGAAAAAAAAGGAAGAAAAAAAAAATACCAAGCTTCAATCCCGAGCAATTTACTTACCATATTTTAATTATTTCCTTTGAAGAATTATGACCAAAACTTAGCAAATATGTTTGGTTATTGTTTTTTTTAATGGATATGTGGAGAAATCGCTTAAATAATCGCAATTTGCAGCGCGTGGAAATTTGAGTTATTCTCTCAAACGCGTCAAGAAATAAATCAGCAAGACTCTTTTCTCGCAATGAAGCGAAATGTCAAAAAATGACGCTTTTATTCGCCGTAGACAGCCATGTTGGTACAGTACGAGTGAAAACTAATCGAATAACAGTACTGCCAGGCTGAGGAAATGCGATTAGAATTGGGGATTTTATAAATATTTTTTTAGAGATTTATGCTTATCTCTAAGAATATTTAGAGCTTGTGCTTTCAATGTATGTATGATGTAGTTATTTTCATACCTTACAGTTTTAAGTTAAGAATGTCTAAAAGAGTAAAGTTGAGATTATATGCCAGGAGCAAGTGTACGCATTATAATAACAAAATTACTTTAACTACGTTATGATGAATTTATTGGTGGAAATGTTGGAAACATTTTCTTAAGTATTGATTAAGTCAGACATATCTTTAAGCCGACCAAAAATAATATATTTTTGTTTTTAGTTATAAGAACAAAAAAGTATTGATTTATATTATGTCTCAATAAAATTCAAGTTTTAAAATTCAAAAATTTTTTGGGAGAAAAATATTCCTATTTATCTTCTAAATACTTTGGCCCAATTAAAAAAAAACCTTTTTTTTTTTATATAATTTGCACGTGTTAAAGGGGATATGAATACCCTTATACTAATTTTTAGAACACGTGCGTTTTTGTGGAAAGAAGAAGAGACGAGACAAAGACAGAGTGGTGTAGTTTGAAACTCAGGTGGTATTAAGTTTCTGTAAACTCCAAGGGTGGCTGTCCAGATAACTGGGGAGTATTTTGTTTGTTTTCGCTATTATTGTCGTTGCTTATGATTCACAGTATTTTTTTCCGTCCTCCTGATGTCATCATCACGATCAAGTTGCATTTTAGCCACATGACCACCCTACTGCCAGTGTTATGCCTTCACAGTAGAGTATTTTAGTCGATGGATAGCCACAATTTCTATTAATAAACACTTTGTCCAGTTGACGTTTATTATAGGACAAATAACTGAGGTTTAAACTTAAACTATTAGCTTAGTGAATCTATTCAGCAACCAATAAAACTTATGAGTGGTCCCAACCACTCTCAAAGTTAAGAGATATAATATCTTAAGATCTTCGAATTCAGTTGTGAACTGTCACTGCGAAGACACAAATTATCTGCGAAGGCATAATTTATTTTGTTTTGTTGATTTGATGATCTGGGTTGTCTTTAGAACAAAGAATATGTACGACCGTCAATCAAACTCCCTGCTTCCAAACATTTGCATCTAGTTGAACTTGAAAAAAATTGTTTGGCAGATACTGACATTTTGCCCAGCACTGCCATAATTGCTACTATATGCATTTTGTTCTTATGCTATCCTATTTCAAATCTCCAACTTCTTTATAGTATATACATATATGTATGTACATATGTGCGTACGAATATATGCATGCTTATCTTTTCAATGAGAAAAATAACAACGAAGTTTAAGTAAAAGCAAAGTGTAGTTTTATATTTAAAGCAATTGTTAATTAAATCACATAAATATTTCCAAATTGTAACGAGTGCAAATTTCAGGTTTTATTTGCCTTAAGCAGCCATCAACTCATCAAATAACAGTACTGTCAGGATTTTATAAATAATATATCGATGGCCTCCAAAATTCCAAATTTTACAGAAGAAATGAAATTTTCCTATTTGGCTCACACTCCGGAATAAAATGATAAGACGTAAGAAACCGAAAACTGGGTAGGACAAAAAGATATAAGATAAGATTAGTAATGTGTGCTAGCTCTTTTATTTCCTACAACTTCTTCCATTCTCTTAGGCATACTTTTAAACGTATTTTTGATCCATCTTGTCCCATTCTGTACTAATGGATTCTTTTCAGTTTTCATCAGCAAAAATTGAAGCAAACCTCTCAATTTGTTCGGTAATAAGTTTAATATATCTGGTTCTGTTAATTGTGCCACTGACAAAATTTATTTGGGTCCTCCCGTTATAGCCAATTCCAGCCCATACCATTACAGAACCTCCTCCCATTTGACGGCGATTTAAAATTCGTTACTCCTTACGCAGATCGTGATAATAGTAATCCCATCCATCAGGTCCATCTAAAATGAACTTTTTTTCATCTGTGAATATGACTTTTCTCCACTTTTTCATCCAATGGCAATGGCTGCGAGCAAACTCTAAACGGCACGTTTTGTGAGCGTTAAATCAAACGCAGATACAATTGCTTGAAAACCGTCATTTGTACCCTTACGTCTTCCAATTTTGTTAAAATCTGCTTGCTTCAGGAGATTATTTTACACTTTTCTCGTAACCTTCTCATGGTTATACAGTAGAGGAGACCATCACTTTCACATGTGCACCTGTACATATTTGGATTCCTCGCTGGTACAGTGCTGATGTATTTATTGTATTTATTGCTTTCCTGAAAATGTTCGATGCCGAGATTTTAATCAAAGTTGACATTACTACGTATAATAGAGAAACTAAAAAAGTGTGTCTTTCAATTCTGTCTGTCTGTATGCGCAACAGCAACCTAAACGGCTAGACGGATTCTGCTGAAACTTCATATCTAGGGTCTGTGGGGACATGTGTTATTAAACAGCGAACCAAGTTTTTGGAAAAAAGCGTATAAAAGCGTGTATAAGTAAAATTGGTTATTTCTCCGATATGACTCTAACGATTTTGTTGAAAATTGATACCTAAGCAATATTTCACAGATGCAAGGACATGGCATAGGTACATTTCAAATCTGTGTGATTTGCACATAGGTACAAGTATGTGCGATCCAGTCGTGCACTTTATTTTGACTGCCGATTTGTCTAATCGTTTCTGTTGGGACTCAATAGGAAATATTCATTTCCGTTTTACACTACATGTTTTCTCATATCAAATTATCTTCATTCATATAAGAAATCTCGTACACGCTACTTTTCACAGGTACTTAGTTCTTGCATTTCCACTTATGGTTCTACTACAATATGGATTGGTTAACCATCGCTCAAAGCATTCAAATTGTTGCGTCTTACCATAGAATGACCATTGAATGCGCAGTATATACGCCGATTGGGTGCTGGGAAATGAACAAGTTGACTCCGATTTGCCGACCTAAATATTTTTCGTCACATGAGGGTGACAGTTTGGTGGGCGCGTTATCGAGCCGTATTTTTTTGAAAAGGAGGAAGGCGCCGCCACTGTTACGGTGACCTCTCTGCGCTATAGTCAAATGATAACCAAATTTTTTTTTGGCCTGCGATTGAAGACATTGATGTAAGCGACATGTGGTTCTACCAAGACGAGGCTATATGCTACACTAAACGGAAGTTTAATTTCGAGATTTGGGGTCATCAATTGGCCACCAAGATCGTATGATCTGACCCAGTTGGATTTAATTTTTTGTGGGGCTATGCTAAAGATCGTGTCTACGCAGACATTCACCAAACGTTGGAGCACTTAAAAACTATCATCCATGAGATTATGGCCGCAATACAGCCAGAAATGTGCCGAAAAGTCATCGAAAATCAGAATCGAAGTTTGCAAAAACTCCCGTAGCTGGCATTAAACCGATGTTGTATTCCGTACATATTAGCATAGTCTACAATTTAAGACAGTAACAAAATTTCATTGAAATCTTGAAATTTGAAATTAGACGAGTTTCTAATTTCGTTTGAACTTTTTACGAGTATCTGAGCTGTCATTTCAGTGTCTGCTCGTTTTCGTTCGAGAATGTTTAAATAGGCTACTAGAGTATTTTTTTTTTTCAAAATTTGAACTTTGGGAATTTGTTTGTCCAACACAACCTTAATTTTAAACCGAACCAAGATTCAAGTCCGATTTTCTTTGGTTAATCTCCGCAAATGGATTATTTGCGAAAATAGTGTTGAGTTCAAATAAATGAGGCTTTAGCTGAGTGCGAGCAAATTCCTGTGAAATAGTAATATGTATATTGCTCTCTATCCACGCCACCAATTACATGATTCTAAGTTGGCTAGGTCAGTAATATTACCTTAAATATAGTTGGTTCTCTCTTTCAAATTTAGTCTTTGTCAATATTTATGCAAACTATTTCTTGTAATGCATTGTATCATATGCATAGAGAGTCAAATCAAAAAAGTTAACTCAACTGGAAGAAAGTTAATTTCTTAGGAACAATATCCATCATCATAATTCTCCACATCAAAGTCAAACTGACTGCAAAAGACATTGTTAGTCTATTGATGCACAAAAAGTATAAAGTATCTAGACCAAAAGCAAACAGCAACAACAAAATCAATGATACAAAAGATGGGTTTGATCTGACGGAACACACTACAGTCATGCTGGTTGATTGTCGTTCCAGAAGGACACAATAAAAGATCCAAAGTATCTCTTCAATTCTGCAACCAGTCTATTGCAAGGCAGCAGCAACTAAGAAGCGGGTGGAATTTATGGAACTTGAATACCTCGCTCCAACGGTCGATGACAGTTTTCTGACAGAAAATCGTACAGCAAGAGACACTCAGTCTATGAGGGATTTGCTGCCTTGATTTCACATGGTAGACGGTAGACCACGGCCGAAGAGTCTGTGTTTGTGGCTTCTGGATGCATTAGTTGATCGATGGACAGTCGTCGCCGTTTTCCATTTTAGATAATTGGTTAGCATTTAACTTTTTGTTTTTGCTGTCTCTTACTGTTTCAGTGCTTGTGGATGAGGCACACCAAGGTAGTGATGTTCTATGTTGAAGTTAGATTGGTTTGAAAGAAGAAGGGAGAGTGCGATCTTTATGGGCATCGAAGAAATGATTTCTGGAGAAGATTGACAACCAGATTTTGGCATTTAGATTGCTTTGAAATTGTTTATCTTTGATTATCATTTGCGATAGAAATCATTGTCTTATTGAGATTGGGATATTGTTGGATCTGGCATCATGAAGGATGCGATTGTGTTCTTAATTTGAATTTGAATACGTTCTTCAATGATGTGATTAAATGGGTCTTGAAGAAGTTAAAAATGTTAAATGTTGAAAAGCCAAGTAACTGAAACTATCGTTTTCGGCCGTCTGGGGTTCACTAGTAGGCACTACTTTCAACAAATCTCTTCATTGTTGGTGGTGGTTGGCTTATACAGCTACAGAATGCAAACACCGATCATTTGGCGACAGATAAACAAATTTCCATTTACGATCTTTAATGTTAGGGCAGTTGACCAAATCTGTAGATCTTACGTATCATGCAAATCACGCTTTTATAGAGAAATTTAAGAAATTTATTTTTATGTTTATGATTGAACTTAAAATTTAAGATCGAGACATCTTGGGTGCCATAAAGTGTGGTTTATGGCGAAAGAAGTCTCTAATCAAATTCTTACCACTTGAGAGGCGGACTTAAAAATATGTACATATCATATATCAGCCGATTGCTTTTCAATTTGTTTTCTGAGGTCGCCTCTCAAATGCCAACTTCACTAGCTTTTGTTACGCAGCATCTCTATTGCGATTTTCTGCAAAGCCTGAAGTGCAATCAGATAGGTGTTGGAAGTAAGAAACTTATTTTCCCAATTTGTAGCATATTTCATGCCAAGAAAACAGCTCTCGTTTAAATAGGCTGACAGAAACTGTGTATATAAAAAAGACAATATTGTCGAGAAGGTCACTTCTGTGTTAAGACCTTAGGGCAGTACCGGGGCATATCGAGTTAAGTGGGCCGTCATTCTTCTGTCGATTCTGACAGATCTAACTTCTTCTTGTAATAATGTCGGAGACGACTTGTATATCCCCGCGACTAAGGGAGAAAGGGTTCTCATTTTTTGTCATAAATTGGTTATAAAGGGTTGTATTTGCTTACTGGTAGCTTATTTGTCAATTTAATTGTTAATTGAGCTGATTGGAATCCTTCCAAAGGGGAGAGCCTGACCTGGGATATCCATATGCCTTGATACTCAGCACTAGCATTTAGATCCAACTTGCAGAGTCTTAATAGTCCTGACACAATTACTGCAGAATACAGAGCCTTAACGGCTGTCTGGCTGTCTGGCTGTCAATGTATACAGCAATGGCATTTCCGATAGTTATAGTTTTTTATGAACAATGTTGGATCACTTAGACTATGTCTTTAAAGTTTGTTTACCCACTGGTGGAGAGAGAAGAAAGGGTACATGAGAGAATTAGGGATTAGAGAGGAAAGGATAGATTTTGCCAGATTAAGAACACAGTGCTAGCCCTGCGTATAATGTTAGCCGCTCCTAACCTGGAGAAACAGACTCTGTTTATAGCTGCCCATATTGAGCCATACGCTGCGGAGGGGGATGATGACTTCGTTCTAATTTGAAGGCGACATCCGCTCACCTTGTCGCTATTGGCTCCAGGTAAAAGTATGAATGTGGTTCTTTTCTTTTTTTTCAGAAAATCACAGAACCAAACGACAAATTCTTCCACACCTATTCAATATCCGCTGCTTGTTAGTGAATCATTTTTAATTCTAAAGAGACCGTTGACTACTAATGTTTTACGTTAAGACATCGTTTTTGGAGCCAGCAGTGTAGAAGGCCAATCAATTTTTGCTAGTGACTTGTCGGTTTACCCAGTCAGGAATCCTGGTAGTAAATCTCCTGTCAGTGAGCAATATCGGAATCATATAATCGATTTCAGTCTGCTTTTTAGCAACTTCCCGCTGGGACAAAATGGAAACGTGATGGTGTGATAATCACAGTTCCACCACCCTTAGATTGAGTGCAGTTTTAGCCGATGTGCCGTTGCTGCTGTGGATGTTGTTCTTATGGATCTTCTAGTTCCGATGTAAAAGCCCTTCACTACCGCTGGAATCGTTTGGGGGTTATTGGCATACATCTTGTGCTTCACATAACTCCAAAGAATAAAATCCAATGGCATGATATCGCACGATCTTGGTGCCCAATTTTGGTCGTCGAAACGAGAGATAACGCGTCCGCGAAACTTTGTGTGCAATAACTGCATTGTTTCTCGTACTGTGTGGCAGGTGACACCTTCCTGTTGAAACCACATGTCTTCAACATCAATATTCTCCAATTGTGCCAAAAATAATTTGTTATCATGTCCTGATAACGTTCGCTATTGACTGTTACAGCAGCACCACTAGAATTTTCGAAGAAATATGGCCTATTCACGCCGCCGGCCCAAAATCCGTACCAAACAGTGACTCTTTGTGGATACATTGACCGCAAATGCAATTTTTTTTATTTACGTAGCCATTGAGGCTCATCGCTGAAGATGATTTTGTTCGAAATATTGTCATCAACTTGGTGGTCCTCTAACACCCAATTAACGAAGTCACGACGCTGTTCATGGTCTGCTGGCTTCAATTCCTGAGTCTGCATGCAGATGCAGAGCTTTAGGAAAGGTCCACTTGCTGGGAACGATGGCGAATGGATTTTGACGGATTGTCACGAACATTATCACTCACTGCGGTGGTGATGTTTTCTCGGTAACGGCCAGTTGCATATCCAACACTGACCCAGTTCGATCGGATCATTCCATTCATTTTTTAATTGCGGCCAGAGATGGATGGATATGTATACCGACATTATTTCGCAATACGCCAATCGTGTTGGTTAAATTTTCCCCATTTCAGGGATGGATTTTAACAATTAAAATACGTTGTTCTCTCGTATACCACTTCATACTTACAAATGTAAGTGCTTAGTATTCACAGATGTCAAATATTAGCTGTTTATCTTTGACAGCAATGCCAGATTTAAATTGTAACCTCCAATTGGATCAGCCTTTACGACAGATGGTTTGAAGCTTGAGCCAAGGAATGTGCATATTTAACTTTCCGCCATGCAATTTATAAACGTAAGGATGGCTGGAGTCGATGAAGCTCTGGAGAAGAATTTTCCCCACCATTGCGTGCATTTGAATCAATGCCCCAATAACCTACTTATCAAACTAATGCAGGAGGCCTGAATCACAAGCTAATGACTATGGAATGGATGTTAAAGATTGAATGTATATGTGGTCGAGTCGATTCTCATCTGTTTCCAACATAGGTATGTACATACCCGTATGTACATTCCCATTCATATCATGTCTTTAAGTAAATATGGGAAAGATTTCATTTGGATTTGTATTAGATGTTATTACTTAGGTACCCAATCAGATACCCACAATCATGTTTTTATTTTTTCTATAAAGTGCCGCCAGAATTTAAGTGTTCTTTTATTAATTTCTCTTTATGCCACTTTCTTAGGTTGCTGAACCACTGCAACATCATTATTCATTCTTATCATTACCCATTTCGATTTAATTATCAAACCAATAAAAATCAAAAAAAAAAAAAAAAAACCGCTCATAATTAACCCCATCGGTATGATCAACCCTCCAGCGTACATAATGAGCCTGCGGCGAAGAAGTATTTTTCGCCCATCCGGAAGTTCTCAGCGACAATGTCTTCGGATTACTCAATCAGGTGGCGGACATACTTTCAGTACACACAGTTGGGCGATCGCGCACCAAACGGAAGAGGAAACCATTTTTGGCGCGTGAGCCTTTCAGCGGGTTAATATTATACATGCGCCCTACGAACGTTACTTGAGGGCGCAGGTCACACGTGCCACTTGATTGTGTGTCCTAAGGAAACCGTCAAGTTCTAATTGCCCGTTAACCATACGGGGGGCATATACGTGCGGCGACTACTTTGCGTGTGTAGTCTTGCGTCACACACGCTCTCAGCTCAGCAACATAATTCCTGCTGAATTGTCAATTAATGCGACACGATAGCCTCTGTGACTGCATTTTTATGAGGCTTCCCACAATCGACGTATTGATGGATTTGCCTGTCGGTTGTTGGTCAACCGACTGGGTAACGGTTGATCGTTTGACGCGTATGACAGCAAGTGATTTCTATTGTTTACACCATTCGTCCGGTCTTCCTTCCGTTTTTGGACTCCGCCGATATGTGTTCCAGCCCTGTTAATGGTGTCAGCTGGAAGGAAATGTTGATAGCTGACCGCAGGTGGAATGATAATGGGCACGCTGCCTGATAAGGTGTTCTATGAAACTGTGCTGTTGATTCGTTGATTTTTATTTTTTTTAATTTGAAAATTGCAGATAACATAGGAGTTCACGAATGAAAAATCCCAAAAAGAATGGAATTGCCCAAGCTGACAGATTCCCCAACGATCATCATCAGGTTAGTTGGTTGAGATAGTCTTTGCGATTCTGTCTGAATCATTACCTCTGGGCTGTCTGCCTGCCTGGCTGATCTTCGTCATCATCTCATCACTGCGACGACGAACCATCCATCGGTCCATAACGATCGTCGCAGCACATCCGAACGTATAAACTATCACGCAGTGCGTCTTTACGTTCCTCTGGATGTCCTCTCTGAGATGCTTCGTAGCTAATGTGTTATTCATGAGCCTGCCAGTGGGGAAAAAAACAGGACAGGAATTTTAGTAACTTATTCTTATATAGCGAGAGATAATGCACTCATACCCGTGGTTCCGTGGTAGAGATCCTGTGTGTGTTTTTGGAAAGTTCAAGCTGACTTTCTTTGCTCTGGCAGTAGGAGGGTTGGGGGATGGAGGGCGCGAGTTGTTGTGCGCAAAGCCATTATCGTCATCAGAAGTAGTAGTTTCAGATGACAAAAAGAAATCAGTGGAGTTCCCTTCCTCATAACGTCGTTCGTTGTCGTCGTCATCACCATCATCCTCGTCGCTCGTCGCTCGTCGCTGCTGTTCTCGACTGTGCTATGCGACGACGGTAGGATGACATTGTCTTCGTCATTGTCTCTTGAAACATTGATTGCCCTTACGAATCTGCGAGATCTTTTCAGATCTGCCCAGGTTAACTAACAATCAACGACTTTTGCGCACTCTCGCCCATCTCTTCTTTGATAGGAACAACAAAATGTGGTGGACGCGCAGGCAACATCCCTAAACTGATGGCTAGGACGTAATAAAATAAATTTGTTGTTGTTATGTTTTTATGTTTTGGATTTTTTTTTTGTTATTTCTTGTTGGTTTTGTTTTGTTTGCCGTGTTCATACCTCAATCGATCAATTTGATTAAAAGTAAAAATAAATAACTACGAAAGAATTTAAAAGTTTATTGACCGAGTGAGGTAAAGATGGTATATGGCAATTCTTGAGAGGATTGTGGTTGTTACTCAATTTGGTGTTGAAACTACGAGAATTGCAGTAACAGTTGTTTGGTGTTAATACATGATAAGACTAGATCTTGTCTGATAAGTGAAGTAGGAATGGAGTCACTTTGAAGCCTATAAAAAGACAGTTAAGTTAGAACTATACGGATGAAGATATGAATTTCAATCAAGAGATCCCTTAGGTCAGTTGTCTTCAATCTTTAAGAGGCTCTGCAATCCCTTAAAAAATAACCACTTTCACCAGCATTCACGGAAGTCGCATAAAGATGTCAATATCTAGTCAAATGTTATTTTTCCAAAAAAACAAAAAATAAAAGCGATTATATTCACTCATCGTGAAACTAGTATTGAACAAATCCATTTTATATATTGACAGATATTCAATAAGTGACATTCAATATATTATTCAATAAGTTTATACTAAGTTAACGCGCAAAAAGATTTACACAAAAGTCGTTTGTAAATGTGGAGTAGAGCGATTTTGAAAACCGTATTGTGGTAATTGGCTTTTACAAGTTATGGAAAGAGGCGATATTTTCTGGGCCTTGCGATCGCTTGGAATCACCCGAAATTTTGTGTATCGAACTGTTAAATTCATTGAGGACATTGGTGGGGTAAGACAGTCAAAGATCCGGACGCCCTCGTACTGTCAGAACTCCACAGGTGATCAAAGCTGTTAAAGCCAGGATTGATCGGAAACCGCTCCGAAAGCAGAAAATCCATGTCTACTCGTAGCATTATCAAACAAGGTTTGTGACTCAACGTTTATAAAACACACACTGGGCACTTGAGTCGAACGCAGTAGCTCATAAGGCAACATCAGCACAAGGGTGGCTCGAAAACAGTGTGCCGGACTTCATAGCACCAGACCGTCAGGCAGTCCACACCTCAATCCTTTGGATTATAAGCTGTGGTCTATTTTAGAGGAGATGGCTTGTTCCATTCGACACCCAAATATTGAGTCCTTGAAGCGCGTACTTATCCGTGCAGTGGACAATTTTCCAATGGACAAGGCACGTGGTGCGATCGATGAGTGGGCTGTATAAATGCAAATGGCGGCCATTTCGAACAACTTTACGCATAATTTTACAGAAAGAAAAATCAATAAATGCTTGTTTGTTTTTATTTGATCACCAAAAATGCGTATACCAGTATTTATGGCTTGACTAGGTACTCTATTTCAATAAAAAAACATGCGTGACTCGTGTAATTTTAGAACAAATGTCAATTCGATACTAATGGACTTAACACAGTGTCTGTTTGTGTGTTGTTCACACGCTTGTAACTCTTGAACTGTTAGACGCAGAGAAAGAACACTTTTCTAGAAATGCAGTATGTGGTGAATCAAAAATAATCAAGAATAACAAATATTGATAATTTTTTGAGAGGCTTTTGAAGCTTTCGTACTCCAAGAACATTTATAATATTTATAGTGCGTTACTGTTGCGTCCAATCTATTACTTTATTGACTGTATTCTACAGCTTAACAGTAGCTTTGTCTGCGTATTTTTCAACTGCACTTATTGCGGTGTCATTTGCAAAAGTTGCTACCATGACGTTGTTGTCTATATGTCTATCTCTTGTGTATAATGAATACAGAGTTGGTCTGAGAAAACTTCCTTGAGGGACACCTGTCTTTTTTTCCTTCAATTCTAAGTACTCTTCACCATACCATTCTGTCTGCTACGTAGGATTTCAGTATTTCATTATATTATCTAGGTAAGTCCCTATGCAGATTGATCTCCAAGCCACACCTTGCCAAAGGCTTGCTCTATGTCCAAGAATAATGTAGAGCATATCTGTTTACCTTCGAGTGCTTTCTCTATCACTTTGGTAATACGGTGCACTTAATCTATTGACGAATGCATATTCCAAATTCAAAGTTCGGGAAGAGTCATCTTTTAATAATAATTTTGTCTAGTCTTTTGAGGAGTAGTTTTTCAAAAATGTTTGATAATATCGTTAGTAACGATATTTGCCTATAGGAAGTAACTTCCTTAACACTCCCGTGGTGGCCATATGCTCGAAACTATTTTTTATTATTAATGCCATCAAATTATCTATCAATTACAAATTGGCTCATTTGGTCAACTTACATATGTGAGTTCTATTTCAATTTAAAATCCCATGGCTCTTAAAAAATACCCTTTACATACCATTGATGATCTTAACCAACTTGACATACACAACTTAGGACAGCTGGCTGCAGATCGTACTGTTTGGATAGGTCCGTAGTGCCATTTAAAGTACGACTAGTAAACCAATTATTTAAACTATGTTGACGTGGGTTAGTTCCTAAGCAAGAAGTTCTAAAACTTATCTCAAAGAGTACCAACTCGATTTCTGCGTATAGACAGATAAACCATTTTTAAATTCCAACAATAAACGGTAATCGCAGTTCGTTAAGAGCGCTGTTCATAAAAAATCGCAAAAGGCTATCTAATTTTATTCTTAACCAAAGTAGACCCGCTTAACACAGCTGAGTTCTATTTACATTCCCGGAGAATTCATATGCGTAAACAAACACTGGCACACAAATTAAGACATCAAAAAACCATTCCGCGTACATTATTCAATTACCAACCTCATGGATCCGTAATTTTTAACAACTTTGCAAATAACATATCCCATCGCCGCTGCCGCCGTTCCTTCTAATGAAATTTATTACATCAAATTATTCAAGGAAGCATACAAAAACCTCATATCGCACATAATATTTTCAGACAGGAATCCCATCAACTGGCAAACCACAGGCTCAGGGAACCTGTAAAACCGCCCTTGGGTTGGAATCAAAAACAAGCTGCCTGCACCTCCTCCAATTCGGACCAAGTCGTCGCTTGTCTCGACCAGCCATCAGTGCTGCTGGCTGGCGAACGTCAGGAGCAATCGCAGATTCCGATGCAATCCCAGGGCAGCTCAAACAAAAATCTCGAATTAAATTAACCGAATGCAGAGGAGCGCGCGCGCTCTCGCAAAAAGACAAATTCTAAAGTTGTACGCGTACGCAGTTTTTTGTGTGCGCTCTTCTGCCATCGTTTGCGAACAACTTTTACTCCAGCCAGTGCGTAGACTGGGATGCATTACCCAACGGAGCAAGGATAAGGCTTCGTAATTTCTGATTACCAACTATTTAAGAGCGCTCTTCAGCATGATCGATGCCGGGATCCGCAACTGTCATGGGGAACAATACCAGTGATTTTGTGTACACATCGATCGGTATGGACAGACCACTCGGTGCACCACCTACTATCTCTGCCGCTTAGAAAGAAGGATGTTTGTGTGTACACCCGTGATGATGATGATGATCTGCATTATTTATATGACTCGTGCTGGGATGTTTTCCCAGCGTTTTCCTCCACCATAGAGAGATGCGTTACGCGAGCGAGGGTAATTTTGGTCTGCAGCAACCAACAACGTTGGGATTACCCTTTGTGAAGAATTCAAGTTTTATACAGCGCAACCTACCAGTAGATGTGGCTGTTGCACTCGGGAGATAGGTACAGCTCATTATTAATTCGCATCATGGACAGGACACGGCTATAAACAATAATACTGTCTGCCCTAATGGATTCCCTGCTGAAAATGCTTTAATTAGGTTTTGAGAAAAACGAAAAACTCCTGGAATTCCACTCCGCCGAGAGAATGCGATGCAATGTGAAAAATTAAGGATATTTCTTCTTCTGCCTCATGCGATCGATCGGGGCGATCTAGACTGTGCCGCGCTCGAAGCACTTTGTGGCTTTTTGTTTTGCTGCTACTGGTTCTGCTGACGTTTAAATATTGTGACACACGTGAAACGTACTCGAAATGGGATCATTCGGTAATTGCTGCCGATATCTCGTTACGAGGATGAGGTATGTGTAGTTGTTGCTACTATTGTCTCATTCCATTCGCCATTTTCGGTCGACCATGGGTATGAGTAGGGAGGAGGTGGTATAACCTCGATTTCTGATCGTGATTTATACGATTTCGCGATGCTGGACGTTTTTTTTTTTCTTTTTTTGCATACAAATTTACATGTTTAGTTAAATTTGGTAAATTTTTGAAATGTTTGTTTAGTAAAGATCCGGATGTCTGCTATCTAGGTTAGGTTAAGTTGTAGTGGTAGCCTGTATTATGAGTTCAAACACACCTAGACCAAAAGTAGGTCCATTGTGATACCACCGGATCTTGGGATTACTCAGTTTTACCAGTAGAACCTAATTGGAGCGGTGGAGGTACTTGACATCAATATTTGCCAGGTCACCTAGGTTATTGTAAAAAAAATTCGAAAGTGAACCTTCATTCCCAGAAATAGGGCTGGATATGTAAAGAGATGGCAATTTTTTCTTTTTCCATGTCCCTCCTGCACAAATCATGTGAGGAGAAGTTACGCATATTGGCATGCTTGCGTTTGAGGTAGTGTCCTCTTTAACCTCTTTAGTGAAACAATTTTAATAGAGTGCTTTTGATCTAGTTTATGTCAAAGATGCCTAGTAGCGTGATACGTGGTGTCATTTTCCCATCAGCGAAAATCTCTATGCTGAAACATATTGTTAAGGCATAAGAGGTACTTTAGAACGACTTTTGATGTAAAGAGATCAACTCCATAGATTTAATTGCAGCCTGTGCACTCCCTCCCACCTCAGCCTCATCGTGAAGAATTTCTTGATCGGCATGATCTGCACCTGAAATAAGTCGCATTGGTTTGGGAAAAGAAGATTTAGCTCATCGGAGATAAATCCCTCCACCTTATTTGCAAGCTGTTTTCTAACCCTCCATATAGAAATTTACGGGATGCCTTTATGAGAGTCTTTCCTGGTTTCTATCGTGGCCTGG
The DNA here is from genome assembly GCA_963082735.1 of Pocota personata. Lineage (NCBI taxonomy): Eukaryota > Metazoa > Arthropoda > Insecta > Diptera > Syrphidae > Pocota > Pocota personata. The sequence goes on along the minus strand of OY720432.1, from coordinate 1,579,086 downwards.
AACTAAAAAAAAATTTGCAGAGTTTTTCTGAATGTATTCAAAATTTCTTAGTGGTTCCAAGCGAGACCACAATGAAGTGACATAGAGGTACTTATCAGATGAAAGAGCGCAGCGGAGGGTTTGGTCATAAGAACACTACTAATTCACCTAGATGATTTTGATTCGAGACTTCATTCCCCAGTTTCTATCAATTGCCTATTTGTAGGAGTAGAGAGTTATCGTAGCATTCTTGACGCATTCTAGGATATTTGGTTTCCAGTTCAGTTTCATATCCTCACGCCTCCATGTTCGGTGAAAGAATAGCCCTGAGTTAAGGTATGCCTGTAGTACGAGGCGACTCAAATCTACAAAGCCCGAAGAAGTGTTCTTAATGACTCATGCTCATAGTAGAGCCATTTTAGGCAGTAAGGTCATAGCATGAAAGATGAAACTGAAGGAAAAATCCAGGAGCGTCTGACATATACCTATTGTGCGCCACACAGGCCAGCGTCTGACCCCAGTGGGTGGCTGAATATGAAAAGTAACTGATCTATTTATGGTAAACAAAACTATACCTATAGTTAACAAATAATGGCAATGAACAAAACAAACAGATTGAATACCCCAGGTGGCACATCAGCTAAGCTGGAAAATCTATCCTCTTTGGATGTCGGTCCTACGGATTCTGGGGAGGACCACTTATTGCTTTTACATCAAACTAGGAGAAGGAGTTCGAAAACACAAAGTACTCCACCAACAAAATCTTCACCAACAAAAAAACCAAACGACATGAAAGCCATAAGTGAAAAGAACCAAAAGCTATAAAAAGATCGACAGTGCAAGTCATCAGTGTTCCAAAGAAATTAACGAGGATTGAAGTTGAAACAAATAATTTCTATAAAGAATGGCAAAATGAAATTCAAGCCAGAAAACAACTTGAAGAATTGGTTAAGAGTCTACAGCAACACGTGAACGAGCTCGAAGAGAAAGTAACCTTGCTCAACAGAAAAAAGCTTAGTGTACGTATAACCGAACCATCAAAATGCTGAACCTGAGTTCTTGAAACTTGTGTTTGAAACTGAAGGAAATAAAGTCAATGCACATCAAACAAACGTAAAGCAGATAGTGGGACTTTTACAAAAAGTCGATAAAAGGTAGTAAGGGTAGAGAAGGTAGCAACACTGAACACAAAAAATAAAGGAATAAAAGACAAGCCAGTTCAAGCTGTTCCTCAAAAGAAAGCTAACGCTAAAAGCAACAAACAAATTGCACCACCTCCAATCATGATCTCAGAATTGAAGATGTTTGGCGAGCTGAAGAGTTTAATTGAGAAAAACACACAAAAAGAAGAAAAACATGCAAATATACATACATCCTATAGCAAGGAAAATTGAGAAGTCAATGTCGATGTCGCTGATGCATATAGATCTGTCGCTGGGAAATTGAGCAAAAAAAAAATACAGTGGCACTCGTATGAAAATATAGCTACAAGGCCAGAGGTCTTCATTTCTCATGCGATGCAAAAGAAATCGTTCAAGACTTGGTCCAAAAAGTATTCCAAGTTCTAGAAGCCAGCAATCTAATAAAAAAAAAGGACAACTAAAGATTCTAATGGGGAATCAGTGTTAAAAACGAGACCTCTCTTCATGCTCTTTTGAAAATAAAGCGTCGAGAGAATTATGGGCATAGCAAGCGAAATATGTGAACTGTTTAGGCAATCATCCTGCACCTGACACCTATCCTAAAAGAATAAATGAACAGGATTTAACAATAAAACAGTTAAGCGAAGAAGTCGTTCTCAAAAAACAATGATGGACAGAACACTAAAAAATGAAATATGGAATGGAAACGGTCTTTTACAGCACATATCTGAATTGAACATCTTTCTAATCATTACTCGTATCCCTGGTTTCCGAAGCACATTCGTCCATGGTACAATCTTGATATTAAAATAAATGAACGAAGCTGTGAATTCAAAAATGATTCACTTAGTAGATTTCTACGAAGTTTAACGACGGATGCGTCCACCAACTACTCTTTGTGGAAAATAGCTAAGTATCTAGCTAAGCAGGTCTTTGAAAGCACCAGACGGAAATGGATCAGAAACCCGAAACAAAAGGCTAAACTCTCGCAGAATATCTGTCGAACGTTTTTAAACCATTTTCGTCAAGTGCAGCTACTGAAAGCCTAGTTCATTGATAAAACGGATGAAGATGAAATTTCCCTTGTCGAGCTGAAAGAAGTAAGAAGCATGTGTCAAAACTAGTTATCAAATAAGAAAGCATCAGGGTACGATCTAATAACTGCGCAGGTTCTAAAGGAAATGTCATCAATCATTGGAAAATTGCTGAAATGAATGGAATACCCAAGGAAGTGAAGTCAACAGCAGAAGTGTTATCTTATAGTCCAATATCGTTTAAAAAGGCTTAGCAAAATCATAGTCTAATCCTGAATCAAGTGTACTGGAAGAAAAGCAAGACTGTTCGGCACTATTTGTGGATGTTACTCAAGCCATTGACAAGGTTTGCCATAAGGGCCTTGACTAGAAATTGCAGACCTAGACAGTATTACGAAATACCGAAATCCTACGATACGAGCAAAAATATCCGAAACTAAAGGAAATTAAAGCATACTGGTGGATAACAATGCCATGATGGCTACTTTTGCAGATAACACTGCAATATTAGTACCTGATAAATGCACTGTGAAGGCAACAGAGAAACTGCAGAATGCAGTCAATAGAGTAAGAGATTGGACGCAACAACGGCGTATCAAAGTCAACTCACATAAACTTCACAAAGAAAAAGATAAACAATCTTCCGATATCCATTAACAACCAAGTTGTATCACATGCCAATACAGTGATGTACCTCGGAATGACTTTGAACACGAAGAAGTTAAAGTGGAAAGAGCACATCAAAGAGAAAAGAGAAGAACTGAACTTGAAATATAGAAAAATGTACTGGTTACTGGAAAGAAACTCAGATACATCTACCCTGAACAAAATCGTGCTATTTAAGCTTTAATACTTGCTTATATAGCATGATTTTGTTCAGGGTTGGGCGTATGGCATCAAATTATAGGGTTGTGCAAAAAAAAAAAACAAATATCAAAACTATACATACATTCCAAAACAAAGCCCCTTGTTATATAAGAAATAGCGATTTGTTAAGTAGACATCGTGATAGAAGCTGTGACACACAATTTACGAGACAATATCCGGAGACTGAGATGAACCAACCCTCATGAGCTAATAGCCTAAAAGCTGTGGGAAAGTACTTAAAACTTTAAACTTAACGCGATTTTAAATACAAGAAAGAAAAATCAATCCTGATTAAGAAGGTGTTTTTTAGTGGCGTTAGAGTCCCACACTACTTGGTAAGAATTTTTCTATTCAAAACAACGTCCAGGTCGGCGAAAATAACTCTGGTGACAAACAATTTCAGGAAACTCAATCTCAAACTACGCAGAAGTTATTTCAAAAAATCCAATTCCTATCACGATCATGTTTCCAAAAGTGAGCCTTGCATCCTTGTTCACTTTTTCTAATTTAAATACTGCATAGGCATTCTTCTAGTGTATTCCCATTTCCAAGTCTGCCAAATTTTCTCTTCAAAATGTATTTTCAATTCCCATGTGAAAAACATTCCATATAGACATTCTTTTTCAGATACAAAGTCCCATCATCTTAGCTGTGACCAAAGCGTCTATTTGCTTAAACATAATAACATCCCGATACAACTCTTCAAATTATTTATCTATAAATAGTCTTAGAAGAAGAATTATTCGGTTAAGGGAAATTCAGAATATGGAGCACGCGTGTGTATCTATCTATAGGTGATGCGAGAATTCTATACCCATACTCGAAAAAAAAAAAAGATATGATGAACAAAAAAAAAAAAGAAAAAAGTCCGCTGCATATCCACTTTCCTCGGCGCGTCCGAAAATAATAGCCATTCCAAAAATAGACAAAATCCATTTTCTCTCATTCGAAGACACAGAGCGCAACGTTTTCTCAAGAAAGCATGATCCGAACAAAAGTTGGACTAAACACTAAATGGTTGCTCCATGTCCATGGTGTCCATGGGCAAAGAGCAGAAGGGACAAGGGCAATGGTCCAAGTTTATAGTTATTGTAAACGAATGCTGCTATGTCCGGGCCATCAGGCTAATTTTTGGCAAGGAGCAAACACAAATGGATAAATGATCGATGACGTAAGTCCATACTGATTACGAAAACTATAATATTAAAGAATTTTTTTCCCGATCTGAGTTCATTCTAATTTTAAAAATGGAAATTTTTGATTTGCATAACGGAATTGTCTTGTGGCGTCTTAAAAGTGATACATCGTCCAGGTATGCTTAGGAGAAAAAAAAAAAGTTCCCCTAAAAAAGATCATAGGGGCAATTTGACACATGGTATTAGCTAGGCACTTAGGCAAAGAGCTTTACTTGAATCTGTCAAATAAAAAAAGAAATTTGTACCTAAATTGAAATGCAGAAATGTAGATATGAGGATTAATAAACATTGTTCTATAATATTCTCAATTCCGAATTCAAAGCCCGAAACCAAGGCAATGTTGAAGACAATTTTTAAGCAAGTAAACTGACCGCCCAATGAGATATTGTTGGTAAACTTTCTCTAATGATTTGCTCCCTTACTTATGTGCATATGTATAGGTATATTTTGTCATCCGTCATAGAACATTGCGCGTGAACAACGCCTGCAGGACATCGCTTTTGGACGACCTCAAAACGTTTCACTTTCAATTATAATGCTCTCGATTGCTCCTCCTCTGTTCTGCAAACAGATTTCAACAAAATTTTGTTTGCATCAATTGTTGTGTTTATAACGGCTAGGCCATCTGCTGGTTTCTTTTTAAATTAGATGTTATTTTGACACTGACAGTTCTTTCGCGCTGAAAGAATTGACAGAAACACAATATCATATTTCCGCGATACGAAATGAATCGATTTATGGTTGAACAACGTTAGGAAATATCGAAAACTTATTTCCAAAGTGAGTGCCGAAACAGCGTTCATTTTGGAAAGGAATTTCGGTCGAAATAATGCACCAACCGTATTTGTTTGTGAAGAAAGTTCATGGGATTGGCATGCTAATTGAAACATAAGTTATCCTCATGTTGGATTTTTTTTTTTGTGGGGTGCCGTTATAGATCGATGTTATGCTGACAATTCAGAAACGATTCAGGCCCTTGATCGAGCTACTCGTGAAATATAGCCCCGACTCATCGAAAATATACTGCAAAATTGGATTGACAGCCATTTGATTGAAATGATTTTCCATAAATAATCAGAAAGTATACTCTCTTCAGTAAAGCAAAAAACTTTGAAAAATATTAAACGGATCTTTTTATACCAATTTTAAAAAGAATCCAACACATGGACCACCCTTTTAATTTCCCGACGAGTTTTCGCATAATGCTATTTGTTTGAGGTATGATTCGCTTATAATATCTCCATTCAGCTTGCAAGTGACATTCAGCTTGCAAGTGACATTAGTACTCACCATCCAAGTATAGGGTCATCCAACAAGAGGTGTCATTATAAATTTCGCGCTATTGTAAACTGGGAGGTACACCCTCGCACAACGTATGGAAATAGTGAAAATTCACTACAAAAACGGTGGAAGTATCGCATAAACGTTTCGTAAAGTTCGTACTGCTTTTGGTCATCATCAAGCGCCTTCTCGCAAAGCTATATTGAATTTAATCAATATATTTTAACGTCGCGGACAGGGATGTGAAGACCCCAACTCGTGTTCGCCCGGCAAAGTCAGCTGAAAATATTGCCGCCGTAGCTGAGTGTGACTGAAAACCCAGGTGTGTTCATTTCGAGATGATCACAGGAATTGTGTGATTTGACACAAGAATTGAAGCCAGCAGATCACGCACAACGCCATACTTTCGCTGATTGGGTGCTGGAAATGAATGCACAAAATCATGATTTTTTACACAAAATTATTTTGAGTGATGAGGCTCATTTCCATTTGTCTGGCTTCGAAAACCCAAGAGAAATAGTGGAACAACCTCTCCATCCACAACGAGTGACAGTTTGGTGCGATTTTTGGGCTGACCATATTTTTTTCGAAAATGATGCTGGTGCAACCGTTTCAGTGAATGGATTGCGTTACCGAACGATGTTGACTGACTTTTTTTTGCCTGAAATTGATGCTATGGACGTGGATGACGTTTATTTGCAGTAGGACATCGCCACATGCCAAACAGCTGGTGAAACAATGGCTCTATTGCGTGACAAATTTTCTGGACGTGTGATTTCACGAAATGGAGACTTCAATTGGCCGCCGAGATCGTGCGATTTAACACCATTAAACTTTTTCCTTTGGGGCTATGTTAAAGATAAAGTTTACGCCAATGCTCCACCAATGATTCATGTACTAAAAGAAAATATCAGAGCGTGATGAAAAATTGCATCAAAAGAAGGACTATTTGTAGGCAGAGCCGAGGCGGACATTTGGAAGATATTGTATTCCATTTCTAACCTCAGAGTTTGTACTTTAGATTACGAGTAAAATAAAACTATCACCACTTTTCATAAAAATGTTGCATTTTTCTATTTATTTAAAATGACTCCTCAGACACCCAGAAACACTAGTAGCTTCGATTTGGTCCTGGCTTTACAAGAGAATGTCGAATGGGCGCGTTCTGCTACTGATTTAGTCTTTCTGATTGGTTGCTTCGCCATAGCACCATTTTGTCGAACGCATGCATTATCACCGTTTACTGTCACAAAACTTTCTACACAAGGTTGTCAAATTTCTCGACCAGCTTTTTGACATTGCTCACTTGAGCGGTGGAGTTTGATAGGCTGAATGCTATGCTCTACTTTGCTTGCTTCGGGTTCTAAATTGTACACTTTTCGATGGAAGTTCATCATTATGGGCAAGAAAAAAACGTCATCAGTGTCCATTGTGTTCTCCAGCAGAACATCACTGATAACTCTCAATACCTTACCATTTTGCAACATTTGAAATCTATTACCCAAGTGGGCAAATAGTTAGTGCGTTGGTCAACCAGATAAAATCGTGGTTCAAGTTGTCGGAGGCCCTCTAAAATTCGATAAATTGCGGATTAAGCTATACGCATATATGTATGGCCGCATTTCTCTATTCGACAATCTCCCGAGCAGAAACCAGATTCCTTGAGAGAGTGTCGTAGTATGGTCTTCTGGGCCCTAGGTAAACTCAATGTTTAGGTATATCTACAATAGATTGTTTTTTGCTTTACCTGATTCATTAACACTCCATAATGAAATTAATGATGCGTAGGTTTTTTATATTAATTTCCGTTGAAGTTAGTGAAGTTCTGAACTTTTCACCAGACAAGATTACAAGATTAAAATATTCTTTGCTAAAATATCATAGTTAAATTTTTTTATTTGTGCTATTCTTTCAAATATTTTGACAAATTTTTAAAATTTAAAATTGTTGCTTTCGTTTTAGGTCATTTCGCGTCGCTTCATTTGTTCGCTTTTCGTCTTTGATTGTCATAGTGTATCTTGGATGGTCTTGGAGAGGTTCTTCATCTAAAATGTATGCATGCCAATTTGCAATCTGCTTTTATTTGTGCGGTTAGCGGTCCAGAAAGTGCGCATTACGGTTTGTTTTCGCAAAGAAATATTTTTAGAAAAGTGTTTTGGTTCTTATTGCCTACTCGTGTTTTTTTTTTTTAGTGCGGTTCGCGGAACGGTTTTTCTTCATATTTATATAATGGTGTTGTCGATGCCGATTCTTGTACTTCTAGTCCGGTTCGTTGCCCAGAATTCCTTCGCGAAAAAAATCTACTAGAAAAGTGTCTTTCCGCATTTGAATCGTGTATTTCTTTGAAGTGTCATGGGAGAATTGTCCTTAATTCCCGCAGTGAGAGTCCTGAAAAAAGTTCCTTCCGTTCGTTCGTCATTTAATCAATTCAGTGTTTATTGAGATGAGACCCCAGAGAGGACCGTTTTTTTCAACGGTAAGTGAATTTTTAAAGTTTATAAATTATTGTTAAGAAAACATCTGCTATGCTAGCACTTTCTCGTACTAAATTTTTCAAATATGAACGATTTTATATAGAAGCTCCTTTCCATATCTATTGGTACACACAAATCCGAGCCTAGTCCACCCGATTTCAATGATTTTTAGAAGGAACACCAGTCTAAGAAATTGATTTTATTCAAATACGGTTCTCGAGCTAAACATATGAGGCTTTCGAGACCGACAGGTAGACTGACACGGAACTAAAGGTGTTTGCTTTGACATAAAATTGAAAGCCTACAGAATACGAGTACTTCGAAATCGGAGGCTACATAATTTCATTCTTTACAGTCCTCTTAGTCTTCAATAACAGAATGCTATTTTTAGAAGTGCTACAACCGTACTGGTAAAAAATTACAAACCGTCAAATAATACACATTGAGATGGAAAACTCGCAGAGAGGTTTATGTACGTAGACTGTAAGAAAACCCCTTAACTTTTTTGAAATATTTTTTTTTTTTTTTTTTTTTTATAATTTGCACGTGTTAAAGGGGATATGAATACCCTTATACTAATTTTTAGAACACGTGCGTTTTTGGGGACAAGGGAAGAGACAGAGAGAGAGAAAGACAGAGTGGTGTAGTTTGAAACTCAGGTGGTATTAAGTTTCTGTAAACTCCAAGGGTGGCTGTCCAGATAACTGGGGAGTATTTTGTTTGTTTTCGCTATTATTGTCGTTGCTTATAATTCACAGTATTTTTTTCCGTTCTCCTGATGTCGTCATCACGATCAAGTTGCATTTTAGCTATATGACCACCCTACTGCCAGTGTTATGCCTTCACAGTAGAGTTGACTTAGCTTTCGCAAATGATCGACTTTTTTATTTATTTCATGCGAAATAAATAGATGATTCTTGACATCAGGATTCGAACCGTGAATTAACAGCGTGACAAGCGATGATGTTACCACTACACCACGGCCACCCTTATTTTATCTTATGACATTTGCCCCAATCTGAGTTAAGGTTGACTTATCTGCATAGAAAGGAAGTACAAACCGAAGTCTGCGTGGGTGTAGCACGAGTATATCAACTATAAGTCCTTACTAACTTAAATCCTTGAACCCCTCGAGGGGCATAGGGCGTCAACAATGCCTGCGCGCCATTTTGTTCGGAATTCTGCAACGCGTTTGAGCTGCCTCCAAATCATTCCCAAAGAGCTTGATTCCTCCTAGACGGTCCTGCGCCACGTTTACTTAGGGCGTCCCGCTGTTCTGTCTGCCTGGGTAAGCGGATTCCACAGTGGTGTTTTCGTCGCGTCGTAGAATGTGCCAAATCCACTGTCAATTTCTCCATCGCGCAGTAATAACTATAGATTGTTGGCCTGTTCTTAGATGAAGTTGTTTGTTGGAGATATGATTGGGCCAAAAGTTCTTCAAGATGATTCTTAGACATCTGGTTTGCAGCTTGCGTGTATCCATCTTCCAAGTACTGCACCCATACATCAATACTGATTCCACGTTGGAGCGGAACAGTCGCAGCTTGGTTCTTAAGCTGAGAATATTGCTTCTTCAGACTTTCGATAGCATTCTGAACGCAGCTTTTGCCTTCCCGATTCTGCTACACACATCCAGTTCGGTGCCACCGCGGTCAGTCGAAACCACACTACCTAAGTATATAAAGGTGTCTACTTTCTCGACTACCTTTCCTGCAATGTTAAGCTGAGTGCGGGTGTTAGAAGTGCTCAGGGCTTTTGTTTTGGCTGTGTTTATCTTAAGCCCCACTTTGTTTGCCTCAGCTTCTAGATTTTGGGCCATATGAAAGTAGGCAAACATCGTCAGTGTAGTCGAGGTGTTTAAGATAAGTTGTCATAGTCCATCGAATTCCATTGTTACCTTTCGTCAATACTGCACGGAGTACATCGCTGATGACCACCAAGAACAACAGCGGTGACAGTATGCACCCCTGATGAACTCCACTTTGGACTTCAAAAGCCTCCGACACCTTATCATTGTGTAAGACGTTACACTTATTTCCCTCGTACGTAGCCTTGATAATAGCTATGAGTTTTTCTGGGATGCCTCTCCTGCGCAAGGCCAGCCAGATAGCATCTCGATTCAAGCTGTCGAAAGCATTCTCGAAGTCGATAAACATGAGATACAGCGTAAGACTTGTACTCGACGTTTTGCTCTATTATGATCTGTAAGGGGTTTATGTGGTCGATGCAGGAGTATCCAGCACGAAAGCCCGCCTGCTCGACATCGAGAGTTGAATCTAGGTGTTCCTTAAGCCTTTAGTTAGCTAAAGCCTGGGTTGTATAAAATCTGTGTTCGCTTCATTTTTCATTACAGAGCTCAGATCTGTGACGTCAAGTCGGAACGTATGTGGAAACAGATAGACATCACACGTGTCTGATTTGTTTTTGTTTGCAGATGATTTGTTTCGAACTCGAAATACTAAATGGGCAGATTAACCGAGAAAGTTTAAACGACTTTTTTCTCGATAAGCCAGATGTACAGCAGCCTTTACGGAAAACTTAGTGCTGACATTACATCATTGGGTAATTCGTTACGTCCTTTCTTTCATAAAGGACAACAAGGTAATTGAACACTTTGTATTATTTTATTATTTCTACTGTCAGCTGATTTGGTTTTACAGTTTGTAAGCTTTTTCCAACCATTCCTGTGTTAAAGAGAACCAAAAAAGGGGAAACTATATGTATACGTGTACGAGTATACATATATGTTAGAAAATACATCTTTATACCTAGTGTAGTTCCATTTTTGCTGATAAAATAAAAACAAACGAGTATTTTTTTTTCTGTAAAACTTTAATTGATTATTTAGAAAACAATATTTAAATAATTTATTCAAAATGTCCACCATTTGCATTTATGCAGGCCTTCAGTCGCTCTGGCCACTTATCGATCGTAGCACGCACCTCGTCAATTGGAAAATTGCCCACTACATCTATAAGTGCGCCCTTCAAGGACTCTATATTTGGGTGTCGAGTAGAACAAGCCATCTCCTCTAAAAGAAGAAAGAAGAAAGAAGTCTGGAGGCGTTAAGTCGGGTGATCGCGGAGGGGAGTAAAAATCATAATTTTTTGAAATTAGGCGTCCGAGAAACAAAGGACACAATAAAAAGATCGTGGCTCGGGTTGTATAAGCTGTGGCACCGTCTTGTTGGAATCAAAAGTTGTCCATGGCATTATCAGTCAGAATTGGCATAAACAAATCCATTATCAGGGCCCGATAACGCTCTCCATTGACGGTTACGGCTGCTCCAGCATTATCTTCGAAGAAGAACAGTCCAATGATTCTTTCCGCACAAATTTCAGCCCAAATTGTTACTCGTTGGTTGTGGAGAGGTTCTTCGTGAATTAATTGAATATTTTCATTGGCTTAGAACCGACAATTTTGTTTATTTACGTTCCCATTCAAAGAAAAAGGAACCCATCACTCATGATAATTTCTTGCCAAAAATCATAGTCGATTTGAGCCATGTTCACCACCTGTCGATCGGCAAAAGTCGTTGCGTTAATTGAATTTTGTACGGGAATAATTTCAAATCAGCACGAATTATGCGTCGGAGAGATGTGCGAGGGATGCCCAACTGCGAAGAAGGGCGACGACTTGATGTTGTCGGTGATCTCTCAACATTGGCCTGTACAGCCTCAATGTTCTCATCAGACCGCCTCGTACGACATTGGCCTAGATGACTGGCATTACCCAGATTGCCGGTGGCGATACATTTTTGATGTAAACGCCTGATGGTGTGGTCTGAAGGCGCTTCCCTCACTCGATATTTTGCAAGATACGCACATCGCGTTTTCACAATTGAGAACATGTTTTGAATGTAAAACTGCACGATAACAGCACGTTGTGGTGGCGTGTACTGTTCCAATACAAATTCGCTTGGACTGACGCTTCGAACGCGGGCTGTCATAAGTCGATCTAAAAACAGATGTCAAAGTTATGGGGTTCCCATAGTAAATATTTTTCCCGTAGTAAATATTTTTTCATTCGTGAACAAAATGTTCCTGTAATCTTTCGATCTTTCATTCCGTTTTTGCTTTAGTTGGGCTATGAAAAAGTCCCTAGTCTATCTTTTAAGAGCGTCGAGTCCCAAAACTTGTTTGATAATGCTAGACATGGATTTCTGCGATATCTTCTTTTCTCGTGACAAGTTTTTCTGCTTTCGCAACGGTTTCCGAACAATCGTGGCGTTGACAGTACGAGGGCGTTCGGATCTTTGACGGTCAGTTACTTCACCAATATCCTCGAACCAGACAACAGTTCGATATACAAAATTTCGGGTGATTCCAAGCAATCGCAAGGCCCAAAATATATCGTCTCTTTCCATATTACAGTTGTGAAAGTCAATTACCGCAACACGGTTTTTAATATCGCCCCACCCCATATTTACAAACGACTTTTCTGTAAATCTTTTTGCGCGTTAACTTAGTATAAATGTCACTTATTGAATACCTGTCAATATATAGAATGGATGCGTTCAACACTAGTTTCACGATGAGTGCGTTTAAACGTGTACTACAGTATTGTAAAATGTTAATAAAAATGAGTTTTTACAAATTTGGTAATTTTTTACTTATTACTTGTATTAAACTGAAAGAAATGCTGAATTGGCTAATGTAAGAATGAGCCAAATTCAATAATAAATAAAGAAAAAACATTAGCTTCTCGAGATGCTTCACCGCTTGGTGCAAGGTGGACGTAACTTTAGTAGTAGTCGTATTTGTAAACATTTTGTCATCCGTATAAGGTACATTTTTAGAAAATTTTTTTCTTATTTTCCAAAAGTTAGAGAAAACGGAGCTGCCCCTTTCTTTTTGTAAAGTCCTCAAATTTCAAAGTCCTTTTAGTTTATCCTGCATAACTTGATCTATTGGCAAATAGAAAACTGAATGCTCCCATTCTTGAAGGATATTCTGTAATATCTTACAAGTACACGGGAGTATTTCCGCTATTTTGAAGCTCTTTGGATTGAGTACTTAAGTGGGATAGAGCAATTCGACTCTAAATAAGTTTGGTGCTCGTTCTTACAGCATCCTGCCGCGAGCATACTGAAAATTGTATCCTATTTCTGGACCAAGTCTTTAAATGAAACTGAATTAGTTCAACAATTCTTATACTGGTAGGTATTATAAGTCCGGAAAAAAAATGCAGCATTGAAAAAAAAAGAAGAAGAGAAAAGTCAGTGACAAGCAAAGGAGGTCATTTTTATATGTAGATATACACAACAAGATACATCCAAATATCGAAATAGATTAAATTGTCTCACTTAAAACAAAAACAAAAAAAAAAAAAAAAACATATCATCATTAAAACAATATCTTATACACACTGTTGTCGAATATATATTTTCATGCGATGCTAGTTCGTACCTACACATGTGCTTACAGTTCGGCCGCCCACCTTCCCAATCTTGTTCTCTCGCTAGAGATGGCCTCAAAAAAGCAGCCAAAAAAGCTCCAACCAAAATTAGAATTTATTCTATAATTAGTAGATATCTTTAATTTTTGAGAACCCATACAAATGCCGTGCTACGCATTAGTTGTCGAAAATCATTCTGAGGATGAACCATATGCATTCAAACGATTTTTTATGTGATTCCAGTGATTTTATGGATTCGTTACACATTTAAAAAAGGCAATGGAAAACTATGACTATACCATATGAGATCATTCTACGAGTATTTCAATTTTATAGTGCAGCAAATAACTTGCCAATTTTTGTAGAATATGTGAGGTGACATGCGTATGTTTCACCTACTAGATACAAAATATTTTCATTTTTTCCAAAGCATTCAACAAGTAAAGATATAATCCAAAAGGAAGATACAATTGCAATAGTGCAACCGCGCAAATGGAACACATTTCTCCGCACTCTGTTGGGAATGCGAGACATTCTGGCATTTATTGATGTACGTCTCTGGCAATGCAGAAATTAATTTTCAACGCTTGCCACAGCATAAAGATAAGTTCTGAGTTTGTTGATAAAGTCCAAGGAAAATTTCTTATAAACATGTTATTTCCCATGGTTGCTTGCTGTTCAGTGCATACGATGTGTGTTGATCGCATAGGTATCCACTAATGCTCATGTAGTAGATACGTATAGGTACTTAGATGTTAATCTAGATTTCAAGCAGATCTATGGAACATGAGGCAAACGCATTTTCTAAAAACGTACGCACTTTTCATTTGTGGCACGCAATGTCATAAAACACCAGAAAATGTGCTTTCCATAAAATTGTCGTTTACATTGGAAGACAATGCCCCCATCGAACTTTGTATGCAGAAGCACGGGCTATAAATATACAGATACTACTGCGAATTATTTGGCAGTGCATCGGTCACTCAGTTGAGTCCTTGGAAACTATTATACATACATATGTGTGTTTTACAAAGGAATCAGTTTTTTTTCGGCATTGAAAAGTAACTTTGCATATCTCACAGAATTTTAGGATCGATTTTTGTGGTATATCTGCCAGCTGAAACAATTCTCCCAAGGAGGAGCTTCCGAGGATAAATCTTTTTCGATCTGTTGTCAAATTGTGTAGCCCTAAGCCATTGCATAGAAGAATTGAAAAGGAATCACAAGCATTGGTATCAAGTAAGTTAAGAAAAGAGCCAAAAAGAATTGCAAAAGCTGGGCTTAAAATAGGAAGATAGCCTGAACCTGCGTTGCCATAAGGTACGATTTATCGTATTTCCTACGATTTCATGTTCTCCTACTTGGTGCTCTCTAGACCCTGGTAGACATATGGGGTTTGCATTAGATTAGATTTGTATATGGGGTGCCTTTCAGGAACTCTAGCCATATAGTCTCTTAAGAAGCGCAGTTCCTTAATGAAATTTAGTGCTGTTGTACGAAACTCTCTTAGTTGCAACTGGTTTGGCAGTAGCCCACCCTGTCAATAAAATTTTGCAGTATATTTTCGATGGTTCGGGGCTCTATTTCATGAATAGCTCGATCAATACTGTGCTTAAGTGCCTGAATCGTTTCTGGATTTTTTTTAGCATAACATCGATCTATAACGGCCACAAAAAATAGTCTAACGGCGTGAAATCGCAACTCCGCGGAGGCCAAGCAACATCGACAAAAAGGCTGATTACACGGTCATTGAACTTAGTGCGCAAAAGATCGATTATTGGACTGCTTGTATGGCACGTACCGGCCAGCGTCTTGCTAGAACAAGAGATCGTCCAAGTTTAATTCCTCACTTAAATGCCTCTGTAGCGCTCTCTGTTGACCGTAACGTTGTTGCCATCTTCATCTTCGAAGAAAAATGGGCCAATAACGCCGCCATAAATAAATAAATAAACCACCCCAAACACGTTACATGCTATGGATATTCTCGGCTGAGCGCACAGGACGAACATGAGCATAACCTGTATTATCAATAAGCATGCGAATCTCACGAACTTTCTTTACAAACTTTCTCACAAATTTCTTTTCCAAAATCGCACTATTTCAGCAACACAGCACTCACTTTGGAAACAAGTTTTCAATACAAAACATTCGTCTAAATTCCAACGTTGGTTAAGCGTAAATCGATTCATTTCGTACCGCGGAGATATGATACTGTGTTTCTGTCAATTTTAAGCGCGAGAGAACTGTCTATTCCTGTATTCCACTGAAATAAAGAGCAGGTAGACGCTAACAGAAAAGGGTATAAAATAGGAATTTTGTTGGCTTGTACAAAACTCACAGGCCCACTGAAGGTACAATCTTTTACAAGTCTGTACAACTACTCGTTTACGCCGATGACATTGACATAGTCGGAAGAAATCAGCGGGCCGTCAGTGGGGAATTAACGAGTATTCAGATCGAGGCAGCAAAAATGGGTTTAGCGGTCAATGGAAGCAAAACAAAATATAAGCTGTCTACAAAAAAGGATACCCAACATCGGCGTCTTGGACAGAACGCCACAAAAGACAGATATAATTGTGAGGTAGTAAAGGATTTTGTCTACCTAGGCTCTATGGTGCCCTCCGCAAATGACGCCCTTGGTTACTTTAAGAGAAAAGTTCTTCGAGTGGAGGAGAAGGTACAATGTCGAACTATACGGCCTATACAAGGACATCGACTTAGCCAGAGGAGTTCACATAAAGCGACTAAGATGGCTGGGTCATGTAGAGCGGATGGAGCTCTACGTTCCAGCCCGGAAAGTTTTCGAATCCACCCCAGATGGACGGCGCAGTAGAGGACGACCTCGAGGTAGATGCTGTAAACAAGTGGAGTGGACCTCAACCTACTTGGCAACTGGAGGCAGCTGGCTCGTAATCGGGTTGTCTGGAGAAGTTTGTTGGTTGAGGACCAGGTCCACCACGGACTATAGCGCCACCTAAGTAAGTAAGTAAGTAACACACCAATAAAAAAAATATGTCAGGGTAGTTTTTTCCACTTTTTCCAAAAGTAATTAAGGGAACATTGAATGACACTAATTAGTCATTATTACGGGGACTCTAGTTTTTATTTTTCATTAGTACTTTGTAGCACCGCCTATAGCCTTTATGATCGCTTGGACCCTTTGTGGCATAGAGTCATAAAGTTTTTGGATTTCCTCTGTTATTTTGTCTTTAGTCCACACTTCCTCTAGGACTGTATGGAATTTGGGATATAGCAGCATAACTCCTCTATTGTAGGAACAACACCATCAGCAATGATTTCTTTGCATTTCGCTGCATTTACGAAACAGTCCAAAAGCAAAATACGGCCAAGACCCCAATTTGTTATGCATCCCCATACCACTTAGCTCTCCTTCGCACTGTCTGCTTTCCATCAGGTCCAATCAAAATAAATGAGGATCCGTCAGAAAATATTACCTTTTCCAATCGTTGGCGGTTCATTCCCAGTGCTGTTTGGCCCACCTCGATTTTTTTTTTTTCATTACTGCAGAGAGGAGCTGCTTTTTGCAGGTCTACGGGTTTGAAGACCCACTTCATTTAGCCGGCGTTAAACACTCCGCGTGCTGATGTTAATAGAACATCTCTCGTTCGAGTTTTTTCTCAATTCCTTGGCAATTGCGAATCGGTTTTTGAGAGACATGCGCTCTAAAATCTGATCTAGAGAAAAAGTAGAAAATAATCCGCAACATCATTTTTTTTTTTTTTTTTTTATAATTTGCACGTGTGAAAGGGGTTATGAATACCCTTATACTAATTTTTAGGACACGGGCGTTTTGAGGAAAGGGGAAGAGACGGAGAGAAAGACAGATTGGTGTAGTTGGTTTTGAAACTTAGCTGGTATTAAGTTTCAGTTAACTCCACGGGTGGCTGTCCAGATAACTGGGGAGCTTGTTTGTTCTTGCTTTTGTTGCTGCTCATGATTCACAGTTTTTTTTTCCGTCCTCCTGATGTCATCATCACGATCAAGTTGCATTTTGGCTCATAAACAAAAAAGAACGAAATGAAGGAAACTGTTATTCCAGAAAAAACTTGAGCGATTACAAATTTCAGAAAATAGTAATAAAAATTCTATTGATTCTTTCTGCTGATCAAATAATTAATTTTTGCCAACCATTTACTTTTTCTACTGATCTGTTCTTTTTTTTTCTGCAGATGCAAGAAATTATTTTCTGCTGGTCGAAAAATTACTTTTTTCTGATTGGAAAATATTTTTTTTTGGGATGATTTTTTTGCAAGCATATTTTGCTTGTACGAATGTTTTCACTACTTAGCTGATCACTAATAATAGCAGCAAATTGCAATATGCTGCGGTTCATCCCTCGACTTGCATTCGTAGCTGGAACTTTGTAACAAGCGCACTCTCCCACCGGAAAACGTACTGCCCGTGTTCCTAATGCCAATACATATGTTGAACATAACTAATCGATACTTTTCACAACTGATATGGTGGAAACAAACGGTTCTATTCTATAATTGCATTGACTCGATGAAGTGAGTCCAGATGCTTTCAGGTAGACCGCAAATATCAATTAGTAATTTCTAACAACTGTGAGAACCTAAATAGACATTCGCATCTTGTGTATCTTTACGTTTTTTTTTTTTTAAATTTTTTTTTATCCCACTGTGCAATATTACTTGGAAAGACCTTAATTATTGCAAACTAGTACGCTCGATCGCCATATGAATTGATATTAAAAATGCACGCTCATCGAAATCATATCCTTGTCATGTTATACTATTTAGTCTCGTCTCGTGCGGCTGCAAACGAGAACCTTGAGATCGATTAGAAGACTCAATAGATACAATTTATTTTGAATTTATTAATTTTTTTTTGCTTCGCATGGTTCGTTAGATGGACAATTGGAGGGGCGATGTGGGAAGTTGTTACCAATGAAAAATGTCATCGCTGGCAGACGAATAGACGTTTCTGTTGGACAGGAAAACATGGTGCGAACGAAAGCCCCCGTTTCCATTGCGGTGTCTTCCTTAACTCCGAAGACATATCGGCGACATTTTTCGTATCTGCGATCGCGCTGCTTGGAGCAACATAAATGGAGATTTACCATATGTGGCCATCATCAGGAGAGCTCTTCCCGCGTGTGTGTGTAGAGCTGCATCTAGGAAACGATGTGTGAAAAAGGAAATATTTCTATATTTTGCTGATTATCAACGGAGCGCAATAACTGTGTGTGCTTCGCGACAAGTCCACTAGATAGGTGGATAGATATGAATATATGATTTGAGAGAAGACATGGTCTTGATGGAAGACAGTCGTTGTAGTGCCTGTGGGCAAAATGGCACTCGGGCGGGAAAGTGAAAAACTAATCACCGCAACATCAGGCAGTCTATGCACGTGGTTACCTGGTTGTCTATTTTTGGTGATAGGTGCGGATTCCAGGGATTCATATTCCATTTAGAAAAGGAATATTCTCTAGGGGATTGTGATTCTGTGTTCTTTTGCTGCGCGCCTCCCTGGCTGCCAACATGTTTTGACCATTATCAGCGATCGAGGGCTGAGGTGGCGGAATCTTTTTCTGTCTATGTGTAGCTTAGAACACTGCAGCTGCATGCTACTTGGATTGATATCGTTCCTCTGGAATTCAATTATTTAATTTTATTTTTGAGATTACATTCCAGTATTTATCGGAGCCACTGGTCAGTTTGATTTATTTCGAAATTAATAACTGAGCTGGTGATGTTAACAATACAATGTCCTGGGGGATTTCAAGTTATGGAGTTTTGTCAGGTCGCTCGCTTCAAGATTAATCAATTAATGACTATTCTTTTATTTGGTTAAATGGATAAAAATTCACCACAAATTAATGTAATTTATTGATATGAGTTTTTCTGATGTGAAGCATATAATGCAATAAATAATGAGGAGCTGTCATTTAGCTTTCAGTCCTAAACAGGGATAACTTGAACTAGACAGATGTCTCCCAATTTGAAATGGTTTAATGATTAAAACAATTAAGCCGGTCGTTTAACAATAATATAAGTGAATGAAAGTTGTCTTTGCTTAGCCTTTTTTTTATAATGATTTTTATTATCTGTTGCCTCTAATAGGCAACCCTTTCAATGTAATTGGCGTAGCAGTTAGAGAAACTTAGTTGATCAATATCGGGTGCAATTTGGTCGCAATTTGAAAGAAATTGTTGTCTCCTCCGGTAGTTGAACGGAAAAAATTTAGACTACCTTTGGGTGTTTAGAAAAAAACTTGCTAAGATTAGATAAGTGGGACTTCTTTTAAAGAACAGCTCCCATAAGTACCTATAATAGCCTTTTTTCTTGCATCTATGTACATATGTATAGGTATATATAAGGGTAAGTATTGGTTTCCTGAAAATTTTCGGTCTCGAAATTTTGATCAAACTTGACAATACTATGATAGAGAAACTCAATAAAGTGGGTCTCTAAATACTGTCAGTCTGTACACACGACTGCAGCCTAAATGGCTGGAGGGATTTTCTTCAAACTGCATATCTGAGGTCTGTGGGGTCACAATTCAAAGCGAAATCGAAATTTTCATTTTAACCCCAAAATTAATGGTACTTTACCGATTTCGATAAAAATAGATTTTCTCGAAAACAGCTCTAACAATTTTGATCAAATTCGATATAGGTTCAAGGTTCGAATCCAAGAAAACACAAAAATAAAAAAAATCTTTTCGCACGATCCCACCTCTCGCGAATGTCTGACAAACATCCGAGAGTAAAAATTGTCATGAAAAGCTTCTCTCAATCGAAAAAATGTCCCTTCGGAAACGGCATAAAATTGTAGGTTACAACTAGCGCACAGCACGAGTGGCTGCGATCAGCTAAGCCAGGCCCTGCATTGGGCCCTGCCAGGCCCTGCATTGTTAGTGCCAACTGCCAACATATATATCAGATGGCGTACCTCGTTTTCGACCTTGCAGAGGTAGTCCTCGTTCCGATGGGAACTGTCGAGAGCGAAATCTTTTCACACATTCTATCAGTGGCAAACAAAAGGTGGACAAGTTTGCAAAGTTGTGTAATTTCTATGCAGATCTAGCCGAAGTACAACTGGGCCAGTACACAAGAAGATGAAAACCACTCGAGCAGCGCTGCAAGAATTGTAGCGAAAACTAAAGGTCACTGGCCAGTACGGTAAAATTGTAAATGAGAAGCAAACTCTCTCCCACTTTCTCTGCGGGTGTCTGGCTTTAAGTAGAGCCCGACATCGAACTCTAGGCAAATCCTTTTTCGACAGCATTAAGGAAATTTCAGAAAAAAGTATCACAAAGTTGATCAGTTTATTCAATGTCACACGATAGATTTGAAACCGTTTCTTTTCAACAACCTATTAACACTTCTAACAAATAAAGTCACGTAAATTGTGGTACTCAATATGGCGCTTAAGTGCTAATTGGGCTGCAAGGCAGTGCGCAGCAACAACCATTTCCACCTACCTATCTACCTATGTACGACCCAGTCGTGCACTTTATTGTTTGGGTTAGAAGGGCATTTTTTTTATATATAAATCAGACTACCTAGTCATTTATTTTTTTCTGACAAAGGATTTGTGTGTATTTTATATGAATTTGTTGCTTAGGTAGGTAGGTAGGTAGGTAGGGGTGGCTGTAACAACATCCGAAACCTACATAATTAGCGCTTTAGCGCCATTTTAATGTCACAACTTTGGTGTTGTTTCGATGAAAAACTATAGAGGTGAAGGTGTTGGCGTAAATCTAATTTAAATCCACCCTGTCTTATTAAAAAGCTGCTAACTACCCCAATGCTTTTCTCCACAATCTCTCTTAGGTTGTCAAATAAAGATTTGCCTAGTGTGCGCTGCCTGGCCCTACCTAGAACCGGATACTTGCAGAGGAAATGGTAGATAGTTTCTGTCTCGCTTGCAGTATTGCAGCAGTGGCAATGTGCATTGGATGTAATGCATAGTCTGGTCGTGTGAACCCCAATGGGCCAGTGGCCTGTACTAATCGCCACAATTCTAGAAATATCTGCCCTGTTTCTGTTTTGTAGATATTGTGTTCTTCGCCAGTTGTAGTTGGGGCACATCTGCCTGGATATGACGCAATTCCGCAACCCATGCCATCGGTTAATGGCCTTTGAAAGTAAATGCGTGGAGAGAGAGAGGGGGCTCCCCAGCGGTAAGTGAACCGCTTCCGCAAAGGATCTATCAAGAGCAAATTTCCGCCTCGCTAGGTCATCAGCTCGCTCATTCCCCTTAATGTTGCTGTGCCCCGGCACCCAGAGGAGACTGATCCTGAATCAATGACCCAGCGAGACGAGTCCCACCAGCTTGGAAGAACATAGCAGATACAATTGCCTTGATAGCGATGGTTGCCAATGGGGATAGCGATGGTTCTGACGGGTGTACTGATGTTTTTTAATAGACGACAAGTTTTAAGTACAGCAAGAACTTCTGCTTGGAAGACGCTGCATGAATTCGGTGGCCGGTATGATTTTGATATATTGAAGGTGTCGGAGAAAATTTCGATTTCGTAGTTGTTCGTAACTTTGGCTTTTTTCCCGTCCATTCTTGATGAGAAACTGACCAGGACAATGTTACGAACGTTTACTTAGGGTGGTGTGTAGTCGACTAGAGCTGCTGACAGACGCCCTGGTAGCATATTCAGGATGTTGCTGTAACCATAAGAACCACCAGCACACCGTTTCTTTTAGTCTGACTGCACTACATGCTGATATATACTCGTATAGAATATCAAGTGGTAAAAGGTGTAGTATTACATTCAGGGCTTCGACGAGGCATGTTCTCATTGCCTCCGTTGTGCTCTTGATGTTGTAGTCTTTTCTTAGTGACCCATATAAAAGTATAGGACGTACCACTGCAGTAAACATACATAAGACCATCTTCGAGCGAAGTCCCCACTTCTTGCAGAAGGTTTTGCTACAAGCTTAGAAAGCCACACAGGCTCTCTTTACACACTGGACTATATTAAGCTTCCAGCTTAGCTTAGGGTCAAGTACTAACTCTTAGGTACTTAGCGCTGGTGGATAAAGACAGTAATTGGTTCTTTAGCCGTATTTTGGTTTTAATGGTAAAGAGCATCAATTCAGTTTTGCTTGGATTGACGCTGAGTCCACAACTAGTAGCCGATGTCAATTTGTTGCTTCCTAATTATTGCTAATAAGAATACCTATACCTACTCTGAATAATCGGAAACATAAAATTAAAATATTTTATTCCTACCTATGTACATATTTTTAAATTGAAATGCTATAGAAATATAGAAAAAAACGGTCAAATATTTTGAATATTTTACATTTAAATGGTTTAAACTTTTATTGTTTATGTGCATAGCTGATCCGGCCAAAATTATTTGACAAATTGTCAATGCTCAAGCACTTCTGCATCTATTTGTTAAAAACTACTTAAATTACAAAATTTCAGCTCTCTGTAGGTATTTGGATCTTCAAAATTTGTTTTGGTTTTATTTACTAATACAAGACATGGAAATAATTTTCACATGTTTTGATGTTTCGACTGTTCCCTTGAGGGAGTTGATTTCATTTATACTTTCTTAGTTCGCGGACTGGAATGTGTCCCAACAGCTATTCATAGTTGTTGTGTTACTTTTTATAGATTACTTTTCGAATTAATGATGATATCAGAACGAAATTTCAAATTCATAAATAGACAGTTTTGAGGATCTCTAGTTGTCGCCACTTAAATTTGCCAGAAGTCAGGGGATATGGTATAGAAAAACATCTTCTTTGATAGGAAAATATTGAATTTGTGTAACCCCCTTTTGCACATATGCCAGAAAGCAGTAATATTTTGTTTTTTACTTCCAATGAAAGTATAGTGATCGTGTCAAAAAATCGTATCCGACATAACTCCAGATTCTAACCAAAATTGGTTTGAAATGTAATTTACGATATTCTCGGGAGTTCCGAATTGTGATCCTCTCGGTTTTATACCATGGGCAATGAAAAAACATGTGTTCCGCGGTTTCCGGAACCGGCATAGTTTCATGTCCGCGTTTGAAGATGTATTCTCTGAAACAGCCATGTGCCGTTAGAAACTGAGTCAGAAAAATGTTCGTTTCGCCGTGCTTCCGTTTTATCCATGCATCGATCTTCTTTCGTTGTCTACCCGGCCATTTCGAACTCGTTCGCTTTTTAGTCTTGTCTGTTCTTCAACGAGTAAGTCGATAGGTAGCATTGAAGATAAGATGAGTATAGCATCGTTCACGACAGTTCGAAATGCACTGGCGACCCTTAGTGCGTTAAGACGGTGGACGGATTTAACTCTACACACGTACGACTTAACTTTTGCGGCACTTGACCATATTTCTGCTGCGTACATACATATATATAGAATTGGCAGCCCCTGCAAGTAGAAGGCTTTTATTCTGTTTTGGGCATCCGATATTACTCATTAGTCTTTAAAGTGCACTATTAGCTTTTGACGATTTTTTGTATGTATGCTCAAGGTGTTGTACGTGTGTTTATCTGTGCATCTGTATGTCTGTCCATTCGGCCCTTTCGGTCACGATAACTTCTGGAAAAATGCACCGATTTGAAGTAATTACTTTTAAATATTTTGTGGAAAATTAGTATTTCTTGGCGTTTCAACGGCATTAAATAGAAGAAGAATCTCCATCCCAGTCTTATTGAACGAAGCAGAGCCATGGATCCATTAAAATCAGAAGACCCTTGGTCATTTTGAAAGACATATTTTTATTAACTGAATGTCAACTAAATGTTACAGTGAAAGATAACAATCGTTGATTTGATAAGGAAGATGGGGTAAGAGTAAAACAAATGAAAAATGATAGCTTCGTGTTGTTCCGGCCTGAAAAGCACGTAGGTAACATTGGAAAATGTAAGAAATGTGGATGGATGAACAATTTCTTGAAATTATTATTAAGGAATTATTCATGCTATCATGTACAGGTTATTCATTTTGTGCTTTGCAATATTAATTTAAAATAAAATAAAAAGTATTAAAGATTTCAATTGTTTACTGCTTTACAATTCATGGCCACCAATGAAGTTTTTGCAAACTATGTTTCTTGTGAGGTAATTTTCAATGATTTTTCGGCACATTTCTGACTGCATAACTTCACGGATGTTGATTTTTAAGTGCTGTAAAGTTTGGGGATTGTCTGTCCAACTGGGTCAGATCAAATGATTTTGATGGCCAGTTGATGCCATCAAATCTCGAAAATTAAACGGCCGGAGAACTTTTCGTGCAATGGAACCAAATTTGCCTGGAACCACATATCGCTCACATCAATGTCTTCAATCTCCGGACAAAAAAAAAATGGTTATCATTTGACCATAGCGCGGTGAATTCAACGAAAGAGTGGCGCCTTCGTCGGTTTCAAAAAAAAATACTGCCCGGCCAAGTCGCCGATCCACAACGCGCATCAATTCTATCACACGTGGTGGATGCAATAGGCTCTCAACGATCATAGTTGGATTCCAACAACCCCAAATTCTGCAATTTTGTTTGTCTATGTAGTCGTCGAGCGTCAGAGATAATTCAGGACTGTTGTTTTTGTAGTAAGATTTAACAATTCTAATGCGGTGAGCGGTGGTTAAATGATCAATATTGTAAGGCAAGGCAAGAACTAACTACTTGTTACTATGGATGACAGATTGATTTGACAGGTGTCATATGGCAGGGATGAAAAATCCCAACCTCGAAATTAATAACATTTTACCTATACGAAAACGTAAACGCAATTTCGTACAATATGATAGTCTGAAGTTTTTTGTTCTAAAAACTATGAGAAGCTATTAACGGATTAAAGATGGATCCTAAAAAGGGATAGGAATGCGTTTATAAAGATTTTTTTTCTGTATTCACTGAGCGGGAGATTCCAGGTTCGAATCCCAAAAAAAAAAATATTTTTCTCAGTTCCACCTAACATCTGAGAGTAAAATTGTCATGAGAAGTTTCTCTCGAAAATTTTTTTTTTTTAAATGTGCGGCTGTCATTGTATAGGCCTGTATGGGCTCTTAGCGTGTAAATGTATATATCTTTATGTTACGCTTATGTATAATGTTACTATCGGCTTTAAATTTGGGCCATCTGCTGGCTTCTTTTTAAATTACATATTATTTTGACACTGACAGCTCTTTCGCGCTCACAAAATTGACAGAAACAGAATATCATATCTCCCCTATCGATTTACGCTTCAACAACGTTGGGAAATATTGAAAACTTATTTCCAAAGTGAGTGCTGTGTTGCTGAAACAGTATAAATTTTGAAAAGAAATTTCGGTCGAAATAATGTACGAAACTGTGTGAAGAAGGTTCGTGAGATTGCTAATTGATAATCCAAGTTGTCTCCGTCCTGTGCGCTCAGCCGAGAATATTGCTGCTGTTACCGAAAGCTCAACTCGCCACATATTCTTCGAAGATGAAGATGGCAACAATAGAGGCATAATAACAGATTTGAGTTGGCCAGAAACTAAAGAAATTAACTTAGGCGTTACGTGTCATAGAAGCCATAACAATCGATCTTTTTCGCACTAAGTTCAAGAATCATGTAATCAGCCGTTTTGGTGATGTTGCTTGGCCTCTGGGTGCTGCGATTTGAAGCGGTTGGACTTTTTATTTCGTGGGATGCCGTTAAAGACCTATATTATGCTGACAATCCAGAAACCATTCAGGCGCTCGAGAAATAGAGCCCCTAACCATCGTAAATGTACTGCAAAATTGAGTAGACAGGGTGAGCTACTGCTGAGCTAGCAGCTGCAATTTTAAAAAGAAACTACCATATGGCGCACCCTTTCTTTCTTATGGGTAGCGAGTATGTATGCATTATCAAGGAAAGCGTTTGTTTATTTTGTTTAATTTTTATTCTTAAGTTTTTCCGCTCCATTTTTTTTTTTTTTGTTTTTTTTTTTTAATGTCACAGGTTCTTAATCTTAAAGTTGAACATGAGCAGATATACGGTAAATCAAAAACTTACTAAAAGTCAGATAAATAAAGTTTACTGCGACGAAGTTTTTAGGTGATCCTATCATAATTTTTTGAATTTTCGACTTTTCTCCACGAATCTTAATTTATATTAATTATTTGATTATTTTAATTTCTGACCTTTTGAATAGTAGAATTTGGAAATCTTTATTTAAAAATATTAATAAACTTGTGAATCAACCTAACGGTGACAGACGATCAAAGCTTCAATAGTTCTGCTTGACTACAGTGAGATTCCCATACCTCACACTGTCATTGCCTTTGTAGCCCTTGGGAAGTCAGAATTTAGGTGGCAAATTTCTAAGCAAATTATATTCATATTGTGGATTAAAAATGGTTAGTTCGCCAGTTCGCGTGTTCGCAACTCACTCTCATATGAATGTCCTTTTACGCATCCTAGGCGAAATCACCTTACACACCAGATGTAGTATAATTTATAAGAATGCAGAAATCTTCGACCCACAAAAGAAATAGGTATAGGCCTGTACTTATTAGTTACATATTTGTTTTTATCGTTTTATTTAAAGCTTATCCACGTTTCTAATAAAAAATAAAAAAAACAAGAATTCAATCGTAAACTATGCAAATCTTCATTTTATTGATATTATCAAACGTAGACGTAGCCTTATTTGGTTAAGGCTTGTATTTTGATTTAAATTGAATCTAAATTAATTTACTTTTAATTTACAAAACAAAGACAATCGACAAGATATTGTTTAACCCAAAATAGCAAATAGCGTATCTCAAACATTATCATTATCCAATTTTTTCCATTAAGATAATTATGCTTAGATATGCGTCTTGAAGTCGAAAGAAAAAATCCAGTTTACTTTTTGATTTATTCTCAATTCATTACATGCCGTCAAGTCGTTGATGTCCTTAATATTTCCACTCCACATGAGTCTCGTCCAATTGCTAGATTCTCTTTCACAATGTGTACATGGGGCAGTGGGAGTTTCCATCCACCACCAACATTAGTTACTAGAAGTGGGGACCCCACAGCAAATAAATAAAAAAATAAATAATGTAATGGGAGGAGTCCCATAGGTAGATAACTAAAGGCAATATCGTTTGCAGACGGATTTCATTTCAGTGGGCAATTATTGCAGTGAAAATTAGAAAAAAAAAAACTAAAACATGGGCTTAACACTACGCAATTGATTTGATAAAAAAAAAACACGCTTAAAATAATTTACGCCTACAAATACTCTGCTCCGCTCATCATGAATATTAAACACATTTCGTCAATAATTGTCAATAATAGTGAGTACAGGTACACCTCAGTGAAGCTGGGCTCAAGCCGAAAAGCTTTTTCTGCCCACGCACATCAATCGATCCCTCTTCCACCAATCGATTCCAATGGGTAAACTTCGAAAGAGACAAACATCTAGGGCTGCGAAAGCTCACCTGTTTATTTTGCAGACTGAGTTAAGAGAGCAACACAATTGCCTAAGCAGTGCATCCCTCTCTCGCCCCCTTGTCATTTATGCGATAGATCTTCAACGATCGCGTAAAAGCCCTCGTCGCTCGCTCAGTATCATTTCTGCGTGCGTTCGCTCAGTTGGCAAGATCGCTCGATCGATATTTAGTTTGCGTTTAGTTCGCTCAGTGCGCATGCATCGAGGTATTATTCATAGGCGCGCTTCCATCTAGAGAGGAAGAGGCTCGTGTACTTCTACGCTAAGGTTGTGTTTTTGTTGTGCGCTTTTCTAATAAAAATATTTTGAATCCATAAATCCATATCAATCCGTGGTGACAATTCCCAGTGAGTGTGGTGATAACAACCGAGCGAAATCGGAAACGATACGAATTCCTCTTCAAGTGTGTGCGTTGAAAAGAGAGCGAATGAGAAATTAATATCCCAATTCATCCCTAATTTTGACAGATTGCAGTGTAAATTCAGAATTTCAGAATTTCCTAGTGAAAATAAAGAATGAAAGTGCCTCTGAGACATGCGTGAATGAATCTAGATACTAAATATACATAGCCGCCGCCTGATTGTGTTTATTTTTGGATTATAACCATCCGCGAGCGAAAAATCAAAACAAAAGCAAAACAAAAATTCCCCCGCACGAATTGTGTACTCAGACAGCTGTCAAAAAAAAAAAAGGTGAATCCTTCAAACAGTATTGCCATTATCGACCCGATAAAGGATACTCCCTAATTTCTTTCCAAACTGAGTTACTTAAACGGCTACGCGGTGGAGAACTTTTACCTCAGAATGGATCCTTCGCGAGGTGACTCGCGGTACAACCTGAACTACAGCATGAGTAGTATAGGGCTGAGTCTGGCGGACCAAACAGACATTTATGGCAACCCTGGAGCAGCGGCTGCGCTGGGCGGCCGACCACCCAGTGGTGGGTTAATACAGCCGATGGGCGGTGGAACTACTGGCGGGGGTGGTAGAGCGGGTGGCGGTGGTGGTCTAATGTCAAACTCAAGTCAGTGTCAATCGCTGAGCAACACGGGAAACGCAAGTGGTGGCGGTGGACAATCGCGAGGTGTTAAACGTACAAGTTCCGACTGTTATGACGATCATCACCGCGGGGGCAGTGGCACTGGCGGTATGACTTCGCAATCATTGCAAGGACTCGAATCGTGTGCCGGTGGCAGTGGAAATGGAACAAATCCTGGGGGCCAACAGGGCAATGTGCCCGATGTCGTCGATGACAGCTACACTTCATTGCAGAACAAGAAATCACCACCGGCCAACGGCAAGAAAACAAAAGGCCGTGTCAAAATCAAAATGGAATACATCGACAACAAATTGCGGCGGTATACGACGTTTTCCAAAAGGAAAACTGGAATCATGAAGAAGGTAAGTGCTGAGCAGTCCAAATGCATTGGGAAAATTCGATTTTGCAAACAGATGAGGGGCATTCAGTTTTTTTTTTTTATCGTTTTTTGTTGAATATTTCTCGGTGACGGTGACACATAACCTCGAAAACTCTGGGGAGAGTTTATTTTCTTTTTAGCAGTGCAACTGCGCACCACTACACGCGCAGTGAAATGTCAAATTGGGTGCATGTATATGGTATGTGTGCAGTGTAATATTTGGTGTGAGTGAGTTTCTGCAAGCAAATGAGAGCGCTGAGCTGAGAGGCGGCGAATATGCTCTTGATTTCTGTTGTGTGCAGATGTTTTGTTTTCGACTGAGCATTGCCAGAAATGCTCGTTGGTTTTCTTGATTTTGTGGGTCGCCTACACTTTGGTGGGTTTCATGTGGGTTGTAAAAAATTTGTTTATTATTTTCGAAATTTTTTGTTATGAAAAACTAAAGAAATTGTCGCCAATTGTTTATGAGTTGTTGTTTTGCCTTATTTGTTAATTGTGAAAACAGAATTTGCAATAAAACACAGGGAAAATGCTAATTAAAAGCTGGTTGCTACGATTTGTGGATAAAATGTGGGTCTTTTGCGGGGAATGTTGATCTTTATATGTTTTTTTTGTAGAAATGTCTTTATTTTAATTTTTGACATTTATTTGGAGGTTAGAGAATGCATTGCGAAAATCTTAAATAACGAACAATTTTAGATTTCACAATATTGCAAAAGAAAAGAGTTAGCAATAATGCGCAGATATAAATTGAGGATTTTAGTGATCTGAAGAAGAAATAATTTTGTTTCATGAATATAAAGCTGCAAAAAAAAGATTCGAATGAATTTAGAGAAGAGTTTTAACTAAAAGTTGACGCTAACTCTAAAGCAAACAATACCGGAATATAAACACGAAACAAGAAGGAAAAGCAGGGAAATAATAAAATCCGTGTTTATCTTTCAGTGATAATATATAAATGACTCAAAATAGTAATGAAAAGTTGACTTGATTCATTTCTTTAAAATGCTAGAAGGATTTTAGAGTCAACTAACAAAAGTATACTTCAAAAATTTATATATCCGTGTTTAAATTAGTTTAAAATTCTATCCTGTCCGAATCGATCTAAATTTTGATAGCCAATTTATACAATTTGTAGCCATGAACAGAATTTTAAGAAAGTACTTCCCTTTACTTTACATACATTGTATGTACTATGGTCTAGTAATGTTCCTTTTTGTTGCTTTTACCATATATTTTTTTTTTTTTCACATTACAACGTTCAATTTAGCTACTCAATCAAATTTTAGTTGACAAGATATTCGATAGAGAATTGATGTAGATTTTAGAAAGTTTCTTGATTTTTGGCATGAACCCATCTCTTTGCTGAGTAGATTTCCACAAAGTAGAAAAATCTTAGCTTTTATTCTGATGAAGCCAGATTTGTAAATTTTTAAACAAAACTAAGCGCAACTTTCTCATTTCTAAGAAATTGTGTTACTTTTCAAAGAATGCATGAACGCTCGCCAAGTGTTGGCATTCCAAAATGGCTACAGATTTTAGGTTTTTTGTCTATCAGCAACCATACAAACATTCTTGATTTCCAGCTGTACATAAAATTTCAAGTCGATCTGACAACAACTGTAATAATTACTTTTTGCGAAAGTCTGCACATTTCCACCATTTTGTAGGAGTCGAACTTTGGTAGGCATGAAGTTTACGCTTTGTAAAAATCAGGAAACAATAGATATTTCTTAAGTCCTACACTTAATATACCCTTAAAAGCCTGATTTGCTGTTTGCATACAATACAATTCCACTTCCTTGGAATTTCGCCAGGCAAATAAGTGAAACCTGTCAAATGAGTGACAGCTGAAAGGCGACGTACGCATACTTTTACGATTTATGAAGTTCAGAAAAATTTGTGAACAGATCTAAATTTTGTTCCAAAGTTCATTATCAGCTTCCACATAAGTTTATGTTTAAGCTCTCCCTCTGTTTTGTTTTTAGTTGCTTTTGGATTCTTATTTTTTGTGAG
This sequence comes from Pocota personata, assembly GCA_963082735.1. Lineage (NCBI taxonomy): Eukaryota > Metazoa > Arthropoda > Insecta > Diptera > Syrphidae > Pocota > Pocota personata. The sequence goes on along the minus strand of OY720432.1, from coordinate 1,547,885 downwards.
CAACAATTTCGGCTTGATTTTCAATAAGGATTTCGAAGAAATGTCAAAGTGGTGAGCATATTCTGAAGTATTTCAGGTAAAATCATCTAATGAGTGGAGACTTTTTTCTGTCAAAAATCGTTTTCGACATGGACTACTGCAACAAACAAAAAGAAGTACAAATTGTATCGTTTCGCAACGAATTTTGAATTTGCTTGATCGGAATACTACGGTTAAAGAAGAAAATGAAAATTTTTTTGATTTTTAAAAACCCTTGAAGATGTTGAGTATTTCCTTATCTGCAATTGAATACCCACTACCACATATTATAGACTCTTTAGCTCGTACATCCATGAATTTTTAATTTAGTTAGAAGACTTCTAACTTATGACAGCATTATCATTTAAATTTTTCAATTCTCTACTTCAACTGGGCTTTCTATTCTTTATGAAAACAAAAGAAGTTGGATAGTTCAATAAACTCCCCTTGTTTTTGTTTTTTTTTTACTAATCTTTTGTTTAATTCATCAAATTGTTTGCACTGTTTAGAGAAATAGAAGACAGTGTAGGGTATTTGTCTGTCTTACTTATGATTTTAAAACTTTTAGCAAATAAGTTTTAAACTCAACAATTTCTAAAGACTATGCATCTTAATGTCAAACGTTCTGGGATTCTACATTAAATTTGTGTCAAAATCATTCATTCCTTCCTGAATAATTTACTTGATTAGATAATTCACATTGTAAACAAACAAATCGATCTGTAAATTTTTCCTGACCTAAAGAATATAATGTAGGTATTTTTTTTTTACGTTGATTGGAGAAACATTGGCATTGTTTGGTTCCCATATTTATCTTTACCCATTTCTATTTCTCTCGTATTTCATTATTTGTTTGAAAAAAATCATCTTTATCCGAATTAATTGATTAAATGGTTTCCTATTATCGAATTTCTATTAACCAAAGTCAGGAATTCTTTTTTCCTAAATTCCTATCTTAATAACAATAGTTTTTGTTTGTATGTTAGTCCACCAACAAGATGTGTGTGGAGACACTCTGAATGTAATAAGTTGATTTTTGTTGAGGTAACAAATTGAGTTGAAATAATAAAGAAGAATACAACACTTTGATGTATACAAGTTTGTTTCGTGGGCAAAAACTCTTTTAAGGGTGAGCTTTTCAACTCTATTTCAAGCCTCTGTTTTTATTTTTAACTTGGGTTTATCGTAAATATGTAGTTTAAAGTTGAGTTTAATTTAAGCCTTTGCTATAACCTCAGTTTTCTTTAGCGTTTTGAATTCGGAGGGACAATGCAAGAATATAATAATTTCTTTCTTCGGGTTGGTATTAACTATCGAGTGGAATATTTAAGTTTAAGCCAACGTTTAAAATTATATAATCTAAAGTTTAACTGTGGAATGAAAATTAATAGCCCGAACTTAAATGTAGGATGAGTTAAGCTTTTTATTTCTTAGGATGTGGGCTAAGGCTTACATAAAGTGTGCAGTTACGTTATTAATATGCTTTTAACGGGTAGGCCATCTGCTGGTTTCTTTTTAAATTACATGTTATTTTGACACTGACAGCTCTTTCGCGCTTAATTGATAGAAACACAGTATTACATCTCCGCGGTACGAAATTAATCGATTCACGCTTGAATAACTTTCGGAAATATTGAAAACTTATTTCCAAAGCGAGTTCTGTGTTGCCGAAACAGTGTGAATTTTGAAAAGATATTTCAGTCGAAATAATGCATCAACCGTGCCTGCTGTACGCAAGTTTGTGAAGAAAGTTCATGAGATTGGCATGCCAATTGATAACGCAAGTTATCCTCGTGTTCGTTCAGTGCGCTTAACCAAGAATAACTGCTGTTGACGAAAGTGTGCGCTGGAGACCGCTACAGTGACATGATAACCGATTTAAATGAAATTATTTTCCATAAATAATCGGAAATTGTACTCTTAAACTTTGAAAAATATTAAATGGATTTTTCGTAAAAAATGTTGTGGTCACCTTTGGCTTTAATTACGCTGCTATTTTTTTCGGCATTCAGCTTACTAGACTGCAACACTCGTCTGAAGTAATTTCTATTTTTCCATTCTTCTTGTTTCATTCTTGCGCAAAAACGATTTTAAGCGAAACTTTTGATGTAACTGAGTGCTTCCGGATCTTACCATTAAGAATACCCTAAAGTTGCTCAATTGGGTATAGATCTGGGGACTGTGCAGGCCATGGAAGCAGTTCAATGTTATTTTTTGTGGCAGAGACCGTTGTCTTGCTGGAATGTGACGTTTTGCGTGTTCGTGTCCCCGAAAATCTTCCCAAAAGATAGGTGCTGCATGTTTTCCAATACGTTCATGTAATTTTTAGAGATCATCCGACCATCACACACGAACATTTCTAAGCAGTCCTAGATCATAATGCTGCCTCCGCCGTTTTTTGACAGTTGGCACTATGCATTGTGAGTTGCATTCTCGTTAACCCTTCGCCAACAAAATTGCACGGCATCGAAATTGGATAAAACTGTTCGTGTTAACAGTTGAAAGTCTTCAAACAGGACACTTATCTCAAAGTCTGATTCACAATACTATATGTTACACCAATCTTCCTCAGTGAAATGTTGACAGGCGCAACTTTTTTGTTTTTTTCTGAGAGCCATGGTTTATTTCTCGCCTTGCATCCTTTAAGCCCAGCTTCTCTAAATCTTCTTCTAACCGTTTTTTTACGCTCCTCCAATAGAACTAGCTTCCTTCCAGTTTTTTTCTTTTTTAAAGAGAAGATCGTATTAAAATCCCGTCCTCGCGAGGTGGACATTTTTTTTTCATTTTGTACGTAACAACGCGAACTTCGTTTGCAATTTTACTTGGTTCTTGCATTTTACATACAAAAATTTAATTTTTGAATGGTGTGACAGACTAAGTTCTCTTGTTTTGGACATTTTTGCAAAATAAAAGAATAAACTTTAAAATCATTTAAAAAGCAACAACGTGCACTGATCGCATACTACAGAATGTGTCTAAAATGCGGCTTTTCCCAGACGCGAATCCTTTTTTTTTACAACTTCGTTAGATAATTCCATAACACAGGAAAAACAGGCAAACAACTTCAGGTAGTAATATTTATTTTATTTCTTATGGGTAAGAACAGACAAAATATGTTTACAAAACTGTCAAATGATCGTCGCAACGATCTATGTATTGCAATTTAACTTCAATACGAGTAATGCCTGCGATTTCATTACACAAAAAGTCAAATACCGCTAAATGAACATTCCTGCAAATTTTGAAATGGTTGTGTAATTTGCTATTGTCGTTTGTGCTACTACAAATCCATTTCACATCTTTGTGGCGGTTTCTGTGCCTGTTTCTTTTACCAGAATCGGAGACTGTATCTGTTACCCGTCCGAAGCATAATCTTTACTTTCGAAGACCATAAGGTACTTCGGGTCTTATCGATTTTGAGTCGGATGACATTTCTGTACATATTGCTGCTGCAATGGATCTTGTTACCTATTGCATTCGCTCTATTTTTTTGAAACATCCAATTGACCACAAATATTTTAGTCGGAATGTGTCCCTTCTTAGTAAGTGCATAAAATTTTAGCTTATTTGTAAATGGAGTTAAGTTTTTAATTTGACAGTTTCGATCAATCGAGTACTGTTTGTGTAAAAACTTGCCAAACGTCAAATTTCAAACAGTAAGTAAAAGAACAAAATCTCAGAGAGACAAAAGTACATGAATAGATTTTGAGTTAAAACTTGTCAAACGTCAAATAAAATTAACAACTGGATATCTGTTATTATTGAACAAGATTGTACTCACGGAAACTTTGATTGCATATTCAAGGGCAATGTCAATGATTTTCGACATTTTGATTTTACAACTAGACCCTTTGTTCTTAATGTATCCATTTATTTAGAAAATATTAGTCATTCTATCCTTTAATTAAGAAACACAATAATAATCAAACTGAATACAAAGAAAACGTGAAACAACCGCTAAAGACGTGTGACGAACTTTGACAATAGCGACGGGTGGCTTTGGTGCAGCTCCGCTTGGCGCATACATTTGTCGATGTATCCCCAGCGATAAGGCGCTTTTAATGTACTTGCATTGCAGAAGAGCTGCGCGCACTTTCTTTACAAGTTGTCCGCGTGCACACAATCGAAACGTTCAACTCTCTGTCTGGCTACTGGGCATAATCCGGAATGTGTAACAACAGTAGCCACGACAGGCTCCTACAAATTCATGTCTTTTCTGGATCTTATGAGCAGAGAGAGAGAGCGTGCGCGCGCGCGCGACATACGAAGACCACGAAATGCACTGCATGCATGAACCGCGAACACAAAGCACTGGCGCGCATTGATAATAATAAAAATCGCATTCAATATTATGCGCGAGGCGGAAGGTAGTTTATTCGCTTAGCTCTGTGATGATGCTGCTGCGCGATCGGATGAGGATCGTCCCCGATACCACGATTATTACGACATTCAAAATGTGGCACCCACAATGTAGCTTGTACCTCCTGCGTAGTGGACACGGTGATCCTACGTATACATTGTTTGGTGGGTTCTTGTCGTGGACTTCCTGGCAGTAGGAACAATCACGAGATCGTTCTTATGTGCATGAGCTCAGATACACAATCGTACATATGGCGTAGTGGTAATTTAATGAGCCATTGCGAGTGACTGTAATTGCCTGTGTACCAGAGTACCAACTGCCATTTGAGCAGCAAAATTAGGTAATGCAAAGTGATAAGTTGGAACAATAAAGCAAAACCTTTTGTATATAACCTTTAAAACCACAAATCAAAAGGGATATCATCCTTTATACAGGATTATCAATGGAGGAGCCTTTTTTTCTCACGCCATTGTTGCAAAGTGTCGGCTGTAAGTTCTTAATTCTTTGCCTTTCTGATAACGAAAGTAACTTACAGCCATGGTTGGCACAATACCAGCGTGTCCTTGTACTTATTTGTTGGAATATTCCACCGACACGTTGTTGCTTCTCTGCTTTTCTGCTACTGTGCTGCTGTTGTTGTTCATCATTGTCGTCGTCGTCGCCGTCGCCTGATTACACCCTGAAACAGATCCGAATCGAAGGTGTTGAACAGCGGCAACCGACCGAAAGGGTGTGTCTCGTAGGGGGTGGCTTTGTTGGCTCCGGCTAAGTTGCTGTTGGCACGCCATGTGAAAATTGTGATTCACCGGAAAAGTTTCACCTTTTCATTGATTTTTTTTCTCCTCCGCTCTTCCGCGCTGCCGTTGTTGTTTCGCGTTACTTCTTTGTTACTTTTTGTGATTTGTTTCTTTTGACACGCACACGTCCTTGCACACTCATTGACACAAAATGGAAAGAAAATCCAAGTTAAAATTTCTGATTGGAAAGTTGTAATTATACTTTGACACTTTCTTAAAGATGAACTTATTCGTTAGATTAAGATGGCAATGAAAATGGACGCTGTCAAGTGACGGGTGATATGGTTTCGCTGAAGTAAAGTGGAAATTGGGATGAAAGGTTTTTCGTTAAAGTTTTATTTATATTTTGTATTGTAATTAACATTAAAGTAGTCTTTTTACATCGTACAAATTGCAATGAGCCGCCCTCAACAAATGACCTTTGGTCAATTCATAAGGACGGCATGGATTTAGGCGATTGATATTGTTAGCTGCACATATTAAAGTAAAAATTCTAGGTATATGTTCAGTAATTCATCAGAGTAATTAAGATCAAGTGAGCACTATCTGTAGGTACATCTGTCCTTGGTCCGATGTCCACGGCAAACAAATCTTGAAGCTCAGAAAGCCTAAAAAACACATTTTGCAGATAAATAGCTCTTAATCCAAAAGGATGCTGGTAGTTTTTAAGGCACACCATTTTTTGCGACGAGCATAGGGTCAGCTTGTGTGACAATGTGGTTATCAGATTCGCCTCTTGGACGCCTGGCTTGTTATGAAACTATAATGCATTTTGTAGTGTCTTGCACAGTGAATGAACCAAATTTCTCTTAGTCCCTCAGGCTTCTTCTAAGGCTGTCTTGACAGTTAAGTTGTTAGCGTCGGCACCTACATACATACTTGTTGCACTCCCAGCAGTGGCGTAACTACATACGTGTATGGGGTTCCTGTACATTTCTTATAAACGTTTGGGATGTGCATCTCACATTTTTCAAATTGAATTGACAAACTTGTCATGATTATAGTTACTTTCGGAAGTTTGTCAAACAAACGCGGGAGGTGCCGTGAAGAAAATAACTTTTCCCTGAGATTCGAACCTGCACCCAAGTTCGCCCAGTGTGCAGGGTGCCACCAACAAATAAATTTACCGATCGATTAATTTTGTGTTTCGTGAACACTAAAGCAAAAGTGACTTGTCACTTGTACTACTATTATTGGCAACTGAAATTTTTGGATAATTTTACTTAAATTTAATTTTTAAGATCTCTGGATTTTGAAAATCAGGTTTTATATTCGTACCTGTTAGCTGTCCCGCTTGGATCGGTCTGTGCCTTTGTTTTCGTTCCTGTTCAACACCCGTATAGCGTAAAAAATTGTTATAAACTTGAAATATTCAACTTTGCGAGAGTTTGGACCGCGAATACTTTTTGGTGTTTTTACTGGGATTCGAACCTGAACCTCTGGCTCAGCAGTCCATCGTACTAACCTCTGAGCTACGACACCGATAATGATTTATTATTTGATTCTAGTTGCAAATTTAGTAAAATGTATGGTAGACTTTGCCAATTACCATGACGACAAATGCGTCTTTGAAGCTGATGAAACCTTATTTGAAAAATTTAGTGAGTCAAAATCGATTTAATGGATGTGTATCTTTAGCATTCACCATGGTCAGACAATAACTGTGGGTGCAGGTTGAAACGTTTCATCGGTGTTTCCTTCTCAAAGCTTCAAAATACAAACTTCACGTTGTGCATCGAGGAACCGACGTTATGTTTGGTGTAAGTTAGCAAATTAGAAGACAAACTTTATTAATTTACACGTGTCAAAGGGGATATGAATACCCTTATACTAATTTTAGGACACGGGCGTTTTGTGGAAATAGGAAGAGACAGAGAGAAAGACAGATTTGAAAATGAATCCGCAAATTTCCCACTTAGTTCCATTTTTTCGCTGATTCTAGCCCGCTTTCAGGGATATGAAATCCAAGCCCTGAGCGGACGTTCCTTTTCAGAATTTTTCGTGCAATAGAGCCAAATTTGTCTGTGTTGTGTGGCACGTAGCGCCGTCCTGTTGGAACCACATGTATTTGGATTCTCAGAACCCCAAATTCTGAAAATTTTGTTTGTTTACGTAGCCGCCGAGCGAGAAATGGGCCTCATCGCTGAAGAAGTTTTTGTTCGAAAAATCGGCGTCAACTTATCAATGCAGCGTGAGAGCAGACTAGAGCGCGACGAGAAATCCTCGTCCTCATAAAATCGTTTCCCAGTTCACAATGAAGGCAATACTTTTGACAGCGAGTCTGTATTATCCATGTGTTAAAGTGAAAAAGCAGCAATGGTCCGTTTTTAATTAAAATGAAAAAACCATACAACCGAACACCACCTTCCTCTTTCTGGCTACATAACAAAGTCGCATCAGCCTGCTGACAGGCTATCTCGTCGCGAGAGTTTTTCAATTTTATAGAACGAGTTTCGCATCATTGTATATTGTTTCATATATTTGCATAGAACTCGCGCTAGACTTGTCTCGCTCTCACGTTGCATTGTGAATCGGGCATATAGATACACAGATATTACAGAACCAGCTAGCAATGATAGTTTTTCCAATTGTTATGTTTCAGCAGCTGTCAAAGTTACCAATGACATCCAGACAAATGTTCAGTAAGGTCTGCTACAATGCATGAGCATTGTTTGACGCTTCCCGAACGTGTATAAATTATTAAAAAATGTTATCCGGCTAACTTGTAAATACCCAACGTGAATTTCGTCGTGAGGTCAGTCGTGATCATGGTTTCAGTGCGCAGGCAATTTGTCGCACCGTGTAAAAGTTTGAGCGTGAGTACACTCTTTTGGACCTTAAGCCACTAACCAGACAGAGATCGATGCGAAGTGAAGAGAACATAACCGCCGTAGCGGCCAGTATCGAAAAAGACCCAGAAATGTCGATTCGGCGCCGATCAGCTGAATTGGGCATCGCCAGAGAGTCAACCAGGCTTATTTAGCGGTTGGATTAGGGCCTACATCCGTATAAGACTGTGCTGAGGCAGGAATTGAAGCCGGCCGATCATAGACAACGCCGTGAGTTCGCTAATTGGGTGCTGGAAATGTTGGCCGTTGTTTCGGATTTTAGCCAAAAATCATCTTCTCGGACGAGGTCCATTTTTGGCTCAGCGGCTACGTCAACAAGCAAAATTGTCGTTATTGAAGCGACCACAATCCACAAATGTTCGACCAAGCATCAATGCATCCACAAAGATTGAGAGTTTGGTGCAGTTTATGGCACGGCGGCATCACCGGACCTTAATTTCTTTCGAAATGAGGAAGGAGACTCCGTTACCGCCAATGTTCGTCGGTATAGAGCGATATTAACCGACTTTCTGTGGTCAGAGCTCGACAACATCGATATATCATATCGTTCTTATCTGGTCACCCTATATTATTTTTGTAGTAAGATGCAACAATTTTAATGCGTCGAGTGGTGGTTAAACGATCCAAATTATAAAATGGCAAGGCAAAACTAACTGTCACTATGGATGACAGACAGATTTGACAGATGTCAAATCCCAACATCGAAATAAATAACCCTTTAGGTTGGTAAACATATTTTTATAAGCTACCTCCTATGCAAATCAAATATCCTTTAAATCACAAAAAAACCCTTCTTTTAAGTTGTTCCTACGAGTATGTATGTATATTTTCGAAAATAGGATAAAACCCATTCACATCAGTATACCTATACTCTTTTTCCCCCTATTTCAAAACATCATTTGACACACTCAACCTACCGTGCGATAAAATCCCAGCTAAGCTTCTTATTACCTACTAATGTATCATTGCACATTGGAAACCAATCATTGTGAATTAAAAATTAAGCCGACATCTGCATTGTCGCGGCATTCTGCTCGTAAGGAGTGTGGTGAATGGTGGTGTAAATCCATATTCATATAAAAAAAAAAAAATGTACAAACACATAAAATAATGCCCATTTCCCATGTGACGCCCTCCTGATGAATGCATGTCCTCAAATCCGCCATCATAATAGCCATATATCCCAAAAATAACTTTTCCTGTGCTCTCCGGAATTCTGACCGAAAAACAATTGCTCTGTGCCATTAAAATATCATCGCTAAGTGGGCATGTAATCCGGCATTGGTACCATTATCATCATCACCATCTCTTGTCGCACATATCTCGTCGTTAGGAGGAAAAGAAAAATCGCTCGCACTACCGGATGGTAGAGTTTCATAGGAGGAACCGTACGCCACCCGCCAAATTATTCATGGTTATATTTCCGGGATGCGGATTTTTCTGAGAGATGCTACCTTCCGGTTCTGCCGCTGGAGCGCTGTAATAGCGGTTGAGTGCCGCCACGAATGTTAAAAAGGACTCTTGGCGTTGCGTTGTTTTGTTTTTTCTGTATTTTTATTTTCGCACGAAACGAAATTCTATCACGTGAGTAAGACACAAAAATTTATCCGATTCTTTGAAGTGTGTGTGTGTGAGAGAGAGCGTGTGTGCTTTTTTTTTTTTTTGTTTGCTGTATCCTGTGTCCCTTTGGGTTTATTGATCCACAGAAGCAGAAAGACAGTAGATACATCCTCTAATCGGTTGACAGCATTTTTAGGACAGTGGTGGAAATGGGGGTATGGAAACATTCAGGAATTTCTTGAAGATTATATAGGTACATCTCACACCTTTGCCGGCGGGATCAACATGTTTAAGGCTGCATTTTTTTTGGCCGAAATTATTGTTTGTTCTTTGCGCGGTTTGGTTTGATTTTATTTTTCTGTTTGTGGTGCTCTTTCAGCATTCGCAGGATGCTAAGGATGTTATTCATCATTCAGTACGAATGCAGAATACCAAGTAGGTGCTGGAATGCAATTTTGGTTCCCTCGATTGTCTGCCAAGTGATCATCGACCTGCAGTCCTTTTTTCCTTCTCCAGAGTCCGATATCGATCTTTAAACTTTGACTTTCAATTAAGCACTGAGACCGTGAAATGATTGCAATTCTGAATTTATAGCCCCATTTAAACGGTCAGGGGGATTAGTGTGCCGCCGCCAAAGGATGATCTCCTTTGGGCCGTATAACAACGAACATAAAAACAGAGCCCTGCAAGTAAAAATCCCAGATCCTTGTGTAGTTTACGATTTGACAGTTTTGATTGACTTGAATGCCAGACATCGCGGCGGAGGGCAATTGTTATGATTTCTGATGACAGGCACACAATGGGAGGCGCCTTGATGGTTGTTGTTGTGCGGTTTATTATTTTTTGTTTGCCCTCTTCTCTTTATTCGGAATGAACTCATATTTTAAATGGAAATCAAAATTTATTTGAGACTTTGATTTGGTGCGGCGCATACGAGTATGTATCTCTACCTGTGTTTGCCATCGTCGTCGTGGTCGTCGTCGTCGATTGACGTCTCATCTCTCTGGCTCTGCGATTTGTCTATAGTACAGCTTGCCTCCCACACGTGAAGCTTTGGTGTGCGCGCCGCGGATGATGCCTGTAAATGGCAAATAGTAGACCAGGCGTTGCTGAATCAGGTGTTTTGTTGCTGCGAAAACACAAATCCGCCACCAGTCAATGAACTATGAGATGGCGAATAAAATATCAATAAATGCCCATGTTTGTTGTATACCATAGGCTTGTGTGTTACCCAATGGGAAAGTGTGTTTGGCAGGGTTTTGTGAAATTTATAGGGTTGTTACCATAGCGTAACTGTTCGGCGGTTGGACGGTTGGACAGTGTTTGTTGCCAGTTTTGGCAGTTTTGCGGGGGCTTAACTGTGGCTGTGATTCACTTGGCTGTTGTGGAGGCTTGGGAGTGCATTTTGCTGGGTACGTTAGTCGTCCGATTTAGGGATGATCTCATTTGGAGTGGGACATCTTCACAAATTTCACCATAAAAGTGGTTTTCATCAGAGATTTTCTTAATTTAAATTGAAATATATTCCGAAATTGAGGTTGGAAATTGGGTCAATTTAATTCATGGCGGTGGTGTACACAGCTGTAGAAAGCTGTTAGTTGTTGAGCGCCATCTGTTTTGAGTTATTCATAGTTTTATATTTTAAACTCAACAAAATTGCCTTAATGAATGGATACCTATCCTACATCAAACAGGTTCTTCGATCAGGATTGAACGACGACTTCCAGCAAGCTCTAAACAAAAGTACGAGTCTGGCCTAGAGTTTCTCGCTTTTTCTTAATTTTGCTTGCCATGTCTGCCTGACTGTGTTCTTACAGGTCTTGCTCGAGAATGATTCAAGAGATGTTGATGGGATTTGGTTTGTGGTAGTTTTTGGTTTAGGTTGCATTAAGTTGCAAGTTTAGAATGGCACGTCCTACCTGATAATTACAAAAAAAAAAATTTCGGAAATGAGGAAGAGTCTTAATATTGTTTGAATCATCATTTGACGAATTTTGATGGAATTTGCGTTTTGAGTTAATCCCCACGTCTTTCTACCTTTTCGAAAACTATATAAGAAAAAAAAGAAGAGGAAAGCACTCAAACTCCTTTTTATGTAGAGGTTGGGCAAACTTAGATTTTATTGCTTTCTCTCTTATCCTCAAGCGGCAGTTGGTTGCTGTTCCCCAATTGGACTTGAACGTGCCCAGTTGGGTCACAAGCAAACATATTACCCACTACACCATGACGATCCGGATTTTGCATACAAGGTGGTGCAAAAGTCCTCACACGAGGCAGTAACATTGTTTGTAAGTAAAACAAAATTGGCTCTGTTTGTTGATTATGTTTATTTAGATTTATTTTAAATATTCGTCTATTAAGTTGCGAAGATAATATCGGTTAAGTGGCCGCCGCAAGAGTTGATGACTTTTCTCGAAACTTCTGGCGATTAATTCTCTACTTTTTGTCGGATGTTCTCCTTTAGGTCTGTGACTCGTTCGTATAGACACGTGACTTAAAAAAAAGCCCAAAGAAAGAAGTCTGGGACGGTCAAATTGGGCGATAATGCGGGCTAGTGCAAATCCCCAAATAGTGATTTTGAGGGAATGTAATAATTCTTCGTGCATTACACGCGGATTTTCAGTGCCCCAGAAGCGATCATTTTGCTTATTCAAGTATCCGCATAGGTGGTCATGATGATTTCCAATGGAAAATTATCCTCATCGCGGTCGAGGTTTAGGAGGGTTTGGCTATAATTTACACGCGATTTGTGGTGTGCAGGCAATATCTGATGCGCTTTGTATTTTTTATTTTTTTTTTTTATAATTTGCACGTTGTAAAGGGGATATGAATACCCTTATACTAATTTTTAGAACACGTGCGTTTTGTGGAAAGGGGAAGAGACAGAGAGAAAGACAGAGTGGTGTAGTTTGAAACTTAGGTGGTATTAAGTTTCTGTAAACTCCAAGGGTGGCTGTCCAGATAACTGGGGAGTATTTTGTTTGTTTTCGCTATTATTGTCGTTGCTTATGATTCACAGTATTTTTTTTCCATCCTCCTGATGTCATCACCACGATCAAGTTGCATTTTAGCCATATGACGACTCTACTGCCAGTGTTATGCCTTCACAGTAGAGTTGACTTAGCTTTCGCAAGTGATCGACTTTTTTTTATTTATTTCATGCGAAATACATAGATGATTCTTGACATCAGGATTCGAACCGTGAATCAACAGCGTGACAAGCGATGATGTTACCACTACACCACGGCCACCCTCATATGAGTACATATTCAAGTCTGTCACGAAAATTCACTGTAACGTTCGTCTATTGATGCTCAATTGCGTGCCTCGTCATCTGGTTGATGATAAGGGTCCTCTTGGACCGTAGCCACAGCAGCAATATTCTCGACCGAACGGCTGTTCCGGAGCCGGCCACGTCTGCTATTGTCTCGAGTGACTAAACGCTGCAGTATTTGTCCAGTGGGTGCCACACCGAACCACCGAACGATTATTTGTCAAGAACATTGACACAATTATTCCGCGTTCTTGAAGAGTACATCAATCCCTGGTTTGTCCACGTGTGTTCTGCTTCTGTTTAAGTCAAAAATGTCAAAGTCGCGATGACATAAGACGCCATTTGCAAAAATGAGAGCATCGTCTGATAGTGTGGTGACTTATGCGCCACATTTTACTCGTATATTGCCTGTAAAGCTTTAAAAATTGTTCGCATAGGAAATTTTGGAGGAAGAGGGACAGTATTCTTTTAGCGGCGGTTTTCACCTTTTTTTTACAAATTTTATCGGAAGCGAATAATATTCATATTTGGATTTATTTATTTATTTGGCTTTCTTTTGATATGTCTAATGATGGAGTAGTTTGTTTTTGGTCAAACGGTTTAAAAGTTACAAGATGTTCCGCTTTACCTTTCGGGTACAGAATTCGTCCACGCATTAATTTTATTGCTATTTTTCTAACAGTTGTTCGTCATTAAGTATCTGTCCCACGCTCAAGTTCACTTATGTGACAATAGGTATACGTTTATCTAGGTCACAATTACCAGGTACGTGGAAGACCTACTTGAAAATTTCGCGGTGTGCATATGAATGACTTTTTGTTTTCCTTACAATTGCTTTAAATTTTCAAAAATGGTCTTTTCGATCTGCACTGCAACACACTTTGCCTACTGATGCTGCTGTGATATCTCGGTGAAGAAGTTAATCTTAAAAAGTTTTGGCTACAATAGTATTCAACGCTTCATTTCATTCTTACTTTGTTTTATTAATCGCGTCGTTCCTATCAATTTCCAGCAGCGATTTTTAGTAATGTTTTGTTGACAATAATTCTTATAAATCTGTATCGAGGAAGTTACAGAAAGCACCATTTTGGAGACCGCGCACTACGAATAAAACGACAATATTCGAAAAACGACAACCTTTCTAGTCTATTTCATTCCATATAAAACTGTCAAACAATATAAAAGACTGAGAGATAGCCAAAGGTAATTAAAATAAGTGAACACAGTTCGAATAAAAACTAAAAGTTGTTAGCATTTGCATAGATTTCTACGAAGCCATTATATTTCTCTCGAATTGTGGTTACAAAAAACTCTCAAACCTTTAACACTAAAATTAAGACAACATCGACTTATAATTTATACAGGGTGGTAAAAAAATATTAATATTATTTGATTAACGAATTTTAACAAAAAACAGAAGTATATTGAAGCTTAAACTTAGCTATTTTTATGACGTTAAGAGTGGAAAATAATATGCATTTTAGCTCTCGCAAAACTTTTTTTGATGAAATTTTCCATCACTTTTTTCAAAGATTGTTCTTTAAAGTCTGTAAGAGACTGGGGATTATTCTCGTAAACCGTTCTCTTCTAGGTATCCCCATAGGAAGAAGTCTGGAGCGGTTAATTCCGGAGAACGAGCCGGAAAAAAATGTTCAAAACTATTGTTTCGTTCTTCATTATTTTTGGGCCATCCTGTAGTTTGTGGTTCTTGCCAGAAAAAAAAATCTTTATATATATGTACAAATAGGAAATACTCTTTTTCTATCATATTCGACAAGTACGCGAATTCATAGCAAGTAAAGTGTTCCGATTAGCTTGACAGCTGTGATTTTTCCAAAATGACATTCACTTTCGAAAAACAGAAATTTCCATTCATGTTTCTTCCATATTTCATTTACTCGTAATGTCGGAAATAGAAAAGTGACACTAGCGCACCTGAAAATCCCATGGATGTGTGAGACTGTTTTATGGGAACATTTTCCATTTTTAAATCTTTTTTCGATTATACTGCCAATTCTGATTTAAAATTGATTTGAGAACAGTGAGTGAAAGGCACAAAGAGTTGAGTGCGGTGAAAGAAACACGAGGGATCAATTTGCGCCTTAATTGGATTTCGCCCATCTCAAACGTTGATAAATGTGTCGGTGCATTGTCGTAGTGGATAGGGATTTCTTTCTCGCCATTTTCAGTCGATTCTCACAAAGTCTCTTCAGCAGTGGTTGCTATTCGTCTGCACATTCGGAAGTCGACCAATCACGATAATACCATGCCAAAAAAAAAGCTTGTCGCATGACTTTGCTGGCCGATGCACACTGCATTCACGCTGAGTTTCCTCGGAGACAAGGTGTTTTTACTATTTTGAATAAATCCAAGGCTCATACAAAACTCCGCAAAAAGTCCAAAGGAGTCTTCTTAAAACGTTTTAAATGGTCGATATTTGAAAACGGGTACCTGGAGTAATCAAAGCCTTGATTGATTTTTCGTCTTGCTACGTTCAAGTCTTTAACAATTCTTTGCAAATATTGCGAACGCGTCGAACGCAAGAGCGGCTTTCAACTCTCAAAAGCCTTTGTCAAATATAGTTTCTGATTTCTCAGTGAAAATACTCTCGGTTTCTGCTACTCCCTGTCTTTCATTCGCCGATTTTTGACAACGAAACTGTCAAACTTATAAAACGTTGTTTTAATTGGCGGCACTTTACTGCAGGCTAATTTTTGAAAATTAGATAGTCAGTACAGTAATAAAGGACTCTGGTAATAAAATCATTTGCTCCATATAAGGCTCCAGGAAGAACTTTCAAAAGCCGATGCAAACGTTCGAGAAAGTCTTGTTCCGTGGCTCAAGCGGATTTACACGTTCGTATTGAATGCGTACTAATTTTTGCTGCTAAGAATTCGAAGACTATCCGAATTTCCAAGATTTAACGATTTCTCGGACGATCCTGTTATTTGTCTCAAAATTAGCATCGAAGCAGGCATTCGTGTAGCCAAGTCATGTTTTTTGATAAAACCAGTCAAAATTTGACCTTTAAATTGGTCCAAAAAGTGGTCCTTTACCCTTCTTACAAATAATTTAAATTTTTACGTTTTCGTTTGTAAAATCTCATCTTTAATCGGTGATCTTGCAAATATCGTGGACTTTGCTGATGATTTTTGGTGTCGCAAAAATTGTAGGTACGTCGAGTTTGCACGACCAGTTGAAGCAAAAGAGAAGCCTACCAGCTACCTCTCTTGGTAGCATTTTGAAAGCCGCCCTATTTCCGCAGCCATAATGTAAAAGTTTGATCCTGTCTTTGAAGGGGGGAAAAAAAGCGATGAATTTATCACAGAATCCACTCTCTAGAGCAATTTCTGTGTTTCTATTTGAAAAATTCGTAGAGTCACATCGAATAGTAAAAGAAAATATTTCCATGCCCCTTGTCGTGTGCATAGTCAGTGTCGCCGACAAACGAGGCGAGATCGCAAATTCCTCACGCCGCATTGGAACATCTTTCAAATAGTTACCCTACCTACAACGAAGCCCGAAGGAGTTTCTCTACAGAGGAAATAAAACAGAAATTAGAATACTGCTCCTCACAACCTTTGTTCAAGGATTCCATGTTCCCTTCGGTTGGATATTCGCGCGCACACACTCGCCAGTTCATAGCATCACGTGTCCTACCTTCGGCTTCTGTTTTGCACTGTCGACGACGCTAAACAAGACACACAATATCGGCGCGTTGCGTGTAACCGCCAATAAGTAGAAGCAGCCACCAAACATCAGCAATAGCAGCACCGGCAACAAAGGTGTTAAAGGGTTAAAAACGCATCGGTTAATCCTTGTCGACTTGGGATAACAAGAACAATTGGTAAAGCGGCAAATTTAAGAGGAGTTGGCACCGCCGCGCATCCCGCTCCAGAACTGATTTGGCGCAAAACGAATTGCAACACATAATCTGCAGCCTGTATCTGCTGTGATGTGTGATCGCAGGAGAAGATCGGGCAGAAGCTATTGGCATGCGCAGGCATTTGGATTTATATGCAATCTGCGTTCTTTAGTGGGAGATCTCTGGGTTGTGTTTGTTTTGGTTTTTTTTTTTTTTTTTTTTCTCTGGACTTTTGCCGCCACAGGCTCAATTCTTCTGTCAGACAGCAGCTCGGAGCGCAGAATGAGAGAAATTCAATTTGAATTGGATACTGTACTGTGTGGTGGTGTCCATTGATGTGTGGATCCTGCGGACGCTGTTTTGTAAAATATTCACGAAAATATCCGCTCATAGCGTGTGCAATTTGAATTGGGTGTGAATTGGATTGGATTGTTGTCGAAACACATGTTCGACAATGTTTTCGAACTTATAAATATTAAAATTGTCTCGTTTGTCTGTCGCGTCGGCTGGGCGATAGTCGGCTTCTGCGTCCTTCTCGTTGTGGGTTAACAAACGAATGTTTGCCAAGGTGTGTCGTTGTCGAACTAATATCGAGTGTAAAAAAAAAAAAAACGCAATTGTCAAGTCGAGAGAAGGAACAAAACGAACTTTTGTTTGTTAACAGACAAAAAGTCATTGTTTTCAATTATCGAGAATAATGTTCGTCGACGTGTCGGATACCTAAACAATGGGTGTAACTTATCCCTCTACATTCATCCTTCTGCTGGGAGATTTATTCCCTTTTTTAATTAAAAGCAAAATGAACTCGATTTGGCTGGCATTAAGGACGACAATAAGGGTGGTTGGTAGTCAGTATATATGAGATCCACTTCAATTAATTTAATGTCGCGTTCGCGAATTGTGGAATTGACACTTAGGTGCGACGGGCCAACCAATCCCAGCTTAATTTATTCGTAAGATCAACAGCATCTGAACGCAGTGTGTTTGTTTGAATTATTACGCCCAGTTGTTGGCCAGTTGCCATATTGTATGTACTTGTGTCTCTGAAAATTGTTCTACGTTCCTCCTTAATAAACGACTGCATCTGGTGCAATTTTCGAATGAATCATTAACCCAGTAACAAACTCCCTATTCTGGTAGAATTTCCACTCGGAATGGGTCAACTCCGAGTGGTGGGGAGGTGTAGCTCGTAGTTATGCTCTTGTCTGCACTTGGGTCTCTGGTTGTTTCTGCCGGAACCAGTAATTAACAATGAATAATCTGTTTTTCGGGGACATTTGCTGTTGCTGTTGCTGCTGCCACTGCAGCAGATTGGCACAGTGTGATTGTGTGTGTTAGTGGTGGATGAATTAAAATTACATATTCCATCATATTTGGTACTCTGTCTGGGGAAGCAGCGGCGAATGCATAAAGGACCTGAGAATCTCGTCTAAGGTTGCAAATTACTTTCGGATGATAGACTGGAGTTATGGGAGAAGTTTACCGGATGCTACAATGGATTTTAAGATTAAGAATTTACTGTCTTGTAAGTTTGTAAAGTAAACCTGTTACTATTGTTGAATGGGTGGGGTCAAATTTGTTTTATTTTAATTTTATCGGCAAAAGTATTCGTGATTGATGATGGTTTGTACAAGGTGGTTCAAAAGTCCTCCATAGATTTCCTAAGGCAGTAACTTTGTTTGTAAATAAAAAGAATTGCTTCTGTTTGTTTTTTTAGACGTTTAAATTGTTGTCCATTAATATCGGTTAAGTGGTTGATGTACATTCGGGTTGGTTGCACAGCATTTTCCATGACTTTTCTCACAACTTCTGGCAATAATTTCCCCACTTCTTGTCGGATGATCTTGTTTAGGGCAGCCAAGGTCCGTGACTTTTTTGTGAAGATTCGTGATTTCAAAAACCCAAAAGTTTTTGCGGGCAAGTGGAAATCGCCAAAACGAGCGATTAAGCGGTCGGGAAATGCTTGCTGCAGAAAGTCCACTGTAACTCATGCTGTGTGTGCGGTTGCACCGTCCTGCTGGAACCACATGTTCTCCAAACCCAATTCGTCAATTTGGGGCAGCAAGATCATGTTGATCATGGTTCTGCAGCGTTCACCAGACACAGCAACAGAGTTGCCGAAGTCGTCCACGAACAAATAGGGGCAAATCACCTTTCCTCCGAAGACGCCGTACCAAACAGTGACTTTGAGAGGATGTAATGGCAAATGCATTACACGCGGATTTTCAGATAATTTTACTTATTCACGTATCCGCATAGGTGGAAATGCGCCTCGCCGCTCATAATGATTTTTAATGGAAAATCATCCTCATTGCGGTCTAGACTTAGAAGGGCTTGGCTGTAATTTACACGCGATTGGCGGTCTGAAGGCAATAGCTGATGCACTTTGTACGGGTACGTTTTTAAGTCTGTCACCAAAATTCGCAGTCTATTGCTGCCGAATTGCGTGGCCCATCGTCTGGTTGATGTTTGAAGGTCCTCTTAGACATCTGCAACCCCAGCAGCGATATTCTTCAGCCACGTCTGATACTGTCTCGTGTTGAGCCAGTTTCCTCGAGGCGAGCGGCTAAATGTGGCATTGTTTGTTCAGTTGGTGCCACACGATCAGGGAATCGACAACGGAATTCACGTTGAGCCAATACCACCGACCGATTATTTGTCAAAAACATTGATACAATTATTCCGCGTTATTGAAGAGTCTCCGTGTATTCTGCTTCCGTTTACTTCACAAATGTCAAAGTCGCGATGATATGAGACTTTGAAAACAATTCCTTCAAACTATTCTAATCGCACGCACAGTGTGTGTAATTTTTAGTTTCAAGTCTAGAAGTCCGAGCGCTGCATCTTAGGACTCCGCCCGAATATATCGTTATCACCGCACGTTGCCCTTATTATAGCAATTATTCTATCAGGAATAGACTTTTGTGTACGGCAAGTCAAATAGAATCCCTTTTGACACTATCAAAGGAAAGTCTTTTCAAAACCGACGAACAGCAGGTGAAGTGTCGGTCAGTATTCAGCACATTGGCCAGTGAGGATGGTATACAGAGGAAGATCCAGAGTGGAAACATACTTGGTCATCATCTAGTTAGCCTATCTTCCTTAGCTTAGATCCGAGCGATACTGGAGCAAAATTCAGCTTGCGCAGGCCCTTAGCGTTACCGTTAAGATCCACCTGAAAGGAGAAGAAACAAAATAAAGGGTGATCCATCCAACCATCTGCTGGTTCCATTTAATATTTTTCAAAATGTTTTGCTTTATTGAAGAGAGCCCACTTCCCGATTATGTATGGAAAATAGTTTCATTTAATGGCTGTCGCGACTGGCTTGGCAGTAGCCCGCCCTGGCAACCCGATTTTGTACTATATTTTCGATGGTTCGGGCATTTTTTTCGCGAATAGCTCGATCAATATTGTGGTTAAGTGCGTGAATCGTTTCTGGATAGTCAACATAACATCGATCTTTAACGGCACCACACAAAAAAAAAGTTCAACGGGTGGCCAAAACGGCATTTCACAAACTACACCAAGTAGTCACACGCTGAGAATACTCTCGGCTGAGCGCACAGGACGAACACGAGGATAACTTGTGTTATCAATTAGCACACCAATCTCACGAACTTTCTTCACAAACTTGCGTACAGCAGGCACGGTTGGTGAAGTATTTCGACCGAAATTTCTTTTCAAAATTCACACTGTTTCGGCAACACAACTCTGACTTTGAATATAAGTTTTCAATATTTCCCAAAGTTGTTCAAGCGTAAATCCATTCATTTTGTACCGCGGCGATATGATACTGTGTTTCTGTCAATTTTTTAAGCGCGAAAGAGCTGTCAGTGTAGTTCAGAAAGAAACCAGCAGATGGCCCAGCCGTTTGAAAGAAAAGGTAATAGTAAGATTGTGTTGCGGAAAATATTATGGCGTCTGCCACGAATACGAGTAGGAACTTTTCCCATTTTAACTTTAGGATTGCCTTCAGTGATATACATATTTGCTCGCTAATGTAACTCTCCAAATGATATGATCTACATTTGTAATTCTCACTCACCCTGAGCATTTTCCTTTGAGGTTGTATCTCGTTATCACCCTTGGCACTAGAGCAATCGAAGATCTGTTTAAAGATTTTTGGTCGCAGGGCTTTTGTTTTGCTGCAGTTTTCAATGTTGGACTCTTATATCGGCTATTGATACACATCAGTCGAATCCCAATTGGCTTGGCACGTAAATAATTCGAACATTGATCTGCCTGCTAATAGTCCCTAGTTCTGCGCCACAGAGCCCAACTATTTTCGATTGATTTAATGGCTGTTTGACTGTCAACGAAGATGCAGATATCCTCTTGTGCTATGTCCAGTACTCTCACCATTTTGGCGGCTTCGAGAATGGCTAGAACTTCTGTTTGTAAGAAGCTGTACTTTCCCGTAGAACATGTTCTTTCAGTTGACCCAAAATATTTTTTCCTATTACCTTTACAATGGCAGGAAACACGCAATCCGTTTTCTAGTTTACCTACTCCGTTAAGTTTATTTTCTTAGGGATCTTGACGGATGGCAAATGGATGCAAACAAATTGCCAATGTTGCTGGCATCTAGTTCTACTGCCTTTTTTGAGTGCCAAGTGATTTCTTCTTGGCTGGGAGTTGCGATTGTACTGCGGATTTAGAAAATTAATGCGTCTGACAACTCAATCTTTTTTGAGAGCTGGTTTGGAGCTAGGTCTCATTTGAAGTAAGTAACCCTTGCACTTTCATTGGATATTCGCTTCAGCTGTGACCACCTGCCACCTCTTGGGTGATTCTGTAAAAGGTTCTGCTGACACAAATACTTGCTGCCCCTTACAGCCAGCACGTTTCTATTGGTATTTGCCCCGTTGCCCCCGCCGTTGAACTCTCCTCATTTTCGTACGATGTTAGTTCATTTCTCCCTACTTCTGGGGTAAGTAGTGCGAACTTTAAGTAGATATTTATAAAATACCAAGATCTACTTCGATTAAAGTTCGGTCTCATCACTGGCTGTAACTAGCATTAGCGATTGAAGTGAACACCCTCTAAATTCTGAATTAAAACTCTGCGTATACGAAATGGAGTGCAATTGCGAGTAACAGACATCCAATAAAATACTCATCGAAAGACTACTTAAATGCGTAATTAATTTCGAAAATATATTACTGACAACAAAGATATGTACGAGTAACAACGTGAACAACGCAAGTAATTCTTTCTTTTTCAATTCGCTTTTCCTCTTCGAAAACTTACCCACTGTGACACCATATATTTTCCAATAAAATACTGTATGCAAATTTTGACAAGTTTTATATGCAATACTTCCACCAAATTGTCACCGAAACACGCAATTTTCCGAAATGTAATGGGCACCCTCAGTATGTAAATAAATAAATCTGTTAGATAAATTTTCCAATATCGTGATCGCTTTGTACTCCAATACCCGCGCGAATTCCTGCCTATAAAGTATCTAAATCCAGAAACGATTCAAGTGAGAGCGTAATGCACAATATGAAGACGACTGTGCGCGACTAAATCGTGGCAAAAAAAAATCCAAATAAAACTAAAAAAAAATCTTGTCCAGGATGAATGGAAATTTTAAATTCAGAAGAGGAAGCACAACCATTGAACTTAGTCGTAGCCAAAGCGAAAAGGAATATAGAGGAGTAGGAAAAATCACCCAGTGCAGTACCTACCTTCTACTGTGAAACTTTGCGCACTTTAGTTTCGTTTTTTTTCCCGTGGCTCTGAAGTGAGCATCGAGTGGTTTCGTAGCACTTTATGGTTAGGAGAGGTCTTCAAGTAATCCATTTCAATTGGTAATGTACTCTCTTAAGTCGAGTTTATTGGTGGATAGATACCACCTACCTATCGCCTTCAATAACCTTTACCTGGGATAGGTTAAAAAAAAAAAAAATCCCATTGGAGGTCCAAAGGATAATCCCTCTCTGAAATTTGAAGTCCCTTTCGCAAATAATTCATAGAAAAACATATAATAATTGCCATAAAAAGTATGAATGTAAAGAAAAACAATCACGTTAAATCGATTAATTAAGCTCACTAATTGACACTTTTCCAGTGGCATTCTAGTGGCAGACCATTCAAACGAAATAAAAAAGTTACCTTGAGTCACCTCCGCGGCAAAGTTGAGAGTAAAAAAAGCAAATGCCCACAACTCTACTACCAATATTGTTCACAAAGGTTGAGAGCCAACTAGCTAGCCTTTTACGAACGCGGATAATATGAATTAGAAGCTACCTTGATCTCTCAGAGATTAGAGGTGATGCTGACAGTTTAAAACCAATAAAGAAACGCATTCAACAGTCGTGCCGCTACAACGGCTCAAGCTACTGTACAGAAGCACTGACGAAAGCACCACTGGTCACCTACGTTCACATCACCGTAAAACATACAAAAACTAGGCAGCCAAGTATCCATCGGATCGATCAAATCGCTGCGGGCGCAAAATTTGTTGCAAACACAACAAACAACAGCCATATAGCTGCGCACAGCTTCTTTGCATGTTGGTGCCGAGAAATTTATGAGAAAATCGGGACTGCAGCTCCCACTACTACCGCCGTATGCACAACAAGATGCTGCAACGGATAAGAATCCTGCTGACCAGGAGCTGCTGCAGCACACACACTGTATTAGTTAGTAATAGCCGGACCGTGTGCCGTAAATTAGATTAAATGTTAATAAAAGGCGGAGAATTACACAAGAAAATGCTGAGCGATAAGGATGCGGAACCAGCCGCTTATATTCTACCAATTGAATTTTTATAGCCTGTATTCATTATCCGAAAAGATAAGAGCGCAAACAGATACTTTATCCTGTATGTTGAGTGTCTTATACTGTACGAGTAGGTACATAGGTTGTTTATTTGCGTATACAGCCCTTCTCGATTGTCATCAAGTTTCTGGCATTCAACAGGCCAAAATATTTCATACTGTGAGAGATTCGCATACACCTCACTTCCTGCGATAACACCTTCGCAAATTGATTGAATCGCATTCGTAATTGAATGAATTGAGACATGTGGTGTATCTGTGATTGTGTGTATGCTCTTAGGGATGTGGGTGTAGCCAGCCACCCACCCCCAAAAATATAAGGGTACCTTACAAATTGATTTTTCTGTTTACATCTGATGTAAATGGTGGCGGCAACATGAGTTGTTGCCTTAGAGATGTGGTGGCAGGTTGGCAACAATAACAACAACAATAAATTGTACTCAATTTCGTATACACACAAGAGCTTGTATCTACGGGGTGGCACATATGTATCGCCACACCAGCCATTACCATGTGTAATCGATTAAATCATCACACCACGCCGCCACATCGTTTCGTGGCTTTACTTGGAATGGGAGCTGCTGCTCTTTCACTGTTTGCATGAATGTTTAACCAACTATCAATTCCCTGGCCAATTAATGAATTGTAACAGCACTTAATTGTATCTCTTTTTCGTTTCAGGCGTACGAGTTATCCACCCTCACGGGTACTCAAGTGATGCTGTTGGTGGCATCGGAAACAGGACATGTGTACACATTTGCGACGCGCAAACTTCAGCCGATGATCACATCAGAGGCGGGCAAGCAACTGATCCAGACCTGCTTGAATTCGCCCGATCCGCCGAGTGTGGGTGGCGGCGATCAACGGATGTCAGCAACCGGATTCGAGGAAACCGAACTAAGTTACAATATAGCCGACGAGGACTCAAAAGTAAGACAATTAATTTATGGTCATCATGGTCACGCTCATCTGGGTCATCCGCAAGCGCCCAGCCACTATGGTCTGGAGCAAAGTATAATGCAATCACCGTATTCGTCCGGTGGACAGCCGTCACCGCTGTCACATGCGCAAGGCTATCCGCCACATGGCGGACATTCGCATCATTCGCACGTGCCTCATGTGCCACATTCGACTCATTCGCATATGACACATGCGCATGCGCAGCGATAAATTCAGTAGTTAGCATAGAATTTATATAAAAATTAGGCAATAACGACATTATCCTGTGACTCTAGTATGAGATGCATGTACTCCGCCGCCAAATTAAGAGTCACTATACTGACAGATGGCGGTGACAGAGATAGTATACAAAAACGAAACAAAACGATCGATGATCTCGCTTAGGAGCCTAAATCTACTAGACATTCGCAAAAGACCCTCTTTCTTTCTCATAGTACATGATAATTTAGTTAAATTTAAAGAAACGTTTTTCTCTTTTTTTACCTCTGTCTCTTCTCTCTAACCATTCTAAAAATTGTTTTATTTTGTTATTTATATATAGAATACATATATACAAACTTGCAAATACACATACGTATGAAACTAGTCATTATTAGAAAAGGAAATGAAGGAACAAAAAAAAAAAAAAACATACAAAAAAGAAATCTGTGCCATAAAGAAGCGATGCCATAATCTCAGAGATAGCTTAAATATAATTCAAAGACCACTGGAACACACATGAGTACAGTCCTTCGGGGGGTGGTACTCTAGTGAATTCTGAACTTTTGTAGACAAAACAGTGCCATAATCTAATTCTTATAACTTGATTATCTCTAAACAGGACTTAAGTGTAGCAGATATGTCTTGATACTATGGCAGTGCCTTCACATGTGCAATATTCATAAATAAACGAAGACTATGCACACATATATGTAGATGTAGATTTTTATTTTTATAGCAGTAATTATAGTACAGATGAGCGTGACCAAAAGCTTAAAATTTTAAGTTAATGTTTGCTTAGTTGTTGTTTGTGTTGTAAAAAAAAATAATAATAATAATAAGTTGTGAAGTTTGTGTACAAGGAAAGATATGAATATCTTTTTTTTCAATCTTATAACCGAGACTTTGTTTAAATTTAGCGGTTTTTTTTTATGTTACATAAAAAAAACAAATGAAAATCAGTACTTCACTTTAATATTTTGTGATCTACAAAAAATAAAAATCAAGAAATCCTAATCGAATGTAAAATTATCGTAATACTTCCAGAAAACCAGAAATCTTTCTCCCTCTGTTTCCTACTATCTTTCCGGTTTACACATGCAAATGTTTTATAAAAATCTACCAGAAAAAATACTGAAAATTTTGTGCAAATACAAGGAATTGGAACAGTTCCTCCCCTGTTTGTTTGGACACCATCTATGGAATAAAACAGAAACAAACCCAAGTTTCAAACCAACTAAACCAAAGATTTTATTCTTCCTGGTTTTACCTATCTACTATCTTTCCGATTTAAGCGTACAATAGTGTCTGAAAATTATAAACGAATGCAAGAAATCGAAAAAGGAACAATTTGCCCAGAAATTGAGCAAAACAGATACAAACAGTTTCAAACCCATAAAAATTTCTCTTTGTGTTCCGTATCTTCCCGTTTACACATTAATATGTATTTATTATAGAGAAATCGTATAGAAAAAATACTGCGAATCATAACTGCATGTAAAAAATTGTGGGAAGTTGACACGATAATAACACCACATATGATACAAACACCTCCCGAGTTTCAAACCCTGTTTTCTGTTCCCTCTATTTTCCCCGACTTAAGTGGATACAGACCAAGGTACGATACGAGTATACAACCGCGAACATCGTTAGTGTGGATTACATCCTCGTCGTTGAAAAACATCGTAGAAGAAATCTGTGGCTGTGACCTCGTACCGCGTACGAGTACGTCGTAACATTTCCCCAAGAATTCGCTTTATATAAAAATTCTAATTGTTTATGTTTTAAAACTTGTCAACAAATTACGAGGGGCTGACATCGTATTATGAATACGAACGAAAAAAACATAGTATAGTTTGGATGACTTTTAAGGTACGATGAAATTGTGTCATCGAACATCGACCACGAAGATCTGTACCCAGCTTTACTCAAAAAGTCGTAATAATTATCTCCACTTAGTTCGGACAGCAACCATACATTTGTAAAAGAGTTTACATTTTTATCGAACATCGAACATCGACCACGTATATCGTACCACGAACTTCTGTACCCAGCTTTACGAGTATGCAAACAATTGTAATAATTATCTCCAATTAGTTCAAACAGCAACCAAAGAATACTTGAGTTTCAAACCATTGCATGGAAAACATCTGTCTCTCTCTCTCTCTCTCTCTCTTTATCTATCTATCTATCTATCTATCTCTACCTCCATTTTTGTTTAGAAAAGTGGATATAATTCTTGGTGCCAAGACGTTAAGTCAATTATAAAAGGAAGACTTGATAGCCACAAAGGTTAGGATTTTAAATTATATCCTTGATTTTTATTTCTTCTTTGATCAGCCAAATAAAATTATTTTATTACAATTTAATAGTTATTTTGGTCATCTGAAAAGTAAATAAAAAACAGAAAGAGTAAATTATTAGCACGGCAAATTAAAGAGAGCTGAATAAATGGTTTCCTTAGCAAACCATTTATTATATGATTAAGTTTTTTAATAAGCAGAACAAGTGATCAGCAAATATTTTAATATCAGGTTGTAACATAAGTATTGCGCGATTTTTGAATGTCTGTTTAATGTTAAATAATTTCCACCAAATGCAAAAATAATAATTCCCTTCATTAGACAACACTTCTGCCCACCTCTCAGGCAACTTCTTAATGCCGTCGCTAAAAAAATTGTTTGGCTTTGACGAAAAAAAAAGCCCGAAGAGCCTTTTGGACATCATCCACATTTTTTTCCATCAAAGAAGTTTTGCAAACTTCGGAACAAGTTTAAATCGGAACAAGGGTGCTAAATCTGGAGAATAAGGCGGAAGCACCATTTTTTCCCAACCGAACTCCTGTAACTGGAGCTGTTTCTTGCTCCAAATCAAACATTCTTTCCAACATTTTGGCACGGGTGAGCCATCTTATATAATGAAGACCACTATTTTGACGACCACTTTCATGACATGGTCCATTTTAAGGGACTTCGAAGATAAATTCTTCTGATGAATAATGCCATAAAAATTTAGCATTGAAGTATTACCGACTTTGGAGGCCTTATTTTCAATCAATTTTACCAAACCTTCGTGTTTTCCAACCATTGCTGGAGCACCGTCCGTTGTTAAGCCCGATAAGTTGTTAAGTTGTAACGAAAAGCGATTCAATGTCGATGTAACTGCTAATTCTTCTGTTTTTTATAATAAAATGGATATCAATACCCCTGATAAAAATTGCCAGTTGGACAGTAGTTGGCATATCTGTGCTAGAGCATAAAATATATACTCGGATGCTCGACTTTTGAAATTATCCTCAATTTGATTTCCAATGTCGTCCACACGCCTAGTAATAGTCTGACTTATGTTTTTCTTTTCTGGACATAGACTTTCAACGACGCTCTTCAAACATTCCTTTATCATTTCACCATCTGAATTTATATTTCCTGCTGATTTGGTTTTATATTTTCTGCAGATCAAGAAATAATTTTCTGCTGGTCAAACATTTAATTTTTGCTGGTCGTTTGCATTTTCAGTTGATCACTAATAATATTAGCGTTAAAAATACTACCGTCCACGTTCTTGTACACGAATTTCCACACTTATGTAGCTTTTGCATTCTTTTTTTTGCTTTCTGTGTTGCTTTGTTTGACTTAAGTAATTATAAATAAGAAAATCAACAAATTAAATCCGCATCATAATTTAGCGTATATTTTATTGTTTGTGATTTAAAATTTTATTTTGTGTACATAAAAGTTCTAAATTGAAAGAACAATTTTAAAAAAAAAAAACAACTTAACTTAGTCCTAATTAAACAAAAAAAAAAAAGTATCTTTTCAATCATAAAACATTTCTGTCAGACAGAAAGTAAAAAAAAAAACAAATCACATTAAATAGATTGTGTACGTTGTAAAAGTAGTTTTTAAAAAAAAAAAAATATGTAGAAGTAAAAAAATGTATAACTAAATTAATTCTAGCAATGTAAGAAGTGAAAACGATCTAATCGGGGATCTGCAAAAGGTAGGCAAATTCATTCGCTTGTTTTTTTTTTTTTTATTACGAAAATATAATTTAATTTAATTTATTATTTTATTTTTTCATCTACAAAAGAAAAATTATTACAAATAAATGAAAAAAATTATTATACCAACTAAAAGTGAATATTTCCACAATTTTATATATTTTTCTTTTTTTTTTTGCGTCGTTTCACTGCATTGTTACGTTGTGGGTTTAAAGATTGTTAATGTCCGGCGAAATTGGTTTCCCTTTGAAGAGGGTTTGTTGGTTCTTTTTTTCTAAGTGGGTTTCTCATTTTAAAGGTCGAGGAGGATGAGTTTTTTTTTCTTCTTGAATATTAACTTTTAATAACCGACACGCTGATCTTGATATAATACGAGGAAATTAGAAAAACAAAGGGAAATTTCGACTACTCTTGGGTTGGGTTTTGCTCATTTTTATTTTTACATCTTGTAATTCAATTGACGACGTTGTGTAACGAAGGGTTTGAAAATTTGAAAAGTTTTGCTAATGAGCTAATGAGGGAATAGAAAGGAGTACTCGTATCTCATCTGTTTTTCTAATATCATTAAACGATAAAGTGTCCTTGATGGATAGTTACCCGCTTATTATTATCCAATATTCGAAGCAATAACGCTTAATGGTGTAGTAAAATGTTTAATTGTATTCAAGTACATCATTCCGAATTTCATTTAATTTGAATCAAAGAACTTAATCTTTGGATTTTGTCTTGTTCAGATATTGCTTTCTTTACTTTTGATTGGTATGACTGGGTTGTTTTATGGTCGCCTTATTGGATAGTAAAATGCAAAAATTGCTTTAGATTAATGGTAAAGGAGGGTTAAAGGAATTTTAATGAAATTAAATTAATTAATCAACAGGAATGTTAGTGAATTTTTGTGAGACTAGAGATTGTTCACGTCTGAAATTTAATTCGGTTTGTTACTGGATTTGATATTGTAATATTATTTTTCTTTTAAGGATACTCTGCTTTGTTAGTGAGAACAAATTGGTGAAGGTATATCTGTCTTTTATAATAGCGTAGGCAGCAAGGAAAATTATGGCAAATTAATGACACGCTGCACATATAGAGCTATAATTAAGGATGCATTCGGTAAACTGATTCTATATTGAGAGATTAATGAAATCCACCTCCGTTTGCAGGATAACATTGCCGTAATTTACTGACGGTCGCACATTCCATCCCTTCCTGGCAATCCAATTTTGCAGTATATTTTCGATGGTTCGGGGCTCTATTTCACGAATAGAGCAAAAGATCGATTGTTAGACGGCTTGTATGGCACGTAGCGCTGTCTTGCTGGAACCAGAGATCTCCAAGTTCATTTTCTCAGTTTCAATTTGGTTATCATGCCTCTGTAGCGCTCTCGATTGAAAATGTTGCCATCTTCATCTTTGAAGAAAAATGAGCCAATAATGCCACCATTCCACAAACCACACCAAACAGTCACACGCTGAGGATGCATTCACACCTCTACGACTACGTGAGGGTTTTCCGAGTCCCAAATACTTCAGTTTTGCCTGTTTACTTGTAAGCCGCCGAGATGGAAATGCGCCTCATCCAAACAATTTTAGAAAAACCGACGTCAACTTCGAGCTGCTCTAAAGCCTAAACAGAGAAGCGATAGCGAATCGGGTGATCATTTTGCTTCAATTCGTGAGTCAGTTGGACCTTGTAAGGAAATAATTCGAGCCTGAGGAGAATTTATGCTGAGATTTGTGACTAGTTCAGGTTCTCGGATTTAGACGCACACTTTAGGCAACAGCAGTAATATCCTCGGCTGAGCGAACAGGAGGAACACGATGATAACTTGTGTTACCAATTAGCATGTCAATCTCATGAACTTTCTTCACAAACTTGTGTGCAGTAGGCATGGTTGGTGCATTATTTCGACCGAAATTTCTTTTTCAAAATTCGCACTATTTCGGCACTTTGGAAATATGTTTTCAATCGTTCCCAACGTTGGTTAAGAGTAAATCGATTCGTTTCATACTGCAGATATATGATACTGTGTTTCTGTCAATATTTTGAGCGCCTTTCAGCCTTTCTTCAGTGGGAATGATATGGAATCTGTTTTTTATTCCTTAATATGGGTAATATGACGTCAAACTGGACGTCAATGTTCTTAGGGGGGATTGCGTTATAAATGGATTGAAAGTATGATTATTATTCGATGAATACATTGTAGCTGTTTTTTTTTTTTGGGTCCTTTGATGATATTAAGAGTGAGGAAAGGCTCTTCTACACGACATTTCAAAACACAATCGCCAATAAGCATCCGAAGATATACCAAAGATGTACTGGCTCTAAAATCTCTGACGATAAGTTTAAGATGGGAAACCTTGATTATCAGTTTTAGACTATAAACTGCTTCTTCATCGCTAATAATATCGTCCATATAAAGAAACGCTCTTCAACCCTTAATGCGATGATCAGGCTACCTATCTCAAAAGAAGTCTCCAGTACCTTTTCTTTCAAAAAAGTTGCTTTGGTCCACTTAGAAAATGACTGCAAGTCTACCGATGGTGCGAAGGCTCATAAATGTGTTTCTGCTGTTAAAGCAACCGTACAAAGAGTACCATTTAATTTATTTGATGTAGGGCATACATTGGAAAGAAAAGTGAATATTCCTGATCAAAATAAGTCCAATTTAAGTCTAGATCAGTTGTGGTGAAGCAGCACTCATACCAGGAGTTCATAAAAATCAAGATAATGCCGAAAATCAATGACGTTCTACTGACGACAAACAATTATGAGTGAGTTTTGGTTAATTGTCACTTTTAGCATTTTTATGAAAGCAATTCCGCTTTGCCTGCCGTACGTTTGGGGCAGTTGCACGTCATCGTGAGCTTCATCTAGATAACTGACGGCTCATCTATAGTACTCGTAGCTCATGAGCACGTGAACCCCTTGTTTGAAAAAAATCCCAAGTAAACATTTAATTTCCCATTTCTAAATATTTTTAAACACAACGGGTTTGTTTTCTTTAACATTGAAACCAACACCTTTTACTAACATCCGTGCACTAATTGTCTGGCATGGAGTGCGTGTGGGTCAACCGACATGTATACTGCGACATGTACCTTCGGATTGCAGATAGTGGAAATCGACTTTAATTCAAATTTCAAATTCTCTACAAGATGAACTGAAGGTTTACAATCTTGCAAAATGTCGCAACTTTATCCGGAAGTAATTGTATCTTTTAGTCTTATGGTCGAAATATTAGGCTCTGGAATTTTTTACAAGATGGATGTCGCATTTTTGAACATTTTTGAAAATTGAAGATACGCAGTCTTCCGAAATGTCTGCCTGCTGTATATATGTTAGCATTGGCAGAAATTGCATTCCATTCAAAAACCTTAGGTTAGGTTAGGTTGCTTGGTTGATGATGGGGTGGTTGGTCCCAGTTCCTGTACTGGGTTCCTACTGCTTACTGCTCGTTGGTGATTAGAATCTCTAACCATCGTGACGTCTTCAGAAACCTGGAAAGATTGTTTATTGAAACGTCAGATAGTTCTTGTATTTCCTGGAAATAATGTCTTACTAGAGCTTAGTTTCTCAGGTCACAGTAGCCTCTACATATATTGTCATGTTGTCAAATTTGTGGCCAGTGAGCGCACCTACGGCGATTTTTTTTGTCATTTTTTAAAAGTTTGTTGGTCCTGCCTTTGTCATATTTTGGTCAAAGCTTCCTTGATATATGACAGGTGGTAAGCGAGTTCCTAGTATTATTGGATGTCATTAGGATCTTACACTCAACTCGCTCTCTGAGATTACAGAGTGGAGGCTTAATCCATTGGAGTGCTCGATTGTGGTCAATTGCAGACCCTTTTCTTGCAAGTTCGTCAATTATCCCTGTGATCAGGGACCCAGCAGAGAGTAATATTGTGCTGCGAGTCAAGAACCTTAAGTTCTTCGTGACAGCGTCGAACTAGCTTGGACTTCATTTCAGTAACAAAAACTGCTTAATGGCCGCCTGACTGTCAATAAAAATGGTGATTTCGTCTTGTACTGGCTGCCTCTGTCACTGCCTGAACATCCGCTTGGATGTGGTCAGGAAGTCTAATTGAGCTGTGTATGTTTAGCTTTTCGCAGAATATAACATTCCTATATCCACATTTGATCCATTTAAAAACCTTACAGAGTAGGTACCTAGAATTGAGTGGACTAGAACACATGTGGTAGGTATAAATGATTATTCCAAAAATTTTCTAAACTGCGAGTACCCTGGCTTGCTTGACCACAACAATTAACACCTTTCATAAAATGTTCACTTCCCTTGTGCTCTCAACCCCTCAATTGAAAATTATTTTCGAATAGTTTTGACTTTCGAACTTCCAATATACAAAAAATTCTAAAATTGTTCTCGGTCTACGAATATTTCGTACTTTTGAGATTGGAGAATGAGAAATGCTCAAGATGTTGTTGCTAATTCCCTGCTTGCTTACCGTGTATTTGTACGCTAGCCACGCTTCATTGATCATTTAGACGTAATTATACAAACACATTGCCATTTCCTGCCATTAACAAGAACGTCCAAGTTTCTCGTCAAAAAAAAAATTTATTTCTCTAAGAAGTAGATACATACCATAAAAACTAAAACAAAAGATATACTATATAACTATCCGCTTTTGTATACATATGTATTGTAGTATTTTACAACAGCACCTACGGCTGTCTTTTCTTCTTGTTTTCTTAACATTGAAAGCAATACAAACAGTCAACACTTTTCCACCTACGAAGTGACCTTTGCCGCTCAGATACAATACATACACCTCGTTAAATCGCCATTAAAATCAAAGTTGTTAGGTGGTTGCCCAGGAACATCCAGCGCGTACAAAAAGCTATAACCACACGCTTGCGCCGTAACCTGCTACTGTCTTAGTTCCACCATGACGGGCCTCAAGAGCAAGGTTTTCGGATTACTTGTTATCCTACACAATGAGTTACGTAGTGGATTTATGTGGGTTCAACCTAAAATTCCATCAAACCACATTTGTGTAGGCTTCTCTTCTTGAACAAAAGGCGAACAATTGCATCATCGATATTATTTTGAATTTTTATTTTTTTTTTATTTTTTAAATTTTCGGCACAACAAGTGGACATCGTTTAGGCAGTGTGTGAGTCGTTTCCAAAAAACTGCTCAATTCATTGAATGAAATCGATTTTTTTTTTTTTATGACGACGCTCAACTGATGGAACCCACGTCGCGCTGAATGTGTGTGGTGGTTTTTGATTAGGCAACCACCTCAGAGTGACAACTCCATGACGTCAGTCTAGATACTCGGGGCAAAGTCATGTCCGCAGCTTCTAAACTACTGAATGAAACGAGCGATCTTTGAATGAACCGTGTGGGCATGCAACCGGCAGTGAGGCTGTCATGCGCGCAAACCATAATTCCGCCAGTGTGTTGTGTTGCTGTGCGCGAATTGCGGTGTATGGGGGTATTGCTGCAAGGGCGTTTGAATGCTCCATAGCCATGGTATACGCAGGCGCGCACAGTATGACGTGGGTGTAAATGTTTCTTTGGGGCGCCGCTCATGCGCACGCACCGGGGTGCTTGCAGTGTGCTTATTTTCCGCGGAACGTTGACGGAACGGCGGACGTACAGTACGACAAACTCTATGCCGTGGGCTAATGAAGCTAATGAATGAGTTGAGTCGATGAATGAATTGGAAGTACTCGTGCCAGCTCTCGGGTCTGCTTCAAGGTTAATGTTAATAGACGAACGAACAAAGCTATACAAAAGTTAGTCACTTTTACTGCGCTGTTGTGTTATAGTGGTTGTCTGTTGTTGATTGTTGAAAGTGTTGTGGATTGTGGGCTCCATGCAAATTGCTTGAGCGGGGGTGGTAGCTGTGTAGCACTGTTTATGCCATCTACGAGTTGGTGGTGCTCCTGGCTGGTTAATTAACTACTTTCTCTGAAGTCAAAATAGGAAATAAATTGTATGGATAAAGGAAAAATGAAACACATTTGCCAGAAGTAGTTAATTCTTTATTTTATCAGGCTAAATAACAGTTGAGGAGGATGGTCTGTTCTGGGAGTCGCCACATATGAGTCTTCTTGGTTTTGATTCTGTAACACAAAAGAAAATTAGTTTTAGTTATAGCAGTGCAAAGGAGAAAAAGATGATAGAACTAAATATGAAAATGAAGATGCAACTAGTTTTGTAAAGCTTTTTGTCCTCAACCATCCCAGTTTGCTTATAATCATTTCTACAATGTCATGAAAGTTGCTCTAACGTTTTAACAAGTGCTACAACCTTGCTAAATTGTTTGCCTTTTGTCACACAATTGTCAAAATTGACAGAAAAGGAGAAATATCTGCTAGCGAGTATTTCCCTAGCGCTCGAACAATTTTTTTTTTTCAAAAAGCTGAACTGCTGTAGTTTATAGCTTTTTCTTTTCTTTGACAGTAGGTATCTGGAGCCAATATATCAAATGTCAAAGTAAAGAGCTGTTGATGAAAAGTCTCAAGAATTACCGTTTTTCTGAGACTCAAACCAATTAGCAAGGTCAAAACTGTCTTCCCGTACAAAATTGTTTTTCAAAAGCTAAGTTGGTGCACAGAATAATTCGAGACAGAGAGCCTGGAATTTTATATTCCGACTCTCCACAGATATGCGGGCCGTCCGAACAAATTTGAACTTTTATTTTATATGACGTTTCTACTCAGTTGTCTAATATGTCTCAATCTTGTTTTTTAACAGACCACATAAGTTGCTTGCAAATTATAAACCAGATCACAAGTGGAGCATGTAAATTTTGAGCGCTGTCGGCTTGCTTTCCTTAATATTTTTACTGGATTTTTGGGCAAAACAGTTGGAAGAAGTCGCAGAGTACAAAGCAAAATGACATTTTACCTCAAAAAACTTGACGAAATCTGAGGAATTACCAAAAGTTGCATAGTTTGTATTTCCAAGCAAGCAAAGTTGGGCAGACGACCAAGGCAAAAAAAAAAACTGCAGTCTTTCCAACCTCGTTGCTCAAGAAGGCATTGTAAGACAACAGGTCGAAAAAGCGGACAACTTTCTTTATGAAAAGCAGAAGCAGAAAACCAAAAGCTGCGTTTTTGTCGAAAATCAAAACAAATTTTAGGCTAATTTAGGCTCCAATGTACAATTTCAAAGCCTAAAGTTCGACATTAATCATTACGTATTTCCGTAGGACACACCTTTTTCAAGATAATCGCAATCAAATATGTTTTTCATTAACTTCCGGTTAAAGCGAGACATTTTGGAAGACACGCAGGGAATTTTGAAACATAAAGTTTTGACCGAAATGACTTTTTTTTTTCGTAGGGCGCACCGTTTTCGAGATATTCAATTCGAAGATTGTGTTGGAAAAATTCGGCATCTATCTTGTAAGGAATTTCAAAGTCCGATATTCCGATTTCCATTAGAGTTCTATGGACTAAATAGTAACACTCGCACGTAGTATATATTTTTCTTCCAAAATGACAAAGTCTTGCCTCTGCGCCATAGATCAAGACTGGAATGGTAAGGGTCCTACAGGGTGGCTGACATGAACTGATAATAATTCACATAGCTGTATTTTTTTTAATTGTGAATTTTTTTTATTGAACCAAAGAAAAAAATTTTGAAAATTTATTTAAATTCAAGGATTTAATTAATATTTTCGATATGGCCACCTTTGGCACGAACAATTTCCTTGAGATGGTCAATAAATTTATCGCACGCTGCACGCAAGGGTATCTTTGGAATGCACTTCCATTTCCGGCGAAGCGCTAACTTGAGCACGTCCGTTGTTTGGTATTTCTTAGTGCTAACCTTGGCCTTCAAAATGCCCCAGGCGGAAAAGTCTAATGGATTCGCATCGGGAAAATTCGATAACCATTGTGTCGAGGAAATGAAGTGCGGAACATTTTGTCGCAGCCATTCTTGATTTGCTCAGGCTTTGTGGGAAGGTGCAGAGTCCTGTTGGGATATTCAAGGTCTTTGGCCGAAATGTTTGCGTACCCATGGCTTCAACACAGCTTCCAAGACAATTTCCACGATAAACCATCGCGTTTATCTTAACGCCACAGTCCAGAAATATGAGCGGAGACTGACCACAGTCACCGCAGTCACTGCGGCCTAAACCATGGAATCGGTGGCGCTTGCTTCCCCATTCTTTGGTCGAAATTATCGTATGACCTCTCTGGCAGGTAAACTCGATCATTTTGCTTGTTGACAAGTTGTTGAATTAGAAATGGTGCTTCATCAGAGAAGACGATGTTTGCTCTTTCCACTCTAACTTCTTTTTGGTCAGGTGTGAGATCTTGCACTTTTCGGAACTTTAAGGCTTTGAGTCCGAGCTCATTTTTCAAAACGTGTTGCATCCGTTCTCTGGATATGTTTCCTCAGAAGTTATTTTTCTTCCGCTACGCCGAGGATTTTGTCCGATTCTGGCCTTCACACTCCGAATCACTGTTGATGATGTTGCTGTCTTTTTCGGACCACCCCCATAGCATTTTGCAATGCCCCCGGTTTCGTTATAACGCGATATGGTGCGATACACAAAGATTTTGTTCACTTTCAAATGTTTCAGCTCACGAACAATAGCTGGTTTTGATTTCCCAGCCAAAAAAGGGCAATAACACTATTACTTTTGAATTCCATTATAGATAGAACAAACACTAAACACGCGATAAAGAAAAATCCTTACACACGCTTGTCAACAATGAAATTAATGAACAACTGCCAAATTTTCAGCGCACTGTCATTCGTAGTTTGGCAGACACAGCCACGTGAAGTTGGTAACAGTTCATATCAGCCACCCTGTAGACACAGTCACTTATGTAATTTGGAAAAGTGCTATATTGGCAAGGATGATTTTCCACCTTAAATTGCCCATTGTAAAGTGTTTGCTCTTCTAGGTGTATCTTGCCATTTATTTAAGACATCCAGAAAAATATGGACTGGAAAAATTTATACAACTTCTTTAAAATAATCAAAGTAAATTTAAATAAAATTATTCCGACCATGAACTCTTTAATTTTATTTAGTTTAGAGTACCTACTTTTCTTTCAAAACACTCTTTTGGGTTCAGTTCAAAGACCCACTCGATAATTTCCTAATCCCTTTGATCCGAAGGCCCTTAATTGTGTTAAAATTCAGGCAAGTGGGAGTAATTTATGACTCTGCTGTTTGGTCTGAAACGATGACTGCAATTTTTAATTATGTATTCGTGAAATGGAATCAAATGAAAAGGAGCTGCTGGAGAGATTTATGATGCCATGGGAGAAAGGTTTCCAATTTATTTTATTTTATTTTTTCAATTCCCATTTCCTACAGCCGTATCGTTTATCAAGAAGAAATAATTGTGGTATTCCGCCAAAAAGACTCAGTGGAACCTTGTTAATAAGGCGGTATTATATGACAGAGAGTGCGGTTTGCAATCATTTTAGCTAAGTAATTAACGTCTATTTATTGGGGACTTAATGTGGGCTTTTTGTGCAAAAACGAGGACAGTATAGTGCACTGTTTCTTTAAAATGATTGCATTTGAAATAAGCTTGACCCATTTATCAGAAAAAGTCGGTATGTACTTGCCTAATACACAAATTTACATTCCTCGTCCTTATGTCAGTTCAAAATCTGATTCTATATCAATGGGTCTCGTATCTCAGGATACTTACTTAAGTGTCTTTCGGAAGGTGACTTTTGATGCAACACACAGATTGGCATAGAGTTAGGATAATCGACTGGTGAAGGCTCGCTTAATAGCAAGAAGGGCCACCATTGCAAATCGTTTGGCTGGGAAGAACTTTTCTATGAGAAAATCGACTAAAGGACAGTCTCAAAAGGATTTGTTCGTTTTTTTTAGAGTAAATTTATCACTACAGATGAGGCGAAGAATTCAAGGATCTTCTCAGGGTGAAGAGCAATGAGGTTTGCTTTTAAAACGAATTTCTCTCAGCGAATTTTCTCTCTAAGGCGGAGGAGAGCTTTGCATTCTGTGAAGATATTTTTTACAAATTTTTGTCAGGAAAGGTGAGCCTCTAACGCTGTTACAGTTCCTCGAGAAGCACGTAAAGGGTGGGCCGTCTGTTGGTTTCTTTTAATATTTTAAAAAATTTGATGCTTTATTGAAGAGGTTTAACTTTCCGATTGTTTATGGAAAATAATTTAATTTAAATGGCAGCCACGGCTGGCTAGGCAGTAGCCCATCCTGGCAACCCAATTTTGCACTATATTTTCGGTGGTTCGGGGCTCTATTTCACGCTCGATCAATATTGTGCTTAGTGCTTGAATCGTTTCTGGATTGTTAGCATAACATCAATTTTTAACGGCGCCCACAAAAAAAAAAGTCCAACAGCGTCAAATCGCAGCTCCCCGGAGGCTAATCAACATCACCAAAACGGTTGATTACACGATTATTGAACTTAGTGCGGAAAAGATCGATTATTGTACGGCTTGTATGGAACGTAGCGCCGTCTTAATGAAACCAGAGATCGTCCAAATTTATTTCCTCAGTTTCTGGCCAAACAAATGAGTTAGCATGCCTCTATAGCGCTCTCCGTTGACCGTTGTTGCCATCTTCATATTCGAAGAGTTCTGTGGCGAGTTGAGGTTCTCGGGTTTAGGCGCACACTTTTGGCAACAGTAGCAATATTCTCGGCTGAGCGCACAGGACGAACACGAGGATAATTTGTGTTATCAGCTGGCATGTCAACCTCACGAACTTTCTTCACAAACTTGCGTACAGCAGACACGGTTGGTGCATTATTTCGACCGAAATTTCTTTTCAAAATCCGTTCTGTTTCGGCAACACAGCACTCACTTTGGAAATAAGTTTTCAATATTTCCCAACGTTGTCAAGCGTAAATCGATTCATTTCGCACCACGGAGATATGATACTGTGTTTCTGTCAATATTTTGAGCGCGAAAGAGCTGTCAGTGTCAAAAAGAAACCAGCTCTCACCCCTTAGTACCATCCCATATACCTTTTCATTTTCACTACAGCCCCAGTAAGTTGGAGTTGAAAAGAGAATGGCAATATTGTCATTTGCCAGTTGAGAAAGCACCGTGCAGGTTTCTAGGTCTGTATTCTTTTACTAAAGAATGAAGGGCCTTGAGTGCCACCTGGGTATCTGACAAGATAAATATGTTATTTCTTCTTGATTTGTCGCAGCGGTTGGTACGCACGCACTGGTTGATGACAAATATCTTTGCCTGGAATATAGTCGAGAATTTCCCAAGGCTGACTGAGATATTTGTACAGTGTGATTCACTGAAAATCCCAGATACAGTCCTTTTATCCATCTTGGATGTGCCTGACTCGACATGTTACCAGTTTCTCCTGAGAAGAATGACAAGTGAATAGTTCCTATTGGAGCAGAACTTTGGAAGCATCTCGTCATTGCTTTATTTTACCTGGAAGTGAGACTCATATCTCTGGTCAATGTTATCTGCATGGCAAAGACAGAGGATGCTCAAGGTGCGCAAGCAGTCAGTCATCCAAATTGCAGCAATATGCTAGACGCGTTCAAACTTACGAATGGTGGTAATCCATCGTCGGCAAATCCATTGTGATCCAGCTTGTTCGCTTCCTGTGAAAATTGGATGGTTTCACCATATAGTGAGGGACGTATAAGTGGATGTAGTTTTTTATTCTTTGTGTTAATGGAGTCACGGGCACTTTTGTCTCACTTTTCCACGCCAGGCTCTTACATCTCCTTGTCATTTGGAAGTGAGAATAACAGTATTTCGCACTATTGCTCATTCGTCCCAATATAAGAACTAAATCACTTGCCTTTGCTATAAAAATCACTCTAAATGAGATTCCTATACTAAACCTTTACTCCATCCGTAAGTACACCATCATATCCCCACAGTCACTCCACTGTACTGCATACGCGTGCCAAAAACTTTAAAATGCCAAACAAATTTTCGGTACTAATGGTCAACATTCTGACCACAGTAGCAGAGTCCTTTCAAATTTGGCGCTTGCCGACGACAATGCGTCGAATGTACATGTAAACCTCTGAGGTATTTTCCCCAGCACAGGCAGCATTAAAAGCATTTTGTGGTTCCGAGTAATTTTTTTTTCTGTTTTTTTTTTGTTTGCCAATTCCAATTTGAATGCGGCTTTACTCAGGTCACCGCAAAGTAGCAACCCTTAACTTAGTTAGCCATAATAAGAGAACACAATGTCCTCTAGAAACTATTTGCGGTATTCGAATGCCCATATTCTCCTTCAAGGCGAATATTGTTCCAAAGAGAGTACCCACGTACCGCAACGAAAGCTTACATCGATCTAGCATTTCAAAGATTTCTTCTTCAGGTCCTGCATCCACTCCACTCCACCACCATGGTGCAGGATTTTGTTTTGTTTTCTTTTTTTGTTTTTAATCTCTCGCTCTCCGATATGTGGTTCTTTAATTGCCTCTCCGGCAATGCGGCAGGAATTCCTTGAGGTTTTTGTCTCGTGCCGCGGACGACAATAGTTGGTAGCGCAATAGGCGTACGCACAAAACAGGGGAGAGACCGCAGAAGAAAAGGTTAAATTGGAGGAAAAATCAATTCAAGTCTTGCGGAACAAATAATCCAAAAAATAACGAAAAAAAGGTTAACAAGTAAAAAAAAAAAAAGGATGCTACCTTCTTCAAACTGGCGCTTCTGGAATTTCATCTGCGGTTGGGTCGTTTCAAAGTGGCGTCCTCCGCTCCACCCTCATGCAAAGTAAACCAAAAACTAAAAAAAAAAAACTGGTGCTTTGTTGCAATCTTAATTGAAATCATTCATCAGTACCTAACAACTTTATAATCAGATACGTTAGCGAAAATTGATTTAGGGACTCGCGGACGTTGGACGAATTATCCGCAATTAAAATGCAATCAATGTCAGAATGCAAGTCCTCGTAAATTTGTTAATATTTCGAGGAGAGCGCAGGACGCGCGGTAGTGCCAGCAGGCACATCTTCACCTCCCACACACTTTTAGATCGTCTTCCACTACAGTGTGGCTTGTGCTGCTGCTGATGTGCCTGAAGAGGCAACATAAATAATTACTACCCTGGCGTCGTAAAGAAAACCACACCGACCAGAGAGACGTCTTAACGTTTATCAGAAAATTACAACCCAGGGAGTGAATCATAAATGGCTCACTCACTGATCACCACCTCAGCAACCACCACCACAGCCATCATCGCTGGACGGAACTTTGGAATGCTTCCGTAAATCGTTTGGACGCGTTTGGTTGGTCTGTTTGTCTCTGACCCGCAGTTCCGTTGTTGAGTTTCGATTAACCATGGAGTTCAGGATGAGAAGTTCATTTTGCTGGTTCATATGAACAAACATACATACGTAGTACTTTATGATGATGATATACGAGTATACGAGTACGTAACAAGTTTTTTAATGGTCAGATGTTTGCAATATTTGGTCTTTGGATTTTGTTCCTATAATTTTTTATTTTTATTTTTGTATTTATTTGATAGCC
Source organism: Pocota personata (assembly GCA_963082735.1). Taxonomy (NCBI): domain Eukaryota; kingdom Metazoa; phylum Arthropoda; class Insecta; order Diptera; family Syrphidae; genus Pocota; species Pocota personata. Next base: position 1,505,755 of record OY720432.1, on the reverse strand, counting down.
TCTCTGGGAATTGCTTGAGCTTAAAATTTGGTAGAACGAAAGTGTCAAAGGTTTATTTTGGATGCGGGAAGGTTTCCCACTGTTTACAATTCTGCAACTACAAAACAACGTTTTGAGTTTTCCAGATAGAAAATATTATTTCATAATATTATAACATGACAATGCTCTGTACTGAATGCTGCAACTGTTTTTTTTTTTTTTAATGAAGCGCAGCAGAGCGACAATACTCTTGATGTTCTGATGTACGTTTTGAAAACCTTTATTCTAGTTTTTCACTCCAAAGTATGTCGGGAAGTCAATTATCTTCTGTGCATGGATAGCAGCAAGATTTGCCGATATTGTTGCCGAATACTCCATTGCTTAGGCGAAGGAGAATCGTACACTCCGTGGGAATGTTTCGCAATGCTCATTACCTTCATAATAAATTTAAGACGTTGCTATTTACGATTATCCCTGAATATGCCTTAAAAACAAAGCATTTCAGCGAAACTCCAAACAACTCAAACTATATATTCGGTAATTTTTCTTGGTATCAGACAATTTTTTCTCATTACTGACCGAAAAAATTACATCATCAATGGCTATTGTTTAAGAATCAGCTCTTCAATAAATCTTGTGGTCTTCTAGAGCTATGGTGATGGGTGATTTGATTTCAAAAGTCCAAACGCCGACTTCTCTATACACATAATGTTTATGAAGGGTTTTCGGCAAACTCTTGTTGCAAATCTAAGTTGAATATTAATTACGAGTATGCTTTGTGACATGTATTGCAAAGGTTTCCTGAAAAAAAAAGTTTAATATCTTGAGTCTGACTAAGATCTATCGTGATTAAATGATATATTCTCGAACTGCAGATAGATTTACTTCAACTTCTGTGGACCCATACACCGATGCAAAATTGGAAATTTCATCCTTTAAAATGAACCGTACTTCACTTAAAGCCAATTTTGATAAAATTTCAAATTCAAATTCAATTTTTCAAGTGACGGTATTTTACTTATTAACGGATTTGCGAAAATTGGCTATTTTTCGGATATGGCTAAGAAGATTTTGTTCAAAATTGATATCTAAATCACTTTCGAGATGTATAGTATAAGGGTCTCACATTCAAAAAAGTTTTTTTTAGCCTTTTAACACATTTTTCGAAAACTCAAATTTGATCGTCTGTTTTCGACATTGCACAAATTTTAAATCTGAACAATACCTGCTAAACGAACAGCACATATGGAGCAATAACGTTAGACCCAGTCGTGCTCTTTATAGTACAGGGTTATTGATGATTGTACAGGTATGTTGATTGTGTAAAAAGTATTAAAGATTTCAATGAAATTGAATATATTTTCGGTTAAATGGCCGCCACAGGACTTTTTGCAAACTTCGATTCTTGTGAAGTAATTTTTATGACTTTTCGGCATATTTTTGGGTGTATTGCGTCCATAACATCACGGAGTGCTCCAAAGTTTGGGGATTATGCAGACACGATCTTTAGCATAGACCCACAAAAAGAAATCTAGCGTGGTCAGATCACACGATCTTGGTTGTCAATTGATGTCCCCAAATTTCGAAATTAAAGAGCCGGGGAACTTTTTGTGCAATAGAGCCAAAATTGCCTGTGTTGTGTGGAACCACATGTCGCTCACATCAATGTTTTCAATCTCAGGCCAAAAAAAGTTGATTATACTTAGCCGCCGAGTGAGAAATGCGCCTCAACGCTGAAGAAGATTTTGTTCGAAAAATAGGCGTCAACTTTTTGATTTTCCAGCACCCAATTGCGATACACAGATATTACGGAACTGCTATTTCCTAGTAAGATGCAACGATTTTAATGCATTGAGCGGTGGTTAAACGATCCATATTGTAATATGACTAGGCAAGAACTAACTACCTGTCACTATGAATGACAGATGGATTTGACAGGTGTGAAATAACCTCGAATAACCTCGAATAACCCTTTGTTATGGTGTTATACTCGTTTTATGTTTTTATTTTACCATCAGCTCTATGTTCACTAAATCTTCACCAATTTCAACAATTCTACCTTTAATCGAACGATGTTTTCTATAAAGTATTTGTATTTGTAATAAATAAAAATGAAACATAGCAAGTCCCTGAGTAATTGTTCACTATCCGCATTTGGTTGGGGCACTATGAAAATATTTGCCTAAGATTTTTGTTAGTTTTGTACCTCTTAATGTATAAATGTACGTGTTTTACATACAAATTGCACTGACACAGTTTATCACTGACATACAGAATTATGTGGAGTGGATACTTTTGGATTCTCCTAAGATTTGTCGAAATTAGTTCAGATATGGTGAAGATAGAGCCAAGTCAAGAGGATGTTAAAAAAAAAGCAAAAAAGCGGTATAATTCCATAATGGTTGAACCAATGCTTTACTAGATTCGGAAGTAGCGACCTCGAAAACCGTCACTGTGGTAAATTATAATGGTCCTCTATTTCTCCGTCTTCGCAACATACGACTATAGAGATAGGAAACAAAAACTTACGAACGAAGTTGTAGAAAAGGTACTGGAACGTTGTTTGTTGTCCTTGAATGGCCTTCTTGATTTCTGAGATATACATCAGTTATATTTTTTTAAATACGGATGTATACTTGGGAGGTAGCCACTTGAAAGTAAATGGAAACATAATTGTTGTGCCTGAAGCTTTAAATAAATAAATATTTTGACGCTAACAACCCAATACAGGGCTTGACTTCCCGCATGAATGGTTGAGGCCTACAGTTTTATGCCGTTTCCGAAGGGCAATTTTTTCGATTGAGAGAAGCTTCTAATGACTATTTTACTCTCGGATGTTTGGCAGAGGTTCGTGAGAGGTGGTATCGTAAGAAAACTTTTAATTTTTTATTATTTGTGTTTTCTTGGATTCAAACCTTGAACCTCTCGTTTTGATAGGCAAAAAATCCATTTGCCTAGAGCAAGAACAAAGTGAGATCTGAAACGATTCTAAGTCGTGCTAAACCCACAACGACTTGTTATGTCCGTGTAGAGCACTTACATTCCTTTTACTGCAGCGAGGCTTAAAACAATAGTTCCATGTGTCTCTCGTTTTAAAGGTCATCATAAACTTCTCTAAGAGAAGTGTTTTCGTAGCCCCAAAGGCGTCAGCTTTCTTTGTTTACATACCCAGACAAATGTAAATAACCTCATCACTCAGAATAATTTTGTGTAAAAAATCATGATCTTGTTCATTCATTTCCAGAACCCAATCAGCGAAAGTACGGCTTTGTGCGTGGTCAAAATGGACAGACCTGGGTTTTCAGTTACACTCTCAGCGGCAATATTTTCAGCTGACTTTGCCAAGCGAACACGAGTTGGAATCTTCACATCAATAACCTGTCCGCGACCAACTTATTGATTAAATTCAATATAGCTTTGTGAGAAGACGCTTGATGATGACCAAAAGCAGTCTGAACTTTACGAAACGTTTCCGCGATATTTTCACCGTTTTTGTAGTGAATTTTCACTATTTCCACAAATTGTGCGAGTGTGTATCGATCCATATTTAATAACCCCCTAGTTTCTACTTATCAAAAGTCATCGCAATGACAGTTCAACAATGGCGCGAAACTTAAAATGACAGATCTTGTTGTATGACCCTGTATTAAATTTGTTGGATAGCAAAGCCCTCATTCGTTAAGTGGTTTTCCTTGTACGGTTTCTTCTTACTTTTCTTCTTATGTTACCACTGTCGTCCTAACACGGCTAAATTTAATTAGGCCTGTTTCTTATTACTTTAAAAAGTTATCAGTGCCAATGAAGATATTATCGAAGACAATTCACGTGCCCAAAAAGTGCAACTTGATTACTTTGGATTGCACTCTGAAAATCATAACGCGTCACTGACGAGGAGAATAAACGACATCTTTATTCTACCCATCCTTACTGGTATGCTGAGTAAAATCGTCAAGTGGTAGTGCTCAACGTTGGCATGCCAACCTCACATTTTTAAAATCTAAAAACATATCAGTAATGTTAAATTTGTTTGCGTACAACATTCCAGTGTAATTATTAGCTCTGTTTGCATTGGAAATACATAGAAGTAGAAAAAAAAAAACTTCAACAATGCAAGGCTACTCTTAATCTAACACATATTGAAAATTTATGTCACCGTTGAAGGCTTTGTTAATTCAAAAAGAAAAAAAAGCACACCTCAGAATGAATATATAAAATCCAAACAAATTCTATTCATATCAATTTAAAGTGCACCGTCAGCCAGCCACATGCCATGGCAGAAAGATCATGGCAAAGATCGCATTCTACGAATGAAAAAGGAGATTCCGTGCGGCAGCCTGTTTCCCAATGTGTGGTGAGGTAATTGTTGGACCTTAAACCGCGCACGTGACACCGTCTACTGGACTAACATAATAACCGAAAAGATTTTTGGGGGCTATATTGAATACCCTTCTCTGGTTGCCGCCTGTATGTGATCCCATTGATGGTAACAGAACAATGAGGACCTCAAAAGAAGTCAACCAAGCCGAAGAGATTGTCAAGCACCGCGCACAGACCAACAGTTTTTGTGTGTTTGCTTATTTGGTTGCGAAATTCACGACGACGACGACAACAATGTTGGACAGTTTCCCAAAGAGAACCTCTGCCATGACACATAATCCCAATTGCTGCCACTCGCCACGATCGGCCGGCCACTTGATACACGTCTCAATGGTCTCCGACTGTCTTTGCTGTCCAACGAAATTGTTTTTTTTGTTTTTTTTTTACACTTTTTATCGAGTTTTTCTTTCTTCGTTCTCGTTAGACCGTATGTGAGGTTAAATTCAAATTTGGCACCCACACCGACCGAATCAATAGGGCTTGGTGTCAGAAGTGTAAAGTTTGCAATAGAAATTCGCGATTGAAATCAAATTCGACCGATTTGCGTGATTCCATAACGCAGTTATGGCTTCCGCACTTAACATGTGCCAGCCTTATTAGGAAGCTTGCTCAGTCGTACTCGTACACACGACTAGTAGTCACCGAGCAGTCTGACGGTGATGACGACGACGACGAAGAAGAAGAAGACGCAAGAACCGTCGTCTTCGACTGAAAATACAAAACATATGGCAAGGCGAACAGTGAGTGACTCTTCGTCGTTGTTCGATGTTTGGCGATGTGTTTTTTGGCATCAGGAAGCCCTTTTATGACGAGGTGCGCTGCGCAGTGTTAACAAACCAAACACCATGAGAACTCGGTGCTGCCTCTCTCTCTGGCCGTGCCACAATCGCCATCAGTATACGTGTTAAATGACTCGTTTAGATTGCGAAGCATTGCACACCGTGTTCGCAGTCGATGTTTTCACGCGCACTTACACCAAACAACCTTTTAATGGTCGAACACTCGCGTACTCGCCAGCAAAAGGAGGCAGGACACTCTAGGTATGTGGCGAGATTTACGCAGAAATTCCTCCAATTGACACTGACATGGCACATCGGCGTAGTCGTCGTCTCATATGCAGAATCTGCTGCCTAGCGACTAGATTTCAATCGTTACTCGTAGAAGCGGAGGCGGGATGATGATGACGACGATGTGTGAAAATCGTGTAGAATCATTATCGCTCACTTATAGGCGCTGGATCGAAACACTGCTTGATTAGCGCCCAAACGACTCAATTACATGAACTAGCGTGCATTTATGGCATCGATCTTGCACTCTCCTCTGATTTGCATGCCCAATAATTGATCGCCGCGCAATCATTTTCGACGCTGCGCTCAAATCGAGTTAAATTGCTTTTAATGAATGATTGCCGTTGTCGTCGGTCGTTTCGTGTCGCTGTCGTCGTCAGAGAGCCGGTGCATGTGTCGATCGATTTGTCGCATTCACGGCACGCAGATTGCTATAGATTGTCGGGGACCACCGCCATCGCAAAGATTGCGATGATAAATTATTATTCTTCGATAACTGAGCCACAATTTATCGATAGTGTGTCTTTTTGTGTGTGCAGCTAGTAATTTTAACTTGAACGCACGCTTCAGGGTGGTGATGTATGAGACACTCGGTAAAACTGACAAATTGCTGCCATTTAACGTCTGACGTCTCACCCCTTGCGCTCTCCCATAGAAGTCTATCTTACTTTCTCTGCCCACAACCCCCCTGTGATCGGCGGGAGGCCATCAAAGTGATCAACGCTCAGCTCGATCTGTGATCATTGATCAGATCGTAGTACACAGAAATACACAGCACAGGGGCGTATGCGCGCTCTAGCGTGTGGGTCGGGGCAGATGATTGATTCATGTAACAATCGGCGAGTTGGCGTTAAGCACTCGATCCCGCCGTAATTTCATTAGAGTGAGTTTATATTTGTTTGATTGTTGCTTAATTCACTGTTTTTATTGTTTTCTGATACGGTTGAGTTGGTTAACACAATTTAAATAGACATTAGGAGACACGAGGGAGAAGATGACGAAAAGAGAACGAAAGGAAATCCGAAGGCGGGGAGTTCGTTTCGAGGAATGATAATTTGAGTGTCATTAAATTTAAAAACCTTCGATAAAAATCTATGAGATTTTAATTTTCTTGTGAGGTAATTTTTATTTTTCTTGCGATTACACTTTATAGATCACATTTTTGTGATGGTGAGGATTTTTTTTTTGTTTTTTTTTTTTGATTTTAAAGGTAAATGTGCTGAGAAGAATGCGAGAGATCCGTATGGGGTTAAGAAATAGTTTCATTTAATTCGCTAATATATAACATAATCGAAGACGTTGTCTATTGAAAAATGACAATAATCCAAAGTAGAAAATGGAAGTATCTTTTGATGGGTATAACCCCACTATGAGGGAAGAAGGGGATAGGGAAGAAGGGGATAGTGACGAAGAAGATGTTTTCGCAAAACGTGTAAAAAAGCTAAAAAAAACTTTTTTAACATAAATACTCCAGGACAAAATGATAAGACATGTGCGTGACATTTAGCAAATCTGATTGAATTATTAGGTAATTGGAAAAATAATAGCAGCACATCCATCTATAATCGAAATTCTTGAATATACATAGTTTTTAAGTATAGTAAGCAACTGTCATCTATATGTCAATAAGCACAGCTATTCCAGGCACTGAATGCACTCATTGATTACCTTCTTGTGCAGAGAAAACAAAAAATAACAGGAATGGTACTCCGAAGAGTAACCTTTAAAGTGTGCAAAATAATAGCAGCGCTGTAGAAATTTCGCTATTTTGTATTGTATTTTAATTTTGAAAGCTTTTTCTTGCATAAATGAGGTAAAACAAGCAAGTTAAATTTGTCAAATCGCCATTAAATACTAGTTTTGTTTCAAATACAGCTAAAATGGGCAGAACAAAGCATTGTGAGTCTGAGCAACGAGTTTTCATTTTAAAATTAGTATCAGAAGGCAAATCTTATCGGTAGATACAACAATTGCTTAATTGTTCAAGTAAAATAATTCGTAATGCAAAGAAGTGGCAAAATAAACCGCAATCAAGAGGCTGAAAGCGTAAGTTGGACACCAGAACTGAAAGATTAAGCGGATTACTGATCAAAATCCTTTTATAACATCAGCAAAAAATAAACAAGACCTTCACCATTAGAATATGTCTTAAGGATGTTGGTTTGCCACGAAAAAGTCCAAGAAGAAAGCCACTACTACAACCAAGACATATTGAAATCCGACTCAAATTTGCAATGAATCACTTGGATTGGCCAACCAGTACTCGTAAGTGGCGTAATATTTTATGGTCAGATGAGCCAAAAATACACAAACACACCACCAGGTGCGGAAAAAATTAGTTTGGTTTGAACAACGTCAATGTTATGAACTGACCAGCTCAAAGTTCGGACCTCAATCCAATCGAGAGCTTATGAGGAGATGAAAAAGGCTGTATTCAATCAAAAGCCCAAAAATGAGAACAAACTTTGTCGGCATGGGACTCAATACCCATTGAAAGGTTTCAATCTCTAGTTAATTCTATGCCATGCCGATGCAGAGCAGTTGTGGCTAACAAAGGTTTTTTACGAGTATATATAGATATACTGCACTGCCATAAAATAATTTCTGGAAAAACCCTTAATTCCTCTTGTTTTATAGAGGAGGAGATGTTGATCATTTTGTATCGATATTTCTCTCAGTAAGGATTTATTTAAGTAAACATTATACATATATATTGGCGCTAATAGCCCAATGCAGGGGCTGACCTAGCTTCTCGCAGCCACTCGTGCTGTGCGCCTCACGAATGGTTGGAACCTACAGTTTTATGCCGTTTCCGAAGGGCAATTTTTTTTTTCGATCGAGAGTAGCTTCTCATAACAGTTTTACTCTCGGATATTTGTCAGACATTCGCAAGAAGTGGCACCGTGAGAAAACTTTTTATTTTTGTGTTTTCTTGGATTCGAACCTTGAATATCTCAGTGATCAGTGATCGCGCACTTAACCACTGAGCCCACATTTAAGTAAACATTGGTGAAACTAGTTGTGCTCTTGTTTTATTATCATTTGGTGTTAAATTCAGATGAAGTATTGCAAAAATATCAAAGCCAGTGACAAATTCAACAAACGATCCAGAAAATTATGGGAAAAGAAGGTCTCCTGGAAGACCACTAGTATTATTTTTTTTTTTTTATTTTTTTTTCTAAAAGGAAATTTTCAAATCCCGGAGCACTCAGACTCCATTTTGCTGTGTCCATTGTACTACCAGGCAGAAACTCCTTTTTGGTGTAGTGGTTGGAGAAACTTAGATTTTATTCGTTTCTCTTTTATGTTCGGGTGGTTGTGATTACGGTCCCCCGTCCGGGTTCGAACCTGCACAGTTCGGGTCACAAGCAAACACACTACCCACTACACCGTGGCTACCTCTACCACTAGTTTTAACTCCGAGAAAAAATTGTGCGATTTTGTCGGAAGCTCGTAAATTGCAGCTAAAGCGAGAGTTAAAACCAACATAAAAAATGTGAGGAAAGTTTTACAGCAATGGGAACACTTCCAAAGCCACCTTTAACCGAAGCTCACAAAACGTACCGTTTTGAGTTTGCAGCCATTGCCATTGAAAGAAAAAGTGGAGCAAAGTCATATTCACAGATGAAAAAAAGTTCAATTTAGATCGACCTGATGGCTGGGATTACTATTTTCACGATCTGCGTAAGGAGCAATGAATTTGAAGTTGCCGTCAAATGGGAGGAGGTTCTGTAATGGTATGGGCTTGAATTGACTACAACTGGAGGACCGAAATTAAATTTGTCAGTAACAGAATTAACAGCACCCGATATATTGAACTTATTATCGAACAAATTGAGAGGTTTGCTTCAATTATTACTGAGGAAAACTTAATTTTTCAACAGGATAATGCGGCAATCCATACTTTCCGCCAAGTCAAGGAGTACTTTAACCTAAAAAAACATATCCCTTCTTAACTGGCCAGCAAGATCACCTGACTTGAATATAGTTGAGATCATGTGGGGAAAGCTTGCTCAGCAATTTATGCAGGTAAAAAGCAGTACAACAATATTGCGGATTTGAAAGATTCCATTAGTACAGAATGCGACAAGATGGATCAAAAATATGTTAAAAAATTGTTTAAAAGAATGTCTTTCTGTTCCACCGAGTTTTCGGTTTTTTTTTTTTTTTTTTCAAAAACAAAATTTAGGGATTTTCCAGAAATTATTTTATGGCAGTGCTTAGACCGCACAACCTGTTATATAATAATTCAATCAGATTTGGCAAATATTGCGTACATTTTTTTTGTTAAGAATTTATATGAGTGTCTTATCATTTTGTCCCGGAGTGTACATACATTTGTCGAAAGTGACTCAGATATCAATTTTGAATAAAATCTTCTTAGTCATACGCATATCCGAAAAATCACAAACTATCGCAAGTTCTCTAACTCGAATTTTTAGCGAAAAACTAAGTAAAAAGTTTCACCCATGCTGAACAATGAGATTATTAAGCTGCAACTGAAGCTCTTACTAAAATTAAAATCCTAGAAGAGAGTAATGCCACTCTCACAAAGAGAGTTGGTTGAGTTTTAGAGCATAAGGTGAACATATTAGAACAAAATCAATTGCAATCCTCCGTGGATATGGTTGGTTTGCCAATAAATGTAAACAATGCTAACATTAAAGAAAGTGTTCTCAAACTTGTAGTAGGGGGAAATGAAATTGAATCATTCTACGTAAAGCAAAAAGCTGAAAATAAAACATCAGCGAGAAAACAAAGAATAATGAACAAAATGTATGCCAATAAGACTAAATGATATGCTAATAAAATCTAACAAAATCAAAGGTACAGAATCTTCATCAATGACAGCCTTACAGGTTACACACGTTCATTGCTAAAAATGGCTAAGGATCTAAAAATTAATAGTAAATGTAAATATGTTTGGGTTCGTAACTCAACAGTGCTTATGAGAGTTAAGGATGGCGATAAGGTATTATCAATCAGAAACTGTGATAATCTTGCTACCATTTGCAATCCCATCAATATGAGGTGATAATACATTATCTTCTTCTAATGCTGATGAACTTAATTGTCTTTGTATAAATCATTCTGTTGTTAATTATGATACTATGGCTTCTATGTCATACATCAAAATATTCGTAGTTTAAGAAAACATTTTGATAGGTTTTTTTCTCATCTGGCTTCTCTTGATCATCTTCCGGATATTATATTTCTATCGGAGATATGGATTTACGACTCTGAAATTTCTAATTTAACATTCCTAATTATTCTTTCGCTGCGCCACCTGTTTACTCCGTTGGTAGAGTTGCAGTGTTTTTGGGTTGCAATATACGAAATATTTCCCTAAATAGTGCTAATTTATTAAGTGTTGATCTTGAAATTCAGGGCTCCCTTCGTTTGTGTGTACAGGCTACACAAATGCTTTATTTCTGTTTTTTTTTTTTTTATGAATTTTCGGATTTTTTAATACGCTTAAATATGGATATTTTTGAAGATTTGAATATAGATACTTTATCTGATTCTTCTGATGTTGACATTTTTGTTTCTACCCTATCTGCTTTTGGTTTTAGTTCCTTGCTGTCTGATCTAACTCGTGTAACTGATACATCCAGTTCATGTTTAGAGCATATTTTTCTTCGTTTGCATACAGTTGATTTTAAAACAGCAGTAGTTGACTTGAAAATAACTGATCATTGTTTAACAAAATGAAAAAGTTAAATTCTGCAGTTTTTAACGAATTCAAAAATATTAATTATTCTCTTAACATTTGAGTGCTTATTGCATTTTAAATTATAAACAGAAGATTAAACAAACTTAAACGCCTTAAACCGTGGTTATCCTTGCCACTTTTAAAGAAAATAAAAAACAAAAAGCGGTTTTGTGTATCTGTTACTAAGCACCCTAATAATTTATGGCTTAGAAACTATTATCTTCTATTATGTCGTGAATTAAAAACCGATATTCCTAAAGATGACTATTACACTCGTAGGCTAGCTAACAATGTAGGGAATACTAGTATTAAAAAGGAATGGAGACTTGTGAATGAAACCTTAAATCGTAGTGCGTCAGACGTTGATCTAAAAATTATTAAAGATAATACGAATATCTCAAATCCTACCGATGTAGCTAATAGTTTCAATGAGTATTTTTCAAAAATTTTCAATGCTCTACAGGTGGAAACTTTTTGTTTTTTTTTTTCTGCCTTTGAAATTCACAAATAAATATTATCGTTTAAATCATCACATTCATTTTTTCATGACCTAATTTCAAATCGTATAATAAAAAATATTTCTCTTCTCAATGCTGATGTCTTATGTTATATTTTTAATCTCAGTGTTAGAAAGTCTGTTTCTGGAATCATTAAAAACATCTATAGTGATTCCATTACATAAAAAAAAGGAGATACTTTGGATTTGAATAACTATCGACCCACTTCTCTTCTTTCCGTATTTTCTAAGGTATTTGAAAGAGGTATGAAGAACAGAATTTTCTATCTGTCATTTCTAATTTTTCAGTAATATTCAGTTCGCTTTTAGAAGTGAAAAATCGACGGAAGATGTGTTATTGAAATTCTGTAGTGAAATTTATGAATCTATTAATGAATTTAGCATTTCAGCAGCTTTATTCATTGAAAGCCTTTGATATGGTTGAACATGAATTACTGTTTGTAAAATTTTTTAAAGCAGGATTTAGAGGATTTGTTTATGATTGGTTTCGCTCCTATTTAACAAATCGTAATCAAAGAACCAGGATCATAAGTAATTTGAGTTCGATATCTATTGTAAAAATGGGTATTCCCCAAGGTTCTGTATTGGGCCCTATTCTATTTTTGATATTTGCTAATTTTCTGTTCTTCCAACCATTTGAAGGAAAATTAACAGCATTTGCGGATGATACTTCTCTTTCTTATACCAATAAAAACTATTTTGAAACGTTTGTTAACATGAATCACGATCTAGAAATTCTCTGTCATTGGTTTAAGCTTCATAAGCTGGTTATTAGCAGCAAAACTAAGATCATGTTCTTAAATTTAAAAGGAATTGTCCCTGAAGAATTACCACGGAGATATGATACTGTGTTTCTGACAATTTTTTGAGCGCAAGTGTCAAAGTGTCAAAATAGCAGGAACTTAAAAAAAAAAAGAAAAAAAAACAACAACCATGGCCCACCCTGCAAAATGGAATATCTCAAATAGTGGGTCTTTCAATTCTGTCTGTGTTTAGGTATGTCTAACCCCAAAACGTTACTTTACTAATGAATGGCTTACCTAGCTTTCTGGAAAAAATGTTGCATAACGGCACTTTACTTCTTATCGATTTTTTGCAGATCGGTTATTTCTGGGATATGACTCAAACGAGTCATTGAAATTTGTTATCTAAGCAATATTTGACATATTCAAGGACATGGTATACCAAGTTTTGGAAAATTGTCAAAAAGTTTTTTGCTTTTTAACATACTTTTCGGAAAATTGTATTTTAACAATTTCGCTTAAATTTAAAATTTGAGTAATTTTGCAACTGTACGTGCGACAAAGTTGTGCACTTTTTTTTTTTTTTTTTTTTTTTCGTAGGTATGACTTGCACTCAAAAACGATTTTCATTATCTTAAATTTTAAAAAATTCGACATCAATTTTAAGAGAATTTCAAAGCCTCATATTTCGAACGTAATAATTTGTCTCAAAGGTTGCGCACCCAATTTACAAAATTACAAGGCAATGGCCACTTTTACATCAAGTCAGCTGATTATGCATCATTGAAGTGCCTTCTTTGTCAATCGAGGCTTTCATTGAGAACTGCTTGGTTTCAAAATGTTTCTCTATTACCATCTTTGTATTGACATGGAGGGCCGTTTTTATTGATTTGTGTTATGCTATGAGTGCTTACTGATTTCAGTTGGAACTATTTGCATCTTGCCAAACCAATCCTTTAAACAAAATTTCATTAAATTTCATAAAAATTCTTCGGTGTGTAACGAGGACTTAGGGAACAGACTAACACGGAAGAAATGCCAAGCATTTTGACATTTTTGGAACGGCAACGGAAAGGCAAAGTTAAATTTTGCAATCCAAGACCAAAATGATGAACGATGGTACCACAAACTGCAAACTTGCAGATAATAACATTCTGTTCGGTACGCCAACAACTGTTCATTTGAATGTCAATTCACCTCACAACAAACACCTTCTTCTCTGAGTAATACCCTCGTTGGTCAGGATCAAGTGTATAGCGCACTTTTTCCGCATTTTAATGTTGTTCCTTCTTCCATTTGAAACTCGTAACTAGAAACAGAAGCAAACACAATGGAACAATATCCTCGACATTTCCCACGTTTATAAATGCGCGCGCCCCATTATTTCAAGTTTCCACAACCTAGATGCTTTCTCGCGAATATCCCGCGCATCTGGCAGCATCCGCATCTCGTATTCCGAGAAGATAAACCACGCATCCACAAAAAGAACTCAGTTACTTGATTATGTTGACGATGTTGGTACAATATAGGCTGTTGGATAGTGGATACCTGCCTCGTGCAATATCCGATTTGCTGCTGCTTCAATTCCTGGGATCGAAATCAATAGCAGCATCACCATCACCATCAGCACGTCTCAGCACTCAGCAATGGTGGCTTCTATCTATCGATGTGCTCTCATCGATGATTGTTTATCACTGTGCGGTGTCGCGAGTAGCTCATTTATGAGAATTGCTTGTATACGTCGTCGTCGGTCGATCGGAGAGGACAGATCAATCGTTTGATCCCACAGACCCACTGACGGACGCTGCTTCGTCCAGAACAACATAAAAACAAGAAAAATTGTTTAACACGTCCATCTCTTGGACGGCAAAGAGCTCATTAGATGTAGTCCACCACCTCAGGGGGAAACCCTGCGGGGTAGCCATCTCAATTACCGATTCGATAATAATTGGAAAAATTCGCAGAATGAAAATTGCAACAAATTCCATTGTCATTGCTGTGTAGGTACGCAGTGCGCAGCGTGTGAAGTACCATCGTAGCAGTTGCTGCGATATCATTAGAGCGCACTATATGGATGCGAAGGCATCTTTATCTATCGCGTATGAATTATTAATTGCATCCACATGAACAGTTGTTGTGCGGCGCACTCTCGCTGATCATCAAAGACCGCCTGGTCGGGAGGCTGCTTTGCTCCCTTACGTACTACACACTGCGATGTGGTGGCCAATTTCCAATTCAAAATGTTTGCGTCACGTCGTGGTTTAGTTTTTGGTTATTCTCCTCCGATAGTCTTTTCCTGGTCAATATGAATATGCTAACGGAAGGAGGTGCAACAACTTTGGGATTTCCGGGTTCTAATGTACGGCAGTAGATGAATAGAAATCGTGACTGAAATAAGTGGGCGTCTGGCTGGCACTGCAACTCAGTAGACCCTCGAGCCCTTTCTCTCTATCGCAACGCGATTGTCATAATTCTGAACGCGAGTGCATGCGTGCACCGAATTTTAATTGGCAATGACAGAGGAAAGACGTAATTTGTTTTCGCCGTCACATGCGTTTGGTGTGAGAAATTCTGACTGCGTACAATGTTGCGGTTGCCAATTTTTTTTTTGCTAATAAGGTGATCGATCATTACTCATAAGTCATTAAAATTTCGGATAATGTTTATCTAAATGCTTTTTAATATTTTGAATATGCATAGGTACGCAATTCGTCATGTGTTGTTAATGTTTAGAGCAAGTTACTCATTGTAGGAGTATTCTGAAGCAACTGAGGGGACTTTACTTAACAGATTCGAATGCAAGGGGTTTTATTTATAACCAGACACCTATAGTTGTCTGGATATAAGTAAAACCCCTTGCATTGGAATCTGTTATTTTTCGAAATATAGTAGTTCCTAGTGCATAGGCTCAGATCTACACCGGACTAAGTTAGTGTTGCCACATGTTCTAGTTTCTGGAGGATAGATATGCAATCAGAAATATGTGTTCTACCTATGTCTTACACTGATGCCTCATTGTTCTCCTTTTTTTTACATTAAAAACAAGAAGTTAGGACGCGTTTAGGTACCGAAGTGGAATTGAGGTTTTATTGATCTAACTGTCCCTGTTTTACGGAATATTTCTGCGTGCACTCTTGTTTTGAAACTATACTATGCACTTGGTGTCCAAAAAATTCAACAATAAGCACCCTTGTGGTAACTTTTCACACAATTTCAGAAGACCAGGCCTTTCTCAAAGTTGAAGATCATTTGAGGGGCGCCTTCTCGGGAGAACATACTACGAAACTTTGCACATACTCAAGTAGGAGACTTATCCCATTATTTACTAAAAGAAAGACATGGACATGGTTTTAAAGGATATGGTTAGGATAGGTCTACAATATTCTCCTTGATTGCATCCAGCTGGAGTAATAATTTAAAAGTAGCGAGAATCATGTCCAGATTTTCCTTCTCTGGCAGAGTCCCTTAAGTTGTGGTAGGCCTGACCAATTCATCAGCCATACAATTATCGGAATGTATATGTCCCGGCAATCATTATAAGTGCATCCCCCATATATTTTGCTAAAAGTTTAAAACTTATTGCCTTCGTGACCACAATTTCATTCTGCCTCTGGGTAAACCAAAAATATGGAAAAAATTCAAGTCGTCACTGCAGGGCGGTATGTTTTCAGTCCGGGCGAGACCAATATTGTCATGATATATGTATAAGGAGTGACATTGTATCTTTGGAAAAAATACAAAGCTGCTCTTCTGCGCCCTCTAATAAAGGGTGTCCCAAAATTCACGCAAGCAGTCATTTTAATAGAAAACACAGGTTTTTAATTAAAAATTGTAAATTTTATTGATTCATAAAGTATACAGTATAGGGTTATGTATGGAACAGCATAACGACTTTGCTGACACATATGCAATCTTCTGTCGAAATTTCCCATGACCGTTTTGCATGAATGTGACTGAATTTTGTTGATACAGCGCTCAATTTGCTCCTTCAAGGCTGGGTGAATTGTTTCACGGGCTGAATGGCATGTGGAACCGTCTTGTTGAAACCACATGTCATCCACATCCATATCTTGCAATTTAGGCACAAAAAACTGGATTATCATGTCGCGATAGCGAGCGCCATTAACTGTTATTGCCTGACCAGCCGCATTTTCAAAGAAGATGATGCCTCCAGCCCGACATCCGCACCAAACAGTGTCACGTTGTAGATGCATTTGTTTCTCAACAATCACTCGTGGATTTTCTGAACCCCAAATTCGACAATTTTAACGATTAACAAAGCATCAAGATGAAAATGAGCCTCATGACTGAAGATGTTTTTGTTTGAAAAATCAGCATCGACTTGTTGTTGTTCCATAATCCATTCAACGAACTCTCTTCGCTGTGCGTGGTCTGAGGGCTTCAGTTCAATTGAGTCAATTGCACTTTGTATGCATGAAGATGCAAATCTTTCATTAGAATACGCTGTAAAGAGCTTCTCGAAATGTCCAATTCTTGTCAACGCTTTCACGAACTGCTTCGATGTTTTGTGTTGAACGACTTGTTGAATGACGCCGAGAGTGTCTAAGATCACTGATTGATCCGGTCTCCCTGAATTTTTGAATTAATCTCTTCACAGTTGATGAAGTTAAATCACTATTCCGACCATATTTTGCACGAAAATTGCGAACTGTAGCTGCCACACCTTCATTATTTTGAAAATATTGCTCAACAATGAAAAAGCGTTGTTCTTTCATGTAGCACTCCATTTTTAATATCCCTGAACTGTCAGCTGTCACGTTGTTTTTTTTTTTTTCTTTTTTTTAACACAAATGGCGCACAATTCAAATCTTGCTTGAATTTTGGGACACGCTTTAGTATTAAGTTTTCTAAGATCATAGTGTAGCCGGTAGAGCTAAAACCACATACAAAAGAGAAATATGAAAGCTAGAATGACCAAAATGGCGGGGGAACCATGGTCTAAGATAACAAGACACAGAGTATATATTGAATAGCCTTATGGTGTACCTTAGACATTAGGAGAACCAAGACTATTCTATTCGTACCTAAACTTAAGCTTGTGCATATTAAAGTCATTTATAGAGTTTTGCTTCTTCATAATTAACGATTAGGTGGGTTGCCATCTGCCTTTTTTGATCAAATGATCACTGGCCTTTGAAGGATGTTATTGAAAGAAAATTAATTTAAACACTTCGCCTGTCTTCCAATCTTTGGAACAAGATTTCAGATTCTATCAACACACCTAATGCTGATGAAATTAGATATTTCGGTCACTGCCTTCCTTGCATTCCAACTATAAATCTATCTGCGAACTTTCATTGAAATCAAATCATTAGTTTCGGTATTATTCACACTTAAACGACACAGTTTCACTGCCACATTCTGGAATGATATCTTCCACGTTGCTCGTTACAATCACGAACCAAACCTAACTGAGAGGACAAAAACAATTTTACTTCCTTCGCACTCCAGACGCGCGCATCACAAAAGTAGCTACTGTACATAGACTGTCACTATCTTGCGCGCAACGAGAGACCACCAAACGGTTTTCCTCGTGTCAATTGGGCAATCTTACAAATTGGCGTCCCATGCACGAGCACGACTAGAAATTATCACTTCATTGAAATGACTCTCAAGCCAAGAAGCGGCTGGACCCGTAAAAGAGCCTAGAGCAGCTCACCCATCACCTCGGCCAATGGTGCCCATGCGCATGCGCGCAACGAGATTGTCCAAACGGCGAGATATCACAATTTATCGATCGTCTTTTCGGCCCGCTTTTGAGTTGTCAGAGTAGCAGCTCGCCTGCCATTACCACCTTCGTCGTTCATATCAGTTTCGTGTGAGCGCTTCCGCCCGCCGTCATGACTGGAAGTCCGATTGCGTTTCTATTTCTTTTTTTAATTACTGACAACATTTCCAGAAACGATTTCCGCCTTCGCAATTTACGTTTCATTGTCACAGGCACCACCGGGGCCTTTAATGGGTTCATATGGCTTAAGAATTATTACATTCGGACCCGCTTTTATGGGTACATTCTCCCATCGCAGAAGTGGGAGTGGGAGTGTAGGAATGTGTATATGCATTCGAGTGGAACGAATTGCATTGTCAGGTGATAATTCGCAAAGATATTGTACAGCAGTAGAATTGTATCTGCGTGTCAATGTGAAGTAAACTAGGGTAAATCTATGAATTCCATTAGGGGTACATTTAGGGGTGTCTGTAATAGCCTGCTGTAGGGTGCACACATATAAAGGAACTGTGGGTACTTAATGGTTCAGTCCAACACGGCACATATAACTTTTGGTCCATTAACATCCGTCATGATTTTAGTCCTAGATTCGCCTGCAAATAACCATTCGCAGAGCGAAGTTGAGTGTAAGCGAAAAATACTGCTACACTATCTACCGGGCGAAGGGAGAATTGAACAGAGAGCATCCTTGGCGTGTAGGTTACGTGATGTGTGAGGCTCCACAATTTTTCTTTTATTTTTTGCCTCTATACACCAGTATGTTGGTGGTGGAAGAAATTCTTATCTCGGAGTAAATGGAATGACAGCTTTTCACACCCGATTGGCTTTCATGTTTGTCGCTACTGACAAACGACGTGACTTCGTCTTTTCGATGGTACCAGTGGCACTAATTAGATTAGCGCGAGCAAAAAAGGGAACCCAACAACGAGGAGGACGACAACTGGAAGGTTCGTCGTCGGTGGATCTAGTTTATTGAAAGACAAATTGAAGACGTCTGTGCACGCAAAAGTTAACAAATTGAATAGATATAGGGGAGGTGGGTATGAATTCAAAGGATTCTTGTTGAATAAATATACATAGATACATATAGATTGCTGGGTTGACTTACCAAGGTGCGTGCATGGTGGGCGGGAGGAGGTCTGCTCAAGGTCGTGAGTGTTGATCAGCAGCAGTAGCACGGGTTGTCACGAGGTTTGTTCTGAAAGAGTAAGATAAATGGTTTTTGATTTTTTAGGATATACTCGTACTATTTCGGGTTGCTTTCACATTATTTTTTATTTTTTTATTTTTATTTTTTGTCATGAAAGGAAGTGTTGAAATATATACACTCTCTATGGGACGAAATTATTATTTGTGGGCTCAGTTTGTCTCTGTTGGTCTGGAATCAATCAGTTTAATGCTGACCCTGACACCTACGATTAAGGCGAAGAAGATTGATTCCAGGCAAGCGGTAATCATTTAACTTTTGAAATCAAATGTTAGAGAATCAAAAGTAAAAGGGATACTTTCATTCAACTTTGATTCTTCTGTGCTAAGCAGGACTTAGCTTTATATAGTCTCACCATAGTTCTTCTTGACAAAGTTGATAGAAGTGATTCTCTGTTTGATAGCTACACTAATGTCTGTTACAGAGTACATAGCAAAAGCCTG
The DNA here is from genome assembly GCA_963082735.1 of Pocota personata. Lineage (NCBI taxonomy): Eukaryota > Metazoa > Arthropoda > Insecta > Diptera > Syrphidae > Pocota > Pocota personata. Next base: position 1,485,960 of record OY720432.1, on the reverse strand, counting down.
TTTTTGTATAACCTTTTCTCAGGATAGGCGAAACTATAATGCTGTGACAACGCTCCGAGATGCCTGAAGTACGTGTCGAGTACCGAAATGTACTCATCTTACCGGGCTAAAATTATATAGTTATCTCGAGCTTATGCATATCTAGAGAGTCGTTGTTTGCTGACAGTCAACCGATGATCTCAAGACTAAGTATGTTAGCATGGAAATTTCGAATTCAATGGTGACGTCTACATGACAGTGAGTCGTCTTGTCTCAAACCGTCTTATCTGACAATCGAGCATACTTTCATCCGACCATGTTGTACAAATGAACTGATATAGACAGGTTCCCTATCAAGCCACTTCCTGTTCTACTTTCTTCGTCATATGGATTGAGAAGGGGTCAGATTGGCTGATAGCGATATCGGCTTTCGTTGTCGTTTCTAACAGTCTGCAGAAATGGTCGATATTGGCACCTCAGTAAGTTTAAACACCCAGCAACACTGTCAATGAAAATGGCGATATTATCAATGGGTGTAGACTTGTGTCTTATTATCCGAAACGCTTCTTTTATTGCCATAACTTCCGCCTGGAAGACAGTGGATAAATCGGGAAGGCGGAAGGATACTGATATTTTCAGTGTTTCCGAAAGATTCCCGCACCGATCCCATAGTCTTTCTTTCTTTATGATTTCACCTCTTTTCCGGTCTGCTCTGGACGGAAAATCGTATGTGAAATTGTGTTGAAAATTCAGTTTGGGTATGGTGTAGTCGGTCAGAGTTTTCCCCAGTTCTCCTGGTAATGAATCTCGAATCTTACTGTGTTCGTAAGGTCGAACAGACTAGCACTCTGATTCTCTGAGTTTGGCCGCGCTACATGCTGGAATGTATTTAATATGAAGGTCAAGTGGTAGAAGATGCAGAAGCATATTCAGTGCTTCCGTCAGACATGTCCGCATGGCCCCCGTGGTTCCGTTCTTTGCACTTTGCTTATTTGTTTAATGTTGTAGTCTTTGCTCAGGGCAGTGCAGCAAACTATATTATCACTATATACATCCATAAAACTATATTCGGTCGAAGTCTTATCTTACACGCTTTTTTCACTCGCTGTTCGATGTTTAACATTCAGTTGAGCTTTGGGTTTATCATGACTCCTAAGAACCTAGCGTAGGAGGATAAAGGAAATAATTTGGTCTTTATCCGTGGAGGCGTAAAGGTCGGTAGTTTAGTTTTGGTGGTAAAAAGCATCAGTTCAGTTTTGTTTGGATTGGCACTGAGTCAACAACTAGCGGCTCGAGTGGCATGATTTCACTAATCACTGAAGGAAACATTCCCGGTACTAACATTGTCACGTCAGCAACATATCCGACAACCTTGACATCGTCTCTATCCAGTTTTGACAGGATTTTGTTTACCATAAGTCATAGAAGAATAGGTGATAAAACCCCATCTTGAGGTGTTCCCCTGTCTACGGATGTGGTCAGAATGAAACATAGGTTTGGCTGAATGATTCAAAAATTCAAAAGAAACTCGGCGAGACCTTCTTGAAGAGCACCTTCAATGTCTAAGAAAGTAGTTAGGGTATATTGTTTATAGTGAATGCTTTTTTCATTTATTGGTTTTCCTGTCTTGGTCCGTGTTTATCGTTGAAAAAAAAAATTAAAATATATTGGCTGCCACTTTTTAGATTCAACTTAAGTATGGATCAGTTGTTATGGTGTACATATCTCTGATTTAACTGCGGGGTTGTTTTGCCTTTACCTTCATCGATTCGACTGTATGAGTTTTTATCGTATCGAATGACCTAGGCATAGTAACGCCTATTTGCTATAGATGCAACAACAACAACCAGTAGCTTTGATTTATCCAATTATTTAAATTTATATCTTAAAGATATAAAAAAAAACTTGCATTTCAAAATAAACACACTTGTCGTCAGTCTGCCCACCCTCTCTCTCTCTCTCCCACCATAGTGCACATCAGTGGACGCTCGTAATGCACGTAATTCCAGGCATAAAATTATGCAGGTATTTGTTCGACACGTACAAAAACCTATCGTTGCACACACTGTAACAAAACAAACGCAAAACAAACAAAAAAACCGAATAACAAAAGCAAATTGGTCCACTTTCATGTCATGTTCCAGACCCGTCCACTCAATCGCAGTGATAAATCATTTTCCGAAACATAATTCCACCGCGCACTCGGTAGCACTGTGTGCTGATTTATACACACAATGGTGATGGGAATGCCTTGTGAAAACCGTGTGCCGTACGCACAGTGCTCAAAAATACCTAAGCAGCCTTCACTGAGGCCCTCCCGACCTACTACGCTAGCCGTTCGTCGTTGTCGTTGTACTCGCCGTCGTCATCATCATCAGCGACATCATCGACATCGTCATCACACAATCATCCCTCGATCGGGAGAAAACTGGAAAATTTCGTGACAGAAATTCATAACGAACACCGTGTGAACAGAACTCTTGTTCTGGAACTTGTGACGGCCGGCGCGATGATAATGACGATCAAGAACATGCTGCTGCATCGGTTTGGGTGCAACAAGTGCATCCCAGTTCCAGCAGAAGCAGAAAATTGTTGGTGCTGTGGTGTGGACCCACTCGCATATAACATCATTCCGAGGAGATCGATCCTGCGCGCGTTAATCGCGTATATATTTTGATTTCCCGTTTTTATCACACATTACCCCTGCTCGAAACTGCGCGCTCCCATCAGTTAAAACAAAAAACACGAAAGCGAAACAAAAACCGGTACCTCGTAGAGTAGCTTCTGCATATATTCCGCCAACGATTAGTTGCATTTGCCAGCGCAAAAAAGGTCGGAAAACCCAAACAATGACAGTGGCCTAACTAAACACGACCGCTGGCCGCACTGGAGAGGAGACTATCGCCGCAGGAATTCGAGTTACACGCAGTCTGCAAATTCTTGTGATATGCGCGCGCATAAATTTTTTAAATTCACGGGTGGAGGAGATGCCTCCTCCTTGCGCGCATGGCACACACACAAAACGAGGAAGCGCACAGGCCCGTTGTTGTGTTGCTTCTCTGATCTGGTCGGTCGCCTACCAACTGCCGTCTTTCGAAAGGAATCTCTGAATTCGAAATGAGCCTAACGAAGGTGGGGCAGGCGGACTGCGAGTGCCTTTCGTAAACATGTCTGCAATGCGCTTGCTAATTAAATTCGAATAAAACTAATCGATTAAGTTCATAGCTTAAGTGCGCAGGGGGTTGTCATCGGGCCAGGAGGAGGCGCACGCTCATCACCCGAAACCCAGCCAGGAGCCAGATACAATCGACAACGACAAAGAACTGCAATGTGGCACAATGATGATCGATCGATTATTGATCATTGTTGATCATCTCACTGATTGGGACCGATTGGCGGGGGAAAGGTGCAAATCCCAACAAGAAAGTAATTTCTGGGCCTGCGGCACTGAGGACGGTCACAGAATTCGGAAAGTAACGCCACATTCCTACGACTACTTTTTCTGCTGTTATCTCGAATTTGTAATCCCCTAAGCGAGATGGGATTCTTAATGAGACGTGGGAACTCAAAGTGCTGGAATTCAGTTACCAGCAAGTGGACAAGACTGAGGAATGATGTTGCACGAATGGTCATCCATAGTGATAGCGATCAGGATTCAGAACAAAACACAACGTTGGTATTTTCGTGGTTGCATATCTCCATCTTCAAACACTTTCTTATATGATATTTGATATTAGCTATGAACACCACAGATAAAATCCCTGTTCATGCAGTTGACGGTCTTCCCGAAATCAATAAATAGTAGATGGAGTGGAGACCTATCTTCGATACGTTACTTTATGATGGTTCACAATGTGTTTATGTTGTTAATCCTTCAGCATCCCGAGCTAAAATCTGCTCTAGAGTTTTTCAACATCAAGAGTCCTTTGATCCATTCAAAATAATTCTAGATTAATTTGACGTTGTGGCTCAGTGGTTAAGTGCGTGATCACTGATCGGGAAACTCAAGATTCGCATCCCAGAAAACCCCAAGAACAAACAAAAGTTGTTTCATGGTCCCATATCTCGCGAATGTCTGACAAACATTCGAGAATAAAATTGTCAAGTGACAATCGAAAAAATTGGGCTTCAGAAACGGAATAGAACTACCATTCGTATGTCGCTCAGCACGAATGGCTTCGAGAAGCTAGGACAGGCCCTGTATGAGCTGTTATCGTCAAAATATTTATTCAATTTATTTTATTTTGGCAACCACAGGAAGAATGTAAATACCTCTTTAAATTCCGCACTCCATCAAAGTACCCTTCTTTGACAGTTTGATGTAGGTCTCATCCTTTTGTTCTACTCTTTCGGGAAGTTCTTACTTTTCCATGTCGATATGTTTGCCGCTGCTGGGAAGAAGGTATGTCTTCAAGTCCAACCGCTTTGTGAGTGCTTTGATCGCGATCAAATTCAGTGTTACTTGGGGGTTTGATGCTTACTCTGGTATTTTTTTACATTTTTTTTTTTTATTTTTTTGATTCGAATAGCTCATTTGAGCTTAAAGCCACGACACGCTTTCACTTTCTGAGCTGATCTTCACCAGGGGTCGACAATTGGCTGTCTTTTGTCTTTACTGGATGTTGTTTTAAGTATTATACGCGGTCTTACTGTCACACCTATTTGCTGCTTATTTAACTTGGAAATCAGGGCTTTTGATGTGGTTTATTTTTCCAAGTCTCGATTGTGCTGAGCTGGTGATTGCTTGGGTTATTCTGAAGTTGGATTGCTTTGAATGGTTGTAGTCTGGTAGCTATGATAAAGTAGCATCATTCCAATATTCGCACGTACTCACTTTTGCTTCGGACGTTTAGGAGACAACTGATTTTTAATAAGTAATATTCCCTGCCTTTCGGTTAAGACCCAACTAATCTCATGAATTCACGCTCTAGTTGGAGGAGTCTAGCGTTTTGGTAACCTTCATTCTTTGAAGAGTCTAACCATTCCAAAAGTCGTATTGTAGTCCTTATTCGATAGTCAAAAGTGATCGGTGAAGTATCCCTTCATTTCCGAAGTTGTTTGTACTTCGAAGCGTTGTAGCTTGCCGAACTACCACTACAGAAGGTGGGAGGTTCTCTCTCATCATTTTACTTGTTACTCGTAGTACCTATTGATTGATGTTACTTTTATGAAACATTTGTGGATAATTTTGATACCAGCTACCTTAGCTACGCAGTCCAAACCCCAAATCGTCAGGAATGGCTGCATTAAATCTCATTTCCTTTTTTTTTTAGCTTTCTAGATTTTTATTTCATCTATTGGCATCTGTCTGTATTAGTTATTACTTTTGGGGAGAATTTAACGTAGCGGCATTATTGTCTTAGTCCTCTTTAGAGTTGAGATTCACCCATAGAACCTTGATAACTTCCGATACTAAGGAGACACATTACTCTTTTGTATGGCGCCTTTTATTTGCTCAATTGAGCGGTGGACGTTCTGAGACTTTCTATTGTTTTTATAAATTGCTAAGCTCTTAGAATAATGTCTCAATAATCTCCACGCTATTGAAAAACTCCACTTATCACACCTGAATATAGGAATTCATCACCACTATACCACTAGCCAAGTACGGACCTAACCGACTCTAAAGCGAATAAAATTTTTTCTTTTTTTTCCAAACATAATTTCATTTCACTGCGATACAGGGCACACAGTATATATCTTTATCAGCCTCAATGATCGTCCCCAACTTCAATTGGTCATAAATTGCCAACAAGAGCAGCACAGATACAACACACATTTTTGCGGATACAATTCCCCATGATACACACAGAAGACCACGAAAAACTGAACGAGAGACAAAAAATAAAAATATCAAACGGCTCAGAAACAAATGGTGAAAATCTCTGGAGGAAAACGCTGAAAATTGTTCCCAACGTGGCATAATAATAACAATAAAAGTAAATTGGCCTGAAAAAAAAAAAATAAGCAAACAAACAAACAAGCACAACAACTAGGAACACCATAACAAAACACTGTCCAATCGAATTGGCAATTGACGCCGTATAAAGTTTTATTGCGTCCTGCGCCAGTATCATACATGTACTAGCACGAGTATGTATACCCTTCGTACCGCCAGAAGGAGAGCATTGGGATCTAATCGTTGATGTTGGTTTGCCGCCACCGCCGCAACCACCCGCTATAGAAAACCAGGCCAGAATACCTATAGAACATGAAGTCTATTCAAATTGAACCTTCTATTTTGGTCCATTTGTGGATTTTAAGTGATACACAGGTTGCTCTTCTTTTCGTCTATTAAATGCCAATCGTTTGGGTAAATTTCTATTGAAAATGCAAGTGCTTGGGGAAGCCTTTTTAAAGGGCGCGCGAATTTTTCCTTTTCTGAATAACCTTTTCTCATGAGGAGAAAAAATGCAAGTAACAGAAAGTTTGCTCATGGTTGTTCGCATTTGAATGATTGATTTAGTTAGAGAATTCTACAAAACAGTGAAAATCTATTCAAATTAATTCTCCTGCAGTTCAAAAAGTATGCCCATAATACAGCTTATTTTTCGCTCAAAAGTGTCGAAACACGTTGTCATGCTCCGAGATCTTCAAGATTTCTCCCGCAAAGTAGAGACGGACTTAAGGAAGTCAACCATATGCACAAATCGTGGTAACTTTAACCCTTAGTAACAGAAATTTTAAAAGTCATTAATAAAACAGATTTAACAAACGTCAAATTCAGAATAGTTACTGTGATTCATTTTTACATTTTCGCTAGTGTGAACTTACACTTTTGACAGGTTGTAGAGTTTCAAATCACAATTTAGACTTAAAATGTGTATTCTTCTTAATAGTTACTGTGATTCATTTTTACATTTTCGCTAGTGTGAACTTACACTTTTGACAGGTTGTAGAGTTTCAAATCACAATTTAGACTTAAAATGTGTATTCTTCTTACGCATTCAATAATTGTTTTCTAATTTTTCCTGCTCGGTTATTTGTTTTATCGTGATATCCAAATCATGTAAATTTGTTTATCCCTCATTTGCATTTGAAATACTAACTGTCACTTTAGAATCGACTTAGAGGCGAGTGTGTCACATTCCAGAAATTTGTCACTACCAAGCCAGTCAGTCAATCATACGAGTATATATAAATCGCGGTACCAATGACATTAACCCTTAGTAACAGAGATTTTAAAAGTCAGTATGAAAACAGATTTAGCATATGTCAAATTCAGAATAGTTACTGTGATTCATTTTTACATTTCCAATTAAACAAATTGAATTTGACAGACATTGTCACGTTAGAAACAAGGAACACAGCCAACTAATAAAAATAAAATATGATTCAATAATTTGGAAGAACACCAACATTTCTCTGAGTAACTCGCGTGGCCTGAATTTGGTAACTGGCGTTACAATCGATCTTTCTAACGAGTACTGTATATATTTGAACATTTAAATGATAATATAGTCATTCTTCATTAGCTTATCATTGCGGCAGAATCGAACTTGTAATTCCGGCATTTGCTAAACGTCATCACTGAAAAAAATCACTCTGAGAAAACGTACATGTTGTTGTTGTAATTTTCATACTTGTATAAGTAAGCTATCAAATATGGAAGACAGATACAAATTGTCCTAATATTACTAATTAAAGGTAAAGCACCTAAATACATACATTTCAAGTAAAAAGTACATGTACTGCAGAAAACATTTAGTTTGCATTAAAATGAATACTATGCATCGATCGATAGCTTTTTTATTTAAATCTTCAGTTACATTCATTTGACAGTTTATAAGTCTCTGACTGGAAAAATCCTTTAATCCCATTTCAGCTCAGAGAGAAACTACCTACTCGTTACTCGTTACTTCTATTTTTCCATCATGTTTGACAAGTATGCGTGACGAGCGTTTCAATTTACTTCAAAGCGCTTTCGATTGAATGCGCGAATGGACCCCTCAAACCATCCCCTAGCACGCCCTTCTTGTTGCTCCAAATGTATCTCTTAAATAGCAATTCGAATTTAATTGAATCAACACATGAATTCATATACAAATTGTTTACTTCGGCTATTTTTTTCGCATTCTACATGACAATAAAATTAGAAACTCTTTTAACCTTTCGAAGGGAGCCCAGCAACATTCCAAGCACGTCTTCAGTCATTCCGAATGCTACAGAAGTGTCCAAAGGAAAACTAATGATCCCTACGTATATTGAACTCTCCCCCCAAGAATGAATGTCAAATGAAGCACGTAGCAGCAGTAGACGTAGACTTTTGTGTTGCAAAATCACTATACGACCGCACATCACGTGGGAACATCGCACTCCCCATTAAAATTGCCAATAATTTGAATTGAATGCCATAGCGGTGACACGACTACTGAGCAGCATCTTTGAAGTGAAAACCAGTAGCACTGTGCGGTGATTGCACCACTTTGCAGGTGTTGTTTGGTTTTAATTTTTTCGCAAGCCTTTCAGGCTCAGCCAGTCACAGGCTAAGTGACTCTACTGAAATTTTATTTTTTTTTTTTTAAATCACTTCGACGAGTGTAGAGGATAAGCATGGATATAGACTAGAGAGACCACCATCGCATCGATTCACTTTAGATACCCCAAGTGCTGCCACTATTCAATTTGGATAATGCGAACTGTTTTGCATAAAACAACTTCGGGAATCAAGATTACTCCGTCTTGCTTTATGATAAATTCACACCTAAAAGCAAGACGCAGGAGCCAGACAGCCAGCCCAGTTGACAAGCACTTGATGCAGTTTATAACCCGATTGGGTCACCACCACCGAGAGAGAGATGGCATCCGCATAATGCACTCGTCGTGGCTGCTACTGAATGCCACATTAGCATTCGACGGTAAGAAATTCATCAAAAATATGAATACATTGTGCTGTCGTCGCAGAGTATTGGCCGAGATTGACGGACTGTCGCAGGAGTCGTAGATACTCCACCCGCTGCACGGCTACCGTTCCCTGTTTGTCTCTATTGTATGCAAGGAGCCCCCTTTAGAATAGGTAAATGGAAGAAGATGTTCGGACAATTTATGGACTGAATCTCATCTAGCCAGCATCTGCACAGCCTTAAATGATTGATGGTTATTTCTTGATTATGTCCTGGTAGAGCATAGAACCTCCTCGTTCGTGCGCATGCAGTCGACATTTGACCTGCCGCAGTACGGAATTATTGCCGAATGGGGCATCGATTAACTGCGGCACTTAGAATGCAATTCCACGAAAAAATATATACAATTCGCCTCAACGCATAAATTCGCTGCAAGTCCTGGACAATAAATAAAAACTTTGAAACTGTCGATAAGTAACAGCAACAACTCTATTAAAATCCCATAATTCTCTCCCTTTTGCGGAATGGCCAGCCAGTGGTGGCAAACGTAACATCGATTCCACTGCGCTCCACACTCGTCGAGGTGACCCCCGATGATACCTGCGCACATAAAACACCAAGCAACTGCTGCGGATAGATTTCGCTGACCGATTCCAAATATGATTAATGACACGAGTGAGCTCAATTTTACAATAGATCTGGCGGAGGAGCACCGCAACCGCAATCGCAACCCAGAGAATCGAAATCGATAGAAGAAAAAAAAAATCCTTGTCAATATATTTTCGCCAGCCTCTGGGAGTCAGTGATCGACTTGACCCCGCCGCTGCACATAGGGGGACACCACGACCGGGGCCGGTTGGATGACTACATGTTTGCTGCTTGCGGATGGATCCACGACGAAGGAATTAAGCAACGAATTCAATTGCAATCGCCGCGCATGGTGCACCGGGTTGCAGTGCAGTGTGTCTTAATAGTGATTTCATGATGTTTATCTATTTACATATCAGACAAAATTATTGGCACCGGACTACAGCGCGCGGGCCTGGTATCTACCTACCCCGCTCTTGTGTGTTTGATTGGAAGATGAAGTTTTTAAGTACACTCGCCTTAGAGTTGGAGCAACAACAGGCCACAGAGAACATTGTTCAAAATTTATTGAACACGAATTTCGGTCTGGGATTGTTGTTCGTACCATGTTCTTGGGCCTGCCTCGTGTGCCTGTTGCTCTTGAGATTGCTGTTCTGTGTTCTGCAGGATGAGTATATTCGTTTGCTGTTTTTAATTAGTTTTACATTTAAAGTTAACAATTTTTTTCTTATTTTCAATGACCTGTTGGATGCAGAGCAAAGCAGGGTTTCCCCAAAAGGAGGTTTGGCAAAAAAAAATCTTGGGAATGTGAAAATTCGTGTCCTAAGGTGGTAAAGACGGCTTTTCATTCATTCATTTGGTTCATGATTAATTGATTAATGAAAACGTTTACAGTGCAAAAGTGTTGTGTCACCAACACGATGGTCCAAATTAAGGCATTTAGCTGAACCGGAAAATTGTTTCGACACTTTTACATTTTTCTACCCCTTTAAGTACAGGCTCCAACCCATGGGAGGAATGTTTTCAAGTGGTAAATTTAAATTACAACAGAGATTGCGATTACATTTTTTTTTTTTTTTTGTATTTCGGACTTCCTGAGAGATTGGGAAATACTCAGAAGGAATGTAGCTATATAAGTGTTAGGGTGCTGGGTGGGTTTGGAAGAGATTTCTCTCATTCCTAAGTAGTTTTCCTTTACAGCAAGTCACATTATTCGACCTTTTTTTTGCAATAGTGATATTGCGTTGAATATTTGTTTGTTTTGTTGAACATCTCGGCTTAAAACAAAGTGTAACGGATGCTACTCCTGGACAAATACTTGCTATTAGCTGGTTTTTCGAGTTTGTCAATCTTTTTTTATTGGACTGCGACACGATTCGTATGTTCTTGACTTTAGAAATTTGAATCTAACTTCTTAAAAACATTTTTCAATAGAGACCTTTCTAGTGGTGCATAGTTGCGTACATGTCAGTTGCTATTAATGAAATGAAATACCCTTACGTCCGTCTTATTTTCTTGCTCATAAAAAGGCTTATAGTCCACGCAAGTCAGGAAAAATAGAAGTTTATATTTGGGGGATATATTCTCGATATAAATATTACTTATACTCGTAAGTTGGTAACTTCTTCGTTGTTTTGAGTAAAATCTATCGTGTTGCAGCAAATATAAAAGCAACAAATTCCAAAAAACAATAATTTGGCAGTACTGCTTAAATGTTTTTTTTTTTTTTTTTTTGCAATCAAACGTCAAAACAGAGCAACCTGTGCCACAGTTGTTTTGCTGTTGCTTTCGTTTGTTTTAGATAAGCTGTTATTTGTATAGTTCGTTAGCTATTGTTTATGGTGTCTTATAACAATTTTAATGTTTTATTTTATTCTATTGTGTATAGCATTGCAACACAACTGTTCATAAATATCAAAATAAATTTCGCAGGACAACAGCAACAGAGTAGTAGCAAGGCAGTAGCAACACAAAGCCTGTTATGTTGCTGCAATACTGCATAGTTTTTTGACGTTTTTTGAACTCTTTATCCTACGATAAAATTGTGAATCACTAAAATATCGTCATATTAAATTTCCTAAAAACAATGTCTTAGGTTTTATGATGTATTTCTTTCTAGTTTGCGTGTAAGCGTGCAAACATTTCAGGCGTATTTTTAACTTTTTGCCATAATTCCATTTCCTCAGTGAAACAGATACATATTCATATGTAGGTGTTGTCTCTTTCTTGATTGTGTCTTGGGTTATATTGCTCTATCTCAAGAATCGAATCGGGTTTGTGAGCTTTTGTGTTTTTGGGAATGTCTCAGCGAAAAGATAACTAAACAAAATACTTGAATAATAAAAATACTTTTGAATACCTTAGTAGATGTGAAAGCAACATTTATTGTGCCGGCCGTTTACACAAACAAAGATTTTAGGCCATAAATCGTATTTCTACGTTTTCTTCAAGTTAAGAGGGGGGTAGGGTCAGTGATCTGACAAAAGCCCTATGTTGATGTCTAAGGTTGAAAACATAGTAATGGGCGACGACAAGATCTGTTCTTTAAGTCACAGTTGCAAGACAATCCCACAGGAAATGCTCAAGGCTCTCATTCTCGCAGACGGGTAAGTCCTGGAGTTCTTTAGCCCCAGTCTAAAAGCATCCAGTCTATTCAAGTTATTGTGTTCTTTCACGACTTTGGCAACCTTTCAACTTATTCCACTACAGTTCATGACATATGGTAAACGAGCAGCTGCATGCGGCTTTGTAAACTGTTATGGCTATATCTACAACTCTTACTGTGCGAGTGTTGAAGATTCCTACTTCCTCCCAGGTAATTCACCCGCCTCTTCGCTCCCTAATATCTGACAAGGTACCAAAAGCAGATGTACTTGGCAATTCCTTTACCCGTTTGGAATTAATATTCAGGTGGGTGGTAGGACAACCGCTCCTCCGCTACCCTGAGTATGGCCAATATATACTCTTGTCATATAGACAAAAACAGTTTCGAAAGTTTTTGCGGAACACTGCCGTGGCGGAAGTGACTAGCACATTGCGCCAACTACTCGAAAATAAAGGATCTGATCTGAGTGGATGTCGGAAAAGTTTACTTGAGGCCCAGAGAGTCGGGCATTCGAAATGAATGCGGAAATTAATTTCGTCACTTTCGAGACAGATTCCAAATTTCGCAGTCCTGTTGTCCACGCGGACGGTCCTGTGGCCCCATAACAGAAAGGACACACCGCAGTAGTTGAAAATGGTTAGACGTCTTCTTTTAAGAAACAGTTCATCCAGCTCAAAAGCTTAGACAGATTCAGTATGAAAAGGCGTAAGATAGGCGCCCAAACAAACTCCACGTAGGTGGATAAGACCTGTCCACCAATGACTTTGTCGGCTCTTCTGTAGGAATGCCTTATATGAAACCTCTAAAAGAGTGTTTTTTTAGCCGAAATGTGTATTTGAAAAATACTATATGCAATCTGCATATAGGAGAGTTGAATTTCTGAGTGTTTTCGTGCATGCAATGTCTTCAGCAAATGTTTTTGGCTTGGCAGTTCTGGATATTCTAGTATGAACTGAGTTCATCGATCGTTAGATCTTCATCGGAAAGAATGAAACATTGTTCGGAAATTGTACAGAGAAGAACTAATTTGATACTAGGGCCTAGGTTTTAGTCACCAACGCTCTACCAACTGAGCTGGCCCTTGGTCAATAAACATAATCTAGATCTTCATCTAGCTAATTTACGCTTTAGAGCCTGGCGATCATTCAAAAACGCTTCAACGTAAACCCCTGTCTATTGTAGACCATCAATATAATAAGGCTGAAAAAAATCAGGTGTTCTTTTCAAATGATACAGCGCTACCGTTCTGTTTAACTATGATAGATGGGATTTGTTTGAAATATGTACACCTTTTCGCAAAGTCTTAGGGGCAGATCGATCGCAAAATCGCAAAATTGCATAAACTAATGGACGAATCCCATCACTGATGCACTTGAAAGTATTTTTCCCGGGCAAAGAAGTATCAGTTTTTAAAATATACTGAAATGAGTGCTGAAAAGTCTTTAACTGTTCTCTCGTAATATTAAAGTCATGACTATCATGTAACCACCGGCATATAATAATTGGATTTTCACATCAAATGACGAATTTATAATGCACCTCTTGCCACCATTTATAGAGTGTCTTTTATTAAAACCAAGCATAGCAGTCCTTCTAAGCTCATCCAGCTAAATTGACTTTAAAAATATGGTGCCTGGGTTTCGAATTCAGATAGGGTGAAAGTGAATTCGAATCTTTGAGACAAACTACTAGCCTTCACGGCCGCGGTGTTTCTGTTTTGGCGATGTCAAGAGCAATATCTGCCCGTAGCACACGATGCAACCATTCACTACTCGTAAAGCGTGGCTGGTTGAAGTTTATTCAGTTACCGAATCGGGCTTGTGATTGACCTGTGAAGGCTGGGAAGAGAGTGTAAAATTCTGTAGTTCACACAATATGAAAAAAATATCATATTGTACTACATATAATATGGCATAGAAGGAAAGCCTTTTCTCTCTTCAGAATGTCCTTCATAGTGCAAGCATCCAGCAATGGCTTTAGATTGAGATTTTTGTCAGTTTTCTGAAGGTAACCTTTCCAGACACCTCTCATGATTCATGTAAACCGCAAAAAAAATTTTATTACAGTTTATAAATCAAGAGCCCCCATTAATCACACTTTTTCCTTCCAAACCGACTGCAAAAATGTGACGTTCAGTCTAAAATATTGATTTAATGGCTACACTCAACCACCGCCAAAAACTTCCCTCTACACACTCGTCCAGACGCCCCTGGACACCATCACAGACTTGTCATCAACCTTTGGCTAATTACGCAATCAACGAGTATACATGTTTACCACCGCACGCCGTATCTAGCGGCTCGATTGACTCACCCTCATCTGCATATTGATGGTTGTTGGCTGTCTAACAACGTCGTCGCTCAACTGCAAAAGACTTACAAGTTCCGCTGTGTCCCGCGGAAAGTTAATACGCTATTCAGGCAGGTAATTGCCGAGTGGCACCCAATGTAAGCGAAATTACTGGCGCTAACCACCAGCCATTATAGCTGCGCGTCAATTAACTCTTTTTTTTTTTTTTGCATAAAAAAGGTGTGAAAATGCAGCTAACAGAGTGAGTGTCCTCGCCAGTGATCATTCATGCAGATCTTATTAGTCTGTTGGCGCTGCTAGCATTACGAGTACATATACTAAATTGATCGCTATTATGCCGTTGACCGTATAATCTGATGTCCATTCAATCAGTTGCGCTTCGAGGCTTAATCCATACTCGGCGGAAAGATACCATGGGTTCGCTAAATGTCGCGATCTTAAGCGATAACATGCCGCAAAGTCAAAATATTTACCTAAGCCATCAATTCAACGTGCGGAAGAGGGGATTTGCAATTGCAAACAGGAACAGGATTATTAGACCCAAGTGGCTGTGCTCCACAATTCTCTCCATGCAGAACTAATTCACTCGCTCGTGCTCTTTCCGATCAATCCGGCTTAATCAGCAGAAAAACTGAAACACAAACGTCAGAGAAATTAATTAGACAAGTTAAATGAAACAGAAGTTGCTCAGTGCTTAGGGCAGGGCGCGCGCACTGCTGCACAACACGCTTTGACTTAAAACCCAAGTTAGATGTCAGGATGAATAGGAATCGGTAACTTTGATACGACAGCGACAGCATTATAGGCACTCAAATTGCTAGCTGATTAGCTGTGCATAGTTGTTGATTGCAAATTTAAATGATTGCCTCTGTGACATGAACAACGGTTGGCCAATTGGCCATTAACCAGCAGCTAATGGTGCGTAGATACGCGAGATGTTTGAAACTTGTTAGGATAGTGACACGTCTGTAATTGGGGTGTCCCTCAGAAAAGGTGCCAACATTAACATTCTTTAATTGGATATGCACACACACACGTATCAATGTAGTGGGTGTTAAATTTAACAGAATATTTTTTTTTTTAAGTAAAAGTAAACAAAATTGTGTACTCACCTTTGAGATACTTTTTTTTTTTTTTTTGCAAATCACTTTTCACAACACATGTTCGACAAAAGTCGATTTTCTGTTCAAAAAATTCACTTTTCGCAGGATATTGTCTATCAGATCAGTTGGTTGGGTGAAAAAAATTCGTAAATGTATTTTCGAATTTCGAAAATGACCCGCTGTAGCGGAAATGACGCACTAAATTATGCAAATGACCTGTGGCACACGATCCGAAAGCAAACACCGATGCACTCACTCACGCTTGATTGATGAACCTAAGAGATACACACTGAGACTGACTTCAGTGAGTATCGGAGCGCGATGCGATCGTCTGCAAAAGACCTCAAATCGCGAGAGAGCTTTTTTCTGTAGAAAGTCACGCTGAAGCGACTGTTGTTGTCGCATTCGAATCGGTGTATATGAGTAGGACAGAACCAAAGGGGGTCTTTGCAGATACAATTCGTTTATATGGGGGTACACGCTACCCATTGTAGGCGGGACTCGATTGTTGGCTGCTTTTGTGGCCTCCATTAATGGAGCTGGTTGGATTTATTGCGGCGACTGTGAGCCGGGTTCTGATTGGGCGACACAACAAATCCCAGATAAATAACGTTGTCATTTTAATGTGAAATTTGTTCAGAGCTCTGTGGTCTCATCATGTATACATATATGCGTGAAGTGGGTAGGTTGATGTCTGATCGGGGTATCTTATTTCACAATGTGATGTGAGGTACTTAAAAATAAAATAAATATTTATACATATAATTAATAATTTAATACGCAGTTAATAGAGTTTTTTTTTTTTTTTTTGTAGCATTGGGTCTGTGTTATTGCGGATCTTTAAAATATATAGTAGGTAGGAAACAGATTTTTAAAATGAGTTATTATGATGCATTTTAATTACCCTAATTAAATCAGCCACGAACTGCGGTTTAAACATACATTATGCGTATTGTCAATTAAATTTTATATACATATATGCGGTATTGGATGCAAAATCCTGTTGACATACAAATTAGGGTGAACTGTTAACACTGCACCTGGGTAATAGTATCTAGTGAAATAGTTATTTTTTGTGGCCACAAAAAAAGACCGTATTTTTCCTCGATTAATTAATGTCTAAAGTATTCACTTATTTTATTGCCTTTTAAATTTTACATTTAAGAGTAGGTAGGTGCATGGTATGTTAATTTGATATAAAACGTTTGTCATTGTCTGCCATTGATTGTTTGTCCTTGTTATTTTAGAGATCTGCAATATTCGTATATTTTATTCAACACAAAGGGGTCAAGGAGAAAGTGTTTAAATCAGAATGGGTAGGTGGTTAAAAATTATGTGTTTCAGCTTACAAGCGCTGGTGCACTATAGGGATGTAAAAAAACTATTACAAGCTAGTTATACTTAAGACTTATTTCGTATGACTTAAGGTCGTCTACTATTTATTCGATATTAGAGTAATTAAAAAAAAAAGATGTAAATAACTTAAAAATCTCCCTCTATTAAGCGATTTCTGTAGCGAAGTGCGTTCATAGTGTAATTGTATAATACGTTTCAGCCTTTTTCCCCGTTCAAAATGTTGATCGTTTCATCCATACTTAATATGTAAGTCCCATAAACGACGACGAAACTCTTTGAGGATCGGACATATTGGGACAAAATGAAACAAATCCTCTCTCTCTCTCCTTTAAGTTGCATAGTTCGCACAAAATGGGCGCTGTGGCTCAGTGGTTAAGTGCGCGATTACTGAGCTTTTTTTTTAAGTTTTCTTGGATTCGAACAAAATTTTTTTTTTTTGTTTTTCCCGAGGGTTGGTGAAAAATCTTCCATAGACACTATGAGGATAGCAAGCGCGTGCTCATAGTAGTGTCAGATTCTTGCTGGCTAAGAAAACACCACCTTGCGATTTAATTTGTTATATATTGCAACTAAGAAGGACCTTATCAAGCAATTTTTCTATCATGAAAAAAACTCGTTTGACAGGTTACTTTCCACTGAAAGATCCTGCATGTTCCGCAATCTAGGCGCGGTTGATTCCTATCTCGCCAAGTCGAAAGGTTTCGTCCTTTGTAGTCGGCGCAATAAATTGCTTTCATCCAGAATTTGTAGGATTGTATTGTTGACATGTCCGATTAGTGCTTTCTCGCGAAGCTTCTAATTTCAGCTTCGATTGTCGGAATTCCGAGATCCCTGTGGATATCATCGTTTCTAGTATACCAGGGTGCGTGAACAATTTCTCTTAGCACTTTATTTTGAAAAGTTTGTAAAATATTGGCGTTTGTTTTCTTGGTACAGCTCCAAAGTTGTATACCGTAAGTCCACACCAGCTTTAGCACTTGCTTGTGTAAAAGCAGTTTGTTCTCAGTACTGGGCTGAGTGTGTTTTCCGAGCAACCAGTTCACTTCTCTATATTTGATTTCGAGTTCTTTACGTTTCATTTTCACGTGAGAATTCCATTTCAGTTTTGCGACGAGTGTCATTCCAAGGTATTTGGCCTCATTTGCAGAAGGTATTCGGGCCAAGTTTAGGGAAATTGGCAAGACATTAGTTTTCTTATAAGTGAAATTCACGTGAACAAATTCAGATTCGTTGAGGGCGATCCGCCAGTCCCTAGTTTTGCAGTCGTTTCTTCGATTGTTTTACCTACGGCTAGGATAGGGGTGTCATCGACAAACGTAGCCAGGATAGTGTCATCTTCTTTCGGTATATCTCGAGTATATAACAGATAGAGAAGTGGCCCAAGAAAGCTTCCTTGCGGTACACCGGCCGAAATTTCTTTGAGCTCCGAGTATTCATTTCCATGTCTAACACGGAAGAGTCTATTCCCGAGATATGATTCTAGTGTGTCGTATAGGCATACATACAGGGAGAACTTGTCGTAATTTGCAATTCAAGCCATCATCCAACACCTTATCAAAGGCTTGCGAGACGTCAAGAAATACGCTTGAGCATATCTTTTTCTCTTCAAGTGCTTTCTCGATTACGTCAGTAATTCTATGCACCTGGTCAATCGTCGGATGCTTAATTCTAAACCCAAAACAAACATGCGAGAGTAAAATTATCACGAGAAGTTTCTCTCAATCGAAAAAATTGTCGCACGAAATATTTGTTTGCCTCGAGGCGTATTTATACATAGTCAAGTCATACATACTGGTACACGCATTTTTGGAGATAAAATAAAAACGAAGAAGTATTTCTTAATTTTTTATTTTATTTTTTTTTTTTTTTTCTGTGAAACTTTAATTGATTATTTAGGAAACAATATTTAAACAATTTATTCGAAATGGCCGCCATTTTTTTTTTATTTATAATTTGCACGTGTGAAATTTAATAATAATTTTAGGTCACGGGCGTTTTGAGGAAAGGGGAAGAGACAGAGAGAAAGACAGATTGGTGTAATTGGTTTGAAACTCAGCTGGTATTCAGTGAACTCCAAGGGTGGCTGTCCAGATAACTGGGGAGCTTGTTTGTTTTTGCTTTTGTCGTTGCTCATGATTCACAGTATTTTTTTCCGTCCTCCTGATGTCATCATCACGAGTCAAGTTGCATTTTAGCCATATGACGGCCCAGTGTTATGCCTTCGCAGTAGAGTTGACATAAGCTTTTGCAATTGATCGACTTTTTATCTATTTCATGCGAAATAAATAGATGATTATTGACATCAGGATTCGAACTGTGAACCTGTAGCGTGACAAGCGATGATGTTACCACTACACCACGGCCACCCTCTAATATCTGTGTATCGCGATTGAATGCTGGAAAATCAAAAAGTTGTGGCCGATTTTACGACCGAAATCTTCTTCATTACATAAATAAACAAAATTCAGAGAATCCAAATGTTAGCATTGAGAAGCCATTACATCCACCATTCTCTGCGCTATGGTCACAAATGTTTACCAACTTTTTTTGGCCTGAGATAGACGTTGATGTGAGCAACATGTGGTTCCAACAGGATGGGGCTATGTCGTGCTACACAGCACAAGCAAATTTGGTTCTATTTTCAACAAAATTGTTTGAATCATACCCGAGAAATAACCAATTTTCAAATATTTGTTAATAAGTAAAATATCCCTATACGACTTTTTTTTCTAAAAATACGTTACGTCTGGTGGCATATATCCAACCCAACTCAAATATAAAATTAGAACAAAATCGTTGGACACGTTTTCGAGAAAATCGATTTCTTTTTCAAAATCGGTCATCAGTAAAGTATTATTAGGTTAGGGGGTTACTATAAAATTTGCGATTCCGCTTCGAATTATGATTCCACAAACCCTAGACTATCCGTCTAGCCGTTTAGGCTGCATTGTGTACATACAGCAGACGGACAGGCAGACTGAATTGAAGGCAAACTATTTTGTGTTTCTCTTATATTCAAAATTGATCAAAATCCCAAGGCCGAACATTTTCACGAAACCAATACTTGCCCTATAGGTTCAAGTAAAATATACCCTACCATCTTCTAGAGGAACTGTTTATATTTAACTTCAGTAAGAATTATTCAACTTTTATAAACCAGAAGGTGCCACACGCATGGCCCACCTCGTAAGTTACCGCATACACTTCGCTTTTCTTGATAGAGGACACTTAACAAATTTTAAAGACTGACTAAGTTTTGAATCTCTAGTTTGGTATATGACATTGGAAAACTTAAAATTTAGTAAACAGGAAAGAAAAAAATGCTTTTCTCCTTTTTTTTTGCTTTCTTTCAACAATTCATTGATTCGGACACAATTTTTGAAATATAAATGAAATTCAAAATTGTTTGCAGTTTTTATTAAATTAAATTTTTTTTTTTATTAAATAAAAACTGCAAACAATTTTTAACCTTATTTATTGAGTCCATAATTTTCTGATGCTACATACTTTGAACATTCTACTTGAAATAGAGTCATGTAAAAAGTGTTAACATTTAAACAGATTTGCATTGTTTTTCACGTCCATGAATTTATCGAAAGAACATCGATCAGATTCGGTTAATAGGCTCACCAGGGCAAACATTTAATATTTTCAGATTGTTCGTTAAAAACATTTATTAGTGTTTGGAAAATATGTTATAACATTGATTTCTAAACGTTAAGATTAAGATTACCTCAGTTGTACTACAGTAGATGGGAGCTCCAAAGCTTTTTTATATCCTTAAATGAAAAATTATTTCCTTCAAAACCCTCAAGATTAAACGGTTTTAGGTCGAAGGAGACAATCCTCTTCTAATAGGTGCACTAAGCCACATACTATCGAGGGAAATTCATACGGGTTTTTAACTGACTGACTTCAAAACCACTTTTCACAACTTAAAGAAATTGTGTCCTGTCCCTTAAGACCGAAATGCTGGCTTTTAGTTCTACCTGAACAGTGTTTGAGGCAAGTCATACGATCATGCGAAAGCAATGTCACTGACAGTCACATATTTCAGAGAGGGGCCTCTAGAAATATAAGTGTCTAGGGCTTACAAAAACGTTGAAACGCCACTTACTCACTGAAAAGTTAATTACTTTACTTTTCCTTTCTGTGAGACTCCATCATGTTAACATTCAACCAACCTTAGTATATATTGTCCATCTTCTTAAGCGTTCCCTTTGCTCTACGCTTGCAGCGTCAACATTTTCAGGAGAAAAAGTGTAGGCTAAGTAGTGCAAGTCTTTGAATTTTTGTGGTAAACTTTGGAAAATGTTTACTTAATCAGGATCTTGCTTACTTTCTCGAAACTTAAACGCTATACATTCAGCATTTCCAAAAAAAACGCGGGATGAAATTATAGAAACCTAAATTAGTGCGAAAAGGAGAAATTACTAAAAAACAAATCTGTATCCATAAAACAAGACTTCGGTGACATTTTATTTATTCTCTTCATCTGCTGTCCAGCAATGGCTCACTTGTGATGTTGAATAGTTATTTGCTGATAATTTTGGTTATGGCGGAGTTTACCTTCTGCCAATGCAACACATCATTTGTGTTGTCGAGGCTCTTGGCTAGGTCTTAAGACTCCATTGGAAGGTAAAGTATAGGCGAAACTATGCAACCTTGTTGGACACCGCTTAGTTTACCTCCCCTGTGAAAGGCTCACCAATGAACTGTCTGCTCGCACTATCGTAACCAGTGAAAAACAAGTGAAGCGGAGATCTATACACGGACATTTTAGGCATTTGCAAGCTTGTCCTGATTTTGGGACATTCTTTCACTCTTAGCTTGGTTTAAATAAAACATAAGAATGGTCCCTTTATCATCCGAAAGCAGCAGTGCACCATCCAAAACCGTCATCGGTTGCTTACTCAAACTGTACAACGTTTTACTGTGACATGCATTTGCAATTTACAAGTATGGCTTCTTCAACCAAGGCGCTCGTGAAATTAAACGCAATTCTGTACAACAGTAGTAAAAACTGAAAAATTCATAGACGTACTTAGTAAGCAAATGAGAGCAGGGCTTAACTAGTCCAGCAGGTCCCTTGAAACCTATTTTCTTTACATAAACCACTCAGAACTATAAATTATTCATTGCGAAAACACTCTTCCAAAGCGGGGAAAATTACTTGGCGACTCGTAAAGTTATGATGACACTTCAGAGAGTTTCTTTCTAACGTAAACGCACGATAACATTTCCTCACATGTCAAATCCACACTCATAGCCTAATTGCAAACAATTAATTAAGTTGTGCAAAGCTCCTTGACGTTTAGTAATTATTTTTAATCGTCAGCACCGACGCCGCGCCGCTGCACGTTCATTAAATCCAAAAAGTCCCGTAATGAGATTCATAAAATTAATAAATAATAACAAACAAGTACAGGTACACAGCATGTAACCCGAGCCCCCAATCGACTTCTCGTGTGTCCATATTCAGCCAAAGCTACAAAAGATTCCAAATGCTAATCCAATTAAACGAGAGAGAGAGACCATTTGGACTTGGAGCTGCAGTGCAGTGCAACAGAATCATTGCATTCAGAATATTCACATATTAATTGCGCGCTGCTCTGTGACCACAGGCATATGGGCAGCAGAATAGACACAGTGACGCTTCACAGTTCTGTTGCTTCCAGGTTACCTATTCTAATGTGCGGGTTTGAGCAAGTACCCAACCTGAAACCATTATTCGCCATGACTTCATTGGCTTCCTCCTACTCAGTGTCGCTCTTGTCGTATCTACTTATATATCTATCCACTTACATAGATATCGTGCGCGTTCGATTGCAGTGACGCGCAACTCAGAGAAGCAGTGGCTAATCAGAAAGCCACAGAGCGCGCATTTCAAGATGGCCATATATGGCCGCCCGAACCATCTATGGCCTGGGCGATGTATAAAATAGCCAAATGGCTAATACTCGTGCAAAATCTAAGTTGTATCTGAGAGATGTAGATATAATTTCAGCGGCGACAGACAGATTGTGCGCTACACAGGGTTGAAGGGTCTTTCACTTTCGCAAAGCTTGTGATGAGCTGTGGAGCTACCAAATTTGGAGCACACATCCGGGGGTGGAAGATCTGTTAACTGACCTCTTGTTTGTATGTTGTTTAAGAAATGACGGAACATTCAGATAACCAAACTGGCGACAGTGACGATGAATGTGGCGCGTACTATCTACGACGTAAAATAAAATATTACAAACGTTGTTGTTTTTTGAAAGTTGTCGAAGCGTTTGGGCGTCACATTACGTGAGGCTTTAACTTTATATAAATTGCAAATCTATTGAACTTTTTATAAGTTTGCTTTTCCCGAGTCTGGATTTTGTTTTGTAGTTTTCCATCTGACTATTAAATTTCCAAATATGGCGACATGAGCAGTGCTAAATTTATATCGTGTTTCAGAG
This sequence comes from Pocota personata, assembly GCA_963082735.1. NCBI lineage: Eukaryota > Metazoa > Arthropoda > Insecta > Diptera > Syrphidae > Pocota > Pocota personata. The sequence goes on along the minus strand of OY720432.1, from coordinate 1,462,730 downwards.
TTGAACGTCCGCGTCGGAGAGCGGAGTTAGTGGGCGTTATTAGCAAATAATTTTAAAGCAAATGGTACTCATAGAAAAAGGAAACGTGAAATTACGGGAATTATAAATCATTTACCTAATAATGACTTGTGTAAATGGCTTGAGAATAGCTACGCCATCAAGTTGAAGAAAGGAGCTACGTTTTTGGAGTCACTTTTTAATAATTCACTTAATATTCAAGGAATTATGAGTGAAAGAGAAAGATTTCTGGTGTGGTGGTTTGAAACTTAGGTGATGTTTGTTTTGTCATGGTTGGTGTCCGGACTAATTAATGAAAAATTGTTGCGATTCTTTTACATCTCTTGATACGTATTTAAAACTTCATCATAGATCGAGGGCTGAAAATACTTAAAAATGGAAAAATTGTGCACAAATAGGGCTAAATCCAGCCCAGCTAAACTAGTATCTCTATAATTTTTTTTATTACATTCATGCAATAATGAGAGATATAGCATTGGTCATAAATGAAAGCACCCTACGAGGTAGCTAGAAACTAAATTAAAGCATTCTTCCGAGCAGATTTTTTTTCGATTTTCGTCGTATGAAAGTAAAATTATTGTTCTCTACCCTGTGTTTTAGAAGTGTCCACAGGTGTTTAGTCGGGTTCATGTCTGGCGATTAATCTGGGCACTCCAAGACCTGAATGTTTTGGTTTGAAAATCATTCTATCGTTTTTCAGGATTTATGGCATGTGAGAGGCCAAAAGGGCAATGTGGACTATTTCAGTTCCACTTAATTCGTGTCTCTTTGGCTTATCTATCCTTAAGTTGATTACTTTTATTATTTAAATACAAAAAACTACGAATATCCGGAAAAAAACTGATGTGCACACTTTCACTTCTATTTTCAAAATCATACTAATTATATCAATAAATCCAGAGGGAGTTCCCCGTAATTTATTTTTTTTAGTTTTTTATAAAACGCATGTTACAGGGGGTGCTTTTCAATTATGGCCAAGACTGTAGACAAAGATTTCTGGAGAAGTGGCTTGAAACCTAGTCAAGTCATTAATACTAGTGCACTCATTTTTAATGATAAAGTGGAAACGAACAAGAATCATCGATCACAGCACGCACCTCGTCCATTCGAAAATTATGCGCAATAAGTATGCGTTGACGGAAAATCGTTTGCTACTAATGGCATTGTTTTGGAGCCACCCTTATGTTGTTTTTGCCTTATGAGCTGGCGCGTTCGACTCGCGGAATGTCTTCTTATGCTTCTTTGGATGACCTGGCGTAGACTCTGTCATATTGCTTATTGAACGATTCATCAATAGTAAATATTTTTTTCATCGGAATTAAGTCCCAAATATTATTTGATAATGCGAGACATGGATTTCTCGTGACAAGATTGTTTGCTTTCGCATCGGTTCCTGGCTTTAACAGCTTTGATCGCCTGTGGAGTTCTAACAATGAGAGGACGTCCGAATCTTTGACTGTCAGTTACCCCACCAGTGTTCCTAAAACAATTTAACAGTTCAATACGCAAAATTCCGGGTGATATCCCAGTCCGGGAAATATCGCCTCCTTCCATATTACACTTATGAAGGCCAATTTCCACAACACGGTTTTCATTATCCTCTCATTCCGTATTTACAAATGACTTTTGTGGAAATCTAATCATTGATAATTGTTTGCATTATGTTACGAGTCGCAGTATTTTTTTTTTTTTTTTTTTCTTTAAGCCCTTTACCCTTGTTATGGTTCAGACAATTAGCATTCAAATAAGTTGTTGTTACCATCTTTGAATCTATGCACAAGGGAAATTGCAAAAAGTCCTTGCAGTTTCTTCTTTCAATTTATTATATTTATTATGTTCATTAGCGTCACTTTAAAAGAAAAGTGCGCACTGCGTCAATGTGTCACAATGTTTTAATTAAATTACAACATTGGAATGTCTCCACTTATTAAGCACATTGTGAGACAAATTTTTCAATAATTAATCAGCAATTTCATCTACTTCATGTTCACTTATGTATCTGTGTGAATATTTTTTCACCTCATTTCCATTGTAAAGCAAACTTATGCTATGCCCCACAATGAAGCATGACAGCTAAGAGTTTGGTTTTCATTGTTAAATGATAGCACAGGAAATTACTTCTTTTTTTTTGCATTTTTAAAATAACTTTCAACTCGTTTCTTGTTCGTATCTACGATTCCGTTTTACGTAGAACTTTTCAGACGTATATTGTGAATGCTGTCATCATAAAGAAATTGAAGTTAACTTAACATTTTTTATTGTTACCAGAGTGTCAAATAGAAATGTAATTTGTATAATTTTACGAAACTTTTATGTGATTTTAAAAAGTTCATAATATTTTTACTTGCAAACAATTTTGCGGTGCATGTCAGTGTTAAAAAAAATACGAAACGGTTTTTGTGCTCCCTAAAATAGTCCCTGCTGAAAAAAAAAAAATAATCTGCAAAATAAAAGTATTTGCTAAAAAAAAGGAAGTGTGTCAATGAATCACTGGTGAGAAAAAGTTTTAATTTTCATTCGATATCTACTCGCAAGTACTTGAAGGTACTTGCTAGGCTCAATGAGATACAGCTCATGAATCGTAGGTAGAATTTCAGTTCCAAACACTTCAAGGGTACATTGATCCGACATTGAGTCCACGCTTTTATACGTCAGGACTGGAAGAATGTGAAAAAACCTTGTCACTCAATTGCATGTTTAGCTCAAAGATTCAATGGTTGACAATCAATGGTTGGTTTTCACACTCATGTCATTGACAGATTTAATAGCGGAGTTTGGTAACCTCAAAGTTTACTGACGTTTTCGCCTTCCCTTTTCTGCGTAACTCTGATAGTCAGCAATCAGTTCGTTGACGAAAGTTCTTCGCTGTTTAACTTGTCCTCGATGTGTGCTGCGCTAGGCCAAGCCTAAGATATAAAAGGATCGAAAACTTTGACGGCTGATATGCGCCAAGAGAACCACTTTTTTTTTGGAAAACGCCCACAAGAAGTGGGCGGGGGTATGTGCATTGTATGGAAAGTTGGAGAGCACACTGGCCTCTATACGTATATTGTTTTATTTCGATTTCAAATAGAGTTATTGAAAATGCTTAATTTTAGGTTCCCGTCCCGTAATAAAGTAGGCGTGGCCGTCCTTCAAAACTGGTATTTGTTAGTTGGACCTCAATCTGTAGTTACTATGCCCAAACACCCAAATAATTTAGTTGGGGCATTTTTTTTCCTGTTCAGAGCCCCCAGTCCATTTACATCATTTTGATGTACCGCTTACAGAAACTTCAATTGCAATTCGATTGGACTATAATCAATGAAGGCGTCGAATAATGTCCCCTACCGGCTTTGTGAGTAACCTGTGATCAGCAGAGTTCTCACTGATAGGATTTACCCATTGGTAATGACACTTATTTTGGAAAAGGGTTGAGTGAAAATTAGGATGGCACACGTCGGATTTGAACCACGATCCATGAGATCCTCAAGCTTAGCATGCAGCCCCATTACCTTTTTATAGGTTATTTTTAAGTTGTGTTTGCTGCGTTTGTAGAAAACCATGTAGATCGCCTTGAAGAAGGGTTCTTTTTATTTTCTGCTTTGCCCTGACCTAGTGCTGCAGTATAAAACCTGTACAGCGACTTCAATCCGCTGAGTTAAAATCCATCTCTAAAATGGCAAAATCTTGTCACAGTGAGGGGAAATCAACTATCCGGCTTCGAGAGCATTTAAATCCGCAGACCGAGAGAAATCGAATGAATTGAAATTTTATTTGTAAAATGTCTGTTATCCTGTGTTACCTGTGAGAAAATGCTGTCACTATAATAAAGGGTACCGCGGCAATATACTGTGTTTCTGTCAATTTTTTGAGCGCGAAAAAGTTGTCAGTGTCAAAATAACATGTAATTTAAAAAGAAACCAGCAGATGGCCAGGATGTTTTTTGGTAATAATTAAAAAAAAAAAAAAAAAATAAATAAACTTTGCACTTCAAATAACCCCACAGTCTGGAGGCGTTAAGTCGGGTGATCACGGAGGCCAGTCAAAATCACAATTTTTCGAAATTAGGCGTCCGAGGAACAAAGGACACAATAATTGTGGTGGCGTGTACTGTTCCGTGGCACAAATTCGCTTGGACTGATGCTTCGAACGCGGGCTCTTATAAGCCGATCTGAAAACAGATGTCAAAGTTATAGGCTTGCCATACATGTATGCCGAAGGTTTAAATGGCCCACCCTGTATATTATTATATTTCTTAGACTAGGAAAAGAATGATGGTTGAGTTTCAGGCAGTTTTCAGCTTATGTATATGTACTGCAGTACACAGCTTTGCTTTGAATTTTTTTATTTTGGTCAAGCTGCCGGAAGTGTTGTCTGATGTTGTCCAAGTCAAATAATTCTGTCATTAGCTTCGATACGTAAGTTGTGTCCAAATGGTTTGGATATCCGCTAAAAGTGTTTGAATTTAAGACCATTCATTTAAAAAAAAAAACATCTGCTTTGAATTTATTTTACCTGACATTGTCCAAGTCGAATTGTTTACTCAGAATAGAGTCAAGGACAGAGTTTGTTGCAATACGCTAAATTAGTATATGCTGCCATGGATTTATGGAACGTAATAAGCCTAAATATTTGTATAGCAGGCCAAGCAATAACCCAAGACGAGTAGTGACTGTTCCTTTATAAAGATGGCGTATGACAGTCAAAGAGGGGCCTAGGTAATTAGTACTGGGCTGGGTGGGAGAAACACATAAAAAAACAAATAAAAAACTAAGACAGATATTCTTAAAATGAATTACAATGAATGTCCGATATCCTCTCAACTCAATTTCATATGAAAAACCATTTCCAATGGTGGAACAACTTTTCGGTTTTCACTTAATTTAAAAAAAAAAAAAACACAAAAAGTTTTCGAAACTCCCACAAACTTTAGCTATTTCCGCAATTACATACACACACCCACACAAAAGTTTATTGCACTTTAGAAATATAAATTACCTCGAACGTAATGAATGAACAATGGAATAAGATCTGCTTCTGGTCCTGGCTAATTAAATTGAAAATGTCGCTTCCTCGTCGTCGTTGGCGTAGTAGTTGTCGTCCTCTTTGTTGTTATTTTCCATCGATATATGGGGAGGAATAGCGTGCATCATCCAGTAGTTGGTAATTTCAATATTTCTCTTTAGTCTCGTCGGTCGTTAGTTTTGTCGTCGTCGTTGGATTGAATAATCGTGTTGAATGTCCTTTTAGCAGCAATATTGCTACCGCCCAGATGCGGCTACTGCTGGCCATTGCCGACGAGCACGAACAACAATCAGAGCGGGTAATTCTTAATTTTTATTTAAATTCGTACATAGACTAGCAACACAGAGCTACTCGTAGCTAGCTATCTGCATTCTTCGGTTTCCCCATCCTCGGGCGAAGGCATTCAATTGTCGAACGCACATGGACTATCTGACGGAGATTATTGTTATTACTATTAGAGATTATGCCACGACTGGGGACAAGTTCACGTTCATGGTTCCCGTCCCCAGCCTACGAATTGCAAATAAGCCGAGGAGCTCATTCTATCGATGATGATGGTATCGATGACGCCACCACCAAGAACACAGAAGCCACACAGAAAACCGGCTTCTCGTTGTTTTAACATGACAGTAACAGTTTAGAGACGTCCTTTGCGATTGGGTGTAGGCTGCATTTGCAGGAGGCTTGCTGTGCATCGAGTAACATGAACGCAACACTGGTAAATAGATTTGCGCAGACAAACTGCTCTACAATTGGATAATTTATGATTGGTGCAGTGCAGTGCAGTGCATCTGGCATTTGCATTTCAAATTAATTGCTAACTTCTAGCTATCCTGTTCCGCATCAAAGGGAGAGAAGGTGATGAATTGTCTTCGGCTTCTAAGCCTCCAATGGTCCTGCTGCAAGTTGTTGTTTTAAGTAACTCATTGTGTAATTGTAAAGCGACAAACAAACGGGGGCTCTGCTTGAGGCTATTGTTCTTGTGGCGAAATACCTTCGTCGCATTAGTGTACTGTGTCAGCGGATGTCTTCTGTTACGGTGGCGGGCGAGCGCGCGCGCGCGCGTAGGAGTTACGTGTGGTGGTGGTGACCTGACCGCTTGACTGCTGGTCGACGGATACACCACGGGGCGGCAAAGTAAAAAGGTAGCCATCGGAATCGCGCAAAGGCTGCACGTCGTCGTGGAGGCAGGAAGCCTGGCTGATTGGGTGCACTGGGTGCTGCACACACAGGAGCAACATACATTTCCATTAAAATGGGAATTTTATGTTCGCGTTCAGTTGCTCCCCAAAGATTTTACTGTAGACGCACGTGCAAACAGATGCAAGTTGACAATGCAAATGCAACGCATACGACGACAGCAGAGAGGTGGAAGGAGAGAGTGGTGGGAGGCTCGCTGTCCTTGTCGTCGTCGTTCATTGTTGTCGTCGTGGTCTTCTTTTGGGTGATTTTCAGCGCTTTTCCACGCACTCCAGGCGAATTGCAATAATTTATTTCAAAAATTATTTTCGTATTGTCCAGTCTCATTTTGAATGAAACGCAACCGGCCGGCTGGCCTTTCTGCCTTTCTGCCTTTCTGGTGCTATTGGCAAGAACAAAAGACAGACACACACGCAGAGGAACCTCAAGTAATCTGCTTGAATGCCAAAACGAACAAGCGAGACATTTGAATGAGGTAATGAGAAAACCTGATCACAGTTTACAACCTACCTGTGGTCCTGGGGGGAATTATAAATAATTGTTAAGACAGTCAACCTGCCAGCGGCCAACAAACCTCAGTCTTTGGTGGATAAATAAATATCCGCTTCTGTGTTCCGCTGGCGGTGTGGTGGTGGAGACTGCGCGCGACAGCCTTATGTCTTGTGCGCGTGCGATCTATAACCAAATTGAAAGGAAAATATCTTCTCCTCCCTGGATTTCCGTCTCATGAAGACAATTCAATTCCGAACAACTCTATAAAATGTTTCTTATAATGAGTAATAGGCTACGTTTGCATGACGGCTCTCGTGTGCTCCCCTCAGAGAATGCAGATCATGTAGATGAAGTCCATGGTGGATAGAACATGTAAATTGATTGAATGCGATTTGTTCGATTATTTTTGTTGTTTTTTCGATGTGTGCTTTAGTTTGACAAGTATATTAAAGTTTACAGGCATGTGCATCCATTCTCATTTGTCAAGGAAGTTTCCCTGTTATTTTGAGGCTGGGAGACGCATGAAAATGACTTTCATTCTTGTCGTAGTTTTGAGAAGACCTTAGAGACTTGAATAGGTATTGGTATTATAATAGGTGTCATGGTGTGCTGGAGTGACGGGGTCATGAACCTGTATTATTGCCCAAAAGTCGTGAAACCAGCAGACCGTTTTAGGACCATTTGTGTAGCCTCTAAGCCATTCCCTATTCAAAATAAACGAAAGCGCATTCCAGCAAGATCCTGAGCCAGCCCATAAAGCCAAAACTACCCATACCTGGCTCCTGAGAAATGTACTCCTTTTCAATGGTACCAAGACTGGCCTTCCGCAAGCCCAGATCTTAATTCACTGGATCACAAATTGTGTGACTGCCTTAAAGGAAATACCCGAACATGGAATTCTTGAAGCGACCTCTGACCGAAAATGTGGCCAACGTTTCAATTAATGAGGTGCGTGTTGTAGTTGATGAGTGTCCGATACTGCTAAAAGCCTGCATTAAGTTCAAAGGAAGTCATTTTGAATAAAGACTACATTTTTGTCTTCGGAATACATGATGAATAAATCCTGAAAGTTTTAGTGAATTATCTTCTGAGGTCTTTGTTTTATAGCAATAAATGTGTGCAACAGTACTTTTGTTCATACTAGCTAAATTATTAGATCAGCAAAGCAGATTTGCTGTCTTTGCATCTTTTATTTTTCTTGCTAATCCTTTACTTTTTCTGCTGATTGATTTTTTTTATATATTTACTTTCTACAGATGAACAAATTATTTTCTTTTGGTCAACAAATTACTCGTACTTTTTGCTGATTGGAAATTTGATTTGAATTTGATTGAAATTTGATTGAAATTTGAAATTTGATCATTTAGCTGATCACTAATATCAAACAAGTTTATTTTTAGCCTTTCAACGCGCGTCGAGTTGGACCTAAGATGTTCCATCCGTTTAGGGTTCAATGACATTTTCGGTTCATCTTGGACACTCCATCCGTCGCTGGAATCTGAATCATCTATTCAAACCCTGGGAACTTCCAATCTGTGGTCTTGGGTGCCTGAATTGTCATCACCTCAGAGTATATGGAAGAGCAATAGCATTGAGTTATAAAAACCCCTTTAAAACACAACTCCAGGAGGACTACTGACAAATAAAAAATAAACAGGGCAGGCTGGTGGAAAAGGTTGAAAGCTGAGGGGTAAAACAAAATGAGCAAAGTGCTGAGTTACCAATCATGAGGCATACCTTAAATAGTCATCTCCTGGAGGTCTTAACAGTTCAACTTTTTAACCATAAGCTTAGCTTAACTCAAGCTTAGCAAAAGCTGCTCAATTTTAAGTGTTGTTGGGTGTTAAGATTGAAACGACCTCTATGAATCTTCACTTAGTCGCCATCAAGCATTTGATTGAGGAGTCCTCAAACTATGACAGAAAAAAATAATTGTCTTAATTCTCTTTTTGGCCGATCGTTATTATTGTCAGAATCGAATTAGAAGTTATTTCTTCTGGACTTCTGAATCGTTTTTATGTTAAATCTTAGCTCTTCCTTTTGACATTTAAAATATTCATTCATTCGCTTGGATGTCTGCGACAACGATCAGCGATCAACCATCACAATGACCACTTCTCATAAGATTCAGTCATTAAATCCTTCTGTTTACAATGAAGTGACCGCGCACCTACCAAACCACCAACCACCCTGTTGACCACTCGTGCAAAAAATCGATCGGAACACCAACGGCAACCAATCGGAGTCACCTAATTGCATGGCAGAACAATTGAACAACAAATGTACACAACTGTTTGACTTGGACATATCAGGCGACCATCTGAATGCTAATCCTTGCATTTTCCTTGCAGCATAAAGTAATAGCCGCAAGCGCGCAAAGATCGACGGCGCGACACTCGTAAACTGTTGTGTCGATATGTCTGTCCGCCAGAAAACTATTCAAGTGGCAAATCTCACCGCCACCACGTCCGATTCTGTGTGCAAATTGCGTACTTAACCACCCTGCCAGCAGCCAACAGTAGCACATCGTGGCGATGCACGAAGCTCGATTGACACTCTTTTTAGTGGCACCGCCAACCGCCGCCACTGCAGCAGCGCGGCTAAATTTATGAGGTGAATAGGACATTACGTTTCGAATGTCGTGTAAATTCTATCTTGAAAACTTCATGAACACACAAGCGTAGTCGTCCAGCCGTCCAGTGAGGGAGCCCCTTGGTAATCAGTTGCGCAAGTGTCGGCCTAGCTTTCAGGAAGCATCCGTTGTTGACTCATCGGCATGTTGCATGGTTTCACATGCAGATCTACGATCAATTGAAATTCGATTGTCTTTTGTGTAGCCCGGTTACCGCCGCCGCAGCCAGAGGTAACAATCTTTGGATTTGTTCCTCTGAGACTGCGTTTTCACCGACGACGCAACGGGCACATTTAATTTGCATTTTTATTTTTATGTTTTCATCGAAAGCATCACAATATCATTGGCGGTAGATGCACACACTGGGCAAATGGATTCTGGCCAAAAAGAACATCCGCACTGTGGTCCCACATACATAAATGTTTATCGTTTTGACTTGTGTGCTCGATTCGAAAATGGCAGCTAGATGTCAAGGTGCAGCATCTCAGTTGACACCAGTCTTGGGTAATCAGTGTCATATGCAGATTAAAGAAATGGCAGCGCAGGTGGCCAAAGTAGCCCGACACATGCCGTCGGCTTGTTAATATCAAATCAGTCAATCAAACGCCATCAATCAGTAGGTCGCCGATTCGATAGTCGAGTCACAGCAGTGCTGCTGACATGGTCGCAACTCATTAGAAATGCACGAGGTAGGTACATACGGGTGCATGTATCTTTGTTTTAATTATTTTCTACTGAACATTTTTTGAGTCAAATAAACTTCAGCAACATCCCCTGGGATTGGCACAGTGGGACCGACCGACCAATGAAATCAAATTAGCTACTCTCATTAGTAGATGGAAAAAATTCCAACTGCCAGTAGCTTGACATTTTTTTGTTGCGCGTTTTTGTGAACTTGCTGTCAGACCAGCGGCGCATGATAAATCACTCAAACTGTTGCAAGAGTGAAAATTGAAGCTTCATAGCCAGTCTGTCCTTTTCGGACTCTCCTCCGGCTGCCATTTTGTGTAATTCTCATTTTTCAGATAATTTTTTTCTTGCCACTGCCATGCCAATGCAGTAAGTGGTTATAAATAACTTGGAATGTGATATACTCGGCCAGGTAGGTACCACCGAGGTAGCTGCGTACGCACGACAGGTCGACTGGATGGCTAGCTGGCTGGCTGGCTGGCTGGCTGACCGCCTGCCGCCACTGATACGCATATTGGTGGTGGTGCTGCTGCTGCTGGCATTGGAGCCTCTTGTCTTGTCGTCGTAGCCCGTAGTTGTCGCCGACGTCGGTCGTCGGTCGTCGGTCGTCGGTCGTCGTTGTGTTGTGTCCAACTCCGAGAGATGGCAAGCAAAGTGGTAGAAATTCTTCTCGACGAAAATGGACAAAGACACTTGAATTTATTATTGATTTATTTAAACAATTTCTATATAAAAGGTTTTGCCAACAAATCACAATGTTTCATTGCATTTATGTATGTATATACGAAGTGGCTATGTGGATGAAGGATTTCATAAAACATGTTGCTCAGGGTAGAGATCTAAGTAAATGTTTGCTTGTTTCATTGGACAGTTGATTTAACCCTAATTGCACTTTATTCCAGAAATAATGGAAGTAGTACTGAGCCATGGTCGTCCGTCGGTACGCTACAGATTTTTGGGTAAATTCCACTTTTTCTCTCACTGTAGTTCTATGTCTACTGAATGATGGTTTTGACGATGTTACCCCACAAATTGAACTAGACGTGTAATGTTACAATAGAAGTAGCTTCTTTCATTGATGAACACTGGCGATCATACTTTTATTTATTTCGAGGTTGGGATTTCACATCTCTGCCATATGTCAAATCTATCTGTCATCTGTCATAGTGCCAGGTAGTTAGTTCCTTCCTTGTCATTTCACAATATGAATGGTTTAACCACCGCTCAACGTATTAAAATTGTTGCATCTTACTAGAAAAATTACAGTTATGTCATACATGTGGTTCCAACAGGACAGAGATATGTGCAACACAACACAAGCAAATTTGGCTCTATTGTACGAAAAGTTCCCCGGCCGGAAATTTGGCGACATCAATTAGCCACCAAGATCGTGTTATCTGACCCCGTTGAATTTCTATTCTATGCTAAAGATTTTGTATAGTTACGTTCTAAACTCTTATTTGAACCGAAGCTCATCTTATTTGAACCAAATTGGTTGGACGCCCTTAAGAAGCTTGTTGCGAACAATAAGATCTCCCTCACTGGTATTCCTGAAATTCAATGCAGATTGTGTATGAACTTGACAGGTGATGTTCTACTTTAAAAATTCGGTGTTTAAAGTTTATTAAATTCATGAATAGAACAATCTATAATACATAATTCTTTCGTCCCTGAAGCCTCATATGGTCTACCCTCAAGTGATCTAATCTAAAGCTAGAGCTATATTTTTTTTTATTTCTTTTTTTTAAGGGAAATTTCCAAATTCCGGAGCACTCAGACTTAATTTACGATCCATTGTACATTAGGCAGGAACTCCTCTTTGGTTTCGAAATGGAGCACAACACTATGTAACGGTGATTTAATTGGAGGTTACAATTTAAATCTGGCACTGCTATGGTTCTGTCAAAAATAAACAGCTGATATTTGACATTTGTAAATACTAGGCAATGACACTTGTAATTATGGACAATAGAACAACGCATTTTAATTGGTAAAACCCATATCCGAATTGTCATTGGCGAGGCTCCTGACAGTCGTCAGCCCTTAAACGTTAAACTTTCTCACAGTATGTCATTCGGGCGCTCGAAATGTTTGAAGACCAAAGACTTCATATTGTGAATATTAAGCCCCGCGTGCAACAAGATCGAATAACATGAGTTCTTATCCAAAAGTAGTACCATATAATTGAGCTGATTTTTACGTGTGAATCATAAGCTCATCTTCATACTCGTACTTAGGACATTGCTCGTAAGTCAAGATTTTTAGCCAAAGTTTACTTCTTTTGATAAATCCGCATCCAAATAGACTGTGCTTCGGTTTTCCATCCTTCTTTTGTCAATGTCATCCTATTACTCGTAAACGTTTTAGTCATCAGAGATATTTAGTTTGCAGCAGTCTGTTACCATTTTATATCACACTTTCATTCTGATCCGTTAAGATCTATTTATCCGATTATTTAGACGAAAGTCTTTCCAATTCAATTCTCATTTGATTTGAGATCTGTAAGTCCACTTTTCTACTTGTAGAGATGTTACCAAGCCTTACACCAGGAAGTTCAAGACACACCATCTCACTACATTCCGATTTATCAACATCTCATATCACAGACTCGCCACCTATCGCCATAACGTCTCGTCTGATCATTGACCCTATTCCAAATATGTCACTCATTTGCGCTGCAAGGAGAAATAGCTCAAACGGCGGGTGATGCCATCGATGGCAGCTCCGGTTGCATTCCGTCTTTTTTTCATTTACCCACAAATCCTCCTTCGTTAAAACTGCTGCGTTCTAACAACAAAAGAAATCAAGGAATCTCCACAAATTGCCATTTACTTTGCGCTCGAAATGGTTTGATAAATTCTCGCTGCAAGTTGTGACATAGCGTAAAAACGCGTGTGTTACATAAACTGCATACTGAACAGCCCACAAGCTTCAACTGTCTGCCTAAGCTAAAGAACACTGCGCTCCTGCAACGCCTAAAAAAACCCGAACACAAGCGCGCAACATGATACGTTGGTAAATCTATTAACTGGTAGATCCGTCGGATGTCTATTTAGGTGATCCACCTTGAAGTAGCCTTGTTTGGTCCACGACCATTACCATCCCCACTCAGTTGTGGCATTCGATACACAACGTGCACCTTCCACCAGCCCATATAGTTCCGAAAGAATGCCGCTATATAGCTAAAGTGCGTATTGGATGGAATCTCGGCGAGGAGTGTTCCTGCGGTGCGATGTGATTGTTATATTAATTTTATATAAAAAAAAATAAAAACTAAAGAGAAAATGTTAGCATCAGCAAAGCAGCACCCCCTCCTTGTTGAGTGGATAATGCTTCTGTGCGCGGTGCGAAGTTGTTCCCAGCATATATGGCAAGCATGGTTTGATCATGAATGCCTCACAAAAAGTGAGTTGTTTCCTGATTTGCGATTTTTCCTAGAATCTCTTCTCTCTTGCTGTGTGTGACAGTAGCAAAAAGAAACCTTCAGCAATGGCCAAGAAAAAAAAAAAAAAAAAAAACTGAAGACACTTGGTTAGCGTATAGAAATAGCTCGAATTCCCTGAAGATGCGCAGTTAGAGTGAGGAACGAAGAGAACCCAGAAGACATGAAGTCTACCATTGCGGATGCCCGCGTAAATTACATTTATGGCATTGTGCCGGGAGGAACTCACTGTGATGTAGTATGGTCGCAACAGGAATGCACCATCAGGCATAGACATCCAGTCTCTAGCTAGAAAATGTTCACTTGTCGGGTGTACATTTTTTTTTTATTAATTAGATACGTCAGCTCTTCTTTATTGGTATTTGGGGAAACTCACCATTCTGCCATGCTTTCCATTCTATTAGCTGATAAAAATTTACCTGAAATCAAGATGACTACATACGATACTACTTTTATTCAATTTTCTGCGAACATTTTGTTGACGAGAAGATGCAGAACCATTGGTAAAAAAAATGAAGTCATAACCGGATGCAAAAAATCGTAGGAGTTGTCTTAGATTAGCTTAGACACCACCCGTTGAGTTAGGGGAATAAATTAAACCTGAGCTTCAAACCTTCGAACTAAAAATCTTTCACTTCTCTATCCCTTATCTGTCTGACTTAAGCATGCTAATGAATAAATAGGTGTAAAAACACAAATCAATTTTTAGTTACTTTATCTAGGTTTAAACTGAGCTGTAATATTCTCCGCCCTTAGTGTACTTCTTGTGGTTTTGGTAGAATATCCTGTTTCGTTCTCGCATCTACCCCTACGAAAAAACTACCTAAGCAAATATTATGTTATCCTTAGTATCCAAGTTATTACAAATCCTTTTGGGGGTCTTTAAAGTATCTGATGATAGTCCAAGGTCAAGTTCAGTTGACCAGTATATTCAATTTAATGTCGATTGTTTTTCGCTCTGTCAGGTGTACTAGTAGAAGCTATTGACGATCATGATGATCGGAGAAGATAAAGAGGACACAAGAGCTGCGTGTTGTCGTCTCGCGTGTTTCCCATACAAGAACAAACGACAATGCTAACGAAAAAAAAAATTATATATATATCGTGCAATATAAGGGCATCTTTAAACGGAACAAATATCTACTTATCTCTGCTACAACAAGATTCTCGTTGCAATCCTCAAGATAAATAAATTATTGATTTCTAAAGAGGTCTCGGGAATAGATCAGCGCAACACAGCAACAAGTAATAATTAGAGGCCTTTGCTGTGCTGTTGCAATTGCTTTGCTGGCTGTGTTGAAATCTATGAGGCTCATAGTATGGAATTTGATATCTAATTAGGATTCCAAACATCACTTTAAGCATGATGATTGCGGTTCGCCCCGAATGGCAATGTGCTTTGTGTGTGTACCCAGACTTTGTGACTACAAATGCTTCTCATTAATTTTTCTTTGTTTCAACATTTGTTATTAGAAATCTTGTTTTCTATTTTCAGGACGACCGCTCACCGATGTCATCGGGAAATGAGTCAGATGAGTCTTCAGATGTTGACTCACCAGGTCCGTCGAGCTTAAAGACCAACCAGGCGATGCTGACTGATGTGCCCGCAGCGGCGCCAGACACACCGCCAAATTCACAAAGCCACAATGAACAACAAGGTCAACAAGCAACTGCATCCAGCTCTACAGCAGCCAATGAACCCATCTACTATGACGTATTCAAACCATCGACGACGAACCAAAGTCAGCCCAGTAACATTGTTTACCCAGCATCGGCTCTGGCAAACATACCACAGGAGGTGCTCCTAGGCCTAATTCAGTCGGGCCACCTGCAACTACACACCGAAGAAGGTAAGAACCAAATGATGCCACCACCTTTTGGCTGTGCGAAGTTCATTGAAACCGAAAGTGCCCACAACACCATCACCGCCATCGCCACCGCCACCGACGCCAAATTCGTTTAATAACTTAATCCATCCTCCAAATCGGGATGAGGTTCACACATCTTGAACTTCCATTTCAATCAAATTCATTCACCGTTTCCTTAACCATCTGCATAAAAAAGGCGCGCGAGCGCGCGCCAGCCCGCCGCACTATTGTCGTCGTTCGACGGCCCCAGTTGCGTAATAATAACAACGATCCGACGCATATAAGGAGCTCCCATTGATCGATGCTCCTCCCGAAAGGCAAATAAGCGGACGAACTGTTCTGAAATCGCGCCCCAAAAAGGAACTCACGCTGCGGCGGGTAAGAGCAGTATTTTCCGACGCAGGGCAGCAGCGCGCGTACGATGCCAAACCAAGTCAAATAATTGCATGCCATGCTGCCGTGTTGTCCGTGTCGTCGTCCGTGCATGGTCAGTCGTAGACGATCGGATCGATGCTCCTTTTTGGTGAATTACACATGTCGGCGTGAGGCATTTAGTTTAGTCCACAGACGAATACTATACGAATATAATCCGCAAATATGTCGAAGATGTCCATAACTTTTGTGCACACTGTCGCCACCATAACTTGGTTGTTGTTCGGTCGGTGCTGTGAAGGGGTACCTAAATCGGATCGATGATTGGTCGCCGGTTGACATCTGGTTGGCAACCATTTTTGGGGCCACATGTGATTGACTTTTATTAAGTTTTCTTTTTTTTATTTTCTTTCTCTTTACGTGTTGTGTGTCTCTTTTTCTAGATGGAAGTGGACACCAGTATATCACCATACCTCTGCCTATGGCAGCGGCTGCAGCCGCTGCCTCAAACAATAATGGGGGTGGATCCACACAGGTGAAGGACCTTTCATCTAGAGCTAGTTCTTCCAGGGAAAATGCCTCGTCATCAGTAGCAGCCACATCGTCGACTTCAAGCAGAGATACTATTCGTATTAAGAAGGAGTTTATTGATTAGTGCGGTGCAGATTTTTGATGATTTTTTTTAGTTTTCCCCCAAAAAAAGAGCCAAGCTTTGCCAAAACCCATTAATCATCAATCATTGTAGTCTTATAAACTTATTATCTATCATCGCAATTCTTGATGTGCATCTGCTTAAAAATAACCGTTCTACAGTGTCCTTTGTTCTTTGAGTCAAATTTCTATCAAACAACGTTAAACAGAAGAAATCATCTCTTATGTCAAGCTTATGTTACGCGATTTCTGTCATTTCTAGTGGGTCAATAACTGTTGAAATAGTAATGCAGCCCTTTACTTTTTTTTGTCAATATTTTACAAAACAACGTCAATATAAAAACAGCAATTCAACTGTTGAAATAAGAAAACATTAATGTTATGCTTCACGTCGAGCTTACGCTACGTAAATCCGGTGTCAAATTAGCAGTACATTGTATATTTCGTACTCTTTGGGTAAAATTTTTACCAAACAACGTCGAAATGGAAACATTAATCCAACTGTCAAAGTAAGATATGATTGATATTTAACCTTTCGACAAACTTACGTTACGTGCTTTCAGTCATTTCTAGAGTTGCAAGAATTGTTGGAATTTTTTAAGTATCAAGTATTTATCAAGCATTTACCATTATATACTGTAACATGACAGATGTCAATGAGGAGACTTCAAGCCAGAAGAGGTATGTTAACTACTTTATCTAAAGCAGGTGTTTTTTTTTTCACTGCTATACTTTATAAATGCCAATAAAAAAAGCTTTAGTATTCGTGTCTGACAATTCCATACAACTATGCAGATATTTAGGTTTTTACAAATTTGAAATAGTCTCATTGGGTGGTTACTACCAAATCGAAAGGAAACTACAAGTAATATAATTGAAGCCACTTATTAGATCTGTTCTATCAAACGTAGATATGTCATCTTTCGAATGAAAACTTGTAACCTATCAGATACTGAATGTTTGCTATCAAGTCGAAAGGAAACTACAATTACTACTCGTATAATTGAAGCCAGTTATTTCCTCTGTTCGCTTATCAACAGCAGTTATGTCATCTTAAATATGGAAGATTCAGAGAAGAATTGTCCAAGAGTAAAAAATTAATTCAAAAGTACGTGAACACATTTCAATCAGAAAGCTTGCAAACTATCAAGAAAAATACAACGCAAAGGTTTTTTTTTCTGTATTGGCGTATGCACCAAAAGTATAATCACGTCTTCCTCTTGCTCATAGTTAGCACCAACTTAAACATAAACTACATCGATTGAACATATTTTAATATATTTTACTTTTACCTAAAAGGGAAAATTTCGATATTTTGATCAAACTTGACATTGTTTCGATAGAGAAACTCGATAAAGTGGGCCTCTCAATTCTATCTGTCTGTCTGTATGTATGTATAGTCGACTGCAGCCTAACCGGTGGACGCATTTACTTCGAACTTCATATTTGGGGTCTATAAGGTCACAATTCTAGGCGAAATCGAAATTTTCATTCTAACCCCAAACATTTAAAAAAAATCGTCTCTTAAGCTTTTGATACAATTTCATATTTGAGTTAAGGTTGGCATAATTGCGCATAACGGTACTTTATTTATTGACATTTTTTTATATGGCTCATCCTCTGACATGAGTTGGGCGATTTTACTCAAAATCGATATCTAAATAATATTTGACATAAACAAGGTTTACCAAGTTTTGAAAAATTGTTAAAAAAAAATTTGTTTAACTCTAGGTTTACGAACATTTCTTATATACCTATCTCTACGAACACGCGTCAATTTGACGCTTGAACGAATGCATATATTTAAAGAAAAAACATCATCAATATTTCAACACTTGAAGAAAATAGACTTCAATATACTCGTATATTTACCTCGTTCAACGGATAAAAGTCAGTAGAAGAGATAAAATAAAAATGCGAACGGATTTGTAATTTTTCTTTAGAAAATTCGAAATGCGTCAAAATAACGCGACCCGTAAACCTAGTGTTAAATATCAATCTGAGTGATTTACAAATAAAAAAAACATATAAATGCAAGTACATGCGACCCATACGTGCACTTTATTTTTGTTTACCATCAGTTACGAGTATTTCCATGTTAGTACAGTCTAAACACCTTTAACAGCAGAAATTCTTCGAGTAATCAGAGAAAAAAAGTACTCCTTGCCTCTCTTTCTCTGTTCTGTTTGACAAGTTCATTTCAAGTACGGAAATTGGTTCAATATTGTTTAATATTATAATTTTCACAAGAATCATTCACGTAACCAGAAAATGAAATACTAAGAGTTTTAGTTCTTTGACATTTCATAAATTTTAGCACAAAACGCATTCGAGGCTGTCTGAGATCCGATTAATGAAATTTGACGTTTAGCAAGTTTTTACTCTAAATATTTGTTACTTTATTTTTCGGGCTCAGGTAAAATTAATTTCAGTGGAAAAGTAAAGAAAAAAAGAGTTTGAACCCAATAAGAAGAAAAATGTTGATAGTTGTTCCTGCGCACGAAAAATAACAATTTGCGGTTAGTTATAATTCGTTTAGACACAGAAGTTGTGAATTTTATAGATTTCCGGTTGAAGAAAAGTAAATAAACAAACATATGACTAAGTTAATAAACGTAACATTGTGGAACGGTGACACCTAATAATTGTTAATCATTTAAAATATTTTATATCAAAAAAAGTATAATATTTAATTTTATTTATATTCAGTATGCCCAACTGAAATACTGCCCTTTGTTTGTTATTTTTGGATTTATTTTTTCTTACTTTGTTTACAAAATTGTTTAGCGAATTGTGTATAAGTTTTTTTTTCCAACTAGTCAAAAATTGTTTAACTCTCGTAAACGTTATTAGACGGTAAATTTATTGCAATAATTTCTTTATAAAATTTCATAAATAAAAAATAAAATACAGATGAAAATAATTAGTATTAAGATCATCAACGCAAAATTATTGGAAGGAGAATTATTAAAACAGAGTAATAATAATAATAAATTATAAAATAATTATTTTTTATTTAAAAGTGAAGTTTTATTTTTGCAAGAAAAGTGAAAACAAAGAATGAAAGATGGAACAAGATGACTACATACTTACCTAATTACTTAACAGGCCTGCGATCCTTGGAGGGTCAGAGCTTGAACTGCTGCCTTCCATCCTTCACGGTCCCGGGCTCGCTGCTTCCAGTTGGCAAGACCAAGATTTCTTGCATCCGCGATGACTTGGTCCGAAGAAGGAACGGTTGTCTAGGGTTGGCCTGCTTCGTAAGTACATCAATAACGGCACGTTGGGAGCCCGCGATAATATCTACATCGTCAGCATATCCCCACAGCTGCACTGATTTGAAAAATATAATGCCTTTCGTGTTAACACCTGCCCGCCGCACTATACGTTCTAATACGATATTGAAGATGTCATATGGGGCGCGTCTCCTTGCCGAAATCCAGTGCACGGTGCATCGCCTGCTATCGAGCCTGGTATGACTCCACCGGATCAACGTTTTCGGGATCCCGAATTCGGCCATCGCATTGTATAGCTCGGTGTGATGAATGCTGTCGTAAGCGGCTTTAAAGTCGATAAAGAGATGGTGGCTACGACTGGAACTCGTTGGTCTTTTCCAGAATTTGCCGAAGTGTGAAAATGTGGTCAGTAATAGTAGACGTTCACACAGTATACTGGATATGATCTTGTAAGCGACATTAAGCAAGGATATGCCGTCAGAGCTCAATGGCAGTGACATCAGAAGGAAAAAAAAATACTGTGAATCATAAGCAAGGACAATAACAACAAACAAGATTGCTCCCCAGTTATCTGTAATAAAACCTGAGTTTCAAATCACTAAACCCATCTTTCTATCTCTCCTGTACTATCTACAAACGCTTGTGCCCTGAAATAATTTAAAGGTATTTACATCTATCCCCTTGGGCGCCCGAAAATTATAAAAAAAAAGTCTTATGGACTGTGACAGCAAAGTCCCACATACTACATCCGGCATCTGGTTCTTACGAAACATAGTTGGTACATTATTGTGTTCCTTATATTTAAACTTCTAAATGTTTTCTGTTTCATTCCCTAAAATCGTTTGAGTTCGTGAAATATATAAAATTTTAGTTCAATTTGAAAAAGTTATCGCTTGCTGAAATAGCTTTAAAATCGATTTGTACAACGATCAAAATATCTATTTTAAACCTGCCTAATGGGCTATCATTTTAAAGAGCTCCGTGAGTAGCTACTAAAACACCAAGTTGTATCTTTTTATTATCAAAAATGCAGAGAGTATAGACGAGTGCTATAAGTTTGCACTTATCAAAGAACTCGTAGTTACATAATTAAAATTATACCGGAATATTTTAAGGTGGTGTTTCGACATCATAGACAGTAAAAAAAAAAAAAATTGTATTTTTAGAACCTACACACAGAGCGCTTAGACAAATTAAACAATTCTTTTTATCTGTTAACTTGAATGGCCATAAAAATCGATTTTAAAGTTATATAAACACTTGTTAACTTCTTCAAATTGAACTAAACTTTTATATATTGCAGTAATAAGGTTCGGATTTCAGAAATCACATTGCACCAGTCGATTTTTATTCCCCGAGGGTAGATGAAAATCATCCTCAATCATCACCATGAGGACCGCAGGCGCGTGCTCATAGTTGTGTGAGATTCTTACTCACCAAAAACACCTCTCTTCGCTATAAATTTATCAATTACTGCAACTAAGATAAGACTTATAAAGCAATTTTTTAACAACGAAATAAAGACGTTTGGCAGGTGTCTTTCCAATGAAAGTTCCTGCTTATTCCGCTGTTTAGACGCGGTTTATATTTATCGAAAGTCGAAAGGTTTGGTCCTTTGTAGACGGCACAATAAATTTCTATCGTCCAGAATTTGCAAGACTGTATTACTAACACGTCCATGTGCATGGACAATTTCTCGCAGCACTTTATTTTCGAAAGTTTGTAAAATATTGGCGTTCGTTTTTTTGGTACAACCCCAGAGTTGTATACCATAGGTTCACACTTGCTAGTAAAGGGTGTTTTTTTAAGAGGCTCCGAGTTTTCGATAGGCTAGCTGTCATTTTCTAAAGTGTCACTGTGTTTTGTTTTCAGTATAGTCTAACAATTCATCATGAACAGATACGCGGCAACCATGTTACTAAATCGTGAAATATTATTTCCGAAATCAGTGTTCAGTTACACAACTTACTGAGGGTGGCCGTGGTGTAGTGGTAACATCATCGCTTGTCACGCTACAGGTTCACGGTTCGAATCCTGATGTCAATAATTATCTATTTATTTCGCATGAAATAAATAAAAAGTCGATTAATTGCGAAAGCTTATGTCAACTCTACTGCGAAGGCATAACACTGGCAGCAGGGCGGTCATATGGCTAAAATGCAACTTGATCGTGATGATGACATCATGAGGACGGAAGAAGAAAAGCAAAAACAAAGAAGCTCCCCAGTCATCTGAACAGCCACCCTTGGAGTTCACTGAAACTTAATACCAGCTGAGTTTCAAACCAACTACACCAATCTGTCTTTCTCTCTGTCTCTTCCCCTTTCCTCAAAAACGCCCGTGTCCTAAAATTAGTATAAGGGTATTCATAACCCTTTCACATGCGCAAATTATAAAAAAAAAAAAACTTATCGACCACTTCGTCAATTTGAAGGACCTAATGATCGCCCATCTGAACGTGTTACTAGTCGTCTTGTGCATAGATTTTGCACTAATTTAACGTTACATGACATAAGGCCAACAACAAGAATGCGACAAGATTCAACTGATGCAGGAATTGAAGCCGTTGAATCATGACATGACCTTCGCTGAATGGGCTCCAATCCATTGATTTATTGAAATCAAAGTTCGGTAAGAGAGTGATTTCAAGATTGGGGATCTACGCAGCTCGATTATTTTCTGTCTGGGTACGTGAAATCGCTTGTTTACGTGGATAAAACAGCAACGATTGAAGCTTTGAAAGACAATAGACTGCGAGTTATTGCGGATATAGCTCCCCATATGTTCGAAAAAGTGGTCAAAAATTAGACCGACAGTATACTCGTGCGCCAGTACTTGCCAGTCGCGGTACTCACATGCCCGAAGTCATCTTCAAATGTTAAATGATAAAGAATTATTTTTCAAATAAAAATATTTTTTAGATAAAAGTCTATTTTTATTTAAATTCATTTTCCGGACCCTCTTAAAAAAAACCTTATATAAGAGCAGCTTATTCTCAATAATAAGCTTGGGGTATTTTCCAAGTAACTAGTACATTTCTCTAAATATGTTTTCGAGTTTCTTTTCTTTTTCACATGCTACTTCAATTTCATCTTTGCGTCGAGTACTCGTACCATTCTGAGGTATTTAGCCTCGCTTGCGAACGGAATACCGGCCGAGATTATAAGGATAGGCAAACTGTTCGTTTTCTTATAAGTGACATTTGGTTTAGTTGATTTGGTTTAGTTGAGAGCGATCCGACAGGCCTTTGTCCACCTATTTATATTATTCAGAGCGTTTTGCAGTTTGGCAGTCGTTTCTTCGATCGCTTTACCTATTGCTAGGATTTCTAAAATGGTGCCTTTTTGCAGTATATCACGGATATAGATATAGAATATATAGAAGCGAACCAAAAACGCTTCCTTGCGGGTCGCAAGCTGAAATTTCTTTAAATTGCGAGTATTCGTTTACGTGCTGACCGAGATATGTTGTCAGTATGTTATATTGACGTGCATGCAGAATCTGTTGTATGTCCTATTCAACTTATTGATTTCAACTACATCGCTTTCAGGTACGCTTACGCAGTGTCTCAAGACAGCGTTTCCACCCCCCCAAGTCATTCGGGTCATAGAGGCCACGTTTATCTGTCGCCCTTCTAGCAAGGTGATATATGATAGGTTCGCCCGTTGAGCAAGTATTTCTGAAATACTCATATAATAAATGAAAATCAAGTTTTCGAAATTTGTTCACTAAAATCGGTTCGGCCACTTTCGTGTAGGTGATGACAAGCATACATGCATACAGACAGACAGGTGAAACACATAACCCTTCCTTTGCCTTTGCCCCAGCTAGTGGAACAATTTCTAATCAAACACAGTACCTATACGCGCAATAAATAAATATTCGAAAGTTGTACTCGCAAATCACCGTATTTACATTCCAGAGGCTCCCACCGTCATAATCATCACCAACTTGGAATCAGCGAAAGAGCTCAGTTCAAGCAAAATAATAATAAAAAAAAAAAAAATTTCTTTGTATCCATCAGGTTTTCTTATCGGATTTCCTTATTGAGACCCCACCGCGTATGCCTGCTTCCTTCCTTATTTAGGTCGAAGTAGCGATCGCCTTCTTTGGGGTGGGCAGCGAAATAAAAAATAAAAAATTGTATATCGAAACTATTTATCGCCGAGCGGTCCCCGCCACTTGACAAGCACATCAACGCAAATCTCTATACTCGTATATACTCGTCAAAATAAATGAATAATTTAAGAATCCAGAGCCCGTGCCACTCATATCAACTACGCGCAGTGTGGCTGCGTGATGACAGACATCAAATGTAATTATGATAAAAATAATAATTATTTGTTATTTTGATTCGGAATCGGACTTCGTAGGCATTCCTTCCGCTCTTCATTGGCTTCCTCCAATTTGCGGGGTGTATACACCACCATCGACCGCGGACCGTAAGTTTGACGAAACTGCGGAACTACCTAATTTGGTGGGCGATACCTCACGGCAAGATAATAATGTTACTTCACTGCGGCGTGGGTTCATGTCATGTTTTATAAACGCGTATGTTGAGTGTCGTATTAAGACTTGAGTATTTAGTAAACCAGTATACGTGCAGGTGAATAGTGTCAGTAGAATGAATGGCACAGTTGTGGTGGGCACTGTCTAAAGAATTTTCTGAGGGTTTTTATTTTTGTTATGAAGTTGTTTTGTTATAGTGACTGGTTGATGGGAGGTCAGCTGCTATTCTAGACCTAGATCTCCATTTTTGGCATAAGATGTTCATTTTTTATAGTTATTTTGAAAATAGATTCGCTTGTATTTACTGATAGGATTCACAATTTGAATGTTTACATTATAACCTAAAATACTCATTGATCAGGCTTTCCAGCAACCATACCTGTCGCTTCAGGAAGTAAAGAGTCAGAAACAGCTTAGCTTTCCTGGCATCCGCAATAGATTGGTATTTAAAGTTAATTTCTGTTTAAGTTAAGAACTCATTTACCTTAAATACTTCGCCGACGATCACTTTGTTTGCCTCAGCTTCTAGATTTTGGGCCATCAGATGAAGGTCCATTATCCGAGTAGGCGTCTGCCTACTTTCAAATCGGATAATGGACTTTCATCTGATGGCGTAAAATCTAGAAGCTGATGCAAACAAAGTGAAGCCTGAAATATACACCAACACTGAACAGTTCTAACACCTGCGCTCAACTCAACATTGCCGGACAGGAAGTCGAGAAAGTAGACAATTTTCTATATCTAGGAAGGGAGGTCTCGACTAAATGCAACGCCTTCTCGGAAAATTTTCAGTTTCACTTTCGGGATTTTGGGCTTTTAGGATTATGTTTTTCGGGATTCTGTTCGACTCGTCATTGTTCTCCGAGTTAAGGGTGAACCTAGTTAATTTGTCAAACCGAAGTAGAATGTTGTTTCCGAGATAGGTAAGGTCTTTTTCAAAATCTGTTACTGTTAGGATGAAAATGTGCCAAAGCGTCGCGTCAGAGGATGCGGAATTTTTTGTAAATTTATTGGAGCCAAGGCGTTTTCTAACTTGGGCTCTGTATAGAAGAAGGAGCTGTTTCCCCGTAAAGTATCATTCTGTCGTGTGCGTCCTACGAAACATATTTAAGCTTGAAATTCCCCACAAGGCGGATGCAGAATTTTTCAAAATTTTCGAAAATTTTAAACACATCATGAAGCTATCTAAAATTGTTTTTGTTTCGAATATCGCGTTCTACGAAACAAATTATTTCGATCAACATTTTAGGTGTTTACGAAAATTCGAAGTTTGATGATGGCCTTTAGTGTTACAAAACTTTTACTTTTCTTAACTTATTTTTGTAAGTCCCCGTCCTGGTTCAACTCTAAAGAAGTTGATAGAAGTTGTAGCTCCAGTCTAAATACCTTGATGAACCGGAGTATCTGGAGCGGATCCAACGATGGTAGACCTTTTTCTGATAGTTGATAGGCATCCAAGTGTTGCCTCCGTTTGAGGATTAGTACTCCACATTCCGTAAGACGGTGCCCTGGTGTTTCCTCAACATCTCCGCAAAATCTACAGTCTCCGCTCTATACCTAGTTTCATGAGGTGTTCCTTAAGTGTACAGTGACTCGTTAGGAAGCCTGTAAGAATGCGCAGCCAGTTTTTTGTTAATCTTTATACATTTGTATCTTTGGCCTGTCTTAACTTAGGAAGTTCTTCCCAAACTCTGATTCCTTTAGTCTGCCACCTTAGCTGTTCCCGAATCGTATTTGGTCCCAGCTCATAAAATGGTTTCTGAGCCTTTTCTTGCTAGTTCATCAGGTACTTCATTTCGCTCTACTTATACGTAGCCTTGTACCCTGTAGAAAATGACTCTGTTATTCTCACTCAGTTAATTTATCTTGGTAAGACACTCCCACACCAGTGAAAACCTGATTTCATGAGAGCTTAACGCCTTGATGGCGACCTGGCTATCCGACAGTATCGCGATGTCTTGTCCGTGATACTTCCTATCGAGGTCAAATTGGGCGCATTTTTCTATCGCGTAGACCTCTGGAAGGTGGATACTAGAGTATGTACACCTTCCAGAGGTCTACGCGGTAGAAAATTGCGCCCAATCTGACCTCGATAGGAAGTATCACGGACAAGACATCGCTTGCGAGTACTTGGCTCTGGGCCCATATACATACGCCCCAGTTCCTGTAGATGTTTTGGATCCGTCCGTATACCACTTTATGGTATTTTGTTTGAGTTGACTTCACTGCTTCATTCTCTTTTGCTGCTCAGCTTTCAGTTGAATTTTTTCTCGAAGCAGTATCTCTTGACCATGTTATCCCTGAGTCAGTCCAAAAGCAGGACTGATTTGGAAAGTGTTTCTCGCTGTCTGTGTGCGATGCACATTCCTTTCCCGATATACTCTTTGATTATTCTTAGTAATGTTTCTTTGGCAATCCTCTCCAGTACTAAAAGGGTTGAGTTCTAATATCACTTCCAGTGCTGCTGTGGGACAGGTTCTCATAGCTCCTGTTATGCAAACGCAAGCTAGCCTTTGTACTTATCCAAAGGTTTTCCTTGTTGTGCTCAGCCTGGTTCTTCTGACCCAAGCTACTGCTCCGTATGTTATAATAGACCTGACCATCATGGTGTACATCATCTCAGTGTGGCTGGATTGCATCCCCAAGTTTTTCCTGAAATGTTTCTGCACACCATTAGTGCTCGTGTTGCTTTGGCTACGACAGCTTCTCCATGTTTCTTCCAGAGAAGTTTACTGTCTAGTGTTCTAGATACTCGACCTGTTGTTGTGGTTCTACTCTGATTCCATTTAGCATTATGGGTTGCATGTGTTTTAAATGCCGTTAAACACCACTCCTGTGCGACTCTCAATCCCCTCTATAATATCTCACAGAGTGTCTCTTCGAATTTTCTTCTCCCAAAGATAACTACGTCGCCAGCATATCCGTGACATTTTATGCCGATGTTTGTTAGCATTTGCAGGAATTTATCTACAACTAGACCACATTATTGGTAAGAGTTTAGCCTCTAGTTGTACTTATTGTGATGGTTTTTTGTCCCACCACAGTTTCAGCAGTCCTTGCCCTTAACACCTCACACATCCAGTTAGATGTTGTTGGATTTATTCCTTTGCTTTCGAAAGCTCGCCTGATTGGGAGTTATAATTCACTTTTTTGCGGACTGTGAATCCCCAATGCCATATACCACGAGCTGCGACTGGTTTAAAGCCACCTGACAGTTCCTATAAAATATTATTGTTAAGAATGATTATTGTTTAGATCACGAGAGTCTTTGACTCCTTTTTAGCTGGGAGACTGCGGAGATCCTCTTCTTTCTTTCTACGCAGTAATTTTTTTTTTCTTCCAATCATTCGGTTCAATTCCAGCTCTTCCTTTGCCACTTTTGTTTTGCTGTCTGTTGCTAAAGTTAAACGTGCTTGAATGAATGACTCAATTGCGGTGGGGCTAGGTAAACTGCCACCCCCTGGTGCCAGCCGTGGTTGCCTTCGGGCTAAAGCACCTCTCTCATCTTGGTCTCCCTTAGGAACTTAAGAACCTATGTTGGATCTAAGAATAGAAGCTTTTTTTTCCTAAGCCGATGCAAGTTTTAGGCCTTCTTCGATTACAGTTTCCTAGGAGTGCCTCTGCCTGCCTTAGGTTGGGGGGTTTCCTAAAGAATTTAGCTCTTTTGATTTCCTCCTCTTTTCGTTATTCTTCTCGGATGATGTGTCCACCCATTTCCCAGAACGGTTCTGGCCGTATGAACGTTCAACTTGATTATAACTTTGGATCCAATTGGAAATTTCTTCTGCTGTCGAATATCTTTCAGCAGCATAGAGTGCTAGTGCCCTATGCCAAGACAGAACAATCAAAAGTGAACCATTCCACTCTTACCAGACTACAAAACCAACGTCACACCACAACAACCTATTTTAATCCAAACACGTCTAAGAGATGAGTGTTTTGTTTTTCGGTTCAGGCCATCCAAGATAATTCCTCAAAGCAGTTAAACACTTTACTACCGTTTCTTCCTTTATAGCCCATATATCACTTGGTTTAATGGATGAATTTTTTAACTGAAACTTCAAAACCTTTAACGACATCCGAAATAACCACTTGACGCGCAGTTGGAGATAAAGGAGGACCACAAGTACTTTATATATAAAATGTGATGCTTGCTTCTCATTTTAAAGTTAAAGACCGTAAAAACTGTTATTTTGTCACCCATGTTATGTATATTTTTTGCTCCATTCCCGCTAATTAATCGACCCCATCCAAGCGCCTTTGATTGACACAACTACTAACCAAAGGGGAACAAAAACAAAATGTTTGTATATAATGCGCGTTTAATTGCCAAATACTCATTTGCCCCTTCAATCGGAAGCAATCTCAAGGACATCTTGACAGCTAATTCATTCAGAAAACGGCCGCAGTAACAAAAACAACAATTCAGCCGTCGGCAAATACACAAACAGTCATTTGGTCTATACTTAGTAAGCTCCGACCACACCAGTCGGCTCTCTCTTAATTAATTGCCCACCAAATTCCATGTGAAGCGTGCATTCCTATGCCGGTGCCGTATGCCTGCCGTTTTTCCCCTCCACACAGGACTTCATAGCGTCAATTGTTAGGGTTGGCAGGACTTGTAGTAGCTAACTTTTGCAAACGTCACCATAGTACACTGATGTGGTATGTATAGCTGGATTATACATAATCGCACAACGAAATACATTTGTTTAATTAAAAAAAAAAAAAGGAGAAAAGTCATGAACTCGGAAGGGATTTGTAAGGACATTTTACGTCCCCTCATGGTCTCGTCAATGGTCCCCTCCTGACTGTTTGACTTTCGCATTTAGAATGTTTAATTGGAGCTCTGCGTTGGGTGGTGTGGTTCGGGTGATGTAGTGAGTTTTATGGTTCGCAGGCCAAATATCGAGGACATGAGTAGTTTTCGGTTACCCGGGGGGTGGGTGTGGGTAGGTTAATTGATTACACAAATTGCCCTTTGAACGTGTGTGCCATAAAAGTGTGAATTTGCAATTCAATTGGCAATTAATTGTTTTGGTGGGGTGTGTCATTGAAGGGTTTGTTTGTTTGCACTTTTTTTGAGAATTTGTTTGAATGCAGAATGAAGGGTGAAAGTGGGTATCGTCGACAATTTGATAAAGTTTAGAGTTTTCTTAACGAAGGACTGAAGATCTCGACCATATAAGACCGAAGAAGAATGTATGTACGTACATACTTTTCTCTTTATACTTTTCGCCTTAAAAGAAGGCTTGATACATTTTAATTGTAGCAGGACACCGCCATCTACATGTATTCAGATGGATGGATGGCGGACTTGTACTGAAAATCACTCTCGCTCAACATCGTAATCCATCTGGAAAAGCTTGCTACTGTATTCCAAGCAAAAGGGTTTGTAATAATCAGGGGTGCAAACGAACTGCTGTGCATCCATAGTTGGCGTTAGTAACATTTTCAAACGGGAAGACCAACTTAAAGGCTTTTTAAAGAACGAAAGAGAAAACTCAGTAAACTCCTGATAACCAAATCATGAAACCTTAGAACCAGCTTACAAATCCGGTCCGTTTTCTAATTGTTATTAACTCAAGTAAAACCGCTGCAAGAAAATCGCTTAGTTCGCATAGTAAAGGTCAATTGGAAATGGTAGTCAGTCTGCACACTGGACACGTCAATATGAATCAAATTTCTCGAAGACTGCAATTGGTATACTCCGGGAATTACCCTAGGTACAAGGAGGGGAAGATCCTTAAAATGGGTAGCTGAACGTCCATATTTGCAGGTGTTATTATGCAAGGCGTTATATTTAACTGTCTGTACAGTTGCTGGGTTACGCAGGCATTGGACACTCTCATCGAGCCGTCGTATCTGTCCACATATGAAGGATTTGCGGATACATGAAGGGTTTTCTAAAGCGCGTTAGGTCCTGTTTTCGTTGATAAACAACAAGCAAATCGTTCATACAAATTTAAAATACTTGAAACCTTTACTTCAAAGAACAAAATTGATCGTTGATCTTTCCTGTCCTATTGTATGGTGCTTTACTCCTTCGAACAAAATATTCTTAGTCGTATATTTGGTCCTTGGCTCGGTCACATCGAACAAATTGAAAACAACGCTCCAGTGGAAAGAGTTTTCGTATCCGCCATGTTTGAGACGACCAGGAAGACTAAACCTCTATTTTAAAGACCAAACGATGGCTTGACCTGTAGAATCGAATTGGAACGTAGCCTGTTCGTTCACTGTGTCAGTATTCTTGCGAAATCAGTTCGATAATTAATACCATTTACTCACTGGTACCTACTTGTTCTTTCCGAACTCTGTTGGAAGACTGGTAATACGAGTAAACGCTGTCAGTAAGAGTATCAGACTGGTCAAGCTAATACTAACCCACAAGTTTCAGTACTGCAATTTTCCAAGTATATTCGCATACGGTCACGCGGTCGTCACTGTTATTACCCATAATTGTGTTCCCACATTGTTTGAATTGTTCCTACACAAGGTCGGTTCTGCAATTACATTCCCACACGGTCACGCTGTCAATACTATAAATGCTGCAGTTGCAATTTCCCCCTATTTTTATATTTTCACACTGTCACACGGTTACCCTGTGCCTAGAGACAGTCATTCCATTAGTGATGAGAACTGTTAAATAAAAACTAATAATTTATTCGACACCCAATGTTCTAAATTGTCAGACTTTCCCCATTCTTGCGTGCGAATGGCTTGAAAACGGTTAGTCGTCCGAAAAAAATAATTACAACCGAAATTTTAAAATTTAATGTACGCAATCCCCCAAAATGTCCAACTTTACACGAGGAGCCGCTGATCTGCGTAAAAAAATTGTTCAGGTGGCGCAAAAGTCATCACCTATCTACAAATGGCGTCTTATGTCATCGCGCTTTTGATATTCGTGATAAACCATGGATTGATATACTCTTCAAGAACCCGGAATAATTGTGTCAATGTTTTTGAAAAATAATTGGTCGGTGGTTTTGGCTCAACGTGAATTTCGTTTTCGATTCCCTTGTCGTGTGGAATCAACAGGACAAATACTCGCTAGCCTCGAGGAGATTGGCTCAACTTGGGACTGTATCAGACGCGGCCGGCTCCGGAGCAGCCGCTGGGTCGAGAATATCGCTTCTGTGACTGCAGATGTCCAAGAGGACCCTGAAACATTAACCAGACGACAGGTCACGCAATTAGACATCAATAGACGGTCTTTACAGCGAATTTTGGTGAAAGACTTGAAGATGTACTCGTACAAAGCGCAAACGGTGGATCAGCTATTGCTTGCAGACCGACAATCGCTTGAAAATTACAGCCAAGCCTTTCTAAACCTCGACCGCGATGGACGACGAGGCGTATTTCCACCTATGCGGATACGTGAATAAGCAAAATCATCGCTTCCGGGGCACTGAAAATCCGCGTGTAATGCCCCAAGAGCCATTACATCCTCTCAAAGTCACTGTTTGGTGCGGCGTTTAGAGAGGAAAGGTGATTGGCTCATATTTTTTCGAGGAAGGTGTCGACAATACATTTACTGTGACTGGTGAGTGCTACAGAACCATGATCAATGACTTCTTGCTGCCGCAAATTGACGAATTGGGTTTGAAGGACATGTGGACATTTTTTTTCCAATCAATAATGCAAATCACACTTTATACATAAACTGAACACAAATCTCAGAAAAACTTGCGGTTGAACCCTTCAAAATGAGATAGTTTGCATTATTCAGTTTGGGTATCAGTTCTGATGCTTTGTCGTTCGAATTTCATGATGATTTGTCGTTTGAATTTCATTGCAGCATAAATAGTTACAGGTAGCAGATTCAAAAAGAGGGTCCTTACTTGGCAGAGTATTATAAAAACTATTTCAAGTATGTAAGGTAGTACTTGTTCGACTTAGCCCTTCAAGAATTTGCATATATTTTAGAAACTTCTGATCTTCACCTACTTCTACAGCCTTTTCGGTTAAGGGTTAGCCAGCATGATTTCAGTTTTCAAAGTCTCCTGGGCTTCTAGATTTCCTTTTCTGTCCATTGGAACTGTTAATTGTTATAGGAGATGCATCAAAAGAATCAAAATTATTCTTCTTGTTTGGACTTTCAAAAGCCTTTCTAAAAAAGTCCCTTCATCTCATTACACCCACAAATGAAAGCTAAATTTTCAATCAATTCAAAGTTACTTTATTGCACAATGTAAAACTCTATGTCTATCACCTTATACCTATACCATCGTAATATAAAAAAAAAACTTTCACCATTAAGACTGTGGTATTCGATTGTCAGCATCGTGGTCACCATCACTTTGAATATGCTCGTTCGCACTCACAGCACTTTCATTCGATGTCGGTTGCACAACATCAGCAGCATCCTTACTACTGGTTAGAATGACAGCTTCGTCATTACCACCATCGTTGTGCTCATCATTTTGGCCATCGTTTTGATCGTTGCCTCCACCCTCGGTCTCGGTAGCAGTGCTGCTGGTGGCTCCCTTTCCTGTCAGGGTTATGATGTTGTCGATTCTCTGCTGAATGTACTGCTGACGTCTGACTTCTGCCTTGGCCAGTTTCTCCTCCAAATGCTCAATGGTTGTCGGTGGCACAGCTGTTGCCGCTTGCTCGACCAACTTTTGCAGTCGCTTCGGAGGGTGCTTTTTGATTAGGCTATCACTTCTATCGTCGTTGTCGTTGTCAACATCATCCAAGGAGATTTCGAACGCCTCCGCAGGTGCTGTCAGAAGTTTGTTTTGTTAGAAAGTATACAGCACCCCCCCAACCCGTACAAAGGATATGAATGTCGTTCAATTCATTGTGCGGCCATATATTCGAAATGACACGACGCAGCATACGAGTGCCATGCCATTCCATGTCAATCGATAGCAGAAAAAAAGGGAAGAAAATAAAGGAACCGATTGTTCCGGGTTGGATGGAAATGAAAAGCAATAAAAGGAAAAAATGGTTAAATAAGTTTCACACTTTCATGGTGCTCTATACATAAATCGATATTTACGGTACTTTGCCGATAGCTCATTGTCAGCGGAAGCTGCTGTAGGGTTGGAACTGTCCGCCGCATTCCCCGGTAGGCTACCACTCTGCGATGATGCACAGCCCATCATTAAATTCCAATGTACTCGGTGAGGTGAAAGGTTGTAATCAGATATCCGGTCGTTTATCCTAGCCGAGGACATTATCCCTTCATGATGAGGGACGACAGCTGTACTGCCAACTGAAGGAAATTTCAATCTCGGCAGTATCCTTCTTTCCACGCGAACACTGGGCTATTTCAATCTGACTTGTGCAATCGAGAAAGGAAATTCGCTTAACAAACGTAACGTATTCGCGCAATGAATCCCCTGGAAGGATGCGACACTTTAGATCAGTTCTGAGTTTTGATTTTTAATTTCCGCTTTCCCGATAACTGAGTGTGTAACGTAGCTGTACAGTTCCCATGATAAACTGAAGTTACGAGCATAAAAGAACTGCGGAAAGGCAATTTGAACTCCACTCCTGGCTGTTTACATTAAACTACCACTTCCCATAAATAATAAAAAACGAACTGTCAGTCAATTTATATTCACCCCCTCCTACACACCGGACACATATACGTATATGTAGCTCCATCATTTCCTTGAACTAAGCGATATTTATTTGAATCCATCAATTGGGCGAATAAAGGGGTAGTGACCAACACCCTTGAAGCACAACAGTGTTATTCATGTTCATGGATGACCGTCATATCCGCTTCATACACGACAACAAAGGGGAGGGAGATCTGTTTAATACTCGTACTCGTATGTCCTGCGTGCTGCTTATCCCCTGCTGTTGCGCGATATGTTCTTTGGAAACGCTAATAGTAGGGAAGGGCGGTACTGCTGGTCCGTAGTTCCATAGTAATTGTGTGTTATGCATAATAGACAAATCATTTCATGTATCTATATACTCGTATGCCCTTTGGGAACTTTAGTCTACAGCGCTCTGTGTGCTTCATTATGAGATCAAAGTATCCGCTTTCAGACTTTTACGTCCAGTCCTCTATCATTTTATACCCAATGGACATTGGACATTGGACATCAACATCGATTT
Source organism: Pocota personata (assembly GCA_963082735.1). Lineage (NCBI taxonomy): Eukaryota > Metazoa > Arthropoda > Insecta > Diptera > Syrphidae > Pocota > Pocota personata. Next base: position 1,428,530 of record OY720432.1, on the reverse strand, counting down.
TTTGTGTTTATTTTTTTCTTTTTTTTTTTGCTAGAAAATATTTGCTTTTAATATGTTCCTGTGTGCTATGCATTCATTTAAGGACATCAGTAACCTGCGGCAAGGTCACAGAAAATTGAATACAAACGAAGTTGTACTACAAAGTTATAGTTGAAGTGGGCACACGAGGTTTTGAATTAGTAATCTGTTAGCTACAACATGAAATGGAATGCACTGTGAGTAATATTGACACTTAGACACCTAGAATCATGCTCTCTTTGGCACTTGAGGCGATTGCACTAACTACACTCTGCTTAATTAAATAAAATGAGAGCAAAACTTTGTCATTTTCCATTAACGTAGCAGAAAAGCCGCAAGCAATTGTAAACAAGAAGTGCCTTCGGAAAATGTACGTGAATGGCACTTTACTCGAATTCCCAAAAAATTAAACATAAAGGTCATACATTTCCACCACTTAGAGGAAATCAACTTCATATGACTCATGCGAGATATAAAAAACAGGAGATCTGCCTAAGACTGCAGACAGATCTTGGGAAGAGAAACAATTTTTTCAACTATCCGCAATTCGTCATTCATCAACCTCCCAGCAGGTGGTGCGATATCGCGAAACTTGCAATTATGTGACATAAATTTCGATTTTGCGACATCCCATTAGACTGTCTCATCATCATCCAGTTCCATCACGTGACACTCTGCCGATTGTATGATCATTTACTGACATCTCTATTTCACTAGTCAAATCAACACTGAGTCAAGTGGAGCTGGGTGGCCAGACCAGATCACATTAGATTGTGAAGTTGAGTAGGACATTAGCCCATATTCCTGCGGCCACTCTTGGATCTATTATGAATTAAGGTGAATTCAAAAATGTCAAAAAACTCTTCACTGTTGCGCCAACACAACAGGCTTTGTGTTTAGAAACAAATAAAACGTTAAAAATTGTTTGTCAAAGAATATGGTGTTGCAAAAAAAAATTAATTTGAGCAGTACTGCCAAATTATTGCTTTTTTGAACTTGTTGCTTTTTATTGCCGCAACACTATATTTTTGAATTGGGCCTTCCTCATTTAGAGCTCGTCTATGATGCCTGAGTTGATGATAAATTCGGCTAAATTTGTTGGGTTAGCTAGCAGCTACATGTTGACGCATATTGATAACAAAGTTACAGTGGTATTGGTCCTTCGTCCTCGTTGCAAAAAAAATAAAACTTTTTTGAAGTTTGTTTCGCGGTTTTTGAACGATTCCTTACTTTAAAAACTTTCAGTACATTGTACTGAATGCAATTAGCAAAATTTAAAGCACTTACTTATTTGAGTTTGTACAGATTTCTTTATTTTATTTTTAACTGAAAAAAGAGTGTACTTTTTGCGTCGTCACTTGACTTCACTTTTGATGCTTCCACTGAAGCAAATTTTGCTCATCGAATATGCTTAATACTTCCTATATCTTTGCTGATTTCGGATGATTGGCATTCTGATCGCCGAATTTTTAATGTGAGTGGACGATCTCTGTCTGTCTGTTAGCATCCAACTGACTTTGAGTTTATGACAAAGAGATTGGCTTTGTAGAGCCTCGTTGACCTTATTGCGTTTGCTGAAGCCGTACTTCCCAATAATATGTTTAAGTTGTATTGTATTGGTGTTCTATCACAACGGCGATGTCTCTATTTTAGAGTTAAGTAGAACGTGGTGCCTGGTTAACTAGAAAGTTTCATCCTCCGGCCTCCCGTACCTCATAACTCATATGGGCTGTTTTTTTATACAAAAGGAACTATGGCCTCAGAATTTGCAATTCCTAAGCATTCCTTAATTTCAGCTTCCCAGGTCTTCTCAATTTCGTGATTATTTCATTGCGTAGAAATCATACAATATATTATATGTGACGAGATCATGGCTTCTATAATACTTGAAAAACTCGTCAATGGTCAAAGAAGAGAAATTTTCAGTTTCTTTCAAAGAAAGAGAATGAACAGATTTCGAATGAAACACTATTACTGCCGCTGATCGATGGGTTACATCGATGGATTTATATTCTTAAAATATTTTCTCAGTTATTGTGCTTCCTTGAACTGAAATCCTGCTCTCTGGCCAAAAAAAGGTGGTTAACCTTTGTGACCATAGTGCAGATAATTCACCGTAACAGTGGCGCCTTTACCATTTTCTAATAAATACGGCCCGATCACAGCGCCCACCAAACTGTCACCCGTGGTGGATGCAATGGCAATTTTATGCAATTTTGTTTGTTTACATAGCCACCGAGTGAGAAATAGGCCTCATCACCGAAGAAGATTATGTCCCTTTATATAGAGTTGAGTACTTGAAGTCATCAAATAATATAACTGTCAATTAATTCATTCTCAAACGCCTATCTTATTTTGATAATACATGGCTTGTTAAGCTAACTTAAAACCGCTTAATCAACTTTTGTGAAATTTGGTTCATTGGTTTGATTTGGTGCATAGACAGTCGGTTTGTCAATTGGTGTCTAGAGACATAGTGTCGTATAAAATCATTAAAATTGGATAGAGTGAGGAGAAGATGTGACGGGCGGTGTCTTAAAAATCGTTGATTTTGATGAAGTTTGGTTTTTCCGAGTAAGTGGTCAACATGAAGGAAGATTCAAACATGGGGTTCCAAAACCAAGCACGAGGAAGCTTTCTTTCCATCACTTTTATTGTGACAACGGCACGAGATGTTAATAGTTTAAGCCCATCTGCCAAGCTCTTAAATCACGACTTCTTCACGTAGCCTATAGCAAGATGTGGAGGTATCACATCAGGTGACAGGTGTTCCCTGTAGTTCTTGAGTAAAGTTTACATATTCAAAACCGATATAAAGGGTGGACCATCTGTTGGTTTCTCTTTTGAAAAAAAATCCATTTAATATTTTTCAAAGTTTTTTGCGTTATTGAAGAGAGCACACTTTCCGATTGGAAAGTAGCCCATCCAGTCAACCCAATTTCGCAGTATATTTTCGATGGTTCGGGGCTCTACTTCACGAATAGCTCGATCAATATTGTGCTTAAGTGCTCCGCGGAGGCCAAGCAACATCACCAAAACGGAAAATTAAGCGATTATTGAACTTGCTGCGCAAAAGATCGATTGTTGGACGGCTTGTATGGCACGTAGCGCCGTCTTGCTAGAACCAGAAATCGTCCAAGTTAATTTCCTCAGTTTCTGACCAATATAAATTTGTTATCATGCCTCTGTAGCGCTCTCCGTTGACCGTAACATTATTGCCACCTTCGCCAAACACACCAAACAGTCCACGCTGAAGATGCATTCGCTTCTCTATGACTATGTGTGGGTTGTCTGAGCCCCAAATACTGTAGTTTTGCTTGTGTTAGCAATTAGCAACAGCAGGCACGGATGGTGCATTATTTCGACCCAAATTTCAAATTTCAAAATTCACACTGTTTCGGCAACACGGCACTTACTTTGGATAATATTTCCCAACGTTATTCAAGCGCAAATCGATTCATTTCGTACCGCGGAGATATGATATTGTGTTTCTGTCAATTTTTTGAGCACGAAAGAGCTGTCAGTGTCAAAATAACTTGAAAGCCAGCAGATGGCGCACCCGTTATAAACACAATTTGGGTATTTTTAAGAATTCTTCCAGGACTTCAAAGCTTGAAAATATCATTTACATGAAAAAAATAAATCCCCGGTAGATGATAATATGGCAAATCTTCAAACTACTGTCCTTGGGCCTACTTGTCCCAGTTACATTCCAATGCCTAGATAAGCATAAACTTGTTTTTGTATACCCTTTAAATTTTCAATGAATGAGGATTGATATAACTTTATCTTAAAATACTCATTTTTATGTAGCACCCGTGTTATGAATAGAAAGATTAACTACGTAAAATTAAATCCTATTTTTTGTTCGGCAAAATTTAAGTAAGTTTCGATTACACGTATACCCTACAAATACTCGTATTTTTGATCCAGATAACAAAGTAACAAACAGAAATGAGCGCCATTCAAATTTTCCACATCCTTTATTCTCATACCTAGTCATGCATAAAGCAAACCGTCGACATTGTTCCCCCGTGTAAGCTTTGGTGCCCAATGCAGCAACAAAATGTTTAAACAAATTTTCAAATCTAGTTAACGACCACCCGGATAATAGCAGCCAACCCCCCTTATGCCCATCATCCTGGAACGACATAAGGCACATTTCATTCGTACAAGATAATGTGTATTTTTTTACGATCGAAACAAATTATCCTTATTCCACATCCACAGACACAGAGAATCCCCATCCCTGGGGGTAATTTAATTTGCATTACCAACCGACACATATTGATTCACTTACATGCAAAGATAAACTTTAAACTCCGCCGCAGCAGCGGAGCTGTTCGTTTCACATTCTGTTTGATTTTGTTTCACGATAATAATGGGGATGAATGGAAGTGTAATGAGGGATGGAGAAGGCGTTGGGGCTTAGCTTCAGCTTGAGCTGCCGGCTGACTGCTGCAGATAGCGCACACGAGCCTCACAAAGTAATTCGATTTATTATGAAATATGAAAATCCGCAGCCGCAGCAAAATTGGAACGAAATGCATGATAGGAACAGGATAAAAAGTGTGTAAAGTGTAAAGTGTAAAGACAGTAAAAAGGAGCAAATGAGACTAAAAATAAAACCACTAAACTTGTGCGAAACCCAATCATAATTTTTATTTTTTTTTTTTCTCCTCCCCGAGTACGTGATACGTGCGACGAACGTGCCCATGGCCAAGTCCTGCAGGTTGACTGCCTTTGCGTGTCTTCAAAGTTGACACAGCGGGCGATAGGTTATTGCCCATGTTAGTGAAAAAAAAACATGAAAACACTTCATAGGTGGAAGACAGACAGGACCCGTGAGGTGATATTTTCCTTATTGATTTACGTCCTGCCATAAGTTTCAACTATGATAACATCAGCAGTCAGCATTTCGTGCCACAGTAGTAGGGATAGGGATGGCTGTGGAGAAGATTGGATAGGTACTTCGGTGGAATGAAATGTCACGCCAAGGGTAGCTTGTCTATAACCGGTCATTGACTGAGTGGGAAATTTTTCATCGATTACCAACGCGCGGCGGGGGTTGTGTTTTCGGATTGTGTAAAATGTCCCCAAATTAATCCACCCTCCGAATCGAAAATATTTATTCGATACTGGGTGAGCGTATATATTTTTGGGTGATCACCCTGACTCTCTCCATCCCTTCGATCAATTGCGACTAATGAGGCAAAAAATTCATTCAGGGATGTGGGCAAATTCGACATTGCTCAATCAGGGAATTTGGTATTAAAATTGTGAAAAGGCCGTCGAAGTTTCTATGAACGTGACCGAAACTTTGAGCGAAACACACGAACTTTCGAATGCCGACATTTCATCCGAGGTAAGTGGGAAGTCTATCAGAATTAGAAAACCTTCGAAAGAAGACTAACATTAGATTGGATTAAATTGGTTCCGTAGAGAATTTTTTATTAGCTCCAGAGTTTGGATTAGGATATTATTTTAGTGGGTGGGGTATTTACGATTTGTTTCCTAAAAAAAAAATGTTGAGAACCCTAGTCATTTTCAAGGCACAGTCTACAGAATGCATCAGATGAACGATTCATTCTTGTCTTAATTTAAGAGGAAACTGAAGCTGAATCTTTTCTGTGAGAACTTAGAAAATAGCAGCGAGAAAGTTCTATTGTTGTCAGCAAAGCAACTTAAAGGTAGCTGCGTAAGTTGCTCTGAACCAGTTCGAAGAGCACATAGCAGGTAGCTACGTCGATTTTAGATTTAATGATCAGACAGTCTTAGAATTTGAACACGACTTTGCCTCGAGTGCTGAGATTATTAAAATATTAACAGGCTTCAACATGACGGACAACGTTGACGATATTTTCCATTATGCACTCTTTTAATGAGTAATTGAAATAACGGCGAAGATCACTACCCGTATTCAAATATCCATGAGCGGTGAGGGCGGCAAGATATTCTGTCATAATTTTAGATTTTAACCTAAGCTAGACTAGACTTTCGTTACTCAAGCTAAATGCTGTCAAGGAGACCATCTTCAGGTGGGAGACTGGCATTAAGTGTCATACCACCAGACAGATTTGGCCTTAGCTGAATCAGAAATGCTCGAAGAGCTTGGTCTCCCTTAGCAGGAAGCATATCAGCACAACAATTGGTGTCATTGCGGGACACTGCCTCATTGGAAGGCACGCCAAAAGGCTTGATCTTTTCTCTAACTACTTTTGAAGAATCTGCAGCGACGAGGAGGAGCTTACTTCTATGACAACCTCTGTGAACTGGCTAACACGAATGTTTGGAACCTCCATCGTTTCATTAGAAGCTCCAATTGGTTCAAATTCTCTACAAAATGCATGTCGAAATTTTCAAGATTTTCGAAAACGGTCAGCATTTTACGCTTTAGAATTCCCTATAATGTTAAAAAAAATAAAAGTTATAAATTTGATTGCCAAAAAAAAAGTAAGAAGAATGGACTTTAGTGTTTTCTGAAGTTATTTGTTTTTTTTTTTATATATGTATATATTTCGCTTCAAAGTACGAGAGGCGGCTGATAAGTTCGCGGCCTAAGGCATTAAGTGAATGACAAGATCCTATTATAAATTTTATTTCTCAATATAATCTCCCTCGAGTGAAATGTGTTTCTCACATCGGGCTTACAGTGCCTTAATGCCACCGAAAAAATAATCTTTTTCTTTGCCTTTAAAATGACTTTCTACGGATCTCATCCTTATCTGCAAATCTCCGGCCTCGTAACTACTTTTTCAAATTGGAAAAAGGAAAAAGTCGCTCGGGGCCAAGTCTGGGCTGTAGGTCTATCGTTAAATACTCTTGTGTCTTTTAAGGCCTGCCTCGAAACCCGCGCCGCGTGAACATGTCGCTTCCGTACGACCGCTTCACGTACCGAAGTCAATAAATTTGCGTAATATTAACCATTCATCGTAGTCCCCTTTGGCAGCTAATTAATCAGCAAAACACCTTCGCTGTCCCAAAAAACAGTCGCCATAAGCTTCGAAACCGACTTTTCCACCTTGAATTTCTTCGGCGGCCTCTCACCTTTTTCAATCCACTGCATAGACTCTTGTTTGGACTCCGGATCGTATTGGCGAACCCAAGTCTTATCTACAGTTACGATTCGGTTGCAAATTTCGTCGAGATTTTCCCTGGCTAACTCCAAAAAATCTGTATCGTCGTTGCTTGTTGAACGGCGTGATCATTTTCGGTACCCGACGCGCACAAATTTTTTTCATGTTTAAATGATCGTGCAAAATTTCTCCAATCCGTTTTTTGGTGATGTGCAACTCGTTTTATTTTTATTCTTCGGTCGGGCAAAACTAATTTTTCAACGTTTCCGACAATTTCTTCAGTAACCACTGACACAGGACGCCCTGGGCGGAGTTCGTCTTCACAGCTCTCTCGCCCTTGACCATGGTATACGAAGGCCCAGAATAGTGAAGATTCTTTGACATGTATTTCAAAATTTCTTTAGGCGATGATGTCCAGCGAGGTTTTCACGAGGTATTATATCATGGCGTGGTGCTCAAAATTGCGAGAAATTCCGATTTCGGCTGACATGTTGATGTTTATCGTACCACAGATAATAACAAAATGAGATTATTATTGAAACGAGGTGATATTTATTCTACTAAAGAGTGCCGCAGTTAGTGCTATCACTAATGATTCGCTGTTGAGTATCTCAGTGTACTGTTTATCTTCTCCCCTTTTAGTTAATTCTTCAATAGCGACCTGACACTTTCAATGGGATTTGCATCTGTACTCTGTGACGACAAGTAACGGATGGGCTGTCTGCTGTTTTCTTTTTTAAATTACATTTTATTTTGACACTGACACCTCAATCGTGCTTAAAAAATTTACAGAAACATATCATATTTCCGCGGTACGAAATGTATCGATTTACGTTTGGACAATGAATGCATCCTCAGCGTGTAACTGTTTGGTGTGGTTTGTGAAATGCCGGAATTATTGGCCTATTTTTCTTGATGAAGATGAAGATGACAACAATGTTATGGTTAATGGAGAGTGCAGAGGCATGACAACCGATTTGTTTGGCCAGAAACTGAGGAAATTAACTTGGATGATCTCTGGTTCCAGCGAGATAGAACTACGTGCCATACAAGCCGTCCAACAATCGATCTTTTGAGCACTTCAATAATCGTGTAATCAGCCGTTGTTCAATCTCCGCGGAGTTGCGATTTGACGCCCTTAGACTTTTTTTGTGGGTGCCGTTAAAGATCGGTGTTATGCTGACAAGCCAGGTATTTAAGCACAATATTGATCGAGCTATTCATGAAATAGAGCCCCGAACCATTGAAAATATACTGCAAAATTGGGTTGATAGAATGGGTTACTGCCAAGCTAGCCCCGGAAGCCATTTAAATGAAAGTATTTTTACCATAAATAATTGGAAAATATACTCTCTTCGAAAAGGAAAAAAGTTTGAAAAGTATTGAATGTATTTTTTTTATAGCAATTTTAAAAAGAAACCAACAATAGGCCCACTCTTTACAAAGTTGTAATTTTCTTCTAGTGTTTTGTTTTTAGTGTTCTGTACCAGAATGGTATAAACCAGAACACTAATGGATTCAAAAATGTGTCTGTCTGCCCGTCAATATGTTAAATACTTGTGACTTTTGAACCCCTAAACCTAGAGAGCTAACATTTTGCAGAATGCAGAATTAAGATACCCTAAGAAAAAAACAGTTGTCCACCCCATCATGCGATATACCAAATGAAACCTAAATTTCGAGGGAATTCGAATATATGTATAAATAAAATTTTTAGTTGATAGAGTTTGTTGAAGGAAAAGGCGATGCCCCTCCCCCACTATATCCGAAAGTATTAACACTAAAAATCTTACAAGAAAAGTTTTCAAATTCATAAGAAGGTTACACAAAAAATATATTATAAAAAGTCTCTTTTGGTATAAACCGTTTTTAAGGAAAATTATAAGTTAAAAATTACTCCACCATGTCTTACCACTTCTTCATTCGATTTTCATAATAATGTATTTTTCCGTTTGACTTTGTACTAGGATCACAGTGTCAGTATGTAAAGCGTTTAATGCCTCAGTCAACCGTAATCTAGTTGATTATAAAAGCTTGAATGATATAAACAATTTCGCAATTAGAGCTTCCTTTCACTTTCGAATTTCGTACTGCATTGAAGTACAGGGTGGGGCAAAAGTAATGTCTTAAAGTAAAATATTCGTAAAGTCATAATGTAATGTCATAATCTAAAGCTGTAATCCAAGCTTAACAGACTTAAAAACTTAATAAATGCATTAAGACCGTTTGCAGATTTTTGAAAACTGTTTGCAAATTGCAGATTACTTGAATTACAGCATATTGTGACATTACTTTTGCCCCACCTTGTAGTATTGTACAATACTATTCATAAACCATTCATCATATTGTACAAAGATTCAATATTACACTAGAGACGATCAATTTTTTTTTTTCAAGTGTTGTTGGGTTGAAAATCTCGAATGATACTAAGAGACTTGTGCTTCAAAGTAGTGTGGGACTCGGACGCCACTAAAAACACCTCAGTTAGAAATCGGGTATACTCGTACATATCCATATATTGCGCCTAACCGTCTGGCTAATCAGCAATTTAATTTTGTTAGATTGGAGTGAAAGTTTAAAGAAATATTTCGCTCTTGATTTTCTTCATGTTTGTTATTACTTTTATGCGCTTTATTCTCTCTGACTGGCTAATTCGAAAGGTCTAACTCTTTTTAGTCTTTTTACTATGTGTTTTGTGCCGCCTAGCAGACTTCTTGATTTTAAATTCAATTGTCTCTACACGTAGGTCTGTGTTTCGAATATACCAATATTTCTAAGTACTTTATTCTGAAATCTTTCGATGTTTGTCTTTCTTGTACATCCCCAAAGCTGTATCCTGTAGGTCCATACCGGCTTTAGGATTTGCTTATACGGAAGTATTTTATAAGGAATAGATAGACAAGAAAATCGACCGATATATTGTAAGTATTTATGAATACTCGTACTGGGACATTAGTCTGATTTTTATTTGTGAAAAATATGTGTACTGGCTTAAGTTCTCTACCATTTTCTCGTCCAGGTGTTTATATTGTTTACTGACCTTTGAAGGTTTTCTGTCGTTTCTTGAATTGTGTTTCACAATATCTGTATAACAGTACCATCTGCAAATGTTGTTGTGGTTATAAATAAAGGATAGGTCCCAGCACAATACCCTGTGTCACACCGGCATTGATTTCTTTTACTTCCGAAAACTCATTCTCTTGGTTTATTTCAAAAAAACTGATTAGTTACGTACACATCTCTTCAATTCAGCTATAAGTCCTTTGTGCCACACCCTATCAAAGGCCTGAGTTACGTGCAGGAATCTTGCAAAACAGGCCATTTTTTCTTCCAAAGCTTTTTCTATTTTGTCTGTTATTCTGATCCTTCGTAGAATACGAATACCTACTCGTATTTCAGAATCCGAACTGATGCGACGATAGTGTCAGGGGTTTCTCCTCTTTAAGCTGTAGTTTTCCAAATACTTTTGAAATCATCGGTAGCAAAGACATCGGTCGATAGGATGTGACTTCAGTAGGTATTTCGGCAGTTGTCCACGTTTGAGGTACGTGTTTAAAAAGGAAAGCTGCATTATGACTTTTCTCGGTAGCGACTACTTTTTCTGATTATTTTTAGCCCAACTACCTTTGTTATCTCTTAAAGGTGGGATATGAGATATGGTACTTGCATCATTTGTCAGATTTCTAAGGTAGTTTTGTATCGATTCGTTCTTGTGGTGAAGGATTTATTTTCGAAGTTTGCTGTTTAGGTTGTTGAATCTTGTTTTATCTGTTAGTGCTCTAGTCTGTTGCTTTCGTTTTCTTACTCTTTTTTTTTCTCTTTGATTATGTCACGTATTGTTTGAAGATATGTATTTCTCTTCTGTCTTCCACTAACTTCAGGAGTTGTACACTATGCCGATTCTTGAATGTCGTAAATAAATAGTTGTACCTCATCTTCGAGGTCATTGATTGTTATAATAAGTACATTTAATTGCAAACGGTCTTCGAGATTATATTTAAAGTATTCTCAATCTGTTAATTTGACAGTCAATAATATTGACCGTATGAGGCTAGGTTAGGGACTGAAAATATTCAAAAAGGGCTAAATTGTCCTTGCGACAAATTTCAGTTTTTAAATAAATAAATTAGTATCCCTGAATATGTTTCATTTGTTTACTCGTATCTTTTGTCTTTTCTTTTAAACCTATTTACAGTAACATTTGTAACAGTATTTATGATAGTACTAGGTACGAGTATATCCAACCAGGAATTGTGACGTAAAACGAGTTATTTGGTGTCGGGATAAGGTAGCGAAAATGGCGCTGGGTTGGTCACACACTGAGGAAGCCAAATTAAAACATCGCGAATCAGTCATTTGAATGGAATCCTCAGGATGCACGTCAGGTTGGAAGACCAAAAAGAACGTGGAGATCAACAGTAGAAAACGTTGCCACAGCTAAAATATCTAGCTGCAGAACGAGGAAGATGGAAGAGAGTTGTTGCTGCCCTAGGCCCTATCCGGAGTTAAAGGCAATATCATGATGATGATGAATGCAGTCGAAACTGATATTAATGTAATTTGAATCAAGGTACCGGTAAATGGCGAGGTTTTTCAGATTGTACGTCGAAACAGAGCACCCCTCGAAGTTGACTATTTCATTATAGTTCGTCTCAATTTCCCTTCAAATTAACCTAAATCGGCGAACATTTTCGCATTATTTTCGTAAAACTTTAGGTTGCCAGTGTTTCATGTTTGCAGCACTTGATGAAAATCTCGAAACGCTGCTCACCCATAAACTGTAGTAGAAATTTTCTCTGTCCCCTCACATTTTCGTGTGAGTTAGTGACCAGGTTTTAGATTACCTTATTATCTCAAGTATTTACCTCATTTTTACCATAAAATCAAATGAAAGCGAATACTTGCCTGTTTCTTCCACATGAAATGATACTCGTAATCAGATGTATCCAACTACTGAAAAGCAAGTACCTTCATAAGAAAAAAAAAAAACGCCAACTGTTTTTATTAAACATACATATATATATATTTCTTTTGACTTTTTTTTCTGTTTATGTACTTACCATCCTATGAACTACATGCACACATATCCATTATATTGTATGTACATATACAAATACTTCCACATACATAAATTACTTTATTTTTTCTATTTTATATTCCAAGATATATAATTTTTGTTTTGGAGTTATATTGTGTTGCTGCTGGTTTTCGCGCATACCCGTATTTTTATTCTATGTAAATATGCTATTTTGTTATGTAAAAAACGAGTGATTTCACAAAATTTTCATAAAACTGACATTGACGGGTCATATTATAGTACATACATTTTGGATAAATCGGATGAGAATTTGTTTACTATCTTTTTATACGTATTCATATTTATTATGTATTTAAAATTTCATTTAGATTGCTATATGAATTTTTGTTTACTTACGATTTAATTAGAAATTTTCCTTTAAACATTTATATAGGTATTTTTATTTTGTCTTATATTTTGTTTATTTTAGATTTATTTATCTATCTACTTTGCGTTGGTGGATATTTTTTGTATTTTTTATATTTTTTATTTTATTTTCTATGAAATAAGTTTTGTTTCTATTCTTTGGATTTTCTTTTACTTTTTTTTTGTATAAAAAAATTATATACTGATCTAACTAATGTATAAGACGGTTATTCCAAATCTGTACATTTCTATCCGTTGTTTTAGGTTGGATCTAAATCGTATGTAATTGCATGTGGATATTATGTTGATAGAGGGTGTTCTGTTTGCTTGAATATTAAATCTCATTTCATCAAAGAAAAACCGAAAACCATTTGCGATGGCAATTGTTATTCAATATGAGTAACAGGAGATGCAAGGACTAAGAGAAATTATTTTTAGAATTCCTGGAACCTTACGATGTTTGTGCGGAGAGTTGTCTAAGAATCTTTGCTTGTCTAGTGTACTACAAAAGATGGCATTTTGTTTGCCTTACGTATAAATCGGCTTATTGTAAGTGAAAAAGGTGAATGTCTTTTAGAAAAATATATGCTAAGAGAAAGGGATAAGATAGGTCAAGAACTCATTGAATAAAATATCGCATTCTATTTTTTTTATAATTTGCGCGCGCCAAAGGGCATATGAATACCCTTATATTGTATCAGGGCATGTGTGTTTGAGATTTACTTTGGCTTTAAATGTTTGAAGGTTGTAGTGATGGGGAAATACTCGTACAGAGTCTGGTAGATTATTCCACATTCGTGTTAAACGAATCCCTATATTTGACAGTACGACTGAAGTTGGGCTTAAGGGTGAACTGATGTGCATTCGAAGCATGACGCGTACGGAGGAATGCAACTGGCTATTTCGCTGGAGCATTTTTTATAAAAAAAAAAAAAAACGATAAAATAGGGAAAGACAAGAGACATTTCTCCGATGCTCAAGTGAATATATGGAAATCACAATGTCTCTATCACCTATAAGTTTTAACGCGCGATTCTGTACCCTGTCAAGAATATGTAGAACGGTCTTGGGTGCACCAGACCAGATATGGGCGTTATATTCCAGCTTTGGACAGATGAATGCCTTATAAATTGAGGCCAGATCAGATGGGGTAAAATATTTCTTGCGCCGTTTAAGGAATCCTAGATATTTTGCAGCATTTTTGGCGACCTCGAATATATAATCGTTCCATCGAAGATGGTTAATAATACATATACCGAGAATGTCAAGTCGGTTTCGGTTTCAGGGATGCAAGTTTTGGTTTTGCTTGAGAGACAGAAGACAGCATTGTGTTTTGGATTGATTATGCTCTCCAGGTCGGTCAAATGCTGTTCAGGCCGAAGAGCAAGGACGTGAGTTAGGGAACGAATATGAAAACTGAGCGTACTGTCGTCAGCGAAGGAATGGATTGGATTAGAAGTTGCAGATAAGAGCATTTATAAAAATAAGAAAGAGAGTCGGAGACAAAACAGAGCCTTGGGGAACACCAGCATTTATTTGGTGAATTGCACACTTGAAGCCATCCAACACAACTTATATCGAACTCCCCGAAAGGTAATTTTTTAATCCATTAAAGAAGAGACTCATCGACACCATATGCACACATTTTCGACAAAAGAGCCTGATGCCAAAATCTGTCAAATGCTTTAATTTAATTTAGAAATTATGGGTTCTATATGAAGATGGGTCTAGAGACGGAATATGAAGGCGATACAATTAAGATCAACTGAATGGCTACTGCACGGTGTTTTTTATGTTCCAGGTCGATGTTGTTTAGCCACCATTTTGGTTTGGTTGGCATTTGTCAGTTCACATTTGACGGTCGTGAAGAACAGTCGATAACAATATATTATGGAGCATCTAACTCCTCAACAATGTATTGAAGTTATTAAAACATTTTATCTAAATAATCACTCAATTGTGTAAATACGGAAAAATTCATGTGTCTAGCAAGTCAACCCTTCAGCGTATAATGAATAACTTTGAAACTCAGAATACACTGGTAAGTAAGTAAAGTCCGGCCGAGTTCGTTTCATACGTATGGCACAAAATATTGCTGCAGTTAGAGACAATATTGATGAAAGTCCGGACACCTCTGTTAGACGCCGTGCACAAGAATTTGAAATGTCTCCGGTAAGTTTGTTTAAAATAATCAAATAGATTCAATTGACTCAACAACTAATGGAAAAAATTAGTGAAAAGGTATTGCAGCTCCATATTGACGACCCCAATTTTTGGGAAAAATTTATCTGACTTTGTTATTAAATCGATATTTTGCGAGACATTTTTCCAGGTCGCATAATGTCAAACAAAGATGACATCGATTGGCCCCCTTGATCCTCTCATTTGACCGCCCATGACTTCTTCCTTAAGAGAAACTCTTACCAAAATGTTTGATTTCTCTTTGAGCAAAGACGCTCAAATTATCATCGGTTTCAGCAGCTTCTTGATCTTCGAGACAAAGTTGACATATGTCTAAAGGTATTTTGTCCAACTCAGGCTTATTTTCTTGGATTTTCGAAAAGTTTAATCTCAGTTTCTTTGATATCCTCATGTCAGAAAACTCAACCTAATATGAGCAGGTTGCTGCTTTGGCCTGTTCGAACAACTGTACACGATAGAGGTTTAGAATTTCTAAACTTATCTGACTCCCTCGGATCCTATTTCTAATCTAGTACTGGCACTGTATCTCACCGTTGAATAAACAGATTTGATTTTACTACCTATTCGGTTGACAAACAACCTGAGCTAAAATTTATAACCAAAAACGGATAGAAATGTACGCTTTCCTAATCATGCTTTAAAATAAACTACAAACAATCGTATCCCACAAACAATACCTTCTCTTATAAAAACGTTTCATTCTATTTTTTTCATATATATATATATATATTCGTCTGGTACATAATAGTATTTTTTAGTTTCACAAAAACATAGTTTTGAATTTAAATTGTATAAACTGTAGTGTGCGCATTATTTTTCGTAAAGTTTTTTTTTTTTTTTTCTTGTTTGGGTCTCCTTATGAACAGGGGTAGTTTATATCCGGGTAGTTGAAACTCAAAATGTATTTATTTACAAAAAATTGCAACTCTTATGAATCTCGCAAATAATTTGAGCAAATGCTAATGTAATCACCGCGATCATAACAAACATATCAAAAAGTTGATGGTAATGATGATGGTGGTGCGAAATTCAATATTAAAAAAATAAATAAATAAATAAATCACTGCACTTATTAACTTAATTATTTGCTCACATCACCTTAAATTTATAAATTTAAAATTTACTAGAATTATTCTTAATTAGATTAAAATTAATTAAAGCTCTCCTTTTAATTTTAATAAATACATTTATAATTTTACTCTTAGTACAAATGGGTTTACTTCTAAAATAATTTCTATCTTTTTTTTTCACTTAACGATGCAAATGGAATGGGTTTTGGATATAATGAGTGAACCAAGAAAATTCCCTTCGATGTAATTAAAATAAATATGAAAAGGTGTCCCTTAATCAATTCCAGAGTAAAGTATAATTTATATATCATTACCAAGTTTTTTTTTTTTTTTTTCTTTTGATTTTGATTGCACTTAACTAGTTTTCTGATTATTTTTTTTTTGTTTTGGTTTTGAAATTGATTTATCTGCATGTTCACTATGTTACCTAGACACTTACTTATGTTAGTAAATTTTATATGGTTTTATTTTTTTATTTTATTTATAATGTGTGTTTATATACACACTATATATTGATACCGAAAAAATTTCATATTAACTAAGCATTCTCGCTTCAAATGAATATTGTTCCCGAATGTAGCAAGCAATTTCATTTTGTGGATGTTGAGTAAAAGAATTACATCCTTTTCGGTCATCCGAACGTACAAAGTTGTTGAAAAATAATTTATAAAAGCGACAATCGATAATTGGTTGAACGAGTGACATAACTAGGTGGCTGGCTCGAATCAAATGTCATGACCCCAACTTCAGTAAACTAACAACAACCCACCTAAATACGAATTCCTTCATTTATCCATTCGGTCAGACAGATTGACGGACTGATATCATTTCTAAAGGGTGTCCCAAAATTTACGCAAGATTTGAATTTTGCGCCATTTGTGCGGTAAAGTGTTACCAACGAAAAAAAAAAAGACAGCGTGCCATTTGACAGTTCAGGGTTATTAAAAATGGAGTGCTACACGAAAGAACTGAGCTATATTTTAAAAATAATGAAGGTTTGGCAGGTACAGTTCTCAATTTTCGTACAAAATATGGTCGGAATAGTGATTTAACTTCATCAACTGTAAAGATATTAATTCAAAAATTCAGGGAGACTGGATCAATTAGTGATCTTAGAGACTCTGGCCGTCCTTCAACAAGTCGTTCAACACAAAACATCGGAGCAGTTAGTGAGAGTGTTGTTCAGAGCCCAGGAACATCAATTCGGAGAAGCCTCTACAGCGAAAGATTTGCATCTTCATGCATACAAAGTGCAATTGACTCAAGAACTAAAGCCTACTGACCACGCACAGCGAAGAGAGTTCGTTGAATGGATTATGCAATAACAACAAGTGGATGCTGAAACAAAATCATCTTCAGCGATGAGGCTCATTTTCATCTTGATGGCTTTGTTATTTTTTGGAGTCTAAGATTTATGCCACAAGGCCACGACCATCCATGCCTTGAAGGAGCAAATTGAATGCTGTATCAACGAAATTCAGCCACATTTATGCAAAACGGTCATGAAAAATTTCGACAAATAAGTGCGTATGTGCCAGCAAAGCCGTGGAGGTCATTTACCAGATATGCAATTCCATACATAACCCTATACTGAATCAATAAAACATTTACAATTTTTAATCCAGACCTGTGTTTTCTATCAAAATTTCTTCTTTCGTGAAATATGGGACACTCTTTAATAACTAAAGTGAAGTTTCTTGCCATGTGTCTGTCTGTATGTGGGGATGTACGCGATGCACTTGAAAGCTACTGAACCGATTTTAGTGCGGGTTTCGCGCATTTGGAGTGCGATTTTCAGAGTGGTTACGCAACGCAACTAATACTTAACGTCTTATCTTTTTTGTTTCTTTCATTTTGTTTTCTATTTTTCTCTTATCTACCCTTCTAATGAACAGCTACCAAAAGTGAACATACCGGAAACTATAGAACTTGAAATATTAAAATTCTGTCTTTTAGTAGATAAATTCGCAGAGAACATGTCAAGTTATGGACCACTCCCTTACGACTTTTTTAAATTATCCGTTTAACTAGCCAACTGTCTTTTGATCAGTTTTACTTTCAACACACTGTTTTCGTTCAATAGATATATGCTGCAAAAACGTCCCTGTCAGCCTACAGCTTATTTTATTCCTAAGGCTGCGAATGGCATATTGCTCAACTTTACGCATTGTGGCCGTGTAACTCAAAAACGGCTAAATCGATTTCGAAGGCGTTTTCTTTTTTGATTAGGAAATTTCTCTAGGAATACTTATGGATAGCTAAACATCACACTTCGCTCTACAAAAGTGGTCAATTATAACGCATTTACACGGCACAGAAGTCTTTCAAATTTATGCGGCCAAAATGCTCTGAATGACTTATCCGATTTGAATATAACTTTTTTAACAATTAATTAATAAATCTTTTAAGCTCTGCCACTGGCGGTGGTTTACTTTTTCCCGTCTACTTTTGAGTAATTTGCAATCAGCCATCTAATCATTTTGTATTGTTGATACTTTTCCCTATTTAAAACCTCACTTATCGTCCAATAGAAGAATCATTTTCTAGTTGTATATCTGCAAACTTTGGGTTCTACAACATTCAACTAAAAATAAAAGAAAAAAAAAACACTTTATCAACAGCTATCCTTCCCCCATTTCCGCAGCAGCACTTTTAAAAAGTGATGAAAAATTCCAACTCATTTTATGAAGAAAACAAATCACACGCTCATTACTCCATCGGTCCAACCAAAACATGTTATAAAAGGAACCTTAAACCAACCAGTCGAACATCCCGAAGAGGAAATTTAAATAAATTGCTACCATTCCGCCCAACAATGGCTACAAGAATGAAAATAAATTACATAAAATCAATTCATGACTAAAATTGACCGCCACTGAGCAGCCATTCTAACAGAGAGAATTGAGAAAAATCTCCTCAGACGGTGTTCGTGCGGCGAATGAAATTGAATAGAATAGGTTAAGCTGCCCCCGAATTCAAAATGAAATTGCTTCTACATTGCTCCGTTAAAAAACACACACACACACACAACCAAGAAACAAAAAAGAAAAAAAAACATCTCAACATAACCCTATCAATTGTACACACCTCGTACCATTGCTTCACGATTCCTTGTATGCCATTTGCATGTCAAGATCCGGATGTAGGTCCGCCGGAAGGACGCGTTGCAGAGAGCGTAGCACACGGGATTGATGGTGGAGTTGATGTAACACAGGGCATAGAAAAACTCCCACAGCTCGTCAGGAATACAATCGGAGCAGGTGGTAAGCGGTTTTATCAGCACCAGGATGTTGTACGGTGTCCAGGTTATGATGAAACTGAGTAGAATGGCGGAGAGTGTCTTCGCTGCTTTCGATTCCTGGCGCTTTTCTTGAGACTTTTTCTTCTTCTTAGCCTGACGAGCGGTTAGCGGTTGAGTTGTTTTGCCCAGCGGTTTCGGAATGATTTTCGCATTCAGCGGTATTCGGATGTCTGGAGCGGCATGCGACATCCTTCGAACCACAGGCAGGCTGTATTCGGAGTCGCGTGACGGCAGTTGCCGTCTCGGTGGTACCGACATTACGGGTAGAGGAACATCATCCTGAATCATTTTAATAGATGGGGCATGCTCGTCGCCCGCTTTGCCGCCATCCGACGGCAAGCGTATTAAAATTGTGTAGACGGAGTCTTGGCTAACAGATCGAGAGCCAAGTCGATTGCTATTTGGTAGTGAGCGTGAGTCGCGTGGTCCCGAAATTTCTTGAAGTTGCGAAAGAGGCGTAAGCGGTGGTCGTAATGGGGTTGGTGAGACATCGGGTAATATCATGTTTGGTGGTCGCACTGTACTGTATGGATCGCGAATGACATTCATTGATGTGCATCTAGTGATAATATATGGAATAGAAATTTTTGTTTATTTTTTACAAATGCTTTAGAGGGTTTATATTGGTAAGTACGAGTAGTTTCGTACTCATTTCAACTCTAACACTAAACAGCAGTTTCAAGCCAAAACACAACATAATGTTTTTTTTTTTTTTTTGTATAATTTAGTTCGTAACATGTAAGAAACTTAATGAAAAATAAAATTCAATTGTGCATTAATATGGAATTTTGCAAAGTTTATTTTACTGTAAAATATAATTAGTCAATAGTAATGATTAAGTATTGTATAGGATGTACTTGTAACTTGTTAAAAATTCACTATTTGTTCATGCTTTTGAAACGGCCTAACCACCTACTAGGCTCTAGTAGATCGGGCATATTCCCTTGTTTTCGATGGCCTATCGAAGCGCGAACAAGCTACCTAGTGAGATGAAGTGTGAATGATGGATGGATGGATGATTGAATGAAGGACAAGCCCTAAAGTGAAGAGCTTAGAGAAAGCGTCAGAGATATTGACCAAAGGACTAGGATGAAGACCAATGGCCTATTTCACAAGGATTGAAAAGTTGAGTAGTGGATAGAGTTCGGTCAATGGAGAGTTACTCGCAGTCGTAAACTTGACAACTGTGTAACTTATCCTGACGAATACTGAGCTAAATTTTGAAAACGGCGCGTGCCGGATATGTTGGTCTAATCTAATCTAAAGAAACCAACACATGAAATCGTTAGTTTTTAAATTTAAAATATTTTTAAAACAGTTGCATTTGACATCAACGCCTGTTACTCACATGGCTTAAGGTTAACATCAACTACGTGTGTCTGCCAACATGTGCAACAAGAACGGAATTGTGCACAGAAAATCTGTTCCTAAAATGGGTTCATTCAGAAACGAATAACAGCAGTTGTCTGCCAACATGTGCGATAAGAACGGAATTGTGCACAGAAAATGTGTTCCTAAAATGGGTTTATTCAGAAACGAATAACAGCAGTTGTAATACAGTATCAGCACTAGGTAACGTTCTAGTGCATCACTTCTAACGGCAAAAGTTAAATTTTATAAATTTCTTGCAACTGATGACCAAACGTCAACAAAAACAAAGATCACCAAATTTTCTGATGCCGCTGCCATGCTAATATGATAGTTTAAAAAATTATATTTTTAAATCTTTCGATAAAATTATGCGTCTTGGAATAAAAATTATGCGTTTTTGGAACGCAAACAAAAATTGTACAATTGTGATTCACTCTATGTGATGTCCATAATGTAAGAAACATGAACTTAGATAGTTACTACAAGCACAGATAATAAACTACTATATTTATTGTCTGTGCTACAAGTCTTAAGTTACGAACGGCAACTGTGCAGCGGCGCTCAGAGGATGCAGCGAGGGTAACCAAATTTAACACGAATGCTCCTAATGACCCCAACATATGCCGTAATTTTGCCACCACCCTCAAGGACAGAATATCGTTCTTAAATGAAATTGGAGATCCATCCATAAAGCGTACTCGTATTTATGGATTCGAAACTGTGCGCAGACAATCTTGAGCTAGAGACTACTGGATATCCCAAGATACCTGGGAAAAAATCGCGCATCGTATATCGTTGAAGATAAAAATAAACGCCGAGACAGACGATCAACGAAAGGTGAAATTACAAAGCGAATATCGGATAGCTCATATTACAATTAATCTCTGTGTGAGACGTGATGGGAGGATGAGGTTAGACGGTCTTGCGGAAAACGCTGCAAGAAGGGGAGACATCAGAGAACTGTACAGAATATTCAAAGAAGTTTCGGTCAAAAAAACGCCACACCAACCATCCTGTTCTGCGTACGGCAGGAACGCAGATGGAAGGAACATCTTTGTCCCCTGTTTAATGACATTTCTGGCGAGCAGAGTGCAACAATAACACCAGCCTCCAACAGTTGCAGAAATCCAAAATGCAATCAATCTCCTCAAAACCAACAAGCAGCTGGAAGGAGATCTGTTCTTAGGAGAGGAATCCGCCCAAAAATAGTTGCTATTATAAAAAGTTCTACAATAACGAAAGGTGTTTCGTTCTGCACAATGGACAACTCTCCGACTCTTTCGAATTGCAACAGGGAATGAGACAAAGGATATTCTGTCGCCAATCCTCTTTCTACTGGCGATAGACGCTGTACTTACTGCCACCGTAGGTGTATAGACATGGCATCCAATGGAGACCGTTTGGGAGGCATTTATCATTTGGAATGTGCCGATAATATTTGTTTCCTGGCAAGTACTATCAGCTAGATGGCTAGACAAGATGTGTTAATCACTGCAGATGAATGGAGAGTCGGTAGGTAGAAGTATCAATACATAAATTATACCCACAGGCTGCTCCACACATCAGCGTATAATTCTGAAATATACGCCAATTGGGGAGGTCGAACAGTTTAACTACCTGGAAAGTTTTTTATCATCTGATGGTGGAACGGACCTAGATGTTAAAAGTAGAATAAATAAAACTTGCGTACTTTTGGTATCCTGTCTCCAGTTTGAAAATCCAGTCACACCTCCTTGAGACTTCGAATCCAAGGAAATACTTGCCAAACATCACGCGAAACTTACAGGCCTTCGTTAATCGCTGTCTGGGCCCATTCATAAATGCAAGCTTTGCAAAGCAAACACAATGCAAAGCAGGAAAAGCTGCGCAAATGCAAGTTTAAGTGTACTGCATAGCATGTGCTTGCAAAGCACATATCAGATGTTCACTTATCTGTAGTTTTTTTCATCCATTTTTAACAAAAAGAAATCAATGAAAAAACGAAAAACAACAGCGCAGTAACAAGTAGGTATGTAAAATGCAATACGATTCTGACAGATGCACGATTGCGCTCAAAATTGCGCAATGAATAAAGCTCTACTACATTTATGAATTCTCTGCCTAGCAGTGATGCAAATTCGTACATTTGTGAACTCTCTGCTTAGCACATCTAGCGCAATATTGCATTTATGAATGCGCCCTGTGGATACATCCTAAAGATTAAGTTGTGATAAAGCTGTTGGATGTCTAGATAAGGCAGCGAAAATGGCGCTGGATTGGTCACACATTGTGGAAGCCAAATTACAACTTCGCGAAACAGTCCTTCGAATAGAATCCTCAGGGTGCACGGCGGAAGCAGCGACCCAGACGAAAACGTGGCCGCAGATGAAATATCTAGCTGCAGACCGAAAAAGATGGAAGCGATTTGCTGCCTCTCTATGACCCACTCAGGGTTAAATATGATGACCGCAAATTTTGTTGGCGTTTCCAAACGTATCCATAATTTGCATAATATAAATCGCTTGAGCGATGCAACATTCCAGCGTTTTTTGAGTCTCACTACATACACGGTTTTTTCTCTGTCATAGGTAAATTCACGTATGATAAGTATGTCTTTGACAGAAGTCTTTGTGAGTTAACATTTACATATATAATGTCCCTTCGGATTGCATTTAATGTGAGTCGGTTTTTACTGCGACAAAAAATGGTGCTTTGAAAAAAAAAAAAATAATAATAAAAATTTTCCAAAATTAAGGTTCGAGTCTCAGAAAAACCAAAAAAAAACGAAATTCTTCAAATGCGGTTAGTGTTCCGTATTGTTTTTTGTAAGTGTATGTTTATTCTCACACGCCTCGCTCGAAAACCAATAGAGACATGGTGGGGTGACTCTTCAGCCCACTTATTCAAATATTTTTCAAGAAGTGTTTATGCCAGAAGAATTGTTATAGTTTTCCTCTCACCTCCTTATAAATTTACATATCCTTAATTTTATTCAGATTTTTCGCATCAATAGTTTCGGTGATAGAGGGAGGGAGGAACATCGCCAAAGCCATGGTTTTTGAAATTGTTTGCTCAAAAAAAAAAGTATTTTTATTATATTTTTGGACTCCTTGGAAGTTGAGCTTTAATTTGATATGCCGCATGATGGGGTGTAAAATTAACAAATATTTTTCACAATTTGTTTTCCCTGATTATTTTCGGTCTACCACTATTTTTTGTGCTCTTTAGGTCAAACGGTTCAAAAGTTGCAAGCGTGACAAACGGGACAAACAGACAGGCAGACTACGTGTTGGATTGATTAGTGTTTCGTTCATACCATTCTGATACGGAACTTTAAACCAAAGGTTTGTCACGGTCCCACAAATGTGCGAAACATTTTCGAAAAAAAACAGCACTAATTTAATATTTAGAAAATATTTATTTATTTATTTAATCTTGAAAAGTTTCCGACTTACGGTGCATCTTACGAAAGAAATTATTGCGATCGAAGTTTAAGGCTTTGAAATTTTCTGAAGCTTTTCAAAACTTTCGGAAAGTTTAAAGTAGGTACGCAATATTATCTACGAGGAGGCTGTCAAAAAAGGAAGTTATGAAATGATGGGAGGGAGGTCTGTACAAAACTTGTGTCTATGTACTTTTGTAACTTTAAAATAATCAATTGAAACTCATTACTTTTAAAAACCCATCTTAGTATCGAAAGTCGAAATGTTTTCAGTGTTGTCCCTGTTTGAATCCAACTCTAAAGAATTTGATGGGAGTGACAATTATTTTTTTTCCAAATGTGAACCCACAATACCATATGCCACTAGCCGCCACTGACGCTCTTATAAGTCAGTGAGTTATTTAACTGTTATTCTACCCTATGTGCCGCGAAATAATGCTTAAAAACCAGATGTCTGTGTTTATACCTCTCTTTTCCCAAAATGTGGACACGTCACCATTGTGCTTGATTCTACCTACACCTAGTCATGTCATAAATATTGGTACACCTTTAAACGCACTCATCGTGAAACTAATATTAATAATATATTGACAGGTGTTCAATGAGTGACATTTATACTAAGTTAACGCGCAAAAATATTTACACAAAAGTCATTTGTAAACGTGGACTGGGGAGATATTGAAAACCGTGTTGTGGTAATTGGTCTTCACAAGTGTAATACGGAAAGAGGCGATATTTTTCGGATTTTGCGACGGCTTTTAATCACAAGCAATTTTGTGTGAAGTAAAAACATCGGCAAAAATCTACCAAAAGGATGTTCTGAAAGGCTCATAAGGCAAAAACAACACAAGGGTGGCTCCAAAACTTTATAGCAGCAGACGGACTTCATAGCAGATGATTAGCTGTCAGGTAGTCCAGACCTCGAATCATTTGGATTATAAACTGTGGGCTATTTTAGAGGCGATGGCTTATTCTACTTGACTCCCAAATACGGAGTCCTTGAAGCGCGCACTTTTCCGTGCAGTGGGCAATTTTCCAATGGACGAGGTGCGTGCTGTGATCGATGAGTAACCAGAGCCTGCATAAATGCAATTGGCGGCCATTTCGAATAAATTGTTGAAATATTATTTCCTTATTTAAAATCAAAAAATTTTCTTTCCATTTTATTTTATCACTGAAAATACGTGTACCGCTATTTATGACCTGACTAGGTATATAGTTTAGTGCATTCCTAAATAATGAATGTGCAAAATTCCATATCTTTTGTGTGCATTGTGCGAAAAAATCGGTGCAATTTGTGCATATTAACAGATCGTACCAACAAAAAAACTATAACATTCCTTACACACGTACAAAATCAGTAAACAAGAACAATAATATTATAACGACTCAATACGATCGCGCTACAACGTTCACGTTCACTTTCGATTCTTATCTGTTTTTAATTTTTATTTTTTAAATAATATAAAACAAATATTTTGTTTATTTTGGCTTTTACTACCTGGATACGGAGCTTTGTAAAGGAGTTTCAATGGTTACAGGTGTTGCATACCCTAAATCCGAGGGATCCTCATGTTCGTAAACAAAATCATCAGAATCCTCACGGCCGGAGTGCCACCACGCGATACACCACTCCTTGATGCCGCCAAAACATTTATTTGTCTTCCGCATATTGCTGCCACTTTTTATCTGCAAATTGAACAAATGATTTTCATTTTTTATTCAAGAAATCGAAATTAAAATGAGAAACGACATTCATTGGTGTCGAGGCATTTATCATGTCAGTTACACTTTTCCCAAGCACAGATAGCGTTAAACACTAAAGTACGAATAGATAAAAAAAAAGAAGAAACAAAATCGTCTACAAAAAAAAGATACCACAACCGGGGGGCCAAACATTAAGGACAATCAGCTCTCCCGATTGTCATTATTCCATTTGGCAACGACCCAAAAGGCGGTAGACCACAAAACCCAAATAAAAAATGTGCAAAACGGAAGGGAATGTGAGTAAGTTCAAATAGGGATACTTACACTCGATCTCCGCGAATGGATTCCGTGATATCCGGCATCGGATAGTACAGCGTTTGTCATGTAAACGCTCTCGGCATCAGCTGATGACTCAGACCGAGGGCGTCGCCAAGTGTCGTGGTCATTACCTCCAACATGCGAAATAGACATCATGCCAGCGTGGTTAACCGCAGTATTCTCATCGCTGTAACGAAAAAAAAGAAAAACCAGACAAAAGGGATTAGATTTTAAAAAATTCAAACCAGTCGACAACCCTCCCCTGAGAAGCAATTCAATTGAATTTGAGTTGCAATTGACTGCTTTTATCGCTCACCTCACCCGACCTATACTCCTACACATTCCCAAATGTACAATAAAATTCCATGCCATCCCGTCCATCTGCTTCGACCTATTCGAGATATTTTTTTCATTACGGAAGAATCACATTCAGTCACCCGGACAGGATAGTCAAGTCAAAGTCAGTCAATCGGCCAGCGATGGGGTACATTTCACCCCGTCTTCACTTTAATATCATCGGGATTAATTTCCCATTTTAAGTTCATCATTTTCTCCTCTTTCCTTCTTTTCCGTTCCAGTTTAAAATTTTCTCTCAGGAATTTATGATTTTTCTTCTGCTCGTACCATTTGGGTAGAATGCCCGCCGAGAAGAAGGATGAATAAAAATTTATGGAATTGTCCATTGCCTCACTGTAAAGTCTAGGATTACGATAATGTGGGCTTAGTGGGATTCTCATTTTTGCCTATAGGTCTATTGTCCCTTCCAAGAAAAAGGTATGCGCCTTAGTTTATAATTGACATTGACCCCGGCCCGCATTGGTTTCGTGCCAATGTGACCGATACCGCCCGCCAACTACAAAATGGTGGAATGGCATTAGAATTATAGGCTAGCGGTTATAACGTCTTAATTCCATTAATTTCATTTAATTTATTTAGAAATATGAATCATTTGGAATTTTCGTGCGCTCTAAGGAGTGCCACTGGCACAAATCACTTTGACTTTGAATGGATGTCCTTCGAAATCACATCATATTTGTCCTCAGATGAAGAAGTGTGAGAGAAGATTTATTAATGCAGGAGCGGCCTTATACAAAATATAATGAGCGAACTGCCTGATGCGTACATTAACAGAAAAAAAAATACCACACAGAAAATCCTTTCTTCTCATGTCCTAGCGCATTGACAGCTCATTGTGTCCTTGTTTGAAAGATGGAATGGCCTCCTACTACCATTACTGTAACTTCCCCCCTTATTGGAATATAGAGGCATATCATTTACCAAGATGATTGTGGATATATATAGACATCCTTTGAAGGACATACTTAGGATGATATGAAATTTATTTCATTATAATTTGCATTAATGTTCGATTAAAATTGAGGGTCATCTAATAACCATATAGGCACTAAATTTCTTATACACAACACTAATTATGATAACCGGAGACCTATTCAAGGACATGAAAGGCACGTTTGGCTCATGTTTCATGAAGGATAACTCTCTTAACTCTTTTGTATAGAAACAACAAGTGTTGATGGGTTATGATGTGGACGTTGATTAACTTTTTGTCAAGAGGAGGATTGTTAATGAAGTAATTTCCTTTTGCGTATGATGAAGTGTACCCAACTGTTTAGAAGGAAAGGCAATCTCTGCTAAGAACAATCATTGTGTGTGACTGACTTCCTATTTGATCATTCATAAGATTCGAAATTAACGAAGGTATGGAAAATAAATGTGCCACATCCTGCCAAGTATTCGCAAACATTTTGTAAACTTGACACTTATTAATGCGTAGTTAGAAAACATAATAGAAGTATTTGAAAAGTGTACGATACCATATGACAACGAAAACGAGGTTGGTTTGCATTTCTAGCCATGCGGATACACCCGAAAATTCAACAATACTCCTCGGTTTTCTCGAATATAATTTCCGTGGTAAATATATTATTCATCATCAAGATGATCCCTGCGAGATGAAGGCATGTAGAATCGATTTTATGCTTATAGCTGAACTCTTGGAGGTTGTTATGTATCGTATGGTATCTACGAAGCCTACGAGTGATAGCCTCTTCTTCGACTGTACTGCGCAAAATTTTCCTAAGATCCAGCCTTTTTCCATTGCATATCCTGGCTGCAGTTATCGCTCTTTCGCTGGGTATGCTCAATCCATTGTTGTCTTTGATTCTCTCTACTTGGATATATTTAAACGTTCCTGGTATATTCCCTCATGTACATATGTTCCTGGTATATTCCCTCATGTACATATATGTTTTATATGTTTCTAGGACAGCGGAACAGAAACGTAAATTAATCTTGTGATATTTGTGGTCACTTTTCAAATCGTGCATTCATATAACAAATAATGAACCTTTCTCCAAGTCTGTAATTTTGCGCGGTAAGAGGCAACCGGCGCAGACTAGTTGTTTCAGGTAGTATTAGGACTTTAATGAATTTTATAGCATCCCCTCGACAAAGCCCTGGGAATACCACAGGAAAAAAGTGGAGGTTGTCCGATGAATACGAAATGAAATAGTTTGAAAGCTGGTGTCCTATAAGACAGAAGTAGAATATTTTTATTTCCCGTACAGGGGGTAGCGTGTTCGCTTGTTGATCGAAAGGTTTCCGGTTCAAGTATCAACCAGAGATAAAAATTTTTCTTAGACGCAAAGGCACTGTTTTTTCTATCACTCTTTTCAATTTATATTTTACATTTGTTTTTGATAAGTTTTTATGAAAAAGAACGTAAATTCCATTCACTTATCACTTGTCAAAAAATTTTCTTCCAAAGAAAAGCTTCTTGGAAACTACCCATCACGTATCAAGTTATTATTTACGAAAAGAATTTGACTTCCAATCACTTATCACTCGAAATTTATTCAGAAATAAAGATAACTTATCACGAAATTAGATATATTTTCTTTTGAACGAATTAAAATTCTGTTTTATTATTCAAAAGTGTTAAACAGAATTATTTGAACAAAGAAAATGGAACAACAACTTATCGATTACTTTTCAAAAGAATAGTACCACATTTTCTGTTTGGTGAAGCAGAAATAGATAGAAGCTTGTTATCAATTATAACCCCTAGATATTTAATGTCCTCAATTTGTTCAATGATTTCAGCATCAATTGACATTTTTTTAAATTAAAATCTTTCCTACTGTTGATCACCATTTGCTTCGTTTTGGAATGTTGAGTTTCAATCTGTTTTGTTTCAGCCACATGTTTACTCGCTCCAAGTCATCCTGAAGTAATCAATGACTATCATCTATGCTTTTTGCAGTCACATACTCGTATATTACCGCATCGTCGGCAAAAAGAACTAGATTCGCATTCTGTAAAACCTTTTGCATGTCGTTAATGTATATTATGAAGAGTAATGTACCGAACACAGTTCCTTGCGGTACCTATAGGTTTACTTTAATAGAGCCCGATTTGATTTCATTTATTTTTACTATTTGGGTTCTATTTGAGAGATATAAAGAAAACCACTTTAACTCTTTATTTTTTATCGTTTATCATTTGAGTTTTAATAATAAAATATTTCTGTCAATCGTTTCAGAGGCTCTTCTAAAGTCCAAAAAATCACAGTTCATTATCTTTTTTTTTAGATGACTCTTATGTCCAACCAGTAACCACTAAATTAATCGCACTTTCATAGGAGTGGTTTTTTCTAAATCCCGATAGAATGTCAATTATTAAATTATTTTCTTCGAAATAGTTATTTTTTCTGTTTAAATATTATTTTCTTGAACATTTTTTCAAAAAGGGGCATCGCGTTGACCGGTCTAATTTCTTCGCACAAACGTGTATTAACCACTTTTTCAACACTTGTCCACGAGTCAGGAAAAATGCTGGATTCGATAGAACGATTGATAATATTTTGTAACGATGGTCCAATAATTTCGAAGTTGTCAAGGTATCTAATCTTTTTTATTATTCATCTCTTTAAGAGTTAAACGGACATCTTCAACGGAAGCATATTGAAATTGGAAATTAACATAAGATTCGTTAACATAACTATTGTACTAAAAGGCACATATTGAATAGAGTTAGCAATTTCTTTGACACTTTCAATAAAATAATGATTAAATTAAGTGTTGAAACGAATGTCGATGACATCACTTGATTTTTGATTTTTAAAGACATATTTTTTAAGATTTCTCCACATAGATTTTTGGTCTACAGAACTTTCGATTTTATTTTTTAAAAATTTGCGTTTCGATTTCTTTTTTCAATACAGCTTTATATTTGTTCCTTGCATTTCTGTAGGCTGTCCAATCTTCTTCCATATTTGTAACCACTGCCGTACCGTATTTTTTTTATTTTTTTTTTCTTTTCTTAGAAGACTATTAAACCACTCTTTCCGATTATCGATATCACACTTTTTCTCGAAAACGCTGATACTGTTTCTAATTTGATAAAATGACTGCAAAGCACTTATCAAACTGTGATTAAGTTCTTTTCAAACACTTATCTGGTGAAATAGAAAGTTTTCGAAAAATATGATACGTTGATAAATTATAAGTGATAAGTAGTTGGGGAAATAGGGTTCTGATTGCGACCAAAGGAATAAAATCTTAGTTTGTCTAACCTCTGCAGCGAAATTTCATTTTTATTCCCGGGAAAGGAAATTTTTAAATTCCGGAACACTCAAACTCGATTTTGGTTCCATTGTAATAGCAGGTAGAAACACCTTTTTGTTGTAGTGGTTGGAGAAACTTAAATTGTGTCTTTTTCTCTTTTATGTTGGGCTGTTGGTTGCTGTTCCCCGTTCGGGCTCGGACCTGCACAGCTCGGGTAAAAAACACACTACCCTGACCTGAGTTGATAACTACAGTCAGTAACAGTGAAAATCATATACCTAGGAACCTTTTCTTTCAACTTATGTTTAGCTTTGTTTGTTGTGTTGTGTGTTTGTGTAAATATTTGTTGTGATTTGGAATACGAAGGTTGGACATGGCTTCTACGAAGGAAACCAGCGTTAAAATGCTCAAAAGTCGTAGTTTTCCACCACGAGTAACTCAAAG
This sequence comes from Pocota personata, assembly GCA_963082735.1. NCBI lineage: Eukaryota > Metazoa > Arthropoda > Insecta > Diptera > Syrphidae > Pocota > Pocota personata. The sequence goes on along the minus strand of OY720432.1, from coordinate 1,397,573 downwards.
GTTGTTGGAAGGTTACTAAAATGTTGAATAGAATGCATTGTACTGTTCAATGTTCAATGATAGAAAACAAATTAAAGACAAGCAGTAAGAATATTTTTATTTACGCGGACGATCAGTGAATTGTCAAAAAAAAATTTAAAGCGGACCGATGACCAATTCATGTTCATGCTTATTGAAAAGAATATGACTTTTACAAAACAGTTACCCAAACTCAATAAAAAAAAAACTTTTGGAAATACTTATCTCTAAGTAAAAAATATTCTAGTGTCAAATAGTTTTCCGCAGTACTATAGAAATGAGACCATTTTCAAGTTATAGACTGTTTTACTTTATATTCTATTTAATTATAATCTTCAGAATATGGAAATACTTTATAAGTTTGAAGAAAAACAAGTGAAAATAACATAAGCATTAAAAAGTATGCAACAGTAATGGGAAAACAAAAAACGCCCATGCGCAGACAACGATTTTTGAGATCAAACATTTCTTGGGTGTACTGCTTCGCGTGTTAAAAGGATTTCCCCCTCTTCTCCACAAAGTTTAAACATTCACGCAACTTCGTTAACAGTAGGTGCTCGTAATCAGGTAGGCGTCTATGTAACGGGTGGGCTAGCTGCTGGTTTCTTTTTAAATTACATGCACACTCTTTCGCGCTCAAAAAATTGACAAAAACACGGTATCATATCTCCGCGGTACGAAATGAATCGTTTTACGCTTGAACAACGTTGGGAAATATTGAAAACTTATTTCCAAAGTGAGTGCTGTATTGCCGAAACAGTGCGTCCTGTGCATTCAACCGAAAATATTGCTGCTGTTCCCGAAGTGTACAACTTCTAATCGATTCCGTCAAACAATGAAGGTTATGTACTAAGTACAAACAACGATATTTGTTTTACTGCTTAATAACATTTCCATTACTGTAAGATTTTCATTGTAAGCTTAGTATACTGAACATTTTGTGTTTTTGACATTTGTTATCCTGCAAGTTTACTTTGATGATAAAAAAAAAAAAAAAAGATTCATTGAAGAAGCTTTAACCATTCGTTTTTTATTTACAATTGAATTCACTCACCGTATTAAAAACAAAACCAATAGCCGGAACGTCCTTTTGGCCGTACAACAGCTAATAGCTAGAAACTCGCAAGATTAACTAGAGGTAGGAAATTATGGATAAAAAATAGTCTTAGGCCTTGTAAAATGATAGTAAAATTTGAACTAGGCACCAAAATGTTTGTTAAGACCTAACCTACTGAATTCAAAATTGACTAAGAATGCAGTCAACATAAATGTCAAATGCTGCAATTTGTGTTCATTCCAATTTAGCGTGATATTCATTTGTAAAAACAATAAAAATGAAAACCTAGTTTAAGAATAAATTTGCGAAGCGATATAATTATTTCTCCTAACTCATTGAGTTCAACATTTTGTACACCTCACTCAAATTTCAGGCAGATTCTTTTGTTTGTCAATTAGAGATCTCTTCGAATCAGCGACGAATAAATATTTAGTGTCCAGAGTAATGTACGAGTGCATGTACAATGTCATTCGACTTTAGTTACCAAAAATTTAGAACAGTTAATTGTTTCTATCGATAACGCTTTCCTACCATGGATTTCCGATTTTTCCTTCTATCGATGACATTGAAATATCAAGGAGCAGTCTAAAGTAAGATTTAATCAAATTCTATTGATCTTCAATGAAAAGCGTAGTAATTGGTAAACTAAACCTAGACAATTTTAGCCGAGAATCGATTAATTTAGTAGACCTCTTCGCTATGCACAAGTGAAGGGTAAAATCCACAAAACATAACTGACTTAAAGCAGATTTGCGATTATTGTCCTCAAGAGCTTACTCCCAACCGTGCGACGGCCCTAATGTTGATCGTTTCTTAGGTCATTCGAAATAAGGTTACAAATGAAAACTTTTCAGTTTATAGTCTCGCGTATTTACTTAATTAGTTTGAGTTCCCCCGCAATAAGGTTTTCAAACTTTTCCCAGACATTTATTTATGCCATAAGTCAGTTCCTTTGGCAACAACTGCTAGTAATGGCTGGCTCAATCGTGTTGCAATTCCAACCCCTCACGCTCTCTCTAATTCAAAAAGCATGAACACGTACACCAATGGAGTTTGCTTATTGTATTCATTAGCTACTGCCACGACCATTGTGCCAAAGGAGTTAACGCAATTGAAAATAAATAACATTCCATTAATAAAGTTCATTATTTTGGGCGAAGGCAAAGTTTGTGCGACGATAGTCTCTCCACTCTTCTACACATTGCGACGTTTCTGTCGTCAATCAATATTAAGCAGAAAATTTATTGCCAAAAGATAACCTTGATTTCACACTGGATAATGGGATTAGGATAGCTACACTAGTTGTGATACTGTCAGTGTGGCTCGGAGAAGCTTAACGACTATACAGATGCCATATAATATAGTCGTCAAAATAAACTCTCTCTTAAAGTTATCAAAAGACGTCCGGTTTTGAGGCATTTTTCTAAAGATAATCAGCTTTAGCCATCAGTATCATACGCATACCATTTCCTGAGTACATTTTAATGGTCGCTACTGTATCATCTAACCATTAAGCGAATCGTTTCCACTTCCTTTTATTTTCGCTCTGAGATTTCGGACCTTTTTCGAATACATATATTTGTACCCACCTACATCACGATGTAGGCGCAGGTTTATTTGATCTTTTAAGATTAACGCGAAGGCACAATTCTAAATGGAGAATGGTCTCAAGTGTCCCATGCTTTGCTGTGTATAACAAACAATAAAAAGAGAAAACAATCAGAAAAAAAAACGCTCAAAAAGGGAAACCATCAAATTACAACGTTCCACCTACGCGAGCGCCCGCCTCGTTTTCTGGCCGAAAACTTTTGAAAACGGACCTTGACGTACATGTGCAACTGCTCAAGTGACACTGTGTCGGAAAATGGAAAACAATGAAAACGAGAAGGAAAAAGGACATAAAAAAATTAAACCCAAAAGAAAATAAAGAGGAAGGAATACTGACAGCATCCTTGTCAAGCTATTCGAACAGAAACACCCTCTGCTTCTTCCTCAAGTCAAGTTAATAACACAAACAGTATTTACCTGTTTATCTTGAGTGCGCGTATTTCCACCCCCGCCCTATGCTCATGTGCTCGCACAATGCAACAGGATATGTCCCTTTTAACAGGCAGCAGGATGGCAGTGTTTCCGTTAGTATCAGATTTCAAGCTGGTGCTACTGTGACCTACATAGGTTTCAAGTCGGCCACAGTTGCTGCCTCCAGGTAAAAACGACATAGTTATACATAGATACTCGTATATACACAATCGATGTTTGCGAACGCTAGAGGAGATGATAAAAGCACATAAAGAAGGAACAAAAAAAAAACAGTGCGGGGGTTGTAGAACTCATTATGCCAGTCCGAGAGGAGTGCTTCATGTTATTTTGGCCATTGTTTTGAGGGTGCTACCTACCACCAACCACCAACCACCCCCTTTATCTCACTATGCCGAAGGGTGAATCATGAATTATAGTGTTCGGACCAGAATTTGTACAGTTAAGTATCTCTTTTGGATTAAGTAATAACCCTTAGGTAAAAAGGACTTTCTGTAAAATGTTTAAGGGTCTCTCATAGAGATACGATATGAAATGTGGGCAGGGGAAAGAGCTGCATTTGTAATATGTTCGTAGCGGGAGTTTTCATTTATTAATGAAACTTGTTGGAAACTTAAAAGGGGCGTAGATTTATCATACGATTTCATTAATTCCTTATAATGTACCCTGTACCATCCTGGGGGCGGATAGTGATGACGCTCTTCAGAAATGTTTCTCACAATTTTCTGTATCTAAGTTTTGAGACTTAAGAATAGCGTACGAAGATGTGAAACTTCCTACATGACTTCTATTGCGCTATGCCTATGGTGGTTCCGTATCTCTGACAGTCATTCGTGGTTATCAGTTTCCCGACCCGTAACTCGTCTCTGCCTGAGGCACCGCAGATATCACATTGCTTCCCATTTCAGATGACTTGCATCCGTGATCACGTGGTTCAAAACGGAGGTGTCGTGTCGCTATTGTATCTTCTCCTCCATTTGTCCTCCTAGCACAGTAAATCAAATATCTGACGAAGGATTTTTCGTTCGAATGCTGTTAAATTAAAAATTAGTAAGGCTTCTCTTGTTTTACTGTGCGTTTATCGACTGCAGTTTATCTCTTGTGAACTTAAAGAGTTTGAAGGGGTACTATGTTCAATCAACTGTGAAAATGTGTGCATTATTGGTGATCTTAATATTAATATCTTAGATTTTCCAAAGGCAAGTGATGACTATGTTCTCCTACTATCCTCATTCGGGTATCAATCATTACTAAACGTGCCTACGAAAGTTATTCGGTGAGTCGAAGTCCTGTATCGATCACGTTTTCTTTAAATCTAAAAATCTTCACAACGTGTATCCGTGTGTTCTACATTTTATGATAGTAATGTTTCTGAAAGAACTTCAAAGTAAACAAGTTCCTTCTGAGCCAATAGTGCTGGTAAACTATAAAACGCTCAACCAGTTTTTGCAACTGTTCTAGCATATGTAGCTTCTTCCATTATCTTAGAAAAATCTAACATTTTATATTGACGACTGTAAAGCTGAGACTAGATACAAATTTAAAAAACTGAAGCCATGGATCACCTAGTGTAAAAATTAAATAAAAAATAGGTTCTACACAAAGAACAAGCATAGATTAAGTGAACCATCAATCAGCCAGAAATACAAAGAATTACAGAGTAGGTTATGCACTCTTATAGCTTATAACCGAGAATAGATTTAATGCACGAGTTCAATGGCAAATAGTTAACAATTTATTAGGTAAAGGTACAGATAAACAAAACTTCAAGTTCATTATTTTAGATAAAAACTTAGTCACTGGCGATGAAACGATAAGTAATGGTTCAATAAATATTTTAAAAATATAGCTAACATATCTAAACCTAAAACATGTTTTCATTTAAATTAATTCAATCGAATATTGTTGCTAGATAAACCTAGTTCGTCGACCTTTTTCTTTGGTCCAGTTGCCAGCCATGAAATTCAGCTAATCATAAATAGTCTAAAAGCTAAAAATTCTTTTGGAATTGATGGAATTAGTACTGCAACTCTTAAAAATGCTATCTTTCCTAGAAAAGACTAAATTTCTGACGAAGTCACAGTTTGGTTTTATAAGGGAAACTGAAGATATCCGCCTTGCTCTTGACAGAAGTCAGAAAGCGGCTGGACTGTTTCTCGACCTAACGAAAGCTTTTGATCTTGTGAATCATGAGATACTGCTCCAAAAATTAAGTACAGCTAGTTTTAGACTTTCTTATTAAATAGAAAACAGCGCACAAGGATAAATGGAATCCTAAGTGAGGAGGAGCTGTGCCCCAATGTTGGTAGTACCTCAAGGCTCCGTTCTTGGTCCAATTCTCTTCTTCATTTACACTAATTCTGTTTTCAGTTATTGACGAATGGTTATTTAATTGGGTATGCGGATAACCTGGCACTTTCTTACAAATCTAACTCCCTAAATGACTCAAAAAATCAAATGGAGAAGACTTAAGTTTGCTTAGTATTTGGTTTAGCTTTCATGAAATAATACTAAGCAAAAAATCGAAAGCTCATAGTATCCTTGTGGGTCTTGATTATCACCAATTTAGCTGTACCAGGACCAATTGCACCAAGGAGTTTTGCGTTGAACTCGATTTTGTTAAATAGTTCAAATATCTAGGAGTGTTAATTGATCATCATCTCAACTGGAAGGGTCACATTAAGTCTGTTAAAAGATTGATGTATGTCTCAGCTAATAAAATTTACTTCGGTTTGGTCCAATCTCGATCGGAGTATGGTCTTGCATGCCGGGTAGTGCCTACATAACTAGCGTGGAACCAATAATTGTCGCCCAGAAAAGTGCTATAAGACTAATGATGTTTATGAATAGGTCTGCGACTTCATTGTCTTTATTTCAAGCCCTAAAAATCCTCCCACTCAGATACTTACACATCCATAAAGTTCTTAAAGTTTTCGTCGTGAGAAGTGGGACCATAAATTTCAAAACAAATACCGTGTACTCACGCTATGCCAGCGCTTGATCCAATCCTCGAAACATTTTTTATAATCGGATTTTGGAATAGCCATCAGAGCCGTCTTCGATTTTTCTATTATCTCCTTTCGGCTGCTAAAACGCGTACCCCGGAGCGGTTTCTTGAGTAGATCGAACAGGAAGAAATCGCAGAGAGCCAAATCAGGCGAATTCGGTGGCTGTTGGATGGTATTCGTACTGTTTTTGGTCAAGAACTCACGAATAAGGATGGTATTGTGCGACGGTGCGTTATCGTGGTGCAAAACCCACGAGCTTTTAGCCCACAAATCCGGTCTTTTTTGGCGGAAATGTTTGCTTCACGCAAACATCTCATAACGCCCAAATAATAAATCTTGTTGGCTGTCTGATCTTGTGACAAGAATTTATGATGCACAACACCGGTGTAATCCATGAAAACCGTGAGCATCGGTCTTGGCTTATTCGGTGTACGTCATTCACTCGCCTGATGCCTGGATTGCGTTTCGTACTCATAAACCCACGTCTCCTGTAATTATGCGTTTGAAGAATGTTGGGTCGGATTCGCACCGCTGAATCCGTTTTTAACACAAAATTTGATGCAAACCTGTTGTTGCAAAGTTGATCCCATTTTTAAAATCGTAAAAAATCGAAAACACACAAGGCGGCAGATATAGTCCCGATAGCGTAGCTTTTAGAAATGTCGAGCTACGACGCTAAAATTTAGAGGGAATGTTAACGAGAGATGTGTCAATCTAAAAAAAAAAAAACTCGAATGAAAGCGTCAGACGATAGTCATTCCTGAAATCAAATCCAAAGTCAGAATTTTGATAATATTCCTACAAATACTGAACTATTTGGAATTTGAAAACTCCGATTTCGAATTTGAATTTACCGAACTCAAACATAGAAATGTGTGGAAATCGATGTCCATTTTATTACAGTGAAATCTCCTTAAAAGGATTTTTAGGTACAATTTTCGTTCTGTTCTTCTGTTCGATGACTGATACCAGGGCAAAAAAAAACCTCTAAGCCCAGAAGACCTAGGCAGACCCAGGCTATAACCCGAAGGTAAATTTAAATTTCTATTCAGTCTACCAAAACTCACCTTGAATTTGACCGCTTTGACGAGTCCTTCTTGCCGGCTTGCAAATTGGGCAGATCCTTTTGCCGTTTCTTCGTCTCCCGCCATATCCGATAGTACAAAAAGCACATTATCGTCACCGGAAAATAAAAGGCCGCCAAAGCTGTTCCAAATGTGATATACTGATTCGTTTCAATGAACTGAATATAGCACTCATCCTGTGGCACCGTTCGTTTACCCTCAATATAGGGCCAACTGTAGATCCATGGCGGCCACAGCAACAGACTGATGCCCCATGCGGCGCTAATCATTACAGCCGCCCGACTAGTAGTACGCTTTGCGCGATATGTTAATGGTCTGGTTACACTAAAGTATCTATCAAAACTTATAATTAGCAAGTTCAACACAGACGCATTGGAGGCCAAATAATCCAGGGCCAGCCAAGTGTCACAGATGTGCGGCCCAAGTGGCCAATATCCAAGTATGGTCGACACAGAGAACAACGGCATCGAGATGAGACCGATCGCAAAATCCGCGATGGCCAATGAAAATAGAAAATAGTTACTGATGGTCTGCAATTGCTTATCGATTTTGAATGAGATCATGACCATGACATTGCCCGCCACTGTCAAAATACTCAATATGGCGGCTATGATGGCCAGAACAACCATCTGTGGTATGGTGTATCGTAGGCCACGCTCTTCGACGTACGTAGCATTTGTATGATTGACCAGGGCGTCTTCGAAGACCAACGCTGTGATGTTCTCCAGCAGAGCGAGTCCCGCCTGTGTCGTAGCCGCCGTTGTAGTTGTAGTCGTCGTCGTCGTCGTGGTAGTGGTTTTCATAAGAGTCGGCGATAATGGGGCCAAAATCGATGGAGGTGCCTGCCCCCCAAAGCCATAGCCATTGTAGGTGACCATTCTGACAGGTCTTCAACTGCAGAACAAACGATGACAGTGATGATGATGAGATGCGTGACAAAAACCCTCTAAGTCGCTTCGATGAATGGAGTAACCCAAATGATGACACTGTATGGATGACTGCGATGATGCTGTGTATAACGATGCTGCAACGATAGAAAAAACAAAAAGATAGTTAGAATCCTTTCACACATAAGCAAAGTGAAATAACAACAATTACAGTGGAAATTAATAACTGCTGCTCCTTTCTGAGAAGATTGCTTCCCTTCATGAGGCCTTGTTTGCAGTGGTACTCGTAACGTAGTGCAAACTACAAATAAACAACACTTCGCCATTGCTACAGTCAAGTGCCCTGCGCCAGATGAGGGCTTTTAAAGTTAAACATGCTACATCAACAATAAAACCCCAATGGGATGGGTATGGGTATGGGTATGGGTATGGGTATGGGTCTTGCCGGTTGAAGGGTACATACAATTCCCTATGAAATGGAACACACGGCAATTACCTTTTCTTAGTTCTGTAGGATGTCCTTGGAATGAGGCGGAAAAAAAAATATAGAAAAACAATGCGACGACGTGCTAACAATTGTTTATTTAACACCAACCTGGACTCTTTCATCGTGATGAGAAATGTCCAGGTCAGTGGCGTTAAATTAGCGGTGAATTTTTTAAGGATTGCGTTGCGTTGCTCGTTGGAAGCGACAAACCGTATGAGTATTGTTTTGAACCTTCGGTGAAAGATTTAATCCCATAAAGCCTCTCTTGAGAAGCATCATCCGTGCCGGGGGTGCTTCCATAAAAAAAATGCGAGCATTTATTTTTATTTCTACCTTTTTTCGTTGGCTAAATTTGCTTATCCTCTTGGCTTTGCTGCTTAGTAGATTATGTACAAAGCATACACTTTAAATGAATGAATCTTTAATGCTGTTTTGTATGTGGGTAATTATTTGCAAACGAACGTGCCCCAAAAGAAAATTCACCCAAATCGATTCCGCACACAGAGCAGAGCAGGACAGCTTTGTTCCATAGTTTCATAAAATTGCATTGTTGACAAAAAGCTTTTGGCAAGGATCACATTAAGGACATAAAATGCATAACGTGCACAGTGTTTGTGCTGACTAGATCCCAGAAACACATCACCACCCCCACATGGATTTAGATATACACATAGTTCGAATGCAGTGTACGTGTCATCAGGATAAATGGGAAAGTAAATATCCTGTCAGATCCTAAGACAACCAAATTACTTCCTGGACGAAAATTTCGTTTACTCTGTCTTTTTCCGGTTGCATATCTCGTCTCTGCATGGACAGGTGCATAGGATTTTTCCCATGATATCCTCCCTGCATAAAGTCGTCCCAATTTACGAATATGGGTGATTTTTAGGGTGAGAGTTGTTTAAATTACTCGATAAGCTCAAGGGAGAGTCTAAGGGGATTAAGGAATTTAATTTTCAGCTTGAGAGCAAAGGAAAGCGCTCAATGAATTAGGCAACACATGAGCAGAGTTCATACGAATTAAAATTCTTTTTCTCGACTGAATAAATCTTCTATTTCGAATGAGCGAGTGGGTGGGGGCGTTAGGATGGTGAGATTTCATAAGTTTTCCCCGAGTCTGTTTGCCTGGGATTAATTGAAGGATTAAGGAAAAGATGTTATGTGTGTGCATGTACATATCCACACTTTTATGTCTCAACATAGAAAATGTTTTAAATTTATTTCTTTATTTTTTTTTTTTTTTTGCCCTGCAGCAGTTTCTTTGAATATGCGTGTATGTGTCTCGTATTCGGTGCAAGTCATGCGAAAATTGGATAAGGATTATTTTTTCGATGACAAAGTTTTATTTGAATTTGACTTACCTTACACAATAGGGCCGAAGTAATGGGGAACGCACCATAAAACAGGATAAATTGGAACTTTAACGACATGTGCGTAGCCATTTTATGGCTTTGGTGTACTTTGTTAGAAATCATCTTAGGCGTAAAGGAGCTTATCAGACAAAATTTTGCTGATATTCAAATAGTCCCTAAGGTGTTGGACAATTTGCTCATTTCATTTCATAATGACAGAGCATGGTGTTTAGAAACGTGTTTCGACTGTTAAGTGGAGGGTTACTGTATCAAATCCGAATCATGACTTTGGGATTACGGCAATAATAGAGGGCTAAGTATCCTTAAGTCCTGAAACATGTTTCATATGGCAACAATCAGGATTGGACACTATTAGACCAACATTGGAGAAGACAATCGCACTAAACAACCACCAATTTATTAATTTTGGGACTGTGCAGTGTTTTGGAAAGGAATGACAAACTAAATAATGTGAATGGTACTGTGACTCAATGAAAACGTGTAGCATTAGCCACAGACTTCAATTGTTTCGAAAAATCTGTTGAAGCTTGATTTCGCTTCATTCGCTGAATATGTCATCCAAATCGGTCTGGTCAAAAAAAAAGTTTTCATTTTTCAGCGTCAATTACGTCGAACGATACATAGTTGGGTATGTTATTGTACAGGGTGTCCCAAAATTCACGCAAGATTTCAATTTTGCGCCATTTGTGCGGTAAAGTGTTGCCAACGAAAAAAAAAGACAACGTGACAGCTGACAGTTCAGGGTTATTAAATGGAGTGCTATACGAAAGTGCAGCGCGTTTTTATTGTTTAAATATATTTTAAAAATTATGAAGGTTTGGCAGCTACAGTTCGCAATTTACGGAATAGTGATTTAATAGAAACAACGTGTCACTGTTTGGTGCGGATTTTGGGCTGGGGGCATCATCGGACCATTCTTCTTTACAAATGCGGCTTGCCAGGCAATACCAGTTAATGGTGTTCTCTATCGCGACATAATAATCCAGTTTTTTGTGCCTAAAATGATATGGATGTGGACGACATTTGGTTTCAACAAGACAGTGCCACATGCCATACAGCCCGAGAAACAATTCAATTACTGCATGAGTCATTTCCTGGTCGTGCAATTTTGATGATTAGAATTGTCCGCCCAGATCATGCGATTCAACGCCGTTTGACTTTTTTCTTTGGGGTTTTTTTAAGTCTAAGGTTTATGCCAACAAGGCCACGACTACAAACGCCTTGAAGGAGCAAATTAAGCGCTGTATCAATGAAATTGATCCACATTTATGCAAAACGGTCATGGAAAATTTTGACAAAGAGTGCGTATGTGCCAGCAAAGCCGTGGAGGCTATTCCATACATAACACTATACTGTATACTTTATGAACCAATAAAACATTTACAATTTTTAATCTAATACCTGTGTTTTTTATCAAAATTACTTTTTGTTTGAATTTTGGGACAGCCTTTACTTTGTCTGAACGGGTAATTATGTTGAGAAGGGATGAATTTTGCGGACGTTGTTCTAATTCGTTATTCTTCGCAGAGTTTTGTTGAGTGGCTAGTTACATAAGAAAAACGGCCCTTTCAACACTTCTAAATGTAGGTTTTGCACTACCTTCAAGTCCTTTGTATCTCACTGTCAGAACACAATAGTGAAGCTAAAACTGAGCCGTGAAACGGTCCGTGAAGATGAAGCCTCCGTTTCAGATTCATTATTGTGTGGACCTCATTTTTTTTTTTTTTTGTATTTGAACTTTTGACAGCTCGTACTTCACCATTGTATTCTGGCAGTTATTTTTATATGAAGACGGAGGGACCTGGGTGGCTTTTTAGTTCCTGTGGCCAGCAACTTTTGACTGACAAGAACAATAAGAGGTTTAGACAAAGCAATTCGACTTTTCCAATATTGTACTGGAGTTGGCAGGTAGTCCGTGAATCCCATGGATATAATTAGAAACGCTGCTGATGGTTAAATTGGGAAAGCTATAGTGCTTGCGTTTTAATCCATAGTCTACTGAAAATTTGTATTTTAGTGAGACGTGTGTTGAAATTTGTAAAATGGTTGTTTAAACGTCAAATTATTACAGGTCGGGTATGTAATTAGAAACACCTGTAATATTTTTATAAATGGAAATAGATTCTATTGAATTTTCACATAATGACTTTAGAATGGACTCCCAACCCTCTTTGGTGTCTTCTTAAGGACTGTAAAGATTTCCGATTCCCCTATAGCTTATTTTTCCTTTGCAATGCTGTCACAGGTTTTCAACAAAGTAATACTAGCTTCCCCAAATCATTCTTTTGTGTAAGTCTGCATGTGGCAGGATTGTAATCTAAAGGATACTATAATACTACAACCTATCCATATGTCCCTCAATTTTATGAATTGGACCAACGCCGCGCTCAGATTTAGCACCTCATATCATAACACTACCACCTGTATCGAACCCCTTAGAGCTCGGCCATTGAACATATGCTTTTCCATCAAATAAAATGCGGTTTTCATAATTTTATCGGAAAAGAATACATTTTTCCATGATAGCTAAAAATAAGGTGCGAGATTTTTCGTCGCAAGAAGAATAACACAAAAACTCTTACTTACAAGTGAAAAAAACTTTTACATTATTTAAAAACTTGAAATAAAACGAATTTATAGACCGTTCCTAATTATGTGCACTTCACCCAATTTACGTTGTTTTAAGAAAGTAACGGTACCAGATGTCAATGGTATATATTTTGGCATAAGGTTGGCAGTCATGAGCACCAAAACCACACATTTTGAAAAGGATTATTGTGTAGTATTGAATGTCAGAAATGCGATATCGAAATTGTTACTAATTACGTTCACGCAACTGTATGTACATACATACATAAACATTTAGAACCACGTTTATAAAAACTTCCGACCAATGCGGAAGGTTTCAATATCATTAACGAAGCGGTCCTTTTGTAATACATTTGCGAATATCGAGGAAGAATCCAAGGAACTTACTCTTGTGACAAAACGAGACCGCGTCAAAAACGCAAAAAAGTTACAACCCGCGGTTTACTCAGCCCTTGATTTTTGAAAGGAATTATCAGAGAAACTATTGTTAACTGGGCAGATTTCTGGTTTTAATAAAATGCACCCAAAAGTGAGTCTTACATAGAGGAAATCGAAATCTATATATTTTGTGCCGTGGTTTAAGTGGTTATTACTTTGGACTGCTGGGCATACGAACGGGGTACAAGTTTTATTGCACCATTTATCGCAAATGTCTGACAAGCCTCCAAGAGTAAGTATAATTATCATGAAAAGCCTATAAATTCGCCGTTCGGATTTGGCAATAAAACTGTAGATTTGGTGGGAAAATTATAACATGCACAATACGAATTGTTGTGAGATTAGTCACTCTCTGGGCTTGTCGACTTGGATGAGGGTTTGCTGTCCATTTTCACAAAATCTCGGATGTTGAGAAATATGTAAGATGTACGTCGTCGGATATTCGGCTCGAAGGGTATAGAACACGGTGAGAGTGTTCACACATTTCCGGCACCAGATATAACAGACGCCGGATATATACGTACGATCACACGATTTATACGTTCACACGTATCCGCTGTTGAATATACGACTCGCTTGTTGCTGGAAAAATAGTTCTGCCTTAACCACCGAATAGATTTTGATTAAGACTATTATGTTACGAGTAGGAAGATTTGGATGGCTGAGTGTGAAATCTTTTCAGAAACTATGATTAGTTTTCTGTGTTGGTGTAGTTTTAAGATCACCCCATCTGAAATTAAACAGAATGGAGAAATCATTCTTTATGCATGCATGTAGGGTTCAGTGCGATAAGTCCACAAAAGTCATGATTGTGAAGAAATCAAAAATCGAATGGGGTCAGGTCAAAATCATAAAATTGTATATACGGCGTTTATGTCGTATACACGATGCCGGAAATGTGTGAACGATTTCATTTAATTTTATACACCTCGAGCCGGATATCCGGCAACGGATATTATAACGTATATCCGACTAAGTATATCCGATGCCGGACATATGAAACGGGCGTGTTGAAGTTTTATTTTTCAATCTATCTTTAGTTTCGCTATTACGCATGCTTTTTCGAAATATATCTATAATTTCACAAAAAAATAAATAAAAACGATTCGTAATGAAACTGTAAAACGAATCATGGATTCGTACTATTAAAAGTAGAAAGGCAAATAACAACAGAAGCACATGCCGCAAGTAAAATGTACTCTTCAGTTACTGCGCGCCATTAGTGCTAATTCGAATGGTTTTCGTTTTCTTAATCTCCTCACCAGGTGTGTGTAATCCAGAAGTTGGAAGGCTTCGTATGGTGTCGAAGCCTCTCTTCATGTTTTTTGGCGAATCTTTTGACTTCAGCATTTAGCGGTTCCATTTCCCATACCCTCTCTGTGGAGGTCGAACATACACGAACATACCGGTGTGCATTGACAATACTTCTCACTACTTTGTTTTGGAATCTTTGTATAATGTCCATGTTGCTCTGTTTAGAACAACCTCCATATGTCCATATGGGTATGATTACTTGCCTATAAAGTAAAAGGCTTTACTCCTCTGTTTTTTTCTTGACATAAGCCTTCCAACGAAGTTTTGCGTCCAATGTCATATCAAAATATTTAGCTGAGTTCGTGTATGGTATGCACAATCTTTTTGTTTATAAAATCTACATGTACAGATTTAGACTGGTTTAATTTGATGTACCACTTCCTTGGACATTTTTGTATTTCCTAAATCGCACTTGCAGTTTTTCCGATGAATGAATATTGCTTTCTGCAACTACCATTATGGCTTTGTCGTCCGCAAATGTAGCAATTATTGTGTAATTTTCCAGTGATGGGATATCGTAAGTTTATAAGACGTAGAGTACTGGTCCAAGCACGCTTCCTTGAGGCAGACCTACTTTAATTACTCCGTTCTTTTATCTATCTGCAATTAGTTGAATTAGTTGACCAAAACGTCGATTGTCCTGTAGATATGATTTCGCACCCCATTTTCTTTATTGCGCTATAAAGTTATTTTCCTTTACTCGTCATTTTTCTGGATCCCCTGTAAGTATGTTTTGCGTTGAAGTCTCCTCCATATACTGTTCCTTTTTAATTTGGTGCCTTGGAGGACTATAAATACTCGCTATTACTATAGGGTCATTTTTATTGAGTTACTTGGAATTCTTTTCTTTGAATTTTTTTATTTTTCATAGTGTTGAATACTTTCTTTAATGATGACTACGCTTCCTCCTCTGCCAGAGTTTTCTGGGTGATTGACTGGGTAGATTCTGTAGCCATGGAGTTTCATGTAAGATTCATTGGTAAAATGCGCTTCTGAAATCAGGCCCACATCTTTTTGACATATATCAAGGATTGCTTGTAATTCCTGTTTATGCTGAGGCAATCCATTAGCATTCCACTTACTACTTACACAAAAATGGGACTACAAAATGCCAGTTCCCGCATTGAAAGTTTCTAAAATTTTGTTTATAGTGTAAGTTCGAGCATTGCTATATAGTTTACATAGTTCGCAGAAAACGCTCCTAGTGTCCTAGTTCAAAAGGACTAAAGTCAAAAACAAAACAAGATACTCTCTCACGTTTTTGAGCATCTAGCTATTAGATGAGAATTTTAAATGAATTCACTGAAGAGGTAAACGCGATATGAATTCACGATTTCACTTTTACTATTATAAGCACCTTTACCCAAGAATTAACTTGATAGATCAGATAAAAATTCAAATGCGAAACTCACAATACGCTCGTCCTTAAAAACCATATTCATTCCATATACCTAGCCATAACCCTAAATCAATTGGACCTGGGTATAAATTATTAACCAGACCAAAACATACACATGCCAGTACGCCCGCAGTTTCAAACCTAATTAAACCATTTCACAACTTTAAACAAGATATATTCCCGTCTGAATTCGGTCACTTTTAACCTTTTGCCAATGTGCCCTTTCTTCCTTCGGAGTCATTAAAAATTTACTCTTTTTCATATACACCCCCATTATGGTCTTTGTTGACAAACGTCCCTTGAAAGTCTTCATTTACCATTACATTCGTATACAACATTAACGTAGCACTCTGAAGTACATCCGAGATCCGACTGGTAGCCGCCCTTTCCGATTAACCAATTCCACCCAGAAAATGGTTGATAAATGGAATGTGATAAAACAGATTGCCCTCCCTATGGTACATGCGAAGAACCGTTCGTACACACATTTCCCAAATAACTTTCGAGGATATTTACGATTTTGTTATTCAATACTTTAGCTGCTGCTTGCTATATGGATCCTTGACCCTCTACTGATGTTTCTTTTTCGAGTAAGAGTGTTGGTAAACGGTTTAAACTTCTATCATCACTGTTTTACGACTTGCAAGGATATGTTGCGTTTGTTTTTATTGATGCTTGTGTATTTTTGGGATGCACTACACTACCTCTAGTGAGTATAATACACATTAATGGTATAAGAAACCTTGTAAAGGATATTAAAGCTTCTTCAACGATAC
The DNA here is from genome assembly GCA_963082735.1 of Pocota personata. NCBI lineage: Eukaryota > Metazoa > Arthropoda > Insecta > Diptera > Syrphidae > Pocota > Pocota personata. Next base: position 1,381,105 of record OY720432.1, on the reverse strand, counting down.
ACTGGCGAATGGAATGTCATGTCCCCTGTCACTAACAACATGCTTTACGTAAAGTCTAATTAAGACTTTCTTTAGAGGTTTAACATACTCGTATGTATATGTATTTTTCTGTGACCTTTGGAAATACGTGGCGTTTTTGAAAGGGATTACGGATACTATTTGTGTTCAGTAATATCTCAGAAAGAGTCAAGAAATTTTGTCAAACTCTAAGGATCTGCATTTGAAATGTTCGCAGGTTCAATAAGTAGATCCTTAACTACTGTAAAACAGATATAACTGGCATCCAAGAAGTTGGACGTAATGGACCGAGCCTACGAAAAATAGAAACCTTCTAGAGGACACGGAGACTGCTACAATGAATAGGAGAAGCGTATTTTTTAATGCGGGTTTATTATTAGGAGCAAAGCAGATTTATCACCTACATAAGGATAAATATCAATGTTCCAGATAGGACGCGATAATTTCGAAAACGAAAACAGCCTACACTACACCACCTCCAAAAACGGATTAAAAATGATCAACTTTTCTGCAGGACGAGGAGAAGCTCAACGTTAAACGGCATTTGTCAATCGGGTTTCCCTAGAATTTTCTTGTGCAGCAAAGACGGAAGACCAGTGACATTACTACCTTCAAACCATGGTTCAATGCCGACAGTGTACACGCAAACTCTAAATAATATAAGCCTACAGAAAGGTGCTGTATGAAAGCGTTGAAAATCTGCAGAATCCATTTCTGCTCACTGCTAGTCGAAGGTATTCAGCCTGATTATCTTATTTGGATAGTTACCAACGTGTCAAACTACCCGGTAGTACCAAAATTAAGCAGCCAAGGTTAAATCAAACAAGCTTCTAGCTCAAACAGTCTAACTGCTGAACAGTTTAGAACTGAGGCGTATGATTTGGTAGAGTTGGACGAAAGTATGCCTGATTATTGGAAGCTCAGCATCATTTGCTAGATCCACACAAAATTAGACCGTCCCACCTTCGCCGATATGAAGGGTATATGGTGATTGTCTAGAACCATTTGGTACCTACTCGTATCAGAGTGGTTTAGGCCTGGAATGTTGACAATTTACCAAATAATCATCACGCCAGATCCTGGAGAAGATCCACTACCTCTGTATCGATTTAAAGGTTGTGTATAACAGGAACGATATGTACCACGTCATGTCTAGTTTTGGTCGGGATGACGATGAAGAAAGCTCGAGGTAAGGTTGGAAAATCACCAGCGGAACTTTTAATACCACCAGGGATTTAAGACAAGGCGATCAAATTTTCGGCCATGAGTAGTAAATTGACATCATTGGCAGATCGAAACGAGTAGTTAATATGCATCTGGTTCTAAAGGTTGACACCATGCTGCCAACAAACATCCGTGGCGATGGACTTTTGAACGAAACGTTTATATGTACAGATATAGTAAAGGCTCTGCTGTTATGTCTGTTAACGACATCAGTGCGGAAATAAAACCGAATTCCTCAAAAGATGTAAATGATTATTCACTCCCATAGACTTGGATACAATCTATAAAGCTTATATTCGTCCGAGACTTGAATATAACTCGGATATTTGGGTGGATGCTCCCACCACATGCCTGAGTTTACTCGCTCGTGTTCAGCGATAAGCATGTAGACTGATCGGTGATCAGTCCATTTGCAATCAAATTCCCTCGCTCGAACACCACTGAAATGTTGGATGCTTAGCGCTCCTGTCCTCCAATTCGTCCGTTCAATCGCAATACATGTGCGGCAACCTCCGCACACCCTTATACATTAAACCCTGCCTGAAATTCCGAACATCGTTTTTTAACCACTCCACACGAATGTGGAATAACTTGCCTTCCTCAATATTTCCAGATACCTATAATCTGCAAGAATAAAAAACGCGCATCGTCACCTCACTTTCTATCCTTTCTTCTCTAATATTTGATTCTCCCCTATACTCCCCTGTCTCCGTCACTGGATTAATAAATTTTAAAGGACACAGTCCTAAGTGATGCAGAATATTTACAAAAAAAATAAAACCGAGAACCACTCTTGTCAACTGCTGTTTCTTTGGCTAAGAATGCAATTGAGTCGGATGGCTGCATTGTGAAGAACTAGGGAGACTACTTTTGAGACCCTCATAGGTCTCATGATCATTTTTGATCATCGCAAAGAAAGTAATAGGAAAATGTATCGGGCTCAGAGACCGAGACCCACTCTCCAAACTAGCACCTCTACTGCAAGTTTCCAGAGATAACATGACCAAGAAATGCAGCTTCGTCAAAAATATCACCCAAAGATGAACACGAAATAAGAAATAGACCAATGAATCTGCAATGTATGCCATCAAAGACTAAACCATGAAATGGTATGCAGATGGATGGAGGACATTTAAGGGGACTGGAAAAGGAGTATTCGGACCAAGAACCAAACACTAGATATGTAAATTTTCCATCATTTACTAGGCAGAAACTTTAAGCTCTTACGAAATCACCTCTAAGATGATATGGGAGTGCAGGCTTCAATAACTCAGCCAGAGTTACCCTATATGGGGTCCCAGACCACGTTAGAGTGGATGGTAACGGGGAGGCCGATAGGCTATCAAAAGATGGGCAGCAATCTCATTCATGGGATCAGAACACTTTAGTAGGAAAATCCTAAAACTAAATCAGGCAAAAGAAGATCTACGACATGCATCGGCATAAATAGGCCATAAGCAAAACGATTCCGGATTATATTCTAAGGAACCATGAGGCATTAACTCGCAGCAGGAGAAAGAGCTGCCACCTTTAGATCCAATAAAGGTTCTAAAGCTTCTAATAGAAACTAACTAGTTGAAGTGCACCTAACCCTGTCGCAAATCATTTATTTATTTATAGTCATTTCTACCCAGGAACTATTCGGGGTGTACAGCGGCAACGACTTGATAAAGGCGCTATGCCTTCGCCGCTTAAAATAGTCCTTTCCATGTAAAGTCCTTGAATCTATCTACATGGACTGGGCAAAAGAGCCAGACCGCAGACATCATCTTCGATGACGTGGGCTGGTGGAAGAGGACCTGGACAGTAACACCATCAAAAGCTAAAAAAAGTTGCCAAGTTCTTTAATCTTTCGAGTACGCCGCTGATTTGTGTAAGGGCTATTGAACAATTATACAAAAATAAAATAATTTTGTACGCGAAAGAACTTAATGACAGCGACCTATCTATTTTTGTATTTTCACTAAGAGGTTTTATTTATGGGTTTCAGATATTCCATTACTAAACAACTAAGGTAACATGATAGTCAGTTTTAAGAGGTAACCAGGCTACCGAAACGCCTAAACATGACTTAGCAATTAGTTTGTAGATATGAATCCTGAATATATATATATTTCAATATAAATCAAAATAAAACCATAACATCCAATTTTCGAATTAACTCCTAGCTTTCTCCCTTCGGTGCTGAGGAGGACAAAAAAAAACCTGAACATGAGTTGCCAAAAATACCGGCTCTGATTTATTGTGGCCTACCATAATATAACGGCATGGTTCAGCAGTCATGAAAAACATATTAAAACGCGAATGAAAAACCTTTTCCAAATTCCCCGAGCATAAAACCAAAAAAAAAATACGGTATCGACATTTTATGCCACCCTTTTGCAGGTGAGCATCGAGTGGTGCGCTGGCGAGGAAAAAAGCCCCAGCTTCAATCGAATCCAAAGAAAATACCCGCATCATGGGGAAAATAAAAATTGTCCACTTTGAGTGTGTGTGTGTGTATATCAACACGTTTGCCTGGATCCTGAGACCAATAAAAGCCGGATGAATGTGAGTAATTGGATTCTATGAAAGTGCAACTTGAAACTATTGACGGATGTTTGAAATGACAGGTGGTGGTGGGGCAAGGAGGCCAACGTTCGCACGCTGCCATCTGAGAGATGTGCAGCACATTTAATAACCTAAAGTTTTTCCAATCCATTCATCCAATTGCGAGGGTGCATGAGCATCCCCTTCTATTCTGCCTCTTATCCTGTGGCTTAATTGTTTTAGAAAAGTTCTAGTATACGCCATACGGCTGGTGGGCAAGTGCCACCCTTGAGTTTAATTGTCGTTGTCTTGAAGTTAAGTTTTTATGTTCCCGTTTTTCTTCACCAACCCCACCTAACATTGTGTGCATCTACGATGGAGCTCTTCTTTTATGCAATAATAAGTACAAATGAGACACCAACAATAGGAAACATACTGCAATAGCGCCGCGGGCCGTAAGAAAGGACGAGGGAAGCTTTTATCATTTCGTTTCACCCCGTCTGCTATTATTGCAAGACAGTAGCAATATTTGCGTTCTTTTTTTACCATGGCTTCTCTTTCTTCTGTATTTTCCTAGGAAATGAAGTGTTCTTGTGTTTTATACAGATTCTTATATCCTTAGAGTGAAATACACAAGCATTTATACAAATACTGATAACATACATATATAGGTATACAGAGGATGAAAGAAGCTGCTGGGTTATCCTTTCATGGAACTATTAAACGAATCACTCGTTCTGAGAATGAGTCAAGAGCATTGTAGTCGGGGGCGGTAGTGCAGAGATGCTTTGTACATTTCCACTGCTAAGCATTTAGAGGGTTTTCTTCTTAATCGAGCAACAAAAAGAGACACTGTGAACAAATTAGTATTTAAAGAGGTATAATTTGGATTTTTTTTTTTTTTTTTTTTTCAATAAAGGCAAATAATTTGCCTTAGATTAGATGTTTTTGTGTTAAGGTCGCTTAAACAATCCGAAAGAAACTAATCTTGAATGTCAAAATTTGAAAATATCAAAATCCAGGACATATTTAGTCCGTTGTACTGCTGAGCATGCTGACGAAGTTGGGTATAGGTTCGAATCCCAACAATGTATTGTGAATAGAATTGTCATGGGAAGATTCTCAATTTGACGTTCGGATTCGGAAATAAAACTAGTCCCTTCCATTTGTGCGAGAAATATAACATATACAACACGAATTGTTGCGAGAATCTGCGTAGATCATATGGCCTCTATGGCATACCAAAGTGACCAGACGTGTAATTTGACAGCGACATAGCAATGGTATGACACAAACATTAGATAGAAAAGACCAAATTGACATAGAAATAGAGCAATTTATTGCTGATGTCCAACAAGCAGCGCACCGGCAACACAAACAAAAAAAAACAACCAGAATTAAATATCCAGCGAACATCAAACAAATGATGCTAGAAAAGAGAAGAACGCGTAGGAAGTGACAAATGACCAGATATTTGGAAGACAAAACTATCTGCAATCGTCTAAATAACAAGTTAAACATATGTATGTACTACCAAATTCAAAAATTTCTCCATGAAAAGATTCATTTGACGACTGATAAAGACACTGTCTAATCCCTCTGGAAGCAGCGAAATATTTAAAAAGACCGCAACTGCAAGACCCACCATTGAAGGCACCCGATGGAAAATGGGTCGGAAATCCCAAGAAGAAATTGTTTTTAAACCTTTCTCACCTCACTGAATGGAAATTTAGAAAAGTGGATGACAGAAAAATACACTATGGCACTACAGGCTTAAAATATCGAAAAAAAAGCGCCAGATTATGATCTTGTTACCGCTCAAATTTTGAGAGAACTACTGGAAGTAGCCACAATAAAACTTAAGCTTCTAATTAAGCCTGTTTTAAACTAAGACATGTACCTCATCACTGGAACATCACTGAAGACTACTTCAGAGAGTGTAATACCGAAATAAGGTAAGCCATCTACAGAAGTTACTTCCTAAAAGCCAATATCCTTACTCCCGATATTAACAACAAATTTTGAAAGATGACTCCTCTCGAACCATCGATTTGGGTTTAGGAATAAACATTCGACAATAGACCAATTGCACTGTATTGCCGATATGGTAGAGAACACACTCAAAGGTAAACAGGTCGTTCTTTATTATTCCTGGACGTAGCGCAAGCCTTTGACAAGGTGTGGCATAAAGACTTGGACCTATCTAGACAATACTATGAGGTACTGAAATCGTATGTAACAGAAAGATTTTTCTGACTACAATACGGTGAACAGTACTCAGAATTGAAAGAAATAACGGCAGGTGTCCCACAAGGCAGTGTTTTTGGACCAACTCTATTTATTATTCACAAGGGATATACCACTAGACAACATCGTTATGGTAGCCACTTTTGCAGATGACACAGTAACACTTGCAGTCGACAAATATGCAGGCAAAGTTACTGTTAAGCTGAAGAATGCAGTCAGTTGAATAATGGCGCACTACCCACGTTAATTTTACAAACAAGAGAATAAGCTATCTGCCCGTTCTTATCAATAACCAAATAGTTTCTTATGCCAACACAGCAAAGTACCTAGGAATGACCTTTGATGCAAAATGGAAGGATTACGTTAAAAAGAAAGCAGAAGAATAGGATGTAATTCGGAGCTATCAAAAAATAGCAACAAAATTATGCTATATGAGCAAATACTTAAGCTCCTCTGGATGTATGACATTCAATTATGGGCCTGTATAAAGCAAACAAATATTAAAATAATACAAACATTTCAAAATAAAATCCTTCGTGGAATAGTCAACGCCCCTTGGTACGTAAGAAACAAAGACTTACTCGTATGTACATCGTGACCCGGTGACAGATGTCACTAAAAAGAATGCAAAAAGGCCGATCCATGTCGTGCAGAAGCATATGTATTTCAAAAATATTTGTTGGTGATTAGGGTCTCCAACCATCGTGACGAAAGAAACCTGGAGAGATTGTTTAGTGAAACGTCAGATAGTTCCTGTAAGTCCTGGAAGTAATGTTTTATTTCTCAAGTTACATAAGCTTGCGCAGTGGCAGAAGAAGTGAGTTGTATCCTTCTGAACCCCTTCGTCACCGTAGCCATATACATATTGTCATTGTTGAGTTTAAGTTTCAGTGTGTGGTTTCCTGGAAGGTTATGGCCAGTGAGGACACTTAAATGGTTACATAATTGGACGGACATACCATTTTCTAGCTCGGGAAAAGACCTGAGGATCGCCTGGATTGAAAGTATGAACTGAGGTAGCTTTTTTTAAGAACTACTCTCAGGATTGGCGAACCTGTATAACGCTGTAACAGCACTCCGAAATGCCTGTAGCAGCGGCCCATCTGTCAAGCTCCGAAATGTAATCAAGACTATTTCACGGAGCCTATAGCAAGATGTGGTGGTATCACACCAGGTAACTGAATCTCGTAAAATAGGACCGAATGTTATAATATTACCTGACCTGTCAGACCAGTTAGTGCCTTGTTTGTTTGGGCTTTATTTCATGGCATCAAAATTATAAACGTCAAGAAAGGCTAGGAAACTGAAAATTTGCAGACATACGAGTATTTACCTTTACCCCAAAAAGGTGCAACATTACTTGGAAAAAGCCGACTATATCAGCAAGTAAAGCCTAGAAAGATTGCGCTAAGAATCAAAGAAAGATGCAAACAAGTTTTAAAGTGGAATCCATAGCAAACATCTAAATCATACGAGTATCTGGAAGAGGCACTTAAAAATAAAATTCGACTGTGGTAAGAATGAAATAGAATTGAAAGTTTTATTGACATTATTGAGAAAGTTTTTTTGTGGTCTTTCGAGAAATCATATTCAATCCGCAAAGTTGAACATATTTGTTTCACTATCGATTTTTTTTTTTTAATCCATTCACTCTACTTTGCACAAACTATCGACTTATACTCGTATCTATCTAGTTCACGTAGCAGACGTGATATGCATTAGAAGCAAAATTTGTGTGTGTTGTCAATTGCATACAAAAAAAAAATGTTGCGTATGCATTATTCACGAGGATTATCCCATGCCGCAAACTGCCTGAATCTTCCATTCGTTTGTTTGCCTTCCATTCAAGCGCAGATTAAATATGGAAATATATGCACAGTTTGCATAGTGAATTAATGGAGGGCATTATAGATTTTTAAATATTTTCATATTGCATTTTAGAACGTACCTTATCATGTATCCAAATGATGCCTTCCTTTCCGATTGTTCCATTTTCTCAAATTATTATACAGCATCGTAATGTACACGGTAATCCGGATTGTATAGTACGCCGTCCCTTTGCACTATTTAAGTGTTTATTAAATAAATGAAACAAACACATTTCAACTATTTACACAGATGTTCGATACTATTTCAGGAGTATTTCCATTCTCAGAATTCTGCATAGTCCACTGGGAGCACCGAACTGCAAGGATACAAAATACAAATCGTTTAATGCGAATTCATCACAGCGTGAAGTTATTTTCATGGATATCGAATGGATACAAGCAAATTCATGGAATATAGTATTACATGAGGAGTATTTATAATAAAATTAATTACCTATGATGTATAAATATGGATCCTGGTCAATGATATCCTAATTAAGTCTATAGAAATTAACCTTTCGATTGGGTTTCAATTTGGAGCTGATTTTTGATGGAATAATGGCTTAATTGATTTAAAGAGATTAAATGGTATAACAATTCTTGGGTATTAAAGTGTGAATAATTTTGTTTAAAGTTATTTATTAATTGTTAAGATTTTTGTATACATCTTCTGGGCAAATGGCTCTATGACCTAAGGAGACCTTTTGTACCAATAATTTCTGATTCTCCCTGCTCTGCCTCAGAATATCCTGAGTTTAACTACTGAGAGTCGGATGAGTGCTTTAATCTAGTAAAGTCTTGGGACGTTTTTCCAGTCGGATATACTTTCGCATCTGTTGATGTTGCAGACTCTAGAATCTCGCCTTAGGTATCATACATACGAGTAGATTCAATTTCTGACAGTTCGTCGGCAATTTCATTTCATTTAAAATCTTCGTGCCCTGATACTCTTCAAAGCTTAACTTTATTGCGTGTGAAGAAAGGCCGCGTTCCAAGCGCACACTTTCCGCTAGCCACTTGACAGCTAATTGACAGTTTTAATTGAACGTTTTTAATAAAATATAGTTAAAATGTTTGTCAAGACCTAACCTACTGAACTCCAAGTTGACTAAAAATGCACTCAACTTCATAAATGTCAAAATGTGAATCTAAACTAAATAGTTAGTGTCTAGACTTTAGTTACAAAAAATCATAACAGTTATTTGTTTTAAATAATTTAATTACGGAAAGATTCTTTCGATAACACTTTCCGAGCATCGATTTCAGATTTTTCCCTCTATCGAAAACATTGGGATGTCAAAGAGGAGTTTAATTTTATTGTTTAATTCTATTGATCTGCCATAGAATTTGTCACAGTTAGCAGTAGACTAACCCTAGATGATTTTAATCGAAAATCACATAATTTCGAGTATTTACTGCATGTATTCATAATTATCGACAGTAAACGATGGTTTTTTTTTTAAGTATCGATTGTTTTCGGCTAATGAAGACACCATCGTTAATGAATTGTATTGACAGATACAAGTGTTCTAGCGCAAAATCTCTTCGCTGTATACCCTCCACATTTCCCCTCTAGCGCTAGTAGTGAAAAGTGTTGATGGCCCTGTCATTCTGGTGCAAAAAGTCGTTTTGCTATATTCTAGAAGAGTGCTTTGAATGCACCGAATGCTTGTAGGGAAGAGAAACAACACTCAACCATTTTAGAACTCAGCGCTTGATCCTCTGCTTGCCGGCATTCTGACAAATTTGTTGAAATTCTATTTTCAGTTTTGTTCAATGTCAGTGACATTTTTGTATATATTTGTATTTATCTACAGTTTTGCCCGCACTGAGATAGACACAGCCTGTGACCGACATCTTTCCTCGTACTTCTCCGTACAGGTCTACAAATTGCTTATAAATGTTAACAGACTAATATCGGGAGCAATGAATCTATATAGTTCCAAATCGACAACTTATTATAGAATTGGATTTGTCATCAAGTTACTTCCGTTTCATCTTCGAATGTGCACTCTCTTAAACTTAGTTCCTCTGACCCTTTGAAGGTCTTAATCTGTACGCACACCAAAGCTATGTGGCAGCGGCTTGGCATTTGGCGTGAATCCTCATTTTGAAGTCAATTTAAACGTATGAATCACGCACACCGAACTGCTGCGTCATGGCCTGTGTGTTTGTATCATGCCACTGATAGATCACTTGTCACGTTGCATTGGGATGTAGGATGCGTTGGGCCTTGATACTTCTCTGTATACAGTTCTTTACCATGTTTTCTGTTCCCCGCTAACAACCGAGCATTCTCTTCAACCATTATGCGCCAACCTAACCTTCTTCCGTCTTGGGGTTGCAATACATATCTAGTCTGATTGCACTACTTTTCCAGATCTTAGACAACATACCAAAAGCAGATTTAGCTTCTCCGATTCGTTTGCAATATGTACTACCAAGGTACAAGAAATTCTGTTCTTTCTCGAACTGTTGCCCAGCGATGCTTACTTGTTAGATTGAGACCCCGAATTTTCGTTTGACGGAACGCAGCAGAAGACTGGCAAATCGAAAAATGCATGGCAAAGAACAATTGACGATTAAACACAAGATGAAGTAGGACATAAACCCTACGGAGTATTTGCTGCAATCCACTACTTTTGTGGCCTTTTCACACTTACATAGATTTTCGAATGCAACTAGCGCATAGCTGTTGAAATAAAACGTACAGTACACTCTAGCGTCTAGCTAGTGGGCCTAACAGCCACCTTTATGAATCATTCTGCTCCCTAAAAACATTAATGCAGACACATCCCACATTGTGTTAGCCATTAGGTCCAGTCAGGTATATGTATAGGTATATGCTTCTCGAGATTTCAATTTTAATATTTGTAGCTTAGTATGGGCAATATTGCCCTGGCGACCAGAACAACCAGACCAATTTCCGGACAATATGAACTTCAGCGTATTGTGTTGGACTCCCTTTCAGTAAACAAAATCATATATTTCACAAAAGGTTTTCAACCACATACAAACGGATCTACATCTTCAATTTCAGAAATAGAATCCTAAAAAGGGTGTTCCGGTTGAATATTTATTCTCTATAACTAAATCAATAATTTGAACAAGAATAGCCCCTAACCAACAGATATACATATGTACCCTGAGTTGAATTTATAGATACACAAACACTTTTCACTATGAAACAAATATCCTCGAGTAAAATTGAAATGCAAATGGAATTGCAGCAATCAGGATACGGACATAAGACATAGACACGCAGGAAACAAAGGCAAAATCACAAAGGAACAAATATCCAATGGCATAATATACATAAATTTCAACTTTTATACTTTTTATATCAATAAAAATATGTTATCTTCGGTCTTGGAAAGGAAAAAGAGCGCCGTGTGTCAATAACAAGGGTTCGGCGTCTAAAGGTCCTTGGTAGCATATGAAAATAATTTAAATGTAAAATTATGGATATGCGTTCCAGCTAACCCGATACGTAATGCTTTCATAACCACCTTTGACTTCTGACATCAATTTGAAATTGTGTTAACGTAGGTGGTGTGGATGTGAAAGGTTAAAATTCCGGATTAATGGAGGTAAAGTGAACCATCTGATTCCTAAGGGATTTTCGGGAGTAATAATGAAAGGTTTTGGACAGGAGAAGACTTATTGTTTCCTGTTTATGATGAAAGTGACCTACACAATTCGGCGTAATACGAATTGTGTAGGTCACTCGTATACATGCTGAAATTGAGGAAATAAATAAATAATAAATAGGTACGGGCACTTCGAGTCCTTTAGCATCTACTAAAACGTGTAAACTTTTAGTTTCATATTATGGCCCGTGGTAGTCAATATCGAGAGTTTATAGAGACTTGTACTTCTAGATCATTTATCCGCGATATCAACAAACTTATCATGGACTACTACATAAAAGGATGTCAGGATATACGAGTAACATATGACCTAGGAAGTTCAGAAACATATCACATATGATTGAGGAAGACGAAATACAATCACCTGAGTAAGTTATTTCTAAACATATTAATTTTTATGTTGATTAAAGAAAAAAAAATAGTGAAATATTGAATAACAACTGGTAGCCAAACCTAGCCACAATATAGATATATGCAAATGTAGGATAGGTTATGCGATTTTATTTCTTTTAATCATGAATTGAAACAAATTTGCGGACACGTGTAAGAACTTAAAGAAATAGGGGAGAACCGAGTTTGTAGTCACACCTTTCTATAGTAATCAATTTATAATGTCATTTGAAAATGTCTTTAAACTGAAGTCAAACACGTTAGCTGTAAAAGAAAAGTATACAGAATATGTTCCTCAATGTTTCTTGATGATTCTTCATGATATCCCAACAGAAAAATGTTTCATGGGCAGTTACATAAAATAAAAAAGGTTATATGGTTGTATGGTTTTCGAGAAAGTATTCGACCTTGTCATATTGGTTATTATTAAATTCAAGGTGGCGTAAAATTGATGACTCTATATGAACTGTCTATGATTTTTGCAAATGGCGTCTGCTGTCATTGTGATATTGACAGATGTGTAGTAAACAGATGCGAACAGCACGACGATGAAGAATGGAACTGTATACTCCTCAAGAACGTGGAATAATTGTGTCGACTTTTTTTTACGGAATAATTCATCAGTGATAAGAACACAACGTGAATTTCGTCGAAGATTTCCGCACCGTTCGGCACCGACTGGTCCCACAATTGGACGCCAATCCGCACGCCTCGAAGAGACTGTCTCTACACGAGATAGGGTAAAGGCTGATAGACCAAGAACAGACCGTTCGACCGAAAATATTGATGCTGTGCGCGAGGATGAGGAAGAATGCCCAGAAACATCAACGAGACGACGGAACAAGCAATTGGGCATTCCCAGACGGTCTCTGCAGCGTATTTTAGTGAAAGACTGAAAGATATTTCCGTTTAAAACTCAGATCGTGCATCAGCATCAGGAATACAGCCAGCGCATCATAAGCCTCAACCATGAATAGAACGCTTTTCCTTAAAAATTAAACATTAGTGGCAAAGTTCATTTCCATCTCTTCGAGCATGTCAACAAGCGGAATACTCGCTTTTGGGGGCCCTGAAACCCGCGTATTATCCAAGAATCGCCTTTATATCCACTGAAAGTTACTGTGTGGTGCGGCGTCTGTACTGAAATGGTGATTGGATCCTACTTTCTTGAAGGCGCTACTGGCACAGCGATAACTGTCAATGACGAGTGCTACAGACTCATGATACGACTTTTTGATACCCGAATTGGATGAATTCAACAAGCCGCACACACAGCGGATGACACAATGAACTTAGCGAAGAAAATTTGTCCAGGCCGTGTTATCTCCCGTTTCCAGACTTCCTTCTTTAGGGTTATTTGAAGTCTTTGGTGAAATACAACATTAGACAAGAAATAGAAAACATACCGGCGAAAGTATTGGGAAAAGTGATGGAAAATGCCATTAAAGGTAAAAGGATTTGCCCCAGGGTTTATTCAAATGTGACCACATTTGCATAAACCCTGGGCCAACATTTGAACGATTTCATCTTCAGTACTTAATGGACCAAAATTCAAGGTCCGAATAAAAATAATACAAATAAAATAAAATTGTGTTATTACTTTTCTGCCGCCTTGTAGAACTATCGAAAAAGTGGTTATATGCTCTTGACTGAAACCCTGCGGTCGTATAAGACCGACTGTATAGAAGTTGGATGACGATTATACAGTGTGTATGCTGTATATCATACAACCGTTGGGGCAGTATCGTAACAACCCATTTTGGTACAATAGTTGTTTAGTGAAGGGCAAATATTGGTTTGCTGAAAATGTTCCATATCGAGATTTTGATCAAGCTTGACATTACTATACCACAGGAATTCCAAAAAGTGGGTCTCTCAACTCGGTCTATCTGTCTGTCTGTATGTATGTTTGACCGACGACTTTACGATTTTTCTCAAACCTCTTATGTGATGTCGGTGGGTTCACAATTCGAAGCGAAATTGTAGTTTTCATTCTATCCCAAAACGGTACTATTACGACCGAATTTAAAAAAAAAAAAACTATTTGCTCAAAAACGGCTCTAACGATTTTGGTCAAATTTCTCGGGTATGACTCAATCGATTTTGTTCAAAATCAATACATAAACAATATTTGAAACATGCAACGTCATGGCACACAAAGTTTTGGAAAAGCATCAAAATATTTTAGCATCAGTACATATACAATATTTGACAAACGTAATATTATAGCAGACCAAGTTTTGGAAAATCGTCAGAAATATTTCTTTCCTACATTAAACGGTTTTTTTTTCTTTACGATTTTGTTTAAATTTCAAACTGAGACATATGCAAATAAACAGAGTATATGTAGGTGCGGAACTTGCGACCCAGTCGTGCACTTCAAAGACATTTTAATATTCAATCCCTTCGTATTGTAAAGTGGGCGTGTCTGTTTACGGATTTAAAAACTATTTACACGTGTACTTCCTGAGTGCCAAAAAGTTTAATCTCTTTAGCCTAGAATTTAAGGTTCAAAAACTTGTAGCCTACGAATACTCAGACAATTGACTAATGGGCAAACGGGAAGGAAGCAACAGTGAAGGGAGAGCGAAAATCCGCTTACGGAATTACATACAAAGCATGTCCGTTGTGCACCCTTCGCCATTAGGGACGATTAAACTGAAATCCAACCAAACTGTAGGGCAAAAGTTGAAGTACCCCCTTTTTTCTCTACTCTGGTGACACTGGACACTTTTTTTAGTTGCTCTAGCACTTTATCAAATCTTGCAAATGAAGATAATGTTCACGCTCATTCAATCCAACATGACTATCATAGTTATTGTCGCTGAAAGTCTCAGAAATAGTTTAATTGGTAAAGTCGACCTCACTCTCATCCCAGCATAGGTACGAGTACAACAAGTTGGTCCTCCAAATCTGAATTTTCAGATACTTGAAAATCTACAAACTAAATTTTGGCCTATCGATTCAAAAGTTTGCAGACGAATTTCGTAGAACTTATTCTATGTTAGAAAGGCCAACTAATTTATTAATATAAACAGGGATTAAACGAAAACACTTTCACGTTATTGTAATATTTTTCTTCTCTTGGGACATAAGAATTTTTGTTAACTCCAATCGGTTCGAGTGGCATGGAAGGAGCTTTTCATACTGATCAGAAACATATAATACAATATATATTGCTTAGGGGATTTAGACTTAAAATATGGAATCTATTTAATATTTGCTAGTTCCCACTAATAGAAGAAATTCAAAGTCATTAAAAAAAGGTTATTCTTAAACAGTTTTGATCCGAGATAAAAGGAAAATATCGAAGAATATAACGTCGCTCTTAGATACGATACAATTTAATTATAGCAGTTTTTACTGCAGTGGCAAAATTCTATCGCTGAGTGCTTTTACGGATTAAAAAGTAAGTAGGTGGATGCAATATTTACGTTAAGTGGGTCATACATAAGTGGGTCTCACAATTCGCAGAACTTTATTCAACGCGTTGGTAGAACCAACTTGCTGCTACAGGACAAGTATTGTTTTCGTAAAAATTTTCGAACTGCAGAATAAACACATGGACGGATTTTCTACAAACATCATTATCTGTGGGGTTATGCCCAGAGGCAAAATTAACGGTATTTTGCTCATGGGTAATTTTTTAAAAAACCGATCAATTATCCCGAAAAACGGCTCTAACGACTTCGATAAAAAAAAAATTATATCTGGAGTAAAATGGACATTTTCGATAATACTTCTTTCGATACTTCTCTAAAAATTCGAATAACTGGACTTTACTTATTAGCGGATTAGCGAAAATTGGGTATTTCTCGGATATGGCTGAGACGATTTTCATCAAAATTTATATTTTCGATGACATTTCAGCACATTTCTGGATGTATTGCGTTTATAACTTCACGGATGTTGGTTTTTAAGTGCTCTAAAGTTTGGGGATTGTCTGCTTAGACACGATCTTTAGCATAGTCCATAGTTCACAAGATCTTGGTGGCCAATTGATATCGCCAAATCTCGAAATTAAACGGCCAGGTGCAATTGAGCCAAATTTGCCTATGTTGTGTGGCACGTAGCCCCGTCTTGTTCTATTCTTCGTATTTTATGGTCAGCAGATTTTAGTTGTTGTGTAAGCTAAACTTTAGTTGTTGTGTAAGGATGAAGATATAATTCCAAGCGCAAAATACGCCAAATGGAACTATAGACAATGCCAAATTGCTGAGCGCGGCGTGGAATTGACAATTCCGGGTTTTCGCCCACTGAGGCGCTCACAGCGGGTATATTTTCAGTTGATCGAGCATTACGATGATGCACAAGCCTTATGACATCACAAACACTGTATTACACAGAAATTAGGAGAATTCTAGCAGAAAGCAAGCTGTTTAGAACTCGCAAACATAGAGAAGTACTTTTCGAGTACAAGACTATCAAATGTGGACCATTAAAAAAACGATAATGGCAATGGTACGCATGTATGTAGGTAAGGTAAGCAAACGTGTTTCGAGAAAATGCTTTTAAATTTCCAAAAATGAACACTAACTGTTTCAATCATTATTCGGTAGGTACCAAGCCCTATTTTTTCGCCAAAATGTGAGTTCTGATTAGATTATGGGGGTGGGAGAGCAGCTCAGGCACAGCTAGAGTATATATTTGACTCCAGGGGACGTCACGAAGTCAAGAATGTTCTCAAGGTGAAGACCAGCGAAGTTCCGAAAATGTCATTTCCATAACGGAGGAGGGCTGGACATTCCGCTAGAGACGTATATATTTCGGAGTCCTCAAAGCAAAATCTGCACAGTGGGACTTTAGAATGTCTTAGTCGGTGTAGGTATATTCTTAGGGCGCATTGGCCACTCAATGCTTCGGTCAAGATTCTCAGGTTATTTCTATCAATGCTCAACAGAAGTTTCGCTTTGATTTGGCGAGTCAGCCGTTTAATTTCCACTATAACCACAGTAAGCTAGAACCCAGAAGATAATGACACGGTTGTTCTTTCCAGGCAAAATCTGCACAGTGAATTTTTAGAATGTTGTAGTCGGTGTAGGTATTTTCTTAGGGCGCAGTGGTCACTGAATGTTTCGGTCATGACTCTCAGGTTATTTCTGCCAATGTCCCTTTTATGACCAGTTTAGATTTTATTACCGATGAGTCAAGGTTCCTGAGTACAACCTGTCTATCTGAGAAGATAAATATGATTTTTCTTCTTTATTTGGCGCAGCGGATTGTATGTACTTAATGTTTGATTGCAATTGTTGATTCACTGATGTGCCTTGAATTGTTTCCAGTTTTCCTTGGTACGAGTGCCAATAGAATAGTTTGTCCTGAAGCATTGATTAGGAACCATGTCATCTAGGTACATGCTGAATTCCAGTTCTTCCTCGATTTTAGCGAGAAGTTGACCTACCTACTTACTTATACTTCTAGTCAATGTTAACTGCATGAAAAAGGCGGTGGATGCTCAGTCTTGCTGCCTTCTGTGAATAATGGAAGGCTCAAGATGATTAAGGTGACTGTTAGCGTGGTGCGCGACCCACCAGCTATAAAAATTGCAGAACTGCGCTGTATACGTACGAACTTACTAATGGTAGTGACTTCGTTTGTTTTCGTCCACTATGTGAAGGCAACTTGGTATAGGTTTGATAACAAAGGTGTATAGCCAATAAGTCATCTTAGGTCTAAGACCCCAATTTTTACCACAAATCCGTCGCCAAATTCATAATGATCTCTATATAATACGTTCTGCCTGTGGATTCCACGATAGTTTGCTGCCCAGAATTACTTGGCTTCTTGCGAGAATTGGATGATTTTCCCATACCAGGACAGACGTATAAGAAGATCAAGCAATTCAAAAAAAGAGAGTCAAACAGCTGATTACTAAAAGATACCTAGATAGCTCACATACATTCCTAAGTAAACCAGTGTAATTGGTGTGAAGAGAACGCAGTTGGTCATGCAGTATGCAAGTGCATATATGCATGTTAGCATAGTTAATCCTTTAACTTAACATAATTCTTTTGATAAGACATCCCTGCTTATTCATTTCAAATAAATGCTACTGTCTCAGTGCTCCCATCTTTGCTCTGTTAAGAAGACTTGTTGCCCGTTTAAAGAATATTCAACATGGGTTATTGAAAATCACCATTAAAAGTTCTGATAATGCTTCTGTTATTGCCCGCATACGCGCATGCATATGCTTCAACAATTCTAAATAATAAGAAGAAACAAATCACTTGATGTTAAAATTCTCACCGAACCACAGGGTATCGATCCAGACCTCAACGATAAATACGATATACAACAGACCGTGTGTCACATACTCGTAAGCATACTCGCATATTAAATGTTGGGCCCCCTTATTCTTAACTCACAAACCACGGTGGTGAATCTCAATTCCCAAACACAAACCCTGATGTGAAAATAAAATAAGACGCGTGCCGTATATCCTTCACCCTCAATAATCCTTTTGATTTCCAAATATGTAATCAAATCAACCGCTCTCGCTCGACAACTTTTAAACAAAACCAAAACCGAAGAAAAAAAAATCCTGTGAGTATTTGGCAAATATGCTGTAAACACTTGTCACCAGGCTGAAATGTATCTACAAAGTATAGATTAGACGGGGTTAGCACACACACACACACATACACAGAGTCAAACACTCACAAGAAGCATATTCCAGTCATCGTACACACAGCCATAGCGATAAACAAATGAGAGATGCTACAAAGGATTCCAGGAATGTGGTATCCTGGTCCACTTACTTCTTCTCCGCGCGACTAATGGGAATGATAATGGTGTGTATTGGTGGTGATATCCTGCTCTCCTGCTTGCGTGTATGGGCTATTGGTTGTGAGAGCCTTTTATATCGTAAAACTGTTTTAATGTTTTTTTTTTTTTCTTTTCTTTTTTCTTGTATAATTTATACCACAAAAAGGATGTGTGGTGAAATTTTGAGGATACTTTTCCCACTATAGATACACCGCACTAAACGAAGAATTCCACTTTCTATTCACAAATATTCCGATTCAAATACAGATATCCTTAGGAATCATTTTCCTATCTCGGATAAATCGACTTACATATGCACAAATATTACATTTTTACGATTAATAATGCTTCTATCTATGAAATATCTGTTAGTCCTCTGATATAATTTGCCTGCAAATCCACATACACACACTCGCGAATACACAGATTTTAGCACGCCCACTTCACATAATTCACTTTGCATCAATCAAATCGAGAAGCAGTTCGTTTTTTTTTTTTTTTTCTTTTTTTTTCGTATCCCCTACACACAGATATCCTTGCGAAATACACACAAAATTTAACAATTTTTCCTTAAAAATTTTCTAATAAAAAAATAACCAAACTACAATAGATACCCGTAATATCTTTAAATTTATATAATCATTTGGGTTGGATTACTTGTGGGGCTCTGTACACACAGCTCCTTGCAGGATTTTTTTGCTTTTAATTTACAAAACACAAATTTTCCAATGCCGCGACGATACTATCCGTCGAGTGAGGAGCTTTCGATGCAAATTCTCGTCCGGGACTGAATACAAACAACAAGGATAACAGAGATCCTTACTCTTAGAGCATCACCAAATATGTACAATATTCATGGGAAAGATTGGAAGGATGCGGCTCTCTTTCTCGCTGAGGTTGGTTGTGTGTGACTGCTCTCGGGAATAGCCAGCTAAGCTTCCTTATGAGTGGGTGGCTGGGCGCAAGAAGTCCACCCTATTTTTTGCTACACGGTTAACGTTCTACAGTGGATATAGGTAAGTATCGCTTGAGCAGCATACAAAAAAAAAAAAAAGGACAGCTCTGGAAGGGAATGAAGGACACTGACACAGATATTGCTCCCCCACAATGGGTTTGCTCATGTGTTGTATGTTGACCTACTAACTCATCGAATGAGAGAATATGTGTACTTCTTTTCGCGTGTAGTGTTATCAGTTAAGAGATGTCGCAAGGGAGGATGTCAACATAGGTATAGATCTGTTCATTCAAGCTCCATCTGTGTCCTGCAAATGGATACACTACAGAACTATATTTCTTAGTTTTTTTTATAAAATAATTCCGAAATTCGTAAAAAGTAATCTAATCTACTTGAAGAATGTTTTCGGGCGCGTCAGGCGTGCGCAATGACTAACTAGGTGAATTCCTATACACATGTATGCGTTCCACATCACTATTTTCTTTCAGAGGGTAGGTGCAAATGCCAACGGAAGCTGGAAAGTGTGCTGTGGAATTTGGAAGTGACACTCTGTAGTACAACATCGAAGATTGGAATGTTATCAGTTGTTTGCAATTACAATACAAATTCAAGGCAACAGGGAGCAGAAACATTACTTATGTTCAACATGGGGTCCCTTCTCCTAGGCAATAAATACAAAATTCATTTAGCATGATGCCCTGGTTGATTTACTGTGTTAAGATGATAGGATGTGGAAGGGATACCTTACGGTGTCATTTCCCTCAGGTGATGATGGTGGTGTTTGTGTATTCCATAGGTCCATTCATAGAAATAATTTACTACGCGTGGAGAATAATTTCTGTTTGCGCATCCCCATTTGCTGCAGTTGAATTTTGAATGGGATACAGAGATTTTTTTTCGTAATTATTTGAGTGTAGTTTTCTCTGATACAAGTTGAATGCGCTTTGAGGGCGAGTTCTTTATTGAAAAGTTTTAATGAACTAAATAGAGTACTTTACTCAACTTCACCTACGAACGTATTTGACATGTCTAAAGAGATTTCTGTGTATAGTACGAGTACGTATCAAATTTAACTAACTCTTTGCAATTTCTGGTTGAATGTTTTGGCGAACTATTTACACTGTTTGAAAATTTGTTGGTAAATCGAAACGAACCGCCTTGTTACAGAAATCTTAGTCAGATTTTTCCAAGCGACAGCACTACTCAATGATAAAGAGATAAACATGTCCGTTATCCTAAAATCCGTATCTATTCAGTTTATCACAAATGTGTTTTCTTACTATCTGTTGAACACTGGTATATAGTAATCTATCTTTCTATCGGATTTTAGCTAGATACCAATTTGCCATTATACAAAAGCACCACTTGTAAAGTTCACCCGAAGCCACCTGTTGTAACAACACACTAGCCGTCAGATAACATGCTAGCCGTTAATAAACTGTCACAGGCGCCCCTATCATATTTGTAGCAACACGTTGTCAACTTACAGGAACATCTGGGCCATTCTTGGAAGACTTACTCACGTAGGTGGCGCTACAGTTCGGGATGAACCTTGACCTCAGTCAATAGGCCTCTCCAATTAGCCCAGTCTTTAGGTAACTGCCTCCAGTTACGCACACTAAGTTGGTTGAGGTCCCCTTATACTTGTACTTTCCGCCTAAGACGAGGTCGGTCTCTACTTCGTTGTACCTCCGGTTTTAGCCTCTGTAGGATGGAGCTTTGATTCGCTCTTCATGCCTCAGCCATCTAAGGCGATGAATTCGAATATTTCTGACTAAGGCAATGTCCCTGTATAGCTTGTATAGTTTGTCAGTATAGTAGCACTATTGACATTGAAACAGAACAATTTATTGCCGATGTTCAACAAGCAGCAGAAGATAGTACACTGACTTATCAACAAAAAAACAGGCTTTGGTGAAATACCCCACGGAAATCAAGCAACTGATACTTGAAAGAGAAGAGCTCATAGAAAATGGCAAGCGACAAGATATCCCGGCGATAAAACCATATTTAATAGACTTAATAACTTAAAAAAAAAGTATCACTGAATTCAAAAATTATTCTCTAGCTAAATACCTGTGTAATCTAACTGCTGACAAAGTCACGGACTACTCCGTTTGGAAGGCTGCTAAACGTTTGAAAAGACCTCAAGCGCAAGATCCCCCATTGAAATCACCTGAGGGGAAATGGATCGGCGATCCAAAAGATAAGCTTAAACTATTATGCCAGCACCTTTCAAATGTTTTCAAACCTTTTCCACCTGGAGTAGCAAACGAAAATCTTGATTTCTATAACAGAATAGATGAAAAGGAAATTCCTTATGTTTCGTTAAGAGAGATCAAGACATGTATTCATAAACTAAATAATAGAAAATCACCAGGTTATGATCTTATAACTGCTCAAATATTGAAAGAACTGCCCTCCACTGCATTGTTGAAACTCAAGCTTATAATTAATGCTTGCTTTAAACAAAGGTATGTCCCAAATCACTGGAAGATAGCAGAAATTATTGTTATACCTAAACAAGGTAAGCCTATATCAAAAGTTACCTCATATAGGCCAATCTCGCTTTTACCGATATTATCGACTAAATTACAGAACAAAGAAAGCTTATCCCCCCCACCAATTCGGGTTTAGAAATAGATACTCGACAATAAACCAAGTGCATCGTATAAATAATGTTATAGAAAAGGCATTGGAAGGAAAACAAATTTGTTCTGCAATATTCTTAGACGTTGCACAGGCTTTTGATAAAGTTTGGCATAAGGGTTTAGAGTACAAACTTCATAGGGACCTACCTAGACAGTACTATGAGATACTTAAATCTTATAATATCAGATAGATTCTTTAGAGTTCGCTATGGTTCAGCGTATTCTAAACTTAAAGGAATACAAGCAGGTGTTCCACAGGGATGTGTTCTAGGACCCACCCTATACTTATTATACACGACAACAGATGTATGTATGGCTAAAGCAACAGAAAAGCTGCAAAATTCAGTTAACGAGATATGCGAATGGACGCAGCGATGGCGAATTAAACTTAATGAGTCAAAGTCCACCCATATCAATTTTACAAATAAAAAATAACGAATGTTCGCATGGTTATTAATAACCATGTAGTTCCCTACTCTAACACAGCTAAGTATCTGGATATGAATCTGGATGCTAAACTGAAATGGAAGGAACATGTTAAAAAGAAAGTAGAAGACCTAATTATTAAACATAGAAAACTTTATTCGTTGTTAGGATATAACTCAGAACTGTCCATTGAGAATAAAATCCTATTATATAATCAGATGCTAAAACCCGAAAACGAAAACAAAGAAAACGAATGTACAAATAATACAAACATTTCAAAATAAGGTCCTTCGGGGAATAGTGAATGCCCCATATTAGAAATAGTGACTTGCATCGAGATTTGCAAATTGACCTCGTGGTGTTTGCCAATGACCTCCAAACAATTCCAGAGCTGAAGGTATTTACCCCTCTGTATGTATCGGCAGAATCAAGACCTTTTCAACATGCTTGCAGCCTCATCGAACCCACTTTTTTCTTCGTTAAGGTATGTCAGAACCGAAAAAGATCGCAAAGCACAATACTCTCCAGAAATGATAAATTTATTAGACATTACCCCGGATGTTAACAAAAGTTTCCAAGAAATCAGATTTTTTTTTATTTAAATTGTTGGTCCGTTTC
Organism: Pocota personata; assembly: GCA_963082735.1. Taxonomy (NCBI): domain Eukaryota; kingdom Metazoa; phylum Arthropoda; class Insecta; order Diptera; family Syrphidae; genus Pocota; species Pocota personata. The sequence continues at coordinate 1,357,764 of OY720432.1, read as the reverse complement.
CTTTTTTTCTCCACTGTTTGATTTGAAATGTATAACTGAAATAGTTTATTATGTACTCTGATGTGCCACAAAATAAAAAAAAATACTCTTTTGATACACCTAAAAAAAAAACATTTAAAAAATGGTTCGTTTAATTTAATTCTCCACTGTTTTGCTCGGATTAGCTTTTAGATACCCTGTTAGTACTTCAATCATGGACCTTTGACTATTTTTAAAGTTAAAGATTATGTTCATCCTCTGTGGCAAGAAAGTCTTATTTCAGCAGAAGATTCTGAAACACACTATAAATCATTTTTCTCAAAATTCACCAATTGCATAGTTGCCTTTAAGCAGAAAAAAAAAATTGCTTCGATATCTTTATTCGTTTAAGTGTTATGGTTTTTACAAGCAAAAAAATGAAAATGAGTTACTGTGCTGCGGGTAAAGACCTTTGACTTTCATTGCAGCAGATTTGCACTTAGAAATGCCCTTAAGAACTTCACTTTCACTCCTTTTACACAATAGTTTCTTTAGTTTAATTTTTAAGTATACATACATATACTTAACTTAATTAAGCATAGCTTGTATAATAATAAATAAATAAATATTGTAAACATATATTTGGAGAACAGAATGGTCTGCATTTCGGTATGAGTGGCGACAATAAGTGAAACTAATCTACAACTTTCGTCCTAAATTTCACCATGTCCTTGCCATAGACTCTCAATGAATTCTATCCTATATTAATCTCCGGAAAATTTCCTTTAATTTGACACCTGAAACATCAAATTCCGTCAACAAACAAACAAGTTATAACAAAAACAATTTCGCGCTGAAACCTGTGCAACGCACTATACCTGGTAGCAGAAGGAGGATCGATACATACTCGTATGCCTACTGTTTTTTTGAGAATATCTGGTGGCCTGGTATTTTACGAAAATTCGTGTGATTTTATGTGGCCCGAATCTTCGGTTCCAGATGGGCTAGCGACATGAAACAAAGACTAACTTGTAGGTTAAAGGGTGTTGTTTATTTTAAGCAGTGAGTACAGGGTGGTGAGTACAGGGTGGTGAGTACAGAGTGGTTTTTAGCACCACCGATTCTAAACGGGCTAGCGAAATGAAGCAAAGACCAAAATGTAGGTTCATTATTTTACTTTTTTCACTTTAGGCTTATATGGTATATGCGTGTTGAGCAAAGTTTCTGCATTTGATATATTCCGTTCTAGACGGACTAGAGAAACGAAGTAGACTTGTTTATTTTGAACACATAATGGTATGGTAGTGCTTACTCCTGTGTGGGTGGTGAGCCAACTTTGTGCCGCTAATATCTTCGCTTGTAAACAGGCTAGCGAAATGAAACAAACACCAAAATGCAGGTTAGAAGGTGTTGTTTATTTATTCTTAGCACCCCAAGTACAGGGAGCTCTTTATTATTTTTGTATGGATGCAATTGTGGTTAAAACAAATAATTGTTTTTTTTTTTCAGACATGCTATGCGGATAGATGCAGAACATGTTGCGGAATCCTGGGTCAATGGTGGGAAGGATACTTACTACAACTCGGTCGGGAACGTGCGTCAAATAATTAATACAAATACAAACACTTGTAAATTCTTCAAATGTTTTTATTGAAACGCTTAAAATTATATAATGCAGACAATTTCATTTGCTTTTGTTTAATTTTTGCACATGCTTCAGTATAATTTATAGTCTAATTCGCCAGAAGTACATTTTTGTTGTAGAATTAAATACATTATCTATGATGCTGCAAAAGTTTGCATTTACAAACAAAATAAGGAAACTTAAGAGAACAAATTTTTAAATTAGCTGAAGTATTTTTTTTCTATCTCTTGAAATAAACATTTTGCTTTCATTTAATGGCTGCTTTTGTATTGCGATACTTTGCCTCGAATGCTTTCAAGATTATACCTATTATGTATCCTTGCGGAAAGAAAAAAATAAAAAAGATGACAAAACTTAGTATTCGCAAATTGTGGGTCTAATTGGAAACAATGTGTGTTTTTTATTTGTTTATAATCCGTCCCGTAGGATTGGTCCAAATCCAAATGTTTGCTTAATACTATGCCAGTAGTATCGTTTCCAATTCGTTTCTGTGGTCTCGTATTCAGCCGATGGGATGCCAGATTGTTTCAATGTCAGTTGGGTGTGATCTCTCTGTAAAGGAAAAAAAATCAAATCAATAATAAAATTGTTTAAATAAGGAAACTCATGTAAGGGTAGTGAAAGGTTGTTCTTTGATTTTCAACTAAGCTTCGAGCTTTCTCACCCGATATATGTTAGTAGATGTATGTAACTAGATATGAACATATGTATATTTGACATCTTACCTTAAACACAAGACTACGCTGATGATGTTTGCTACTTTCACATCGGAGCCTAATATAAACACAGCCAAAACAAAAGCCCTGAGTACTTCTAAACCCACGCTCAACTCAACATTGTCGGACAAAAAGTCGAGAAAGTAGACAACTTTATATGTCTAGGAAGTGTGGACTCGACTAAACGCTGTGCATTGAAAAGGATGTGTGCAGCAGAATCGGAAAAGGTAGAAGCTGCGTTCGGAATGGTATCCAAAGTCTGGAGAAGCAATGTTCTCAGCACAAGAACCAAGTTACGACTAGTCCGCTCCAACGTAGAATCAGTACTTCTATATGGGTGCAGTACTTAGAAGGTGGATACCACTAACACAAGCAAGCTGCACCCCTTCGTAAATAGATGTCTAAGAATCATATTTTGGAACAACTTTATCAGAGAACACATCAAGCCTATTATACGAAGGAGAAAGTGACAGTGGATTGGACACACTTTACGGCGCGAAGACAACTCCATGGCGAAATATGCCATGCAGTGGAATCCGCTGTGGCTTGACCAAGAAAATAAAATTGTACACAACAAGGAAAAGACTTGTGAAAATGTAGATTCGCTTGCATATACAGTATAAAACTTCTACAATGTGCCGCAAAAGTCATCACTCTATCGGAAGATGTTCTCATTTTTGCAAATCGCGTCTTATGTCATCGCGACTTTGACATTTGTGAAGTAAACAGAAGCAGAATACTCGTAGACAAAACATGGATTGCTATACTCTTTAAGAGCGGAATAATTGTGTCAATGTTTTTGACAAATAATCGGTCGGAAGGTTTGGCTCTACGTGAATTTCGTCGTTGATTCCTGGTTGTGTGGTACCAACTCTAGAAACGTTGAGGTGTTTAGCCGCTTATCCCGAGCAAACTGGCTTAACGCGGGACAGTAGCAGACGTGGCCGCCCCGGAACAGCCGTTCGGTCGGGAATATCGCTGCTATGGCGTAGATGTCCTAGAGGACCATCAAACATCAACCAGGCGACGGGCCACGCAATTGGAATTTTGACGAAAGACTTGAAGATGTACTCGTACAAAGTGCAAACTGTACATCAACTATTGCCTGCATCTATCGCGTGTAAATTACAGCAAAGCCCTCCTCCCTCCTCCTGGTCGCTTAATCTCTCCATTTGACCGTTCCAGACTTATTTCTTTTTGGATTTTTGAAGTCACATCTGACAAAAAGTGGAGAATTTATCGCCAGAAGTTTCAAGAAAAATCATGGAAAATGCTGTGAAACGAACCCGAATGTGCACCAACTCTGGCGGTGGCCACTTGACCGATATTATCTTCACCACTTAATGGAAAAAATTTAAACGTCTAAACAAACATAATCATCAAATTCAGTGTAGATCGCAGCAACCTGGTTCCTTTTTTTTCCATTTCTAGAATAATGTAAGAGGTATAATCAGCAAGGTTAGTAGTTGTAGATCTACCCTTAAAGAAACAATGCTGATGCCCACTTATGACAGACTTTATGTCAACACTCAATTTGTCAGTGACCATTTATTCAAAAAGCCGTGTGTAGTGGTAACATCATCGCTTGCCACGCTATAGGTTTCACATCTACTTATTTCGCATGAAATAAATAAAAAAGTCGATCAATTGCGAAAGCTAATTCAGCTCTGCTGCAAAGACATAACATTGGCAGTAGGGTGGCCATATGGCTGAAAATGCAACTTGATCGTGATGATGACATCAGGAGGACGGAAAAGAATACTGTGAATCATGAGCAACGACAACAAAAAGAAACCAAAAATGCTCCCCAGTTATCTGGACGCCTTGGAATTTACAGAAACTTAATACCACCTGATTTCCAAACCAATTTAAACTTTTTTTTATGATCTATCAATGTCAAAACGTCAGTCAATGTTTACATTTTTATCATGGTGAAGTTTGGAATTTATTAAAAATTACTACCGAAATTCTGAGTCGGTGGTCGGAACTTTAAGAGCGCTTACTCCAATTTTCGGTCGTAATAATCGTTCCACCAGACAGGCTATGCGTGCTTTAGTGATTAAGTATGTTTGTATATTAGGACCCCCAGCTAATGGTTTGATAAAAGATAGCTCGATGAAAAAGATGTTTTGCAACAGAAGGATCACAAGATGACAACTGTCTCCCTTAAAATAGATGTTTAGGGCGACTGTTATGAGTTTTTATAGGGATACCTTCGCAGTAAATACAAATCTTTCTTAAGACATTACATTTTGATTGCGCAATCTATCTGTGACTTAAAAATAAAAAATCTGTCAGTTATTTTGGAATTCAAATCTCACCATTTGTTCGAGTTCAATGGTAACTCTCGAATAGTGGCCAGTTGGCCAAGATTTCAGCCTCCATGATTGGATAATCTTCTTCTCAGGAACCAATTCCTCGAACTTTCCCTGAATGTTTCCACCGAAGAGCGCAAACCTATAAGTACAGGAGTCATTCCATGCTCACCCACTCCATCCACCTCCAACTTACTCTCCTCCGCGAACGGGTTCAATTTTCACCTGACCGCGGGTAAAGGCAGTGACCATTTCCTGTTTAGTGAGTGCATTGTACAAGTCGAAAGCGCTGCACTGAAAATCTTCGCTCATAGTCAACGTTTTCACATCCAGCTTGTAGCCAACGGAGTTCGCTTCAGAGTTGCCATTCTTGTTTGAAACTGTTGACGAATCGGTGCTGTTGAAAGCGCTTCTCTTGCTCTGACCCTCACTCTTCGGGGAAGTGATGTCTTCACAACCTTTTCGTGGCAAGATAAGACCCTTGGAATATTCCTCCTTCAATTCCTTTATATATGTCTCCAGCTGCTTCCGGATAACATCCCTACCCACATTGTACATGAATTGCTTCAACCTATCTGCCTCCTCATTGTTTGACTCGTCTATCGTGATCGTAATCTCGATTTCATTTATATCATATTCCTCCGATAGATTTGGAATTGTCGCTTTTCCCTTGTGTTCGTCCTCCAACCCTGGCAGCCGTCCTGACCACTTCAGAACTATGTTCCACTCGTAGAAAAATATCAGTTTGCCTTTTCGATTATTCGCGGTGGCTTCTCCACTGCAATCCTCGATTTTGTCAACAACACACTCGACACCGTTTCGCCCTGCATAGGGATGAGAAGGTTAAATCTGTGTGGTGCACATAATCAACTCATGATTCATACTTATCTTGAGATCATTGAAGAGTGACTTCAGCCTGTCTTTGGACCATGGTGTGGCATTTTTTTCAGTCCAATGCCAGTTATTGACGTTCGTTGCGTCAGGTCGCTCCTCCACAATCCAACGTGGGTCACCTTCTCCCCATTTGGCCATGACTACTCAGATGATTCAAATAGTTCAACAAAGCTTTTCTTGAAATAAAATTCTGTCAGAAAAGACTACTTTTTCAATACTTTTTGAACGAAAGTTTTTGTTTTTTATCTCATACAAACTGTTTTCCAAATTCTGGTACGATTATGTCTTCCTTTTAATTTATGAAATAATCACGTTCTTGTGGAAGACTGGAGGAGCCGTAGAATTGCAAAATTGACAGAATGCAGGAAGAAAAATGATTCCTCTTGTCAGTTGCCTGAAAATTCGAGACAAGAATTTTCGAGAAAAGAAACGTCAAAGTGTCATCTGTGGTTTTCGAATTCGAGTGGGAGAAGAAAAAATCGAATTTCTGAAAGAAAAATGATAAATCAATAGGTTTTTATTAGTTTTGAATTTTTAGTTACCAATTATAAACTATTTAGAAGTATGGCGAGTTGAAAACTTTTATTTTCTTATGAATGTTCGAAAGAAAAATGGAGAATTTTAGTACCTCCGAGGGAACAACATTTTTTCGAAATAATTTTTAAGGCGACAACACATTTGATGCTTCAGTGTCAATATGATTTAAGTATTTCGGAAAGCACTCTCCAACTCTCTGTAAACGTAATGCCTATACATTTCAATATTTATGTGAAAAATCTTTGGAAGTAGGACTGTATTTATGTTATTGAAACTATTATGAAATCAAAAAATAAATTACTCGTTGACATGATGAAGGAATATTTTTAATTTCTATGGAAAATTTGCAGTCAAATGGAACCCTTTTAAAAGATAATTTAAAGAAACACATATCCACAATTCTAAATAAATGCAGAGCTGTTGTCGAAAATCGCAATTCGAAAATTTCCCATACTTTTTTGGGGGTAGAATTCTGAATTTGCTATAAACTAACATCAAAATGCGGAAATTGTTTTCAAAATTCGACACTAAACACTCTGCGATATGCTATGCTCTGAAAAAAAAATATTTAAATTTCTCTGCGATCTGTTTTCAGGTCTCAGCTTTGCTTTATGAGTTATATAGTATAATGTTCCTTTTCCGGAACTAAACAAAGAAAACACGAAAAAAAGACGATTTGGCCAAAGTTTGGACAGTTGTAAAACAAAAATGTTGGCAAAACAAAATTCACCCAAATTTCTTTTTCTTCTGCTTACGCATTTGAGCATTTGTAAGTTTTTATTTTCAAAAACTTTGATACAAAAGTTATTTGCCACAAAGACAAAACGGGCGTCATTTTGCAGGAGACCTTTGCTTTGGCGGTGAAACTAGTACAAGCAAAAGTCGGGGGAATATTTTTATTTCGTACATATGTATACTGTGGCGACAAAATAAATAGCACATTATCCATTAGTTATGTTCCAAATCACATGTATATGTTTGAGAATTTGTGGACCGATGTAAATAAAACAATCGACAAATCTACTTTGGGGGGAAATTAATTTTTTTATACCGAAAATTTAACCTAAAAATACTTTTTTTTATTTTTTTTTTATAAAGATCAATGAAATGTTTATAGTTTATGTTTTTTTTTTAATTAACTATCCCATACTGAATTTTATTGTATAAATAAAATTTATTTTTACGCTATATAAATGCAAAAATTTGAAGTCATAAAAAGGGAACCTCGGTGTGATATTTATTTTGTCGCCATTGTATATGCATATAGCTAAAAAGAACAGAATTCCAAAATATTTTTTCACATTTATGGTTCTAAAACTGCGATAAAAGGATATCATATTTTCATACAAACAATAGGTGATTTGCTTCATATCGCAAATCAAAAAAAAAATGTTAAAAATTCGATTTCCTGGACAATGCAGTTGACATTTCAGGACGTCCACCATCATTCTATGTTCTTTTTCATAATTGCATTACAAATTTGTTGAGCTTTTAAATTAAGAAAAATATTGTGTTCTGTGTATGCTAAACAGACGTACAGATAAACGAATATTTCAACTACCAAATAGCGAACTCCTGCTATTCATAATTAACTCAATGGGGCATTCCACACTAGTATTCTCGCATCAGTTGTCTCCACTTCCCAGAAAAAACCTATTTGACAACTGGTGCGAGAATACTAATGTGGAATGCACCCAATTGTAATTTTCTGAAATGCATTCACACAAACCTCTTGCACCCTGAAGTGTTTCTAATTTTAACTGTGAATTTTTATACATATATTTTGAACTCACCAAAACTTATTTTTGAAACTCTGCGGCAAATTTGGTAAGGGCAACAATTGCAACAATTGCCCACTGCTCACGATGTTCAATATTGGTTCAATTTGTCTGTTTATATCTGGGTGGAAAAAAAATAATCGATATATTGCATGACAAAAACTAATTACATTGAAAATAAATAAAAATTACCTAATAAAACCTGCAGAGTGTATGAAAATTAAAGCAAATTGAGGGAATATTAAGTGTCGAGTGCGTCGTAGCCGTCTAGATTGCCTCCACCATGGCATGTTCAAAGTCGTTAACATTATCCATGCTGCACCTAGTTTCACAGCAAATTCATTTCTTGAGTTGCAATCATCTGATTACTGAAAAGAATTCAATTAACACATTATTTTATTATAATTCTACACTTATGAAATTTGAAATAAAATTAAAATTTGTGCAAAATAAATACATGATTTTTTTTATTAAATTGAACCAAACTACATGCTAACCCTCTCTTAACTTCGAACGTATAGTCGTGTATTTCTGAACATACTTCCATTTACAGTTCAGTGAATGGAGGTGTACTAAAAACTAAAATAGACCATATTTGCTCTTTCCGTTTCCTTTTTTGAGAACGCTGGCAAAATGAAAGCTAAGGGACAGGTAATTTTCCCCGAAAAAATACGAAAATTTAGTGAAAAATACTTTTAATTCAATGTAAACAAAGTACGAACTGTTATGTTATAAGTTGCAAGTGAATTTGTTGCTTAAATAATGCGGTTTCACCTAGAATTTTCACTAAATGTGTGGACAAGTACCATGTGTTGTGGTAGCTGTCAAAATTTGTGTGTTTGCTCGCAATAAATACGTGTTGGATTTTTCTTAAAATTCATTTAAATCGTGGGATGTATATGATTTTATACTTTGTTTATTTTTGAAATGGGGTGTTTTCTTTTGTTTTGTATAACCTGAGACCACGGAATGAAATATTTCCTTTTTTCAATTTCAGTTGAAGGAATACGAAATCATCGGGCGCAAATTGCCCACAGAGAAGGAGCCACAAACTCCGCTCTACAAAATGAGAATCTTCGCTCCGGACAACATTGTGGCCAAGTCACGATTCTGGTATTTCTTGCGTCAGCTGAAAAAGTTCAAGAAGACCACCGGTGAAATTGTCTCCCTCAAGCAGGTATACGAGACGTCGCCGATCAAAATCAAGAACTTTGGCATTTGGCTGCGTTATGACTCGCGTTCGGGTACACATAACATGTACCGTGAATACCGTGATTTGACTGTCGGCGGTGCCGTCACACAATGCTATCGTGACATGGGTGCTCGTCATCGCGCTCGTGCCCACTCCATCCAGATTATCAAAGTTGAGTCTATTGCCGCCAGCAAGACTCGTCGCGTGCACATTAAACAATTCCACGATTCGAAGATCAAGTTCCCACTTGTACAGCGAGTGCACCACAAGGGCAACAGGAAGCTGTTCTCGTTCAGGAAACCAAGGACTTACTTCTTGTAAATATCCTGCAGTGGAGTTTTGTTTTTTTTATAGGAATTTTTTGATGATAACTGTGTAAACTGAAGAAAATCACTTGGAAAATAAAATTACATTTTCCCAAATTGTCGTGTTTCGTTTGTTTCATATGGGAAAAGTTTTGCGCTGTCCAGTCTGCTGGGATAGATGTTGTCTCCACTCGCGAACCGTATATTTGAACGGCAATGAGCTCATATGCATATCTTGGGCCAGCTACATGTCCACCAGTAGCACCACAAAACGGAATTACTACATCGGTAACCCACCTCTGACTTCAGTCTAGCGTCTAACAAGAATTTAACTCAAATATACCTAGTATCGAAATGCACTAATACAGACGTCTAGCCAACCCAAAACGAACTTTTTTAGTTGGTATCACTTTCTATGTACCCTTCTGTATCCGAGAAAGACTTAATTCTATTCCACACGGTGCCTACCTTTGTGGAAAATTAATTTAAAAATTATTTGTTATGAGTCGAGATTTATTCAGGATTCTAATCAACTAATCCGTTTACCCGTCACGCAATTTATATTATGAGAATGTTGTTGGTAGAAAGTAAAGTAGATTTATGGAAAATCTATGATAGTTGAGGACTATCGAAAGCTGCAGCTCAATCTTTTGAGAAATATGTCTTGAAGGGGACAAAACGATACAAGACAACTTGATAACTGTGTGCCCGGCTTTTTGGAAAAGGAATTAATGGAGCTCAATTTTACCGATGCAATTTGCTTTGAAAAAATGCAAGGCAGTCAAACGAAACGAATATTGTTATTTACTGCAGAATCATCGGGTAAATGTATAAATGGAAACTGCGCAACATGTACAGATAATCAAAATTTGGAACTCTACTGCTCAATATCGTCGGGTTTTGGGGCTAATTTACTATTCGTAAGTGATAACATCTAACAAATTCGGTCATAGTGACGTTTCCAGCAATTTTGTTTACTTTTATTCTCATATTTATAGGCTGTTTTGTCATGAGATAACCTTTAGCTGCATATTTATAGGCTGTTTTATTAGGAGAATATGTGTACACTGTAGGCCAAAAGTTTAACGCCTACATAGACATCCGACTTCATTCATGTTTATTGAGAAGTGCTTAAGTTTTTCATAATTATTAAATTTTATGACCTTTAGTTGTTGATTCAGCACTTGATTATAACTCCTTACATAAAAGGGTTCTCAAATCCCAAAATTTGTCGACCTGGATTGCAAGGATTTTACATAAAAGCCACACTTTGAAGTCATAAGAATTTATTTGAGGTTAACAACTCGTTAAAAATGGGAAAAGTCGAGGGAACCACAATCAAGAAACGATCGCATTCATCACCCTTCTTACAGAACGTAAATCGTAGCGGGAAGTTGCTTCGCAGTTGAATGTATTAAGGTGCTGCGTTCAATGTACCATTGAACGACACTATCAAACCGGAAGTCTTGAGGATAAACCACAGTCAGGACGGCCTAGAGCTACAACTAAACACGAGGATAGGGTAATAGTCACAACAAGTAAACGAAGTAGACGAAACCCGAAATACGCTCTGAAATAAATGAAACACGGAATAAACCACTGTCCTTGACAACGGTCAAACGAAGATTAGGACATGCTGGATATTTGGGACAGTTGCTCTTCGAAAACCCCTACTGCGACCACAAAACAAGCAAAAAAGGTTAGAATGGGCCAAAAAGCATAAAGACTGGACGGAAGAAGATTTCAATAGAGATTTGTGGGGCGATGAATCCAAGTTCTAGGTATTTGGCACAAAACAGAATTTTCGTTCGACGCAGCGCTGTACAAAAGATGCTGCCAGACTGTTTGGTTCTTACCGTCAAGTATGGAGGCGGTTCTGTTATGGTCTGGGGATATTTCTCTTCAAGTGGAGTTGGAGATCTGGCTCGAGTGATTGGACAAATGAAAAAGGAGGCATACAAAACAATATTGGAGGAAAACGCTGTGACCTCTGGGCTAAGATCAATTGGCGAAGGATTGGTATTTCAACAGGACAACGACCTTAAACACAGGTTAAAACTTTGTCAAGACTACCTGAAATAAAGGGAAGATGAAGAAATCTTACAAATCAAGATATAGCCACTGCAATCACCAAATTCAAACCCTATAGAGCTGTGTGTGGAATATACGTTGTGGAATATACTATTGGATTGCTGGAGCAATATGCCACAGGCAACAATTCAAAAACTGATAGCTAGAATGCCAAAAATTGTAAAAAAAAGTAATCGAATGTAATGGTTCTTTCAAAACAATCAACGATGTTCTCATATGCAGAACTGGGATGACGAAGGTCTTATTAGTTGTCTGTGAAGGCTTTGTTTCTCAATTGCCTTATTATAACAAAAAACAGCGGTTGGCAAGTAATTCTACTCTTGATCTCTGCGCTGGTGTCAATTTTTAAATTTACCGCGGAGCCTAAAAAAACCCATTTTCTCTGTCTATCTACAAACGCCCGTGCCCTGTAATAATATAAGGGTATTCTTATCCCCTTTCGCGCGCGCAATTTATAAAAAAAAAATTGAAATGCTCTTCTTTAGATAACAAGCTTTTATAAACAATTGCATCTTCTCCATAATGTTTACACAGAACGTCTAAGAATAAGTTATTACTAATAACAAATCAAAAAAAAAAAAAAAAAGTGGAAATAAAAAACTGCTTTATCAAATTTGTTTATATATATTCCCCATATTCACCCAATTTTGTTGCATCAAAAAGATATCATTACTTTAAAAAGGCTCTTTTTACTTTTGATTTAGAAATACTCGAACAGAACTTTCTGCTTGTCACACGTGTAAGTACCCGAAATATTTCCATTTCTCCTAATCAAACGCACACAAATCATCTGTCACTCGGCGCGTTCCAAGATGACAGGGCCGTCAAAACTGTCCACTACCAGAGCTAGCGAGGAAATGTAGCAGGGATATAACGAAGAAATTTTTCGTTAGAATACTTAGCTAGCTAAGAACAAGAGAAAAACGTCTCTTTCAAAACAATTCATTTGCGATGGGGTCTTTGTACAAGAGCCGAAAACAATCATTATTTGATGAATACGCTAATTTGTAGAGAGACCTCGAATTGATTGCAAAATTAGTAAATTTTTTCCATTAGTTGACTATATTTTAATCAAAAAATTAGTTTAATTGTTTTTACACATTACGCAAACGATTTCAGAGCAAAATTAATATCAGAAAAATTGGTTTGACAAATTCTAAATATCATTTGGGAGTCGATTGAATTTATACAGCAAGTTGTTTTGAGCGTCACCTCTCTGCCGGAAATCGTCAACTCAGAAAACATATTTCGTTTTATCTCATAAATCATGAGCCATCGTAGGGATTGTAGTATATCTATTATTGGGGTCTGTAGATCACACTTTATATATCGATACCTTCCCGGAAGAATGTATTAAGCGACATTTTCAAAATTGTACAGGAAACAAATAAAACTTTCTGTGCAGGTAATTATTTGCGTATTTTGTAGTAATAAGCAATTTTTATTTCTCTCTAGTGTCGTTTGTATCAATAGTAGAGACGACAAACCAAGATCAAAACGTGGCGCTTGGCACAATTTATAAGAGCATGCCTAAAAGTCATTTGCTGAAAAATTGTCGCTTAATACATTCTTCCGGGAAAGTATCGATATTATAATAGTTTACGTATAGGGATTTGATACATTTTTTCTAATTCTTTGGGGGAAATCTATCTTTTTTGCTATTTTCGCATACAGTCTTTATAAATGGAAATAAACCGTCAATGAAACATTCAATGAGTTCACCATTTATTCCATTATTCACATTTAAATCGTTGCCATTTGGTTTTTTTGACATTAATTTTAAGTCTATTTTTACACAACCAATTATTCATGTTATCTATTTCTGAATGATAGACTCGTAAGCATTTTATTGCCCAATTAAAATTTTTACTAACATTTTATACGGCCTAAGACTGTTTTTTGTTAGTTTAACTAGATTTTGCTAAAAAGTTTAACCAAAACAATCGAATGCTATCGAGAATTATCGAAAGCGACGACTACCGACAGTTTACCACCTCTAAATCTAGGGAGTTTCTAGCTATCAGCTCTTGTATAGGCTCGTTCTATGTTTTTGCTGTCTACTTGATAGCAGAAAGAGTACACTTGGAACGCAGCCATTTTTTACGGAATTTTTCCACCATTTTCCCAAAATTTTCATCAGCTGTCATTTGACGGACTATTTTGGTCAGAAAATTTGACACTGGTCGAGGAAAGTCTTGGACTTATTATCTGGTGTGGCAGTGGCTGAAAGTGAAAAAAAAAATATTTTTATCCATTTCACCATACTTTCCTGGAAAAGAATTTGTCGGGTAACTCCTACGCAGCTAATGGAAGACGTGTAGCTGAGGTAGCTACCAAATTTCCCATCGCATATTGCTCACGAGCTGTAAACATGTAATAATCACGAAATTGAAAGAATATTTTGTTCTGGTTGTGGTTTAGGAACTGAAGACATCACCAGCCTTCTTTTCGCTCTAGTTTTTACCTATATTGCTTGGGTAATAGTTTTAGACCGAAAATTAGACAAGACTGGTGCGCACCAGAATGAATATCGAAGAGAACCGCTTGCGGAGTTTCAGCGCGTGGCCAACGAATGCTCCTGTCGACCCCGAATGCTTGGCCAGGGGAGGGTTCTATGCAACGGGTAACTTGCTAGAGACTGAATGCCATTGGTGTCATAAGAAAATCTCTGATTGGCAGTATGGAGATCAGGTTTGTTCGTAATTCTTTGCAGCTTGATTTGTGTTAATTCACTGCTCCCACTAGATAATGGCAAGGCATCGGCGTCTGTTTCCACTTTGCATGTTTATTATCAATCCAGCAGAGTCTGGGAATGTACCTTTGATCAATGGTTCCGTGGCAGCAACAGCAACAGCGAATGAATCTGGTAATGTCAGCACCAACGAAAGCGCTGGCATTGACCAAATTGATTTGAAGAACGAAATGCATCGCCTGGCGACATTTAAAAATTGGCCTGTAAGTATATAAAAGATTTGAGTCAGATCCTGGCTACAAAAAGCCATTTCCTCTTCTTTTTTTTAGAATCCCAACATCTCGCCACAATCTTTGTCTAAAGCTGGATTTTATTACCTAAACCAGTCCGACCAGGTGAAATGCGCCTGGTGCAAGGGCGTCATAGCCAAGTGGGAGAAGAATGACAACGCATTCGAAGAGCACCAGCGGTTCTTTCCCGATTGCCCACGAGTTCAACTGGGTCCGCTGATAGAAATCGCCAGTGATGGCATTCGCGACTTGGGCATACAGCAAATTTCACCGCCGAAGAAGCCCAAGTACTCGAGCTTGGATGCACGTATGCGTACTTATGCAAACTGGCCCATCACGGACATTCAAAAACCAGAAGCGCTGGCGCAAGCTGGTTTTTATTATCAAGACATAGACGATCAGGTTCGTTGTTTCCATTGTAATGGAGGCCTGCGATCGTGGCAAAAGGAGGACGATCCTTGGTTCGACCACGCTAAATGGTTTCCCCATTGTCAGTTTGTTAAGCTGGTGATGAGTCCACAGTACGTAACGCAGGTGCAGGAGTTAGCGCGACAAATGTCGCAAAATAATGTCTGTGAAACAGTGCAGGAATCACTGTTACCCGAACGGGCAATGACATTGGATGAGGCAATGTGTACACCACCTGTTCTGCAGGCTTTAGAGATGGGCTTAAATGCGGGCTGTGTCCGAAATGCGACTCAGAGGCAGCTTGAGAGCTTCGGACGACCTTATGAGACGAACGAGGATCTAGTAAAAGCCGTTCTGGGTGACCAAGTCGATGAGGATGACGAAGTGGAAGAAAACGAGCAACATATGAATCGACTGTCTCGATTGCTATACTGTGTCTTTGGGCCAGATGCGTATCCTGATTTAACAAATCAAGCAGCATCACCAACTGACAGGGAACATACTCACATTCCACCTTCAACAAGCTCTTCTGTAAATCCCCAGGTATCGCTACCAGCATGTAGTCCAACCTCTTCACACCAGGCTACTGTGGACGTTGCCGACTCGCTCAGTACAGCGGTATCAGTCCCTGGTCCAAGTAAATGGGTTCAAGAAACCCTACCCAAGAAACCAATTTCAGAATCTGAAAACGAGAAAAATCTTTCTCTTGAGGAAGAAAATCGCAAACTCAAGGATGCTCGACTCTGCAAGGTTTGCATGGACGAAGAAGTGGGCGTCGTATTTCTACCCTGTGGTCATCTTGGTAAGAATTATACATTTTTTGCAGTTGAGTGATTAATAATTTACTTGTATTCCCTTATAGTTACGTGCGTTCAATGTGCACCCGGTGTAACCCAGTGCCCGCTGTGCAGAACAGCAATCAAAGGATTCGTACGAACTTTCTTGTCATGAAAAGCTGTGCGCTTAATTTTATTCAAGCATTTTAGTACACTGTTATGCTATTTTTAATCGCCTAAATAGATAGGTTCCAACCTAAGTTCTTTTATTGCTTTAGAACCAATGAGAAACCTTGGCTGAGAAACACGAACCGTAATGTTCCTACCTTTCGCTCCTCGAAATATGTAAATGAATATTTCACACTGCTTAAGAGGTTTTCTTTTTTCAGGTAGATATGTAGAATACTGTAAATAAAACTTAATCTGTTGTTTTGTGGTTATAAATTTACCAGCCTATATGCATGTCCTACTAAAGTAATTTTATGTTTTCTGCGTTCACGAATATAGATGTAAACTTCCGCGCATACATATTATTATGTGTAACTTAATGCGTAGTTCATTTCAAAGTTTTTTTTTTTTCTTGTTCATTGTAACAATAAAGGGTTATAAGTGAAAATAAAATGATATTTCATTTCGGTTTGCAGATGGCTGTTAGAGGTTACTAATTGAACGACTCGGTGGCTTAGCTTGAAGGTCGCACAGACGCAAGCCTTTCAATTGCAAAAGAGGAGATTGCAACAAATAAAATATAATCCCGGATAACCAATTCGGTTTTAAGACGGGGAATGATACAATACATGTCGCGGCTAAGCTGGTATCGGATATCCAATGGAAGGAAAGCAAGAACCAGTGCACGGGTACTTGCTTGATTTACTTGGAGAAGGCCTTCGACACCGTATGGTTAGAGGGACTCTTCTACAAGCTGAATAGGCTGGGTTTAAGCAAACCACTGCTGTACATACTTTATAACATGCTCACCAGTAGACAGTTCATTGTCAACTGCCACTAAAAGGAATGAGATATAAAATTGTGCCAAGTTCATATTGTTCCAATGCCCTCCCAAATAAAATTTGTTGTAATAAGTTGAATTTACGCACACAAATAGACTTTTGTCAAGTGCCAAAACTTACTTAGGAAGGCATTGGAACAAGTTGAATTTGTCACACTTTTATAAACTCCGGGACAAAGCGATAAGACACCCCCACAAACTGTTAAGAAAAAAAAGTGTGCATAACATTTGCCAAAGATTGAATCATTAGGTAACAGGATGTACACTGCAGCCCAAAAGTCTGAGGCCGCCCTCAGTCTCGAAGGAAAAACAAAATCTAAAATCGAAAAAACTTTTTAGTAGAATAATAATCATGTAAAATGAACGGGGAGCATACATATATGAAACCAAAAATATTTTCATTTTGTTCTTAACATAAAGGAATTTATTAAAAAGAAGAAAAAAATACTTAATTAGATTTGATTACTTTTTTAGGCATTCTAGCTATAAGTTTTTGAATTGTTACCTGTGATATATTGCTCCAGCAATCCAATAGTATATTCCACAACGCAGATTCTGATGATGGGCATTGATCCAGTTCCTCCCGTAACTGCGGCGGCCATATCATGATTTGTAAGATTTCAACATCTTCCCTCTGTTTCAGGTAGTCTTGACAAAGTCTTGACGTGTGTTTAGGGCCATTGTCCTGTTGAAATACCAATCCTTCCCCAATTAATCTTAGTCCGTTAACTTTTAATATTGTTTTGTATGCGTCCTTATTAATTTTTCCAATCACTCGGGCCAGATCTCCCACTCCACTCGAAGAGAAACATCCCAAGGCCATAAAAGAACCGTCTCCGTGTTTGACGGTAGGAACCACACAGTCTGATAGCATCTTTTGTTCAGCTCTGCGTCTAATGAAAACTCTCCGTTTTGTGCCAAATACCTTGAATAGTCCAGCATGTCTTAATCTTCATTTGGCCTGCCAAGGACAGCGGTTCATTCCGTGTTTCAATTATTTCGGCGCATATTTCGGGTTTTGTTTTTCGCATCGTGATTAGTTGTAGCTCTGGGCCGTTCTAACTGTGGTTTATCCTCAAGACTTCCGGTTTGAGCGATCGTTTCTCGATTGTGGTTTTCGCAACTTTTCCAATTTTTAACGATTTGTTTACTCAAGACGTGAAGAATCTCAAATTAATTCTTATGACTTCAAAGTGTGGCTTTTATGTAAGACCCTTGCAATCCAGGTCGACAAATTTTGGGATCTGAGAATCCTTTTGATGTAACTTTTATTATCTGAATGTGTTGTGTATTGTGCGGGTAGAAAATTTAGGTAAAAAAACAATGTAATTCATAAAATTCAATCTCCATGCATGAATGAAGTCAGTTGTCTAGGTAGGCATCAATCTTTTGGCCTGCAGTGTGTTTACACTGCACTGCCGTCAAATAATTTCTGGAAAAAAAATCCCGAAAACTGGGTGGGACAAAAAGATAGGACATATTGATCATTTTGTGTCGATTTTTCCTTCAGTTAGGATGTATTTAAGTAAACATCTGTGAAAATAGATGTGCTCTTGTTTTATTATCATTTGGTATTAAATTTATTAAATTCAGCTGAAGTACAAACAATTTTGAAATTTATAAGTGAAGGTTGGAAAATATCATAGTCAGTGAAGATAAGTCGAACAGTGATGACAAGTAGTGACAAATTCTATAAAGGATCCCGAAAATTATGGCAAAAGAAAGTATCCTGGAAGACCAACAGCATTAACTCCGAGAGAAAAAAGTGTGATTTTGCGGGAAATTTCAAATTCTTTTTAACGGCTTGTCAAATCGCAGCTAAATAGGAGGTAAAACAAACACACAAAATGAGAGAGAGAGAGGTAGATTGTCCTTTTCATCAAAATCCATCCCTAATAATGATTCAGTCAATTCAGAGTTGCAGACATTTGAGCGATCAAATATCTTATGCCAGCACTTCTTTAATTGTTCTGTTGTTACCTTATCTCAAGCTGATTTCAAAAAGAGGATTGCCTCTCTTATTGTAATTTCCTTTAAAATCACTGCGATTCCTTCTTTTTTCTTAGCAACCACCATCGATAATAAGCTTTGTCTGTAGTAAATCTTAGTCAACCATATGGCATTTTGGCCCATTGGTTATAAAATGGGTGTCACATTTGGTGGAAGAAGCATCGCGACAATGTTTCCATCGGTTTGCATTTCTTCATGGCTTGCTCCATTGTCGAGCAGTAGTAATGCTGTCATCGGCAGATTATGTTCATCCATAAATTCACGAACCTGCGATCAAGCAAAATGTAAACAATTTAAAAATCATGCATTTTCACTTCTAATTTTACAAACCTGTCGTATGAGTGAATTAAACCACTTCCGGAAAATAAATGCTATCATCTAAGCGGATTTGGGTGAGTCGTACTCAAGTGGATTTTGAGTATCTCGGTTTTTTAGACTTGCAGTGCCTTAATTTTTTGTGTCCCGGAAGCATTGTAGCACAATATAAAAGTTATTCTTTCTTTTGGTGTTTTAAGCGCAGAGGGATTTTTTTTTGCTGGAGACAATAGTTTTGTCGGGCACTAATCTGTACAATAGACCAGACTCATCTGCGTTGTAGATTTGATCCTGTGCAAGGCAAATTGCCCTGATTTTTCCGTCAAATTTTC